>CM073460.1:19087500-20557500 GCA_037074485.1 Delonix regia
GAAACAGAATGCACAACTATTCAAGAATTACTAGCCTAATGTAGAATTTTAACTCCAAGTTAGATTTCCCTAGAAATCAACAAATTAGTGTATTGATTAACAAGTTACTACTCCAATTTAGAATTATGGAACTCATAAATTCTAAACTAACATAGATCATATTAATAATAAGTTTAGATAGTAAGACCAAATAAGTAAAAGCATAATCATTGATAATTGAATCTAAAAAACCATAACAACTTAATTTAAATTGAAACATAATAATATCAAATCAAATACATAATAAAATCTTAGGATATTTACGTCGCCCTTAAATTATAAGAATTATAACATAACATAATGGAAAGCAAAACTACAATCATAAAATAAATCATGAGAAATAAGGGAAAAAAAAAAACTTGTTTGATAGACAATAATTAAAGTATGCACGTCTTCTTTGGTTTGTCTCGAACACTATCTTTCCATCTAGTATTAAATTCATTTAAATATGATCGTCAGCAACTCTCCAACATGAAGAATAGTGGCCCTAGATGAAAAGCTTGCCTCCAATAGTTAGAATCCCTAGATTTTATCTCTAACTATAGGATTTTTAAATAATGGCAAATTTTAACCAAAACCATAATTGCAAACCCAAGTGTGAGAATGTGTGTGAGAGATCTTTCAATTTGCTGCCAAAAAAATTTATTTATAATGAGGGAATTAGACTACAAGGCTGATACTAGAGATAGGAAACTACAGGAATCCTAATTCTAACAACTTTAGGTAAATAACGTTTTAGAAAGTAAACAATCAACATTTGACCAAAGTTAAACTTTAAGAAAGTCATTGGCAGCCTTTTGGTCATTTATTATGGTCTTGATATGTGTACAAGGCACCCTAATCAAACAAAGTTGTGATCAAATGAAAATCTTGTGTAATGAAGTGTTCTAATTGAATTAAGACTTATTGGATAAACAGTAGTTAATTAAAAAAATACATAAATCTCTTTTTAGACATCCAAATAGTTGATTTTTAAAATATTAGAAAAATAGACGTATATTTGATATCAAGAATCACTATTTTTGGACTTCACACAAAAGAAATATCCTCAAACAAAGTTGGACAAAAATTTACTCTTACGCCCATGTCACTGCACAAGATAGAAAAATTCAAATCTTACACTTCGGTTGACCACATTGAGTGAAAATGTACTTTTTAAAAATATCTAGAAGTCTACTTTCGAAGCCATTTGGAATTTCTCAATTTGGAACATTATAAAGGAAGTTATGGCGAAATTACAGGACATTGCCATCAAATTCACTACTTTGTCAAATTTTTCAATTTGTTTCCATATGCTCCAATTAAGCTTCAAATTGCTCTCTTTTACCGAAAATCTTAAATTACACTTCAAAAAATTAATGAATGATAAAATCCATAAGAAGGCAAGCAAAATTAAGCAATGAAAAGTATAAAAAACAAGTATATGAATTGCACTTTTCAATATAATTGCTTGAAATTTAGTATCAATTATGTTTTATAGTTGAACACATGCTTTAGAGAAAATTAATTTGTTTTATTACATGTCAATACATTTTAAATCAATGTTATTTGTAAGTGTTAGAAACAATTTTAATATAGTAATATATTGTGATATTAAAAAATAATAATAAATAAGATAAAGTTAATAAAATTGGTTATATGAGATTGATGAGAGAGAAGTAATAACAATTGACTCATTAAAAGGGCACCATCATAAAATATTTAACCATATATTATTTTTTTTATTTTAAGTTTAGATCATGTCAAATTATATTTATAATTCTTTATTAGAAAATTTAAAAGATAATTAATTTATTTATTAATTAATTTTCTTGTTTACTCTAAAAAAAATTTTAGACTTTAAAAAATAATTCATTAATTTTTTCGTTCATTCTAAAAAAATTCTCATAGTTCAAAAAATTCTCGATTTAAGACACGATTAATTAATTAATTAATTTTTTTTTGTTGACTATGAAGAATTTACATAAATTAATTATTTTATTATTTTCTTGTTGATTATAAAAAATTTACATACTTCAAAAAATTATTAATACATGTATAAAGAAAATAAAATTTTATTGCACAAAGAACTAAAAGTTTGATTAACAAAATTTTCTTATTAGTCAAATGGAGGTTCACTCTAAATAAAATCTATTTTACTTATATATATAATATATTAATTATTAATTGATTCTGAATCCATATTGTATGACCCAAAGCATTAATGCTAAGCATGTTATTATTGCAATATATGTTCTAAATTTGTTTCAATTTTTAATGAGATAAATTATTTTGATTGACGGGAAATAATCCAATTGCAACATGATATATTGGATTTTATTTTATCAATCCAATCTGAATAACTAACTTCTAGTGCCGATGCGTTCAAAAAAAAAAACTTATGTTACCGCCAATAGCAATGAAGAGACGATTGTACCAAAAATGGCCAAAAGACACATTTAGGGTAAAAGACAAAAATTCAAAGCAACAATATAACGTAAGAGATGAAGCATTTAACTAATGCATCTGTAGGTTTCTTTTAGTCCATAAACTCAAATCACAATGGAGACATTGATGTGATTGTGAGATTCATATTTGAATTTGGCTCTACCTCATTCCCAATGGTCACATGCACTGAACCACATTGGCCAAAAAATCACATGCTGTACAGCCCATCGGACGGAGAGGTCATGATTCAATGATCCTATAAAGCTCATCTCTATTTTCCTGTGTTTCAACTTTCCTTTTATTGAAATTATTAAAAAATAGACAAGTTGGATCAATATCTAATAATTTACCAAAAAAAAATCATCAACAAAAGTTCAATAATGAATAAAATTAATAGAATATGGTTTGTGGGAGAAAGGAGAAAATAAAATAAGGGTAAATTAATAATAAAAAACCATCAACAAATGTCCAATAAAAAATAAAATTATTTTAAATTAGTATATAGTTCACATATTTTGATATGTCATTATCACATATTTTCTTATTAATATGTCATATAATGATCAGTATAATCAATTTTATAGTTATACTAAAAATATCATCTAATATAATACCTAATTTATGGTTCCATATTTCCTATATTTTTTTTATAAATGCATAGATCAAATGGTTAGTATTCAAGAATCACACTGATTTAATGGCCCATATTTAAAGTTGGATACTAAAATTAGTAATTTTTTAATTACCAAAGTTAATAAAATAAAAAAAAAATAATCCAATAATCCCCATCATGCGAACTGTATTATCCATCAGTGAACAGTTAGCCGGAGGAAATGCGAAAATGCCAAACTCTTTATATATTTGGTTTTTGTTTCTGGCCAAATCTTTATATATTGGGTTTAAATGTGAAGTTAGATGGAATTGATAGCTACCATAAAAGTACCAGAGCGAGAAATTCTTGTAAAAAAAAAGCCGCCTACTACGAAATATAATTACTAAATCCTCCTAACACTGGTAGTGTCGTCTGATAGTCAAAAGGTCACAATCTTTCTCGCAGTGGAAAATTGAAAACGCAAATAGCTATGACTGGATGGAATCAATTGTTCTCCTGTGTACGAAGGTTCCTTACAAGGTATAAATTCCTTAAAATTCAGTTTTCACAATAAATTGAAACTTCTATAAAAAAAAAAAAAAGGAGGCTGGAAAAGATAAAAGAATTATTTTGGTGTACTTTATAAATTTATAATGTTAAAATAATTTTATAAAAATTATGTGAATTCACCAAGCAGGTTCATCTATTTTTCATACTATGCAAGTGGAAGATCATTTTGGTAGAGTAATTTCATGACTTTTAAGGAATTATTTTGGAGGATTAAATTAACACGGGTAGAGTGGAAAATAAAAATGGTGCAAAATGGAGAAAATAATATCATTTTGGTATCTCGCATTTTGACATTGTTTCAATTTAATCCTCCATCTTAGTCTCTTTCATTTTTTTGTAAGTAAGAAAATTTATTTTTGGTTAGTTTACAAAAGCTAAATTGAAGTTATTTAATGGGAGAAGCAACCGATATTTCTAAAATTAAAAAAAATATATAAAGAATTATATCAAGACAAGACAAATATAAAACATTAAATTTAGGCGGAAGCATCAAATTAATATTTTTTATTTGTAAAAAACTATAAATTTAACCTTGCACTTTTAATTAAATTATCAATTTGATCTTTTAAAAATAAAAAGTATCAAAATTTATCTAAATTAAAAATTAAATTAATTTAGTCTTTTTAAAAAATTAAATGAATCTTTAAAAATGATTTAAATACTTTTTATCTTTAAAAAAACTAAATTAATTATAAAATAAAAGCAAGGAATCAAAATTATATTTTTTTTCTTTTATAAATTCATAAGTCGAAATAATCCTTCAAAATTATATGAAGTTACCCAAGCAAATTCATCTATTTTTATACTACAAGCTAGATTATTTTGTTCACGTAATTTCAAATTAACTATTTTGTTATGTGAAGGATTAAATTATTGATAAAAAACTAAAATAGTGCTGAAAAGTAAAAAACATAACTATCATTGAGAACGAGGGCGGCTTTTGGTATGGACAAAAGGAAAATTTCAGTCCAAAAAGGCACCAAACCACCAAACAACATTCATAGAATCTACTTGCGGATGAACCTCGAGATTCGCTTCACCATAGCCTTAAAAATAAATCACCCTTTTTCAATATTTCCTCATTCTTCCATTTCTATATATATATATTACTGACTCGGCCTCCTTCCCCACTGCGAAGAAGAAGAAGAAGAAGAAAGCAGAGAGTAGAGTACAGAACCAGAAGCACTTCCATTAATGGCTGCCTTAAGGAGCTTCCTGAAGAAAAGGCCTTCGCTTTCTGCTCCCAACAGCAGACTCTTCTCTGTGGAACCCATCATCGATTCTCCTTCTCTTGCCCAGAAAATCAGAGATCTGCCCAAGGATCTTCCTGCCACCAACATCAAGAAACATGTTTCCCAAGTAATGAATCTTCTTCCATCTCTTCCTTTTTCTGGGTTTTCCTGTAAGTTTGTATGCTTTTGATTGAAAGCTTTCAAGTTTCTGGCTTTCGTTGCAGCCTCGGTTTTTGAGCTGGTTTGGAAGTATGGGCTATTCTCAATCACAGAAGTTTGTCAAGTATATATAAATTAATCTTTTTATTTTGAAAAGTTGCAAGCAAAACATTATTTTTTATCTTATATTTGTCAGTAAATTATTATTTTTTACTATTAACTCAATCTCTTATTTATTAATTTATTTTATATTTACTCTTTTGTTCATTTTTATTATTAATATAATATATAATAAATGATTAAATTGAAATATAAATAAATAAATGACTAAATTAATAATAAAGTAATACATAAATAATTGAATTAAAAATAAAAATAAATATAGAACCAAATTAAAAGTAAGACGAAGTTGATGTTTTAGTTTCCATGCTATTATTTATTATATAGTTGCTCTTTTACTATATTCTTCTTTTAATCTAAGGTTTTTGATGCTTTTTTTAATTATTTTGTTTCAAAGTTACGGAATTAACCTTTTAATTTAGTCTTCAAAAAGAATGAAAATATAAGGAAGAAATCACTGAGGGTTACATAATTGAGGATTAAGTTGAAAAATATTATTATTTCTTGACTTTGGGATCTCCGAAGAATTTCACCTAGTTTGGTCGTTGAAATACCTCTGCCCACTTGTATCATGCCACGTGTACATAGAACAAAACATAGATAGTTTTATACAGAAAAAAATATGTAAACAAGTAACTGTATTAGAATTGTCATCAAAATTTTCAATGACTTAGATTTTCATTTTCCTTATCAGGAAAACTTGAAGAAAGAAATCGTTTAGCAGAGCTCGTTATAGACTTAATAATGTAGATGGATTTTACAGTTAAATCATAAAAATCTGAAGTAAAAGAATGCCTTTTTCAGCTGATTGGAAGAACACCACTTGTTTTTCTTAACAAAGTCACTGAAGGATGTGGAGCTTACATTGCTGTAAAGCAAGAGATGATGCAACCCACTGCTAGCATCAAAGACAGGTTTTTCTCAATTTTTCTTGTTAGTCCTATTTGAAATTCTTTTCTGCATTTTTTTGGCCTTAATATCAGAAACTATATTCATGGAGATTTTGTTTCTCTTAATACTCCAGACCAGCATTTGCTATGATCAATGATGCAGAAGAAAAAAATCTGATATCTCCCGGGAAGGTAAGTTGAACTGATCTAAGAAATTAATGCTTTTTGGGAAAAAATTACTCTCAATCAAATAAGAAGTTGCAGACATTACCCTTAACATAAGAAAGACTGCCAAAAGCACTTATTATGCTAATTTTATAGTGCTTTTAACATGGATTTGGTCAAATAATGAATTGCTTCTTTGTTAAAGCGCTTTTTTAAAAAAGCTAAAATTCTGCAGCATGGCCAAACAAGCTCTTTTGTCTGTTATGTATCCATGCTGCAGCAAGGGGAGGAAAAAAAGAGAGCTACTTTAAACTGCAAGAAATCCTATTTTTCTAGTGTATGAAAGAATTAAAGAATTAGAGGTTCTCCTACAGTATCAAAAGTAGATATTTATATCTTTTTTTGAACAAAACTACAGGAAAAGAACCATTTCGCTTAAGTGTCAATTTGGTCCTTCATGAATTGTAGTGTCAAAATGAACCATCTGAAATCTTAAAATCACTAGAACAAGATAGTCCCTCACCTGCACAATATCAAAATGGAGGGACTTGTTATGGTGACTTTAGGATTTTTTAAGGACCATTTTGATACTTCAAAGTCATGGAAGACCAAGTTGACACTAATGCAAAAAATGAGGGACCAAAATGGTTCTTTTCTCACAAAACTACCCCCAGTCAAATAGCAGTTACATACATTACCCTTAGAAAAACATGGATTTCATCGAACAATGAATGAATTGCTCCTTTGTTGTGAGCTAAAATTTTGCAGCCGGGCCAAACAAGCTCTTTCTCTGTTATATATCCATGGTGATGGCTAGATATACCAAAAGCTGCTTTCATTTTTGGTGCAGACAACTCTGATAGAGCCAACATCAGGCAATATGGGGATAAGTATGGCATTCATGGCAGCCTTGAAAGGCTATAAGATGGTTCTTACAATGCCCTCTTACACAAGCTTGGAAAGAAGGGTGACCATGAGAGCATTTGGAGCTGACTTGATCGTCACTGATCCAACCAAGGGAATGGGAGGGACAGTCAAGAAGGCTTATGAACTTCTTGAATCCACACCAAATGCTTTCATGCTTCAACAATTCTCAAACCCAGCCAATACTAAGGTACATGATGTTCCCACTTAACTCTCTTCCTTTTGAAGGTTTTTTAGTGAGAATTTTACAATTATTTGACCAATCTTCTATGGACAATATTTAGGTAAAGTTTCTTAGGTGTGTGCTATCACTTTTTTCGGTGAAAAGCATGGCATGTGGAGCAACTTATTTAAAAACCTAACCTGCGTGGTGCTGAGCTCCGAAAAAAAAAAAAAAAAAATCTTGTCGTGTTTTAATTGATAAAAAAAATTGATTGCAAACACCTGTATACTGCATCTGAGTCTTTTTCATCTTCAATTACCATTAAGTTCAATACTACATGCCATTTTGGACCATCTGAGGATCATATACATAAGTTTGACTTTCCTCCCTTAGTTTCTTTCTTTTTTGGTTTCAATTGCTTCCTTTATCTCTAATAATGTGGTTCATATTCTTCACATACCTAACACAGTAAGGATCACTGATGGAATTCCATGATCTGTTGTCTTGAACATGTTAAAATTTCGTCTGGCGGAATAATGTCTTGAGGGAAATATTGACAAAGTTTTTAGAGATAAAGGACAAAAGAAAATGAAAATTAAAGAACAGAAAGTGTATTTAGGTCAATTTTTTAAAGTAAATTAATTCAAAATGGATTGCAGGTTCATTTTGAAACAACAGGTCCAGAGATTTGGGAGGACACAAATGGACAAGTGGACATATTTGTTATGGGAATAGGTAGTGGAGGAACTGTTTCTGGAGTTGGTCAATATCTTAAATCTAAAAATCCCAATGTTAAGGTAACGTAGGTTGACCATAGTTCAAATTATTACACATTGAACAGTTTTCTGTTAGGCATACTAATTGAAATCTTTACAATGTTCTAATTACATTAGATATATGGAGTGGAGCCTGCTGAAAGCAATGTTCTCAATGGTGGTAAACCTGGTAAAGTTCATGCTTTTGCTGTCTTTTCTTTTCATAAAAAATCTAATAATTTGGAGAAAAGAGTGTAATATTGCCTTTTTCAAAATTTATTTTTCATTACTCTACACTTCATCAAGAACCCAATGAAAGAAGAGAAGTTCTTAGGTAGATTTGTGACTAAATTTGATGCACATCTGAAATCTGATATATTTATATGCTTGTTGATGGTTAATTTGGTTGACCTGTTTTTACTTAATCATGTCGAAGTTAGAACTTCTCATGAAAGATGATAAATCAAAAATACAAATTCTAAAAAGGTGATGTAATATTATATGTCATAGTGAATTGTGTTTGCATTGTTATAAAAGTAAAGGAATTGACACAGTGACTCTGTAGTCTGATAATTAAAATCACATTTGCAGTCAAATATTAGCTAGATTCATACTTCTATTTCAAGAAGTTAAAGCTCTGATATTGTCAATTGATACAGGTCCTCATCATATTACTGGCAATGGGGTTGGATTCAAACCAGACATATTGGACATGGATGTTATGGAAAAAGTTCTTGAAGTAAGTACTATGAATTTTGCTTTATCCTAGGTACAGAGTTAGCTTGATAATCTTTTTGTTTCTCTTCTCAACCATCATTTGAAACTTCTATATATGTTGTAGGTTAGCAGTGATGATGCAGTTAACATGGCCAGAGAGTTGGCCTTGAAGGAAGGACTCATGGTAATTCACTCTTGTATTCATGAAGTTCATTTAAAGACTAGCAACTAAAGTACAAACACTTTGATAAATAAACGGCGCACTTGTCCATCACGTGTTGGACACGTATCCACGAAGCTTAATACAAATTTACAATATTTCATGTTGATGTCTTCAGGCGTGTTGTGTCAGTTTTCATGCTTCTTAACTTGCAACTAATCATTACATAAATGAGTAAAATATCTTTTTGGTCCTTCACTTTTGTTTTGCAGGTAGGGATATCATCCGGAGCCAATACAGTTGCAGCATTGAGACTGGCAAGTATGCCTGAGAACAAAGGAAAACTGATTGTGGTAAGATGAACTATCCTTGAATGAGTTTACAAGTTTACTGACATTCAAGTTTGAGTTATATATTTCTGCATATGTTGTCAAATTCTTCTTTCTCAATTTGCTGATTCTCGTGAACATTGATGCTGGTTTGAATCTCAGACGGTTCATCCGAGTTTCGGGGAACGATATCTGTCATCTGTCTTGTTCCAAGAACTCCGGAAAGAGGCCGAAAACATGCAACCAGTGCCAGTGGATTAAGTCAAGAAAGACTTTTTGTGGAAGTCACATGGATCAACATAACATATCTCTGTTACAATCCTGTTATAGCAAAAGTTGTCAACTATGAACTTCAAGTTCTCATTGCAGATTAATTACAATACGTGTCTCTCCCTTTTTTCTTGTCTTTCCGATGTCTTCATTTTACTTGCAAAAGTTCATGGATTGAAGCAACCTTGTTTGCCCTGTAAAATTCTGATAATTCAAGGATTCCAATCCTTATACATATACATATATACATATATGTGTGTGTATATATATATATATATTGATTGGTATTTTATAAACGTGAATAACTAAAGTAAACGTGATATAAGTTTTTTGTAGTTTTTAGATGAGATGAGATATTTAACAAAATAATGTAATATACTTATTGATAATTTCTTTGATACTAGATACATTGCATATCATATAGAGTAAATTAAATTTTGGTAAAATTTTTTGTGCACTTATAATTTTTAGTACACTAATACATCCAATTATAATGAAAGGATATAATTATAATAATATTAATATAAAAAGTAATAATATTGCAATTATGTATCTACATCATAATTAAATATATTTGTGTATTTAAAATTGTAAGTGTAACAAATATTTTACGTTAAATTTATAGTTTTCAAAAATAATGTTGAAATACATGTTAAGAAATACAATGTGAAATAAGATATAGCATTTAATAGCAATAACATACTGAAGGCATTTTAGTTACTTTTTGACTTCAACAATGGTTTTTGTATATTTTTATGGTAGAAGGTATAAATATGTAATTTGACCATATTTTACGAAAGAGAAGATTAATTTACCCATATAAATATAACAAAATAAATATCTTCTTATACTTCAACATCACTTAATTGAACCCTTAACCAAAAAAAAATTGTCATATTTTTATTGACAACCTGAAACAAACTTCCCAAAAATTTATCCGAGTTAGATTTAATTGATGAATTGTTATTTTATTATTATTATTTCTTTTATCTTTTTAGGTTAGCCAAGGAGTGTTGAATCTAGATTCTTTATTAATTTAAAAATAACCGTTGACAGATATCCGACCTTAGCTCAGTTGGTAGAGCGGAGGACTGTAGTGGGAAATTCCTCAGTAATCCTTAGGTCGCTGGTTCGAATCCGGCAGGTCGGACACTTACGCGCACATTTTTTGAAAGTCACTCTACCGTTAATATTTTTTATATACATTATAAAAAGCGTCAGTTATTACTTATTCGTAATTAATGGAGTTAATTCTATCTGCATAACGTGTGGTGATTGAATAAAATATTATTTTGATCTCTTATTAATTAATTTTATCTTAATGTGATTCTTTAGTAAGGGTGTATTTATAATTTTGACTGTATCGGTACATTCATAATATAATAAAACAAAATTTTATTATATGTTGTTTACATGTAAATTTTTAATTATTAAATGCTGACTGTATATAATTTTTTAAATTTATATGTTAATTTATATATTGGTGTCATATTTGATGTATTAATATTTTTGTGTATACTAACACACCTAGTTATAATGTAGGGACATAATTGTAATAATATTAACTAAAAAATAATAATACTACAATTATATATCAACATTATAATTTGGTGCACTAATGCAGTCAAAATTGTGAGTGCATCAAATATTTCACCTTATATATTTTTGTTATTTTAAATATTAACCCAAAAATAATATTAAAATTATATAACTACTTTATAATTGAGTGTACTAAATATTTTACTTATTTGCATAACATATGGTGATTGAGTAAAATATTATTTTAGTCCTTCATTAATTAGATTTATCTCAATGTGGTCCCTTATTAATGAGTTTAGTCTTAATTTGTTTTCTCACTAATATGGATGTTAGTATATTTAATTTAAATTTAGTAATTTAGTTGAGACTGAGAGATTAAATGTGTTTATTTTTATACTAGTGAGGGACCAACTTGAGATTAGGCTAAAAAATAAGTGACCAAATTGAAACTAAAAATTAATGAGAGACTAAATTGAGACTGAAATTAGTGAGAAATCAAATTAAAATCAAAATAATTAATAAAAAATAAATTAAAACTAAACTAACAAATAAAGGAACAAAATAACATTTTATTATAATCGTCGTGAACAATATCCAACATGAGAAAGTGGTCTTAGTTTAAAAATGAGCGCAATCCAAATCTTTTTTTTATCAATTATATTTTATGAAAAAGGTTAATTTAATTTAAAGACAGTAAGTAATATGAGAAGTATTCATAATATATATTAAATGTTCTTCCATAATATATAGTAAATGTTCGTAGGAAGAATGATACTTATAGAAAAATAAAAGTATTTAGTAAAATATAATCAAACCTTAAAAAGGTCCACATAATTTATTTTAGGTTTTAGCTAGCTAGTTCTGAATTTCCTTGTATAATTTTACAGCAATGTTAGGTCTGTATCCACTTTATATTTTTTTTGGTTACAACGAAAATACATAACTTTAAATTAAAAATAGAAAAAAGGACAATAAGAGATCAATTTAGATTTCAAAACGCTAATAAAAGTGCTACTTCAATCTATACAACTAATAAAACTTTATTAATAAATTTATGTCATAACTAATAGTCCATATGTCTTGTTAATTACTAAATTTTGTTTTTATTGACTACGTCAGGTGGAGAATTTTTAGGGTGGAATATAGTTTAAAGTTTTAGTTATTCTTTTATACTAAAATTATATGAGCGAACATGTTTTATATTCTTAAGAATATAAAATCCGAAATATTTTTATTTAGTATGGTAATTGACAAAATATTCTTGAAACTATAGTATTTATAAAAAGGTTTTGTGGAGAATTTTATTCCCACATATGCCTATGGGGGAATGCTTTATTCGTACTCTATAATTTTTTTTGTTTTTATTAATATTATTTTAATGGATTAAATAAGCCCACTTGCATAACTTACAAGTTTGTCACTTTAATGTAATTCTTTTATCCCACATGTCTGTGAGGTTTGTCAGTCACTTATGTAGTACTTGTCTGTTATGATGTCTTTGTTTTGAAAAAAAAAACATACTATTTATATCTAAATGTACAATATTTGTTTTCATTATAACTTAAGCTCAAAATCATTTGAATGAACGTGAAGAATTCTATCGTTAGAGTACTCTTATTATGCTCACTGTCATGATGCTTTTAAAAGCCATTGGAATCCACATAAGCTTTCCAATTGGAGTTTTAGTTCTCATCCTTATTGGAATTTTAGCTCACATTCTCATTGGCTTCCAACATAAACTCACCTTGGACCTCGTTAAGTTACACAAAGAATTTGTTGATCATTTTCTTCTCACGTAAGTATATTTATGCCCCCACCCTTTGTTTACTTTATAAGTTAGGATATAATGAAATTGTCACTCTTTCTTATTTTGAATAGCAAATAATAACAACAAATTTGATTAGGATGAATTCATTGAGTAAAGCGATATAGTGTTTATGAATTTAAAGTTTCAAACATTCAAAAGAGACCACCAATGACTGAAAATGCAAAAGTGAAGTGTTTTTTTAATAATATTTTGTCTTGGAATTGAAATTTTTTTTAATAATATTTTGTTGTGTGCTTGTGGTTTGTGTTCTTGAAGGCACTTTATCTATGGTTTGTGGAATGGTTTTAAGTTCAACATGGTTTGATTGTGGGAGTGGTTTCTAGTTCAATATCTTTACTTAGAAAATAGAGCCTTGGGATAGAAACTGCTGAACATTGTAATGGCACATACTCATGGTTTGTGTTCTTGAATATACTTTGTTTACCGTTTGTGGAATTGATTTCTAGTTCAACAAATTTTACTTTGTCATACTTTGTCTTATGATTGAAAGTGCTACACATAGTAATGTTTTGGTTAAATATTTCATATATTGATCTAGTTAATGTAGAAAAAGAATGCTACACATGAATCTAATGCAATGTCCACCTAACAAGAAATATCAACTTTGAAAATTCCCTAGCCATCACTATCAGAGGACAAGAGAAGGTTGTATTTGAGGGTTGGGATTTAATCCTTCACATCCCAAGTTCTTTGATGTCTCTATTATTCTTATAGCAAGATGAACTCATATATTCCTTTCTATAGGGAGTTGATAAATTATGTCCCTAAATTGAAATCCTAGGTGTAAGAGCAAAATGAGAAATCTGATACTATGATGACTTTTTTTTTTTAAATGTCAAAACTTCTAGGGTCAAGTATCCCTTGAAGTTGCCATTTTCTAAACTTCACTAGTAATGTTATTAATTATTCATTGTAATTATTTTTACACGTTGAACAATATTTATGTATTACAATATTCCATGTTTCTAAATATATCTTATAGTACAATTTAAGTATTTGATCAAGCAAATGGATGTCGATCTTATGTAACAAACCATTATATAGGCATGTTTGATTGAGAACATTAGTAGATTTAGCAATTATAAACTCACTTGTAAACCTTGTTTGGATATTTTTATAATTGTCTATAGGACTTTGTTATGGATGTTATTTGGAAGTGACTAAATTTTATGCCTAATAAAAATTTC
The DNA here is from genome assembly GCA_037074485.1 of Delonix regia. Classification (NCBI taxonomy): domain Eukaryota; kingdom Viridiplantae; phylum Streptophyta; class Magnoliopsida; order Fabales; family Fabaceae; genus Delonix; species Delonix regia. The sequence continues at coordinate 19,101,567 of CM073460.1, forward strand.
GTTTGTTGGTGTGAATATAATTTTAAATTAATTTTGGTTGTGTTTATTAGTTGAAAGTTAGTTTTGTTATAATTATGTGGAGGTATATATATATATTGATGTATGTAAACAAATTTAAATATTAGTGGCGGTTTAAGCAACAACAATTGCCAAGAATATAGCGACAATTTGTCTCCAACTACTAGTAAATATCACCAAAATTGGCCAATATATGCTAAAATGCCACAGTTTTAACCACAGCTAAGTTTGACTTTTACATTAAGCAAAGACATTTTAGACATGGTTCTTCAATCATTGCTAAGATTGATTTTTCTAGTAGTTTTTAGTAACAACATTTCTTATTCCATGCCTATATAGACTGGCAAAGCCATGTTGATGGGAAGGTGGGCATATGCCCTTATTCACTTTGTTTAAAACTGTATTTATTGTATTAAGTATTGGTATTATGGCCATATCTCCAAAAATTTTGAACACACACACACACACACGTGTATATATATATAAAACTCTCAAATTGTGTAATTTTTTAATCATTTAACATTTGAACTTAAATCCAATTCACACATTGTATAAAACTCTCCTTAAAAAGACACTTATTCGAACTTGAACCCAACCCACACACATATATTATGAATTTTTTGTTCTCTCTCTACTTTTCTTGTTATTTCTCTATTTTTTCTTCTTTTTTCCTTTTTTTTTTTTTTTTTTAATGTTGCCTTCACCTTTACTTTGATGTTACAAAATAAAAGGTCTATAAAAAATAAGTAGAGCACTTCAATAGATACCCTATAATTCAATGGACTTCGTTTTTTTTAAAAAAATAAAACACTTCAATGCATTATTGCATAAGTCATTAACTGATAGAGTGTTAGTTATAATATAATATTTTTATTTATACTAATATTGAAGTAAAGAAGTAAATTATTAATGCAAAATTTAAAATTTTATTTAAAAATATATTTTAAAAGTACAATTTTTTAAATAGGACATTCTTAAGGATGGAAAGAAAGAAATAATGAAGAAAAAGCCTATCATGCTTAATTTTGGCCTATGTTAGTTTCTTGAAGTTTAAGTTTGCATTTGCCTTGCTTCTCCTTGTCACTTGCTTTAGGAAATCACAAAGTGACTTTTGTGATTATATTTTTCCCTTTGTTTTATGAGCTATGTTACAACCCCATTGGCCCTATTACATGCTTATGACAAAGTCCTTTTGATATCATTGTGATGTTTTGAAATTGATTTTCAAGAGAGCATGAAAAGAGAGTTGAATATTTGACATGATTCTTTGAAATTATGGATAAATTATCTTGTGAGAATGAATGGGATAAGGCTTGTTCTAAGTTTTGCACAGTTATGCATCATTGGCTTAGCTACTTCATTCCTATGAGTATAATTGTCATTAAAAGCATTGACTTTAGAATAGTAGATGGTTTGATTCTTATCTTGTTTGATTCCAAGTTTTTGCACTTTTTTTTGGTCTAAGATTAAATGTAGGAAAGGCTTAAGTTTCCTTACATGTTTTAAATTTTTTAGATAGGTTTAGTTTAGGATTTGCTTGAGGACAAGCAAAGTTCAACTGTGAAGGAGTTTGACAAGTGCATTTAATACAATTATTTTATACACTTTACATTGCTTAATTTGCTTATTTCTTAAGGATTTTATTTTTCTCATATTCTTTTATGTGTTTATGTAGGGCTTTAGATGCTAGAAATCAATTTGGAGTTGAATTGGAGAATTTGGAAACAAGCTTCGAAGATTTGACAAAGTGCAGAATTTCTGGCTAATAGTGCCCTTTAATTTGGTCAACCTTCATCTATGTTGCTTAAAATTGAGAGATTCCAAATTATGATAAAAGTAGACTTCTAGAGTTTTCTAACAAGTACAAAATCATGCAATTTAAATAAGAAAAGTGAGATTAGGGTCACCAAATAAGGATAAATTCACTTTGACATCTAGTACAAAACCTAGGAAGAACCACTAGGTCTAAAAGCAAACGTTGGAACGTTTCCTACGAGGACAATTTGCTAAGCTTAAGCCTAGAGTTGATGGACATTCCAGTCTACGAGAGAGTTATGTAATTTTTACCATTAGTTGTTCAAAAATCTAACAAGTTCCAGTTAAAATAAGAGTTATTATTTTATAAGATTTATGATTGATCTCAACTTGGATCGCTTTGAGACTCTTTTGACATATGTCAACACCTAAAAAATGACAAACAAAAAAGGGATAATGACTTTTTAGAATTTGAATTTGGTCAAAGGATGATTGGTTTCCATCTATAAGGCTAATTTCCTAAAATATAGAGTTTCCTAATTCTTGGAGTTTCCTGATTCCTAAAGTTTCCTAAACTCTAATATGAGTTCTCTACCCTAATTCCCTCATTATAAATAGATCATGTGGTTGTCCTTTCTTACAAAATCAATCTATCTATCAACCTTTCTCTTTCTTTCACCCACATACATTCTCAAACCTAGTTATTGGAGGAAAGATTCCATCTAGAGAATAGGGACAACATTGGAGACAAAATAAGGGCGATCGTGCATACTTCAACTTCGTTTAGTTCTCCAACCAAGTGCCCTAGCAGCTTAGCGACTTCCTCATCATGATATTCCAAAGGAAGGCCCTAGAATTGGAGTTAAAGAGGCACCCTATATAGAGTGACTTCTTTCATAATCATATTAGGTTTTCATCTCTCAGCAATGAAGAACATGTTCATCATCGCCTAAAGACAATAATGCAAAATGAAGTTTTGATTTTCTTTATTTTGAAACTTTATCATATAAATGTTGTTTTCCTCCCAAGCACTCGAAAGTCATTATAGAGTTTCTAGGCTCCATGTAACACATGGTTCCGTTTGCACAAAGGTAGAACTTTGTCATCCACCAAGATAGTAAGGATGTAAGTTTTCTAACATCCTCTTACAAGATTAATCATACTTTCACATAAGTGGATGTAGGGTCCAAAACGTGGAAGCTAGAAAGATCCATTACTAATTTCAAAGTCCACATCAGAGGAGGAAGAGTTTGGTTTAATGGAGTTACTTTTAGTCCATAGGTAACCTTTGGCAAGATCATGTTATCTCTCCATAAGGCACTACATAAAACGTAGGATCCTAGCATCAATTAAAAGGAGCTTGAGCAAGACAAAGCCCAAAGAGAATATAAGTAGAAGGGTAAGGACTAAGGAGCAGAGGAAGGAAGAGGAAGTGATTTGAATGACGATGTCATAGCTATACAAAATACTGTAGCAAGTGAAGTAATCCAAGTTAGGTTATCTACTAGAATAAAGAGAATATCATGTTGGATGGTTAACATTATGTATAATGAATCTTTGAGAATTCTTGCCATTGTGTATAGGCATAAAGTAAACTAGACTTATTTTCTTTGCATAGGCAAATGAACTAGTAAGTGTGTATATATATAAGGCTGCAACCAAGGACTATGAATCAAAGATTTGATTTTAAGTGTGATAATTTTAACAAATAAAATTATTATTTAATAATAAAGTAAAGAAGCTAAATTTATCAATTAAAGAATAAAATAAAAAATATATAAAAATTGAAATGTTCAAAAATTCAAAAAGACCATTATTCATCATGCCTAAGTTTAAAATAACACTTTTTAAAACAACAAGTTCATTGGGATTATCCTAGCACACATATTGAATGAATTGTAATACTCACATGAATGCGTTCCAAAATCCAAACTATCATGTATGTAAAACAAGTTCATACAAATAAGATTGTATTTAAAAATATTAAGTTATTGTCATATTCACACAAGTACAGTTTGAATGACACATTTTAGTATGGTTATGCTGGCACATATTTTAAATCATCACTAATCCTCACTAGAATATAATTACGCTAGCATATATATCAAACCAATTATCACACTCACATATATGAATGCATCCTAAGACCTTAAGCTAGTTGTCATATTTACACAAGTGCAATTGGAATGATACCTTTCAAAATTAGGTATGGTGCAACTACATTGGCACATATCTCAAATTTAAAGTTGCTAAAATCAATGAACTCATGAATTGACCTATTTAACTTACTATTTTAATGGGTTTGATTGAAATTATCAACACATATGTGAGTTAAACTAATATGACTAACTTAATTTTTAAGTTAAATGAGTCAGATCGATGGTTTCGTAGATTGGCCAATTAAAAATATTTTAATAGGTTTCTTTTGTAAAAGAGTTTAATATTTTATAGTTTTAAATAATTTTTATACTTATTTTATTTTTAAATATTCAATATTTAATTAACAATAAAAAAACACCAATAGTTTTTTATAATAAAATTAGATATTTAGTTTGATAATTGTATTTTTGGTTTTAATTTTTTTTACAGAATTTTAAATATTTTTGGTGGGTTAGATTTAACATTATGGACTAACACATCAAACTAAGGGGACTCGCACAGACCAACCCGCTTGCTCAGTTGGACAGTTCTAATAACATTAGTTATAATCTTTACGCAAATGTGTTCATACAGACATAGATATTAACCAATTATAGCATTAAAATCGTACGGACACAAATATAGTATTCATATGAGTATAGTGGCATTGACACGAATATCGAACTTAGTATTCGCACGCGTGTATACACTAACACGTATCAAACACAAGTATCGTATCAATATATAAAAAATTTAAATAAAATAAAGTCCAAACATATATTGACAGCAATGAAAAGAAGCTACAGAACCCATGTAACTATATTTGTATACGGAGAGGGATTTAGATTTTCTTTAGGGCCATTAAGGAATGTGAATTTTTATAAAGTAAGGGGATAGATTCTTATTAGTTAAAATATCAAATCAATTAATATAAAATAAAATTACCTATAAAAATTTAAAAAATAAAAATGTAGCAAGTATAAGAGCAATTATATAGAAAAATATAATTGTGGTTCTTATTTTTGGCTCAAGTATCAATTTGGTCTTTAAAAAATAGAGTATAAAAATGAATCTCCAAATACTTGTATCATACATATAATATTTATTCATGTACAACAACAAAAACACAAATATCATATCAATATATAAAAAAATTGGAAAAATTACCCTTTTGTGGTCCCTAGACTTTACACCCATTTTCAAATCAGTCCCTGTAGTTTATTATTATTATTTTTTGTAAATCACTCAATAAAATTTTCTATGTTCACAAGTAGCTCCTTGCCGTCTAATTTTGTGCTCACACCGTCTACTTTAGGATGATATGGCATGTGGGAAATCTATGTGGCCCAAGTGAGTATTTTTGGTTTTGCCACGCCACCAGGAGGGGTAGTATTCATCTTACAACGATACTTACTTTGATACTTACATTTGTAAAGTTCAAAGCACTGCTACAACAGAGCAACAACCAAGAGCTTGCGATCAGCAATGGAGAACCATGAGGAGACCCTTCCTGATCCACCTTGTTGAGAAGAATGAAATGTTATAACTTGAAAGTATCCATTTATCCTATTTTGATTTCAGATTCATGTCTGCAATAAGTTACGATGAAAATGAAAAGGAACAAAAGTGGATAGGGTGGGAAATAAAAATTAAATCTTTGCATATGAAATACATATTAATTTTAATAGGTTGATGTACAGGATTCTTTTTTAATGATAAACATAATATTAATCATGGCTCACTTAAAGATGTGCTCTATGTATATTGTCTTTTAATGAACATTCAAATCAGTATGACTTGAAGGGATAAAAAATCCTTTTATTTTCCACGACTCTTTGCTTCACAAGTGCATTTAGACATTACAGACATTATGATTAGTATAAATTAATGGAGTTAATCATATATTCGGGATCGGGAAGCCTTGAAGAAGCCACCAAAATTTTCATGGTCCCAATTAATGGAATATGAATCAAAATGGGCAATTCGACCTACCCAAGTCAGTGGGTTAAAGGAGTCAACCTGTTTAACCCATCATAAGGTGGTGGATTGAAAATCTCAATCTACTCCACCTGGGTTAAGCGAGTTGACCCGTTTAATCCATAAAAAAAATAAAAAATTATAAAAATTCAAATATAATTTTCTTTAAGTACATATATTGTTTAATCAATTAATTTCTATATCAGTATAAATAAACAAAAAAATTAACTAAATAAAAAGTAAGTTTTAACAGATTAAAACAAGTAAAGTAATTTAATAATTTATTAATAATAAGAATATGATTATGAGTAGAATACTCAAATTTGGCAAATGAAAAAATAATAGAGACAACACAATACATATATTAGGGTTATTTTTTTTAAATAGGAAAGTGCAATGAGATGGGGTGTTGGACTGAGTGAGTAAAATCTTTTTTTTTTAAAAAAACGACAACCCGTTTAACCCGCGAGTTGGCTCGTTTAACTTGCGGGTTCAATAGGCAAGTTAATAAAAATATACTAAATAGATTTTTAAATGAATTCTTTAACCCATTCCACCTTTTAAATGAGTTACATTGACTTAAACCTATTTTGAAGTCTCTAAATATAATGGTTACTAAGAATGTAATAGTTCATTAATTTGTCTTTACTGATTAGACAATGAAATCTCATGTCCTCCTAGCCCAAAAGATCAGTTTGACATGGTATTGTTATACCAACTTTCTTCTAGTAAACATTGAGAGGGAATAAATTTAACCAGCTTTAGGATGGAAATGAATTTCTTTAACTAATTATCAAAATTCTAACATGGGCTGCAGGACCAGAACAATCTGCCTCTGACACGAGGTAGAAGCTGACGGGAGATAAGCAGGTGACATGGGAAGATGCAAAAGGAGTGAAATAAAACAGACACGAAAACTACCCTGATGGCATGACAAAACAAATGAATATTTTATTGGGCCACCTAGATTTCTCACACAAACTCCCTCGGCCATATCATCACAAAGTAGACAGCGTTAACGCAAAATTAGACGATAGGGAGCAAGTTTGAAAATATAAAAAAGTCTAAGGAGTGATTTACAAAAAAAAAAAAATATCGGGACTGATTTGAAAATAGGTGTAAAGTCTCGGGATGACAAGTTGAATTTTCCCTAAAAAAAGTAAATAAGATAAAGTCCAAACATATATTGAATGCAATGATAAGAAGCTATAAGAGTTTGGATTATGTGCTCTACAACGCTATGTGCTATATTATGAGTTGTTAGATTATAATATTATATTATTGTCTTTTTTTATTTTAGTTTGACGACTCATAATGTACAGTAAATAATGTGTGTATAAGACTTGGTTCAAACTGACGGTATATAACCCATGCAACAATATTTATGTACAGAGAGGAAATTAGAATTTGTTTTGGGCGACAAACATATTTTGATATAGAAATTAGATTGAGGAATGTGAATTCTTACAAAATAAGGAGATTGGTTCTTATTAATTAAAGAATATCAAATTAATTACTATAAATAAAATTATATATAAAAATTAAATATTAAAAATATTAATTGGAGCAAGCGTAAAAGTAATTATAGAAAAAATATAATTTTACTTTGTCACTTTTACTTAAAATATTAATTTTGGTCTTAAAAAAATCAAAATGATTGTTTAAAAATAAAATATTATTTATTTAATTTATAAAGGATTGCATTAATCTTTGAAAGACCTATTTTCGAAAAAAGTTTCACCCTTAAAAGACTACTGTGATATTTTTCATATTTAAAAGATTAAATTAGGTTTAAAGCAAAAAAAATAACTGATCAAAATCATGTTTTTGTCAGCAATTATGTAATGTTATTAAACTAATGATATCGTTTACTACGTATCAAAGTAGTAATTATCAATAAATTTTGTGAATCCCCTGACTGGAGGGACCCCACCGTGTATTGGCATAAAGGCGTAGAGCCCGAGCCTTCATCACCAACCTGAGCCGAAGCAATAAGCACCATTTTAAAAAGAATATATAAATAAAAGAAAAAAAAAATCCTAGGGTTTGACTGGAAATTCCTAAATCGCGTGCGTCCCAGTCCCACATAGTGGAATCACCGATTCCGTCAAGTTCGCTTCTCAGTGGCCTTGGCTCCGGAATATCTATCGTCCAATGTTCCAAAAGTTGCGGCTTTTGGAGAGAGAGAAAATTGGTGGCAGCTGCACTTGGAGGAGACTGGATAGAGAAAAAAAATGGTGACGATGGTTTTTGAATGTTGGGATCCGAGGGAAAGAAATGCTTGTCTCGTGAATTTTTTGTTGGATTTGAGAATTTTCCTATTGGGTTGAATTAACTTTTGATTTTTGCCGAGGGCGAATTGCGACGTATTCCCTTGAATTCTGGGCTAAGTGCATGCAATCTACTGGCGCTGATGTTGGTGGGCCGGGTCGGAACCCGGGAGTCGGGCAGGCAGGGCGCGCTGCATCAACATCGTCAGCTGCATCCCCGTCCTCTTCGTCGTCGGCAGTGTCGACGTCGCACTTGGGGTTGGACACGTTGCAGCAGCAGCAGCAGCACCACCACCACCACCAGCAGATAGGTTCTAGGCAGGTGTGCATTTCTGGGTTGAGCTGAATTTCTGATGTAAACTAGTAGAATTCGTGCTCTGAAGTTTTTGCAAGTTGATTCCCCGTTTACTATTAATGGGGTTTCATTGTTTCTAACAGCTGTTGCTTTTCTGAAGTAGAAATGAGTTGCAGTAAAATCTACAATTAATACGCATCCTACTGGGGTATAGTTACAATAGAACGTATAGTTAGTTGATCAGGTCTTGAATTGTTTAGACCAAATAATTTTCTGGTATTCAGGGAACCAAACTAGAGGTATGTTAAATAAGTTGAATATGGAAACTGATGGAAGCATTGAACCTGGAGCCGCTTTGTTGGAACCAAGTGCTAACATTGTCAATTTTAGTCATATGCCTTAAATCGCAATAATATGAATTGTGCTGTAGACTTTACATATTTTTCTTATTACTCTTGTTTTTATTTTCTATTCATGTGTGATGCTAAATTATAAGCAAATAAATTCTATTCTGCACAAGTAATTTCTTTTCAGCAATCTTCTTGGGAATTTCCTTTTAGACACTGATGGGGATATTGACACGTCTTGTTAATTAAACTGGAAATTATTGCTTTTGTCCATGAACTCTCCATCTCTCTTCAGGTATCTTTTGTTGGACTTTAAACATCTTGATTAGCTGTGGAGTATAACCAGACAAACTCCAGTTGCAACTTGCTAAATTTCGTCATCTTCTGCATGTTGTCAAATTTAGCTTTAACTGCTCCTGGTGTCTCTCATTTCTGTTATTTGCTGTTAAATCTTGCGATGTCATTGGTTGAGACCATATGCTTCTTGTTAAGTTCTAGTTTTCTATCTTTGTAATCTTAGATGGGAAAATCATCATTATATCGATTTCTTCTCAAAATATTGTGGTCATCCATATATGAATGATTCTGTGCAGGTATTGTTTGATGGTGCTTAAAGTCAAGTTCATTGTCTTATTTCTGCTTTCATGGTTGTTACTTTAGTTGAGGAAACTTCCTTTTTATTTAATTTTTAGTCCTTAGGGATTTAGTGGTAGCCTTTGGTAAGTCTCAGCTGAATCTTCAACCATTTAGTTTATTTTCTAAGGTCTTAATTCATTTATAGGATTGTAGGTTCTTGGGTGCCAAATTGGCTTCGCTGTATTATGCCAAGAATATGTATACTTGCTCTGTCTTGATGTCAATAATATTTGGATTTGTATCTTGTTATATATATTGATGTTATGTTAGGCAATAGTATCTGTTTCGCATTTTTGTGTAACTTACCTTCAAATCATTAATGTTATGGATTATGGAATAATGACTTCTACAACTATATGCTTGTGCAGTCATTGCAACAGCAACTTCTTAGAAAATCTGAAGGGACTGAAACATTTTTAGCATATCAAGCAGGGCTTCAAGGGGTGTATGGGAGTAACTATTTCTCATCACCCAGTCCCATGCAACCGCCTCAGCAGTCTCGGAAATTCATTGATTTAGCTCAGCATGGTTCCAGCCAGGAGGCCCAGGCCCAGGCTCAAGGCATGGAGCAACACATGCTTAATCCTGCCCATCAAGCATACCTTCAATATGCTATGCAAGCTGCCCAACAAAGGTCTGCTTTGTTAATGCAGTCACAGCAGCAAACTAAAATGGGAATGTTAGGTCCTTCAACTGTGAAGGATCAGGAAATGCATATGGGAAATTTGAAGATGCAGGAACTAATTCCTTTGCAGGCTGTCAATCAAGCTCAATGTCTGATCCCCAGGAATTCATCTGAACAACTTGCTCGTGGTGAAAAGCAGACTGAACAGGGACAGCAACAAGCAACTGATCAGAAGAGTGAGGGAAAGTCTTCAACCCAGGGACCAGCCACTGGGCACTTAATGCCTGGAAATATCATAAGGCCCATGCAAACACCAACTCCTCATGGCAACCAAAGTGCTGTAAACAATCAGATTTCAGCATCTGCTCAATTGCAGGCTATGCAGGCATGGGCACATGAACGTAATATTAATTTAGCACATCCTGCAAATGCTAACTTGATGGCACAACTCATTCCAATGATGCAGTCGAAGATGGCTTCACAACAAAAGCCAAATGATAGCAACATTGGTTCTCAGTCATCGCCTGTTCATGTTTCAAAGCAGCAAGTTACTTCTCCAGTGGTTGCAAGTGAGAGCCCAGCACATGCTAAGTCATCAAGTGACGTGTCTGGGCAATCAGGATCTGCAAAAGCCAGGCAGACAGTTCCCCCCAGTCAATTTGGTCCACAGACAAATGCTTGTTCGGCCAGTAGCAACAGTAGCATGGCAGTGCAGCAATTTAGCATTCATGGAAAAGAGTCTCAAGCACCTTTTAGGCAACCAGTCATAGTTGGAAATGGACTGCCTCCTGTGCATCCCCAACAATCTTCTACTAGCATGAACCTTGTTGCAGGTCATCCTTTGAATGCAAAAAAATTGCTACCAGGTCCAGATTCACAGCAAATTCAGCACATGAGGCAGTTAAACCAATCTTCCCCTGTTGCTGGTCCCACTGGTCCCACAAATGAAGGGGCTTCAGGAAATCATGTCAAATCCATAGGGGCACCAACTCAGATACCTCAACAACGACCTGCATTTACCAAACAACAGTTGCATGTTCTTAAAGCACAGATATTAGCATTTAGGCGGCTGAAGGTTAAACTCATGCTTCCTTTCTCATTCTGTTTGCATCTGACTATTTCTGTCTGCCGTATGTGTGCATGTTATGTGAATATACTACTAGTGAAGATGTACCCTTTATGATCATTGTGGATATTGTTCTCATTGATTATTTTTTGTTGGTTGGTAGAAAGGAGAAGTTACTCTCCCCCATGAACTTCTTCAGGCTATTGTTCCACCACCTCTTGAGTTGCAGGTGCAGCAGACAATTCATCCTGCAGGAGGACAAAATCTAGAGAAATCTGCTGGAAATACTGTAGCTGAACAACCAAGGCACATTGAGTTTAAGGCAAAGGATTCACAATCTATCCCAGCAATAAATGGACAGAGTTCTTTGAAGCAGGAAGCCTTTACCGGAGATGAGAAATCCACTGTTGCAGAAGTTCATATGCAAGCTACGCCAGTTGTGGCAAAGGAATCTACTTCTGCTGGAAAAGAAGAGCAGCAATCAATAAAGTCAGACCAGGAAAATGATCGTGGAATTAACAGAACTCCTGTTAGAACTGATTTGCCATCAGATAGGGGAAAGGCAATTGTACCACATGACACAGTTCAAAGCAGAAAACCTGCACAAACAAGTGCAGTTGCCCAATCAAAGGATGTGGCATCCACTAGAAAATATCATGGACCCCTATTTGATTTCCCTTTTTTCACTAGGAAACATGATTCCTTTGGGTCATCAGTGTTGGTGAACAATAACAATAATATGTCTCTAGCTTATGGTGTCAATGATCTTCTTTATGAGGAAGGCATGGAAGTACTTACAAAGAAAAAGACAGAGAATTTAAAGAAGATTGAAGGTTTGCTGGCAGTGAACTTGGAGAGAAAAAGAATTAGGCCAGATCTTGTCTTGAGGTTGCAAATTGAGGAGAAAAAGCTTCGTCTTTTTGATGTTCAGGCACGATTGAGGGATGAGATTGATCAGCAGCAACAAGAGATAATGGCAATGCCAGACAGGCCATATCGTAAGTTTGTTAGACTGTGTGAGCGTCAGCGTATAGATCTTGCTAGACAAGTGCAAGCCTCTCAGAGAGCTTTACGAGAGAAGCAACTCAAATCTATATTTCAGTGGCGTAAGAAGCTTCTGGAGGCACACTGGGCTGTTCGTGATGCTCGAACTGCCCGCAACAGGGGGGTTGGCAAATATCATGAGAAAATGTTGAGGGAATTCTCGAAGCATAAAGATGATGACAGGAACAAAAGGTTGGAAGCCTTAAAAAATAATGATGTTGACAGATATAGGGAGATGTTGCTAGAGCAGCGGACTAGCATTCCAGGTGATGCTGCAGAGAGATATGCTGTTCTTTCATCCTTCTTGACACAGACTGAAGATTATCTACAAAAATTGGGAAGTAAAATAACTGCTGCCAAAAATCAACAGGAAGTGGAGGAGGCAGCAAGAGCTGCTGCTGCTGCTGCACGGTTGCAGGCAAGCTTAAATAATCTACCCCCACATAAAAATTAACAGTAAAAATTCCTAGAACTTAGGAAAAAGTCTCTGTTTTGGTGCTTTTTTTTTTTTTTTCAATTTAATTTTTATGGAGTTTGTGTTCAATTTTTTTCTTTTCTTTAGCAGATGCTATATGAACTTATTCTTTAAAAAAATGGATTATTTGTTATCACTCATTAGATACCTGTTTACTGACTAAAGGGCCTCTCTGAAGAAGAAGTCAGAGCAGCAGCTGCTTGTGCTGGAGAGGAAGTGATGATTAGAAATCGTTTTATGGAGATGAATGCTCCTAAAGACGGTTCATCAGTCAGCAAGTGAGTTTTTGTTCACCTATTTTAAATATTTATGGTCTCAAGTGCTGGCATAGAAATATTGAAGGGTGTATCATAATGTTATATGTTGGCTTATAATAAATTTAAGCGAACCTGCTTTCCTTCTTATTATTTTAAAATTCTTATATTTTTTATCTATTAATGTTTCCTGAACCTTTTTAAAGTGAGATTCTATAGGATAATGCATCTGTTGATGGTAACTATTATTTGGTCACTTCCAGGTATTACAACCTTGCTCATGCTGTGAATGAAAAGGTCATAAGGCAACCATCTATGTTACGAGCTGGAACCTTGAGAGACTATCAGCTTGTAGGTTGCTACATTGGATGAATTGTTATTCCTTAGCTGATTGCTATGTTATCTTCTTGAATATGTTTTTAATGCTTGACATGTTTTTTTTGAAGGTTGGCTTGCAATGGATGCTGTCATTGTATAACAACAAGTTAAATGGAATATTAGCAGATGAGATGGGTCTTGGTAAAACTGTGCAGGTTATTATTATACTTGCTGTGCCATTGTTCTTCATGGGAAGAACAATTTTATGCTTCAAAGCTAATTGACATCACACTATAATTAATTTAATGTTTTACTGGCACATTCATATAGGACAATTATACTCTACCTGTTTTTCCAGTATTTGGCATACTATTTTATGGCAGTACTTGTCTGTGCCTTCTCTGAAAGTGTTTCTTATCTCTTTAGGTTATGGCCTTAATTGCTTACTTGATGGAATTTAAAGGAAATTATGGTCCGCATCTTATAATAGTTCCAAATGCAGTTCTGGTTAACTGGAAGGTGAGCTTGTACACTATTATGAATTTGAAAATAATTTCTTAACTTTGTAACTGGGTGCTTCTTAACGTGGAAAACTGTGTTCATTATGCAGAGTGAGTTGTATAACTGGTTACCATCTGTATCATGCATTTTTTATGTCGGAGGGAAGGATCAACGGGTAAAATTATTTTCTCAAGTAAGTGTGCATCTTCCTATTTACTTAATGTTTAACAGTATTAAATAATTACTCCTGATAATTTTTTCCTGTTATATATGTAGGCGGTTTCTGCTATGAAATTTAATGTCCTTGTGACAACTTATGAGTTCATCATGTATGACCGGTCAAAACTGTCAAAAATTGATTGGAAGTATATCATAATTGATGAAGCACAGAGAATGAAGGATAGGGATTCAGTTCTAGCCCGTGATCTTGATAGATATCGTTGTCAGCGACGTCTGCTTCTGACAGGAACACCGTTACAGGTCAGATTTGCTTTGATAGAATATGCATTGTTTAAAGAAATTGTATCTATATGCACTCATTTATATCTGTTGTGTACCAATTTGACTTTGTCATGAAGGCTGCAGTTTTCTATTTTGTTCTGCAACTTATGCTTCCCTTGGTAGCAATTTTTCTTCATTCTTTCACATGGTAAATTATTTGGAATGACACTTATATCTGTGGTCTGCAGATGAATATTGCTGAGCAATTTTTACTTGCTGATAATTGCATTTGCACGCATACAAAATAGTACTCTTTTTACATCATAAGCTGCAACATGTATGGTATCTTGGTCCATAGTTTCTTTTTCGAGTAGTCATGACAAGTAGACCATAGGAGCAGATATTCAATAGATATGTTTGAAATATTAAATTTTCTTTAGCATTGTTTTGCCTATAAGGAGAAGTTCCTGATAAGACTAGACTTAGCAGTAACAGATATTATATACCTAGTTTTGTCACGCCTGCCTGTCAAACCTAATGGCTGATGCTAAGCAGTCCAAAAGGAGACAGATTAATAACTGTAGTTTTTGGTTAAGTAGGCATAAGGTTATAACCTACTCTGTCAGATGCTCCTGTTTTTCTTCAGTAGAAGACTGCCTGACTTTTAATCAGAAAGTAAGAATCTTGAATATGACCTCCTGTGGTCTCCTAACCTTAATCTTTAGTCAAATAGAATAGAATTATTCTAATAGTGGTCATTTAGGTAGTCACTAGTAATATAATCAGGCTGGACTGGGGAGTTAGATTCATTTAGGAGCATGCAAAAATCAGCTTGGTAACCACTGGACTGCAATACTAAGAAGGAAAATTGTTCTCTGCAATTTAGTCAAGATTTGCGTTTACATTATTTAGTTAAAGAAATAAGTTTTTGTTTAGAATATTGAGTCATATGTTCTGTATGATAACTTTATGTTGATTTTAAGTGTTAAATCAAATAGATATATGTTACATCACTAATTTTCTTGATGGATTTGTATATGATGTAATTTTCCTTGTAGAATGATCTGAAGGAACTCTGGTCACTTTTAAATTTACTTCTTCCGGAGGTTTTTGACAATCGAAAAGCATTTCATGATTGGTTTTCAAAACCTTTTCAAAAGGAAGGTCCTACTCAAAATGCAGAAGATGATTGGCTTGAGACAGAGAAGAAAGTTATCATTATTCATCGACTCCATCAGATTCTTGAGCCTTTCATGCTTAGGCGTCGTGTTGAAGATGTTGAAGGCTCACTACCACCAAAGGTATAATTGTGGCACTCTTAGTTAACCATATGCCCTTTCTATTAGCTCATTCCATGCTGCATTGCAGGTCTCCATTGTTTTACGATGTAAAATGTCAGCTATTCAGAGTGCCATTTATGACTGGGTCAAATTCACTGGTACCCTTCGGCTTGATCCTGAGGATGAGAAGCGTAGGGTTCAAAAGAATCCAGTATACCAGGTGAAGCAGTATAAAACTTTAAATAATAGATGCATGGAGCTGCGTAAAACTTGCAATCATCCATTGCTTAATTATCCATACTTCAATGACTTGTCCAAAGATTTTCTTGTGAAATCTTGTGGGAAATTGTGGATCCTTGATAGGATCCTTATAAAACTTCAAAGAACTGGACATCGAGTCCTGCTCTTTAGTACTATGACAAAACTTCTTGACATTTTAGAAGAATACCTGCAATGGCGAGGACTTGTGTACAGAAGAATTGATGGGACAACAAGTTTGGAAGACCGTGAATCAGCTATAGTGGACTTTAATAGCCCTGGTTCAGACAGTTTCATCTTCTTGCTTAGTATTAGAGCTGCTGGGCGAGGCCTTAATCTTCAGTCTGCTGACACAGTTATCATATATGATCCTGATCCGAATCCAAAAAATGAGGAGCAGGCAGTTGCAAGAGCTCATCGCATTGGACAGACCAGAGAAGTCAAGGTTATCTACATGGAAGCAGTTGTTGACCAAATTCCTAGCCACCAAAAAGAGGATGAACATAGAAGTGGAGGCACTGTTGATTTGGAGGATGAACTTGCAGGTAAGGATCGTTATATGGGATCCATTGAGAGCCTCATTAGGAACAATATTCAACAATACAAGATTGATATGGCTGATGAGGTCATCAATGCTGGACGATTTGATCAAAGAACAACGCACGAAGAGAGACGCCTGACTTTGGAGACATTATTACATGATGAAGAAAGGTATCAAGAAACTGTCCATGATGTTCCCTCACTGCATGAAGTAAATCGCATGATTGCCAGAAGTGAAGAGGAACTCGAACTGTTTGATCAAATGGACGAAGAACTGGATTGGGCCGAGGAGATGACACGGTATGATCAGGTGCCTAAGTGGCTTAGAGCCAGTACAAGAGAAGTCAATGCCACTATTGCTGCATTATCAAAAAGACCATCAAAGAACACTATCATGGGTGGTAGTATTGGTATGGAGTCCAGTGAAATGGGTTCTGATGCATCTGCAAAAACTGAAAGGAGAAGGGGACGGCCCAAGGGAAAAAAATATCCTAATTATAAGGAGTTAGAAGATGAAAATGGAGAATCCTCTGAAGCAAGTTCTGAAGAAAGAAATGGATATTCTGCACATGAAGAAGGAGGAATAGGAGAATTTGATGATGATGGGTATAGTGTGGCTGATGGAGGTCAACTGATCAATAAGGATCAAATGGATGATGGTCCACTTTGTGATGCAGTATATGAATTTCCTCGATCCTCAGAAAGCATGAGAAATAATCATATGGTTGAAGAAGCTGGTTCCTCAGGATCATCCTCAGACAGTCAGAGATTGACAGAGACATTATTTCCTTCAGTTTCCTCTCAGAAATTTGGTTCCCTCTCTGCATTAGATTGCAGGCCAAGTTCCATTTCCAAAAGGATGGTATGTGTCTTTGCTTTGTTCTTTTGAATTTTTAACTCTTATTTTGAGTGGTTGGTTTCCTCTTAACTCATTTTGAATTCCTGATTATATTTGTTCTGGTAATTTTTCCCAGGCAGATGACTTAGAGGAAGGGGAGATTGCAGTATCTGGTGATTCTCACATGGAGCACCAGCAGTCTGGCAGTTGGATTCATGATCGTGATGAAGGTGAAAATGAACAAGTTTTGCAACCCAAATTTAAACGTAAACGTAGTCGTCGTGTTCGGCCGCGTCATGCTACGGAAAAGCTTCAGGAAAAGTCTAGTAGTGAGATCGCATCTTTTCAATGTGGAGAATCAGCTCATTATATAGTCCAAGCAGACCATAAGTATCATGCACAATCAAGGGTTGACCTAGATGCAAAATCATTTGGAGAATCCAATTCCACCAGGCGTGATCAAAATGAGTCATTGTTAAAAAATAAGCGAAGTTTACCTTCAAAGAGAGTAGCTAATACATCTAAATTGCATGGCTCGCCTAAATCTAGTAGAATGAATTGCATGTCTGCTCCATCTGAGGATGGCGGTGAACAATTCAGAGAAAAGTGGGAGGGTAAACATATCAATTCAAGTGTGTCTTCAGCTTTTGGTGCTCAAATGCCTGAAATAATCCAGAGAAAGGTATGCATCACTAAAGAGAGTCTTGTGTGATTTTGTAAAATGAATGAGTCTAACTGCAGGTCATAAGAACTGTCAATCAGTACAATATACTGATTACTCTGAACTTCATTCATAATAATAGAATAAAAACATGATGATGTTGGTAGGTTTCTGATTTCCATCTGGCTTCTTTCTTACTGCAGCAATCCTGAAAATATTGGTAGCTTTGTTCCTTTCTCTGTCTTTTAACTAAGCTTTCTATAGCGTGCATGAATTTAATTCACTTCCTAACTTGGAATGGGAGCATCACAAATTATAATTTTGAATGACTAATCAGCCCAAATATGTGATCTGATGATATTTTTTTGGCTGAACTATGAGGTTCACATTGTTTGGGTTGCGGGTCATGCTGAAAGTGAACTTAAATTCCATGAATCCATTTCCTCTTATTATGAGTGGGTTGGGAGCAGTAGTAGCATGGTGGGCTTTTTTACGTCCCTGGGATCCAAGATTACCTTGTCTGCTCTAGAAGGGGATATCTGGGTTTTAAGTGAGAAATTATACCAGGTCGAAAGTTAGGTGTCTAATGTAATGATTTGACAGGGCTCATCCAGCTTAAGTAAGTTTTGCCAAATACCAATTTTGGCAAAGTTCCCCAATGTAGACAAATCTATATTGGAATCCATCCATGATGTGTGAACGAAGGAAACTTATATTTGTGAGGGAAAGAAGATGAAGTCACTTCAAACTATTGTCATTTGAAATCTAGTGTATCGACCAGATTGTTGTCTGACTTTTCAACAATCCCTGATTCTGCTGCTATTAATCTGCAATCTCTCTATCTCTTGTTATCTAGAAGTTCCTCAATAAGCTCCTTTTTCTGTGTCAACTCTCTTCATCTTCTGACACTAACTTTTCTATGCTCAAATTGTTTGTAAATCCTATCAAGGTCCTTTCATGATCATAAATCTGAAAGATTCCTACCCTGTGGCATGATGTTGTTACTCAAATTTTTTGTCTTCATTTATTATTTAGTGTAATATTTGTTAGATTTTATAATAAAACTATTTATGGGCCTTCACTTAGCACTTGAAGCTTTTTAGTCAAAGTGGTCCTTAACATGATATTAAAACCTTTATAATCAAGGATCCATGTCTTTCATTTTCGTAATTAAAATTAAATTTCGTGCACAGAGGGTGCTTTTGTTTGAGTGAGTGTGCTAGAGATTTGGTAAAATGATTTATGGGCCTTCACTTGACAAGCTTTTTCTGAGTTGAAGTGGTCCTGACAATCTGTTTGACTTAAATAATCTTCATTTTAGATGTTCCCTTCAGTTTTTTCTTCTTGGTCATGAAGTATAACTCCTTGAACTCAAAAAATTTTTGCTCTTGCAGTGCAAGAATGTATTTAGCAAGTTTCAAAAGAGAATAGATAAGGAAGGTCATCAAATTGTACCTTTGCTTACTGATTTTTGGAAGAATAATTCTGGATACACTGGTGGGTCTGGGAATATTTTGCTGGATTTACGAAAGATCGATCAGCGAATTGATAGGTTGGAATATAATGGAGTATTGGAGCTTGTATGTGACGTGCAGTTCATGTTGAAGAGTGCAATGGAGTTTTATGGGTTCTCACATGAGGTTAGATTTCTTTTCTGTATCATTGTATAAAATAATTGACTTAATTTTTGGCCTTTGGTAGAGGCTGGTGAACTAATGAATTGCTTTTGTAGGGTATCCTCTTTTGAAGATGGAAGCTAACTGGTTCCTGAAAATAACTTATAGCTTGTCTGGTTTTCCTTTTAGAATGCTCCAGGCATATATTTGGACCATTGACTTCTATCTATGTTTGGGTTATCATTTGTGGCGCTTCAAATGGAAACCCATATATGTTTAATAGAAAGCATGCCACAATTTTAAAAGCAAAAGTTTAAGATGAATTGAGAAATAATTGTAAATGGAGCCTAAAGATGAAATAGTTATTCCTGTTAATGATATTCCCTCTTGCCTATTTTTTGGATTTTCTGGCCTGTTTCTTTTCTTCTAGTATATTATAGATGACTTTATAAGAAAGAAAACTTAATGATCCATTCGGTTCCATATAGACTAAGGTGCAAACTTAAGTGTTGTGTGTGTGTGTAAAATATGTATATTCATTTTCCTGTCAACATATTTGAATAAATGTGCATATACATCTATACAAGCTGTACTACACTGAATATTTGATTAAATTATTAGGACTAGCTTATATGCAAGTATTATAATATAATGAAGCAATGTAAAATGGAAGATAATTTTTTTGATATAGAATTTGATTTAATGAGAGTGAAAAGAATCATGTTTTTGGAAGTCTTTGCTTAGGTTGATGCATTGTTTGAATTAGGAATTTAAATAACTCTGCAATGATGTCAATTGGAATTGATAACCCCAAGGTAAATAACTGAAGATCAAACTTAATTATTTTAGATTTTGAGTCTTTGTTCAATGAAAGTAGATGAAAAATGATAAATTATGAATGTAAGTGATGAACCCACTTACCATCAAACAATTATTGATCTTGATGTAATCATTGAGTATATATATGTCATATTCCCACTGTATTATGATAGAGTGAATGGTTGTTGCTGGTATATGAAGGGAAAATCTTTACACAAGATCTTGAGATCGAGTCCTGTTTCTGTTTTCATTGTGAATATGCCTCCATCGTCCATATTTAATACATCATAGTGATTCTTGCTGCAAAAAATGGAATGGCATGCCCCTAGGTCTTTATTTTTTTGAATTTCAAAATTGCTATTGAATATCGATCATGAGATTAGTTTTTTTTTTTTTTTTAATGGTATTGAGCACGGATTCTGACTGTGCCTAGAAGAATTTACAATCTCCCTCAAACTCTATCTTCTGAATGTGTTAAATTCTCATTGGTGATCATTATTCACAGGTAAGATCTGAAGCAAGGAAGGTCCATGATCTCTTTTTTGATATCTTGAAAGTAGTATTTCCTGATATGGACTTTCAAGGGCCACGGAGTGCACTTTCTTTCTGTGGTCCGACTTCTGCTAGCACTCTAACATCCCCAAGGCAACTGACTGTAAGTCAAGGCAGGAGGCACAAGCCAGTAAACGAGGTGGAATCTGATTTGAGCCCTTCACAGAAGCAACTGCAACGGGGATTCATTTCAAGTGGTGAGAGCACCAGGATCAGAGTACATCTGCCACCGAAGGATTCAAGAACTGGAATCGGTTCTGGCAGCACCCGCGAGCAAGTTCAGCAGGAAGATTCTCCGTTGCTCACACATCCAGGTGAACTGGTTGTATGCAAGAAGAGAAGAAATGAGAGGGACAAATCATTGGTGAAGTCTAGGACTGGGTCAGTAGGTCCTGTTTCACCACCTGGTCCTGCTATGAGAAGTCCCGGGCCAAGTTCAGTCTTAAAGGATGCTAGACTGGCTCAACAGACTGCTCAAAAGTGGGCGCGCCAGCCATCTCAACAACCAAGTGGGTCTCGTGGATCGGTTGGCTGGGCGAATCCTGTGAAGCGGTTGAGGACAGATTCTGGGAAGAGGAGGCCGAACCATCTGTAGATCTGACAGTATATAATGAAAATATTATCTACATAATAGTTTGGGGGAGCTTGTTAGTGATTTAGTGGTCTTTTCTGTAGATCTTAGCCCACAATGTTCATATAGGAATAGGCCCTCAATTGTAGTTTACAGCTATCTCAATGGGTTAAATGCCAATATTTTTCAAAATTTATTTATCTGGGTATCTGCGGCCTGCCTTCAAATATCTAAAGCTACTGTATATAGCTTTTTGATTGATTATAACAGTATTACAAAAGGACGGAAGATCCTGCAAATAAAAGGTCTAAACGTAATTGATTGAGATGGAGTTGATGGCTCAGAGCACCAGTCATGTGTACCTATATCGATCTCAAGCAGAAGCACGTTAATGTCCCAGCTAAGCATATTGCTGGGCTTCTTTATCCAAGTTACGTGTTTAAGGTCTTCGAATATAACTAAATGTTCATAGTAAGAGTGTGCTCGAAGTGAAACATCCACTAGGAATTCTAAAGTCATTCTAATTATTGGAATGTTTGGTTGGAGGTAATTTCCTCTTCCATGTTTGGTTGCGTCAATTTTACATCAGGTTTCATTTTCATGATTTTTTGGTTTATCTCAAATAAGGGAGTGAGGATTCCACTGGAAGAGTTAAAAAATGTGACAACTCCAGGAAATAATTTTTTGATTAAAATACCTCCACTAGGACAAAAAACAGTTCACTCATTTGGTGTGATATACATGATAGAAACTTGATAGGGTTGTCTAGCGGCTGCTCGCTGAAGCTTCGTTTTGCTCATCTCCTCGACATTCGACAACCATACGTTGGAAAGTGATCGAAGCACCACACCTTCAACTTGTAAGCCCCAAATATGTGGGGCCCTTGCTATGCGTTTCGTTCCAACCCATGCTTGGCAAACTTTGCTCACCTTCCCTAATCATGACCTTGCTAATCACATTTAAGTGGCTTTCAAACAAACCACAACTCACAAACATCGACAATCGAAGAAGGGTGAAAGATCTTTTGGACGAGACAATGGTTGTCGTGAGAGAAGGGGGAGGGGAAAATTTACTCTGATGTTTATGTTTTCAGTTGAACGTGCTCACGTGCCTATTTTGGTAATGGAAGTATTTTTGTCATTTGCATACATTATCATGACTATTTTAGTATTTTTTGTCAACCAAAAGTAATGTGATTCCTATTTCACATGTCTAATCAAACATAATAATAGTCATTCCCATTACACATCGTTTTCATTCTCATTCTGTTACGTGTGTTTTTAATAAACAAACTGTTGTTATTCGGTTAGATAGGAAAACCGTTAAAGGAACCGTAGAATAACAAACAAACAGAAGCTATAAAATGCTCCATTGTAGCAAACGGAAAATAGAGATTGAATGAAGTAGATTTTCAGATAAGTTTGTATCAATTGGTATTAGAGCCAATCGATCAAACATGACGCGCGATGCTAAGCTGAGAGATATGGAGAATGAACTGCAACAGAATCAGACGGAAATGAAGGAGCTCTGTGGTTTGATGACATGCATGGAAGAAATGATGACCGAAATAACATCGAAGCTAGTGTAGCTAATGACGACGACAACCAGAGGTACGACGGAGGTCGCAGTAGGGTCACCATCAAACGAAACTCGGAATCCTAATCGAGTACCTCAGTTTGGATCTTTCCAAGGAGGCCACGCGAGTTACTCAGCTCCAATGAAATACTCACGCATCGAGTTTCCCAGATTCGACAGTACTGACTTCAAGGGATGGGCATTCCGTTGCCGTCAGTTTTTCGAACTCGATGAAACATTGATGGACCAGTAAAAATGATCAGTGTACATCTAGAAGGTCCAGCATTGCACTAGCACCAGAATTATGTGAAGAGGAGGAAGCTCCATGAATTGCTATGGTCAAAATACATAGCAAATGTAGGAAACCGATTTCAAGAACTGCTATAGATGGATCCGATAGCTGACCTGAAGAACTTGCACCAAGGTGATAGCTCTGTGATCGAATATCAAGCGAAATTTGAACCATTACTGGCCGAAACAGACTTGCTAGAAGATGTTGCCATTAGTCACTTTTTAGGGGGACTAAGGAAAGAAGTGGAAGCGGCAGTAAGGATATTCAAACCCACCACACTCATGCACACCATGTATCTTGCCAAACTCCAAGATACGGTACTTACCTCCATGCAAGAATAGAATAGAGGCAGAAACATGGGAAGGCAACCATTTACGATAGGACGCTATAACAACCCGATAAACAGTAAGGAGTCTGGACAGCAAAAGCCATGTTTGGGAGCATCACGAACACCACTAGCATTGACCTTAAATGAAAAAACAGTAAAACAACTGAGCAAGGCTGAAATGGAGGACAAGAGAAGGAAGGGACTCTGCTACTGGTCCCCAAAAAAATAGACATTAAATCACAAATGCGGAGGAGCTCAGGCTTTTGTCATTTTAGTCCAAGAAGAAATAGACGAGAAAGAGGACATAAGGGACAAGCAAGAATACTCAAATCATGAACAGAGCCCAGTAATCTCTCTGCATGCCATACAGGGAATCCGAGGGTACTCCATCATGAAAATCACTGGCTGTTTAAAGAAGCAAATGGTGTCTATACTCATAGACACAGGTAGCACCTATAACTTCATCGACTCAGTGATGGTCAAGAAAGTCAGACTACCGATAGAGTTCACTAGAGGAGTGGAAGTTTCAGTACTAGGAGGATAGCAGATCAACATAAACAAGAAGTGTTGCGAGCTGAAATGGAACATGCAGGGTCATATATTCTCATATAAATTCTTAGTCATGCAGTTGGGAAGTTATGACATGATTCTTGGAGTCCAATGGCTAGCATCATTGGGAAGAATTATGCTGGATATGCACAACCAATTGATGTCTTTTGACCTCTATGGCTCTCACATTGAGTTACATGGTGATAGAGAAGAGGGGGTGCAACTACATAGCATGACAACCAAGGAGAAATTGCTTAAACCTATAGAAGTAGTCATGATCCAAATAGCCACGAAGGAACCAGATAGCAGTAAGGAGCAAAACATCCATCCAGAGTTGAAAGCCATACTGGATGAGTACAAGGATGTATTTAGCATTCCGACACAATTACCTTTTTCTAGAGCATTTGATCATGCCATACCACTGCAAGAGGATAAACCTATATCATTGAAACCTTATAGGTATGGGCCAACATAAAAATTTGTCATGGAGAAACTAGTAAAGGAGATGTTGGACAATGGAGTTATTCGACCAAGCAATAGCTCATTTGCAACACCGGTAGTACTAGTCAAGAAGAAGGATAATACATGGCGTTTCTGTGTGGATTATCGAAGGATAATCCTGGACTCCTACAAGCACTACCTATCCCAAACACTATATGGAAAGACCTGGCTATGGATTTTATTACGGGGCTACCCAAATCCTACAATAAAACAATCATTTTAGTGGTGGTAGATCGTCTCTCTAAATTAGCACACTTTATGGCATTACAACATCCATATACAGCTATCGACGTTGCCAAAACTTTCTTGGACAATGTCGTTAAACTTCACGGCTTACCTCAGACAATAGTTATAGATCAGGACCCTCTCTTTTGTGGCCAATTTTGGAAAGAGCTTTTTAAACTCCAGCATGTTAAGCTCCTCTATTCCTCTGCATACCACCCTCAAACGGATGTTCAAACAAAAGTATTGAATCGCACTATTGAAAGTTACCTATGCTATATGACGAGAGACTACCCAAAACAATGGGTTAAGTGGCTGCCTATAGCAGAGCTTTGGTACAACACGTCATTCCGCTCCTCTATTGGTATGAGTCCTTTTGAAGCGTTATATGGCTACTCGCCACTAGTTCATCTACCCTATATGGCTAGTGATTCTTTGAACCGATTAGTGAATGAAGAATTGAAGACTAGGGAAGCTGTTATTCAATCCCTCAAATGTAATCTCTAAAAGGCCAAAAATCGTATGGTACAACAAGCCAACAAGAAGCGGACAGACAGGGAATTTCAGGTGCATGATCTAGTGTATGTCAAACTACACCCTTTCTGCCGAAACTCCCTCAATAGTAGTTCTTTCTACAAGCTATTGGCTCGCTACTATGGCCTTTATAAGATCTTAGAGCGTATAGAGAAGGTAGCATACAAGCTCGAGCTTCTGACACATTTAAAAGTTCACCCTGTTTTTCATGTTAGCATGCTAAAACTGAGAATGGGTAAAGAAGTGGTAGCTTCTACAGTCCTACCAGAAGTGGATGGATTGGGATATTTCATGATCGAGCCCGAGAAGATTCTAGCCAGGAAGATACTAAAAAAGGGTAACCTCTCTGTTACACAGGTACTAGTATAGTGGAAGAACACTGGACCAGAGTCAGCCACGTGGGAGCCACTCCAATCGCTGAAGGAACAATTTCCCTTATTCGCTGTAACAACACTAGGAATCCTTGAGGACAAGGATATTCTAGGGAGGGTAGTAGTTGTTATGTGTGTCTTTAATAAACGAACTGCTGTTATTTGGTTAGATAGGAAAACCATTAAAGGAATTGTAGAATAACAAACAAATAGAAGCTATAAGATGCTCTGTTGTAGCGAATGGAAAACAGAGATTGAATGAAGTAGATTTTCAGATAAGTTTGTATCACATTCTTATTCCTGTACACATTCTCATTCTTTCCATTTTGATTTTGGCAACCAAAATGGTTGATAAACCTTTTGTAGATAAGAATGATCCAAATTTTCTTTCCTTAGGGATCTAAAATTGATGTTGCTCGAGGGTTGTAAGACTTCCAATTTCAAAAAGAGATTGTCTATAATTAACTTAGTAAAGTTGATTGTTTATTAAGCAAATGCATAATTTTTATCTTTGTGATAGCCCAAAGAAAAATTACTATTATTGCATCCATCTATGTTGACATTTGATAAATTAAAAGAGTTTGTGTCACACATTTAAGTAGTGTGTGTTGGCATGCCTGCAAAACAAAACTTAATTTTCAATATTCTAGTTTGAACTTGACTTTATTTATCATTTCTTGAAAAACTTGAGATCTATTGAATGTTGTAGAACCCTCAGGTTATGAAGAATCTAAAACTCTTAGAACATACACTATGACAAGAGCATGAAATGGAATGAACCCCTAACCTTTTGAACCCCCAAATGACAAATGCAAATGGAAATGCAAATGATAGGTTGATTAAAAACAAGAATGAATTCACCTCAAGAGATTACCTTACTAAGAATTAATTCTTGTTGCAATAGAAGAAAACAAACTATCCTACCCTAGAGAACTCTGGCCAAGCCAAGAAGAAAACTAAAATGTTTCTTTCATAGAATGAAACTTGATGTTTTACAAGGTTGAGGCTCAAGCCTTTTTATAAGCTTCAGACCCTCTTAAGAAACCCTAATTTCGAAATGCAACATTGGGCTCCTAATAAGTTTAGTTAAATGATGCTAAAAATAACTTCAGACATTAAAATATAAGCCCAACATGTACCCTTATACATCCTAAGCCCAAATTAATTATAATGTCGTCTAAAACACTTATTTCAGTTGTAACATTTATGGATGATATAACCCAAACGAATTAGGCCTTCATTTGGGCTGGACATGACTCAGATGAATGAATTGAGTTTCTTTCTCCAAGCCCAAGCTGTCCAAGTGATTTCCTTCTGCATTTTTTAAGAATTTTCCCACATAAATTTGCAGCGATTCCTTGAACTTCTTGGCTCTTAGTCATGTAATTAGACCGGAGGAAAATTCAGATCATCATTCAAGCCATTGCGCCTCTTGTCATCTATATTTACCTTATTCACTCTTTCCTAAAAAAGATTCAGCCTCGAATATGAATCAAAATCAAATGGAGAAAGATCGGAAACATTGAAAGTTGCACTTACATTGTACTCACTTGGCAAATCTATTTTGTATGCATGTTATTTATCCTTTCTAGTACTTGAAATGTCCGTCACCCCTTGCATTAAGTTTTGATTTTCTTTGCCATGGAAACCTCTTTTTTTACAATTGCAGCCAAACCTAATCTCCTGGTCGAAAAAAAATTTGCTTTCGACCCTTATTGGCTCTTTGAGCATACATGTGATTCCTCTTTTCAATATGATCATGTGCTTTTTCGTGCATTGCTTTAACCATTTTAGCCTTTTTCTTTCCATATAAGTTAGCAATTTCACTCGAAGGCAAAGACATCAATCTAATACAGTTGATAGGTTAAAAACATAGACAATTTCAAATGATGAAAACCTATGGAATTATGTATAACTCGATTATATGCAAACTCAACAAATGGCAAGCAATCTTCCTAAGTTTTTAAATTCTTTCCCACAATAACACGCAACATGGTTCCTAATGTCCTATTTACCACTTCAGTTTGGCTATCAGTCTGTGGGCGGCATGCAGTGGAGAATAAAAGAATAATACCAAGCTTTCCCCACAGGACTTTCCAAAAATGACTAAGGAATTTAGCATCCCTATCAGAAACTATGGTTCTTGGCACGCCATGAAGTTTAACCACTTCCTTGAAGAAAAGGATCAATAATGCTTGCTGCATCATCTGTTTTATGGCAAGCAATAAAATGAGCCATTTTACTGAATCTATTAACTACAACAAATATGTTGTCTCTACCCTTTATGGTCCTAGGTAGACGTAAAACAAAATCCATTGATATATCAGTCTAAAGTTCAGTAGGAATAGGCAAAGGCATATACAAGCCATATGACTTAGACTTAGACTTAGCTTGTTTGCATGTGCTACACTTAGCATAAAATATTTTGACATCTTTTCTCATATTTGGCCAATAAAAATGTTCAGTAAGGATGTCTAAAAGTCTTTTGAACACTAAAATGTCCCATTAGCCCACCTTCATGCAATTCCTTCACAAGCAATTCTCTAGTAGAACATTTAGGAATGCATAATTGTTTATTTTTTAAGATAAATCCCTTATGCCTAGAGAACTTGTTAAATGCATCGTGTTCACAAGCTTCATACACATAACCAATATCATAATCATTGTAATACAATTTTTTCAAATGCTCAAATCCAAGTAGCTTTGAGCTAAGTATAGAAATTAAAGCATACAATCTTGAAAGTGCATCAGCTATGACATTGTCTCTGCCTTGCTTTTATTTAATCATGTAAGGAAATGTCTCCAGATATTCCACCCATTTTGTATGCCTCTTGCTTAACTTTCCTTGCCCCTTCAAGTATTTAGTGATTGGTGATCACTATAGATGACAAACTCCTTAAGCAGCAAATAATATTCCTATACTCCAAGAGCCCTCATCAAGGCATAGAATTCTTTATCATAAGTGGAGTAATTCAGAGTTAGTCCACTCAACTTTTCACTAAAATATGCTATCTGTTGGTCTTCCTGCATCAAAACATCCCTTATACCAATCCCAAAATCATTACATTCAATCTTAAAAGTTTTAAAAAAATTAGGTAGATACAAAACAAGTGCAGAACATAATTTGTTCTTCACAATGTTAAATGCATCTTCTTGTTCCTTTTCCCATTGAAATCCAACACTCTTTTTAACAATTTCATTTAGTCAGGTGGTGATAGTAGAAAAAATCTTTAATAAATTGCCTATATAAACTTGCCAAACCATGGAAACTCCTAACCTCACTAACAGACTTAGGCATTGGTCATTCGTAGATAGCCTTCACCTTTTCAAAATCAACCTCAACTCCTTTTGAACTTATAGCAAAACCTAAAAATGTAACTTTATCCATACAAAAAACGCATTTCTTAAGATTTGTATCTAATTTCTCCTTCTTAAGCACATCCAAAATGACCCTAACATGCAGGGTATGATCATCTAACCTCTTGTTGTAGATCAAAATGTCATCAAAATAGACAACAACAAATTTTCCAAGAAACTCTCGCAAGACATGATTCATTAAGCGCATAAATGTACTGGGTGCAGTAAATAACTCAAAAGGCATCACTAACCACTTATACAATTTATATTTTATCTTAAATACAATTTTCCATTCATTGTATTCTTTCATCCTAATTTAATTATAGCCATTTTTCAAATCAATTTTAGAGAAAACACATGCACCATGCAATTCATCTAGCATAGAATCTAATTTAGGAATAGGATGATGATACTTTACAGTAATTTTGTTGACTATCCTACAATCCATGCACATCTTCTAAGTTCCATCTTTCTTTGGTACCGAGAGGACAGGAACAACACAAGGACTCATGCTTTCCCTTATGTACCCTTTTGCTAACAACTCATCCACTTGCCTTTGCAACTCATTTGTTTCCTCGGGATTACTTTGATAAGCTGGCTTGTTAGGAATTTGTGCTCTGAGGATGAATTCAATCTAATGTTCAATCCCTCTAAATGGTGATAACCCGTGAGATTCCTCTTCAGAAAACACATCATCATATTCCTGTATTAAACTTACAAACACACCAGATAAATTTGAATCTAAGTCAGTATTAGTGAACAAAGTTTCTTTGAATAGTATATGCACTTTTTAACTCTTTCTTTTGCAAAATAACAATGTTTTTCACCACTTTCTGTTTCTTTCTCCTCACATTTTGCGTTCTTTTCTTGCTTTTCCATCACTAACTTCTTCTCTCTTGCACTTTTCACTTTCTTTTCCTTACTCATGCAGTCACTTACTATTGGGTCTTTTTCTTTATTCTTTAAACTCTTTGCCTCTTTTCTCTCTTTTCTTTTGGAACCCTCATAATCCTTGCCCTCATTTATCATAGACCATGTTTTAAGCTGGTCTTGATAAATTTCAGATGGTGTCATCGGAGCAAGTGTAATCTTACGGTCGTTCATCTCAAACGTGTACCTATTTGTGAATCCATTATGAATTGCCCTTATATCAAATTGCCAAGGCCTACCTAATAAAACATGTCCAGATTCCATCTGTCTAGCTTGCATTAACATTGATGCTCTGTTGCCATCATTGGCATTGACTCATAGGCCAAAATTATTTACAATGGTCCCAGAGTGTGATTATGTACATTAAAGGGAAAAATAAAGACCACTATCTCACTAGGCATCACCTCAACCAAATGAGAATGATCATATACATTGTACATAGGTGGCTGAAAACAATTTAATTATTATGTTTAATTAATTACTTGAGCAATTAGACTTTCTCCAATAACTATTTGGAGACAAAATTCCAAAGCACTCACAAAACACTATAGGTTCTGGTTTGATAGAAAGCATAAGTAACACCTCCACTACTTTAACCTCTAGCACTCACAAAAATACCTGGGAAGTTGATTACGGCATTATAGATTACATGACGGGTAATTTCTCTTGTCTTGAGAATTTTATTCCCTACAGTGATGACATTTTTGTAAAGATAGTTGATGGTTCACAAGGAAAAATTTTGGGAACCAACATTGTAAAATTGTCCAATAATTTAATCTTGAAAAATGCTCTCTTGGTAGTAATTTTTTGTCCATAAGTCAGTTTTACAAAGGACAATAATTGCGTTACTAATTTCTTTTCAGATGGTTGTAAATTTCAAAACTTGAAGTTAAGGTGGGTGATTGGCAGTGCTAAGGAGTGTGCTAAACTTTATATGCTTTGGCACTATAGGTTAGGTCACCTGAATTTTGATTACAAGAAATGAATGTATCCTTATTTATTTAATTAAAATTTTGTTCATTGTAATTATGAAGTTTGTCTATTTTTTAAACAAACCAAAAGCTCTTACCCTCATAATAAACATATGTCCTCTTATCCCTTTACATTAATTCACACCTATGTATGGGGCCCCTCTAAAATAAAAAATATAATTAGCACTCAATGGTTTGTTACATTCATTGATGATTGTACATGCCTTACATAGACATTTCTTATGAAAGAAAATTCTAAGGTTACTGAAAAAAAAATTTAATTTCTTTATAAAAAAACCAATTTGACACTATCTTCGAAGTACTCTGATTAGACAATGGTATATATAATCCATTATTGTTCTAGGATAAATTTTGACAAAAAAGGGATCTTTCATAAAAGCACCTACCTACACATGCCCTAAAAAAATGGGGCATCTAAATGAAAGAATAGGCACCTCCTTGAAGTTGTTAAGTCTCTCCTAATTGCCTCTAACTTGCCCAAAACCTTTTGGGAGGAAGCCATCCTCACAACTACATACCTTATCAATGGAATTCCCTCCAAAACACTTAAATATCAAATGTTGTTTCCAAACTCATTGAATTATATCCACCTATCCTCACACTCAAAGAATCTTTTAGTGCTCTGTGTTTGTCCACTTCTACAATGATAGCAAACTATATTATCAATCCTTAAAATGATTTTATTAGGTTCCTCACCTTCAAGAAAAGGGGTATAGATGCTACTATCTTGAGTGAAGGAAGTTTTACACAACTATAGATTTCACCTTTTTTGAAACCCAACCATACTATAGCAAAACACCCATTAAATGGAAAGTGTGCTAGATTGGGTGTTTTTACTCCCACTTTTAGACCCAAGGCTATCACATACCTAAACCAACTCTTCCATGTATACCACCACCTGAACCACTTCCTCCACCTATATCTGAAAATCATGATGTGATCAAGGGCAAAAAAAGTTTAGGTTTATATTAGGAAGGTACACCAACTTAAAAATGCATCTCTTGTGAAACATATAGCCAATGTCACTCTCTAAGTCCAACCTACGAGAAGTTTGATTTGGACAATTTACCTATTATGTACGGGAAAGAGGTAAGATTTTGCACACTTCATCCTATTGTAAACTTCTTCTTTCCTAACAAACTTTCATCTAGTTATCATGCCTTTATACTAAAATATCTCATGGGAAAATTCCTTAGAATATTTAAGAAGCACTAACTAAACCAGAATGGAAAATTACTATCTAGGAATAATTAAATGCCCTAAAAATATGGTACTTGGGAAATTACTAGACTCCCTAAGGGAAAGAAACTTGTTTAGGTGCAAGTGGACATTCCTTGTTAAATAAATCCAAATGAAAGCATCAACTATTATAAAGCCAGGTAGGTTACTATAGGATTTACTCAAACTTATGGTATTGATTTTGAAGAAACATTTGCTTCAATTGCTAGATTCAACACTATTGAAGTTCTCCTATCTTTGGTTGCTAACTTTGATTGGCCACTTTATTAGTTTGATGTCAAAAATGTATTTATAAATAGAAACTTAGAAGAAGTTTACTTGAAGATTCTCCTCAGGATTTTGAATCAGCAAAATAGAAATCAAGTGTGTAGACTTCACAAGACCTTCTATAGCCTCAAGAAATCACCAAAAGCATGGTTTGACAAGTTAGCTAAGGTGATTAAAGAATAGGGATACATTTAAGGGCAAGCTAACCCTACAATATTACTAAATTTTCCTCTGATGTGGGGTCATCTATTTTGATTGTTTATGTTGATCACATAATTGTAATAGGTGACTTTAAAGAGAAAATTGATGTATTAAAAGTTGCCATGGCGAAAAAATTTGAAATCGAAAGTTTTGGCAAATTAAAATATGTTTTTTTAGGGATGGAAATTGCAAGATCAAAGCATGACATAACTATATCACAAAGTAAATGTACCTTAGATCACTTGATAAAGACAAATATGCTTGGGTCTAAGCTAGAAGAAACCCCTATCTAGACTGCATATAGGGAAAAATTCAAAATAGATAGCCCTACGATAGATACTGCAAGATATCAAAGCTAATTGGGAAACTCACATATCTTTCCCACATAAGGCCCGATATATCTTTCATAACCCAAAACCTAGAGTGTGACTAGCATAGATGACGAAGACATTCTTGCTTCTGCAAGCCTAAAACATTCAACATTATCATTATCTATCAAGATTTAAAGTACGAAAGATATACACTCAACATTTTCCAATTAGTAACATTAGACATTAAATATATTTACCAGCTTAAATCTTGTAGAAATTTTGTCAAAGTCTCCTTTATAATTGAGACTTACTGAAAACTTTATAAATACTTGTCAGACAAAGAAAGCAAACCTCTCAATATAAAAAAAATAATTAGTATAAATGACAAATTGAGGGGTGAGGAACATGCTTATGGTCAACTGGACTTATATACAATTATTTACATATAATTTCCACTTTCTTACAACTAGTGCAAAAGCAATATGAATAAAAGGGAGAATCTTGACACTTGTTTGTTCGACCAGAGTCCTTCACTAATTTACAACTTAACCATCATGTCCCGGGGTTTGTTTTGGTTGACTATTTGAAAATAGAGAAATTAACAAGTAGCATCCCAAAAACAGTGAAGCATGCAATGTTAAGCGTTTACATTTTCAAAATGAATCCTGGTATAACAAATTTTATACCTGCCAAACATAAAGCTATCAAATTGACAAGAGCCCTATTGAATAACATTTAAAACTTTACTTTCAATAGAAACCAAAATCACCTGGAAACCATATATAATAGGGGAAAACTATATAATACATATATAATGGTCATGGACTTCTTGCCCATGGATTCTCAATATCGGTCGAGGGCACATAGCCCTTGTAATAAACTAATCGAAACAATCATGAGTCACAAGCTCATTACTACATCATCATTCTTATACTAGTCTTTATTATAGCTTAATTAATCGTCCTATATGGGTGTTGTTTCATAACAATAAGACAGTTAATACATATCCTATTTAAAGAGAATGATCTAATTGTATTTCACATTACGTGACAACTAAATTAACCCTATTATATCTTAACTTAATTCTTCATATGTTCTTAGTGATCCAACTAGTTAGTATTAATGAAATTCTTTATCATAACAAAAATTTATCTTAACAATTGAACTTTGAAAACCAATTTCCTCCTTCATTAAGGTCAATTCCAAGCTAGAACCCAATCATGCTCACTTGTAATTCTCTTATTGCACCATAAGTTAGAAAGAATTGAAATTTCATCACATTAGACCTTAACTCATTGATTCACTTCCTCAGCATAACCATTTCCCTTCCTTGAAGCTTAATGGTTGCCTAAATTTGATAAAAAAAAGTGCGAATGATGCCCTTATTCTTGCCCTAGCTCTGCTGCCCACAAATTTTCATAAAATTGATGGCAAATTTTTAAGTTTTGGATATTGAAATCTTATAGGAAGGAGCAAAAATCATCTAACAAGTCTAAAGCATGAAGAAATATCAAGATTTTAGCTCAACACATACCTTAATCAAACCCTTTCTTGAATCCTAATGTTGCACTACAAAGGAAGAGAAAATTGTGTTAGACGGTGGACCAATGTCGACCTTAACGTTGCAAAACTTGGTAGGAAGGACTCTTGATGGTGGCGCACGATGACGTAAGCATAGGAACGAAAGTGAACTAGCCAAAAAAGAATGTGTACAATGGACGAAGAAGAAAGTGTTAGGTAGGATCAAAATATATTAGAGGGTATTTTTGTGCTTTAACATATTAGTGCCACGTGTTGCTACAGAAAAAAAAATCACTGAACATACTAAGAAATGACCATGAGGAATTTAAAGCTCAAATTTAACCACTGAACCAGACAAAATCTTAAGTCTTGCCCTTATTTATTTTTAACTTAAGTTATGATAAATTTTTTTCCATATTTTATTATTATTATTATTATTATTATTATTATTATATATACTTTTTTAATAATTTATAAGAATAACCTTCCATAGTGTTACATTCTCCTCTCCTTAAAAAAATTTGGTCCCTAAATTTAAAACATATATGTACCTTCACAATCAAATAGGGATACTTGTTGCGCATGACATGCTCATTGTTGCGCATGACACGCTCATCTTCCTATGTTACTTATTTTTTAGAATGATTCCTCCATAATACCTTTACTGAAGGAATTTCCTTTTAACGGAGTTTTCTTACTTGTTTATCCAATATGGCGACTGGTATCACTTTATAATTCAATCTTGCATATAATTGGACTTCTTGTGGTGCAATCACGTTGAAGGGTCATGCAAGTATTTCCTAAGCATTGATATATGAAATACTGGATAGATATTTGTTTGAAAGGCAATGTAAGTTGGTTGGCTACACCACCAATTCTCTCAAGTACCTCAAATGGCCCGATATATCTAGGGCTTAATTTGCCTTTCTTACCATATCGTATAATGACATTCATAAGGGAAACTCGGAGAAGCACATGATCACCTATCGTAAACTCTAATTCTTTCTTTCGATTATCCATATAAGCCTTTTGTCCACTTTGTTCTGTGAGTAATCTCTCCCTAATCAATCTTACCTTTTCCATCGCATCTTATACTAAATTTGGGCCTAGTACTTATGATTCGCCCACTTTAAACCTTCCAATGTGGGAGCAAAATCTCCGTCCATGTAAAGCCACAAAGGGTTCCATTTGAATGCTAGCCAAATAACTGTTATTATACGTAACCTCTGCCAAGGGCAGATAATTCTTCCAACTACCACTAAAGTCTAAAACACATTATCTTAACATATCTTCAAGTGTTTAGATTGTTTGTTTAGATTAGCCATCTATTTGGGGATAAAAAGCAGTGCTTAAATCCAATCTGGTTCCCAAAGCTTCTCAAAAGGTCTTCCAAAATCAAAAAGTGAACTAAGGTCTTTGGTAAGATATTATGGATAAAAGTGCTCCATGTAACCTCACAATCCCCTCTACTTATAACTGAGCATACTTAGCCACTCTATGAGTTCCCTTAATTGGGAGAAAATGTGTAGATTTTGTTAACTTGTCCACTATTACCCGTATGGAATCATAACCTTTCAGGGTATGAGGTAAACTGGTAACAAAATCCATGGTAATTCTCTCTCATTTCCATTTAGGAATTTCCAATCTCTTATGCATCCCTGTAAGTCTTTGATGTTTAGCTTTAACTTGCTGACATACTATACAATGAGAGACAAAATCAACCATATCCCATTCCATACTTCCCACTAATAAATCTGTTTCAAGTTATGATACATTTTGGTAGCTTGTAGATGCACAGTATAAGTCGAATGGTGAACCTCTTTAAAAAGTCTCTTCTTTAAACCTTCCTCTTGAGATACACATAATCTCTCGTCATACCTCAATACCCCTTTTAAGTCAACCATAAAGTCTTTATTCTTCCTTTCCTAAACATCATCTATTAGCTTGCATAGTTTTGAATTTGACTTCTGAGTGGCCTTTACTTCATTAATAATGACAGAGTCAGCTTGCACATAGGCTAGGAATATCCTTGCCTAAAAAATTTCAAACTCTACTCTGTCCTTCATTTAATTGTTGTAGTTCTTCTACCAATAATCTCCTCATCACATAAATTTGGGCTAAACTACCTATAGATTTCTTACTTAAAGCATCAACTACCACATTTGTTTTCCTTGATGATGAAGAATAATACAATCAAAATTTTTCAGTAGCTTCATCCATCTCAATTGTATAAGGTTCAAATCTATCTATTGGAAGCTATATTTAAGCCTTTTATGGTTTGTCTAAGTCTCACAGGTTTCACCATACAAATAGTGCTACCAAATCTTTAATACAAAAACAACTGTTGCCATCTCCAAATTTTAGGTTAGATAGTTTTGTTCATGTTTTTTCAATTGCCTAGAGCATAAGCTATTGGCAACCATTTTGCATCAATACACTCCTTAAACCAATGCGAAAGGCATTATAATACACAACGTAGCCACCATGGCCCGAAGTAAACTTAAAATAAGGGCTAAGGTCAAACAGTAATTCAATTTCTGAAAACTTGTTTTGCAAGAATCATTCCATTCATATTTTACATTCTTATGCATCAATTATGTCAAGGGGCAATTATCTTAGAGAAATCTTAAACAAAGCGATGATAATATGTAACTAAACCTAAGAACTCCTAACTTTAATAATAGTTGAAAGGCATGGCCCTAATTGAACTGCCTCAACCTTACTTAGGTCTATTTGAATCCCTTCTTTAGACACATAGTGACCCAGTAATGCCACTTGACTTAATTAGAATTCACATTTTGAAAATTTTGCATATAATCGTTCTTCCCTTAATCGTTGTAATATCGCTCTTAAGTGTTGTTTATGCTCTGTAAGACTTTTAGAATACACTAGAATGTCATTAATCAATATAATGACAAACTTGTCAAGAAATATTTTAAACACGATGTTCATTAGGTCCATAAAGGTTGCTAGTGCATTAGTTTAGTCCAAATAACATCGATTAAAACTCATAATGGCCATATCAACTACAAAATGTTGTTTTTGGGATGTTTTCACCATTGATTTTTAGCTGATAATACCCATATCATAGATCTATCTTTGAAAAACATTCAGCCCCTTGTAGTTGGTTGAAAAGGTCATCAATATAAGTCAACAGATACTTACTTAATATTGTGACCTTATTTAATTATCTATAGTCTACATATAACTTGAGGGAATCGTCCTTTTTCTTCATAAATAAAACTGGAGCACCCCAAGGTGAAGTACTTGGTTTGATGAATCTATTCTTTAGTAAGTCTTGGAATTTCTCCTTTAACTCCCTTAATCAAGTAGAAGCCATATTTTTAAAAGGGATAGAAATAGGTTGAGTGTTTAGAAGTAATTAAATGGAAAACTCAATCTCTCTATTTGGAGGTAAACCTGACAATTCTTCAAGATAAAACATCTAAGAACTCCTTAACCACCGGAATGTCCTCTAACCCTATGATTGGTTTTTCTACATCTCTTACTAGAGCTAAAAACCCTTGATATCCTTTATATAAAAGTTTTTATGCTTTTAAGGAAGAGATGGCTTAGTTGGACCTACATCATTATCTCCCTACATTTCATAAGAGCTTCACCTTGAGCTTCAAACCTCACCACCTTTTTTCAACAATCAATTGTGGTATGAGAAGACGCCAACCAATCCATGCCCAAAATTACATCTAGGTTTACCATTTGAATTAGCATTAGGTCTACCATGATTTCCTAGTTCTCAATGGACATTGTACATGATTTAAATACTGGGTCTACTAATAAATATTCCCTAATAGGGGTTCCAACCAACACAACATTTTTTAGCTGTAAAGGGCTTACTTTTAACAGTTCAATGAAATATAGAGATACATATGAATGAATAGAACTAGAATTAAATAATTCATATACTAAATGTGAACCTACCATAACTATACCTGTAACAACAATGTTTGAAGCCTAAGCATCCTATCTGGATAAACCAAACACCTTTGCCTCCCTTCAACCAGCCAGTGGTTGTCCCTGTGCCCCGATGCCTCTGCAAGGAGCACCCATGCCTCCTTGAAGAAGAAGAAGACCTCTAATAGTAGTTGTAGAAGGAGAAGTATGAGCACCCAGTTATATGAAGCCATGGCCAGTAGTGGGCTGGCCTAGAGGGTAATCACTTTATGTTACCCACCTATTCACAACAAAAACAAGCTCTAGTAATTAAATGACACTGCCTATAATAGTACTTTCCACAAGTAGAACATGTTACCCATAAGTGAGTGTAATATGAGGTCTCACATGGTCCTATGGACCTAAAATTCCCTAGGCCAAACCTAAAAGATAGAGTACTAGTATATGGCAAAGAAAAACTATGAGAGTGTGATAGGCAATTTTGAAAGTCCTATGAGATCTGAGTCTTTCAAAAGAAATGCCTACCCTTTCTTGTCTACTCGCTGATTTTTTATTTTTTATTTCTCTTCTTAATGGAGGAGTTCCCTTACATCTCTTGCTCCTCACTTAAACTAGCATAGTCTATAGTAGTATAATATGTGGTGAAGTTATTGATTTGTGTGGCCATTGCCCATAACATTGATTTAAGTAACTCCATTATGAATTGCTTAATTTAATGTTTCTTAGTAGGGACTAAGTGTGATGTGTATTTCAAAAGTTGAGTAAATTTAATGTCATAATCTAATATAGTATCACTAGGAACCCATCTCAATAACACAAACTCATGAGCCCAAGTGTCACGCATACTCTGTGGTATAAACCACTCTTCAAACAATTCTTGAAATTCATCCTACTTTATGGGAGGTAATTCCTTTGAGCTCTCCCTCAACACAAACTGAAACCAAGTATAAGCTATGTCTTGAAGTTAATATTCAGTAAACTCCACAAATTCACTACTAGAATAACCCAAGGCTTTAATTGCTTTCTCTATGCCCTTTAAAAAGTGTTGAGGGTCCTTTGCATAGATTGATCCAAAAAGTAAGAGGGGTTAACTTCAGGAATCAGGATAAAGCCTCCGTGAAGTCTTCAATGGACTGTGATTCCCCTGAATAAGTTTGAACTGAGGGTGTATAAGCTCCTTGGACTAGTGTTACCACCTCTAGTTCCATTGGGGGTGTCTGTTTGGGATGTATAGTAGACCTTGGATCCTTACCACAAACTTCAATAGGCAAAGAACTAAGTTGGGCAAACGCACCTTTAGATATCTCCCTCCTCACAATCAGTTTATGAGTACCACATCAACAATGTGGCATAATTAATCTACAATAATTAATAAACATTCAGCTTTAAAGAGATAATAATTAATTCTAAAATAGTTAAAACAAACAAAGAGAAGACATAGAGAAGTATATATAGTAAACATCCTAATAGACTTTCCATGATAACCCTATTATAGTTATGCCTAGATTTTTATCGATAACAAAAATTTTTAAAGAAGGACACTAGTTCCAAGAAGACCACAGGGAGAGTTAAATAGACTCTGATACCAATTTGTCACACCCCAAAACCTGAAGTGTGACCATCGCAAATGACGAGGACATCCCTGCTTTTGTAAGTGTAAAACATTCAACATTATCCTTATCTATCAAGACTTAAAGTACAAAAGATATACACTCAACATTTTCCAATTAGCAACCTTAGACATAAAAAATATTTACCATTTTAAATTACATAGAAGTTTTAGCGGAGTCTTCCCTATAATTGAGACCTATAAAAACTCTACAAATACCTGTTAGCCATACAAAACAAGTAAAAAGAACTTAGCTATCAATATAACAAAAATAATTAGTACAAAAGGCAAAATGAAGGATGGGGAACTTGCTTATGGTCAACTGGACTTATATACAATTATTTACATACAATTTCCACTTTCTTACAACTAGTACAAAAGAAATACAAATAACAAGGAGAATCTTGACACTCATGGGTACAGGCAAAGTCCTCCATTAATCTACAACTCAGCCCTCATGACTTAAGATATGTTCTAGCTGACTATTTGAAAATAAAGAAATAAACAAGTAGTAATGTTAAGTATAAACTTCTTCATAATGAATCCTGGTATAACAAATTTTATACGTGTCAGATATAAAGCTATCAAATTGAAAAGAACCTTGTTGAATAACATTTAAAACCTTACTTTACCAGAAACCAAAATAACCTGGAAACCATATACAAAAATGAAAAACTGTATAGTACATATATAACAGTCATGGACTTCTTACCAATGGATTTTAATATCAGTCGAGGGCACACAACCTTCAAGGTAAGCTAACTCAAACAATCATGAGTTGTAAGCTACTGCTACATCTGCAGTCATAAACTAGTCCTTATTATATCCAAATTAATTATCTCATATAGTTGGTTATTTATAACAATAAAACGGTCAGTACATACTATTAAATCCCATTTAAGCTACAAAATTCTCCCTTTCATGATTGTACAATTCCATACATGAGTTACAATCAATTAAAGAAAATGATATGGATTTTATAAACAATTTGATAAGTAAAATGAGAATTGTAAATGGTGAAATACTAACATAAACCTTTGAAGTGATATATAAGAAATATGTAACATAAGCAAGTGAAACATATGACAATGTATGAAGCACTACTGCTCACTTGGTTAGTGAAGCAATTTAGCTATTCCTACCTCTTTTCCTAACCCTTAGGAAGAACTCATTGGAAAAGTCCTTATAACAAAATGTAAGGTAAGCTTAAGTCATAGGGTAATCATTGGGGCAATGTATATAATTTCATTATCCCATCTATTAGCTTAGTTAACTACTGT
This sequence comes from Delonix regia, assembly GCA_037074485.1. Classification (NCBI taxonomy): domain Eukaryota; kingdom Viridiplantae; phylum Streptophyta; class Magnoliopsida; order Fabales; family Fabaceae; genus Delonix; species Delonix regia. The sequence goes on from CM073460.1 coordinate 19,142,854, forward strand.
GGATTTAGTACTCTTAAAGAAATAACTTAAAGATCCCACCTTGATAACCTATACACTTGGCATAAATACAAGATTAATTAAGAAAATCTAAATCTTTAATTGTGAACTTGATGGTTTTCTTTTTCCCTAATTTCTTAAGTGACATTTATGAAATACATACTCATCAATATAAGCCATATCCCTTTCACACTTCGATCACTAATTGCATTTCACATTACTAAACAACTAAATTAACCACATTATACCTTAACTTAATTTCTTCATATGTTCCAAGTGACCCAACAAGCTAGTAGTAATGAAATTCTTTATCATAGCAAAAATTTATCTTAATAATTTAACTTTGAAAACCAATTTTCTCCTTCACCAAGGTCAATTCCAAGCCAAAACTAATCATTGTCGCTTGAAATTATCTTATCATACCATAACTTAAAAAGAATTGAAATTTCATCACATTAGACCTTACCTTAATGATTCAATTCCCCATCATAACCATTTTCCCACCTTAAAGCTTAATTGTTGCCCAAATTGATAACAAAGTTTGAATTTCACCCTATTCATGCCCAACCTTTCCTACCCATAAAATTTCATAATATTGAAGGTAAATTTGCAAGTTTTGGCTATTAAAATCTTATGGGAAGGAGTGAATATCATCTAACAAGTCAAAACCACTAAGAAATTTAAAGATTTCAGCTTAACACATACCTCAATTAATCCCCTTCTTGAACCTTAATGTTGCACCACAGAAAAAGAGAAAATCTTGTTGGATAGTGGACCAACACTACCCTTAATATTGCTAAAATCTAGCTAAAAGGATGCTTGACAATGGCACATAGTGACATAAGCAGTGGAATGAAAGTGAACCAGCTAAAAAAGAACACATACAATGAAAGAAGAAGAAAGTGATGGGTAAGAGAAAAATATAATAGAGGGTATTTTTGTCCTTTCACCTATTGATGTTATATGTCGTTACAACAATAAAAAAAATATATCAAAGTTGTAATTCTTAGGAATTAAGCCAATGACCATTAGGAATTTAGAGCTCAAATTTAATCACTGAACCAAACCAAATCTTGAGTTTTACCCCAACTTATTTTTAATTTAATTATGATAAATTTTCTTTCGTATTTTTTATTATTATTTGTATTTTATTTTATATATATATATATATATATATATAATTTATAAGAATAACCTTTCATAGTGTTACAATATCCTTTCTAATCAGTGTGGTCAATCAATATATGCACAAGCTTACAGAAGGTCAAATGGAAGCCATCTACAAAATACTAAAGTTCATAAAAAGGACACCAAGTTAGAGGATCCATTTTATAAAAGGCTGTAAAAGAAATATTGAAGTGTTCACTGATGCTGACTAGGCTAGATCTAAAATGAATAGACAGTCACCACTAGGTATTGCGCTTATATGTAGGGTAATCAAGTTACATGGTGAAGTAACTTGTTTCAAAATATGTGTGGGGGATTATGGTTGAAATGTCTACTTAGGAAACTTCGAGTATCAGTGAAAAATCTATGAAAGTTTTATGTGACAGCATGGCCACTATTAAAATTGCAAAAAATCCAATCCACCATGATCGAACTAAACATGTGGAGCTAGGCGTCATTTTATCACCAAAAAATTAGAATATAATGTCATTGAACTTGATTATACTCCTTCACAACATCAAGTGGATGATGTCTTTACAAAGGCCATACCAATGACAAGATTTGAAGAATTTAATTGCAAGTCAGGAATGATTAACATATATTTTCCAACTTGAAGGGGAGTGTTGGAATCCACAACTAATTTGCCCTCTTATCATATAGGATTTACACATTTGTTAGTGTTTAAATTGTTACTCTATTATCCAAGTGTTTTTTTTTTTTATTATCCTTATCTTATCTTTCTATTATTTTATGAATTTGAAAGGTCAGTAGTTTGTTACCTGATTTTTAGGGATTATGTAACCATGTTTGTTGTACCTTATCCTATTTATGTATCTATTATGAACCTTGAATATTATTATTAAGTACCCAAAACCTAGAAAATTTATAAGAATTTAAGGCTATGTTTGGGAGTTTAAGAAAGGATGGAATGGAGTAGTTATTAATGGAATGACATGGAATAGAATGGAATGGAATGACTTGAGTAGATATGTTGTTTAAAAGTTTTAATAAAGAATGTGAGGAACACCTATCAATTTTGTTTGGAAGTTTCATTAAAATGAATGAAATGAAATGACTCATTAATTATTTTTTCTAATATTACCTCTTATAACATAAACATATGACTAATAATTTTATCATTATTTAATACATAATGTTACATTATTCTCTTGTCCATATTTCTTTATTTTATTTACTAATTATCCTATCCATATTTTCTGTCTAATACTTTTATTACAAAATATCTATGTTGCTTTAAAAAATTTTAAAAGACAAACTTTAAAAACTAAGACAAAAAATCATTGACAAAAAAATTAATAGACAAAACTAATATACACTGCAGATTCTTTCATTCTCTCTTTTTTTTTTTTTTGAAATTTTAAGTAAAAAGAAAAGAGAGAGGTTATGACCATAATGATGGAAATTAGATAAAGTTCTAACAATTGGAATAGTCTTAAGCATGATAAGTATATTAGTAATAAGATAAGAGTATCTTAGTAATTTAATTTCTTAAACCACTCCATTCTATCATTGACCCCTCCAATTTGGAGGGACACCAAAATTGGGGTTTTGGATGGCAAGGAAGGGTTTTAGTGTCCCTTCCTTGCCATCTCATCCCGCCTTAAAAAACAAAATCCAAACATAAATCTAATTCATTTTGGTCATTTCATTCCTTGCTACTTTATCCTGAGCCATCCATCAAAACATACTATAAGTATTCATGGTGAATAAAACTCCTAATAGATTCAAGAAAGGCTGAAAGATTAATGCTTAAGGGAATTTCACCTATGTGAACATAAAGAGTGGTACCACTCCTAACAAGAATTTTCGGTTGATTTTTAGAAATGTTTATAAAATGCCTAGGGTTAAGCATATAACTATATAAGAGCTATGAAATTATTTGATTTTCTTTGAAGTTATAGATAAAAGTATGTGTGAGGTATTTCCAATGTTAAGAGAAGAATTGTGGTTCAATACTTCAAGTAATCATCATTTGTTAAAACTTTTAAGTATTTATACTAACGGTAAATTCAAGTTGAAAAACACCTATCATGATGCATAGCATTATGGAAACTAAATTTGGGATTGTTAGGAATAACTAGTTTAAAAACTAAGTTATGTATATTTAGATTAAAATAGATCTAATGGTTGAAATTAATTTGAATTTTTTAATATTCTATTCTAATTCAAAATTTAAATTTGAAAGATATAACTTTACATACAAACACAAGTTTTTTTATAAAATAGATGACTTTTCATAAAAAAGATGAGTTGCGATTGTATGAAGTCTTGTTAAAAGTATGAATTTTACATATTAGAAAAAGTATTGAGAGATTGAAATTGAAAATTAATTAAACTATTTTCACATCTTTATTCTTTCTTTGAAATTTCAAAATGTTCTTCAAGACAGATTCGTGAAGTTGCTTCCAGGGTGCTTGAGATAAATCTTCTAGATAATTTGACATATACCCTACAGCTTATAGTGAGAGCAAATATTATATTAAAAAGAGTTTAATTAACACATTTTTTATTTTTATATTGTTTTAAAAAAATTATTGCAAGATAATGTATACTACGAATAATTTTTTGCTATGAGATTATGCATTTTTTATGTTTGGATTATGCTAATTATTATTTTACATCTATATAATTTTAGTTTTATCTCTGTATAAACGAAGCCATGGAATCTAATATTACAGAAAATTAATCAATACATCAAATTCTATGCCAGCAAAATTACTAAAGACAAATACTACCATTATTCTTTTAATATTTTTTTTATTAAATTGTAAGTTATGTCAACACGAGCTCTGACATGCGGAAATTACTATTTCTATTAAAATTTTTTATTATATTAATTAAAGAATAAAAAAGAAGATTAATTCGTTTTTATTAAAAATATTACATTATAATATGTAATAATACAAGTTAAACATATCTTATATATTATGCTAAATCCAACTATTTTAAAATGAATAAATATTTTTAACATAATATATGTTTAATTTCTTTTAAAAATTGAGTTAATATATTATAATACAATATTTTATTAAAATAATTAGTATGGTATAAGATTTATTTTAATAAATTAATGAATATAATATTTTAAAATTTTTGAGTTAATGAACGAAGTATTTATTTTGGTTTCTTATTTGGGAATAATAAAACTGTAACAGTTGAAGCCGCTGTAGTGATAGCATTTGAGTGATTGGGTTCAATAGTTACGGCACACAATATATAATTTGGAAAAAATATAATTGTAATCCTTATACTTCCACTTAATTTAATTTGGTCCTTATAAATATGTAATTAAGTCCTTAAAGTTTAAATAATTTTTAGTCCTTATCATTATACCTTTGTCAATATTTTATCATATATGTAAGTTAATTTTACTTTATTATCTGTTTTATTTCTTAATTAAAATAAATCACACATATTTAGTGTGTAAAAATAATATACTACTAGTTATATTAGAAGAATTTAATATGTTAACAGAGTTTTTAACAATAGGAACTAAATTATAGCAATTGTAAAATATAACTTTAATTTGAATAAAATCGACATTGAGGTTCGAACTCAACTACGGTCCATCATAAGAATTACCAAAAAATGAAAGTTGGAAAAAAAAAAAAAAGAGAGAGAAAAAAAAGAAGTGACAGTTATAGAACGGGAAAATTCACTTAAAAGCCACACCTATCAGTTCTCTAATAAAGTAAAGGATTAATTGCACAATCAATCTCTGTAATTTCAATAAATGTACATTCCATTCATCTTAGTTGAAAGTGGTGCATTTACATCCTCCAAGTTTCATAAAAAATGCAAAGTCGTCCAAAACTAAACGGTTGATAAAAATCTAAACATATTATGATGTATCCAATATTGTGTAAAAAAATATAATTTTGAACCTCCACTTTTTAGTTTAATTTCATTTTAATCCTCTACAAATTAAAAGTCTAAAATTTGTATTTCAAATTATAAACTTAGTTCCATTTTAATCTTCCACAAATTGAAAATATGAAAATAATCATTCACTTTTCAAAATCTAACCCAAAATAATCTATTTTTAAATGAGACTAAAGAGAACCATTTTAAATTAAAGAGAACTATTTTTAAATGAGACTAAAAAGAACCATTTTAAAATAAATCTTAAAAAATAAAAAATCATTTTAAAATTTGTAATTTGTAAAATATTAAAATTAAATTATGTTCAAAAATAAAAGACTATTTTGAAACTTTCAATTTATAAATTTTAATTTTATGAAAGATTAAAATGAAATTAAATTAAAAGGTAATGATTAAAAATAGTACTTTTTTCAATATTTTCATTAAGAGGTATTGACGTGGCTAACGTACCATCATCATTTGAGCAAACCTTGAAATTTCATAAAGCTTTGAAGCTGTAAATGCACTACTTAAAATATGGAGGGGACTGAATTGCCCCTTTATTGCAACCACAGGGGCTAAAGTACTAACAAGCCTAAAGTAGTGGGAAAACATGTATTTTGCATATTTCTGCAATATTGGGTTTGAAAAGCCAGAAAGTTCTTCAATCTGTAAAATTAGGATGAACTTGACATAATGAGCTTGGTCGTTACTATACATTTCCCAGGAATCTCTCATACATATAACAGAAAAATAGAATATGAAAATTTAGCATGCAGAGACATGACACATGAACTACATTAGCATGCTAATATTCATTAAAACAGATCGAGGAAAGTTTATGTGCAAGAGAATGAAAAGAAGACACTAATGAATAATCATAAGAAATTGTTTATCTAAGTGCAAAAAAAGCATGCTTATCATCACTTGTACGCATGCATGTCTGAATATCTTACGTATTACGAGACTCAAAGCACAAGCCATCATATCATGCCCTTGAAGGAGTTGAAAAGAAGAAAAAGATTGCATCAGGGAATCAATGGTACATTATTTACAGTGATTTGAAACTAAGAGGAAGGGGAATTTTTCCCCCTGCCAACGACCAAGTTCATTACATGTGATGGGGTAAATTAGCAGAAGTAGAACATCATGTACAGAGAAAATACAGACAGATTGAAGGACAAAGCAGGTTTATATGGCTAAGGGTCTGCTTCACCAGCCACCTGTTCGTCACTAGAATCATAATCATCTTCACTCATCTCCTCATCGCTGGATTTCTCTTCTGCAGCAGCTCCTATGTCCTCAGGCTTTGCATACTTCTCACAGTATTCTGAACAATGAACTCAGACACATCAGTAACGTGCAAAATTCAGAATTTACGGTTTAGAGTAAAACATTAATATCATCCAGCACTTGTGATTCTTGATTAAATCTCTCACTGATTTCCATTTGTATTTTGGTCTTTTATTTATTAGTCCATTCTCAATTTAGTTTCTAATTAATCTAAACATTAGTATATTTAGTCCTTCAGTCTTGACTTAATTTGGACTAAATGTCATCATATTTAATTTAGTGGCAGACCAAATAGAGAATCTACTAATAAGTGAGGGACCAAACTGACATATTACTTGTTTCAGATATACAAACTGAAACTATACAGAAATGGAATCCCTCAAGAATTCGAAATTAGACAAACAAATCTACAGGATACAGTTTGCAAGGCAGTGTTCACAACAGTCAGCATTAGCAAGCAGTGATTCCTAGAGATCCCTTGAACAAAAGAAAGCAGACAGCTGATTATTTGCTATATGTGAATGATAGACATAGGCATGCGGCATCCAACTGCCTCTCTAGACAGAATAGAGAATAATGACTAGGGATATAGGAACCAAGAGAGATTCATGGGCAGGCTAAGCCAATCATTATAAACACATGTATGTTAGAGGTTGGTCCTACTAAAAGTGATACAATACCTCCTTTAAAAACATACTTTCAAAGAAGATATTAGATGGCACATGGGGAAGCATGAGGAGGGAAAATGATTGCATATGTTGTACTGCTGTTGGTGTCAGTTTTTATGTAAGTTTTAATCTCCAATTTAGTATTGGCTGTGAGAAGAGTCAGTTATGTTGTTATTTACTACCCATGAGGGTATATGTGTGTATCTTGGGATTCTGATATCATTATGGAATATATTTCAGTTTATCTTGGAGATTAGTCCTCTCCATACAAACTGTTTTGGGTGTTTCAGATCCTGGTACTCATCTCTTTGGCATTTTCTGTTTTAAATGATCATACCTGTTTCTGGAAATTTAGTGGCTCCTATCAAAAAGTGTGTCTGACATACTTGCAGATCTATTCACAAATGTTTGGTCTACCCATCTACCATAAGACTTTTCAAGGAACCAATACACTTTTATAAATGTACCCTCTATAGTTAAGTTGATGATGGGTACATCTAGTACTTCATGTGAGTTCAACATTATTAGAAACTTATGAAAGTCAGTTATGTCCCAAAGATTGATATAGATCAGATGTTCAGAAGATAAAGTGGTGGAGAAAATATGATCTCACCGTAAGATTATCATCAGTAAACCAACTTTTGTTACCTTCATTCACGATATGTGGATAATACAAGCTAGGCAACCTCTTAGCCAAGTCAGAAAACAGATATCAACCTTATTATTTACATGAACAAGTGCCTATCCCTTGGTATACAGTGTTCATTAACAAAAAAAAAAAAAAAAAAGTAGTTCCAAGGCATATAGTAAAAAGGGAGAAAGCCTCATTACTCTCACAGGTAAATTTAGCACATACATTGCTAGGCAAGTTTATACTATTGTACAACCTATATTTGGCCATATAATAGAAACAATGACAAGTTTCTATCAGTTTATCACCTATAATAGACATAATTTTAAGTTTTCTCATATAAAGATAACAAATGGGAGAAAAAAAACGGGTTATGCTTCAAGAGTAGAATTGATTGTAATTACAGGCTTTGATTTTTCAGATGATCATGTTAGGACAAGTGCAAGGTTACTATACTGTACATTACTGAAAAAGGACCATACTACAAAGTGTTGACTAGTAATGCTGTGAATAGACAAGTGCAAGGATAATCTTTAATACATAACAGGACACTTTGCAAAATTAACTGCAGAGGACAAATTAAACTATGACAAAGCATACCAAAATAAGAAAAGTTCACAAAACTTGGTATAGTTTGCAACTTAAGAGATAGATAGATAGATATATAGATAGAGAGAGGGAGAGAAGAGAGAGAGAGTAGCATTTGAGCATCAGCTCATCCACCAACCAAAAAAGTTTCATGTTATCACTCATTAACCGCTCTGTTCTTCAATCATCATTGAAGTTGGTACTATACTAAGACAAGCTTTCCCTTGCTCATACAAGGCACAACTAGCTTCATTACATGGTAATTCCCTACACCTTCCACCTAGGCTTATATCTCTCACTTTCATTTAGGATGCAACAAAGCAGTTGCAAGATACTGGTAGCATATGACAGTTTCTGTTTGCAGATAAGGAGACAAGAAGGTGAGGTTAATACAGGCAAACAACAAAGAGTAGCAACTGCTTTTCTGTTATTAAGATGATTATCAAAGTTGGTATAAATAATGGGAATATTTGTGCTTATAAGTGTGTTTATATGTTGTGCAGCTGTGCACATCTGAGCTGCAGTGCATCTCATTTGCAACATGAACATAGTAGTTTAATTACAATTCTACTCTCCTGGGGCATAAAAAGTCAGTTCAAGTGTTTCATTTGGATTTAGAAATTTAATGTAACCAAGACTAGGAAGAGGGAAAGAAAAATTGCAAAGATCACAAGAGTCTCAACTCTTAAGTTTTAACTATTAAGGTCTACTTAAAGAAGCACAGCGAGTTTGCAATCCTCACCAAGGAACAAGCACAACGAACTAATACAAAGAAAAGGAGATTCACGAAAACAACTATCTAGAAATAGTCAATACCTTTAACCCTTTGTTCATAAGCAGTTCGGTCACGCATCATTAAAGCTGCAGCCTCTCCATTTAAAGGGTCAGATGGGTTGGGATACAGAAGAAGTTGCGGTAAAAACACCTCAAATACATTAACAAGATCTGGAAGACAACAGATTTAAATAAAAAAATTACAAGGAATAAAACTTTTACATAGGAAACCAAAAATGTAACTGAAGCTTTCTCAGAAAACCCAATGAAGATCAGTACCGAACATAGGGCTCCAAGTTTGATTGATAACATCTAGACAAACTGAACCTGACCTGAAATTATTGTTATCCAATATAGTCCACATAAGGTAAACTACTCAACAGAGAGAGTTTTAGAGTACTGGAACTAGATATGCTCACATCTCATCAACATTTGGGTGATAGATCTTATTGACAAAGCCTATGGAAGGTGATTTATAAGGATAAGCATCAGGCAGCTCAACTCTTACTTTCCACACACCTCCGTGATAAGGACCTGCCAGAAGCCATCACAAGAGTCAAAAGATGATTGAGAAAAAGGTGCATGAGAAAAGAACAAAGCATTTAATTAAATTTCAGAATCCGTCTTCAGTTTAATATGAGGAATAGCACACAACAATAAGCAGAGGACTAATAAGCAGTTGTGTTATATATAGAAACCAACAAAAATCTAGCTCATAGCAATATTTTTTAGGCAAAAACTTTTTGCCATTTTCGGACTAAGTATACATGAATAGCAAAACGGGAAATCGAAAGCAACTGATAAAGATTGCTTGGTACAAGGAAGAGTTAATGAGAAATATGCATAACCTACTTAATGTCCGGACCAATCAGTCAAACAAAGGAAAAATAAAAGGAAAAGGGGGCAATAAATTGTTGATTCATCTTGTTGTTAACCAAATCTAAATCGAGAGCGAAATCATATATGGTCACTTAGCTATATCAAGAAAGTGGGGACAAAGAAGTTAAAAAGCAAGGAGCCCATTGAAGCTAAATATTTCATATACCAAGCACTGAAAGTAGAAACAAAAGATAGAAGAACGAAAATTTACTGTCATTAGGTCCATGGAAATGCACATAAAACTCTTGCATTCCATCATTAATCATCTCCACCTTGTAATCACTCATCATCCTAGGAAAAAGGAAAAAAAAATCCAAAATCAGAGACCAAATGAAGAAACTAGTGTCAAAACTGAAGACCCAACTAGAAAAAGAAATAAAAAGAAGAAGAAATTTAGGATTAACAGTTTCATCAAGTCCATCTCTCGCCGCTTGCTTGGGGAAGACATCTTTTCTCAGCAATACTTATTTGATTCTTTCCTCTTTAGCTATCGTGAGTGAGGTTGGGAACAGAGATGGAGAAGGTGGAGGAGGACGAGAAGGAGACGCTTGTGAAACTGAAACAAGGAAAAAATTTCTTCAGACAGCAATCGGCAAAACTAGGAGGAGATAATAATAATAATAATAATAATGGATATTGATTTCCAATTAGGGCCTATCACATTATTTTATTACCATAGTTTACATGCCTTGCACTTCCATGATTTCTCCTTTCTATTATTCTATAATTCCCATGGTGCCCCTTCGTGAAATTCTGTTATATTATTCAGTGTAGCCCTAGTTTTCAAGTGAAGTGTGATTATTTTCAGGGATGACATAGACCACTTTTGACTTTGGAGCCGATTCTGATATTTTAGGTATCAGTAAATTACACTTGTATTTTCACTAGATATGTTTAAATTGTTGAGTTATTTTTTATTATAAAAAAATAAAAATTTGACCAAAACACCTGTGAAAATAATATTTCTAATTAAATATATATTTCAATAAAAATTTAAATTTTATTTTAATATTATTATTTTGTGTTAGAAATTATTTAATTTATTTTAAATTTAAAAAGTTAACTATTTTTGTATTGGTCAAATGCATATAAAATAATTCTTATATTATATATTGTAGACATCAGGGCATTTTTGTCAATATATAATTAAACTCATTATTTTGCTACACGGAAGATCAATGTAGATCAATGTAGACATCTCATTACATCGAGGAACCAAAAAATATATAATTTTTGAAATAAGAAATATATAATTTAGACATCTATAACAGAATGCAATATGCTCTTTAAATATATAGATTAGTATCTAAAATATGTAGTATCATAAAAATATTTATAAGCGACCAAAAAAATATTTATAAACGTTAAATTCTATTATATTGAAAAAACCCACATACAACTTAAAAAATTTCATAACTTGTATAGTATGATCCAACAATATTTGTAAACTTCAGAAATATTTACATTCGCATTGGCATACCTTATTTGGGAATAATACATTCCCTTAATGGAAAAACAAATTTCCTTTGTTCTTTTGTTTCTCCATATTTCTCTTGTGATGCTTCAATTCCTTTAGTTGCACTAAGAATTTAATATTTTATCAAAGTAGTTTCGTTGTAATAATTTCAATTCTTGAATCAAATTGCATGTTGATGTTTTAGTTTCTTTAGGGTAGAAATTTGTATCCTTTGTCATCAGGGCATTCATTAAAGATAAATTTTTATTTATCTTTATTTTAATTTGTGTTTGGTTCATTTTTTTGTTGATTCAAAAAAGAATAAAAATAAAAAATATTCCAAAATTTTTTTAAAAATTGAACCTTTTTTCTAATATTTATGCTGAATCACTTCAATTCGTCTTTAAACACTTGAATCTTAAATTTGGCAAACTTGATCAAGTTGATTTTCAAAAATTAAGGTCAGGGTTATTAGTGCTTAAAATTAGGGACTTCTTTTATTTAGGCATTCAAATTTTTAATTGAAGTTGCATAGCTAAAATTGCCAATTTTTCCTACTATTTGAAATTGAATTCATAACATTTTGGTGCATATAGAGTCATATTCACCTTCCATTTAAGTTGACTAGATTTTTCACATAATTTTTGTCGAATCTTTTATTTGAGTTCTTTTAGTTGTCATTTTTTGTTCTTAACCTAATTTGCATCTAATTACCTTACTTAAGCAATATTTTGCATTCTTGTTACTTATATTCACATAACATATATTTGTGTTCATTGTGTTATCTTTACTTGCTTACGAATCACATGATTTTGCCTTTAGAATTTGTGCCTTCGATAAATGTTTAGATTTTTTTTTTCCTTTGCTTTATTGTAATTATACATTTAAGAAATACCTTACTTGAGTTGTAGAGTTCTAAAGAGCAATTTGAAGAACAAATCTTAAATGGTAGAAGTCATACATGGAGTGCAAACACAAAATATTACATATCTTTTAAGTGAAACACATGAGTGAGTGATTTGTGAGGTTGCTTTATTATCATTTCTTGTAGGTTACTAAAATGTCTAATCTTCTACCAAAGGACGATAAGGAACACGTGCATAATGGAGAGGAATATTAAGTATATATGAGATAGTTTTAGAAGTTGACTATTAGAGTGGATGAGATAAATGAGAGGATAAATGAAGTGTCTAAAACAAGGACACATACTCGTAGTAGGTTTAATAAGAGTTAGAGGCAAAGAGAAAAGGAATTGGAAAAGTTGTATAGTGGTATGATAAGATTAAAGTGGGTAGTTTAACTAAGGATAAAAATGAGGGAGGACAGGACAAAAAGGAAGTTCCCCAAAAGAATAAAGACTCATTAAAGGATTTAATTTTGTGAAAGACTATCACAAGGAGATGAAAATAATCATGATTAAGGCCAATAAAGAAGGGAATAGAGAAGTGACTATGGCTTAATTTATAAGTGACTTAAACAAGAAGATTGCAAATAGAGTAGATTTATAGTATTATGTGGATATGGAGGACTTCATTAACGTGGCAATGAAGGTGAAAGACAACTCAAGAATAAGGGGACAAGAAGGACATATTCAATTTCCAACACAAAATAGTGGCTAAAAATGGTCCAAATTTGATGACAAGATGAAAAGGGAAAGGCTCTAATTTCAAAAAGAAATGGAATAGTACTGCTTCATATAAAAGTATTCTTGATTCTGCTTCTAATTCTTCTAAACATAAGGATGTTAAATGCTTTAAGCGTCAAGGGTGATACAAGTATGGACCACCATGGCATTAGCTTATACAAGGACCACAAAGAAATGAGGACATTATACTTTTAATGGGACTTATTACAAGGTTGCAGCCAAAAGACTCAAATTTAACTTGCAAGGCTTTATAGGCTGTTTGGTGAAAAAGTACTTTTGTGAACCTCATTTTAGACAACAGAGTTTTAACAGTGGTTGGCGTTGCTTCATTATGCTAGGTATATATAGGCCTAATTTACAAGCCTAAATTGTGTCAGCTTTATTTCATATTTGACTTTGTATTTTCCTTAGACATTAAGTAGTTTCCAAATTTGTTATTTCTTAAGGTATTGATTAGTTTCCTTACTTGTTATTTCCTTAGGCATTAGGTTGTTTCCTATTTGTTATTTCCATAGAATCAAGTAGTTTCTTTGTATGGTATTTTCTTAGGCATTAGGTAGTTGCCTAATTTGCTATTTCCTTAGAGATTAAGAAGTTTCTTTGTTTGTTATTTTCCATAGGCATTAACTTAGTTGCCTTCTTTATTCTTTCCTTAGGCACTAATTTAATGATAGGCTATAAATACTATATTTTGTCATTGTTAGACTTGGAAAACTTTAAGAGATTGAATAATATTAAGTTTTCTCTATATCTTTGCAAGTGAGGCACGCATATGCTCCTTGTTGCACCAAGAATTCATTATCTTATCAAGTTAATTCTTTATTTGTGGCAATTTTGATTCTTGTTTCTTTCAAACCTCATTATTTACATTTCAAAGAATGGGTTTCTTATGGGTTTATTAGGGCATAAATTTAGACTTAGTTGTTGTTAGAATTAAGTGTGTGTTGAGGTTCCTTATTAAAGGGCGTAAGCACAAGGTAATGAATGTCCTAATAAAAAGATTGTACGTATGAGAGATGGTTTTTAATTTTTAGTAAGATGATGATAATAGTGATGATAATATACCACCTTTAGAAGAATGATAAAGAGAATATTGAGTTTTCTATTAGAGGTGAATCTCTTATTGTTAGGCATGTATTGAACTTCTATGTTAATAAAGACAATTTAGAACAAAGAAAGAATGTCTTACCGTTAGGTGTTTGATTGGTGGTAAGATCAGCAGTAAGATTATTGATAGAGGTAGTTATGCTAATATTGCTAGTACTATTTTTGTTGAGAAGTTGGGGCTAAAAGGATAAGCATCCTAATCGTTATATTTTGTAGAGATAAAATGATAGTGGTGAATGAAAGTGACTAAGTAAGTTATGGTTGCATTCTTAATTGGTAGATATTTTTTATGCGATAATATGTCACGACCCTAAGAAAATGTGATTGGCACAGAGAACAAAGTAAACCTTGCCTTCACAAATTGGAAAAGTTTAGGCAACCTAAACAATTTAATGACAAGTCTACTAATTGATAATTACTAAATCATACAAATCTATAAGCATAATATTCACTATTTAGTTTTTGTGTGGAAACTTTGGTAGAGTCCCCCCCAGAAATATGGGTTTCCTAAATTTCAACAACTAAGAACTGTGAATCAAAATGGAAGCGAGGTCTGCTCTCATAAAAATTTGTAATAAAACAAATTTGTATATATACAACACAAACACTAATCGCTGCTTGTGACATTTGGAACTACTAAAATACAAAATATATGGTAATTAGAACAAACGAAACATCCTCGCCCATTGTAGACAAAATAGGGTTCACTAAAAGGTAGTAATTTGGACTCTACACTGTAAAAGGAGGTCTAGGTTAACAATACTATCTGAAAAACTTAGAGAAATCAATAGTAAAGACTTTTACAAACCTTTGATTATTTTAGTAAACCAAAAAAATGCATAAACCACATGCTTCAATCAGAGAGATGTAGACCACTTTATGAAATTAGAAGTTTATGGCAAACAAAGGTACTTTATAAAATAAGAAGTGCTAATGAACATTTAAAACCATGAATTTAAAAGACACAATGATGAAAGAACATCTCATAGAACTAATCAGTAAAGTAATATTTTGTTCTAGCTATCACTAGTAGTACAATACAATATAGTAATCATAGTGAGCAAAATGGCTCACAATTAATCAATGGTATGGCATAAAGCATCAGTATAGTGATACAGTTCATATTGCACCATGGTTAACGGCTACTTCCATTAGCTGCAAGATCCTGTGTTGACGTATTTCCAATAAAAACAATTTCTTTTATAACCAAGCAAATTAGTTTCAAATATCTGATCAATAAGTATCCCGAAAGACATACATTAATTGGAAATAAGAAATTATCTAGAAGTCATGCAGTAAACAATCTTTTTAGAAATTTTTGGAAACTCATTTAGTAGCTAAATTTCAATATAGAAGTAAATCAAGTATAAGAACCCCTTTATAGCAAAATTTTCTAGAGATTCCATCATGCATAATAACATTCTTAAAAGGAAATTAGTTTATTTTAAGATGTTTATGCCCAAGGCACTAGAGCTTATAAATTCGCTAATTCGTAAGAAAAAATTCAAAATAAAAAAAATGAGTATCGTTAGTAATATTTACGCATATAACAAGGATTAAAAAAACCTTTATCACAATAGGGCCTAAGTACCCATAAAATCAAGAAACACTTTCTTAACCTTTTTCATTCAGGAACAGTCTAATTATTTCTATCAATTTGTTTGTTTAGCTATTCAATTGCTTTTGAACCATAAACACAAGCCTCAATATTTATAACTCTTAGATTTTCCAAACACCATATACCATAATGATCCCTAATTCCACTTGTACTTCATATTTCCTATTCATTTTTCCTTCATTTTTCATTAATAAAAATCCAAAAAGTTTAAGAAAAATATATCCGCTTACAACTAAAAAAAAAAACTCTTGTTGGCCTTAATCCTTTAGTTATATGCTTAATGAAGCTAAAGAAGCACAAAATCTTCAAATTTCATCACCCTACATGCATAAACGCATATAGCTAATTTGGGGGATTTTTCAATCCTTGAGTTAAAACACGAGATTGATCACTGATTTTAGAGGAAAATGTTTAAAATTTACCTAGCATGTGAATGTCCAATCCAATTTGATGAGACATCACTAAATCAAGCTCAGATTCTAAACTTTCACCGTTTGAACGTTGCAAATTCAGTTTTTTCAATTGTTAGCCGTATGGATGAAATTAAGTAATGGAAATAAGACAGAGAGCTTGCCAAAATACCTCATAAAAGTGAAAGCCCATGGAAAATTTGAAAGAAAACGCAAAATCACACTTAATTTTATATAAACTGCAAAAGGGGGTTTCATGGTTCAAAGCTCATTCAATCAACTAATCAATACAAGGGGAGAGAAAGGTTTAAATCATGCTAAAAATGAAGACCACAAGAAATTTGAAGGAAAACGTACCAAATTAAGCAAAAATTTTACTGAAAATGCATAGAATAACGTGCCATTGAAGTTTGTGTGTATTTGGCCAAATTAGTAGCAGAAGGCAATGAGAATAGGTTGATGATAACGGGAAAAGCATCACACATTCAACACTGGGCCAGATAGAAGGTGAAGAAGGGAAGAAGAAAAAAGAATGGCAACTCTATTCATTTATACGTATGAGAGATAGGACATAAGGAAGAAAAGGGAATTCAGAAGGGCAATTTTTGTCATTTCCTATATCACGTGTCAAATCTAAAGAAATTGAGTTAGCTTCAAAGTTGTCCATGGATGGATTTGAACTTGAGTATCCTTGGATGCATGAGATGAGACTTAGCCATTTGTGCTGGCCTCAAATTCATATAAAATGCTACCTCATTTTATATTTAAGTCACCTTAAATTTCCCTATTCCAATGTTCCCTCACTTATTTAAATTTGTGTGCTTGCCTCAAATAAAATCCCTACCTTTCTTAATCATAAAACTATGAAAGAAAATTTTCCCAGTCCATAATAATTTATTTAAGGTAAGAATTTTCCTAAATATTGATGTAGTACTCATGTAAGCTAGCTATTTATTGTTGGGGAGACCACAATGACTTTATAGACACGTAATTTATAATGAGTGCAAGAATTTGTATTCATTTGAGCTTCATGGACAGAAGTTTACTCTTATACTTCTATCTCTAAAAGAGACATACATTGATCAAATGAGGCTACAAACATTAGTATTGTAAATGTTTCTTCCTTCCATTTGTTTTTTTTCTTCCTCACATTTTTATACTTTTGTATATATGGTTTGTTTTGGTTTATTTTTCTCTTTTTCTTTCTTAATATAAACAAAGGAAGAATAAAGCAACATTAGAAAGACTATAGGTATAAAAGTGATTATATAATTGTAGGCCATTTTCAATTACTTGTAAAAATGACCATGTTAACCTACTCTACATAATTTTCCTAGAAGAAAAATTGGTAATTCTACAAAAAGTTTTTGCCCTCTTAGTTTAATGAATTTAGCAATTGGTTAGAGTACAATATAGAAAAAGATGGAGCATTTTGCATGTATTTACCTTTTATGCCGAATTTAGTAAAGCGATCAAGTGCACATTCATTTATTACAAAAGGGTTTACAAATTAGAATAAGGAAAAAGGACACTTATCTCATGTTGGAGGTATTGATAGTGTTTATAACATTACTGGGAAAATGTGTCAAGATATAATGAATTAGGATCAATACATTGAAGTTACGATTTTTAAGTAATCTGAATAATTTTGTGACCTATATTAAAGATGTCAAGTTGCATCAGTTAACTGCATTCACTTTCTCTTGAAAAGAGGATTAGCTTTTTGTGGCTATAATGAATCAATTAATTATACCAATTATGATAATATCCTTGAACTTCTTAAGTTTGTAGCTGATCACAATGAATTAATAAATCATATTGTTTTAGAAAATACTTCTAAAAATAATTGATTAATTGCCTCTACAATTGATAAGGATAATGGTAATTATTCTACATTGGATACTGCTAATACTATTATTAATTATCTTGGAGATGAACTCTTTGCCATTATTATTGATGAGTCACTTAACATATCAAACAAAGAATTAATGGTCTTAGAAAATACTCCTAAATATAATTGATATACTGCCCCTGAATTTAAAAGGATAATGGTAATACTTCTACATAGGGTGCCACTAATGTTATTATTAATGATCTTGGAGATGAGCTCTTTGCCAATTTTATTGATGAGTCACTTAACATATCAAACAAAGAACTAATGGTCATTGCCTTGCATTATGTAAATAAGAAAGGAAGTATTATTGAGCACTTTCTTGGTATAGCACATGATAATGATAATACTAATTTATAATTGAAATTGACAAATATAGGTTAAGTGTATCATGCATTTGTTAACAAGGTTACGATAGTGCTAATAACATGTAAGGTGAATTTCATGGTCTCAAAATTTGATTTTAGAGTAGAAATTATCTACATTTTATGTCCATTACTTTGTTCATCAGTTACAGCTTCCATTAGTAGTCATTGCTCATAATCACATTCAAGTTGCTTCTCTTTATAATTTAGTATTTACTTTGTTAAATTTGATTGGGACCTCTTGCAAACAATATGACATGGTTCGTGAAAATCCAGTAACTAAAATTGGAAAAGCGTTGGAAAGAGCAGAAATTCTTAGTGGACAAGGCTTGAATCAAGAAACTAGTCTTAAATGAGATGTTGACACTCGTCGGGGTTCACATTATGCAACTTTGATAAATTTAATATTGATGTATCCTTAAGTAATTAATGTGCTTAGAATTATAAAAGAAGATAAATTAAGTGCATATTAAAGAGCTCAAGCTAATGGTCAACTACATTTGTTATATGATTTTGATTTTGCATTTACATTACATCTGATGAAAAATGCATTGGATATCTAATTGTGATGCGGAACCCCAAGATTATGATGAATCTAAAACTCCTAGAACATACACTATGACAAGAACATGAAATGGAATGAACCCCTAACCTATTGAATCCCCAAATGACATATGCAAATGGAAACACAAATAATAGGTTGATTAGAACAAGAATAAACCTCAAAATATCACCTTGCTAAGAATTAATTCTTGTTGCAATAGAAGAAGACAAGCTATCCCTTCTTAGAGAACTCTGGCCAAGCCAAGAAGGAAACTAAAATGTTTCTTTTGATAGAATGAAATTTGATGTCTTACAAGGTTGAGACTTAAGCCTTTTTATAAGCTTCAGACCCCTTGTGAAACCCCAATTAGTAATGTTTCTTGGGCCCTCAATAAATTAGGTTAAATGAGGTTAAAATAACTTCAGACATTGAAAAGATAAACGCCATACATTACCATATACATCCTAGGCTTAAATTAGTTACAATGAGGTCCAAAATATTTATTTCAATAACAACAATTCTGAATGATATAACATAAATGAATTAGGCCTTCATTTGGGCTGAACATGACTCAGATGAATGAATTAGGGTTTATTCTCTAAGCCCAAGTCATCCAAGTGATTTTCTTCTACATTCTTTAAAAATTTTCCCATATAAATTTGTAGTGATTCCTTGAACTTCTTGGCTCTCAGTCTTGTAATTAGGCCTAGAGGAAAATTCATATCATCATTCAAGCCACTGCACCTCTTGTCATCTATGCTCACATCAAATTATGTCAAGTTTTGCAAAGAAAATATTAATATATCATAAATGTCATGAACTTGGTTAGCATTTCAAAACAACAATTACAAGCTATGGGGATTGTGAATGGAAGTCTTTGTTGTTTGAATTGACTTTATTTTGCAAGATACATATCATTGACACTCCGAATATGGGTGGGATTTTTTTTTTTTGTCTAAAGAGAGATTGCAATGTGGAAGAAAAACTTAAGATAGCATAATAGAATATCACTATCACATATTATGGACATGCAGCTTCCAAAACTTAATGATTCACTCAGACAAATACAAAAATGTTTCTTTTTATGGCTTTGTACTAAGTTAATTTGCTTATTACTTTTTATCAAAAAAGGTTGGTTGAATTTGCTAGGTTTTATGAATATGAATTTTCTTCAATAGATTTGATAATAACTTCAGACATACATCATTGATATGTATAATCCAATTGAATATGCTTTATTGAAAATAATCAGTTTTCATATAAAGGCACAAGTTGAGAATTAAAGACATGTTATTTATCTATTAGTTTATATGCTTTTGAAGTTAGTAGTGATTTTACCTCTTGTAATAGCAATTATAGAAAAAACATTTTCAATTATGACGATAGTGAAAAATTGACTATGTGATCAAATGAAAGATGTATGGATAAATGATTGTCTAATGACTTACATTAAGATGGATGTTTTCAATAATATTGACAATGAGGTTATTGTAAAATGATTTCAAAATATTAAATCACGTAAATGACAATTATATGATGTGTAATTTAGTTATTTACATTTACATACACATACATATATTGAAATTAAATTTTTATATGATTTAATATTGATAAATTTACCTTTATATAATATTAGTTATTATCATTTATCTATAATTTTTTTAAAAAAATGTTGCCGCCATTGACCTTAGGTTGTGGCTATGTCACTATGTCTGTGTATGTGTGTGTATATAAGTTTTGAATTATATTGAGAAAAAACTTATATATATATATATATATATATATCTTTCTTATGCAGTTATTTAATTAAAAAATTATTATTGTTTGATTTTTAACTATATTACAACACGTGCATGGTTATTACCAGTAATTGTATTAATTTCAAATTAAATTACACATTATTATTAGTTAACCAAACTATTCTTATATTTTAATTGAAAAACGACATAACAAAGTCATAAATAATTGCACAAAAGTTTAATCAATTATTAATAGTTGTGAACACCCAATCCCTAATTACTTAATTATTTAATTAATTCATTTGTTAATTAATTAATAATTAAGCAAATGAGAAAAATAAAAATGACAGAGGCTTAAATGATATTCTTAAGTAAAGACAATTTAAAATTCAAAATGAATAATGGGAGAACTTTAAGAAAAAAAAACCAAAATTTGAAAATAAGAATTAATTAATTAATAATAATAATAACAAATCAAAATAAAAAAATCATAAAAGACACAAAAATAGAAAAAAAATCCAAAAGTAAATATTAATGGTGATGATGACAAAAATTAAAAATAATAATAAACAAATAAAATAATATATATATATATAAAGGGTTAAATCAAAAATAAATTAAATCAAATACCAAACTCATATAATACAACATATATTGGCAGAACATGATTATCCTAGCATATTTTTTACAGTGGCTACAAGTGGACGCTGCTCTGCAAAACGTTGTAGCCGCCTCTTCTTGCAAGTTGCCATAGCTCATTTGAGGAAGTGACGGGCAGCACAGGAGAGTTAATGATGATAGTGGCCTCCATAAAGAGAGGTTAAGAGTAGAAAGGAGGAGGGGGACTGCTGGGAGAAAAAGAAAATCGAGGCAGTTGGAAGAGAGACCGAGGGAGAGAGAAACGAAAATGAGGAGCAACCAAACTGAGAAGGGGAGGAGCAAAGACTGAGGGTGCCGAGGTTATAGCTCGAAGAGAAGAGAAGGCACACCAAGGCAAGCTGGACTGTGGCACCGAGACGAGCTGGACTGAAGGCACACTGAGACGAGTAGAACGAGAACGCTGAAGTGAGCCTATCGAAAGGGACAGAGGTGAACCTAACCAAGGAAGAAAAGAGCAGAGGTCGAGAACACCATCCCCTGTTTTGGATGCTGTGAACAGGGGCGAGCAGAGGTGAGTCTGGCCGAGAGAAACCGACGGTGCTGTGAGGGAGGAGAAAGAGAGAGAGTAAGCTTCCTTACTTCCTGATGCTTGCTTTTCTCTTCTATCATGCTCATATACATTATATATGTCTTTATATATATATATATATATATATATATAGATATATGTAGATGTATATATATATATATATATAGGCGTGTGTGTATATGAATTTCCCTGTTTCCTGAGGTTTGCTTTCCTTTTCTATCATGATCATATACATTATATATGTGTTTATATATATATAGGTATATATATATATATATATATATGTAGATGTATATATATATATATATATAGGCATGTGTGTATATGAGTTTCCCTACTTCCTAATGCTTGCTTTCCTTTTCTATCATGATCATATACATTATATATGTGTTTATATATATATAGGTATATATATATATATATATATATATATGTAGATGTATATATATATATATATATATACACGTGTGTGTATATGAGTTTATGCTTCCTGAAACTTGCTCTCCTCTCATACCATGCGTACATATATATCACATATGTGTTTATATATATATATATATATATATATATATATATATATGTATGTAGATGTATATATATATGTGTGTGTGTGTGTGGGAATATATAGATATATGCTTCCCTGTTTTCCTGAAGCTTGCTCTCCTCTTCTGTCATGCTCATATATATTATTACATGTGTCTATATATATATATATATATATATGCATATAGGTGTATATATATTATTATTATCTTTGTGTCAATATGAGATTAATTTTTGGCTTTATAAACAAAGTTCTAAAAAAGTCATCGAGTGATAATATTATTCTCTTCGGGTGTTTGGGATCGTGTGAAATTCTGATCTCCTTAGATCCCAAAAATTAATACATACTTGTTATAAATAATAATAATAATAATAATAATAATAATAATAATAATAATTAAATATTTACTTTAATTAAATATTCCCCATTATTTACAAAATTATTGTGTGAGAATATTGTTCTCCTCGATTGCATGGAATTATGTGAGATTTTAATCTCCTTAGATCCCTAAAATTAGTACACATTTGTTTTTTTAAATAATAATAATTAAATATTTACTTTAATTAAATATTCCCTATTATTTACAAAATCATTGTGTGAAAATATTGTTCTTCTCAATTGCATGGGATTATGTGAAATTGTAATCTCCTTAGATTCCAAAATTCAATACATGTGTTTTTTAAAAAAAAAAAATGTATAATAATAAGAATAATAGAAAAATAAACACTTTAATATCATCCATTATTTGCGAAATGATCGTGTGAGAATATAGTTCTCCTCGAATGCTTGGGGTCGTGTGAGATTTTAATCTCCATAAACCATGAAAATTAATACGTACTTGTTTTAAAATAATAATAACAATAATGATAATAACACAAAAATAAATATTTTAATTAAGTTTTTTAACAAAAAAGATTAGTTCTTCCTTCATAATCATTTCATTTAAATTTCAAAATAAAGAATTTAAAATTCCAAAAATAAACAAAAAAAAATGAAGAGATCAGGAGAGCGAGATTAATCAGATTGTTATAAATTAAAACACACAAACTAAATCTCAATTCTGTTTTGTTTACAAAAATCTATTTAATTTAAACCTTCCTATTCTCATCACAAAATGTACAAATCATCGACTAATAAATATGCATTTTTGGTCGAACTACGTGGATTTTAATCCCTATCGTAGGGTACTAGGCCTTAGGCTTTCATCTTAGTTTAAGTCCGCCCTTTGTAAATATCTATCTGTTTGCTTTCATTCTTGTTGTTTTGTCTCATCTGTTTAACGGGTATGTATGTCGATAAAAAGGGTAATTGAGATAAATTTAAAATTTATATTCTATTTCAACTGACTGATTTAAGGTAACCGTCCTTATGGACGGGTGTTGTAGGGGGTGCTTAACACTTTTTCCACACTCAAATAGACTCCCGAACTCATCTCTGATTTTGCAGACCATATTGCCATTTTATTTTATTTTTATTTTAAATTAGTTTCCCAAAGTTTTCCGTTAAAAATTTTGGTGGCGACTCCAAATAAATTGATTTTCAAGATACATATTGGGAATCAATTTAAACACTCTTTATCCTTCTCGCCGAAAGGTCGATTACGACAATAGTTAAAATATTTTGTACTTTATTTTAAATTCATATGAATAAATTTTTGTAAACAACTCTTAATTTAAAAAAAAATTATTTGTCTTAAAAAAATTTTCAAATAAAATACTTAAGTATCAATATCGAAAATTTTAATAAAAATAAAAAGGACTTTACCTACTAAGAAGAAAATGATCAAATGCGTTTAGCCCATTCCTTACACCATAATGTTTTCTTTTTCAACACCAACTTCCAATGTGTCTTGCGTGAACAGATTGTATGGTTAACGGCTTGACCTAGAAGTAGAGATTTAGACTTTCACATATTGCATTAGTGATGATTTTTAATTGGAGTGATTCATCTTAATATGTAAATTTTATTTCATTAGGATTGAAAATTAGAAAGTATACGGTCTTCCAGGCTAAATTCATGAGAACAATTTCTCCACTCATGTATTTTATTAATTAAGCTATCAATCTGAATTTTTTTTTAAATATAACTAGTTTATTTGTTTGTTCAAATATTATTTTGTTTTATTATTTATCAATATATTTTAAATCAACAATATTTATAAGTGTTAGTAAAAAAATTGAATTTAGTAGTATATTATGATATAAAGAAAACATATTAAATTAAAAAGAAAAAGTCTATAAAATTGGTTATGTAAGAATAATAAAAGAGAAGTAACGACAATAAACTCCTTGAGAGAACACTGTGATAAATCCTTCAATCATATATTATTTTTTCTTGTTTTATTTTTGGATCATGTCAAGTTATATTTATAATTTTTTATTAGAAAATTTAAGAAATAGTTAATTAATTAATTGATTATTTTTTGTTGACTTAAAAAAGTTTAAAATTAAAAATGTTTAAACTTAAAAATATTCTCAATTTAAGAGATAGTTAATTAATTCATTATTTTTTTATTTACTTCAAAAAAAATTTTAGATTTTGATAAATAATCAATTAACTTTTTCATGCACTCTAAAAAAATTCTCACAATTTGAAAAATTTACAATCTAATAAGTGGTTAACTAATTAATTACTTAATTATTTCATTATTTTTTTCATTAACTACGAAGAATTTACACAAATTAATGATTTTATTAATTTTTTCGTTAACTACGAAGAATTTACTTATTTAAAGAATTATTGATACATTTAAAAATAAAAAGTAAAAAGTCATTGTATAAAAAATTAAAGGTTTGCTAATGAAACATTTTCATTGATCAACGAAACTCCCGAAACCTACTTTAGTTATATACAATAGATATATTGCATGGAATTCACAAAATCTCACATTTTTTTAAAAATAATCCAAAAATAATATTTTTAAAGAATTATAATCTTAAGAATAAGATATTCTCGTATTTGGTGTCTCATTAATATGTTGTCTTCGGTGCTTAAGGACAAGAGAAAATTAGTTTTGAGTTGCGTTAGAACACACTCCTCAATCAATTTCAAGAGCAGAACTGACAAGAATATCTCATATATGTATTATAACCCAAATAATAGAATAAGATATAAAAATAATACTCGAAAATTAGTCAGTTTAGAGATGTTAAAATGGTATCGCAAAACATGGAAGTAATAAAGTCTGAAAAGGTTGACGTTACGGCGTCTGAGAAAATAATAATAGTTTTAAAATAACTTAATAAATTAAAAATATTTTAATAAATAAATTAATAATTTTTTAAACTGATTGCCACCAATCCAACAAAAAAAGAAGATAGGAACAAAATTTGATTTATTTCATGTGACTAAAAATTAAAGTAATAAATTATTAATTTTGGATAGGCTATATAAAAAATAATTCAAGTAACAAGTTAGTCTGTACGGTTTTATTGGATGTCCCTGAAGGGATTTGAATCCTTTAAAATATTATACACATATCCAATGATTCTCCAAATATTTTAAAAAGAAAAAAATATCTTTTTAGTCCCTTATTTATTATAAAATTATTATTTTCGTCATTCACTCATTTATTGCAAATGTTATTCTTAGTTTTTTACTTTTAAAAAAATTATTAAATTTAATCTTTTTACCAAATCTTATATCCTATATTTAAAGGACTAAATTTGATTTTTTTTCTTTTTTAAGTAAGGGATCAAGTGTAACATTTTTAAATGAGTAGGAGACTATTTTAGACATTTCAATGAATGAGAAACTAAAAAATGTTTAATTCTTTTAAAGAAATAAAGATAAAAAGAAATTTTTGAATTACATACACCAATATAAATGCTTTGAATCTGATATCTTTTGAAGTATAAATTAGATATAAACAAATAAGACTTGACATTCAGAGGTAATGGTGAAGTATATAACTTCTACAAACTAATTTTTGTTATTATAAGTTAGATATCTTATAATTATATTACTTCTCAACAATACTTGTCATTAACATTCTTTTGTTACTTATAAGTCATGAGTGTCCCTGGCAGTTCTCTAGAGGTTTGCCCCAATTTTATAGTAGCAACCTCGTTCCATATTCATTTAGGTGATTTGATCAAATGTATTTGTAATTAATCACAATTCATAAGGACTATAAAATAATTAAAAGTATTATGTTCATCCTTTCATTTAATGCATTCTAACACTTTCTTATATTATAAGAATGAACTATAGATTGGTTATGCTAATAGAATTAATAAGTGACTTATTTTTTTAATATAAACATTTTTCATGAGATTTTCAATCACAAATGTTGTGTTATTATTACTACTAATTTCAAATTGCCTTAGCACTCATTTTGCTTGATGTTTCACAATTAATTTCCCTATCAAATGTCTTTTATAGGATCAGCCAAATTCAATTTTTTTGGTTTTTATAAGAAAGCAAACAAGAAAACGACAGGCAATCTCATATGCTCTGCACTTTGTGAACCAAATTCACTTTTGACTTTACACAATTGATCCATATAATTTCATCCTTTAAGTAATTCATTCTACTCAATGTTTCAAAGTTAATTTCCCTCTCAAATTTCTTTTAGAGGATCAATTGAATTCACTTTTGACTTTACACAATTGATTGATATAATTTTATTCTTTTAAGTAGCTACTTAATCACCTCATGTCTCAAATGCATTTGTATGTTTTTAGCATTGAAAGTTTTAGTCTTTGTAATGGCTATTATCGCTTAATAATCAATGAGTATGGATATAGATGGTGGTGTTAAAATAATGTCAAACAGAATATTTGCTAAAAAATTTTATAACCACTCAATCTCATTACCAGTCAATTCCAAAGCTATAATGGATATAGCAATAATAATTTGTTTAACTAATTTCCAAGTTATTGCACCACCAAGGGTGAATACATGTCCACTAGAGGATTTTAACGCAAATAAATCTAAGATCTAGTTAACATAATTGCATCCATCTAATACAATGGAAAATTCACCATACGTGATGCTCATTATGTCTTTCAAATATCACATTAACCTGACCGTAATCCAATAATCACAATTTGGATCGTGTATATATTTGCTCAATGGACACTATGCATATGTTATGTCAAGTTGTGAAGTTCATTTTGTTTGGTATTAAGAATTAGAATTATAATTCCAATTCTAATTCCATTAGAATTGGAATTGATTTAAAATTTTAAAATTTATGTTTGGGCTAGGTAAAAAATTAGAATATTGAATTGTAATTCTAAATTTAATTCTAATTTTATTATTTAAATGAAAGATAAATATTTTTAAAAACAATAAACATGAATAATATATTAAAAATAATTTATAAAATATTTTTTTGAAATATTTTTTTCTTAATTTAGCTAAGATGATATAAGATACTTTTTTTTTTTTAATGATTGTAACACCACATTATTTAGAATTTAAAATAATATTTTAAAAAAGATTATTTGACATGTCATCATGCATGATAAATGTTCTGTCATGAATATGTGAGCATATGCATGTGCAATATTGTGTTATATCATATTCATATTATAGTGTTATGTTGTAATTAAGTATATACATGTACAATCATATTATTTTTTGAAGACTAGTAAATCTAATGTTTTCATATCATGTTATGTAATTGTTATATATATACATATACACACACACACATATATATATATATATATATATGTGTGTGTGTGTGTGTATGTGTAACCATGTGTGCTCGCACATGCACATGCATGTTTATGTAACAAATTTATTATATATGCATTTCTGTTTGTGAGTATAAATACATGTTCATACTCATTTATATTACATATTCGTTATATGTATTTGTGTGTGAATGTTTTATATGTTCGATATATGTGTGCATGTGAGCATGAACACATGCATATGTATGTGCGTGTACATAATAAATTCATTATATATATATATATATATTATATTTGTGCATGTTACTACATGTGCACCTGCATGCGTATGTGCATATGTGTTACATTCATTATATGTATTTGTGTGTGCATGTGCATATATATTATGTGTTCCATATATATATATATATATTTGTATTTGTGTTGAGGTGCATATGGGTATGCATGTATGTTTATGTTACATTTTTGTTGTTTTTATGTGTGAATGTTACATATATATATATATATATATATATATGTGTGTGTGTGTGCGCGCGCGCGCGTGCGCGTGTGTGCAAGCATGCATGTGCATTATGTGTGTCATTTTTATATATGTATACTTTAGTAATTAAAAAATATTAAAAATAAAAAATTCAATTTTTTATAATTATATTAATGTTAAAATTTAAAAATATTATATTCAAAGCTAAATGTTAGTAATAATTTTAAAAAAATATTAAGCGTTGTATTAGAAGCAAAAGAGTCTTACTTCAATTCTAACATTTGGAATTATAATTTTTGAAGTTGAGGATAAAAATTAGAATTGACTTTTATTAGTTATATTTCAATTCCATGGAATTGATGTGTAGATTTAGAAATGTAATTCTAAAAGATCACCTAAATAAATAAATTGCCAGGTCCAATTCTAATTCATACCCTAGTTCTAAACTTAATTTTTGACACCAAACAAGCACCAAGTGCAATTGACTCTTAATAATGCATGCATTTTCAATTTGAGCAATAACATCACCTTTATTTATTTTTGGCTATTTGTTAGTATAGTAAGAAGTGCGAACTATTTTGTGATTGTAATATTAAGAAAAAAAATTCAATATAATATTCTTGTTATGGTAATATATCATCACCATTTCTTATTATTTCAACACTAAATTGCACTAACTTCACACACGTCTTTCATATCAAATTCAAAAATTAAAAAAAAAAAAAAAAACTTATTCACAACAGCTATATTATTACCAAAGCGTTAGCATGCCATACACATTTATACAAATAATTATATATTCATCATTTTCTAATATTTTATTCCCACATCTCTTGACTTAAATAATCAAACCATTAACTATCCAAACTTGGTCTAATTTTCTCTTAGTGCTTGTGTTATGAGTGATGCCTTTGCAAGACACCTTCATATTCTTAAATATTTAAGTTTTGTACAAATATTATTCATTATTTATATGAAGTCTTATTATTTTTTTTATAAGAAATTCCTTTTCACCATAAACAACAATCTTAAGGATTATATTGCCGCACTAGGTAATAATATAATAGCAAAGATCCTCAAGAATTAAACAAACTCTTTTAAATGAATTTTATGAGCAAAACTAATATTTTGCAACCAAAATAATGAATAAAATAATAATGGATAATTAGTTAGTGTAAAGGCATTAAAATGGCTTCACAAAACGTGAAGGTTATGTATTTGAAGAGATAATGATGGTTCAAATATAATTTATTAGATATCTTTGAATAAATAAATTAATAGTGTTTAAAACTGCTTGCGACTAATAATAGAAAATAGGAACAAAATTGACTTATTCCTAGATACTAAAAATTAAGTTAATAAATTCTCAATTTCTGGATAAACTATATAAAAAAAATAATTCAACCAAAAAATTAGCCTACATAATTTTATTGCATGTCCCTGAACGGACTTAATTCTTTCTTTGAAATATCAAACACATAACTAATATATATTCCAGGTGATAATTATTTTCGTAACTAAATTCATATCTAATTTGTTATATCTCAGTATCATTCTTCGTTCCATTTTTATTTTTATATGTGCATTTTTATTTAATTTATTATTTTAATATTTATATAATTTTTTATATTATATTTATTATCTATTTATTATTTCTAAGAGTGTATTTAGAGATATCCACAATTCCTGGGAATCGAACTTTCTCTGCCTAAATATGAAAATGGGAGGTTTTGTGAGAATGTTAAAATTCCTAGGAATTCAACTGGGAATCTTTTCTTAAATCTTAAACCAGACACAAAAATACATCATTCTCATGTAATATTGTCAAAATTTCCAAAAAGATTTTTTTAAATAAATATCTATCTAAAAAAATTTGGGAGAGTGCGCCTCTTAAATCTTTTATGAAAATATTTAATTTGGATAAATTTTGAAAAACATCCTATCAGAATACCCAAAACAATTTAAGTGAATTCGCATAATTATCTTTTTATTCTTTTCGGTAAAGTTTAAGGACTAAGCTTGTTGTAGTTCTTTATATCATTGTTATCAAGTTTTTTTGTTGTTGATAAAATTATAATATGTGTAAAAAAATTTTAGAAACCCAATCATGCTAAATTGTAACACCTATTAAATTGTATACTAAAATCATACATTTGTCATATAATTATTGAAAATTTACAAAATTTAATGTTTTAATCACGTATGAGTTTTTGCCAAACCTTAATTAATAGATGCAATTTAAACCAGAGATATGCATTAAATTGCAGAGGCAATATTTTAATGCAAAATGAATATTTAATTTAATTTAAATATATATCCATATTTTAATAAATAAATTACGTTGACTTTCATTGAATTTTTGTTCAAAATTACACAATTTTATTTTTATTTTTGAACTATATTCTTTAGTATGATTTCAATGTATTACTAAATTACCTCTCAGTAACTTATATACATATTGGGTGATTTTTAGATAAATGTATAGCACTTCAATAAAAAAAATTTAAATTAAACTAAAGTGTTGCATTTTTTTGTTTAAAAAGTTTTATGTATATTTAAAAATAACAAAAATGATTATGTGATTTCATTAAAATTTGAGAACAGTCTTAAGAAATTATAGTTTGATGGGGATATGAGTTTGAAACTTGCAAGGCATAATATCTGAAATTGAAACTTACAAGGCGTAAAAGCACAGAATTCTCGTTAAACAACTACAAGCAATCACTGAAAAAGAAAATGGTGGAAGTGGGACAACACAAAATTATGAGAATTTAATAATTAACACAAAAATAAATCCAAATTGAATTTCCAAGTCCACATTGCCACTAATATCCCAACTTCACTTAATAATTCTCCTCAGTATTCATAAGTAAAGAAAAGAAATTGAAGGTTGATTGGGAGTTACAAATAAAGGGATAATAATAATAATAATAATAATAATAATAAACATCATCATCATCATTAAAAATATTTTATATGATTGTATCAAAAATATAAAATAGGAAAATTATACTTTTAGCCCTATAATTTCACTTAATTTTTAATTTGGTCCTTATAATTTAAATAATTTTTAATATAGTTCTTGTTATTATATTTTTACCAATATTTTATTATATAAGTTAATTTTACTTGACTATCTATAATTTATCTTTTTTGTTAATATAAATCATACATATTCAAAGTATTAAGTTTATATAAAAGTAGTTACATAAGGAAAATTTGATAAAATTTTAACTTGTATGAACTAAATTAAAAGATTTATAAATTATAACGACCTAAGTACAATTTTAAACTTTGGGGACTATAATAATGTGTGTGTGTGTATATATATATATATATATATAATAATTATGACAATCAATTATTTGGTGCAATCATAAAAGTAGTTGCATCCTTTACAATCATTATATGAAATATTATAAGGAAGACAAATGATAATGATGTGTCAAAATATATTAACAATATGTCAACATAAAATAATTTATTATTATTATATTATAATTGTCAATATTTTTTAATATTATTTATGAACCAATCTTTTTTAATATTTCAATTTGTTCCTTCTATTTTTATTTTTCAATAATCCTTAGAAAACATTAATTTATAAATTTGTTAACTGACTTCTATACTCTTCTTATTTTTCTGATAAGTTTCCAACTCCTTGATTGTATTTTTATTTTAATTTATAAAATAATATTTTGTAGAATTATTAGAAAATGAAAAGTTGAAGGGGCAAATAGAAGATTTTAAAAGAATTTTTTGGACTCATAAATAAAATTAAATAACATTAAAACTAAAATATAAATACAACAAATTATTTTAAGTTATTATACAATTAAAATATTTGAATAACATTGTTACGTGTTATCTTTTTAATATGTCACATAATAATTGTACAACTAAAATTACTTTTAAAGTTGTACAAAAAATTTTACCATGTCATGACATCTAATTGTTTTTTCTATTATTATTATTTAACTTCATTTTCTGAGATTAATCTCTAGAAAATTATTTATAATAAAACACTAATATTATGTCTTGTACTAATGTTTTTTTCTGTTTTTTTTAGTTTGTAATACCTGTATTCATATGTTTATTAATTTTTTAAATATTATTACATCTTAATTCATAATATTTATTCTTAGAACCATTTGAATCTAATACTATCTGAGAGAATATGAAAAACCCAATTATTCACCTATTTTTGCTATGCTCCATATTTATTGGTTGTTAATTGCCCCTTCAAGCCCTTCGTAGGTGGCGGGGTCATGCTTGAGCTGAAATAGGATCCAAATTAAAAGACACCTAATAGTTTCGTTTTGGGCAACTTGCAAATTGACTTCCATCACCTTTTCAGCCTTGTGGGGCTAAGCCTACGTATGCCTTACAAACACTCCAACATGTACAGTGGGTAATAGATCACATCAATGAGAGATTCTAGGCATTCATTATTAATATAAAATATAAAACGTATAGAAGATTTTATATATTTATTGATTATATTTTTATAAAAAAATTATTGCAGGTATCTAACAAATTAGTTTTCTATTTTAGTAATTTAGGTTCTTTGTATTTGACTATTAAATAGGCTGATCCCACTATTAATATTATAATAAATGTGCATATTAAAATAAATATACAGATATGATAGTTTATATCTAAAATTAGAACATTAAAATTAATAATTTTTAGTTATTAAAATTAAAACTTTAATTTAATAGTTCATATTAAATTAATTACACAATCTAATCGTTTGCAATAAAAAAATTATAGACAATCACAATTCAAAATTTAAGACTTATTTTTTGACAAATTATTGACTAGTTCTAATACACTTATTAACAACTAATATATTTATTTTAATAAAATAATTTAAAAAAAATAAAAGCTACTAAATAAATAATTTTATTAAAATTAATACATTAAATCAACTTTCACACCAAGTAATTTTTTTCTGCCGTTTCCTCTCAATTGAAATGGGTGGTTCCTCTTTTAGGATGAGGAAGCCAATCAACTTCCCTTTTCCTCTGGATCAGTCAAAATCAAAGAAATAAGGTCATGTTCTAGTTTATTCTTATTCTCACTCAAGACGAGATCAACTGTAGCAATTTTTGTAGTCTTCTCAGTAATAATTTAAATCATTGAATAAAAATTTTATGATTTAAATCTAAATTATAAAATATTAAACTTTTTTAAAGAAAATTTTAGACCATTGACGATCCAAATCGTTATTCTAAAAAATCACTGCAAAAAATTACTACAGTGAATCCATGGGCATTCTCACTCTACTCTTCCTTATTGCTCTATTCTTTTTTTTTCCCTCTTAACCTTTGTTGCCTTTTATGGTACTAATATGGAATATCTATGCGCAATGTTTGGAGTTTCACATCACTGACTATTTTAATTTAATTCTCTTTTTATTCTCTTTAATAAAAATATATTATTCTTTCTAATCTTAATTTAATTATGTAAATACAATCATAAATATAATGCCAAATCATGTAACATGGAGTTTGAATTAATTTCTTAATTTAAATTACAAAGATGTTGTCATTTCCATGCAAATACAGCACAATTAATATACCAAAAACGATGAAGCAAAGGATGTGGCCGATTATTATGACCAAGATTTCTTAAAAGTAATGTCTCAAGAGTCCACAAAACATGTCTTCCCTTTGCTGCATTTGCACCCGCCCATTTGTAAGTGCTGCACAGTTATGCTTCTATTTTTATTGCAAATAAAAAACAAAGAATTAAGAAATATGTTGTCAATTTTATTTCACCATGTTGAGATAAGATATATTTTTATTCATTTTATTTTTGTTTATGTCAGTCTCATTAAATTAACATATTCTTTGTCTTGTGCAAATTTTGACTAAGATGAAACAATGCTTAGCTGAAGTCCCAACTAATGGGATCAAGTTCGCCGAATGCCAAATCAATCAAACACGTGTTGCGAAGTGCTCCAGTAGAATTGAAGCCCAAAAAGCCTAATATTCTTGTCTGTCCAATCCTCCCCTTAAATTAGGACAGCCTTCCTCAAACCACTCCCTCGTGCAAGACCAAGGCGCTAAAAAGAACTTATCAACATTTATTAAATTGTACCTACTTTCATCTTCTCAGAAAGTAGCTACTACCATTTTCAGGAAACAGACATGCTTCGAAGGACATTCTACATGTTACAGAGAATTTAAAAATAGATATAGTCGTTAATTGAACTTTAAAATTTCTACTATATTTGGAAAAAATTAACTAAGTCTGTGTGACAATCAAATTTTTAGGTGCTGTTTGTATGACATTACGGTGTGTTATCACGCTTACTACAAGCTCTTTTTTAGAACAGACATCTCAATGTGAGACTAAGCTGTATAATATGTGTATAAGCTCTCTTAAGAGCGTGAGTCATACTCTTTTGGGTTAATCTGATTACTGTTGTGTAGAAGGTTTCTGCGTGTGTTCAAATTATTGAAAGTAAGTAAAAATTCTGATGATTAATCCTTAGTTTTAAGTTATTTAAGTATAGTGTAAAAGCTATAAAGTTGAACCTGATAGTAAGATTAACTAATTTAGTAACTAAGAAGTGGAAGATAGATCTAGAATTGATCCGACCCATTATAAATTTGGTCTATGCTAATCTTTCTTTTTTATTTAAACTCTTTCACTTAAAACTAAAATAATCTTTGGTAACCATTGAATCAGTTAAATATCTCAAGAAGAGAAAAAAGATTCTCATTCATTTTGCTTTAAATTTATCAGTGCAATTTATCCATTCTTACTATATCTATACTGACAAACTTAATTTAATTTTGAATTATCAGATATTCTCAGTTTCTTTAATTTTAACCTCTAATTCTCGCTTTTATTAAAAAATGTAAGGAATTTGTTTCAATTCAAGAGCAACTATCAAAATAGTTTAACATCATGATTTTCAGATTTTCAATACATTGTCAATTTAACCTTTAAATTGTCAGAGTTAGTAAGTTTTTATTATTTTAAACTACTAATGCAATTGTTAATTTCTTTATTAAAATTAAACATACTTAATAATTCAGTTATTAAATTATTAACAAATGTTTGTCCATAATGTATAGGTGGTCCTTCAAAATGCCACCTATTCATTAAAATTTGTCTACAAAATGAATAATGTTAACATTATTAGCAATACAGCTAGATATCTAACCACTCTACAATTAATTTGATTTTGTGACAGCTGAGTTATTGGCATGGGTAGCATTCCTTTTCTGGCTTTCTCTCTGATTAATGCAATCATCAAAATGATTTGATCTTTGTAAATTCATGAGGGTGATTTTGTTTCTTCTTACTTATTAGATTAAACAAGTAACATAATAACTAGGATGATCAGTAACTAAATCTTATTAATTAGAAATTTTTAGAATTATATCAACTATATTTTAAACGACTAATTAAACAAATACTATTAAATTTTTTTGCTAGTGAGTACAATAAATGTGAAATTAGTCAGTAAGTATTTATTATTATTAATGAATGCAATAAATGATATTTAAAGGTATTAATTAGTAAAACCTTTAATTTAATTATAAGTATAAATGCTAAATTACTTCGGTAAACAAATTAAAAAAATCATAATTGAAATTAAATTAATAATAACTACACCAATCAATAAAAGATTCTATACCAACTTCTATTATATAGTAAACCAATTCTTTATTTTTGAACTCATCAATTCTCGCATAATGTTGTGACAAAGACGTATCTCTAACCCTTCTACAATTTGATAAGACTTTAATTCTTATTTATTTTTAAATTTTTTCTTTCAAAAAGTATCGTAATTCAGATAGATAACATTATCATGAACAAGCAAGAAGACCAAATAGGATAGTAGCATTTGGTTTCTGAGTTATCGCTAAACAGTTCTTGATTTTTATTTTTAATTTAATTTTTTATTATTTTTTATCTTAATTTAGTCTTTTATTCATTTTTATCGTCAATTTAATCATTTACTTATCAGTTTTTTTTAAATTAATTCTTCACTAATATAAATATTAGTGTATGTAGTTTAAATTTAGTTAAATCTAAGAAACTAAATGTATTAAACTTTTATATTAGTCATAAATTAAATTAAGAATAAATTAATAGATAAGGGACTATATTGAGAATGAAATTAATGAAAAATTAAATTGAGATTAAAATTAATAAATGAACAAATTAAAAATTAACTGATAAATAATGAACTAAAAATTATACTTTATTCATGCATTATACTTAGCTAAAAATTAGTTAAAGCAACTCACACAGCATCAATGAAGAATAAAATAATCGTAAGCACTTGACATCAGTTACACTGACTTCATAATTTTGATTACTCTTCAAATGAAGTAAGACTTCGATTAGGAGAGAACCAGCAAATTTAGTTGGTTGAGGAAAGAGACATAACCACATAATCATGTTAGGCCTACCTCATGGTTTTCAGTGGGTCTTGTGCTTGTATTATAAGTGAAGAGAAAAATGTCAAGTAGGCTTAGAAAAGTTTTATATTTTTATCGTTTAGTAGGAAATGTAGCTGTTTAGTAGAAAATATATGAATTTAACTGTTAATATTAAAAGAATTACACAATATGACGATTTAGATTAAATTGGATGGTCATGCTCAATAAAAAAAATTTTAATTTTGACTACACAGTCCAAATTTTTAATCCAACAAATTAAATTTAAAAAATTATACGATCCAACAATAAATAGTTATTAACAAACTTGGTGGCAGTTGGCAAATTGTTATCATTTGCATCCTTGCATGAAATTTATAGGTAAACTTTATTTATGATAAGATAAATGAAGTCAATCATTAGTAATATATACCTGTACGTATTCATAATTAATTTTATTTATCTATATTTATTTTATAAACTTTAATTATTCACCTTGGAATTCCTCCAGGCTTCCATTCTCCTTTTTTATTTCTGTTCAGCCATAGTTATTTGAGTTTGAAATTAACCACTGCTTAGAAATAACACAAATTTTACACTTTTATATTAAGGCATTAGCTCTAACAAATTATGAAGAGTAAATTATACGAATTTTTCTTTGATTTTGTTGAAATTATTCAAAGTTCTAATTTATTTTCAAAGTATACAGTTGTTCTTTTTTTTAAAAAAAAATTATCGTACACTTTAGTCTCATTTAAACTTTTTAAACTAAAATATCTGTTTTAAAATTTTCTTTTCAAAGTTAAGAAATATAAATTGGTTGAAATGGAGGTATTTTAGTTTTAAAAAACCTTTAAATTGAACTTAAATTATACATTTTTTTTTCCAAAATAATTTTGTGTATATATTTTAGAATAAAAAAAATACTTTGATAATTTCATCAAAACTCAAAAATGTTCTTACTCAAATATGAAATACAGTGAGAACCGCATTCAATTTGCAGCTTTATATTTTTTATTCTTCCACCGGAGACAAAAAATGGTAAGGCATGGGAGTATGGAATAATAATAGTTTATGTTTTTATTCAAATGCATAACTAATATTTATATTACTGTTTAAAAGATTCCCATCATGGATTTTTGACATTAAGTACTTTGGGAGGTTCGAGAAATATTTAGTTAATTGGGCAAATGGTCGAATCAAGCAGAAAATTTATCGAGAGCTTGTGGAGAAGATACTCGAAGCTTCAATTGTGGAAATTTATCCTTATTCTCTCAAGCAATAATCCTGACTCTTTTCAAATCAGTCCTTAAATCATATTGTGTCTATCATTTTCTCGTGCCTTGAATTACCCAATAAATACTGTTCTCAAATTGACGCCAAAATTGCAGATTTCTTTTGGGACTTTAAATATTAGATTGCAAATTCATATGGCAGGCTGGGACTGGCTTTGTTTGAACAAGCAAGAAAGTGAACTTGGCATTTGATCTAGTCATCAATTTAATCTTGCCCTTTTAGCAAAGCAAGTTCGGAAAGTAATTGCTAAAGGACTCTTCTTTCTTTGCACAATGCATGAGAAGTATATATTATACATCAAGCACAGTAGACATAATGTTGAATCGGTCTAACTCCTCTTGGATGTGAAAAAGTACTCAAAAACCCAATCAACTTATGCTTTCTAATTTGAAATGGCAAGTAGGTTCAGGCTGGTGCATTCCTATTAAGCATCACCTATGGCAGCCTATGCATTCAAGTATGGTTCATCAATTACGATGGGTTTCAGATCTTATTCTGTATAATAAGTTTACATAGAATAACCAAATCTTACAAACATTTTACCCTGCAAACGCTTGCTTCTCAATGGAATGCTTGCCAGTCTCTGTCTTCGGAATACAAGATCAATTAATTTGGACATGAAACCAAATTGGTATATGTACAGTTAAAGATAGATATAATCTCCATTCTGAGTCTTTACAAATTAAACCCCTTGCATTTAGTACTTGGAAAGCCCTTGCAAGTCAAATTGTCTTTTAAGATAATTACTTTTGTCTGCAAACTTGTTTCGCATGCTCTTCCTATGGATGATCTTTTGTGGAAGCATCATGTCCCCATCAATCCCTGTAGTAAATCTTGCCAGTCTACTGAAATTTAAATCACTTTTTTCCTTTTTAATTTTTGTGTCATTTGCTAGAGCTTTGTGGTTTACTTCTCTGCTTCGGTTGAATATTGAATTATTTAAAGAGCAAAATATCATTTCATGGCTTCAGTCGTGGTTTCAAATGGGTAAATTAAGTTTGAGCAAACTCAGACTATACCAATTTCATTCTCGTTGCTTTATCATTTGGTACATCAGGAACAAAATTCTCCACTAAGGGCAAGTACCTGAATCCTGGAACATATACATGTAATTATAAGTAGGAACCAACATACATTATTCACTAAATCAATTTACAGAAGTACGATTGGTCTCTTGGCAGAGCCAAGGAGGGAAAGTGGCTGCATATAATTGTAATGTTTTTGTTCCTGTTTGAGTTTGCTTGTTTCATGTATGGCATCAAGAATCATCAATCTAGAACAATCGTGAGGAACAAGTGTTGAAAAGAAGGTACGAGAACCGTTTATTGCTTTCTTTCGACATTTGTAAGAGTGACAATTGATTGTAAAGATAGTTTACTCTGATACTACTAGCCAGGGCGTTACTTCAAATCTCAACAAGTCATTGAACAAGAGAGAATCTCCGGGGAGAGTTAACCACCAAAATAAGTACCTATTTAACGTACTCGTTGTTTGGGATATTAAAAAAAAGGACAAGTTTTACAAGCACTATGCCGTTGGCCAACCCTGCAATGCTGTTTGGCCTTTACTACCTTTTTTTGAGGCACTAGGCAAGGATAACTTTAATTGACTAGGGCAAAATCCATAGAAAATCTACATAAATCTACAACAATGATATAAGTAATTGATTTCAATTTATATGACAAAGTTTACTTCATTTAGTATCAACTGGTAGCATAGCATATTACCACCTCTACCCAGAGCGCAAACATTTTGAGCACATCACAAAAGAGCATATTGTGATCAGAAGAAATAGAAAAGTCCACATTGCTTACAGTGATAAAAATGCAGAAAGCATGTATAGAAGAGACAATCACCAACAACATAAAATCAACAGAGAAAACTGCGAATTCCTGAACCAAAACAATTTCTATTACCACCTTGAGAAAACATGAAAGAACCATGCGTGTGCCCTGAATAGATGAAAGGCTAGAATTTGAAGTTCACTGGCTGTACTTTTGTCCATGATCCTCTACAATACAATTCTGCTCTGTATTCCTAAGGTTTCTGTTTTAACTAGACCTTGAAGTAAAGAACCAGGTGAAAAAAATAAAAATGTGGAATTAAGAGTACCTGTGACTTTTTATGCCATTGTGAATGGACAAAAGTATATTTAAAATCTGGAAGCAATCAAACTAAAAGCAAGTAGCAACTCCAACTTCTAAGCCAGTCAAATCTTCATAATTGGCTTCTTCCTCCATCATAGACATCTCATCTCTCCTAAAATACCAAACCCCATTACAATCTTAGAGTCTCAATGTTTTACCCCGCAAGTGATGATGAGCTCAAATTCAAAAAAGAGAAAGCTCCAATGATATCAATGATTGCTGCAGTGAAGAAACAAAATTGTCAAAATATACATTTTTGATAGAACTCTTGATTTGAGCAGCATTCACTTGCTATTTGTTCCTTGTCTGTGTCTTTTTGGGGGTTAGTAAGATAGAGGTGGTAGGCTTCTGTGCTTGCTGTCCAAAAACATTCCTCAATGGTCCAAATTCTGATTCATCATCATCACTGTCAATATCATTTGGAGTATGCCTATTCTGATGTCCTCTGCGCTGCAAAAGAAAGACGTTGAAATAGTAGCTAACTAAATCTTCCCTGGTCTTTTTAGGAAATGATCTAAAAATATGATCCCAATAGTATCTCTCAAGTGATGGAGGGTTTGATCGCACCACATCCTTAAACTTCTTCTCTTCTTCCACTGTCCACGATTGCCTAACTTCTTCACCTACCTTATCTAAATTCCACTGGTAAAAGGCCACACCCAATTCCAGCTTAACCTTAGCCCTTTTCTCAGCAACGTGAAATCTGACACACTCAACAGAACCCGCTACTTGGCAGCCACACAAATCTTGTCTCCCCTTGCCAATGGGGTCCCTCTCAATGAGAAGTCTGTGATTCACTTTATCTGATGGCCATATTTGGGTCCCCAACCACTTAGGATCACTTTCAGAAGTCATGCCAGTCCATTCTGGTACTTTAGCTTGATGATTTGGCCCCAGAGGGATGGGCACTGTGCTACATTTATCAAAGCCCAATGGTGCAGTAGAGGAATCATGCGACTGTTTCTCAGCAGAATCTTCAGTGTGAGGACTAGAAGTTCTCTCCATATTACCCTGGTTTTCCAAGGATGAATCTGAAGAGACTCTTGAAGCAGACGCAGATTTTCCAAATAAAAGCTTCTTGTCACACTTCAACCTCTCTCTAAGATTATAAGTCGCCCCATGGTGATCATCATACATGGATGGATGCATCTTCTGATTCTGCAAAGTCAGCAGATAATTTTGATTTAAATACAAATTCAAAAGGATGTTTGCAATTACAGTTTTGACTAAATAAATAAATGGCAGGATTTAGAATGTATAGTCTACATCTTGAGACCCAACTTATGAAGAAATGTAACCTTTGTTGCCCAAAAGGCATGGAACTAATTCTATTGACAACTTATCTACAAACGGTAAGTACACACTTGAATTAATGTCAAGTAAACCCTTCACAATTAAAATTTTTCTCACATTGCATTTTAACTGGCAATTGAAGTATTAGCTTCCATTTAAGGGCTTACAAATCCGTTCATGTAACCCATGATATTTAACTATGACAAGCTTACTATCATATCATGAGAATTCTAGCATACCCCCCCCCACCCCCCTCCTTTTATTTTTGTGTCTTTCATATGAGTCCTTTCTGTTTCACCTGAAGTTTTGATCAAAATAATCTTACCATCCCCCCCTCTTTATTTTTGTGTCTTTCATATAAGTCATTTTCTGTTTCACCTGAAGT
This sequence comes from Delonix regia, assembly GCA_037074485.1. Taxonomy (NCBI): domain Eukaryota; kingdom Viridiplantae; phylum Streptophyta; class Magnoliopsida; order Fabales; family Fabaceae; genus Delonix; species Delonix regia. Next base: position 19,184,893 of record CM073460.1, read on the forward strand.
TTTGACCAAAATAATGCACAAGGTAACTATCATATCATGAGAAAAAAGAAAGGACTAATATGAAAGACACAACAATAAGGCCTCCCTTAAAGCCAAAAGTCCAAAACCAAAAAAGATTAGTAAATATCAGTTCATTAATACAACAAATAGTGGCGCGCATTAAGAAATTAGAATACAACAAGTAAGAAGATAGTAAAATAACTAGCTATCCAAAAGGAAGACATCAATCAAAAGCACAAAGAAAAAGTAGAAACACTATATAAATAGGGTGATCTAAACCTTATGGTTGAAGGGCTGAAAAATAAAACAAAAGTAAGATATTAACCAAAACCACAAGTATGCACTGATGAGATAATTAAGGTTCTATGCTAATATTTTTTTTCTTGGCCACACATGAATCATTTGAAAAAAATGGTTTTGCATCTTTATATCTAGTAGATTTCTTTTAAAAAACAGTATTTTGAGATAGTTTCAATATATAGGCTAACATGCATAGAACCCTTTCATCTCAGATGCCTGTTCAATTTAGCCCCCTCAACTCTAAAACTAGACTATTGGCCCTTTAGACTCATTTTTGACACTGGGCCCTTTTCTTAGTTGATCTATCCAAAAATCTAATAGAGCTTTGGACGTGGAATCATATCATGTCATGTATCTCAAAAAAGTCAATGGCGCACATTAGCATGGGCTGGTTAACAACAATTACCCCTTTTTAGAGGAGGAAAACAAAAAAGCCCATTTCCCCCCATCTTTTTCATGCACATAGATAGAAGTGCTCAAGCTTCTTCCCCAAGCTTGAATTAGTCCGAATCTGTGAAGAATCCAAATATTCAGTCTGGCTTCATTAGATTTTTGGATGGATGTGCGTGTCAAATCATGTGATTTTGATTTTTCAAACTTAACAAATATGTGTCTGTATCTAGTGTCATGCATTTTAGCCCCAACAAACCAAAGAAATTCATCAGATGGTCAAGCAGTAAAAGCTGCCAACAAAAGCTTAAGCTTGGGGACCAAAAGGGGATGGAAATCCAGAATTACAAGCACAACTACAAACCCATCACACTTTTAGGTGAACAGATACATAAGAATAAGGAAATAATCATAAATGATTCTTCATGTGCAAACATGTCAGCAAAATGCGTAAGTGGGATGAAAGAGCCAGCACATCAACGGAAATCCTTTCAAAGGCAGCTTACAAATATAGACCCAATAAATGTAAATTTAAAATAGCAACACATACGTTCACTGAGCAATTTAAGGTTAACAAACTTCATACTAATAACAATAGCCTATATTATTTTTCTAAATACCTGCCAATTCAGTTGTTCGCCACTTGACTCAACATGTCTTTTCAGAAAAACAGCTTCCCGAAACAACAAAACCTGCTTCCAGATCTCCTCTTTACCGTGGGACCTCCATTTTGATTTTTCAGGTATTGAACCTACAATAGGATCACAAGGATTCTTTGCAATGCCAGTCACCCATCTTAGCATTCCCCACATAGACTCTCTTTTCCTCTTACGATCAAAGCTCCCTTTATTAACATCAGATGGATCCAATACCAAAACATCATCATCATCATTGTTACATTTCTTGCCTCCACCTAACAATCCGGGCATTTTGTTGATCTCATTCTTAATGCTCAAATTTCCTGGACTCGGTTTATTCATCTCAGGGTCTGACTTATTCAAACCAACAAATCCTCCATTTTTATCTCTTTTGGCCCCCCCGGACCCTGCAGCCCCGCTCTTTACTCCCTTAGCACCACACAATACGCCACCACCTTGGTGTTCTTTTTCAGTTTTCAACTTAGAACGTTGACACATCTCATGTCCCACCTCTTCATCAGTACAATCCGACAAGGACCCTTCAACTTCTGCATGCAACTCCATCAAGTGCCTACCAAAATCAACTCTGTTAAACTCCAGACTACAGTCAGAGACCTTACTGTCAGCAACTCGCTTCAGCCATATCTCTAAAGTACTCAAGTACTTAGTGTAAATCAGTTGCACAGATGAACCAATGCTCATACCCAATCCAGATTGTTCACCCACCAGATCCCATAAACGGTTTTTGGAGACTGCATCATACCCACCGTTCTCCTTAACAACCATGAAGAGCTTATACAAATCCACTTGTTTCCCATTACCAAGCATTGAGGGAATACGTCAAACGGAATTTCGGGCGCAATTCTTTTGAAAAATTGACGAGAAAATTGATCCCAACAGCACTGGACCTCACCAAATAAGCCTTCAACAACACTACTATCTAGTTCTCCTTCAACTTCGACACCACACCCTTCAGAAACCGATTCGAGATCGACCGAGGATACGTCTAAGTTGAAGCTTTCGAGGGGTTTTAGCGATATCTATAACAAGCTCAACGTCAAGCATCGACCGTCGTCCATCCTGTCATGCATATCGAATTCAAACCCTAAAAACAGATTAATCACCCCTTTTCTTTCTCGAACATCTAGACCATCGAAAAACAAACAACATGAAAAATCACAGAAACATCGAAACTTAGACTGGTCATGCAAACATTTCATACTAGGAAATGACGAGAAATGGTGCCGATTGAGAAACAGGGTTTTGCCCAGAAATGGGGTTTTGGCGGGAAAGATGGGATCTAGCTAGGGCTTTTGAAGCCCCTGCCCCATCTCAGGAAAAATTTTCGATATCCCGCGCTTTGTCTATATGTTAATTGCAGATAATAATAGAGAAAGAGACGGAGGGAAGAGGGGCTAAAATTCAAGTTTTGAACAGATATAGACCCCCATCTTCAAAATCCAAAAATTTCATTGGAAGTAAAAGAAAGACGTACCAGTGTAGAGACTAGAGAGAAATTTTGGGTGGGGCTCTCTTCAATGTTCAATGACCCTTTTGTGACCTTCCTTGACCTTGGCCCTTGGCTTTCTCTAACTTCCCATATTTCACCCCAAAATATTTCTTTTTCTTTTCTTTTCTTTTGAGGTGTAAAGAGGAGATTAGAGGAAGAGCTCCAATTTTGAAAAAGAAAAAAAAATTTGAAAATTTTATTAGGGTTTGCTGATGAATGAAAACGCTGGATGCCACCTCGTATATATATAGCTTTTTTATTTATTTATTTTTTATGATATGTCTAACCTTTGGTTAATATTTAACCTGATGGTTGAGTTAGAGGGTTTTGGGATTTTGGTTTTTGGGTGGACTGTTGTTAGGCTTAAAAGAAAAGAAGGCCTTTTGTATGGGAAAAAGAGTTATGAGTAGGAACAACACATTGGTGCCCTAAAAAATGAATGGATGTCTATGGCTTCAACTTTCAAGATTCACACCCCATCATGATCAAATTGCAACCAATCCCGAAGAGATATTAAATTAATTAGAGGCATTCAACATTTCCCGTGTTTTTATTTTCCTTTTGGAATTATAATACTTGACATTCCATTTTTTAACTTCTAGTTTTGTTATGCAATTTCTTTCTTTTGGGTAAGAACGCAATTGCTTCATTTTTATGACTTATTTTTACTTTCTTTTTTCCTTTGATTATTTTGAACTTGTTAAAGTAAAAAATTTGTATTTTTTATTTTGGTATGATAATTATATATTTTAGCAGGCAAGTGTATTAATAATTTAGCATCACATGATTGAGTATTTTAAAATTGTTTTACACATGCCACATATTTATTATCTTACCTGTCATGAGTATTTTTTTTTCTTTTTGTTTCTGAACATATTATAGAATATATGAATTAATTCTAGGATTACTTGCGTTAACACAACGTGCTGGGATTTTCTATAGTTGGGGATCCAGGAACTATAGATTTGAACAGTTGAATTTTTATGTAATAATTATAATTTGCAGTAATAAATTTGGACTATTAGATGAAACTACATAAAAATTCAGAGATTCACGAGATTTCTGTTCCAACACAACATTATTTTGTTAATTGAGTCAATCTTTCTTTAATTTAAATTTAACTTTAAGGATAAACTTTCACTAATTGGGCAAATTATTCATAAAACTAAAAGAGAGTGATAATTAAAACAAAAATGAAAACAATATTGAAAGAAAAGATTTTCTAAAATATTTAAAGTTGAAATTTAGTGGCCTTAATTCAATATGTTTAATTTTGAGACGCTTTAAAATTTTTTGTTTTAAAACTTGCCCTCATTTTGAGGTAAGAGATAGATAAATATATTAGGAGAAAAACTCCATTCTAGTTGTAAATTATAATCTATCTACTAAAATTGTCATTTAAAATGATATCTCATTCAAAGAGAAAGATATCAAACATGAATAATTTTTTTAGTCTCATTTTATGAATCAATAGCAGAAACAATGAAATATACAGCAAGTGAAAATTTTATTAGATACTAACATTCAAAGATGAAAGTTAGAGGCAAGGATGAACAAAAACTAGGCTAAAAATAGTGACCCAATTTTGGTCCAATGAGACTCTGGACTGTGACAAGGATAGGTTAGGTCAAAACTGTTCATATTGGGTCACTTTTAAAAATTTATTTTAAAATAAATTTAAATTTAAAATTCTTAAATAAAAAGTGTAATTTGTATTAAATAAATTATGTATCCATATTGACAAAAATGGTCATATTCAATAAAAGCCAAAAAAGAAATAACTAGCTTAAAGAAAAATAAACTAAAATTAAAAAATTTTAAAAAAACTAAAAAAAATCTAATTAGGTCACTACCTTGGTTTGAGATCTAATCTCGCTCGATACTTGATCTTCTATGAAAAACCTAATTTTTGGCCTTATTATAAAAAATAACTTAGCTTGAGTCAATACAATAGGGTTGGACTGAATTTAGGGTTTAAGATTTAGGATTTAAGAACTGAATTTACCAAATCAAGTCTTATTTGCCTCAGGGGAGTAGATACCCTCGTGCCTAACTGTAAATGATATATTGAAGCATTGCATGCTTCATAAGAAAATATAATAATATCACTAATAAATAATAGAAAAACAAAATAATAGATTATATTAGAGTATTTGATTTGATCATGTTGATTACTTGATCATATTCATTTTTATGATTTTTTCCCTTAAAATCAATAATCAATTTAATTAGAGCATTTGTGACTAATATGTAATTTTATTACCTCTTTCTGGTTAGTAAATATGTTAGGCAGATTATTTGCTATATATTTTCAACCAAGTTCCTTTATAAACTTATTTTAATATTTACTTATGGTATGTAATGATGACAAAATATTATTACATAATGCATAATATTTTCTCTTTGCGGTCTATTTTCTACCTTAATCCTAAGATAATTATTTATGGATTGTAGCGGAAGACCAAAATTATCAATTGTACCTTTAAAAATTCTTGGATGGAAAATATTCAACTCACAACCAAAAAGAAAATTTAATTAGAGAAACCTTTTCAGTATAACTTTTTGACTTGATACAATAGTATTAAAATAAATAAAGAGCTTTAATTTCATAAACAATGGTCCAGTAAATAATTGTAGGCATTTAACAAATATTCAATCAGACCATATAAGTGAAAAAACACAAGCAATTCAATATGTACTCATTAAAATTTGGGATGCAATTTCACTATTATTGTCAACAAAAATTTGCTTCATTATATAATCTAAAAATTGTGCACATGTAATCTTTTAAACCTTAGGTCGCAATGTGATTATAATGTTATCGCTATTTTGAAGATATAACTATTCAAAATATTTCAATGCTTAACACATATTGAATGAATAGGTCCATTTATCAATTAAATATATCTATAATATAAGAGACATAATCACACTTTTGACTAGTAATTGTCTAATAACCAATTTGTGTTGAAAGCATGTAATATAACATATATAATTAAATAAAGAGTTCTTTAATAAGAATTCACGTGAATTCTTAATTTCTTTTGTATCATTGATACAAGATAGCCTAACTTGCCATGCCAAATATATATATACTTTTAGTTTACTTTCTCATGATTTTATCAAACTTGTAATGTTAAGGAAGATCAATATTCTTTTTAGTGTTGTCGTCCATGGTTTTCACTATGCATTAGTATAAAATAAAGCTTTTAACATGTTTTTATAAATTTGAAATGATACAATATTTTTGTTAGACTATGTATCACAAAGTAACATAACAACTCTTTTGGGGCTTTATTCATTTCAAAATATTGTTTTTGTTGCACTTCATGGATGACAACTATTGGATAATTAAAAATCATTTTAAGCATGATGATAACTTCACCTTTGTGTTTGAACTTAAACATAGACTAATGTTTAGATAACTCATCACAATAGGACTAAGTAGAGTTTGTGAGTTAAACATTTTGTTCTAATACCATAAATAACAATTTTAATTATGCTATCATAATTTTCTTTCAACCATTTCCTAGTATTTCACAAACACCAAAATTTGACATGTAAAAGTTGTCTTTCATGCTTATATCCATATACCTTGATAGCTTCTTATACACATGAGAAAGCTCATTAACATTTTTCATCATTCCAATTCTGACAGAAAGTATGACAATTCATCATTTTTATTATTTACTTCAGGAAATGTTTAAATATGATATATGTTATTTGATGTAATTTGCTTAAGAATTCAAAGGAACTATGAATTCTATCTAAGGCTAAAAATATTACACTAATAGCAGAGCTGATGCTGTAGAAATGAAACATATTAGACTATCCCAGCAGGAATGACAATGCAAATAATTTCCAAGAATCCAATGACAAGGGAAAGACAGTTTGTATGCACCTTTACATAGTGATCAAGGTACATGGGATAAAATTATGGGAAAGGCAAAGGTGAACGATGTGAACCCCTAGAGAGCAGCAAATCGCTATGTCAAGCCAGCCTCGATGAAGTGTTTCAATATAACCAGTCTAGCCACAGATCTAGTGGCTCTCTTCTCAAGATGACGGTCCATATAATAGTGTGAGAGATTGGTAAAGAATAGGCATGTGCTCCAGATGGTGATAAGGAAGAGTATGATGAAGGAGATTCTGATGAACAGAGTTATGTTGTTAGATGCATACTAACACTAAAATTTAATGATCACACATAGGGACATCAAATATTTCGTACTCAATGCATTATTTTCGCCAAGTTGTTTGACATCATTATTGACAACACAATTGCATATATATTATCAGAGGATATCTAGGGCGTTTGGGTTTAACAGTAGAACAACATCCTAATCCTTACACCATTGCTTGGATAAAGATACGAGTTACAACATGGGGTTTACTTTGATGTTGTAGACACGGATACTTGTCACTCGTTGCTTGGTAGGCCATGGCAGTTTGACATTGCAACTCAACACGCACAATAATAAGAATATTTACAAGCTAGAGAAGGATGGAGCAAAGTTTGTCTTGTTGCCTTTAGAAGTAAGTTTGAATCCAAAGCTTCAAAAGTGGAGGGACGAGCTTCATTCATCATTACACATCTTGAATTTGAAATGGTATAAGCTGTTAAAGATTCAAAAGTGATGCAAGATGTTCAAGTGAAGGTGAAGCAGAAGCTTGAGCAAGTTAATTGTGGGATGCAAAAGGACAACTGATCAATATCGTTGTGTAAAAACTTTTAGGGAGGGGAATTGGGTGATGATGCTTCTGCGACGTGGATGTTTTTTCGTGGGTAGATATAGAATGCTGGAGCCCAAGAATTATGGCCGAAAAGATCAATGGCAATGCTTATGTGATGGACCTACCAGAGGCAATGGAGATCTCCAAAACATTTAATGTGGTGGATATCTACCCATTCTAAACATATGATGAACCGTTGTACCCAAATATTGCAAGTAACTCGAGGTAGAGTTCTTTCTAAATGGGGGAGGTTAACACTAAGCACCTAATTGATGAAGATAGGTCAGGTTGAGCAACAAAAGTCCAAGCATAGGGCCGTAAAGCCCAATAATTACTGTCAGAATTTTGGAAAGCATTGATTTTGTTTCCTATTTTGACTATGCTATTTATTTTGTTTCATATTTTGAATAGGATTGTATTTCCTAATTTTACGAGTTTCTACCCTATTTTGATTGTGTTTCTTTCCTTCAAATACCGCACTTGTTATTGGAGGGCAATCTATCAATAAAGTAATATTCAGAAAATTGTTGCTTTCTTCTTCTCCTTGCATTCTTAATTTTAGAACATGATTTTCTTTTATTTTCACTTATCCGTTGTGTCAATAAGTAACAGAAAAACATACTTTTTCTTGATTCAAGTGTATAAATATGTAAACTAAATTTTTTCCATGTGCTAAGATTTTAATTGTAGGTAGACGAGAAGCCGTAGTTAGCCATATCTTTTAGGATCTGAAAAATGTTCTAAATAAATTGTCATAGTATAACACATTACAGTAGTAAAATGACCATTCAAAATTTTATAACTTTCTAGGCTTCATAGTTACTTTTGGCCTTTTCAAGTTTAAAAGAGCGTATGACTTCTACAGACATACTCATATTGTATATGGTAGCCATTAGCCGTAAAATCATTTTATATTTTCAATATCAATGGCAGGTTATTATTACCTTTAGTGTTCATTAAGAACATGGATCATATGTGGTCATTAACTTGTTCATCAACAAGTTGAATTTGGAGAGTTTCCAAAGTTATTAGGTGGCATAAAGTATGTTAACCTCAAGGTTTATATTATAAAAAAACTTTTAAAGCCACTTATCTATCTCTCAATTCATCAAAATATGTCAAATTATTTTGATATACATTATACATTTAACGATGAAGTTGTTAACTATAATATAACCAAATAAAAATTATTGTGTTGCTGTCCATCTAATCATGTCTTGCCTTCTAAAATTTAAGGCATTTTACAATATCAAATTAATGATCATATTATAAATATACAAAAGTATTAAATCCATAGATAATATAAAGTATAACTTACCTTATTGTGGTAAAAAAAAAAAAAGGTTTAATAATTGACCTTGCATTGAAAATAATTTCTAACAACAATTTACCAATGAATATTATTGAATAGATGCATGACCATATATTTAGAAATATGATCGTAGACAAATTTTTGGTGAAAATGTACAATCCATAATATTTATAACACTAAACATACTAAAATGAAATCAATTGAAATTTATAACACTAAACATACTAAAATGAAATCAATTGAAATAAGATTATTTCAAAAATATAATATCATAATAAAATAAGAGGTAGAGAGATTACCTCAATTTAAATGAGAAATGAACAATTTTGATTTGAATTTAGAACTTCAAGAACTTAGAGCAAAGTTGTACTAATTTAAAGTTATAAGTTTAGTAAAAAAATATAAGAAAATTTTAAGTAAGATAATGGAGTGGAAAAGTCTCATTCACTAGGATCATTCTTCTATAATACAAGAATATATTTATAAGCCTTCAAAATCCTAAAAAATTGACAGATGGGCTACATATACATAAATAAAAATTAATCTACATGATTGTACAACATAAATATATTTTAGATTTATCAAGCATATGTTAGGCCCAAAAATGGCCCATCCACTTGGTTTGATGGACGGCGGCAAACCCTAAGGTAGCCCAATCCAATCATATGCTCAGCTTTTATTGAGATAAAAGAGTTGCAAGCTATCAAAGCACGTGAATATTGCAACATATCAGTGTCTTCATTGTCAACATCTCTTTCATTATATCATTTATTACTACAATATCTATTTTCCTTGTTTAGAGCAAACTAGCACATATGAGATAGGAAGATCTACCCCATTTGAAACGTTCTCTATTGTTCAAAGATTCAAATGGCGAGATTCTTGCGTAGAAAATGGAGAAATCAACTTTAAAGATCTGATATTGTTGTTGTCCAACACCCCTTACCAAATCTACACAAAGGAAGTTTTCAAATTTGTTTGACCTCCTCTCTCCTCTCTCTTGCAATATGATGTGCAAATATCTTAGTTGAAAAATGGAGGAAATAACTCAAGTCCATCGCATTCACTTCCATAAGCGATATATAAAAAGATGCAAGCCTTTGAAGTCATAGACAAATCTAAGAGTTTATAGCAGAAAAACATAGTATTCTTGAGCTTATTTTTTGGTTTTTTATCTTGTTTTGTGAAAGTAAAAAAGTGAACATTCTTGTATACCCATTCTTATAAGCTTCAAAAACTTCATCTCTTTTTTGTTATAAACTTCTTTCTTAGTGAGTGGGAAGAAGTGAGTGTTTTAAAATTGGGAAAATGTTAAGATTAATTTGCAGATGAACTAAGAAACCTCTAAATAAGTTTGAGTTAAACTTAAAAAGCCTTATGCTTAAGAGTCAACACATGTAAAACTCTTTAAGACTTTGTAAAAGTTATTGACTTAGTAAAAAGGAGTCAAGGGGATGAGATGTAAGAACTAATTTTGTTGTAATGAAAATCACTTAAAGAAGTCAAGGAGATAAGATGTAAGAACTAATTTTGACGAACTAGGATAAATTCAAATATTTGCTTCTTAGATCCTTAAATATGCACTTATGATTTATGCACTTTAATTAATTGTAATTTTTATAATCAATTGTCTTCATAAAATCTCTTATTCTCAAGCAATTCAGTTTACAATAAAATATATAGTTGGCTAATTTCTATAATCACCTCTAAACTTGTTTTAGAATTTATTTCAAACATAATTAATTATTTTCTCAAATTTTTAATGAACTATAAATTTATTAGTTAACTATATTTTCAAATAGTGTTTAAAAGGATAAAAAGCTTCTATCATCTATTCACTCCTCTAGATGCATTGCCATTGTATGCCATTAAGCATATGAAGGGATCAGAGTGAGTCACTCTATTAAGTGGCATGGACATCTATATAAATAGTTCGACAAAATATAAGATAATGTGCAAATGAAACAACTTTATGATGCCATATTGTCAACTTTTGAAGCATGAGGTTGTTATCAATATCCCTAACCACGTGTGATAAACTAGATTTTGCTCATTTTAAATTAAAATTAGATTTTTGGCATACGGATAAATTTTGTTTCTTTAATTTACCATTTAGAATATTAAATTATTATACAAATAATTTGATCACCAAATGAGGTATATGTAGTGACCCCTAACTTCCTATATTGCCTCATCAATTTCTAAAAATTAATAACAAAATGAAAAAAAATAAAATGAACATACCAAGCCAAACTTGTGAGCACAATCGAGCTTATATCAAGTTATAAAATTAGTGTGAAAAATGTAAGAAAGTATAATAAGAATAAGTAATTAGAAAATTGAGAGAAAAATCTCATTCATTCTTAATCCATACATATATTTATAAGCCTTCAAATTCTAAAACCTTGACAAACGGACAAAGATAAAAATTAATCTATATAATTGTACAACATAAATATTTTGAGATTTGTCAAGTATATGCCATTAGGCATAAGAAGGTATCATAGAGAGTTACTCTTTTAAGTGACATGGACATCCACGTAAATATATTGTTTATGACAATATATATAAGAAAATGCGCAAATGAAACAAGCTTTATGATACCGTAATGTGAACTTTTGAATCATAAGATTGTAGGATATATAGATAGCCCTAAGCCCCTAACCACATGTGGTAATATGAACACAGTAATTTTTTTGGGCATTTCTAAATAATAACTTTTTAATTTAATTAGGGATCAACTTCACCTGATTTTTTGGTTAATTTTTAGTCATGGTTCTTGTTTTTTAGTTGCACTTAATTTAAATTTTATTTTTAAATCATTGTTACTTTTTGGTCATTTTAATTTAACTTTAAGCAGCATAATCATGTGTTTTTGTTTAGTTAATTCCAATTTTGTTGGGTCAATAATTAAAAATTAAAAAAAATAAAAGATTAAATATCTCTCTCATCCCTTTTTGAGAATCAGATTAAAAGAAAAATAGGAAACTCCCAAAAAAAAAAAGGAAATAAATATGGAAAAATCAATGATTGAAAAAAAAGAAAAAAGGAAACAAAATGGAGAATTTCCTTTCTTGAAAAACAAGATGCAATGAAATAGGAAACACTTAAAAAGGAAGAATTAGAAAAATTAATGGGCAATTTTGAAAATTCTCTAGAGAAAACCTTAGTTCTTTACTATAAAAGTGGAGCTCTAGAGGAAGAGGGGTGAGGGTTTGAACTTATAAAAAAGGGCTAGAGGGGCAAAGAGAGAAGAGAGATTTTTTCGAGAGAAAGGAGGGCTAAAAAGAAATGCGAGAGGAGAAAGGCTAAAAAAAAGGAGAGAAAGAAAGAGAGAGCATTGGGGAAAAGAAGGCGTTGAACTTTAGGATGGAAGAGGATAAATTTGAGCTTCAAGAAGCTAATGTTTGAGAAAAGAATCCAGCCCTTTTCCTCTTCATTTTTAATTAATAGTTGTGCTGAAAATGCTTCCAATTGAAGTGCCTTTACTGTTAATTTTTGCCCAGAATTTTACAGTGTGATGTAGGCTTCTTTGTAGCACTTATATGCTTCCTTTTTGGTTCCTTTACTGTCCATTTATGCCCAGAATCTTATAGCATGATTTAGGCTTTTTTGTGGTGCTAAAATGCTTCCTATTGAAGTGCCTTTGCTGTCCATTTTCCCTTGAATTTTACATCATGGCTTAAGCTTCTTTGATGAGCTTTAATGTGCTGAAAATGCTTCCAATTAAAGTTCTCTGCTGTCCATTTTCCCTTGAATTTTACAGCATGGTTTAAACTTCTTTGATATGTTTTAATGTGCTAAAATTGCCTCCAATTGTTGTTTCTTTAATGTGTCATTATGCTCTGAATTTGCTACATGGTTTAAGCCTCTTTACTGTCCATTTTTGGGTTTCAAATATGCTTCATAGTTAGCCTTTTTTGTTGTCCAAATTTGGTTGAAAAATGTGCTGTATTTTTCCACCTCTCTTGATGTCTAAAATTAGTCAAAAATTAACTAAATATTGCCCTTATTTTACTGCCCATTTTGGCTAGGAATTTTTGCCTCTCTGTCTACCTAACATCCTAGTAGATAGGAGAAAGAAAATGAAGAAAGAGAAAATAAATTGGTTCCCAAAAACAAATTTTAAAAATTAATTTATTGGAGTCGCCACTAAAAATTTTTAAATAAAAAATTTTGGACAACTAAATGAAACAAAGGGTGGTCTGTGTAATTAGTTTTGGGTTTGAAAGTATATTTGAGTGAGGGGAAAGTGTCAGACATTCCACAATACTTATATGTAAGGATAGTTTACCCTAAACTAGTTAAACGAAGTAAATGATATGACATTAAATTTATTTTAAATTGCCCACATTAAAAAACGCATGAAAATAATAGAAAAAAATAAAATGAAATTAACGCAATAAAAAAATGGATATTTACAAAGGATGATCTTGACCGAGGATGACAACTTAGAGCCTATATACCTTATGAGATGGATCAAAGCCCGTATAGTTTATCTAAAAATATGTATATGTGGGTTGGTATTTTTTAATTTTGTAAAAGGAACAAAATAGTTAAAATTAAACAAATTTTTGCAAACAAAACAATTTAGAGTTTGGGTTGGTGTGTTTAAATTTATGAAAATAATATAATTTTACTTCTTTGCTCTCTTCATTTATCTATATATTTTTTAATTTTTGGAAACATGTTTTGTTTGTATTTAAATTAAAATTGAGAATGGAAAAGTGATTTTTAAAATTTTTTTATTTGAAGGATAAAAATTTTGTAAATGAACTTTTGAAATGATAAACAATATTTTATTAGAAAACCATTTGAAGAAACAAAATCAAATTTTATTTAACAACGCGTATAATGGGCTGTTAGAATCCAAAATTATTTAAAAAGAAAGTATCTAGTATTAGGTGATATCTATGAAGTCGTTGGATCTCACATAGCCCTGCTGATAAATTCATTAAGTACTTATGAAAACATTGGTCTCACATGACAACACTATTGGAAATAAAAATTGTAAAATGTGCTTATAGAGGTGTTGTACCTCACATGGCAATATCATAAAGAAAAGTAGTGCCTATGGAGATGTTGACCTCACATGGCAAGAAAACAAAATTGCCTATGGAGTCATTGGACCTCACATGGCAACAATGAAATTGCACAAGATGACTTTGGAGACGCTGGACCTTACAAGGCAAAATTGAAGTAAAGATGCCTATGGATGCGTTAGACCTCACATGACACCATCAATGATAATCAATGCATACATTTATGCTTGTGTATGTTGGTGTCCAGTTGAATATTCATTATATATTATTTATAACATTTACAATAATACAAATGAGATTGTCACTCCCAATCATAGGAATTTAAATCTTACAAAGCTCCTTGCCAACGATTGTATTCCATCTTTGCTTGCCCTTTGCTTTGCGCTTGGAGTCACTTTGCCATGTCATTTAACAAACTTTTTAACACTTTCCATAGCTCAAATTCTCACCTCCATAGAGTACAATCAACCAAGAATTACAACATGCATTTTCGGCTTAGTCACAAGACATGTTCAAGAGGCATAATTCATACAACAAAATTATACACCAACATGGACAACCAAGATATTCAAATTAGAAGCAATTCTAACACATTAAAGCACATCTAAACAACTTAAACTATGTTGGAAAAAAGTATAGGAGAAAATTAGATGACAGTGACACTCCAGTTGAAGCAATAAAACATGTCCAAAGTACATCCAAAAGGCTTGAACTATGCTGAAAAGTTTAGGGCCAAAATAGACAGTAATCACAACTCAACTTACACACCTTTTAATGCTCAAATGATGATATATAAAAATTTAGGCAAAATGGATAACAATCACACTTCAATTTACATGCCTAAAACACTCCTATGAATGCTCAAATGATGGTATAGAAATTTGGAAGAAAAAAAAAAAGGGCAACAAAATGAGGCTAGAAATAGGCACAATGAAGGCACAAATATGGATGGCATGTTAATACTAAAATGAGGTACACTTAATGCACAAAACGGACGATATACACAAGCTAGAATTGGGCACAATTAAGAGGTTAAAAGAAAACCAAAGTATAGTCAAATAAATTATCAAATTCCTTAGCCATATTTTGTCAAACACCTTGTCAAACACAACTTAAACACTACATAATTTTTCAGTACACATCAATCCAACAATTGGAGGTTGTTTACTGTGAAAATTCGCCACTAATTGGGAAATAATTACATTTGAATTTCCAACCATAAAAATGCTACCCTTGATCATGATTTTGAACAAGGAAATACGCCATAATCCTACATAAATCCATTCAAAATTCAGCCTTAAAAAAATGCTACCCTACACCATGATTCTTAGCAAGGGAACTCATCCCACACATATATAAAAATACAACACCTAAACTCAACCAATGTTGAATTGAAAGTCATACTAGATAGGCACCTAAGATAGAAAATAAAGGAGAGATGAAGAATGTAATGATTACCTTTCTCCTTTAGCTTTTAGCATTTTTTTTTTTTTTTGCCTCCTTCTTCACTTGCCTCTAACATTGCTTGAGAGAAAATAGATGATGAGAGAAAATCCCCAAAATAAGGTGAAAGTTTCCATAGGGTGGCATGAGAATGAGCTAGGGAAAAATAGGAAATTTGAAATTTAAGATGTCAATGAAATTCATGTGAAATGAAATTTTAATAAGAGGAATGAATGTGGCTTGAATTGTGTGCTAAGTGGAAAATAAAAATCTAAAAAAATGAATTGGAAATCAAGTGAAATGCAAGTGAAATTAAAAAAGAAGAGAGAATATGATGCCATATGTGAAGTGTGAGAAAGAAAAAGAAATAAAATTCTAAAAATATTAAATCAAATGCAAGTGAAATTAGATGAGGAGAAAGAAGATAGTGCCATTGTGAAGTGTGAGAAAAAAAAGACATAAAATTCTAAAAAATTAAATCAAAATGCAAAATGAAATACAAGTGAAATTAGATGAGGAGAAACCATGAAGTGCAACAAGTGAATTGTGAGAAAAATGAGAATGAGTTGCAACATGTAGGTATATGAGTTGGATATAAGATGGATCATGGGTCATGGGTCATGGTTTTATGTTAATAGACATCCTTGATTTGAGTGGGCTTTTGGATCTTTAAGCTCTATTTTAAGTAGATCTTTCTCAACTTTTCCTTAAACCCCATTTCAAATGAATCTCTTTTTGTTTGGTTTCATTTTAATTTTAATTTTTGGACCCAATTTCAAGTAAATCTCTTTTATTTTTATTCTCTTTTTTTTTTTTATCTCTTTTCTTTATTTTACATCTTCACACATTACCACTCTAATTGATTTTTGTTTTGTTTTGTTTTTTTTTTCATTTTTTATTTTCATATGAATATAAATTGACTTTTTAACTTTTTGCCCCCTTAACATTATTTTCTTTTTTCCTCTTTTTTTTATTCATTTTGATTTCATTATTTAATTAGTTGTTTAAGATTCCCTTAATTATTAATATTTTATATTTCCTAGACAAATTGTAGTGTTCATATTTCACACCATCATTAAGTTGTTTAATAACCTTATGCTTCTCCTAGTTTTTTTTTTTTGGCATAAGGTTATGGATTTTAAATTTCACTTGAACGTGTTATGTGATTGACATAAGGGTGGATGTTGTGGTTCTTTGTTGATGGTGTCCTATGGTGGAGAGAATTTGAGCCATGGAAAGTGTAAAAAAACTTGTTGAAAATATGGAAAAGTGGTCTCTAAGCCAAAAGCAAGAAGCAAGAATAGGTGGAATGCAATTGGTGGCAAGAAGGTAGTAATGATAAATTCCTATAATTGGAAGTAGCAATTATCATTTGTATTCTTTTGAATTTATGTACACTTAATGGAGCACTAACACCACATTAACATTGATGAACGCTTGTGATATTTCACTTTAATGTTGCCGTGTAAGGTCCAAAGCCTCCATAGGCACCTAGTGAGTTAACTAGTAGGGTGGTGTGAGATCTTACGTCTCCTTATACATTACCCAATATTGGTTTCCATATTTTTAAATAAATTTGGATTCCAATGGTCCATATCTAATTGTTTTCTTGTAAATAACCAAAATTTTTTTTCCATTGTTAATTTTAAATTAAAATATAAATAAATCATATTTTTCTAAAAATTCTAAAAAAATTGAAAAATAAAATTGAAGATGACAAGAGAGTGAAATTACACTGATTTCATAAATTAAAGCACCAAACATGCTTCAATTTGTTTTGTTTATGAAAGGTTATCTAATTTCAACTATTTTATTTTGCCAAATTAAAAAATCTCCAACCAATAGACCCGCAATTTTAAATAAACTACATGGACTTCAATTCCTATCACAAGGGATGTAGGCACTAGACTCTCATCCTAAGTCAAGTTCGCCCTTTTTAAATGCTCTTTTTGTTTGCATTAATTCAATTTTGTTTTCTCTGTTTATTTTTTTATGTAAGTTTTGACATGGACAATCAAAATAAATTTAAGGTCGTATGTCATTCATTTCACATGACCAGTTTAGGATAACAATCTTTATAGATAGGTGTTGTGGGAAGCCTAACACCTTTCTTACACTTAAACGGACTCTTGGATCCATTTTTAGTTATGCAGACCACCCTTTCATTTTCATTAGTTTTCCAAAATTTTCCATTCAAGATTTTGATTACGACTCTAGCAAAATTTAATATGGGTATAGGTGGTAACATTTTTAACATTAGAGCCATTAGAACGCAAAATGGAGAATTTACCGTGCTAGTGCGACTGATCACAAGATTGAGGTCAAAGAGGTTGAAGGTTGGATTTGGATATTTAGTTAAGTCTTTTGTCAAAGTGATGCATGAAGAATTATCAAAGGAAGAAAATGCTAAGTCAAACGGACAAGGAATTAAAGATTGATAGCCCATGACTATTTGTTAAGCATCTGAGACTTTAATAGGCCCCAAATAACTAATTTATGAAGGCCCAAATATTTAGTTCTATGTAAAAGCTTTTTGGTTAGACTACAATGCAAATGGGCTTAAGTAAGTCTAATTAGGAAAACAATTTAGCTGTACATTATTAGCTTATTTTATTTTATTAGATTTGGTTTCTTAAGAGAGCCTATAAATACCTTATGAGATATTACTTTACGGCAGACCTATAAATAAAAAACATTGTTGTTTTTCTTCTTTTAAGAAGATTATATTTTCTTCACTACTTTTATGAATATTACTTCAATTTTCCTAATTGCATCAAGAATTTGATATCTTATCAAGGTAGTTTCATTACTTTGTGGTGATTTCAATTCTTATTTCTTCAAGCTTTATCATTTGTGTTTTTAAGAACAAGTTTCTTATAGGCTTAGTAAGGTAAGGATTTAGATTTGATTGTTGCTTTATTTATATTGTGTTCACCTTTTAGTCTCTCTAGGCTGGGATTTCACATCATTTGGTATTAGAGCATTAGTCAAAGATAAATTTTTATTTATCTTTTTCAATTTGTGTTTATTGCAATTTTTGTTTATGTGAAAAAATATATATAAAAAAAGTATATTACAAATATTCAAAACAATTTGAGAAAAATTTCAAAAAAAAAAAAAAAGTGAGTGAAGTTGACAAAATTATAGAATTGGTACAATAGGTTAACTTGATTCCCATAAATTGAAGTTAAGGTTCTTGAGTGCTTCAAATTAGAAACTTTTGATTTAGGTATTCAAATTCTAAATTAATCTTGCATAATTGAAATTGCTTATCCTTTTTACTATTTAGACTTGAATTCAAGTGATTCAAGTTTTGTTTAGGGTCATTTCTGGTCTTCTATTCAGCTTGACCAAATTCTTTTCATATTTTTTTGTTTTGTCTTTTATTTGTATTTTATTAGTTTTCATTTACTAATTTTAGCCTAATTTGCATCTAATTACATTACTTGAGTAAGATTTTGCATTCTTGTTACTCATGTTTGTATGTTATCTTCACTTCCTTGCTGGTTACATGCATTTGTCTATAGAATTTGTGTTTTTCTTTGTTGTTTAGGTTTTTTTCCTTGCTTTCATATAAATTATAACTTAAGAACTTCCTTGTTTGAGTTGCTTAGTTTTGAAGTGCAACTTGAAGAACAAAGCTTGAGTGGTTAAAGGCTTTTAGTGAATGAGCATAAAATGAGGGTAAGAGCCACACATTGAGTGTAAACACGAAAGATTACCTCTCTTGAGTGAAACATGTGAGGGAGTGCTTTGTAAGATTGTTTTACTAACATTTCTTGCAGGTTTTTAAAATGTATAATCTTCTAAGAAGGAGGGATGGTAAGAAACATGTGCTTAGTGAAGAGGAACCTGATTTGAAAACAATATGTAAAGCATTCATAAGTTATTTACTAGATTGGATGGGAAGGAAGGGAGGATAAATAAAGTGGCTAAAACATAGACGCAAACATGTAGCAGGTCCAATGATGGCAAAAGGCAAAGAGAGATGAATTAGAATGATTGTATTGTGGTGATGACAAGGTTGGAATGGGTAGTTCAACTAGGAATAGAAGAAAGGAGGATAAGATAGAAAGGAAGGATAGCAACATCCTTGCTATCAAGATGAGCATTCCCCCATTAAAGGTAGGAATGATGTTGAAACCTATTTTGAATGAGAGAGTAAGGTTGAAATGTTATGTGTATGCTATAATTATTTGGAAGAAATGAAGGTTAGATTGGATAGTAGAGTTTTCAGATTATGCTTAAGTTTAGTGGGATGAATTAGTGAAGTGTTGGAGGAGATATGGTGAAGACCCTTAACATGGGATGAGATGAAAAAAGTGATGAGAAAAAGGTTTATTCCATCTTAATATTATAGGGAGTTACGTCAAAAGTTACATAGACTCCCTCAAGGGTCTAAATCAGTGGAGGACTACAATAAGGAGATGGAGAAGATTATGATTAAGGCTAATATAGAAGAGGATATGGAAGTGACAATGGTTAGATATATAAATCATTTGAATAAGCAGATTGCTAATATAGTGGAGTTGCACCATTATATTGATATGGAGGACTTGGTTATCATGGGAATGATGGTGGAGAGACATAGAACATGGACCTTTTTAAATTCTAACACCAAATGGGGATTAAAATGGTCTAAATTTGATGGCAAGAAGAATAGTAAAGGCTCAGATTTTAGAGAGAAATGGAAGAGTACTATTTCATAAAAGGTACTTCTATTTCTAATCCTTCTAGGCATAAGGATATTAAATGCTTTAAGTATCAAAGACGTGGACACATGGCTAATGAACACCCTAATAAAAAGGCTATGTTTATAAAGGTTAATGATAATTTTTTTTCATTTTAGGCATGATGATAATAGTAGTGATAATAACATGCCACCACTATTGGATGTAACTAATGCTGAGGAATATGTTGAATTTACTATCAGAAGTGAATCTACTCTAATATTAAAGAAGATAGCTTAGAGCAAAGATAAAATAACTTTCGCACAAGGTGTTTGAGTGAAAGAAAAATAAATAGTAAGAACATGAGGAGAGTGACAACAATAATAAGAGTAAGAAGAAGTTCAGTTTTTATGCAAAAGATAGAGACTTATAAAGAGCTTACCTAGGCAAGAGAGCATTGATCATAATTTGGCTTAGAGTGGTTTTGCTTTTAGAAACTAACCTTAAACAGGAATTACCTAGTGGTTTTAATTATTTGTTGCAGGAGTTTGATAATGTTTTTCTTGATGAGATACCTAAGGGTTTACTACCCTTGCAAGGGATTAAGCATTAGATGGATTTTGTGCCTAGAGCTGACCTTCCTAATAGGCTAGGTTTTAGAAGTAATCCTGATGAGACAAAACAACTTCAAAGGTAAGTGTATGAGCTCTTGGCAAAGGGTCACATATGAGAGCATATGCCCATATCCTATGCCAGTGTTGTTGGTTCTAAAGAAGGATGAAATGTAGAGGATGTATGTGGATTGTAGAGCGATCAATAAAATCACAATAAAGTAATGACATCTTATTCTTAAGTTAAATGATATGCTAGAGGAATTACTGTGTTTTTGCTAAATTTGATCTTAAGAGCAAGTACTATCACATTCGAATGAAACCCAAAAATAAGTGGAAGACTACATTTTTAACAAAATATGGTTTGTATGAGTGGTTAATTATGCTTTTTGGTCTAACTAATGCACTTAGCACTTTCATGATATTAATGAACCATGTTTTGCATGAAGTCCTAGGCAACTTTATTGTTGTTGTTGTTTATTTTGATCATATCTTGATTTACAATGTGCTTAGGAAGGAGAAGTTATATGCCAACCTTAAAAAGTGTGCTTTTTGCATTGATAGACTTGTGTTCCTTGGTTTAATTGTGAGTGCACATTGTATTGAGTTTGTGAACACCCTATCACAAAAATAAATAAATAACAAGTAATAAAAATTAATATTAATTAATTAAACAAAAATGAAATTGGAAAAATAAAAGATAAAAAAAATCCTTAAAAGAGAAGTTGCAAAATAAAAAAAAAAAGAAAAAGTAAAAAGAAAGTCAGACAAAAAAAGAAGAAGGAGAAAACACAAAATTGGTGGTAAACTAAAAATAATGTAGCACATAAAAAGACAAAAATCAAAAGATAATAATAAAATAATAATTATGAGTTAGGAAAGCTGAATATAGTAGATATGTATATGCCAGCAGCAAAAAAGATTGAGGGGCTCGAGAGAACAGAGGCACCAAAGTAGAGACATGAAAGGAAGAATAACAGGGAGAAGAACGAAGAAAGAAGAAAAAAAGGGGGTTGATTAGGAAATAAAAAGAAAGAAAGTGGAAAAGAGAAAGGGGAGTTGGGAAAAATAAGACAGGAAGAATCACAATAGAAAAGAAAAGAAAGGGAGAAGCATAGAGGTCTGAAAAACAAAGAAGAAAAGATCATGGGGAGAGGAGCTGAGTTAAGAAAATAGAAAGAAAAGGGAGCTGAGAAGCACTGAAAAAGAAAGGTCAGATAAGTAATCTTCTTACTGCTATTGTTTCCCTTCTTGTTGTCAATTGTTTTATTCCCTTTTCTGCCTTTGGTTCCTAGGATTTTGCTGTTAATATCATCATTCCCTTACTGCCATTATTTTCTTGGATTTCATTGCCAGTAGCTTTGTTTCTTTTGCTACTATCATATCTTATTTTTACTACCTTCTTTTGCCTGTGCTTGGTGACAAGTATATTGTCATTTTATTGTCTTTTTTAGCTCGTGTTTACTTACAACCTTATGGCTTTTTTGCTGCCTTCTTTGATTATGTTTGCTGACAATTATCTCGTTATTCTTGTAGCTGCTCTGTTTCGCATATTTACTGACAATTATTTAGTTATGTGGCAGCATCTTTCCTTTTTGTTGCTATCATAAATCTTGGCTAAATTTTGCTGCACATTCCACTCCATTTCGATCAAGGATCCTAGTTGAACTTTACTACATGTATCCTCTTTTTTGATGTTATAATCTTGGCTAAATTTGCTGCACAATATACACCTGTTCTGCTGTCAGAAATTCGTTGGTTTTGCTGCACAATATCCACCTATTCTGCTGTCAGAAATTTGTGGTTTTGCTACACAATATCCACCTGTTTTTTGTCAAAAAAAACTCGCTGGTTTTGGTTGCATTATTTCCCT
The DNA here is from genome assembly GCA_037074485.1 of Delonix regia. Taxonomy (NCBI): domain Eukaryota; kingdom Viridiplantae; phylum Streptophyta; class Magnoliopsida; order Fabales; family Fabaceae; genus Delonix; species Delonix regia. Next base: position 19,207,416 of record CM073460.1, read on the forward strand.
AATTTTGCTATTAAAGTTTGTTGGAAACTAGGTTGCATTATTTCCCATATATGATGTCTAAAGTTCAGGAGAAAGTGTGCTGCATAATCACCTTTCTGCTGTTTAAAAAATTGCTAAAAGTTTGTTACATGTATTCCTATTTTTCTATCTAAAGTTTCATAAAATTTGCTACATAATGCTCTTATTGTGTCATCCAACATTTGGCTAGAAATTTTTGGTATCATAGAGTTGTTTATTCACCACTTACTTCTCTTAGTTTTTTGGGTCATAACCTTATGGGTTTTTAATTTCACATGAGCATGTTGGTTCTTGGTTAATAGTGTACTATGGTGGCTTTATTGAAATAATTTAAATTATGGAAAATGTTGGAAAGCATGTTGAAAATCATGGTAAAGTGAAAAGCAAGAAGCAAGAAAACAATGATATAATGCAAATTGGTGGCAAGAAGCTAGTAGGACTAAGCTATAGATGTTGGAAGAAGCAAATTTATTGAGATTCTTTTGAATTCTGCAAATGATACATGAATAACGACATGTAATTGAATACTAACACACACTAACACTGATGTATGCTTGTAATATCTAGTGTTGCAGTGTGATATTTCATTTCAGTGTTGTCCTGTGAGGTCTAAAGCCTCTACAGCCACTTAGTAAATTAACTGGTAAAAGTCGTATGGGACCCTAGTCTCCTTCGACTTTGAAAGTCAATACCCAATTTAGAAAATCACGAAATTTTTCGTTTTAAAGGTTGTCGTGTGGGATTGTTAATCTTTTCTAACATTAAGGCTATATGAGACCCTGCTCTCCTTAGGCTGTAAAAATTTATACTTTCAAAAAAAATTAAAAATTAAAATGAATAAAAACAACAACAATAAAAATAAACACACATTAACAACAACAATAATAATAGAAGAATAAATGAATAAGCAAATAAAATGATTTTCTTTTAAATCACTAAAAAAAATTAATAAGGCAATACATCGGAAAAGTCACCATGTGAAACAATTGGCCTTCTTATGAAAAGAGTTTGACAATGATATTAAATTGATTTATGTAAATTAAAACACCAACAAAATATCAATTTGTTTTGTTTATGAAAATTAAACCAATTTCCTCTGTCTTACTCGTTTCACAAAAATTGAGAAGAAAGGCATCAACTAATTGACACACATCTCTATGCTGAACTACATGGACTTTGATTCCTATTGTTAGGTATGCAAGCTTGAGCACTAAAAAAGAAAAAAGGTGTCTTTGTGACCAAGCATTTGCGACGGTCACCAATGACAGTTGTAAAATGCCGCTAGAACAAAGCTAAAAGAGTCATTGTTAATTTCTAGATTTTATGATAGTTAGAAAGTGACGGTCATAAAGTAGGATCTTACGACAGTCTAAATGATCGTCGTAATGATCAAATGAGTGTATCCTTCAAAATGGAGGTTCACTAATAAGCCTAACGATGACCATACAATAACTGTCGTTAGGCCTGGCCATAATGTTGGTTTTGTATGGTTGTTGTTAGGCCTAATTAGGCCTGACAACGACCAATATAGATTGACGTGATGGCCTGGCCTAATGACGGTCATTATGGGTCATCGAGAGGAATGAATTGAACCTTGACAACTTGAGGTCTACAAAGACAACCTTGCTGGCCATTTAAGATTCTTAGACTCCTTAGGATTTGAAAGTTAATACATGTTTTCAAAAATAAATAAGTAAACAAATAGTGGTAAGTAGAAATAGTAATAAAATCAAGTAATTTATAAATGTCATGTGAGATCATTAGTCCCCATAGGTATTTAGGAGTTAATCACAAAAGCCGTGTGAGACCACAATCTCTTTAGACATTTATGGATTAATGATTGTTCACTTTGCCTACAGTTTGTAAACCAAAACCCTTGAAATATTTAAAACAAACATCCAAATTCGAAAGACAAATAATTTAAATCCAAAAGGCCCAAAAAGGTTCCCTCTTTAATAATTTCATTTCTTTTAGAAAAGTAAAACAAAGAATTCTAATTTAAAAAAAAATATCTAAAAATAAATTCCAAAAATTTATAAAAGAGACTTTACCTCAACAATTTCGCCCCTTTTTTATTTTTCAAAATGAAAACATAAATTCCAAAATCCTAAAGACATTTTTCATTATAATTTCATGTCCTTTTAAAATAAAAATTCTAACTTAAAAAATAAATTCATAAGTTCTAAAAGGTCATTTCCCACCATAATTTCATTTAAATTTCAAGGTTAAAAATATATTCTAAAATAAGGAAAAAAATTTAAAAAGTGAAAATGAAAAGAGCCTAATAGTGATATTAGATTGATTTTTGTAAATTAAAACACACCAACAAAAACTCACTTCATTTTGTTTACGTAAATCAAAACAATTTTACCTTCTCTTTCTTGTTTCACAAAAATTGAGAAAAAGGATTCATAAAAACTGAGAAAAAGGACATAAGCTAATTGACACACATCTCTATGTCAAACTACATAGAATTTGATCTCTATTGCTGGGTACGTAGACCCTAGTACTACAAAAAAAAGTGTGTCATTAGATTTTACGATAGCTAGAAAGTGATGGTTGTAAAACTAGTATCTTACAACGATCTAAATGACCATCGTAATGATTACATGAGTGGACCTTTCAAAATAGAGGTCTATTGGTAGGCCTAACGATGACCATACAATGACTGTCGTTAGGCTTGGCCATAAGGATAATTTCATAAGGCCATTACTAAGCCAGAAAGTAATTGGGCTTGATGACAGCCAATATTGACCGTCATTATGGCCAAGCCTAACAACAGTCATTACAGGTCATCGTTAGGGCCAGAGGAATGAATTGGACCTTGACAACTTGAGCTCTACAACAATGACCTTGCTGGTCGTCATTGGATTTTGTCTTAGTGACGACCATGTTTGACTATTGTTAAGTCAAAGCCTAACAATGATCAATAATGGTCATCGTTAGGGTTGTTCGAAAGTGGGCCTTTATCCATTGAGGCCTACTCTTAACATTGGACATGCATCATGACGGTAAGCTTTTGGCTGTTGTGATGCCTTGGTTTTTTTATGATCAATTCTTAGTGGTCGTAAAAACTTATCCTAATGACTATCATAGGCAATTGTCATTAGGATGTTTTCAAATACACCTAAGCAATGCACCTTTCTCAACCTTTGTTTTATGACAGTTATTGTTAGATCATTGTAAGAACTAGTTTAATAATCATTTTTAAGACATTTTAAAATACATTTGAGAAGGGGAACTTCTCAGATCATTTGAAACCTCTAATTCGAAGAACACACTTCTTTTCACTATTTCATCTACGTTTTTAGCCATTATCCTAATCACACTATGCATCGTCGGTCTGCAACCTCTCATCAGTCTCTCAATACTTGCCAGTGTCATTTTGTCGTTGATCAATGTTCCTCTTTTTTTTTTTTTGTCGTTGTTTGTGTGTGGCTCTTCTTTATGCTACTCGTGCTTGCAAGTATCGTGCACATCGTTATTGTCTATTCTTGCTAGGCCCACCTACTTGATGTTGTCCATTTCCCACCTGCATGTCACCGGCTGCCAGCTTAAGTTGGTATGTTTTGTTTAAAATATTTTTTTTTGTTATAGTTTATGCTGAATTTTTTTAAATTTTCCTTGGTGCTTTATTTTTTTGAATTTTTTTCCTGATATAGTCTCAGCTTTCTTTCTTTTTTATGATATGGCCTCAATGCAGGTTTTTGGATGATACATGATGGATCTATTTTTTTTCTTTTATGTGTCTTTTATTGAATATAAACTTACTTAAACACTAAAATTTTCATAATAAACATAGCCTACATTGAATATGATTCTAGGAAATTCCATATTCCTATTAAAAAAATTATGGACAGTTGACTATAATTTATTTAAAGTTTCAAACAAGATGTAGGTGTTTATGTGTGGTAAACAACTTTCAAAACCAATTCAACCTTTATAGGTGGGCTAATTAATATACGAGAATAAGTACCAAGTACGAGTTGTATTATTGCTTAATATGAACAATTAGCATTGACATTGCTTTATATGAACACTTAGGAATGTTATTGCTTAACATCGTAACTTAGTGTTGATATTGCTTAATATTGCTTAATATGAACACTTAAGATTGATATTGCTTGATAGGATAACATAGGATAGATATTGCTTAATCTTACTTAATACAAAAAATTAGGATTGATATTACTTAATACGAACACTTAGGACTATTATTACTTAATATTGCTTAATATGGTAACTTACTGTTGATATTGCTTAATATGAACACTTAGTATTGATATTGCTTCATAGGATAACTTAGGATAGATATTACTTAATATTGCTTAATATGAACACTTAGGATTGATATTGCTTAATAAGGTAACTTAGGATAGATATTGCTTCATATGACCACTTATTATTGACATTGCTTAATATGGCAACTAAGAGTAGATATTGCTTAATATAAACATTTTGGACTGATATTACTTAATATTAACAATATTTACAATGTGGATTTTGATTCCTTTGAGCTTCTTGTATGTACATAATGTGATGGATAGTAATGTCATCTGATTGTTTGTATATCACATATATGGTCAGTGTTCCAATTGTAGTTTTGTTTAGTGATAGTTTTATTGATTTCACTTTGCAAAAATGGATAGGTATTAGATTGCTAAGACTTGAAATACACTTGAATACTTAGTAAGACTTAATAGTTTCTTAGATTTTGCATATGCTAATAGGGGTGTTGAGGGTAAAATAATATGCCTTGTCCAAAACGTAAGTTTAAGAAATTACAAGTTAGAGAAGTTGTGTGAGACCACTTAATTGTTAAACTATTCCCAAAAGGGTCTACTTTTTGGATAAGGCATGGGAAAGAGGTAGAGATTTACCTCATGTACAACCTATATTAGTGCCACAAGTAGGTGAAGAAATAACTTTTAGGGTTAATCCTATGCAAGATATGGTCTATGACGCATTTAGGGTTCATAATGGCAATGAGATAATGGATGAAGTTAAAGGCCTGGCTTTATCATCTTTTAACCTAATGTTAGATGAAGTGGAAAAAGAGTTTTATGACTTAATTAGGGGTGGATAACAAAATTTGTATGAAGGATGTAAGAAATATTTGAAGTTATCATTTTTGGTTAAGTTGTATCACATCAAATGTTTATGTGGATTCAGTGATAAAGTTATGTCTATGATATTAGAGTTGTTAGTATATGCCTTTGTGATTGCAAAGATTCCTATGTCTTTCTATAAGGCAAAGAAAATTATTAATAAATTAGGACTTTACTATATATAAAAAAAATCATGCTTGTCTTAATGATTGCATGTTATATTAGGGAGAGGATGAAGCCAAAGAAGTGTGTACACAATGCAATAGATCTAGATGGAAACCAAAGAAAAAGGATACTAAGCATAGGAATATGCCTGCTAAAGTACTTAGATATTTTCTATTGAAACCTCGATTGCAAAAGCTCTTTTTGTCCCTTAAAACTGCTGAACACATAAGGTGGCATGCTATAGACAAAATAATGATAACATAATGAGACATCTAAGATTCTGAGGCATGGAAGAAATTTGATATAATGAATGCTTAATTTGCTTCAGATCTTCAAATGTGCGTTTAGGTTGGCCACTAATGGTTTTAACCCATTTGGCAATTTGAGTATAACCTATAGCATTTAGCCTGTGGTACTCATATTGTACAACTTACCATTTAGGATGTGTATGAAATAAAGTTCATTAATTCTCTCAATGATTATCCCTGGGGAATAAATACCAAGAAATGAGATAGATGTGTATCTACAACAGCTAGTAGAAGAGTTAAAAGGGTTGTAGGATTTGGTGTTTGAAACATTTGATTCATTCACTAGTGAGATGTTTAAGTTGCATTCAACTATCATGTGGACAGTTAGTGATTTTCAAGGGGTTGGAACTTTTATCTAAGTGGAATTTCGTACTAGGTTAGCTTGTCCCACTTGCAATTTTGATTATATCCCTATTCACCTTCCCTATAGTGGAAAATGGTATTTCATGTGCTATCATCATTTTTTGAGTTTAAAATATAAATACAAATTGGCTTGAAGTAGATTTGATAGAAGAGAAGAGAAATTTTCATACAACTTGGAAATATTGAAAACGTATTTAGAAAAGATGTAGTGGACGAACATCAAGGGAAGAGACCACGAGGATCTATTTTTATAAGTTATGATCCTCAACATTGGAGTAAGAAGAGCATATTTTGTTAACTTTCGTATTAGGAGAACTATTTATTACGCTACAGCCTTAAAGTCATGCACATTGAAAAAAATGTTTGTGACAATATGCTTTCACTTTGCTAAATGAGTTTGACAAATCAAAAGACCATTTAAATGCACAAGGAGACTTATAAGAGACATAAGGTCTGATCTATGGCCATATGACAATGGTAGATATCATTTGGCTTTATTCAAATTGAGCAATGCAAATAAGGATATCTTTCTCAGGACTTTAAAGAATGTTACTGTGCCTAACGATTATTCTAGTAACATATTTAGATGCATTGGCTTAAGGCAATGTAAAATCAGTGGCTTAAAGAGTCATGACTCACACATTCTTATGGACCAAATTCTACCATTGGCAATTAGACGAACACTTCTTAAGCAAGTGACAGCTATTTTGATTAACTTATGTTCATTCTTCTGGCAATTGTGTAATAGAGTGTTAAACGTAAATGAACTTGACCAGCTACAAGATAGATTTGGTCTTATGTTATGTCATTTAGAGATGATATTTTCACCATCATTCTTCACAGTTATAATGCATTTCATTGTACATTTAGTTAAAAAAGCTAAGTTTGGTGGTCTTATCCAATACCTGTGGATGTACCCTATAGAAAGGTAATATCCAATGTATTTATTTTGAACTATCTTTTCTCTATGTCTGCTAGTTAACTTAGATGAAGTGCATTATTAACATATACTTGGGAAAATTAAAGTCTTATGTACAGAATAGGGCATAGCTAGATGGATCAATAACTAAATGTTACTTGGCCTAAGAAATTTAAACTTTTTACTCTAGATATTTAGATAGAGTGGAGATTGTATTTAATGGCCAAAACATGTTAATGATGAGCCTAATGTAGGAGCATCTAATGGCGACACTATGTTTCCACAAATTGGAAGGTCAGTCGGTGGTTTTGAGTACTTTACTTTATCTCTTCTGGAAACGTTACAAGCACATCATCATATGCTAATTAATTGTAGTGCAGTAGACTTATTTTTTTAGTAAGTAAATTTTAATACATGAATAAGTACACAGAACCACAAAATCTAATTGCCTTAATTATATTTGTCATGTAGGGAATTCAGAGACTGTAAAAAGACAATAAAGAAGGCGTACGTGATCCTTTTTTGAGATAGATAAGAGGGTTCATTGGGAGTTTGTTAATTGGTTTTCTCAACGTGTAAGAACTTTTGTACATCCCTAATTAGTTTTCTTGATGTGTAAGCACTCTTATGCATTTATTTGGTCACATGATTTATCATTGTACTTTATATAAGAATGTTGATGTTAACACATCCTATTTAGTTTATATGAAATTTATTTCTCTGGATCCATTAGATAGAGTAAAGCATTATAATGCATATAATGTCAACAAATTCAAATTTGGAACATTGGAACAAGACCAAAGGCTAAAAAGTCAAATTTGTGGAGTTTTTGGAACAATGGATACGAGAAGTTATTCTAGTAGTAGTGATAGTCAAATGCGCTTCAGAAGCGAACCATATTATGAAAACTTGTAGATCGAAATGAATTTAATTATTGTGATTAGTTCACAGTTATATTGTTCAAATGTATGCAACCACTACTTAAGGAATTATAGAAGAAGAAATGGGATCATATCTATCAATTTTTCATGATTAATACATATGGGTAATAGTGAAGATGATGAGCCATACATCTAAGCATCATAAGCTCAAATGGTATATTATGTGGAAGATGAGTTTGATAGATATTAGAGTATGGTCGTACACATGAAGCCATAAGACATGTATGACATAGGTAAAGATGATGAAAATGTTATTTATGATAGTAAGTCATACCATGTGCAACACTTAGAACAATTATTCCCAAATGATGAAAATAATTTATGTTTGTCCAGGTTTGCATGTTCAAATTAGTTACATATTTGATGGATTTTCCATGTTTTTGTAGTTCTATTTTATATGTTTTAAATTTTTAATAATATTTCTTTCTTTAACTTACAGGAATTTTAAAGATGAAGAGGTTCTCCAGGAATTTTAAATTAACCATGGCTAGTGCACTAGGTTCACTTAACATTGGCACTTCAAGTGTCAATTAATGCCTTTGGCTCCAAGCTCCTAATAGGATCTTTTAAACAATCAATCTACTTAACCATAAAATGTTAGGGAATAACAAGAAGAGCATTCATAGCGTCTACAACTTACACCACCTGCACCACGGCCATGTAGGAGATGATGAAATTTTGATGTCATTGGTAAGTAGATTGATTAATGACATTTGGTGTGATTTTGGTTATTATGTCAATACATTAACTTAAAAATTATAGATAGGATGGTCAAGTTAGGAGCAGGCACCTAACAGTGCATGATGTTTAGTCTTTTCCAAGAGGTTAAAGGGTGGTTCTACCATTCAACCCCAACAATTAGCACACTGGGAAAGAAGGTGGTTTGTTGGCCATTTTTCTTAGGAGTATTGCGAAAGACTTCAACAATTGCCAATATATTACAAGAAATGGAAGTTAGTTGCTACTGAATATAAAGATGACATCTTCAATGACTAAATATAGGCAATAACACATTTACTATTTCATTCCTATATGAATTCAATAATTTCTTTAATGATTGTTATATGTGTATATATATATATATATATATATATATATATCTGGAAGGCAAAGTTTATGGTTGAAAAGATCCTTAAGAAAAGTATTCTTAAGTCCTTATGATGCAAGTGGAAAAATTTTCACTCTTGGTTATTTACATACATAGATGACGGAACTAAATCGAGAGACAAATTAATTGTTGCCGCCTTAAAGGGCATTTAAATAGAGCAATGAACATCACTTGTTGATTACCAACTCGATCCAAAAACTAAGGTACAATAAAACTATAGTTTAACTTCCTTAGTTAATCTTCACATTGATTTTTAATAATCTAATTAATATGCTTTGATCAAATACAAGGTCACTATTGTGAAAAATAAGGAAAATAAAAGGAAACAAATGATTCCACGTATTGGTGGATCAAAAAGTCTTGTGTGAAAAAAAGCTAAGATGGTGAGTTTATGTTAGTAAACAATATTACATTAAAATATCGTATCACTATTTGAGATGTTACATTATGGAAAGCAAATGTAAGAGGAAGAGCATGGGGGTTTAGTTTTGCAAGAAGAGGTTTGGACCACAGTGCATAAGAAGACTGATGGATCATTTATAAATGAGGATGCTCAAGTTATTAGTGTACGTTTATGAACTTTGTCATATTATATTGTTAATTTTAGACTCATTCCAAATGGTTAATGTTAAGATTATTTATTATTCTTTTATTTTAAACCAATATGTAGAAAAAGATAGCTGAGTTAGAAGTATCTAGCTCTTGTACGGAAGAAATTTCCTTGCACGACTCATTAACATTAGATTTGGGGACTTATGAGCATCTCGAAGAGTTCGAGGAATGAGAATGGGTGTTTTCCCTTTCTAAGTGTTTGGATATCGTGCTGGTGGGATTCCACCACCTGAACCATCCTATTGTAAGCAACAAAATGAAGTTGCATCACTTAGAATAAAAATGGTAGAAAGAGACATAAGATATGCACAACAAAGAGCTTAAATCGCTAACATGGTAGTAGAACAACGACGAATAAATGCAGTCATTTCTTTTTTCTTTAGAAATGTCTAGATAGATTTGCCACCAGAATTCTCATCCATGCTATCTTGTGGGGTATTTCTATAAATATTTTTTATTCTGAGTAAGTCTTATGTTGTAATGTTCTTTTATCCTTATTATTCAATTTATTGCTTATCATATTTTTGTCTTTAATTTTTTGGTACCTAATGAGCACGATAGTGCATATCTACCATTAAATCTATTGCCAAATCCTTTTAGTAGGAACAATTAGCTAATTAGGATGACTTATCATTATTTGTTGTTAGACTTTGTAATTATTTATTATCTCATTATGTTTATAGTTGATTATTGTTTAATGTTAAACTTTGTATCTAATTATGTTTTAGAGTTGATTATTAAGTAGGCTTTGTTGGATTTGAGTATTAGATTGTGTTGTTATAATTGGTGATTTATCATATTTACAAGATACTAGTTTAAGGAAAAAAATAGACACAAAAAATTAAAGCAAAATATTTTTGAAAAGCTTATCAACAGCAGTTAAAATTGTTGCCATAGAAAATATAGCAACATTAATGATGGTTTAGTTAAACCGTCATAAAGACGAGTTATTACGATAGTTTTTGTTGACCATTGCAATGGCATGTTATTGCAACAGTCAAAAAATACAATCACAAAACCATGATATTGCGACACTTTTTCTTACCTTCGCAGTGGCATGTTATTGTGAGGGACAGAAAAGTTCTCACATAACCATGACTCTACAACATGTTTTATGACCCTCGAAATAACGTGTTTTTGTGATGACTTTAACGAGGGTTTCTTAACCATCGCAAGGACATGCCATCACGATGACTTCTACAAGGGTTAACTAAAAACGTTGTTGTCTAATTTGTGATGATGGTTTCTGTGACATATTCATCAATCATCGTAGAACCATTTTACAACGATTAAAACCCTTATAAAAGCCATTAAAAAACCATCGCAAAAGCCATTTTTGTTTTAACGTAAGTTCACATCCAAAGTCAAGTTCGTCCTCTGTAAATATCTATTTTTTGTTTTCAATAATTATGTTTATGTTCTGTGTTTATTTTTCACATGTTTTGATATAGGTAATCGAGATAAATTTAAGGTCATATTAATTTGACTTGACTAGTTTAGGATAACTGTCCCTACAGATGGGTATTGTAGGATACCTAACACCTTCCCCTTATTCAAACAGACTCATGAACTATTTCTATTTTCGCAGACCATATTAACTTTTCTTTCTATTTTAAAATTAGTTTCACAAAGTTTCTCATCTAAAATTTTGGTAATGACTCCTAAATAAATCAATTTTCAAATTATTTTGAGAGCTAATTAGTTTCTCTTTTATTTCCATGCCATCCATGTAACGCTCGACCCTCTGACAGGTTGTCAGGTGTGACAAAGGTTGATGACGAGAAAGTGAAAGCTATCAAAGAATGGCCAATGCCTATGAATGTGAATGGTGTGAGAAGTTTTCATGGTTTAGCTGGTATCTATTGGAAATTTGTTAGAAACTTCTCTATTATTGCTGCTCCACTAACTGAGATTGTTAAGAAGGAGGTTGGGTTTAAATGAAGAAGAGGACAAGAAGTTCCATTTAATTCTTTGAAAGACAAATTGTGTCCTACTCCTATTCTTGCTTTAGCTTATTTTAATTAAACTTTTAAGATTGAGTGTAATGCATCGAGAATTGGTATTGGTGCCATTTTATTACAAGAAAAATGACTTATTGCATATTTTAGTTAGAAATTGAATGATGCTCAACTTAAGTATTTTACTTATGACAAAGAGTTGTATTCCTTAGTTCATGCATTGGATGTCTAGCAACATTATTTGCTTCCTAAGGAGTTTGTTATACATACTAATCATGAATCTTTGAAACATTTAAAAGGCTAAGGGAAATTGAATAAGAGACATGCTAAATGGGTTAAGTTCATTGAGACTTTTCTATATGTGATGTTTTACAAGCAATGGAAATAAAATATAGTTGTTGATGCATTGTCCAAGAGATATACCTTAATCACTTCTCTTACATCTAAGTTGTTAGGAATTGAGCAATTTAAAGATATGCATACAACTGATCTTGATTTTGCTAATATTTTTATTGCTTGTGAAAGAAATGTATTTAATAAATTCTATAAACATGAAGGTTTTCTGTTTCGTGGCAATAGAATTTATTTACTCGCATGTTTTGTGTGTAAAATGCTTGTTAGAGAATCACATAGTGGTGGCTTGATGGGTCACTTTGGTGTACATAAGACATTGAATGTGTTATCTGAACATTTGTATTTGCCATATATGCGAAGGGATGTTAAGCCAATTTGTATTAAATGTATTATGAGTAGGCAAGCTAAATCTAAGTTCATGCCTTATGGATATATACACCCTTACACATGTTCCTTCAAGCCCTTAGACTAATATTTCCATGGATTTTGTACTTAGATTACCTAGGACTATGAAGGGTAAAGATAGTATCTTTGTTGTTCTTGATAGGTTTAGCAAAATTGCTTCATTTCCACAAAATCGATAATGCAACAAACATTGCTTATTTGTTTTTCAAATAGATTGTTAAATTGCTTAGTATCCCTAAATCCATTGTTTCATATAGGATGTTAAGTTCTTGAGCCATTTTTGGAAAGTTTTATGCGGTAAGTTAGGTACCAAGCCTTTGTATTCTACTACTTGTCATATACAAACTGATTAACAAACAAAAGTGGCAAATAGAACTTTAGGGACTTTGTTGCGATGTTAGTGGGTAAAAATTTGAAAACTTGGGAGGATTGTTTGCCTTTTATCAAGTTTGCTTATAATAAGACAATTCATTCTTCTATAGGTTTTTCTCCTTTTGTGATTTTGTATGGTTTTAATCCTTTAACTGTTTTGAATTTAATGCCTATGCCTTTAATTGTTAGTTTAGATGGAGAATAGAAGGCTAAAAAGGTTAAAGCAATACACATGAAAGCATATGAGATGATTGAAAAAAAGAACCGCTTAACTACTCAAAGAGTAAATTGGGGTAAAAACAGGTGATATTTGAATTAGGTGATTGGGTTTAGGTGCATTAATTTGAAGAAGGAAAGATTTTCAAACTAAAGGAAGTCCAAGCTTGAAGCTAAGGGAGACAATCCATTTCAAGTGTTAGAAAAGATTAATGATAATGCCTAAAAGATTGATCTTTTAGGTGACTATAATGTGTTTGTCACTTTTAAAGATTCTGATATTTCTCCTTTTGATATTAATTTAGATTTAAGGATGAATCAAATATTTAGTTATATGTAAAACCTTCTTTGTAAGCTATAATCAGATTTGGGCTTGGATTTACTTAAGCCTTCTAAGGTTCTTTTTTTAAATGAGTCTATAAATATCTTATGAGACATTATTTTACGACTAACCTCTGAATAGAAAACATTTTTTCTTTTCTTCTTTTAAGAAGATTGTGTTCTCTTTATTGCTTCTGTGATTATTTTCGATTTTCCTAGTTACATTAAAAATTTCATATCTTATCAAGGTAGTTTTTTTACTTTGTGGTGATTTCAATTTTTATTTTTTCAAGCTTTATCATATGAATTTATAAGAACAAGTTGGGTTTGGTATGGGAAGGATTTTGATTTGATTATTGCTTGATTCATATTGTGTTAGCATTTTAATCTTGTTGTTCCTCATCAAAATTAGTTTTCAAAATTATATATATATTTTTAATCAATTTATTTTCTCTTTTCTTTCTCACCTATCATTGGAATGTCAGGTATGACAGATAAATTATATTTTGCATATTTTAAATTAAAAATTAGATCTTTCACATGCCAATTTACTATTTAGAATATTAAATTATTGCATAAATAATTTGATATCCAAATGATGTAAATGTGATAACTCCTAACTTACTATATTGCCACATGAATTTTCAATATTAATAAGGAAATGCAAAAAATATTGAACATAGTGAGCCAAACTAGTTCTTTAGTTCAAAGTAGAACTTGTCAAGCCTGATTAATTCTTTATATGCAAATAAAATAGAAAAAAAGCATGAACCTTTATATTGTGTATGTATAAATGTACAAGAAAATTTTAGAAAGTTATATATGAATAAAATATATTTATATAAAAAATAATAATCTATTAATAATCAAGCTGTTTGAGAGATTAACAAACCAAAGATCAAATTTTCAAGCACAAATCGTTTAATTAAACAAGTTTAATATATTAATTAGACTCATTTATTAAATAAATGTGCCAAACTCAATTTAAATTTTGACTTAATCTGACTATACCAAAAACTCAATTTATTTACATTCCTAAAACAGGATGATAACTTCAAACGAAGCAAGCTAGCTAGAAATGCAAGGGTTGAGGGAACATGCAAAAATTTTCTAATAAATTGCATATTGTATAAAATTTTTCCAAGAGATAATTTTAACTGAATACCATGTATAAAGTATTTTGAATCGCTATTGAAATGAATGATGTCATATATATATATGAAGAAAATTATTTTATATACTATTTGTTGCATAAAAAGTTATTATATCTTCAATTATAACTTCCAATTAATTATTAGATATTCATAATATATCTCAAGAAAAGCCAAAAAAAACTAAATAATTCAAGACAAGGCAAATATATAAGTTGTAAATTTTAATTCCATTATAATTCAATATTAAAAAATAAAAAAAAATGCAGAAATTAGTTTTTAACTGACTATCGTATTTGTTATTGTTTAAAAAATTTACTCACATACTATTATATTATCAGAGAATTTCATCGCAAACACTATAAGTTGTATCCGATAGCTTTTAAAAATTGTATGCATAGTTTTTTTTTTTTTTTGAAACTTGATAATCAAAATTATTTATTTACTGATATGTAGTTAAAACTTTATACAGATTATACATATAATTAGCTAAGCAAAAGTTTGAATCGATTGGGAAACAAATCTAATTAATCAACATAAGGAAGCTAATAGTTTGACATGTAATTCTTAAGTATCAATTTGTAGCATATCTAGTTGAAGAAAAAGCAATTATATATGCCGCTGGATAATGGATATGCAATATATATATATATATATATATATATATATATATATATATATATATATATATATATATATATATATTGCATATCCATTATCCAGCGGCATATATAATTGCTATATATATATATACATCTGCAATTAGTCTCTTATTATTATTATTTTTTTGGGTTTGTGAGACATATGGAAATTTGTAAATTATTGCAATTTTTCTTTTACGTCTAATTGTTGGAAGAGTGGTAATTTATACAGGAAACCATAGGATAGTGCCTTATTTAAAGTCCAGGTATTTCTTTTTATTTGTTTGTGATTCTTAAAATGATTCTTAATTAATGGTTTGGACCACTTTTGAAAAACCAAAAAGAAAAAAAATTTGAATAGAACCAAATCTCTCTCTATTTTCATAGGATAATCTCTCTATTTTAACTTCAAGGAATGATTATATGTTGGAAAAATGAATTCATCCAAAAAATCATGATGTTTTATGATGGAAATTAGATTATATTCTATTTTGAACGGACAAGCAGTGTCAGAGTTATCAAAGCTAAAAATAAGGTTTGAAAATTTGAAACTTTAAATTTTGTTTTGCATGATTCAAGTTAACTCCAATGTGCACTGACGTCAGCAAGATACAATTTTGAAGATAAAAAGTACACTAGGCGTATAGGTTATTGATTATGGAATGACATCAAATTGTTTCAAAGATTTCATTATTGCAAAGGATAATTAGTTGCAGCTCGATCATGTCTTAGCTTCATAAGCCAAATATGCAGTGTTTCAGTTAAGGCGACTAAAAGCTCCTAGTTTGCTAATGGATTTGCAGTGTTCGATCATAATAGATTGATATAAGGTATAATATTTACTTTTTTCATGAAGCCTTTATTATTTACAACCCAAAAGACTGTTAAAGAAAAATACATAGTAAATAAAGAAGATAAAAATTATATCCAAAAACATGTGTCAATCATATAAAATCCAAACAAACAATGCGGTGAGACTCAACACCAATTCCTTGGGGTCAACTTGAATTGCAAACAAAGGATAAAAACACAAAAAATTGACTTTGTAGCTATAAGAAGTTAGAAACTAATTTAATAGAAGATTGGAGATTGCTATAACACTTGTAATCATCTATAAGTTCCAAAAGAACTAAGAAGGAGGAAATCCACACAGGTTGTATTATCAAATTAAGTTTGACTACAAAGTAGAGGTTCAAACCTATTTATAGGCTTCAAATTCCTTAAAAAAAAAAAAACCAAAATTTGCAATGCATTTTTGGGCCTTCAATAAGTTTGATTAGATGAGCTCAAAAACAACTTAAAACATTAAAGCATAAGTCTAAGATATCGCCATACATATTCTAAGCCTAAAACTATGCAAATAAGGTCTAAAACACTTATTACAATAGCAAACTAATAAGATAACTTAACCCAAAGTAATTGGGTCTTCATTTGGTTGGACTTGAATTAAATTGATGATTTAGGTTTCCTTTTCCAAGCCAATTCATCCAACTAGATCTTTTCCACATGTAGACACCCCATTAAGCCTTGTATGATGTCCTAAAGCTTTTTGGCCTGAGCTCTTTTATTCCCCTCATTAAAGGCAAACATAGTGGAATTTCTTTTGAAAAGACATCCTTATAATCCTGCAAAAGAAACTTCGCTGCAGAAGGTAAGGAATCATCAAGGTTAGAGTTAGAGAAATATACTTCTTTTTACACCATTAGTATCATCAATTGATTGGCATAATTTCTGCCCTTCATATCTTTTTCTTTTGTATAAAAGTTAACCTTTTTCTTTTTCTTTTCCTTCCTTGGCCAAACACTCCCCTTCTTCTTTCTCACCATTTAATGGATTTTTGTTTTCATTCTCTTTCTTTTGAAATTTCAGCCTTATCCCCACTAGTTTTAGTGTTACCATCTATGGATTTCTTAATTTTCATATGTTCATGGTAAACTTGGTGTGGTGGCAATGGAACAAGTATGATCTTCTTTTCATCATTGATAACTATGTATTGATTTTTGTATCCATCACGTACAATATGCCTATCAAATTGTCAAGGTCTTCCAAGAAGAATATGACTTGCATCCATTAGTATTACATCATAAAGGACTTCATCCTTGAGATTGCCAATGGTAAAAGAAATCAAAGCATGTTTTGTTACTTAAACTTCACCACTTTATAGAGCCATTAAAGCTTATAAGGCTTCAGGTGCTTAGTATTCTTCAAACCAAGATTTTCCGCCATCAACTTACTTGCCATATGTACACAGCTCCCTCCATCAACTATCAATCCACGTACCCAATCATGTACTCAACATCTAGTGTAAAAGGTATTTTCTATTTGAATTACATCTCCTTCTTCCTATGTTTGTACATTTAAGGCTATAAGAATCACTAAAGCTTGGCTTATTTTAGCAATTGCAAGATCTTGTTCAGAATCTTCTTCATGATGATTGTTATGTGGTGTATGTGGCGGCCTTAGATTGTTACCTCTTTAAGGTGGATGACACATGGTTTGTTCTCTTTCCATACTCTCAAGACGACCATCAACTCATTCCATCCTGTTAGCCAATTGTTCAATCACAAAATTCATACAAGTGAAAGTTTGTTGTATAGCATGTATCGTTAATAGATTGTCAGAATTATTTGCTTCATTATTAAAACTTTGTTGGCCTTCCTTCAATGGATCTTGGTTGGTTCCATGCTTTGGAGCCATGCTTAAAACTTCTAATAAGTGCTAGAAAATAAGGCAGAACCTCACAATTCACTCCCAAAGTGTTTACACTCTAAAACAATGAATCACACAACACTTATGTTTATCATTTCCTTATTGGCTTTTTGGGAAAATAAAGCTCTCTTTGTCTCTTTCACCCTTTGTTTCTCTTATCAAACGTCTAAATTGATTAAATAGCAAAATACCAAAGTGTAATCTTACTCAAACCAACCACAAAGTAAGAAATCAATAGCTAGATCAAGGAAAATCAACTAACAAGAAAGAATGTCAAGAAAGAAATCAAGAACAAAATTAGAAAAGAAATCAACAAAGAATTCAAAAACAAAATTAGAAAAGAAATTAAGAAATAAATCAAGAAAGAAATGTCAAATCTTATGCTAAGTGATTTGTATAATAGTAAACAAGGCAACAAATTAGGAAAGCCACTTTTTTTCCCAATTTAATTGATAGTTCCAGCAATCTTGCGCCAAACTTTCTCAAGCAATTCAATGTGAATAATTGTGAAACATGACCAAACTTAATAGACCTTTTTTAATGGATGTTTTGAACCCACCAAACTTTAATTAATTCTTCTTCAAATAACTCAAAGCACTTAGCTACTATATCTTCTTCTCTAAGTTCGTTTAGACTTCTTCTTACTCTTTTTTTCACTTTTGCGAAAAAGGACTACGACTAGACAAGAAAAATAAAAGAAAACAAAATAAGATTGGAAGGAAATAACATGGTGGAACAAAGACTTAACAAGGAGACGAATAGATTTGGACAAGATTAAAAACAAAGGAGATTGAATAAAGACTAATTTTCTTTTTTTCACCCTAAGATAAATGAAAGACAAAAGATAGATATAACCTAGGTTTGAACCAAAGCTTTGATACCAAAATGATACAAAACCCAATGAACAAAGCCATAAGACCCGACACCAATTCTTTGGGATCAACTTGGATTGCCAACAAAGGTTAAACACGAAGGAAATTGACCTCGTAGCTATAAGGAGCTAGAAACCAATTTCATAGAAGATTGGGGATTGCATGAACACTTATAATCACCAATAAATTCAAAGAGAAACAAGGAGGAAATTTGCACTTGTTGTATTATCAAATTAAATTTGGCTAAAAAGTAGAGGTTCAAGCCTATTTATAAGCTTTAAATTCTTAAAAAAAGAAAAACCTAAATTCGTAATGCACTTTTGGGCCTTCAATAAATTAGGTCAGAAGAGCCGAAAAACAACTTAAAACTTTAAAATAGAAGCCTAACATATAACCACACATGTTCTAGGCCCAATACTATGCAAATAAGGTTCAAAACACTTATTACAATAGCAAAATAGCAATATAACTTAACCTAAAGTAATTAAACATTTATCTAGTTAGACTTGAATTAAATTGATGACTTGTATTTTTTTTTCCAAGACCAACTCATCCAACTGGATTTTTTCTACATGCAAATGTCCTATTAAACCTTGTACGATGTCTTGAAGCTTCTTGGCCTATGCTCTTGCTATAAGACCGATTGACATCTGAATATCTACGTATTGTACATCCTCTCCATTAAATAGCTTATATACTCTTACATCCTCATCAAAATCAAAGAAAAGTCACAATATTCATATGTGTGGCCTCTTCATGCTAAAGCCACATTTGTTCATCCTAAGTAGTCTGGAGATAGTTCAAGTTACATGTGTTTTTGAACTCGAGACCCTTTGGTTATAGAAATATTTGTTTATAAACTTTCTTTTACAACTTGTATCAAAACAAGTATATTTATTATATGTGATTGAAATTTGTAAACATGTACTAAAATTGAAATTTAACGATTGATATTTCTAACTCAAGATATTTTAATTAAAAAATATTTGTTCATAGAAGCGAGTGAGATATGAATTTTAAAATTTGAATTTTGACCATTGCTCACAGTTTGATCATATCTAATATAAGATAAAGAATTATGATCTAAAGTTTATTATATTTGAAAATAGACTTAAAGTTTTTCAATAATAGTTCTTTCACTTAAATTGAATTTCAAATTTAAGCGTTATGACTATTTCAAATTAACTCTATGCAACAATATGACGGTTGCATTTAAAAATTTGATTATTCCTTAAGAAAACCCAGCTGTTTACTGATCATATGTTCTCAAACTAAACTATAAATTGAGTATGGCACCCGAAAGGTTGATTGCCAGCATAATATATATATAAATATTATCATATGAAAACTTATATAATCTCTATCATTTAATAAGTTATTAGTGTTTTATCTAAAAAAATCTGTGCATTCGGTGCATCAGCATTGTCCGACTCTCTTATTTTTTTTATTAAAGTAGATATTAACCTTTGGGAAAATTAATAGAGTAGATGTTGAGCCCTAGCATTGTGTAGTCCCTTTAAGTTTTAACGGAGTTTATAGAAAAAATAAAAATAAGTGTTTGGCAGCATATATAGCATAAATATTCTACTTTGACATTCCACCTCAGTATAAACTCACCATGTCAGCTCATTCATTAGCAGTGTCAGTATTGACAATAACAATAGGGTGTGTTTTGTAAATTTTTAAAATTATAAGGAGCGAAATAAAAAAAACAAAGTATAAAGATCAATTTTAAAACTTAATAAAAATATAGGGACCAAATGATTAATTTTCTCTTAACCTTTTTGTAAGAGAAAAACTATACAACTAAATGCATTATGCACATAATCCAGATACAAAGATGGTACATCCCTTGTGAGAAAAAACAAGATAAGAAAAACTCTTGGAGTATCTTTCTCTGACAAGGAACATGTGCTTTGTTTTAGAATGAAAGACAACTATATATTGAATTGAAAGTTATAAAGACTTGCAAGTGTACCTCTAAACTTACAGAATTATTGAAAAAATCGAGTGATGATAAAGTTTGAGTTTGCTTATCTCTTTCCCCAACCTCTTTACATTTCAAGTTTTTGCTTGATGCACTGATTTTTATTTAAAAATTTTACACGAAGTATTAGCCATTTGCTATTTGATATACATTCTTATGTCTATTTCAAGTAAATTGACTAATTACATGGAACAAACATTCAAATTCCGAAGCCAAAGCATGGGATTTAGTGACTTTGGAAAATTAAATCTTGCAATCTAGATCCGTTGAAGTAAGAACATAAAGTCATATTTAATCATATTATATCATTCGATGAAAATTTAATGGTCTAAATTTATAAATAAAAAATATAACTAAAAGTTGTTATATTAATTTAATATAAATATAGACTATTAAATTTTTATCTAATGATTCACTATGATTGAACATAACATTTTTTGTTTTCACCACATTATGAGAGGATCCAAATTGTAAATCTCGTTGTACTTGCCAAACAAGTAAAAGTATTTGGGAGTTTGATAAAAATTTAATAATTTATATTGAGTTAAAAATTTAATGGTTCAGATTTTAAAAATTTGTTAAAAATTATTTAATATTTAATAAAGTCTAAATTATTAAATAAAAATTTAATGACCCAAATCTTTTTAAATACAGAGATCAAATGCAGAGAATTCAAATTACCAAACAAGCATAAAGAATCATAGAGTTTGAATAGCCTGTGGGTGCATATATTCAAATATAAAAGGTATTGAAACGGCCTTTTAAAAGTAAAATGATTAACTAATTTAGTCAAGAGGACTTTTATTTTTTGATGAGTCTTATTTTTCAAGGACCGAGGGATTATAATTACAATTTTTCTTTCAATGTCATAAACTGACCTGGGTAATAAAGATAGGATTTTTGTCCAATAGCCAGACGCCACATGGCATCTGGTCTCATCGGGAAAATATGATTCCCATGCAGCATTTTGGCATATTGTGATTCTTTGTGCCATTTTAGGGTTATGTGTGAATTTTAGAAAAAATTAATTACAATTTTAAAAAATAATAAATATTTTATTTTCTGAATCGAGGCCTAGTTATGATTTTAGCACATCAATTTTAATATGTAACAAAACGATCTCTTGAAGTAAAGCTTAATGACAATTTTAATACATCAATTTTAAAATATAACAAAATACCCATGTCCATGTTTGTTGGAAGCTAAAAAAAGAAAAAGTTAACTCTCAATTTTATTTTTACGTTAAAATAAGTGGATTAGAGATGAACATTTTTTCTGTCACAAAAAAAAAAATTAGAGAAAAGATTTTAACTTTAAAGATGATATTTTAAAATAAACGTGAAGAGCACATGCTAGTCAACAAGAAAAACACATTTTCTAGATAAGAAAATTTTCATCTCTCATTTGAGCAATTTTGTGTTACAAAAGTAGTAATAAGTAATATCTACATTAGAGATTAACACTTTTTCGTCGCAAACAAAATTAGAGGAAAATTTTAATTTTAAAGATAAAATTTTCCTTCGCATCTCTCATTTGAACACACCTAATTGCAACATCATTTATTAGCCAATTAATGTCCCATTAACAAGTGACAGTCAAAAAGCCAGCATATTATTTTCAGTTTATCTTAATTGAGTTAGAATGAGGACGAAAATGATGAATTTTTTAAATTATTAAAATTAATTTGGTACCAATAAACTTTTTAATGACTAAATCGATGTCATTGAAATCTTTTAGAAACTATAATATAATAAAATGTACGATTTAATCCCTCTGACCATTATTCAAAGAATAATTTCACTCCTCACTATCACTTCAATAACAAGTCACTGAATTATATTAGAAAATTTTGATTATGTGATTAATTTCATTATTTCATGACATATGCCGATGTAGTTCTCGTTAATTCACTACTAGTTTATTTGCCAGCATGTTACATGAGTCTTACAAAAAATTAGTCTATTTTATTATATGTGAATACATTTTAAATCAATAGTATTTTTAAGTATTAACAAAAAATTGAATTTTAAAATGTATTGTGATATAAAGAAAGTACAATAAATTGAAAAAAAAAATACATAAAATTAGTTATGTGATATTAGTGAGTAAGAAGTAACGATAGTGGGCTTATTAGGAAGGTACTACCATTAATTATCTTCTTTATGGTACAACACTATTCTTATTGTTACTCTTCTCATAAACTTTGAAGTCTTAGAAATTGATGAAATTGCATTTAACTTTATCTCTGACTTAGAATGATGTATGATAGTAGATGATTCAAATCATTGATTGAATTATATATCATTTTTTCTTGCTTTGATTTAAACCATATCAAGTTATATTTATAATCATTCATTATAAAATTTAATAGGTAATTAATTAATTAATTAATTATTCTCGTTGAATCCAAAAATTGTTTGGATTTTAGATAATTTTCGATTTAATAGGCGGTTAATTAATTTATTAATTTTCTCATTTACTATAAAGAATTCTTAAACTTTGAAGAATTCTCAATTTAAGAAATAATTAAACAATTCATTAATTAATTACTTCAATATTTTTTTTGTTAATTACATAAAATTTATATACTTCAAATAATTTCTGATGCATATATGAGAAAAGTAAAAATTTCATTACACAAAGAGCTAAAAATTTGATCAAATAAGACTTCTTATTAATTAAATAAAGTCTTACATTAAAAAGAAGCCTATATAGATATATAGTTTCATGAGTTATCGTTGACTAACTTAACATATGTAAATTCTATGTCAGAAATCACTTCGACAAACTGTGATAAAAAATTTGAAGTAAATTTTTGTGTAACTTAATTGTATCAATATAATCATTATATGATGCTAAGAGGAAAAAACATAGTAATAATGTATTAAAATATATTAGATTATATGTCAAATTAAAACAATTTATTATCTTTATATTTTAATCATAATATTTTATAAATTTCATTTAGAAACTCAAAGTTCCTTTTGGATTTTTCAATTACCCCTTTTACTTTTTTATCTTTAAATAATACCCTAATACTCAATTTATAATTGAAAATAAAGGAAATAATTAAAGATTTGGGAAGTTATTGAAAAAATAAATAAATAAAGTATAAGGATGAGTTAATTAATATATAACCTAATGTTTTGGTGAGATTATAAAAAAATAAAAAGTAAAGGGAATAAACTGACAAATTTAAAAAGAATTTAAGTTTAGTCACTCCAAAAAAACGTGGATTTTAACGACGGTTATTCAACATCGGTTTCCATAACCGATATGAAGCATCATAGTTCGGAAAATCTGCCAACCATTATTTAACGTTGGTGAAAACCGATGTTAACTCCATCTGAAAGAAAAAACAAAATAAGGTAAAATTTAGTCTTTGCTTTTGTTGACTGTAAGTTTTAAGGCAGATCGCTCGTTCCCAACTCTGCATCTCCTGGGTTCTTCTCCGCCGTGGTTTATTGTGCTGCTGTGCTCTACTCTGCCACTGGGGGTTGTTGCTCGCCGTACTCTGCTCTACCGCCGGGGGTTATTGCGCTGCCGTGCTCGGTTTTGTTGTTGTGCTCTACTGTACTGCCATGCATAAGGTGGAAACTGGTAACAAAAAATTCCTTTGATGCCCAATTCAGTCATCGTTGATCTATGGAAGGCTTCGTTGTTCATTCAGTCATCGTGCATAAGGTATGATTCTGTTCTAAGGGAGCATTGGAAGACAGAGATGCTCGGAATGCTGCACTTGAAGCATCGCTTAGGGAAGTTTTATTTCAAATAATTAAATTTGTTAACGAGAATAAGGACCATGTTCCTCCAATACCAAATCTTGAGGGTGCTGTGACATTTCCCTATGAAATTACTCGCCCTAGGTCAACTGCCTTTACTCTAACTATGCTTTTCAATATTACTGTTCTGTTTCTCACTCGTTTCCTTTGTTTTATGGGGTGATGTGGCTTTGATATGAATCTGGGTGGGTTTTTTTGCTTTGCAAATGGCTTCGCAATCTCACATCCACATGCTGAACTTAACCGTAAAAGCATCTACGTCATTATGAATTCTACAACACTAGTTGCTTGCCTTCCCAAAAAAATTTTCCTTTCTACTAGTCATATATGGACAGGAAATGGTTAGATATGATGAACCAGATTGACAAAATAGTAATAGATTCGACTTTCCTGAAGTCAAAGAAATGAGATTTACAGACATTAGAATCCAAAATTTTTCTTGTAAAATGATCATTCCTCTTATAATTTAACCCACAATTAGGAACTAGGTAATTCAGCTAGCAGCTTACTTTTAATCCTTTAGTTGATGAGTGATCATCTATTATTGGATTTGATTAATGTGCATATGTTTGTTATGCTTTGTTTCTATAACTTACTCTTATGCTTAGTCTGAGCAAACTACAAGCTATTGTTTTTTGGAACAAAGAGGGAGACACATGCTCAGGAACATTATCTACATGTTACTTTAAACTTTCTTCAGAAAATAATTTTGAACACATTTAAATTTTAAGAGACTAAATCAGCTTATAACTAAAGAGTTTATAGATTTATTGAAAGCAAGCTGCGTCACCAATTCTCCACGATTTTAACTAGTCCTGTCATTAAGTCTATAGTTAGACTTAAGGACAATCTATTTCCTTTAAAGCATAGACAGAGTATCTCGCATTTCAGTGTGTAGCAGTGTAGGCAAATGGCGCACATTATATAGAAGAATGTATTCTATTCATGCCAAGTAGAGTAAGAAATTAAGTTTTGAAATACTTCAAAATACTGCTACTTTGTATGTGGTAAGATACATGGATCAAATGGTTGAGAACAGTGAGATATTAGCATTACTATGTGAGTATTGTGTGTGAGAGATTGGGAAGTGGGCTATGTTGTACTTGTGAGCTGTTGAGGTTAGTGATCAGTGATTATTGTAGCCTTTGGCTGGAAAACCATTTATTGCACCACGATCCATCCTATGTGAGATGCTAGATTTTTGCTATTGAGAGATTATAGAGTGTTTTCTTATATTTATGTGAAGATTTGTCAATATTTTCCATTCGATTCCTGAGTTATGGAGTTCCTTCCGTGTTATCTTGCTGAGTCATTCTGAATGGGAGACTTGAGGTATTAGCATTTTAACTTTCTATCCTCCTGGTGATTCCTTGCTAAGATGCTGACAACCAAGATCTCTTTTATATTTTTGTTGAATTTTAGTGTGTTGTTTCAGCATTGAATTTTTCCTCCTGTTTCTGTGTCTGGACAGTTCCTAACAAATGTAACGACCTGGATCTAGAGAAATATTCTTGGACTCAGACTCTCCAGGAGGTCAATGTCATTGTTCCAATTCCAAGTGGAACCAAATCAAGGTTTGTTGTCTATGAGATCAAGAAGAACCATCTTAAAGTTGGACTTAAGGGTCAGCCCCCAATTATTGATGTAAGTTTTTACTCAAGTTATATAATTCCTTGTCAAATGAAAAATGAAAATTCTTTTTATGATGGATGTTCTCCATAGGTAATACAAATTTTAACTTAAAATGTTATTAATTAAACTAAATCATCATGAATTTTTACTTTAAATGTAATGCTTTTAGGTACTTGATGCGAGTAGTGCTGAACAATCACTACCAGGATGCTAACAATCATCCGGAGCTAGCCATAATCCATGACTGAATTTCCAAATAGTCGTTTTGATACCTAAATTAATGTGATAGTTGTTGAACAGCACTTTTTATGTTATAGTTGAGATTTTTTGGTTATGGAGATGCTTAATGTAGACAGATATTTATTTAAGATAAGTACCTTTTTGTTATAGGACATTTGCATGAGTATACGTTCAATTATGTGAAAGTTTAATTTTATACTATATATTCAGATGTGAAAACAAAAAAATTCATATTAGGACTACAAATAATGCACTGTTTAAATAGAATGATACAAATTTGAATCTTACTTCCTCACATCGATCATAAGCGTCATTAGAACATACAAATAGTATAAGCTCTAATGTCGGTTATTTTCATTATTAACTTCACATTCAGGCACGAATTTAGCATTGATTTTAACCATTCAACGTCGGTTATACCATTGTTAAGCATGAATTGAATAATTTATTTAACGTCAATTTTGACTGACGCTATCTGATGTATTAAAATTTGTTTATTTTTCCAACGGTGAAAATTGACGTTAGCTAAAGAATCTAACTTAAGTTATAATCGACGTTAGAACATTCCGTCTTTCACGTCAGTTATTCCAACGGATGTTAAAACCGACGTTCAAAGGTGTCCCAACACTGCGTATAACAATGGCTATCATAATTGACATTAGACCTTCTAGTGCCAGTCATAATGACGTTAGACACCTATTTTGACCTATACTAAAAAACATTTTTTTGGTAGTGAATAATAGGTTTAAAATTCAAATACAACTTAGTATCCTATTAATATATTTTGACACTCATTATGATGTTTGTTTTTAATGTGTTACATAATAATTGCATTAATGCAACTATTTTTAAAGTTCCCCAGTGAATTGACTAAAATTTTAATGGAGAACTATTATTTGGCTACCTCTGCATCTTAAAGTAATGATACCTGAAAAATGAAATTGTCTATAAAAGAAGTAGAGGGACTAAATTGCAAGGGCCAAAAGTGCAATTAGCTGAAAACATAACAAACTTTTAATTTTTTTTTAGTCTTAGCTCCAGCTTCTTGACTCTTTAAAAAACAATCCTCCATCTATATAGTGATTTATACTATTTTTATTGAGCTTCTATTTTTTAAAGTAAATACAATGAGAAAAACATTTTTTGGTTCACTTAATTATCACAAAATTATCTTTTTGATCCATCACTTATTATAATGTTTAAAATAGTCCCTCACTAAAAAATTTAATAGTCAATCACTCACTTTCATAAAAGGCCTAGATTTAGTCACTCGGCATCAAATAGAAGGATTGAATTTAATTTTTTTTTTTTTTTGTGAAATGAGTGACCAAGTGTGATATTTTTTAATGATTAAAAAATTATTTTAAATATTATAATAAGTAAGAAACTAAAATAACAATTTTGTAATAAATAACATGCCAAAATAATATTTTACTCTGAATTCAATATACCAACACAGGTGAATATGTTCTATCTTTATCTATTATTGATTTAGTACACATAGATCCAGTTTACTTTAAAATTTCTTTCTTTCTTTGGCCAATGAATAGAAAAGTTAAGAAAAAAAAACAAAAGGATGATGATGATAAATTATTAGCTAAGTATAATCCGCCTATTAATTAGTTGTGTAAAAAATAAAAATAAAAATCATCAAAGCGAATATTTCAGCTCACGTGCTATGTCAACACACCTAATTTAGTAAACTCTTATTTTGCTCTATGTAAGAATTTTCTCAAAAGTGATTCATCAATATTTTAGCCTCCATGTCTACAAACATGCTTATTTTAAAGAGTTGTTATATTATTAGTTGTATGTAAGCATTTCCCAAAAATGATATAACTGTAAATAACAATATATCAGCTGTCAAATGACTACATTAGTAGCTTCCATGTAAAGGTTTCAGGTAATAGAATTCACTGATACACTTATTTTTCATGAGCTTAAATTAATTCTACACAAGAATTTTTGAAAGATGATATAACTGTAAATAACGGCATTTAAGCTGCCAACTATCTAAAACCACCACATATTCCACTTTTCCTTTTAACAATCTAAAAAAATGATTTATAAAACAATTTATTTTCTTCAAGGATTCAAACATTTTCTCTTCATTTTCGGCAGGTTCTTCTGAAATCTGCACAAATGATGAGCCCTACAGGAAATGAGGCTCAACGAGGAGCTGAGTCGTCGAAGGGTGAATCGCCGTTTTTCGTCAAAAACGCTGTGTTCTCGGAGCCGGAAGAGCTCCATCACGCACCAGAGGGCCCGGTGGAGACTTTCGCCGGAGACTACAATGAGATAAAGAGTTTTTTAGAGACGTGAAGTATGTTTGCTCTGTGGAGAGCACAAAGCTGTGGGCAATTGCTGGCCCTATTGCCTTCAATATTCCGTGCAATTATGGGACCAATTCCTTCACCAATATCTATGTTGGCCATCTTGGAAATGTGGAGCTCTCTGGAGTTTCGATCTCCCTCTCAGTCATTTCAAATTTTTCCTTTGGCTTCTTGGTTAACTTCTTTCAACTTTTGAATTCTTTTATTAATGCTTACACGACACGAACACAAATATTGTGACAAGATAAAATCTTAAATGACAATGTCTAGTTTAGATATCATGTCGTGTTTAATATTAGTAGTCATGTCAAATACATATGTTTTACTTTCAGTAAGTATCTTTGATTAATAGATAGTTTAAATTATTCAGAGAATTAAATATGATCCAATCACCTCTCCATATTTTTTTTAATATATTTTAAACCTGAGATATTTCTTTCCAAGTTATCAAAAATAAAGCTTAAAACATGAAATTCCACTGTGGCATGTCAAAATTGTAACACTTTATGTATGATCTAAACTGTTATGTTCAATACAGAATTTTTTTTTTATTTGTTATGTATAATCTATAATGTATTAACTGGTTGCACAAAGAGCTAATAAAAATTCACCAAAAAGAGTGTCTGAGAAGGTGAATTCAACTGACATACCTATTTTGTTGACTTTCTATTGGCTCTTTGCACACTGATGCATAAACTTTACCTAGTGAATCTCTTTGTACTTGTTACCAAATTGCCATTTTGAAGTATACAATCTTTCCTTCATTTTGTATCAATGTACCTACTATTTCTTAATACTCTGTTTTCAAATTACACACTTCATACTTTTCTTCCCCTAAAGGCCTTAAATGTAACACCAAGATTAAATATTGCAGCTTGGTATGGGAAGTGCACTAGAAACACTATGTGGTCAAGCATTTGGTGCAGGACAAGTGGAGATCCTTGGAGTCTACGTGCAAAGATCATGGATCATCCTTCTTTGTGCTTGCTTCTTCCTCCTACCTCTCTACATTTTTGCAGAGCCAATCCTAGTAGCCCTAGGCCAGCAACATGACATAGCTGCCATAGCTGGGACCTTCACACTCCAAATCATCCCTCAAATGTTCTCTCTAGCCATTAACTTCCCTGCCCAGCAGTTCCTGCAGGCTCAGAGTAGGGTAGGGGTCCTAGCTTGGATAGGGTTTGCTCCCTTATTGCTGCACATTGTGGTCCTCTGTCTCTTCATCAAAGTGTTCCATTGGGGCACTGTTGGTGCTGCTGCAGCATATGACATATCCTCTTGGGCTATTGCTTTGGCTCAAGTGGCTTATGTGGTTGGTTGGTGTAAAGAAGGGTGGAGGGGCTTGTCATGGCTAGCCTTCTAGGACCTTTGGTCCTTTGTGAAGCTTTCTGTTGCTTCTGCAGTCATGCTTTGCTTGGAGGTTTGGTATTTCATGGCCATCATTGTTCTTACTGGACACCTTGAAAACCCAGTTATTGCTGTTGGCTCTCTGTCAATCTGGTAAGGTCTTGTATAGTTATGCTAGTTCTTTCTTTCTTTCAATCTTGTCAGTTTTTCCTATCAATGTGTGAGCATGATTGAAAGCCTCATGTTTCGCTTAAAATCTGAGCTAATGGTCAACTCTATAGACTTCATCATTGAGTTTTGAATTTTATATTACGTAAAAATTTTCAGTTATTGAGTTTGAATTCTTAAAATTTCTACAAAAGTCAAACTCCAACTTGGCCCATAATCTATTTACTCTTTCAGCATGAATTTGAATGGAAGGGAAGGCATGCTTTTTCTAGGGATAAATGCAGCTATAAGGTAAGTTCTTCATTTCTCTTCATCTTCAGTTAACTGGTTTTATAATTCAACCTTACTCTCCAACTCATAGCTTTTTCCGCTATTTTTCTGGTTTCATGTGGATCAGTGTGAGAGTTTCCAATGAGCTTGGATCAGGACACCCAAGAGCTGCAAAGTTTTGTGTCATTGTCACAGTTGTTCAGTCTCTCATCATTGGGATCTTTGTGCAGTCATTGTGTTGATCACAAAAGATCATTTTGCTGTCATTTTCACTGACAGTGCAGAGATGCAGAAGGCTGTTGCTCAGTTAGCATCCCTACTTGGTTCAACCATGATTCTAAATAGTGTTCAGCCCGTTATATCAGGTATGAAGAGCATCCCTATGGCACACTGTGATAAATAGAAAGCGGGTAAAACATTATTTTTGATCTCTCACCTCTAAATTGTTTTCAATTTAATCCCTCATTTATCGATCAATTCTTAATTTAGTCACTACTTATGAGTTTAGTCTCAATTGCGTCTCACACTGATATAAAAGTTAATATATTTAATTATTCATTTTCAACTAAATTTAAACTAAATATAGTAATATTTATATTAGTAATGAACCATATTGAAAATAGACTAATATGTAAGGGATCAAATTAAGAGTGTAGATTAGTAAGAAACCAAATTGAAACTATACTCATAAGGAAATGACTAAAATGATGTTTTACTCAAAAGAATAAAAATCTCAAAAATCTTAAAATTTTATTTGAAATACCTATACTAGAAGGGACAACATTCCTAATTGACCGGAGGCCTATTACAGGCAGCAAGATTCTAGTTCTTGTTTCAGTAATCCTAAATCCATAAGTCTTTATTTGAATTACCTAGATATCTTTATTACCCAATTACAAATCTTAATCCCCAAATAATTATTACAATATATATTGTGTAATAAAATAAATAATAATTTTGCAGTATGTTCATGCAATGAGAAACTCATGTAATGTAACGCTTCTGCTATGTTCATTGTTGCAGGTGTAGCTGCAGGTGGAGGTTGGCAAGCTATGGTGGCTTACATCAACCTATTCTGTTATTACATCATTGGACTCCCTTTAGGCTTTCTTCTTGGTTAACAAATTGCACTTAGGAGTTCATGTAAAAAAATCCATTCCTTTCCACAAATTTGGATTTTCTGTATTCCAACATTATATGCGCAAATCTAAAGGTCTGGTAAAAAAATTGTACAAACATAACTTAAATTAGTAAAAAAAAAAAAAAATCGAGATCTAATAAGCATAATTTAACAGTGGATAGTCAAAGTACTCATATAATTGTAAGGAATCCAAATTCCCTTATCACTTCAGTTGTAGGTGAAAGTTGTACTTTGGAAAGTGAAGTACAAAGAATTATTAATTAATTAAACCCTGTTATAATAGCAAAAATAATGACAATAGGTGATTAAATGTAAGAGGAAGTAAATTTCACACAACTACATATAATTATTAAATTTTTTTAATAAATTACAAAAATATAAACCATTTTTTTAATTAAATCAAATATTCCATACACTTCATGTTCTAAAGTGAAGAATTATGCACTCTCAGTCGAACTTGTATTCTTTTTGCTATATGGATACAACCACATGTTGTACTAAACTTTGACTGCGTCAAAGTTGACTAAGTCAATGGAGAAATGCCACTTGCACTTCTAAGTTTAATAAATTTTAAATTTAGCCCCCAAACTTTGTCATATTTGCAATTACAACCAGGTATACATCATTCTAATATTTTGTCTCAATAGTTATGAACCTTGTATTCAATTGTTTACTTTTCTTCTTTTGTTGAATGCGTCCCTCACATGACTCTTAAAATATCTCTTAAACAAGGTATAGTTTTATTTTATTTATTATAATATATATCATATGAAACAAATGTGTATATTTCTCAAACAGAGGCCATGTAACCAGGTTAATTATTATTATTATTTCGTTTTTATTTCATGTTCACAAAGTCAATTTGATGGAGCTACCTTTGAAACATTAATTGGTTACATGTGGGTTAATGACGTTGTTTGGTTGTAAATTATAATTTGATATCAACATTCATTAAAATATGACAAGTACATAATTTTTAATTATATCATAATATGTGTATAATTATTGTAAATATTTAAATTAAATTATAAAATTCTTATTTTATTATTAGTTAATCATACACTTGTCAGGCATTAGTTAAAAAACATAATAGTGAAGATATAAAAAGAAAATAATTCTTTTTAGGTACTTTACTTGTCACAAAATTATCATTTTAATTTTTCACTTATTGAAATGTCTAAAATAATTATCCACTCCTTGAAAAATATCACATTTGATTCTCACTATTTTAAAAAATATCAAATTTAGTCCATTTATCTTAAATCTTAAATCTAATTGATTAAATCTAATACTTTTTTTATTTGACAAATGAGGAACTAATATAATATTTTATAATGAGTGGGGGACTATTTAAAAATTACAGAGAATAAAAAAGACTAAATAACAATTTTGTGACAAATAAAGATAAAAAATATATTTTACTAAATATAAAAATCCGTATCTAAATTTTAGAACAAAAATAAAGCCTTGTTTAGCAAGTAACCCTCACATCACTTGTCACCATTAAATCAATAATCTAATGCATAAAATAGGGCCATGCATTGCACTTTAATTTATTCATCTGTGTGTCCAGTTTCAGAAGCTTACTATTTCTTCATGTAATTGATGACGCAAAGAACTGAAAATTAAGGAATAAAAGTTTTTATTGTTTTAAAAGCTTTTGATGTAAGAGAAATTGGCAAATTGATATTTTCATGTTCTTCATAGGGAATTTGGAGTGGCATGATTTGTGGGACATTGTTGCAGACAATAATATTGTTGTTTATTATCTATAAAACCATCTGGAACGAGGAGGTGAGCATATCAGTACTTGTTGAAAGACCAACTCATAGATTTTACTTTGGAAAAAAATATATTTTTGGTCTTTTATTTTGTTGTCAAAGTGTTAATTTAATCCTTCAAAGATAAAAAATATTAAATTAGTCATCTAAAGATAAAAAGGTAACTAAGTTGGACTTTTGAAAAGACCTTTTATTTTTTGATGGGTTTTAATTTTGGAAGACTATTTTGGTGTTTTACATTTTTTTTAGATTCAAATTGTAAACGACCAAAATTGTATGTTTCACTTTTACTTCATTCTCCAGTTATTATTGTTTTTTGGTATAACAAAAAGATTAAATCTAATGATACCTTTCACAAATTATTAAAAAAAATTAATTTATATGTAATTTGTTATATCTTTATTATGCTATTATTTATTAAAATACGACAAATATATTCAATTATATTACGAGACTAGAATGATTAATCCTGATAATTATGTAATTTTTAAACTATATTATATATATATTTTTTATATGCTATTGTTAGTTAACTATAAATTACTTATTTTTTAATTAAAAACTTTTATAATTAAAAACATAAATAATTGTATCTAAGTCTAGTTGTTATTAAAATTATTGACATGGCTAGGTCTGAAATGTTCAGGTTGAACAAGGATCAGAACGGATGAGAAGATGGACTGGACAAGAAGCAGAACTTGATGCCTCCTAGAAATGAAGAAATTTTCAAACTCTTCCATCATTTGTGTATATTATTGCATGAGGAAGATCATGGAAATGCATATATATGTGTTAGCTAGAAATTATCTTTATTCTTTAATTAAAAAAATAAAATATTGGATTCACAATTGTGAATTTTTTTTCTTTTTCAAAAACAAAACTAGTAAAGATTTTCAAATTACTTATATTATTATAATTTTTTTTAAGTTAAGAGTAGGGCAATAATTGAAATTTCATAATTTTTTATAAAATTAAATAATTATGAGAAAAATGTTCCTTTGATAATTCACTTTTAGCATTGAGATCAATTTAGTCTTCAGAAATATAAATTATCAAAATGATCTTATGAAATCCTTCATATCTTCGAAATCCTAAATGAATTTCAAGGTTAAAAGTGAAATATCAAAATTGAATTTTTCTTAATACATAAATTGCTACTATCTGTGTTCTTAATTGTCTTTTTTATGTTCGTAAAATTTATCTAATCAAATTTACGCATAAAATTTTTTCAAGAATTTTAGGAGTTAGATTTGGGTCTAAATTATATGAATACTCACATCGTTCGAAACCAATAATACATGCATATCTAATTTATATTTGCACAAATATTTATATATATTAAACAATGCAGATAGAAAATTATTTACCTACTAAATATAAATCCAAAAATGTCGACAAGAAAAGCCTATCATAGTCATTCCTCCTGTCCACTACATTCACATTTTCATTCACAAAGAGAGGAAATTTAATTTCAAAAAATTTATGATATTTAAAAAGTAACTAATTTTGATATTTAAAATTTATCCATTTTACTTTTTAAATTGTATATATATAAAGATGTTGTTAATTTAATACTAATCATTGGATGGACATAGTAACAATATTACAGCAAGGGATTCAGATTGGAATGTTGTGACTTGTGCTTGTGGTCCTATTAATCAAAGAAAGAAAAGAGCTTTTATGGTTCAATATGTGGCATTTTTCATTTGAAGTCTACTATATTTTCAGCAATTAAAGGTTAGTTAATAATTTTAATTAGTTTAGTAGAAATATTTTTATTTAAGAATCATAAAATCATTTACATTTGGTTGTCAATGTTGTGTATTGTATGCACTGATTATGTCAGATTTATATAGTAGTTATATTAAGTGTATTGGTAAGATTATTCTGATCTGGTTATATTTTAAGATTGTCATTTTTAGATTGATGACGTAATTTCTATTTATTTTTCATTATTTATCATTTTTTTGGAGAATAGTAATTTATGTTAGGGTTTATATTAATGTGTTAGAAGTGTTGTTACGATGATATTCTACTCTTTTTTTCATTTTTGGATTGATGATAAATTCTAATATTAAAATTTTTAATAAACAAGGCTAACAAATTTAGGCTATATTTGGTTGTATAGCGAAAAAGAGAATAACAGGAAATGGAATGGCTAAATTAGGACAAATACAAAATTTATTTTGGGATGCGATAAAATGGTTAAGGAGGAACTTCAAGCCACTTATTGTCATCAAAATCCTCATCTTTATTGTTTCTTTAAATTGGGAGTCCATGATAGAATAAAAAGGTTTCATGGTATAATTATTATAATATCCATTTTTGTTTAAAGCTTACTATACTAGCATTTTATCTTTAAGAGTAATATTGTAAAAATAATATGTAAGTCATTTAATTTTATTAATGATCATATTTCCTCCTTTTAATAAACCTCTAAATACGAAAGTAACACGTATTTTGTCATTCTACTCATTGTCACTCTATTCTTTTTCATTATTAGTCATTCTATTTTATTATCTCCTAAATTTCCAAACATAACCTTAACTTAGAAATTGTTTAACAAAGGTGAAAATAGAATACATAAAATAGGTAAAATTGGGAATTTTTGTAATAATTTTTATTGATGATTATTTATTTCAAGTTAAAAGGCTATTTAAATGTTTGGTAAAACTTGTAATAAGAATGGAAAATTGAAAATATTTTTTATATCATACGTGTAAATTTCTTTTTTTTTTTTTAGTAATTAATGGACTTAATATATAGAATAGGTAAAATTTGGAATTTTCGTAGAATGATTATTGTCTTATGTTAGTATTATTTTAGTATATAAATTACACAACTTTAATTTTGGGAAAATTTTGCAAAAAAAAATTCAAAATTTTAAAGTATGTTATTTAAAAATATAAAGATTAAAGATATTATTTGTAATGAATGATAATGAACATATAAAATAGATATAAGACAAAAATCAGGATTTCCATAAAATCATTATTTAGATTTTTGGCTTTGTTAGAAGATGAATTTGTGTTCTATTGTTGTTTTAAAATATTTTATTTGGTAAAATTGTAAAATAATACTAAATATTTAAAACAAGTAAAAGATAATAGTGCATTAAATATTAGGATTTGTAAGAAATATGTATTAAAAAAAATTTTTGGTAGAGTGTTGGAAAACGGGCTGACCGAAAAAGGCCTAGATTTATTATATTATTAAAATAATAATCAAATTATTTTTTCATTTTTTTTTCGAAGGAATTCAAATTTTAAATTTTATAAAATCTGAATTGAATTGCCATAATAACTATTTATTAAATAAAATAAATAATTAAAAGGATGGACATATTTGGACCCACTTAAAGCACCAATGAATAGGGTAGAGAGTGGCAAGGTTATCTGTAAACAAAACGCGCTAAAATAGTCCTCCACAGTGGCACATGAGCCACCGGAGAAAGTGGGTTTCGCCTTTCTTTTTTATTTTTTTTTACATTTTATTTTTGGCAGACACTCTAAGGGTGTGTAAGGGTGCGTGGAACACTATTTGAATGTGATTTTTAATCCTAAAAATCCCTAAAATCATATGCTATGTGTCGATATATGATGTGGGTACGTTTGAAAATTTTTTCTTTGAAAATTTTCTAATTTCATAATAATTTATTCATGCATAAATAATAACCATAAACAAATCATTATGATATAACACTTTGTCACACCTAAAATGTGACGGCAAAGCACGAAAAAAGAATAATTTTAATTTTGGCTTAAAAAAATAAAAATAAAAATTAAGAGTTACCACCAAAATTTTTAAAGGATAAATTTTGAAAAACTAATTTATAAGATGAGGTGGTCTACAATACAGGATCAAGTTCTAGAGTCGATTGTGCATGGGAAAGTTGTTAAGCACCCCACAACACTCATTCTCAAGAGCGATTACTCAAAGTTGATTAATTAAAACACATATGGCTTCAATTCAAATTTTGATTACTATTATTAATCACATGTCAAATAAAGAGAAGTGAATAATAAAAATTAAGAAAATAAAATAAAGAAAAAAAAAATGAAATATTTACAAAGGTTAACTTGATCTAGGATCAAAGCCTAGGGTCTAAGCACCTTGTAATAAATATCAAAGTCCACGTAATTTGACTAAAATACGTGACAGTTGTTTAGTGGTTTTATATTTTTGTAAAAAAAATAGGAGAGTTGAAATTAAATAAATTTTCATAAAGAAAACATAATTGAGATTCAGTTAGTATTTTTTAATTTACAAAATTAATTTAATATCACTCTCATGTTCCTTTCATTTTCTTTCTTTTTCTTTTTAATATTTTGGATTTTTTAATTTTATTTTAATTTTGAAATTGAATGAAACTACGGTGTGAAAGGATTTTGGGATTTTTGAATTGATTTTTTACTACAAATGACAGGAAAATAAAATATTTTTTTATTTATTTTAGAATTGTCACACTTTCTTTTTTTTTTTTAAAAATAAACAAATATTGATTTTCAAAACTTAAGGAAACTAATAATTTCACGCAACTTTTATTAGTTAATTCTCAAATATTTGACGAGATTAACGATCTCACATGACTATTTGAAAATAAAATTAAAATGAAACAATATGAAAATATAATTAAACAATATTACATATATAAAAATTTTATAGCCATTGTTTTCTTTATTGGACTCAAAAATCGAAATATCATGCTTAAGTTTTACCACTGTATAATTTTTATTGAACTTAAAACCAAATCCAAGCATTAAGTTAGGCCAATACCTTAACACCAAGAGAAGAAAATATTTTCTTTCTGCCATATGATGTAACAAGAACTCGAACCCAAAGAACGATTACCGTTCACTTAGGTGGGATCACTTGACTCCACACAAACCTACGACATAAAGAATGATGGACACATTCAGTGCTGCCAAGCTCTTCACCAACTCTTCTCTTCTTTCTTTCTCCTCTTTTTTCGCTTGATCCTCTGCTGCTCGTGCTTCCTTGCTGCCTCAGTTGAGAAAGCAGAGAGGTCAAGCCTTCTTCTTCTTTTCTCCTGAAGCTCTCAGTCTCACCCTTTGCTCCTCATGCTTCCTAACTCTCTTCTCATGCCAAATCTCTTCGTTCTCTCTCTTAATTTCTCTCTCTCATTCCTTCCTCTGTTTTCACCTCTACAAACTTCCCCCTTCTATTTCCTTGCTTTTGGCCAATGAAACAGAGGGTGGAAGCAGCCCCTCTTCTCTCTCGGTCACACTCTTTCTCTTCTCGGGCTCTCCTACTCTCGGTTTCTCTTTTCTGTTTTTGTTCTTTTCACTCTCTGTGGTTTCAAGCTCTCTTCTCAGCCTCGTCGACAATCCCAGCTTGTTGGCCGCTCTTCCCCCACTGGACCTGGCAGCAAAAGCTCTCTCCTGAACTCTCCTTACCGTATTTTCAGTCTGAAGACCCGAAGTTCTCACTCCTTCTTCCTTTCAGCTTTCTCTCTTACTCCTTCTTCTTCAAGCTCAGCTCCTCCCCGATTTTCACATTGCATGAACTCTGCTTTTTTCCTTGCTTGGCTTCACCCTCAGTCTGTGCCTCTCGACCTCTTCCTCCCAAACTCTCCTTAAGCTCCACTCTATTCACATTACATAGGCTCCATTCTTTCTGTGTTTTCTTCCTTTTCACGTGTTCGCTCCTTGGCCTAGGTTCCTCGTCGCTTTCTCGGGTTCCTACTGTCTCTTTCTCCTCGTCGTTCTTGCTTGACCAAACTACTCCTCCTCTGTTTTTGCAAGCTCAAGCAGTGGTGCACTGAGGGAAACCCTTTTGTGCGTCTCTGTTGGCTACTCTCTATTTCATGGCCAGCAAACAGGGGTATCTCAACTCGGTTTCTCACTGTCTCTTTCTTCCTCTTGCTCTCGGCTCTCAATCTTTCTCTCTTGCTCTCCCAGTGTCCTTTTGGTTTCTCATTTCCCCAGTTTCCCGTTGAAGTTCCTCAAGCTCTCTCTCTCTTTCGGTTTCTTTCTTCTTCCTCGGACTCGTTTTCATGCAAGAAGATTGACCATCCCCGGAAGTTTACTGAAAGTGGGTTGTTAAAGGAGCCATTTCTGTAAACCCCGGTAACCCTTTTGCTCCAAGTGTCCCCAGGTGTCTTGACGAGCCTACTTTTAACGCGTAAGAGGCAGCATAGGTAGCCTTCCCCCTTCCATTTTTCTTCTTCTTGCTTTTCTACTATCCATGCTCCACCATACTCAAACTGTAGCCCGTGTCCTTCTAGCTCTCTAATCAGCATGGGTGTGTCCCCATTGGTTCTGCATGGGCCTCGCATGATTAGAGCATGGGCTTGTAAAGAGGTATAGGTTTCCATGGACATATGCATGGGTTTAGCAGCAGCAAAGACTTGCAGTACATTATGAGTTTTTTGCCTTTTTTATTTTTATTATTTATGATTTTTATTTTATTTTATCTTATTTAATTTTTATTTAATTTTCTTTCTTTTTATTTTTATTTTGTTTTTCATATTTTTTTTATTTTGTATTATGTGACTCACCCATTTTATATTTACTTAACTAATGAATTAATTAATCGAATAATTAATTAATTATTAATTTTTTATTCTTATTTTATTTCAAGATGAGGTATTCACACACTTGTTTTCTTTTACAAGAACAAATGAGCTTAGAGACATTAAAAAAAATACAATAAAAGCCTAGAGATTTGTATCCAAGCTCACATAAGGGATGTTAAAAACTTATAGAATTAAAGGTTAAAGGCATAAAGCTTCCTCATTCCTCATTTATTTGAGGTATAATCAATTTGTTACCTGAAGATCAATATTGGATACCCGTCAAGGAAAAACAAAAAGAAAAAAAATTAAGCTACACCCAGAAGTGGGTTAAAGACTTAAATTTCAATTGATGTGCTGTAAAAATAGATATTGAAGAAGAATGACATTTTGTTAAGAACGTGAGATGTTCAGTTTTGCTTTCTCAATTTCCAAACATGAGAATCGCATGTCGTTTTGGGAATAGTGCACAAGAAATGGGTATCCATCTCAAGGGATTGAACAAGCATTCATGACAACTCTTAAAGAGACACGTATAATTGGAGACCTACCAT
This sequence comes from Delonix regia, assembly GCA_037074485.1. Lineage (NCBI taxonomy): Eukaryota > Viridiplantae > Streptophyta > Magnoliopsida > Fabales > Fabaceae > Delonix > Delonix regia. Next base: position 19,247,727 of record CM073460.1, read on the forward strand.
CAAATATGAAGAGGATGAGATATTGTTTAATAAAATGAAACATTTCCAAGATTAGGTGTATTAATGAAGTGTTTTTCGTTGAATATTTTTTGCTCTAATTATATCGACTTTGATGAATATTTATTAATACTATTGTGTCTAAAAAATTATATTATATTGAGTGGGAGTTCTTTTTTTTTTTTTCTTTTCAGATATGGTTGTTGAAGAACTACGACTTCAATGATATTTGCATGCAAATATGATAGAAGATAATTATATCATTAGGATTTATGTGATGGAAGTAAGATAATCGTAGACTTCCTATCATGAACCTAATAATTTTATTATTGTTCTAGTCATAATTTATGGCTAATATATGTTATTATATATTTGCATTAATCTTGTGCAATGTCTATGTAGATATCTAAAATATAATTATGTCTACCAAAAACATTATTGTTAAGCTCAACATGGTGAGAAATTGAATGGTGACAATTGGGAAATATAGCACCATAAGTGTGAATATAAGTCATATTCGATCACTCAAGCCATATGGGTTATTTTGAAGGACAAGTTTGGTGGCACTTTTGTAACCAAACTGAGACAACTGATTATCAAGTTTAACACATATAAGTTATGCCCAAATAATTCCATGAAGCAACATTTGAGAGAAATGTCAAATATGATAAGAGAGTTAAGTATCTAGTCATGTTCTTACATATAAGCAACAAGTCCAAGCTGTGATAAAGTATTTTCTTGCAAGTTGGAATACATGAAAGTGAATTTGACCCATAGCGGGAGCATCACCACCTTTAATGAAGCTACTCATCATCTAGTGCTTTAGGATAACTGCTTAAAGGTAACAAGGTCTTTAAGTTATGCTTACATGACGGAGACTGCTAGGACTTCAAGACCCAAAGGCAGAAAAGGCAAACGCATTCAAAGGAAGAAAAAGTCTAGCTAACAATATAAGAAGGCTAAAAGAATTTAAGAAGAGAGGCAAGCATGGTAGAAAGAAGCTTGACATACATAAGGTCAGCCTACAAGAAAATGGGCCATTTTGCTCATGACTACATTGAGCAAAATAAGGTAACACAATGCAGTAAAATCCTACATTTTATCTATGTTTCTAGTGATGTGCTAATGGTTGAATCTCATCCTTTGTGGATTGTAGACTCAAGAGCCATAAACCATATAGCTAAGGATTGTGATCGTATGTGGAATACCGTTGGTGGCCTTTCAGAAGCAAATGGCTATATGTAGGAAATAATGCAAGAATAGAAGTTAAAAGAATCGGTACATGCAAGTTAGTTTTGTGTGGTGGATGAATCCTCTTCCTACACGATGTTTTATATGCTATAGAAATCCAACAGAATTTAATTTCTATTGTGTGTCTTCTTAAATGAGGTTTAAATGTTAGTTTCCATGATTGCTCAGTTGACATTTGTAATAAGACAACTTATTATGGTTCTGGTATCCTTTTTAATGGTTTTATTATGTTAGACACAATCTATGACAATAATTATGAACATGATTGCTTTGTTTTATCTTTTGCTTCAAATTTAGCGTCAAATATGAATATTTGGCATGCTAGGCTAGGCCATATAGGGCTTGAAAGAATGAGTAGACTAGCAAAAGAAGGAATGCTAGGACAATTTCTAATCAAAACAAGAAAACCATTTGGAATAACAACAAGGGTCTATAATCCATTGCAATTAATTTATTCTAATATATGTGGTCCAATGAGTGTGAGGGCAAGATACAAAGCATGGTATTTTATTACATTTATTGATGATTATTCACAATATGGTTAAGTTTATCTTTCTCCAATAAGTCTAAAAGGGAGAAATATAACTTTACTAGAAATGGTTAAGTCAATGATAGCGCAAGCAATTTACCAATTCATTTTTTAGGAGATGCATTATTAACAACTGCTTTCATACTTAACTTAGTGCCCTCTAAGTCAGTTACATCCACACCCTATGAATTGTGGACAGGTTGTAAACATGATTTAAGAATTTTAAGACCATGTGGGTTAGCTATTTATATTCATGAAATTTCCCCCAAATATGGAAACTAGGCACTAGAGGTAAAAAATGTATCTTTGTCAAATAGTTAAAACAATCAAAGGGCTATGTCATCATTGGTGAAAATGAAGATAGGAATGCAACTAAAATAAAATCAAGAGATACCACATTTGTAGAGAATTAATTTCCTAGTAAAGGAGAAATCGATAAGAACTTATCTCTCTCTAAGATAAGTGATCAAGAAAATAAGGGACAAAAGTTATGCCTCGACCTATTAATTCGAGTAAGAGCCTTATGCCACAAGATGAAAATCTTGTGCCAAATGAAAACATTACACAAGCAACCCCACTACGTAGGAGGAACTGAGAGAGTGTGCCCAAATGACATTTTGAAATTGAGGGGGCGATACTCATAGTTACTCCACAAGATGATAAAGAGCCAAAGATAGTTCAAGAGGGCCCTACTAAGGAAAATTTGGGGGAAAGGAATGGAAGAAGAAATTGATTCAATGAGGACAAATCACTTTTGGTACTTAGTTAATCTCCCATCTAGCCAAAATGCTATTAGGAACAAATATGTTCTTAAGATCAAAAGAAAAGTTGATGGGACGATAAAGAGATATAAAGCTAGTCTAGTTGCCAAGGGGTACACGCAACAGGAAGGTATAGATTATTAAGATACATTTTCAGTTGTTATGTGTTTTAATTCAATAAGACTGATCCTAGCCATAGTTGCAAGTTTGATTTTGAACTACATCAAATGGATGTAAAAACAATATTTTTAAATGGTGAGCAGGATGAGGAAATCTACAAGAGCAACCTTCAGGCTTCATTGAAAAAGGAATGGAGCAAAAGTTTGTAGGCTTCAAAAAATCCATTTATTGATTGAAACAATCATCTAGATAATGGTATTTATAGTTTCACGAAGCAATGACTTCATATGATTTTCACATGATCGATAAAGATCATTGTGTATATTAAGCAATTCAATAATGACCTTGTGTTTATATTAATGGCTGAGAACAGTGTTGATTATATTGTAGCTGTAAAAGAATGGCTATCTTTGAACTTTTAAATGAAAGATATAGGTGAAGCAGAATAATTCTTGGAGTTAGAATCAAAAGAGATAGCTTAAAGAAACTATTTTCTCTTTCACAAGAAAGTTATATTAAGAAAATTCATGAGTAATTTAATATGAAAGACTGCAAACCCATTGATACCCCTGTAGTAAAAGGTGGAAATTTGAGTTGTAAAATATGTCCTTAAACTAATTTAGAGAAGGAAATCATGAAAATAGTCCCATATTCTAGTGTTATTAGCAGTTTAATGTATGCAAATGATGTGTACAAGACTAGATATTTGTTATGCAGTCACCCTTGTAAGCCCGTACCAGTCAAATCCAGGTCAAAGACATTGGAAAGCCATCAAGAGAATCTTAAGATGCTTAATGGGTAACGTGAATTATGCATTGTGTTATGAAGGAAGTGATTTGTACTTAGTAGGATACTTCGATACAGATTAGGGAAGAGATCTGGATGCACGAAAATCAACTTCTAGATATGCAATCTTACTAAACAATGGAGTCATATCTTGGAGTAGCAAGAAGCAGACATGCATTGCACTATCCACCATGGAACAGAGTTTGTGGCATGTTCTATTGTGGTATAAAAAGCAATATGGTTGAAAAGAGTCATAGAGCATTTGAGGATTACTAGTAGGACATTAAGTCCAATACTAATTAATTATGATTGTCAAGCAGTCATAGCATATACAAAGGACCCTAAGTATCATAGTAGGACAAAGCACATCAACACGGGATATAACTTTATTAGGGAAGCAATAGCATAAAAGAGTGTTGTAATATAGTATATTTTTATGCATAAAATGATATTCAATCCCCTAACAAAGCCCATACTTAAAGATGTGTTTATGGAACATGTTAAATCTCTTGTTATTCGTAGAATATAAAGGAACGCTCTATGTACAATGTGATTACTTGAATGAATATGCATGTTTATTTCATTATTAAAAAGCATATCATTGTATAGTGCATACATAATAACAATATGTTATACAAGTTAGTAAGGTTGGCTTTCTCACATAAGCAACCGCCTTTGGTGCTCATGTGGAGCACGTAAAAATGAGACATTTGTGTTCGTTGTATAGGGCAACTTACAAGCCAATACGAAAAACGAAAGAACACAAAATATAAACATGTCATCTTGATGAAAATAAAAGATGATTGAGATAAGATCTAAGGAAAAATATAATTATATGGATCGAATTATGGATACCCATCATCCATAATATCTATAGCTATATGTAAATGCTCTTCTAGGTGCTATGAGGGCAAGTAGAATGGAAGGATTCAAGTTAGATACAATATGTTATTGGACTAAAATCCATATGGTGTTTATAAGTAAAATTGAGATACACTTTTACAAGGTAAGAGGAACACCATAGCATGTAATTCATATTACATATGCTTAGTAACCACAAGTGGGAAGCAAGTGAATAAATTCCTGTTTCATTGTTGTGAGTCCCAAAAAGGAGAAAATCCTTTCAAGGATACCCTCATGACTTTGACAATATCGTAAGAAGATAAGTCAGTGCTTGCTACTTTGGCATATACCCTACGATTATGATAATATAACCCAAAGGGATATTGTTAGGAAAGTAGTTGATTTTGATCTAAGTGACATGTGGTTGAAAGGCAAATCACTCGAAATATACACAACTATGCTAGTGTCTAAGACATATATGTTATGATGTAATTTTGGTGGCATCATATGCTAGAAACTGTATATAAAAGAAGGCAATCTAAATGAAATTAACACTCAAGAGGGATTAGAATTGCCATTAACAAAAGTGTATTTAAGTTAATCTAGGGCATCTGAGGCACATATATGTATATATATGATAATGAGTAGTAGTCTCTCATGCTGGTTCAACACAAGGAATTGTAGTATGAGAGCTTCCAAAGGTTGTGCCTATGTAGTCACGACAAAGCACCGAGTATGAATGTCTAAGAGTAATAAAGGATTTTGTATGGTTCACCCATTATATGCAAGTGAGAGATGTTAGAAAATGGGCCGCCCAAAATGGTTGAGCTAGAAAGGACCAAATTTATTATTTTATTAAAATCATAATTAGGATCAGTATTTTATATTTCTAGAAGGAATTCAAATTTTGAATTTTATAAAATCTGAATTAAACTGGCGTAATTGACAACTATTTATTAAATAAAATAAATAAATTGAAAGAGGGGCATAACACACGTAAAAACCAACTACCCTGCCCCCCACTCTCCTAAAAACTAACTCCCTCTTCTGAATACTTTAAATAAGTAGGAGTAGTACAAAGTTTTCATGTTTAAAAAAAATAGAAAGGAGGAGTTAAAGAACACACAAAACGTAAAAAACTTTCTTTGAGAGAGAAGTGCGAGTACTCTTGAGAAAAGTGTGTCTTTGTTGTAAATCAATTGCTATAGCTTGCATGTGATTACAACACAAACCATGTAAGGTGATCATAATAAAGATCTGACTTCGCGTAAAGGTAAGTGTATTAACTTAACCCTATCTAATCGAAAGTATGAATGTTATATTCAAAATTCAAAATATATATAAAAATAGAATATTTGTTTTTGGTTGATTTCATAATGAAATTTAAAAGAAATCTTATATTTGTTTATAAATAATTTAATAACATAGACTTATATATAATTCCTTATATCCTTACCGTCATATTCTCCTATAAGAAATGATGTGTAGAAATATTTTTTTTAAAAAAAAACTCATTCAAGTGATGCAAAGTTATAAAGAACTAAATTTATTTACAAAAGATATATACTTATCATGTTATTATTGAAAAAATTAATAATAAAAGTATAAAATCTATACCTAAATTTTCTCATAATATAATTTTTTTCTAAAAATATGAAGTTTTGAAAACATTGTATATAATATTTTTATATAGTTAGCAAACTTTACCAACAAATAAAAATTACCATGGATTGAACATTTTGACCACTGAAAAAAAAAGAAGCTTAATTAAGTATTGTAAGTAAGAACCAATAGCAACTAACCTATTAAAAGGGAACAGTTAGCATGCTAAATCAATAATAATTAACTGCTGGGAGTGACTAAAGTCCTATTAAAATCAATTCTTTATAATTAACTAAAACAAACCAAACCAACTAAAAACTTTAAAATTAAAAAAAAAAAAAAACACATCTACTTCTCCAATCTCTAAAATTCAAATTGTACAGCGTAATATGTCTTTCATTTATGGTCACTCGATACTCTCTCATCAACATATTTTATGGGACTAGATTAAAATAACAGCACAAAATGTCTCAAGATCATGGCTATTAATTGGTTATTTTAATCAATCAAACTTATTTGGTGACAAACTCAGTAACGGAAAATTTATGCCTAGGCCTAAAGGTTTGAAGACTGTTATTGACACCTATCATTTGATTGATCTTCAACCAAGGGGTCAATGGTTTTTTTTGTTCAACAATGGGCAATGTTCCGAAGCTGTTTTGGCTGTATTGATAAAGTTTTTCGTAATCAACAATAGCTGCATTATTTCTCTGGTCAATGGGAAAAGTTTGATCCTAACAATAAGTCAATTATTTGTAAATGTAGGAAGTTTGAGACCATTGGTTAACTAAGGTGTATGATGTGAACAATGTTAAGATAGTTCTGGATCAATATATTCTAAATAAGTGGACCAAGAAAAAGCAAGAAGTGGTGTGGTACATAATTTCAAGAAAGAATTTGAAGAAGATACTAGCCTAGACAAGATGCAAGATATAGACAACTCTATTATATGCTAATAAAACTAGCAACTAAAGCATTTGAATGTCCAGAAACATTCTCTTTTGGTGCCTAAAGCTATGTTTGAGTTGGTCAAGTAAGCAAATGAGCTTTACTTATGCAAAAATGTTTAGAGACACATATCAGTGCCACTACATTTACAACAAGTGAAATCATATCTCAAGCAAAAGGTTTGAAGAAAAGAATTAGTATAAGGAGTAAGACGTAAGATGAGTTGGGTCGAGCTTCAATTTAAGAAAATAACTCCAAGTGCCAAATGTTCACAAGTCAAATGTATTACGATAAGTAAAGATATGCGCATATATGTGTTCAAAGCCCACTATACTGTTTCTTATGACATAATCATTATAGGGAAATGAAGCACACAAGCAAGTGCAATTTGAAATATTAATGGTAAAGATTTAATACAATAAAAGAATATGTTGTTTCCTATGTAATTATCATTCAAGATGTAATCAATGTTTTTTTCATTGTAAGCACCTCTTAGATCATCTTAACACAATGGCTTGAAGCAATGGAGTTTAGTGAATTTTACTTTTGATGTTATATTTTTGTAGCCTTGCAATTGTATACCAATGAAGATATGTTAGTTTCTTAATTTTGAATCAAGTCTATTAAAAAAATGCATTTGTAGAGAGATAAAAATATATTATGTTAATTTAAAATCAAGTCTGTTAACAAAAAAAAAAAATGCATTTGTATGCACATGATAATATGTTAGGTTAATTTTGAATTATGTCTGTTAAGAAAAAATGCATTTGAATAGACATGATGATATGTTAGGTTAATTTTAAATCAAGTTTGTTAAAAAAGAACATTTGTATAGAGATGAAAATATGGTAATCTCTTTAGTTATTATGAATCGCGTAGTATAAAGGGTAAATGAGAAAATTTCTTTTCCTGTATATTTACCATTGTCATTTTAAATAACAATATAATAATAAGTGTAAATTTACATGTTAAGTAAGATGCAAAAAGGTTATATAATTGTAAAAATATATTTTTTAAAATAATGTAATAATATTTTATATCATTATTTATAGTTGTGAGATTTTATGTAAGAATATAGAGCATGTTTGGCACACTATACATAACTAAATTGTATTAGCTTATACAACGCAGTCCACCTTGATTATGGGTTTGATTTATGCATTAGATTGTATTAATTTATACGATCAATTCTCATCAACCATTCTTAATGAGGTCCAATATTGTATTACTAATCCAATCTCTCTTGACCTAATTAGGCATGATTACATTAATATGTTGATTTTTTCATTTGATCTCATGAATGAAATTGTTATCAATAATATTCTAAAAATATAAGTTAATTTAAAAAATATGAACTCATAATTTTTTTTAATTTAGTCCCTCACAAGTAAGAAAATTTTCTATTTCATTCCTTATAAAATTGTCTTCTCAATTTTGTCTCTCACATATGTAAATTTCTTTATTTGATCCCTCCAAATTAAAATTAGTATCAACAATATCCTAAAATATAAGTTAACTTAAAAAATACAAACTTAAAAAAATTCTCAATTTGGTCCTTCACATAAGATATTTTTTTTAATTTGATCACTCATAGAGTTGTCTTCTCATGTTAGTCACTCACAGGATTGTCTTTATAGTTTAGTCCCTCATGTATGAACATATTTTCCTTTGATCCTTCACAAATAAAAATGTTATCAATAAAATCCTCAAAAAAATAAGTTAACTTAAAAAAAATATGAATTCATATAAATTTTTCTCAATTTGGTCCCTTACATATAAGATATTTATCAATTGTGCAAAATACTTTTTTAGTCCCTCATTTATCACAAAATTCCTATTTTGGTTCCTCACTAAAAATCCAAAAATGGTCCCCCACTCATTAGAAAATATCACACTTTGCCTTTCACTTTTCAAAAAAAATACCAAATTTTATCCATTAGATTAGATTTAGAGTTTAGAATTTAATAGAGAGACTAAATTTGGTATTTTTCTGAAAAGTGGAACATTAAGTGTGACATTATTTAATGAGTGGGGAACCATTAGACATATCATTGAGTTGGGGACTAAAATAATAATTTTGTAATAAGTAAGGAACCAAAAAAAATATTTTTTTTTCTCTTCATTAATTTGATCCTTCATAAAACTGTCACTTAATTTAGTCCCTTACGTATGCATATTTTTCCATTTGATCCCTCAAAATAAAATTGCCATCATAATATCTTGAAAAAAATAGATAAAATAGCTATCGATAATATCCTAACAAATTAATTTAATTAAGAAAATAAAACTCATAAGAAATTTTTCTCAATTTAGTCCATCATAGATAAAGTATTTTTCAATTTGATCATTCTTAGAGTTGTCTTCTTAGTTTCATCCCCACAAATAGAATTTCATCATTTAATCCCTCACAAATAAAATTGTTATCAATAACATCCTAAAAGAATAAGTTAATTTAAAAAATATGAAAGATATTATTAATAATAATTTTATTTGTGAAAGATCGAATTCATAAATATCCATATATGAGAGACTAAATTGAGAAATATTTTATTTGTGAGGGATCATGTTGAAAAAAAAATTTATGAGGGTCAAAATTGTGATGGACCAAAATATAATTTTAGTCTTTTATTTTGAAAGTTTGATTTTCCAATTCTACCTTTAATACATATCGATATATTGCTATAAGTATAAAGGTGTATAAATATAAAACAAAAAAACAAGAAAACAATAAATTCTCTCTTTCTTTTTTTTTTTGGGACATTATGTTGAATATAATGTTTTTAAGTAAACGACATTTGTGTTAAAATATTTAATTTCTATCCTAGTGTCATAAAGCATTTCACCAAAAGTAAATTAATAATATCTTATAATATATTTGGATGGATGATCAAAGAAGGAGTGATAATGAATGAAATAACTAAATTAAGATGAATGTATATTTGAAAATTTATTTTTTATGAAATGGAATAATAAAAAAAGGACTCTAAGTCCACCCCTTGCCATCCAAAAACTCATTTTTATCATCTTTTCAAATTTAAAGCAAAAATGGAATAGAATTGAATGAAATGACTTAGTGGTATAATTATTATAATATTATCATTGACTAAAAACTTACTATACTACCATTCTATTTAAAAAGTACTATTGTAAAAATGATATATGTCATTTTATTCCACCAATGACCATTTTCCAAACTTCCAAACAAGACAATGGCATTTATCTTGTTATTTCAATTTTTATCACTTCACTCCCTTTTATTATTAGCCATTTTATTCTATCATCTCCTAAACTTCCAAACATAACCTTATACAATACTATATAATATCATACTAAACACCACATAATATTAAATTCTTATTAGGTCTTATCTTATCACCTTATATTGTATGTAAAACAAGGCCATTCTCAAATGAAAATAAACTGTTACGATTGCATAACTATAGCCATCATTTTTCAAGAAAAAAAATTAGGGATTTAGATCCTCTAAAACATGGAACTTGTAAAATGCATTTAAAGTAGAGAAAGACAAAGGAAAAAGAAAGTGGGTGGAAAGAGAGGGAATGAACCCCATACACACTACCACTTCTATGTTACTCCCTCTTTACTTTATAAGCATTTTGCACTTTAGAACATCCAAACTAAATGAGGGGCGCCATGCTCGGTCTCTCATGTCCCATTTGTTGCGTCTTCCATTTTTAGGAATGTTTGTACGACGTTAACCATGTGAACACTCGACAATCCCATTTCTTGTTTTGTTGAACAATGTCACATGTCTCTGGCCAAAAAGAAAAAAAATACCATGTTACATGTCTGGCCAATTGTCTACGAGTTTAATGTGTGATCCACTTTATAACAATTAAAAATTATATTAAAAATTAGAATGAAACACTTATAATTTTAATGAAATAAATTAAGACAAGTTATAATTACAAAATAAAAAAATTGATTTGTCTACGTATAACTTTTACTAAAGAGTGACATCGAAAACACCTACCTGAATGCCCGTATATTTTGCCTTTCGAATCTTTTTTTAACTAATGTAGAGTTATGTATCTTTTTTTCTAAAAAAAAAAACAAATATCATATTAATTCCTCACTTATAATTACATTCTCAATTTAATTTTTTATTAATATAAATATTAACATATTTAATATAAATTTAGCTGAAATTAAAAAAAAACTAAATGCATTATCTTTCTTATTAATAAAAGACCAAATTAAAACTGAATGATAAAAAACTAAATTGTAACTACAAAATAATGAGACATTAAATTAAAAATCAAATAATAAATAAATAAATAACTAAAATAATATTTTACTTAAAGCACTCTTGTAAATTTTCGTTCAAAACAAGTTTCAAATTGTTGTTCAATTTTGTGTTATAAAAAAAAAAAACGTTTTTTTTAATATATCCGACATATATACTGAAAATTTTCTCCAGAATTGAGGTGTGCTGGATGCTACTGACTGAGAAAGATGCGCCAAATATAATTTTTAAATAAACAGCTTTTTCTTCGGAAAAAAAAAAAACTAAACAGCTTTTTCTAATGTGTCTTTTTTTCTCCCTCTTTTTTTGTCAAAGGTCTTCAGGTGCTAGTGAAGCCAAGATTGTTCACCACTGCCATTTTTATGACGTCACTTTATTTTTTTTTTAAATTCACACCATGCTGTTTAGAAAAGAAAAAGAAAACCAAGTGTTTATCTTTTAAAATAATGACAGATATTATTTTACGTGTTTACTAGTTTATTTAGAGAAAATTACAGTCAATACATTTATAAATATTAGTAAATAATTGAATTTAATAATATACTTTGATATTTAAAAAATATAATATATTAAAGAAAATCCACAAACTTAATATGTGAAAATGGTGAGAGCGAAATGAAGACAATAAGCTCATTGACAGAGCATTATCATAAACAATTTAATCATGTATTATTTTTTATTTATTTTAATTTTAAATTATATCAAATGATATTAATAATTTCTTATTAAAACATTTAAGAGATACCTAATTAATTACTTTATTATTTTGTCACGTTGACTTCAAAAATTATTTGAACTTCACAAAATTCTCAATTTAAAGGATATTTAATTAATTCATTAATTTTCTCGTTGATCCAAAGAATTCTCAAACTTTAAAAAATAATTTATTAATTTTTTGGTTTATTTTATAAATTTCTCAAAATTTAAAAAATTTTTAATTTAAGAAATAATTAATTAATTTATTAATTAATTATTTCATTATATTTCTTGTTGACTATAAAAAAATTTATATAAATTAATGACTTTATTATTTTTTTTGTTGATTACGAAAAACTTACACACCTTAAAATACTCTTGATAAATATATAAAAATAAAAATAAAAAATTATCACACAAAAAATAAAGAATTTACTCAACAGGATTTTCTCGTCAAAGTTTTTTTTACCTAATTGTTTTCTTAAAAATGATGCTTATCCTCTACATTAAGAAACTATTATGTAAAATTGGAAAAAAAAAAAAACAAATGGGCCCATAAAGATCACTCAGAAGCCGAACAGGAGAATGTAAAGTTGGTGACAAAATGAAGAAAAATCCATTATTTAGCAGTTGAAAGTGACGAGTGATAAAGGCATCTTTATTACATATAATCAGAAAGTGGATGGGGAATAAAGATAGATGCACCCTGAATCAAACCTCATGATCACAGTACATTAAAAAATTATATTAATTTTTTAAAAGTTTTTTACACTTTTATTTTATTTATTTTGCGTTTAAATTTGCATATTTAATTTAGTTTTATTTTAAAATAAAATTTTTATTATTATATTGATCAAATATATAGAGAATATTTATTGCATTATACAGATAATATATATGATAATGTTGTTAAGTATGATAAATACAATGAGAACGTGTGTAAGAAGGGAAATGGATTTTCTTCACTCACTCAAAGAAGCTGTAACTGCTGTACCGTGCAATTTATTCAATATAGATTATTAAATTAAAATTTTAGACTGCATGCTATTAATATTGAAGTTTTTGACCACATGCGATCATTTATATCTAACTTGGACTATCATTTCTGTGCTGTTTCTTTAATATTGGCTAATATATCTGTACATTTCTTTGGTAATGCTGGAAAATCGAAGCCACGTAATAAAGGGACATGAGCTAAGGAATCTTTGAGAGAGATAATAAAACAGATCCCTTTCAGTAGGGAGATTTTTGCAGTAGAGCTTTAGGACTGTTAGATTTAGTTTTTAAATTGCTTGTAACTGTGAGAGTAAGTTTTTAATTATTGATTTCAATTTTCAAGAATTATCAATTTCAATAACTCAAATTTAAATACAAGTCTTTTAATTTTTTGCAGTAATTAATGTTAACTATTGGATCTTATGGGAGCAAGCAACAAACCAAATTCATTTATAAGGACTTAGCTCTGAGTTTAGAGTTTGATTTAAGGTTTGTACTTTTCATTCTCTTCTCAACTACAAATGATTCATACTGTGACGAACATAGCTCAAAGATAGTCTCTGAATGCTTCACAGACTCATACTTCGTGCAGGCAAGAAGCCAAGAAACGCAAGATTTTGAATGCACCTGGGCCCCATGTTGAGTTTGGACATTTGGTTTGGTTCAAATGATACGATCATTTCAGTGACAACATTTTTTGTAATTAAGTCCAAGTAATCCATCTTTTAGCATAATTTATGAAGGTATATTATCTTTTATTTTACTATTATGGTTTTTCCAAATGTTTAGTGAAAAAAAATATCATGTTAGTTCTTGAATTATCACTAATTATTATTTTAGTGTTTCATTTATTTTGTTATCTAAAACGATATTTCATTAATTAAAATTTGTCATTTTTAGCCTTACTCTTTTAAAATTATTATTATATGTAATTCTTTAAATTAAATTCAATTAAATTATCGTGAAAATTTTTAATTAATGAGACACTAATTTAAATATTAAAATGAGTGGAAAGATACTAAAATAATAACTTGCTAAAAAATAAATAACTGAAATGATATATTTCTTTCTATCAATTATTGTGGTTTTCTTTTTGGATGCTCTATGCTATGTAGGCTATATTTAAAAACTAGTTCATGGAATAAAAAGTTGCGAATAAAAGAAGGCCCCACAAACAATGGAGGCCCAACACTAGCATGGAAAGCTGGTGGCAAAAAGAAGCAACATCCATTATTTAGGAGTTGAAATTACAATCCAATAATAAAAGGAATCTTTTATTATATTATTTCATCATCCATAATTCCATATGCACTTAGAGAAGGACTAAATATTAACATATTATATACTTTTATATATATATATATATATATAGATATATATATATATATATATATATATATATATTCACTTACTGATGTGGGATTTAAAGCCACTCCAAGGACACGTTTTACTTCTTATCCCAATTTTACCTTTCACACAAATATTTTTTTCTTTAACAAGAAAACAAAACTACTTAATGTGAATTATCCTTAGTCCTATATTAAATCATTATAATTTATAACTTTATAACGTTAAAAGTAAGTTTGTCTATCTTTAATATTAGAAGCTGTAAAAAATTTGCATTTAAATATATTTCAAAATTTATCAAATGTGAAAATGTGAACATTTTGTAAGGGAAATTTGCAATTCTTTCCAAATGCAAACTCATATATTGTGATTTTATTCCAAATTAGATCGTTCTAATTGATTATAAATGGCATTCAATTCCATCGCAAGTAAATATCACTCAACTGCGGTTCGCGTGTTTTTCTTTATAAGTTTTATAAAACTAAGTTATTTTGGTTGTTTAGTTCGCTTCAATTGTACAATTCTACAAGTAAACGTATTTGTAACAATAAAAATATTGTCAGTTCTAACATTAAACAAAAGCTCTTACTAAAACCAAAAGAAAATTATCATATGATTATTAAACTATAAATTAACAAACTATAAAATTTTATAATCCATTTGAAGCCCTTAACCCTGAACCTCAACAGTAAACTCATCTGCTATGACAGACACTAGCATACAAAGTGTCTGAAAAATTCAAGTCATTAACCATGCTACTGATTTCAGCTCAAATACAATCACATAAAAGAGACTTATACAATGGAAACGACTATATAGTATTTCATTTGACGAGAGAAATATAAGAAAAACAGAAGCTAGAGACAACCAACTTTTGGTTTTTCAAAGTTTCTGTCATCTTAATTTCAAAAACCCAAAACTTTTCCGGCAAATTCAACGACTTTACATCTTCATTTACTATTTGCTTTGCACTGAAAAATTTCTGACTCGAATGTTCTAACCTTGGTCTATTTATACCATAACTTCATCATCGCACAATAACATTGAGGTTCACATTTGCAGGGGAAGAAACACCCCGTATGATTCTGAACCAGCATTGCCACCGGAGAGGCTCCCACCGGTGCCAGAATCTGCCTTGACCCCGTGAAAGGACTCACTGGAGAGGCTGCCGCTGGTGCTGGACTCTATCTATACCCTAACTTCATCATCGCACAATAACATTGAGGTTCAAATTTGCAGGGGAAGAAACACCCCCTGTGATTGATTCTGAACCAGCATTGCCACCGGAGAGGCTGCCACCGGTGCAGGAATCTGCCTTCACCCCGCGAAAGGACTCACCAGAGACCAATGCTTGAAGCAATTTAGGCGTTGGAGGGACATCTACTTCCACTAACCCCTCCAACATCTTCACCACCATCCCCATTGTAGGCCTAGTTCCTTCATCATCCTGAATGCACCACACAGCCACCATAGCCACCCTCCTCACCTCCTCCATGTTATATGCATTTCCAAGCCTCTTATCAACTATAGCAACCCAATTGCCCTCGATTATCTGCTGTGCCGCCCATGGAGGAAAGAACCATTTCTGTTTCTCCCCGGTCTCGCAGCCGCCCCTGCTGCTCTCTCGACTGCCATCCCCAGCGGATGGTGGGGGTGCCTCCACGTTCCGGCGACCACTGATAAGCTCTAACAATGTCATCCCATAGCTGTAAACGTCAGCTTTCGTGGTAATTGCCACACCAGAAATCCACTCAGGTGCCACATAACCCCAAGTGCCTCTCATGGTTGCCAGAACCCTACTGAAATCCCTCCCAATGAGCTTCGCCAACCCAAAATCGGAAACCTTTGCTGTGAAATCGCTGTCCAAGAGTATGTTTTCAGGTTTGATATCACAGTGAATGATACAATCTCGGCATTCTTCGTGTAAATAAGCTATGCCTTTGGCTGTTCCTAGGGCTATTCGGAACCTAACCTCCCAGCTCAAACAAGGCCCTCCTCCTTCTTGGCGAAGGTAAGAACTAAGAGCACCGTTCGGCATGAACTCGTAAACGAGAAGTCTATGAGAATTTTCTGAGCAAAACCCTCTTAGTCTCACGAGATTAACGTGCTGGATGTTACCAATAGTGGAAACTTCTGCTCTGAACTCTTTTTCTCCACCACCAGGTCTCTCCAGTCGCTTCACGGCTACGAGAGTTGAGTCTGGTAATTCTCCGTGAAACACTGTCCCGAACCCACCATGACCCACCTTCTCTGAAAATCCCCGAGTCGCTAATTGAAGCTCTTTGTAGGAAAATAACCGTAAATTCAGTACAGGAATCAACCCATCTTCTTCCAGTCTCTTCTTCTTCTGCCTACGATTCAGTAGTACCAACAATGTCGCTACCGTTAATCCCAGAAATGCAATTGACCCAATAATAGCACCAGTCAAAATTTGACGATTCAATTTCTTGGCAGATACTTCTCTTTGTACCCTAACGTACAAATTGTCCTCAACAGAGGAAGATGAATTATGCAGATTCAGAATAGACCCATAAAAGTTCTTGCAGAAACTGGTACTTTCGTCGAACGACAAGCCAATGCAGTCGCAGTCATTTAAACAATTCGTCTCGCAATCGCTTCGAGACTTGGCTTGAAACGACTGCGCATTGGCTCCTTCGAAGCTCATAATGCCGAGATCTTCAAACCCATCACTTTTGTCGCAGCGTTCATCAGTTTTCCGACGGCACCCGCCGGAATAGTCGCCGGAAGCCCATTTACCGTCGTCTGATGGCTCGAAACCGGAGATGCATTCGCACTTCGGCACCGTTTCAAAATAGCAGAGTCCGAAGCTCCCACACAGTCCACGAACCTCACACCCATCTTCCGGCTGCGACCAGAACATGTTCCAGCTTCCACTCTGAGCCCACCAGGTGTACTGTCGGACCTGCCCGAACGATTCGACCCGGAACAAAGTGGGCGGGCTCAACCCGTTATATAGAGGCTTCTCCGAGAACCCAAACGACGCCGACGGGGTGAACGGACGCTCGAAATGGAAGCGATAGATGTACGGAATCGTCATTTCTGGTACGTTAAGGAAAAATTTGCCGGTCCAGTTTCCGGTGGTCCAATAAGATTTGGAGTTATTGAAAACGAGCTCGAACTCATCGTAGTACGGTGGTCTCAGCCGCAGAGAATAGAATCCGGGAGACGGGTCTGTGGGGCTCCGCCACGAGACCAATGTTCGGGTCCGGGTCAGATTCATACCCGGAAGCCATGTGTTCGTGGGGAAATCGAAGCTCTGCCATGAAACAGAGCCTTCACGAGTGAGCAGAATCAAATTCCCATTTTCTAGAAGCTTTATTTCTTCTGTTCTTGAAGCTTCTGTGTCCGTGCTCTGCCAGAGAATCGAAGTTGGTGAATCTTTCACGACTAGGAGGCCAGTTTCTGTGATTTCTAGCGTCGATTCAGCGAGATTTTTGCTAGCTTTTTCGCGATTTGCGACCCAGACGTACGTTGGAATCGAAACCGACACGTACCGTATTGCCAAATACCAGCTCGGTTCTCCGCCATTGATGTTGAAGAACCCAAGCTCGAATGTCTGATTATCGCTCAGAATCGTCTTGTTTCCTCTTAACAAAACACGCTTGGCTTCCAGCTTCCTCCCTCTGCTCGAATCTCTTCCTTCAGTTTCAGCAACTTCGGAGCTCGAGAACTCCGGATTCTGCTCAATTGGGAGTGACTTTCCGTTAATGGGAGTGACCTTTGTGAAAATGGGCAGTGAAAAATTAGTGCTAGGATGGATTTCCGGAAGATGAATGGGTTGGTTTGGTTCGAATTGAGAAAGGGAAAGAGCAAAAGATGAGAGAAAGAAGAAAGTGATGGGTACGACGAAGAAAGAGGAAGAGGAGGTTGGGAGAAGTGACATTATTGCTGGGTTCTGCTTGTTCAGGAGCGTAAGAGAGGATTTTGGTGCAGAAGAAGACATTGGTTTAGCTGGATGATTTCATGATAGGAGAGAAAGGAGGAGGAGGAAGAGCAGAAGGGGAAAGGAAGACCATCGCATGAATCTGTGTACTACATAAATATCATTTTTGAAATTCAGGGTATAAATTTTGGAAAGAGAAGAAAAAAATATAAAATATGCGAAATACCCTACAAAATACACAAACCCCACTCATTCTGTACTTATTATATGGTATCATCCTTCTCTCCCCACTGTAAAAGCTGCGTTCACGGACACTACAAAAAAGGTTCTTGGAAGTATCAGAATTGATATTTCACAATTACCCTTATTCTCTCTCTTCAATTTTTTTTTTTTTTTCTTCATTTGCAGAAATCACGTTTTATTTCGTAATTTAATAACAGAAGTAATTATAAATTCTAAAAAATGACAAATTATTTTTGTGAACTTTATAAACATGCTAAAATATTCTCTAAAAAAAATTTTTTAACATTAAAATATTATTTTTTTATATTTAAGGTTTATGATTTTTTTTATATTTTAAAACAAGAAAAATACTAAATTATAATTTATTTTTACACTTTGTGTCAATTTAATTCTTCATAAATAATTGTAACAAATAAATTTTATAAAAAATTTTATTTAAAAAAAATTAATCCTACATTAATTTAAATAGAAAGACTAATTTTGAATAAATTTGAATTTGTAAAAACTAATATTATACAAATTCTAATTTATGATAAACTTATTTGTTACGATTAATTTGTAAAGGATTAAATTATTATAAAAGTGTAAAAGTGAACACTAATTTTATACTTTTCTCATTTTAAAATTTACATATTATTTTTATAATTAGATTATAATTTATTGGATGAATGCAAATTTTATTTTCTCTCCCAAAAAAATCTCATACACATTATGATACTAAAAAAATTTTATTATAAAAATATCTATTTTTTAATTTATATATTATTTCAATTTCATTAACTATATAGCATTATATATGGTGCAAAATTAGTTATTAACTTTAAATTTATAATATATATATATATATATATTACTACAATTTTTTCTCCTATTGCCTTTTCCTTCATCATACCACTCCAGCATACACGAGGATACGAGTTGATGGTGGTACGATGATTCATTTATCCATCGTTCGCTTGTGTTCATGTATTATTCAATAAGAATTATGTAAATTAATAAAAATGAAGAAAAATGAAAGTCACACCCCTAATAATTACGACATAATTTAAAGAATTATTAAATCATGTTCATGCCCTCAAAACTATGGGACAAAGAAAATGACCCTGTATGTAAATAGCATCCCTTTTATTTTATGGACTGCTTTACTATTTTTTAGAAGAGAAAAAAATTTACAATTTAGTAACTGATTGTTTTATTTATATTATAAATTTATAGATGACGATCAATGAATGAAAAATAAAAATATATATTAATTTTTACATTAACAGTACTTTTATATTTTTATGACTTTGCAATATCAAAAAGTTTCCTCAAAAAGTCTGAATCACTAAAACAAAATAACCTGCATCAAAACAAAAAGATTTATTTTGGTAACTTTAAAATTTTTTAAAAATTATTTTGACATCACACTTATGAAGGACAAAATATTAATGTAAAAAATAAAGCATCAAATAATTATTTATGAAAAAATAATTTATTAATTTTTTATTTATTTTAAATTTATCATTTTTATATTTATTTATTATAATATTTAAAATAATTATTTATTCGTTAAAAAAATAACACAATCTTTTACTTTTTAGTAAAATATCATATTTAGTTATTATATAAAATTTTAAATATTAAATTTAATTTTTTTTAAAATATGTAAAATGATATTTTTAATAAGTATAAAATTATTTTAACTATTATAATAAATAATAAATCAAAATAATAATTTTATAATAAATTAAAACTAATAATATAATTTACCCAATTATTTTGCCCTCAAAGAACATGGAAAGTGATACATGATTGGTGAAAAGCTAAGAGGGTTATTTTGGTAAAAAAACAGTGAAAGTGAGAGAGAGAAGAGTGGTGTTGGAATCAGCGGCAGACATATGTGTCCTGAATTCCACTCACGAGGTGATCTGTTTTCAACGCAAGAATGAGAAAGATAATTAAAATAATATAAAATAATGTTTTCAGAGAAAAATATTAATATATATTTATCTTTATACTTTAAAAATAGAAAATAAGCAATAAAATAGGAGGCTGCATCTCCATGCGGAGAGAGACGTGTTCGGTGGGGACGACCACAGAAGTGTGTGAGAGAGAAAGAGAAGAGGATGGCTTGGAACCCTAAACACTACACAAATGAGAAGCGTGTTAATAGCTTATTGGATGCCAATTACAATTAGTCAAATACTGTTTTCTTTCTTTGACATAAAAAATTTCTTTCATTGACCATTTTCATTTTTCACCTTCCCTCCCTTTCAATTTTGAAGCACTAATAAAAACATTGTAGCGATTATGGTTCAGGTAATTTTTAAAGAATTTGAGGTAGGTTTAATTTTTTATATTTTTATTATCAACTTTTTTAGTTAATATATAATACTGATGAGTTTATAATTAAGTAATAATAATATAAAAAATGTGTAATTTAATTTAAAATATAATTATCAGTAATAATTATAACCATATATAATTAAAAAATTATATATTTATTTTATTTTAATTAAATAATATCATAATAAATATATAAAAAATTACATATATATAAATTATTTTTATTCTTATTATTAATAAAATTTAAATAATTTTTTTTCAAGTAAATTGTATTTATAATTCATTACTAATTCTTAGAAAAGTTTTATTAAAAAGTATAATCAAGTTTACTTCGATATTATAAATTTAACCATCACATGACTTTTTAATTTCATTTTGTAAAATTGTAACTTTAGTTTGTACCAAAAAAAAAATTAAAAAATAAGAGAAAATACAAAATTAGTTTTTTACTTTTATATTTTGTGATAATTTAATTTTTTATAAATTAATCGTGACAAATTTAATTATTTATAAATTTAAATTTATACATACTTACAAATTCAAATTTGTACAATATCAATTTTTCTATTACAATTAATAAAATATTAATTTTATATAAATTAATTTATTACAGTCAAATTTTAAAAGATTAAATTATTATAAATATAAAAGTAAAAGCAAAACCGCATGATTGATTTGGTAGGGTTCACCTTAGTCCCACTCCCCTACCTAATTTTTGAAATTTCTCTTCTTTTTGTGAAAAATTCAAATTTAAAAAAATGAAAAAGAAACTATTTTGAAAAGTGAGCTTTCTTCAATCATGGTCATCATATTTTGTTGAGTTGTGCTTGCTTTAGACTATTAGTATTAAAAACTTACATCAAGTGACTTTTTGCATGTTTATAAGAAGACAATTCTATTGGGATGAGGAACACTTGTTGTGAGTAAATGAAGTTAGTTGTCATGTTTTTTTTTTTTTATATATGTTTATAGAATCTTATGTAGGTCTCATGAATAGAAAACGAAAGAAAAAAAAAAAAAGAGAAGCATATTATTCTAGAGAAAAATATATTTTTACTCCTTTATTTATCACAAAATTATTATTTTAATTCCTTACATATTGAAATATGTCACATTTGATCCCTATTTTTTAAAATAATACTAAATTTAGTTCTTTAAATTTAAAGTTTAAGATTTGATAAAGGAATTAAATTCAATAATTTTTTTAAAAGTAGGAAACCAAGTGTGATATTTTTTAAAAAATAAGAGACTATTTTATATATTTTAATAAGTAAGAAATCAAAATAACAATTTTTTCATAAATGAGGGACCAAAATTATAGTTTTCTCTATAATTCTAACTAGACTCAAGGGAGATTTTATTAAGTGTCTCCTATGCAAAAATTAAGCAATTTAACTTTTTTGTAGAAAAACTTATTATTTTACTTATTAACTTTTGAATTCAGTTTTAAATAATTTTTTAATTTTAAGCTTAGTTTCATTTTAGATTTTTATAAATTAAAAATTGATCTTTTCCATTTTAAGATTTGACCATAGGTAATAATTCCCTAGGTAACAACTAAACAAATAATACACTCGTAACAAAGTATACAAGGAACTATTTTGAATCAAATTTTGAAAAGTATAAAATTATTCTGATATTTTTAAATTGTAGAGAACTAAAAATAAGATTAAATTTAAAAGTTAAGAACTATTTTAATACTTTCAATTTATGAAAAATTTAAAATAAAAATTAAATTTAATAGTGAAGCATCAAAATAATATCTTTCCTTTTTTTTTTTTTTCTTTCACTTGATAACTTGACCTCAAGTTGAATGTTTTTATATATATACTAACAAAAAAGAAAAGACAGAGTTACTTTCTTGTACTTTTTTTCCCCTTCTTGACCAAATCACTGGACGCCAAAATAATATTTTAGGGATAATATTTATTATTTGCATATTTTATATAGAGTTATTCCCAAATCTTATTTAGTGGCTCTAAATTTGAGATTAATAAATGAGTCTAATTATTCTTTTTAACAGTGTATGCTAGAAAGTTAAATTATTAAATTACATTAGAAAAATAATAGTGCACTAGGTCTTGTACATATATTGTCTTAAATTCTTCACCATATTGAGGACAACTTCATTGTAGGGCTTGTTTTCAAATCATTGAGGACTGAAAGTTGTTTATCTAATAATTCATATAAAATTCTTAATTAGATCCTTACATTTAATGAAAGACGTTATATACCTATATATATAAAATCTAAAAGTGTATATTATATATTATACAATATTAATTTATCTTACAAAATCAATAAATATTAATTTAATCAAGGGAGCATTTTTGGTGTAATTACAAAAATAGTAAATTTTTAAATTAATATATAATGAATGATCAATATATAGTTAATTGATAATAACATAAAAGTGTATAGTTTAATTTAAAAACTATATAATTATCTATAATAACTATGCATATATTGTGATATAATTAAAAATTAAAAATTTATCATATTTTAATTAGATAATATCATAATAAAGATATTAAAAATTACATATATAAAAGTTACTTTTATTCTTAATATTAATAAAATTTAAATAAATTTTTATGCATAAATCGTGTTTATAATTCATTATTAATTCTTATAAAAGTTTTACTCAAAACATAATAATAAATATTTTAAAAAATTATAATCAAGTTTACTTCTATATTATAAATTTAACCACCACATTAATCTTTTAATTTTATTTTTGTAAACTTTTAACTCTAGTTTGTGCCAAAGAAAATTAAAAAAAAATAAGAGAAAAATATAAAATTGATCATTTATTTTTACACTTTGTGATAATTTAGTCATTTTACAAATTAACAATAACAAATCAATCCCTTGCAAATTCAATTTTGTACAAAATCTGTCCCTTATAAATTAAAACTTGTACAAAATTAATTCCTTACAAATTTAAATTTGTACAAAATTAGCCTCTTTATTTGGATAAATGACACACTAATTTTATATAAAATAAAATTTATAAGGAATTAATTTATCACGGTTAATTATTAAAGAATCAATTTATTACAAAGTATAAAATTAAAAAACAAATTTAATATTTTTTTAAAAAATAAAGTAGAACTGCAAAATTGATTTGGTAGGGTTCACCTTAGTCTCACTCCCCTACCTAATTTTTAAAATTTCTCTTCTTTTTGTGAAAGATTCAACCTTTTTTTAAATAGAGAAAGAAACTATTTTGGAACTTCAATTATCGCCATCATATTTTGTTGAGTTGAACATGCTTTAGACTAATAGTACTAACAAGTTCCCATCAACTGACTTTTAACAAGGCAATTCTATTGGGATGAGGAACATTTGTTGTGACTAAATGAAGTTAGTTGCCATGTCTTTTTTATGTTTATAGAATCTTATGTAGGTTTCATGAATAGAAAAGGATTGAAAAAATAAAACAAAAGAGGAGCATATAATTCTAACTAGACACATGGAAGTTTTTATTATTTTGATATTTTATTTTTGAATTTAATTTTTAAATAGTCATTTGTTTTAAAGTAATTTTTTAGAAAAAAAATATTATTTCAATTCTTTACTTTTGAATTTAATTTTAAAATAGTTATTTTTTAAAATTTAGTTTTATTTTAATCATTTATAAATTAAAAATATTAAAATAATTTTTCACTTTTCAAGATTCAATCATAAGTAATAATTCTCTAAATAACAACTAAGCAAATAATACATTTATGACCATCTAAAAAGACCTATTTTAAATTAAATTTTTTAAAAAAATTATTTTAAGACTTTTAAGTTATAAAGAATTAAAACAAGATTAAATTTAAAAATTAAAAACTATTTTGATAAGTAAATTTAAAAGTAAAAAAATCAAAATAATATTATCCTTTCTCTTTCCTATCACTTAATAATTTGACATTAAGTTGAATGTAATTACTATAGTACTATCCGTGCTTTTATATATATACTAAAAAACAAGAAAAGACAGAGTTCCTTCTTTGGACTTTTTTCCTCCCCCCTTCTTGACCATCACTGGACGCCCGAATAATTTTTTAGGGATGAAATTTATTATTTGCATATTTGATATATAGCTATTCCCAAATCTTATTTACTTGGCTCAAAATTTGAGATTAATAAATGAGTCTAATTATTCTTTTTAACAGTATATGCTAGAAAATTAAATTATTAAATTACATTAGAAAAACAATAGTGCACTAGGTCTTATACATATATTGTCTTAAATTCTCCACCATATTGAGGACTACTTTTTTTTTTTTTAATAATAAAGACAAAAGTTATAAAGCAACCAGAAGAGATGAAATATACACGGTGCTAGGGACAGCTATATCTAATCTAAAACTATTTTAAGAGGATAAAAAGAAAAATATATCAACCTCTATAGAACGTAGCTGAGAGTTGTTTAAGCATTAGTGATCCAGAAGGCGTCGATGAGAAGTGGTAAGAAAAAGAAGTTGCAACAGTTTCTCTTGAAGATTTTTCCAACAATCTTGATGAGAGATCCAACAAAGAACTATTCGAAGGGATACCAAGAAGGACAGATCAGTATTTGAAGGTTTCCTTTGCTGACAGCACCAGGACCGAATAAGGAGACCATCCAAATGAACGATAAAATTGAGCTGGTAGAATTTCAAGTGTTTATCCTTTAACCTTTTTAGCATGACAAAGAAGAGACCAACCAATTGTAGATATTTGAGAGAATTTGATCAGAGGAAGGGTGCCCCTGCTTGTCTACCCATCTTCAAACAAATAAAAAAATTAGCATTTAAGATATCTGAAACCCAAGATTTAATCCTTTCAATAGTTTGATGAGGATATGGATTGATGTCTTCAAACATAAGTTTATTTTTGACTTGCCAAGTTGCATAGGGAATTGTTCCTAAGACATTTGATTTGCGGCCATTCATTTAACCAAATATCTTGATCATTAGAGTCAAAACTATCAGTGCGAAGCCCCAAAGGCGTGGCAAACCATAAGGCATGAGCAAAAGGACATGGAACAAAGAGATGCTTCTTTGATTATGGAGTACTGTTACTGAACCAGCATAACAAAGTAGCAGGAATTTTATGCTTAATCAGATTGTCTCCCAAAGGAAGGGTATTGGTTAGAAGCTTTCATACGCAGAATAAAAGAACATAAATATATTGAGAGATTTAGAGTAGGAGATTTATATTGATCTCCTAATTATAGAAGTTTATTGATTTCTTATTAAGATTACTGATCGAATGAGATACCCACAATGTATTGGGTATATTTCAGATTTTTATAACTTAAATTTCCTTTTGAATATGACTGCAGAATACTTATAGGTATTCTAGTCAAAGCGTCCTAAATCTCACTCTTTAATGAGTTATCTTTATTGTACAATAATTTAGCCTTATTTATAAAAGACAAGTTAGAGTTAAAGTTAAGTATTAATTTTTATAATTACTATTTTACCTTTATTTAATTAAAGGTGCATACAGTATAATATTTTAATAGACTTATTCTTTAAATATTATACAATATTCAAACGCCATGAATCAAAGAACACAAAAAAGTAATTTTAAAGACCGAAGAGACTTCCAAACTGAGAAAGAACCTTGTGCTTGATATTGAGAATACTGCATTTTTATGAGTAAGTGGTAACCGTCCTTTAACACGGTAATTACTAGATATATTATTCTTCCAAATTAATATATCAGGTTTGTCAGTAATGGAGAAAGGAGTAGAAAGAATTTGCATAGCAAGGTCTGTAGAGTAGAACCTATAGATCAAATCTTGGTTCCTGAGTATAATAGTCTAGCAGGATAAGAACAAAGATTCAGTGGGGGGAATCTTGATTTGACTGCAATGGCCACAAGGAATGGTGGTTTATAAAAAATAGACTTTCTATTTCCAACCTGCCAAAATAAATTGGAGAGAATAATATCTTTGACTTTATAGATTTCTTTTCGAAGCCAAGACCATGATGAAGTGCAAACCAACAACTACCATTAGTCGAACTGAAATATTTGGATATGAGAACATTTATAATAATATTGGAATTATCAACAATATGAATGCGCCATATTTGTTTTGCTAGAAGGGAGTTATTGAGGGCCCAAATATCTCTAAAACCCAAACCACCCATATTTTCAGTTAAACAAAGATTAGATCACCCCATCATATGTATACATGGTTTTCCATTCTTGAAACCCCAAAGAAATTAGAACAATTAGAATGAATTATGGAACAGTAATTTTGGGGTAATTTCATACACAAAAGCTGATATTTGATATATATATATATATATATATATATGTATGTATGCATGTAATTTGAAAGTGTAATAATATATTATACAATATTAATTTATGTACCAAATTTAATAAATATTAATTTAATTAAGGTGACATTATTGGTGTAATTATAAAAATTGTTATATTAGTATAATTATTATGTGCCACATTAAGAGGAAGACATTTAACAATGATATGGTAATTTAAAATAATTTGTTGTATTTATATGTTGATTAGAATTTTTTTAGATTTTATTTATGAACCCATAATTCTTAAAAAATTTTCAATTTAGTAACCCCACAAAATATTCATTTGTAAATTAAAGATAAGAATAAAATTAGAGAATTGGAGAGTTATTAGAAAATAAAGAAAATATAAGAATGAGTTTAACAAATTTATAAAAAAAATATTTTCATGTGGGTTATTAGAAAATAAAAAAGTAGAGACAAAAAATTGAAAAATTAAAATAAATTTTGGGCTTATAAATAAAATAGGGTCAAAATAAATACAAATAGTCATTTTATGTTGTCCTTTAATAAGCATGGTAAGATAAGTTTTTATTATATGTTTTCTTCTTAATGTGTGATATAATAATTGTAATAGTGTAACTAATTTTATATTTGCACTAAAGAATTTATCTATAATTTATAATTATAAATTCATTCAATACACTTTATTACCCAAAAATTAGATATCGTTCAATTATTTAAAAACAAAAAAGGGGAAATAACAAGAAGGAAATAGCAAACAGAAGCCTAAACAACATGCTTGCCATACAATGGCGGAGTGAGGGGACAACTTAAAGGGGTTATGAAATTGATATTTTTAATCAAGAATCACTTTATTATTTGATCTATTCGTATTTTTGCTAGCTATATTAATGAAATAGTCACATATTGGAAAAGGAATCATGGTATATCCACCTGAAGTCAGTTGCACATTGTTTTTTTTTTTTTAATATTTTGAGAGCATCATTCAATATTAGGGCTTACAAACATGGTACTTAGTCTATTTGTGGATTGCTATAACACTTGCAAATTTTTGTCCTTAGAAAGAGTAAAAGCATAAATGTCCATGGTGAATGTTATTAATTAGATAATGAACTATGTCTTAATGGTAAGGCATGACACTTTGAGCTTGATGGCTTGAATTCAAGATCCAGCTTTCTCCTCCCTCATAATTTTTTTAGTATTGCCACGTGTCTTGCTATGTGAGATTACCAAAATGCCCATCATTTCCTTTCTTTTCCTTTTGAACCATTTTCTTTTGTAGAAACTTCAGCTCTTCCTTTTAGCTTCTCCTCCCACCGTCATTGCTCTGCCATCACCCCAGCTTCTGGCCAATGTCCTCTTTCACTAACGACGAGCTTCTAACCGTCACGTCTTGCAGTTTCCGACGACAGCACCTCCTTTTCCATCGTCTTCTGCTGGCAGCTAAGAGGAGTGATTTTTAGCTGTTTTTTTTAGTGAGTTTTGCTTAATTTTTCATGGAAATGTTGTTAGTAGATGGATTTTCGGTCATTCCCTTTAAATTTCAATCTTCAAAGCATATTTTTGGACAAGTTTTTTAGATTGGTTCTCCTAGGGACTAAACCAAAAAATTTCCATATTTTTGGGGTTAAACAAAGAATTGTAGAATTATGGAATTTAATGGTTTAAGCTAGTATTTTAGGAACACTCTTAATGTTTATGAAATGATATCTTATTGTTCTTCATGGCTTAGCTTGGTTGAAGATGAAATGAAGAGTTAAAGTATGACAACTTGGGATGAATTTGAATAATTAGTAAGTCTATAAGGAAGTTAATTTAATTGATGAAAAAATTAAATAAGTCATGTGGTGGAATCAAGGAATATGAGCTAAGACTAAGGCATATTTGTTTTTAGTGGTAAATAAGAAAGTTTAACATGACTTTGGTAATGGAAATGTGATGAACTAAATGAAGAAAATTCTTCTTAATTTGAATTATGTGTTGAGTTGCTATTATGAGTTAATATGAAAATTGTAGATATTTTGATTGTTTTTAGTAAATTTTTTCCATTTATGAATTTGTTAAGAGGCATTGGAATTAACCTAAATTCATGTGTATTGATGATGGTGAATTATAGACATTATACTTTTGTGATACAGTGATTATCTGGTAAAATATTTTATAACCAAGAGAAAGGAGACAAGATTATTTTAGACTACTTAACCCACCAAGTAAACGGTAGCTTTTTCAACAATATGACATGTTAAATGATGTTGTTTACTGTTTACACTATTATATAGTAGATAGCTTGCTTGACTTGATTAGTTTTGAATTATGAATTGTATGTGATGTCATGCAAAAACTATAAAAAGAAGGTTGTACGAAAAGTGAGTATTAGATATGTTAAATAGCATGAGTTTATGCCTCACGACCGTCAAATTTAAAGTACCCGTGGGCTAAATTCCCTTGATCGATGTTAAAGTTTTCTGAGGGTTATGGATCATTGACCGTTAAATTTATATTCCAAGGGCTATGTACCATTGATCGACTTGATTTCCATGAAAATAAATTCATAACTGTTATTGTTATATTGCATGTAATTAATGCATGTTTATGGCTTACTACGGTAAGGATATGTTGATTCATAGAGTACTAATCATTTCAAAAGGTTGGTGCCAATAGGTATAATATTAGATATTTGAAAAGTTATTATGCATTAAATTTCACAAAGCCCTGCATACTTAAAGGTATTGTAATGGTTTTATTACTGAAATACTACCCATTTATATTTTATTTAATTTCAATTAACCTTAAAAAATAGTTTCCTGATCGTGAGGGTTAGAAGAGCCCTACTAGTACTGCAGAGGATTTTATTCCTTATTTTGTTGGGGTTTTATACTTTTGTACTAGTGTAAATTGTCAAAAATGTAAATAATTGTAAATGAGTATGGATGACCACATGCTGATTCCCTATTCCCTTGTTTTTTATATAGTTTTATTAGTTATTGGATGATTTAATAGCTGAGCTTTTTTTTCTGGATTTTGTTGTTATAGGAAGATATTTGTAGTAATTTTGGGAAGCCTTAGTTACAGAGGAGAATGTACCAAAATTCCTACAAAAATGTATGAGTTAATCTACTTGGTAATGAGATTTTCATGAAGTTACATTATTTTATAATTTGTAATTCAGTCAAGAAACATAGTGATAGGCTTATAGGAACAGGTTATTCCCGTTATCTGTGCTGGTTGCACTTCAGAAGTTTGGGGTGTGACAATTACTATTAGACCTAATTATTGAGCCGAACTTTTAAAAATTAGGCTTAAATTCGGGCTAAGAAAACCTAAACCTGTATTTTAATCAAGTTTTTTTATTCAAACTTTTATCCATATTTTTTAGGTCGGGCCTATCAGGCCAATTGAATTTTTTAAATAATAGTTAAATTAATTTGTTAATTAAGACTCGAGATAAATAACATAAATAATTATTATTATTACATGTAAGATTATATATAAATAAGTTGTAAATACAAATAAGTTATTCTATTAGCATAAATCCTTTAAATAAGAGTTATTAATTTTATTTTTATTATTAAAATGTCACCTTACACTAAATTTTTCTTTTAATAATAATTTTTTACTTATTAAAAAAATATTAATTTTGGTTTTTCAGGCTCAGATCGAGCTTTAAAAAAAGCCTAAACCTTACAAAGTGAACTTTTTTAATCAGACTTTTTTTGTTCAAGTTTTATTTTTTTCAGGTCAAACTCAATAAATTGGGTGAACTTTTAAGTTATGATAATGTCTAATTACTTTATAGTAGGCTTCTTTGGCCAATAAAATTCTAGGTGAATGCCAATTGGATGGACTTAGGTAAGCCAACCCAACATGGCATATCAAACTGAGTGAAAAAAAATCATATTTTAATTGAGTTAGACGAGTTCATGAATTTAAAAAAACCTGTCTATAAATTTTTTAATTTTTTAAGAATTATGTTTTATATTTTATTCTAATTTTTTTATGATTAATTTTTAAAATATTAATTCTTTTTAAATCTTAATTATTTTAAATTTTTCTATTTTTTCTCAATCAGATTAAATCAGGTTAGTAGAGCTAGTCTTAGGTCTTAAAATATTAAGTCAGACATAAATTGGCCCAAATTCCATACATATTATTCAAATCCAATTCAACTTGCTCCAACCCTTGAACACCCAGAAAACTTGATTATCGTTGAAGTTCTGATTTGTCCAAGACAATAGCGGCTTCTTCCTCGATTTTTATTCAACTCAAATGACATCATGCTAGAAATTTGTTTTTCTTCGTTTTTTTTTGGTTTTGGATATTATGGGAAATGGTTCAATATTACATTTGTGAAAAGAAAAGGGAAAGATACAAAAAGAGGAATGAATGTGTGATCACATTCAAATGCATCAGGTTAATATTGCCTCAGTTGGCTTTAAGATAATGACTACTAGGATTTGAGTTGGAGACTATTTGAATAAATATCAAGAAATCTTATTATTAGATCATTCTTCTTATGCTTAGGTTGATAAATGTTAGCATAACAATTGCTACCAAAAAAAATCATTATATCAATAAAAAATTGATGAAAAATATAACAAATCTTACATTAAATATTAATTATAACTTGTAGTTAATGATAATGAAAGCGATATTGGAAGTGTTTCGTCAATTAATAGAACGAGAATAATTGATTTGAAACATATTTTTTGACAAAAACTGTATATATTAATTTGATTAAATTATAATTTAACATTATTATTGTATAAAAATTGAAATTGAAAATAAAAAAATTTATTTATTTATTTTTAGCATTAACTTTGATTTTAATCTTCATAGCTTCTTTTAAAATTTTTCCCTTTTTTGAAAAGCTTTATATAGAAAGAAGGATAATTTATTCTCCACTTTTAGGAATGATAATTTAATTATATAATTTTTCTTTATTTTAATAAAATGAGACAGCCCTCTCTTAAATACAATAGATGTCACGATTCAATTTATTAGGAGAAAAAAAAATTTCAGATAAAAAAGTGACCATATTTTTTTTTATATCCAAAACTGACCACATACTTAATGCAGCTAAAAAAAAACAATCTCTGCAAAAGAAATTAGTAGAGAGAACTTACAGAAAATAGGATGAAGTTATTTTATGTATATTCAACTTTTTCTTTTATATAGAATGGCAGTTTGTTTCTTAACAATTTAAAATTTAATATATTTCTTATAAAATATTTAAAATTTAAAATTATTTAAAATATGTTTATATTAATTTTATTTATTTATTTTTAAAATTATTTAAATTTGATATTTAATATTTAAACACGTAATTAAAAAGTCTTAAATTATTATTTTAAAATATTAAAAATTATTAAAAATAAGTAAAAGTTGATCTTTGAATCTTTTAAAACAATTTTAATTTTGTTTAATAAATAAGTTAAATTTATAATTTCTAAATGTATTCTTGAAATAACAAATAGTTGTTAGTGATAGTGTTTGTGAGTAGACATAATGATCATGCTGGGCTCATAAAAATTGGGAGTTTTGATAAAAAAAAAAATGCTCGAGTCTGCTTTTGGATTGACCTTTTATTTATTAGTGGAGAGTCGTACCTATCAAGTTAGACGAAGTTTTGTCAAGAATTGATTAAGCTTTCCTGTTATTTAAAATTTGATAATTTATTAATTATTATTAGTCGTACAATTATATACAAAAAATTATAAAATATATTAATTATTATACTGATATAAATTCATTATATAAATGACACTAATTATTATTTTTTTATCGAAATATCACTTACACTAACATATGGCTTTATATATATCTGCTTTGAATTAAAATTAACCTAATCTCACTTATAAAGTTATATTTATATCTTTCATATTAAAATAGTACATTTTTAATGTCTTAAATCATAACTTATATTTTTTAAAATAAAGTTTTTAATGTACTCATAATTTTGAGTACATATGTATTGATATAATTATAATATTATTATTTTTTAGATTGATATTATTATAATTAAGTATTTTTATTATAATTAGGTGTATTGTTATATTTAAAATTGTAAGTATATTAAAGATAATATATTTTTAAAAATAATCAAATTAAAATTTTTTATAAATAATAAATTTTTTAATAAAAATATATTAATTCATACTTTTTATAACTTTAAAAAAACCTTGAACTCTGAATGAACTTTTTTTAAATAGGATTATATTTTTTAAATTATCCTTATCAAGTCAAATAAAATTTTAAATTATAATTGGCCTTTTCGTGAGCAAAAAAGACGTGCACCTGTTATGCGATGGAGTGGCATGTAAGTAAACAAATACAATAACACGAAGGAGGTAATACTTAAAAGACTAATATTATTATTTTATGTATAAATCTAAAATGTTAATATTCTCTGTATATATTATACTAAGTTTTTTTTAAAATTATTATTACTATTAATAGAATAACATTTTATTTTTACATGAAAATTTTCTTATATATTAAATTGATAATAAAATTTATTTAAAAATAATATATTAATATTAAAAGAATTAGTATGAACTTTTTAAATTCTGATAGTTTTTTTTATAAAAAATTTACAAAAAAATTATAAAAAAAAAAAAAAAAGGCTAGCAGGATCCTCTCTGGTTTGCCGCGTTTTGCCGCGAGCAGGAGAGGATCCGGATGCCTTTCTCTTCTCACTTCTCTTAGTTCTCTCGCTGTCCCTCTCTTCTATTTAACCTCAAATGTAGAATTTTTCTCTTAATTTTAACTGTATTTCTTTTCGCGAACGGTATGCATACTCAGTTTTTGCACCTTCATTAATTATTGTTCAAGTTGTGAGAAATATGAGTGCTTGCGATCTTGCAATTGTAACTTCTATCTTAATACTTGATTGTCTAACTTATTTTCCGCTGTATCTGTTTCCCAATTTCTAATCTGCGAAAGATTGCAATGAATTTTCTCTAAAAAAAATTAACGTTTTGGTTTTGATATGCCTTTGTTTAGGTATAGGAATAGAACAGAGGTTGCCTCTAGATTTCTTCATCTGGGCTGTTGAGGTCAATAATATTTTCCCCACGTTCTTGAATCCCTTATTCACGTCTTGTATTTTGGTAAAATGTTTTAAAAATAATTTCTGACTAACACTCCTTCAATTATTTGATTTAGACGAAAACTGTATAATTCGATCTTATTTATCTGTCTTAATTGAACTGGATTCTTGGGGCAGAATAATCAGTCTTGCTTTTATGGTAGTCTGGGTTGCGATACTCATCCACTTGGGTGATTCATTACTTGAACGATATAATTGGTCCTCCATGATTTAGCGCTACTCTTCTATTCTAGTTTGTGCTGCAATTTGATTCCAGTGATGTATTAGAAGTATTTTGCTCTTATAAGGTTTAGATACTTATAAATCATGAACGTAAAAGAAGAGATAAAGGTAGTTATTGTCCATCGGAAAGTTAAATACCGTTATTGCCATAGAACTAGGTAACTTGTGTGGGTAAAGTCAGGGTTCTTCTCAACATGGGGACATGATCTGATGGTTAAGCTTTGTGAACACTCAAGTGTAACTCTCAGTATGCTGATTTGATCATAACTGGCAAGTTATATGGATTTGATTCAGGTTCCCAACTCGGGAAAGGTGAATTTGTTCAGTACTTCAATTGAAAATATTGCTTAAGTTTTGCAAATATATTATCTGAAAGTAAACAGCCTTTGTTCTGTTTGTCTTCACTATGCATGTAACCCTTCATATTATAAGGGAACTTAATAACTTTAACCCTGTCACCAGTTGCTCAATTAATTGGACTGTTGAAACGTAATGATCTCCTGAGTAAATTGTTGATACAGTGGAAATGTAGGATCATCTTATTTTTCTCCATTGATTATGCATTATTTGTCTCAATAATATGGGGACTGGTTCTAAATGGCTCTCCCTAAGAACATAGTTTTTGTCAAGGATATATTTATGGTTTAATGTTTTTAGTCTTTAATAATAATCTGGAATTTTTTTGTAGAATGGGTTTGAATTTGTGATTTAGTACTTCAGCATTCAACAAGGAATATCCATGGTTTGGATGAAGATTCAATTGTTGGATCATAAAACATGTATAACAAGGAAGGTTATTTTGTTGTGTAGGACTAACTATTCCGCTGTTGGTGCTATTTGATGCCAGCTGTTTTTGTTATTTTGCCGATGCAAATTTGAATTTTAAATTTGCATTTTACAAACAATAGCTGCCTTGCTACAACAACCATGAATTGTTGGTGTAGACGTAAGAACTTTTGAACATTAACTAATTTTTAAAGTTCTCAGGAAGCCTTATGACATTATTTTTTATGTAGTCATAAGTTGTACTTTCCACAGGCAGAAACTTGTGCTATTGTGATTTCTGTTCACACCTTATCAATGCACGTGGCATTTATGCTGTCTTCTTCTTGCATGGATTTCTCCCTTACAGTGGCTGCTTATTCCACACCTTATTGATTCTTTTTCACAGAGTTCAAACTTCGATCTCTCTCAAAAGAACCAAACAGGTATCTTCCATTTTACTCATTTCGATGTTTATGCTTCATTCTGGTTCTGTTCTGTTGCTAATTTGATGGAGGATAAGTTTTCTTCTCTCTCTTGTAGTGCACCTTTGGACAGTTATCATATTTTGGTTTTCCTTTTGCTGTATAAATAAAATCTTGTCTCATGGCTGTTCATTTTATAGATCTTTCTGCGTTGTTTCATGTGACTATTTATACTTATCAAATGTCTTCCAGGAATTAGCTAGATCAAAATTTATCCAGTAGATTCTATATAGTAATTATGAACTATTTCTCTTTCTATTGCTTTATAAAGGTTTGATTTGTAATATTATGTATTTTACTGTATCTAATGACAGTTCAAACTTCTAACTTTACTTTTGGGATCAAGCTATTGGATGTGCTATTATATTAACCAAGTCCCAATTCAGCGATGTAGAACCTTTGAATTGAATGGAGACATGTTTTATTTTTCTGGTGGATAGGACACCTACTACCTATTTCCGGTTTATCATGAGTGAGAGACTATTAGATCTTACATGAATGGTTAACAATTAAATATTTCCATTTGATCTTTTATATGTGTTTTTAATTCTGACCATACATGCAACAGTCAATGGTTTCACCCTCACAATAAACTGGTGTTCTTGGTAGATAACCCCTTACATTTGATTATGTATAATCTATATGTCAGCAATATGGAACAAATTGAAGTTTTTTCTTAAGACAGCATTCTAAATGCAAAATGATACTCAACCAAAAGTTTCAATCCATAATTTTTCTTTATATTGACTGGAGGGCCTACAATGCATCTCCTCAACATGTATCTATGTTGTATTTTCTTTAAAGTTCTTCTTAATCTGTAGGAACATGCTAAAGGTCCCGGAACATCAAGTTGCTGGCCATCAAGCCCAAGATGGTCTCCTTGGTCCTCTAATTGATGATTCTGGTCACTTCTATAAGCCTCTTCAAAATGATAGACGGGGTTCCCATGAGGTGGATTTCTATATATCTCTTTCTTCTGATGCCAGGATTCCTGATCACATTCGGAGATACTTCCCTATCTTTTATGGTACGAAGGTTATAAATGCATCAGATGGGTCTGGCTTACATCCTCACCTGGTCTTGCAAGATGTTGTCTCCAGCTACGTAAATCCATCCATCATAGATATTAAGATTGGTTCCAGGACGTGGTATCCACAAGCTTCTGATGACTACATCCAGAAGTGCCTGCAAAAGGATAGAGAAACCTCTAGTTTATTATTGGGTTTTAGGATATCAGGATTGAAGGCTTTTGGCTCCAAAGACTCTGGATTCTGGAAGCCTGAGAGGAAGCTTCTGCAAAATTTATCTGCAGAGGATGTCAAATTGGTTTTGAAGAAGTTTGTTTCTTCTAATACACCTACAAATTACGGTGTGCACCCTGATTGTGTTTTTGCATCAGACGTTTATGGTGGTTCTTCTGGAATTTTAGCACAGCTGTTGGAGCTAAAGGCATGGTTTGAGGTTCAAACCATTTTCCATTTATATTCTTGTTCAGTCCTTATCGTTTATGAAAAAGAGTCCATACTAAATGGACAGAGTTCAGGTGCTGCAGTTAAACTTGTTGACTTTGCACATGTTGTGGAAGGAATGGGTGTTATTGATCATAACTTCTTGGGCGGGCTTTGCTCTTTAATAAAGTTCATTTCAGATATCCTAGCTACTCCAATTGAAAAGTGCATTTCTAATGGTGATGACACAAAAAGTGAACAACATTCAGACGGGACTCTGCTCTCTCAGTAGATTTAGCCTTTATAACTTGGCTCCTGGGAGGATTTTGGAATCTAAGCTTAATTAATGGTATTTATTTCAAATGTATACACATCCAGATTCGATATTTGGATTGAATAATGCCTCTGTTATGCATCATCAGTCTTTGAAGTTGCTTCTTCCTTTATTCAACTTTTGAATATTAAAGGCGTGGCTTCATTTTGTCAATCCTTTAATTGCTTTTTGTAGGAGTGAACATTGATGTTGGGATTTTATTTTTTACTTTTATTTTTAACTGTATGTTTGATTTAAAGATCAAGAGCGTTTCAGGTCTTCCTGATCTGCTACTTGCTACTGAAATTGAGAAATGAGAAAATGTTCATATTGAGCGGAGTTCATGTCTCCAAATGCAATTTTATATTCCAAATGTGCTCACATGCAAATCTCTCAACATTGAGCTATGAGTGCAAGGTGATTCCATTTGAGATTTAGGGGGCCAAATTACCCCTTTTTTGTGTGTTTATGTATGTGGTGATTGTCTGATTGATTATGTTTCTTTTGGTTGGAGACATCTTTCTGCACTGCTTACCTTTTCTTCTGGAATAGAAGTGCCTGGTTAGCTGATCTGCTTTTCGTTTCTGTGCTCCAATGGTGTTTGAGACGTTCTTTGAACTTACCCATTGATAACAGTGCTTTTGCACATCTAATTTTGTGACTTGTGCTGTCAGATTATGGTCATAGTCATATTCTTTTAATTTGCGGCTTAGTATTTAGTTAGGTGGCTCAGTTTTTGTGGTTAAACACAAGTTTTAATACCTAAAAATATTTTAACGCAAGATAAAATAAAATTAATGAATATTTAAATATTTTAAACCAAGGGTATTTTGGTTATTTGAATAAAGTTCTTTTTCATTATTAGTTTTTCTCTATCCAACCAAATAAATGACAAGACATAATCATTCCAAACATATTCATAGGCTTAAGATTTTTTCCCATCAACCTCCATTTTCATTTTCATTCCAATAATTTTTTTCCTGTGTACAAAATCCAGCAATAGATTATAATATTTCTCATGTCTATTATTTGAATTATTTCTCATATTTAATTTAATAGAATAAAAAATTGCTATGAATTTCTGTTCTTTTAAAACATAAAGTGAAAAGCATTAAAATCTGTAAGGATTGGGGGCATATTCTCCAATTTTGATACATAGAAAGAATGGGACATAGAGGCCTTGAAGTCAAGGTCAATTAAGGCTGCTTGATGACTTGGATGCCTTTGGGGCATTTTATCAAAAGTTGAAAACATCCACCAGAAGATAATAAAGACACAGCTCACTTGAACTCAACATGTCACATTATATTATAACTCAATCATTTATTATCGGTTAAATAATTATATTTTATCACAATAATCATTACTTTGTTTCAAATCTTATTATAGGTCAATTTTTTATTTTTATTTTATATAGAAATTTAATAGAATTTGATTTCATACTCATTAAATACTGACAAAATTAAAAGCATGACCCATATTAGCAGTAGAACAAGCAATCAAACCTCATATATGTGCATCATAATAGTTGAACAAGCAATCAATGGGTCTGGCATTCACATTGAAATTAGTATTTTTTCTTCATTGAGGGGGAAAATGGGTGATAATAATTTGTCATGAGGTTTTGAAATTGAAAACTACAGCTCTTGTCTCTACCCTTTTTCTAAAGTAATCAAAGAGAATAATAAGCTACCATGTAAGTCCAAGTTAGAATTATTGAGTACTGCTGCCACTTAGAAACTTTCATTGATCTCACATGCTAACTTGCAATTTCGTCTTTCATGTGTTCACTAAATCAAATGATGTAGGCAGAGAGGAGAAGTCTGCAGCAAACATGAAAGATTGAAATGGATTCTTTATAAAAGTGGGTTTCAATTGCAACTGCACTTAAGTTAAGAATACCGGTTAACTCAAGTTTTCAAATTATTTGTAGCTGTTAGATTATATTTTAAGAGGTTATTGATTTCAG
The DNA here is from genome assembly GCA_037074485.1 of Delonix regia. NCBI lineage: Eukaryota > Viridiplantae > Streptophyta > Magnoliopsida > Fabales > Fabaceae > Delonix > Delonix regia. The sequence goes on from CM073460.1 coordinate 19,286,921, forward strand.
TTTTTTTAAATTACGAATCTTGGTTTTCGTACTTTAAACACTAACTATTGAATCTTACTGTTATTTCATTATAAGTTGTCAAATTTCACTATAGACAAAATATTGTAAACATTCGGAATTCTATGAAAGAGGAAAGGAAAATATTATTTCCATTGAAAAGAGTATTTTATAAGACAGAATATACATTTGATTTTGTCACATTTACATCTATGAGTTGGGGCGAGAGGATCCTTTATAGTAGATGTTCTAATTTTTTCTCCATTAATAGATCCAAAAGTTTTTTCAGAAAATTAAATATTTTGTAATAATAGATCTGAACCATTAAGTAAAAATTTAATAGTACAGATCATAATTGAAAAAAACTTAAAAAATCCTCTGCTACAAGGGATCCCGATATTGAGTTGTGGGAAAGCAGTGAAGCAACTTACCTGTGGAGTTCAAACTATGCTAATTATTAAACAGGTGCACTACTTTGATAACTAGTAGAACAACTACATTCAAATGTGAAGAACAAAACCTCATTATCTCGTTTATTAGGCTAAGCTTTTTTGTTTTCTTAAAGATATTCCTAACTAAATTATTAGTGAATCAAAGGAAACATGGATAGATATATAAATATATCTACACTTATAATACAATTTACTCTTATTATATTTATGTGTTTGTTTATAACTAATTTTGCGTGCATATTTGTATAATATTGATTTACTCAAGACATTTTTTTAAACTTAAAATTAAGGTAGCTTCAGGTTCATGCTCAGCTAAATCAATTCTAAACATCTTTTCCTCTTTTGTCTGTTCTTCCAGTCCACATGCAAGATAATGAGTAGCTATTTACACAACAATTTGTCACAATAGATAATTCACTACAAAACAGAACCATCATAACCATGGTTTATTTGTAATTTAACCATAGTTATAACAATGGTTAGGACCACTAATCATGGTTTTAAAAATCATGGTAGAACCAATCATGAGGACAGATTAATCACATTTTTTTTTTCTCTGAGCATGAGCATATTTGTGGTTAGTTTGAATGATTCTAACCATGCTTAAATTAATTATGATTTGATATTGATTTGACCATGATTTATACAACTACGGTTAGACTTTCGATTTTATGACTCTTTTTTTGTAGTGACTGCACTCATGAGATACTGAATTCACTTGAAACTTTTCCTTCTTAAACTCAAAGTCTTATGTTTTTTCTTCGGCATTTTTTTGCTAAAGTTTATTCAATTGTCGTAATATACAAAAAAAATAATATTTTAGTTATTTCTTTATACAAGATAAAAAAAAAACTATAAAGTATAAGAAATAAACTATAAATAGTTCAAAGTTATTCAATTGTTTTTATAACTCTTTAAAAAGATAATATTATCTTGCGTAAAAAATTGTCTAAAATATTTTTATATATTATTATAATTTTTTTTTCAAAAACTTGATATTTATTAAAATTAATAAATAAAATATCCTTCAGCACATTTTAAACTATTGAATGAAAATACCTAATCTAAATCTCCTACAATAGTTCACTTCAAAGTCCCCTACTGTTAGAGATTCGCGTCCTATGATCAGTTATGCCCAATGCAGGTTCTTAACAATTGTGTAGGTAGCAATATCATACCAAAATAAATAAATAAATAATAAAATAAAGAGCGATAATTGTCAAACAATAAGCCAGAAAAGATCAATATGTCTAAGACCGTTTACAAGTCATCCCCATGACACCAACTCAAAAGAAGATTCCCAAGGAAAAGAAAAAAAAAAGCTTTCCCATACTACCTTGTCATTGCATGGATGTGAATGTTTTGGATGAATGGAGTGCAAGGACTAGAATGACCAGAATTAGAATCAATGTATGCTTGAGAATTTATTTTAGAATGAAATGAAATAATAGAGGAGGAACTTTAAGTCCATTCATTACCATCCAAAATCTTATTCTTGTTATTTTTTTAAATTGAAAGGTCAATGATAAAATGGAATGATCTAGTGGCATAACTACTATAACTAGCATTCTATTTATTAGGCTAACCTTGTAAAAATGATACGTAAGCCATTTCATTCAATTAATAACTATTTTTTCTCCCTTTATTAAATTTTCAAAAAAGAAGGCGACATATATCTTGTCATTCTATTCTATTCTATTATTGTCATTTTATTCCATTATCTCCTAAACTCCCAGGTCTTAATTTTCTTTCGTAAGTGAGACAGTGACACATATAAGTACGGTGTATTATGCCTATTTCTTCTTATTCTTTTTTTTTTTAAATAATTATGTTATTTTATCTTTATAACATTATATAAAATTACAAAAGAAATTTTTTAAAATTTAAACTCGTTATTGCAGAGAGATTAGAGCCCCATAATTCACCAGACTATTTGAACAAAATTTACTTAGCCTAATTTAGAGCTATACTCTGGCATGTTGTAATAAAGCAGCATGAAATTTTTGACTAGCTGAGAATACTTTATAAAATGATAATTAGTGGACTTCAATAAAAGGTTTTTATAAGATATAGGACTCATTCAACAAAAATAATTTACATAAAATTTATAATTGATATTTCTAAAACTATTATGTTTTTCTAAAAAAAATGCAGTTTAATCTCTTCTATTAATTTTCACACGAGGATCTCTCAAGTTATAGTTGCATGGAGTGTTGGTTTTTGCTATCGTAGTTCTTGTTGGTGATATAGTTCTATGAGATCCGATCTCTTGTTATACAACAATAATCCCGTAGCAGAAGATATTGAAAGGAAAAAAATTCTATAGGATCAAAAAAATTTTAGCTGGGCGGTAGCACAGGATCCATACTCGTAGTTCCATGTGCAAACGAAGAACTACTAAAAATAATAAAGTTACAAATAGATCAATAGAAGGTATTTCTTTTGTGCATTTTCAGATTTGAAGGACAAGAGGAAAAAATAAAGGAAAAATAATCATCATCAAATTAATTAACTCAAATAAGAGAATCACTCAAAAATGATAAAGATTAAGTACTTGGGCCACTCAAAAAAGTTTAGGCTAAGAAGAGAGCTAGGACAATGTTCGACCACTATGTAATTCTTCCGTAAAAAATGGAGCACATAATGTGTTAAATATAGCAAGAAATCTTATTTTTGATCAAAATGAAAATAAAACTAAATCATATTCAAACTTGAAATATGAAAAAGGAAACTAATCATATTCCTACTTAAAATTTTAAAAAGGAAGCTGGTCTAAATGATGAAAAATGAAACTATTTGAAGCATTCCTTGTTGCATCAATTAGAATGCTTGGACTTCAAGTTTGTGTTAAAACTTCCTCATTTGGGATGCTTCATGCATATGGGTCGAGCTAATTTTGAGGTTGCTCACAAATTGAAAGAAGAAATGACTTTGGAGACTCATTAGAGAGCAACAAACCAATACACATTGTTAACATAAAACCCATGATGAAACTCTAAGTCAAAATTATCTTCATGTGTAATAGTTTCTCCCCTTGTGGTAATTAATATATAAATTTATTGAATTTAATTTTGTAATTTATGTTTTTTTATGGAGATGTAAAAGATGACTGTGATATATAATCTTATGGTGATTATAAATGGTGGTGTAGAAAAACTAAGAATTAAAGGGATATTATTCAGATTATTCCAATGCCATTGGCGAGTGTCATATAGGTGATTGTCAGTAGCATCAATAGCTTGATGCCATTAGTGAGTATCAATAAAGTCCAATTGTTGTCAGTAAGGAAGCAATACATTATAGTATTGAGTCGCATAAGCATATCCTTGCTTGAAATCATGGAAAAAAAAAAACTCAATCACGAATAGGATAGCCTTGTTCTTGATTGAAGCATATGTCTCCCTAGCTACTTCCCACACATTATAAGCTGTGTCATATAAGTTCTCCCCTATCTTAATGGTCATGGAGTTAATCAACCATGTCTGTATCATAGTATTTTCAGCCTCCAAAATTTTGTACTTGAGATCACCCGAACTAGAAGGAGTTGTTATTTTAGTGAGGTAATTAGCCTTGCCCTTGCCTCAAATAAATAGTGTCACACAAGAAAATTGTAGCCATTTATATGATGAGCTATTATTATGAATGAAGTTGAACCAAAGGTGGCTAATATTGAAAGTGGACAACCCATTGGCACGAAGAGGATCTTGATCTTTATAAGAGTTAATTGTAACACTCATGAAATTCTTATCTAAATAAATTATTTTTTCTTTTAATGGGGAATTTTTATTTTCTAAAATAGATTCATGTGAAGGAGAAGGAAAAGAAATGATTTTTGGGCTAGTATGAAAACATAAATAATTGAGGGGATATTGGAAAGGGAACATTAAAGAAGACTTAAATGAGAAAATTATCAACTTGCTGCTCCATTCCTTATACACTATGTGTGTGCTTGTGCTTAGTGATGACATACTTGATAAAGTTTCATGCTTCATATTGCTATGAGTTGATTTATAATGCTCACATGGAGTCTTAGTGGCTTATGATGTTATGTGTAATGGCCTATAGGGTTTGGACATGACGATCCTATCCTAATCATGATATTTAACGAGATGTGGTCATGACCTAAATTCAAAGGTGTCAACTCTATCATGATTCCATGATCTATATGTTCATATTATAATGATGTGTACATTACTTTGCTCATGTGTGTCATAATGTGTTTGAAATGTGAAGTGAGCTATTGAGACTTTTTTTGTTTCATCCTATCTCTAACTAACTATTTCAGGTAGATCTAGTAAGGATATACAAAAGGAGGTACCCTTTTACATCATATAGAAGAGCAAAGCCAAAGGGGCTTAGCTAGTTTGAAAGTTATGATACTTTTTATGTATATAACAAGAAATGGAATTATGGCAAACTATGGTTTAAGCATCGATGAAATGTATGAATTTTTTCAAGAAAAATATTCATGAGTCCACTATGCTTGGTGAAAGATTATATGTTATTGGAAAGTAGAGACACTGTTAGATATACGTTGATGTCAGTGTTCATACTTATCACTTATTAGATTTCATTTATGTTCTAAATTTGGATAGATGTAGGTGTATGGGTTAAATAGCGAATGATAGTCTTTTACAAGTGCATTCAGAAAGCTTTGAAAATGGTTATTTGCTGATAAAGATGGACTTTTGATTTTTTTTTTTAAAAATTAATGAGATGAATTACTAAAATAGGAATTAATTTAACGGAAGAAGCATATTTTTTTATGCAACCTTTTTGCATTTGGTGTTTGCTTTATAGTGAACCTCAAGGCTTGTGAAAAGCTTCTGGTGGCTTGCTATTAGAACAATGGATGTTTATTGACTTATTTTATGAATTAGAAACTAGTGGCACGATGTAGGCTTTAATAGGTGGTAAGCAACTTGTTTTGTTATGCTTAATGACCAATAATTAAGGAGAAAAAGTGATTATGATATTTGTCTTAAAACTTACAATGGAATAGGAATAAGTAGTTTTAATAAAAGAGATGATCATTTTGATTGATATGTGAAAGTTGACAAAAATTAATGGTATCATGGTACTTTTATATACCTAGTTCAACACTTAAAATAATCTTTTTGAACCCTATAGTTATGAGCTTCTTTGTTTCCCCTGCAAAAAGGAGTTTGGAGTTGTAAGCTTATAATCATGGAAATAACTGTTTGAAGCTTTTACTTATTTGTGTAATTAGTTTGCAAGTAGGGTGTGTTAAAGTGGTCATGTTTTAAATTGCATCATAAGTTTTGATGCAAGTTAGTCTAAGTGGTTATAAATTCAATTAATTATGAAAAATGCTTTTGTTTTTATTGATTTCTAGCTATTTTGTGGTGCTATCTTTAATAGCTCTGTAAAATTTGTTAAGTTCATGTGCCTGCCAAATTCAAGTTCACATCCATTTATTTTACAAACTACTATTCCTTCCATGGACTCTTTGTTGATATATGATAAGGAGTAGGGACTATAATTTAAGTATAACTTTTTTGTCCTAGCCTGGGTCATCTCTTTCTATAGTCCTAGCTTATATCATAGTCATATTAGCAGTCCATTATTTGGGTGGAGGAGGAAGGGCCTTACAAATTTACAAAAGGATTGTTTGACTTAATATATAATGAAACTTCAGTTGTTGCCTTATTGAATTCCACTTAACATTCGAATAATATTACATTATGGCCTAGTTTTATTTTATCACCATAAAAAGTATTAGATAGTTTCTGTGTACAGTATATTAATTTTCCTTGATAAACCACTGGACACATCTTCGAAAGTGTGGTTTTGACTTTTGACTTAATTGTGGAAGGATTAATGGGATTCAAATTTCCATTACCTAATTGCATTGAATATCCGGAACATCATTTCCAATACTATATAGATGTTTTCATTAATATTGTTTAAATATTATCTCATTTCTCTTCCATTGTGTTCATATTGAGGTGTGAAACTTGACATTTGAATTGCACATGGGTTAGTATTTGATTAGTGAGTTAAATTCAATCTTGATCACTGATGCTTCTTAAAATGTTTAGTCTATTTTTGTTATTAGTGATGACATTTTTCTTTATGATTATTTGACACTTGGTTATTGTTGATTCAATTTAGGAAGTGTATTCTTTGAGCATTACTTACGTTTTAGCTTTGTATCTTAGGAAAATGGAAGAGCAAAAATCAAAGAACAAAAACCTAAGCCTAATGAGAACAAACTTGGCATGACAAAATGATAATAGTTGTACTAATGATGCTAGTAGAAGTTTTTGTACATGTTCTAAATGCTACATATGCTAGCTTTGGAAGCTTGTAATTTTCAAAATTCAAAGTTTGTCTTGTACTTATGATAGACATGTTTTGGTGAATATATATCATTGGAGGTACTCTTGTCTAAAATTTGTTTGAAAAATTTGGCCAACGTGGCAAGTCAACACGCTATTGAAGGATGATAAGTATTTTCATTAGTTGCCTGTTTTAACTAAAGTATAAAGACTTTTAGCAATTTTTCTTGTTTTTCGTTTTTAATTTTGGCCAAGATAAAGGATTGTTGTCATTAGGTAGACTTTTTTTTTTCTTTTAATGCTAAATATTTTAAGGAGGAAGATAGACCTTCAATTTTCCCTTCAAGATACTATGTGACATTTTGTGGTGATCTATAAAATAAAGGGGCCACTAACAAAACCTGAACCATGGAATGAGACTAAAGTAATCTTTTTTTTTTTTTTGCCAAATTAATCTCAAGTATAGCTAATATATCTAACAAAGCTTTCACTTTTCTTCCATTATATAGTTTGGATTTGAACCCGTCAACCAAACCTAATGAACAAACCTATTATATAGTTAGGATTTGTACCCTTTTAGTTGCTTTTATAATTACCAAAATCAAGTAAATAAAATCAACGAAAATTTTTTTTACAAAAAGATAAACACAAAAAATTAAGAAAGGAAAGAAAGAAACATTATACCACGCATTAAAGCAATAATTAATCTCTTCTCAACTATATTGAATTGCAAAAATATTCTAATTAGCATATAAAAAATTCATATTTGTCCTAAAGAAATTTAATATTTTATATTGATTTTAAAGTTCTTTTCTTAAATAAGTCCACAATTTTCCAAAACATTTCAAATAAATCTAATTGTTAATTTCGTTGACATTGTGTCATTAATATCATTAATATTGATGTAGCATGCTAACATGGCTAACCCCATTTTAATTGGCTCTAATTGAGTCTTAGGTGTGAAAAACTAACTTGGCTATAAGTTAGGATAACTCTCAAATCTCATACTAACTCAACCCACTGATGTACGCTATATGATATCGCATTCTTCTTGTTATCTTTTATTGTTTGATTATTCTCTTTTTTTTTGGGTAAATTTTAAATATCAATGAAATATAGAGTTAGCAAGTTCCTCATAAAGTCTTAATTTTTTAAATTACTTAACATATTAATAAAACAACTTCAAAACCTACAAAATTTATGAAGGAAATGGGTTTATATGCCAACGGTGAACAATTAGAATTTCCTTTGCCAATGGTGGGCCAAATTAATTAAATAGGTGATGGGACCAATTGAAATATAATTTTAATAATTTTTATTTATCATAATATAGATGAAAATAATAATAAACTATAGGAAAATATTAAAATATATTAATTATTTGCCTTTATCATTAATGGGACATACAAGGAATAAATTGCTTACATTTACTAATTATCCTATCTTTAATTTGTTAACATTTCCCAATATTTGGTTTGAAAAAAGTAGACATAATTGATTCAAAGAAATTTTAGTCAAGGGGTTAAATAATTTAAATTTTCATAAAAATAATTATGGTAACATGTCAATCAAAAAGTTTCCTAACTAGGCTATCTTCGTTAATTATTTGCTTACCCAAAAATTACTCCTAATAATGAATTTGTTAGACAAAATCCTATAATTAGTACATTTGCTAACTGTAAATTTTGCATCAAATAAAAATATTCCCAAAACTGAACAAACTTTTTGGCACTTAATGATTCGCTAGGAATAAAATGAATATGCATTAATTAATACTATTTAATTGAGTAAATCACATCTCAATTGCAGCCCAAATTGTCTTATCATCAATCACCAATTCAAATTAATAAATCCTTTTCGTTTTAAATTTTAAGAAGAGAAAAAAAGATGGATTGAATATACCATGTCTCTAAGATCAATTATAGGTTAACATATATACAAGACATCACATAAGTGTTTTTAGATGGAAATTACACATTAAAAGATGAATATAATGACAATTAAAAGTTGAAAAAGACTAATGTAGTACAAACGATAAAAGAATCTAATTAAAAATAATCCGTTAGTTTTAAAATTTTAATTTTACAAGAAATTAAATAAATTAAGCCTCAGGGAAGAAAGTTGTCATAAAACTTCAAAAATCGAGAATTTCTACGAGGAACATGCATGTAAATATTACCATGCCATAATTGAAAGTTGGTAATATGTTATCAATGTATATTATTAACAAGCATGTAAAAATTATATTAGTGATGCTTATAACTTTTTCTTAAGTTGGTGAGGCAAAAAAAAATCTATATCCACCTTCCATAAATTTTGTATCCGCTAAATTAAATGTTATCATAATATACAAATTTTAATAAAGGTTGAATCTTCAATCCCTAAAATATCAAAATCCATCAACCTTATTTTAGGCATGACAAAAATAGCAAACTCAATGCATAATAAGAATTCATGTATTTACGCCCTTCTCACTTCCATCTTCACTCTTTCTTTTCCTTTATAAGTCCCTTACCTAATTCCACATGCAAAACAACACAATCTCTATACCAATTTTCTCACACTTTCTTCCAATTTCCCTAATCCCCATTGCTTCTCACTTCAAAAATAATGTCAAAGCTCTTTATCTTCTTCTTAGCTTATCTTTCCAATCTCCTCTCTTTCTATTTTCTCTGCTCATTATCACAATCTTCCTCCTCCATCCTTTCTTTCTTTGTCTTTCTCTCCTTAACCTTACTTGTTTTTTTCTTTTCCTTATTTTTCAAACCCTAAATCCTAATACTTAAACCCTATACATAACCCCAAATATTTATGTTTATATAAACACAAACACAAAAACTAAACATTAAACAAAAAATCAAAATAAACATAAACATAAGCATAAACAAATAAATGTAAATATAAAAATTTTAAAAAATAAAAATAAAATAAACCTAAACTCAAATATAACAAAAAAATTACACATAAAGATATGACTGCAATTTGATTGGAAAGTCATTTTACTACATAAAACAGAAGAAGAAGAAGAAGAAGAAGAAGAAGACGAAGAAGAAGAAGAAGGAGAAATGGGTGTGAAGGTTAAGTATTGTTGCTGTTTGTTGAAGTTGGGAACAAGACGGCCAAAGTTTATCAAATTTTCAAAGCCCTCAAAAGCTACTTGTCGACATTTAAGTTCACAGTAGGGAAGATGAAGTTAGGAACAAAAAGGCCAAAGTTGGTCAAAATTTTCAAAGCCCTCGTATTCATTCAATTCAAGTTCACATTCAATGTTTAGAAATGGAATGAAATAGGGTTGTAGGTGGTTGTGAACACCCAATCTCAATTTTCAAAATAATAAAATAAAAACTTATGATGCAAATTCAAGAAGTAAAACAATTTCAAAATTAAAAAAAATCTAAGAGTTATTATTAATAAAGATAAAATAGCTCTAAAAAACTTTAAAAATAATTAAAATTAAAAATGTGAATTCAAAATTTGAAATAATTAAACAATAAAGAAGAATTCAAATTGAATTAATTAAAAGCTCAAGTAAAATCTAAAAAATATATCTAAAAAAAAACAAAAAGGCATCTTAAAGAAACAAGGCAAAAAGAAAAAAACAACAAAAAGGAAATGTCAAACAAGAAGAAAACAAAAGAAGAAGGGGCATATTTTAGTTTTCCCATCTATAAAGCAAACATGAAGGTAGCAAACATGATGGCGAAATCAAGGGAAAGAATATCTAATAGAAAGTCGGAAGCATGGGACAAAGTGATTAGAGAATGGAGTTTATAATTTTTTTTCCTCTCATATTCAATACCCATTTTTAGCCGAAACCAAGGGAAAGAGTAGGGAGACCTTTACTTTCTCTGCCATGAAAAAAAAGACATGAAAGAGGAGAAAACATAAGTAACAAAGAGGGAAAGAGAGAAAGCACTTGAAAAAGAAGAGAAGGAGAAAACAATAGAGAGATGAGAAGGTGAGGAGGAAGGCTCGGTCTCTTGGTTTTCTCGATTGAAAAGTAGAGAGAGAAGGTGGTAGCTGGGAAGCATGAGTTGGAGAGAATCAAGTGAAAATAAAAAAGAAGAAGAGAGAAGGTGAAGTAAGGAAACAAAAGCTGATAAGAGGAGAAAAAAGTAGTTGCTACAATTGTGACGATAGAGAGAGGTGTGCTAGAAGGAAATAAAAAGAAAGCTTGAGAGAAAAAGATAGGGGAAGTAGAAAAAAAGGTGGAGAGCAATCAAAACTTAAAGGAAGATTTATACCAAGAGCATAGAAAATAACTAGAAGAGGGGAAAGGAGTGGGGCAAATCATTAGAGAATAAGAGAAAGTGTAAAAGAAAGCTTGAAGACGGGATGATGAGAATGAAAAGGAAGGAAAGGACAATGAGAATGAGACAAAGCGTGTGAAGATCTCGACTCCATGAATGTGAAGACAGAGCTATGTATGTTAGACAAAAGGAAGAAGTAGAAATAGATGATACGAAAAGCATGAGCTGAATGGAGAGCTGAAAAAGAATGAAGAAACTCAAGAGAATACAGTGCGTGAAGATCGAGAAAGATAGAATAAGAAAAAGAAAACCAATGTTGGGAAAGAAAAATAAAAAATAAAGAGGGAATGAGAGACTTAAGCAATTAGTGAAGAAGAAGAGATTGAGATTGGTATGAAGAGTGAACTGATGAAGCACTAACAAAGATGGGATAAAATAATTGCTTATCCCTCCTGCATTATTAGCTAAAAACTGAGCGGAGGAATATGGTTGGATCGTCTAAATAGAGAGAGATTTTATAGGTAACACCTCCCTACTAATTTTCCTTTTGCTTTCAAAGCTACTATGTAAATAAGCATTCTGATTGCTCATGGTATGTCCCTTTGGCTTGTGGTATCATATTTTGCATTGGTGTGAATTCAATTGTGTTTTGGCACAGATGATTAATGCAAAAGGCTTTTGGTTCATTATGGATCCATTATGACGTTTGTGTTAGAATTAAATTTGCTTGGGTGTTCCTTGTTACCGTACATACATAAGAAGGATCAATAAGTAATGCCTAGACTGGGGGTGTATTGGCTCCTTTGGTTCCAAGCAATTCCATTAATAATAACAGCTTAAGGTGTATAGTGTTGTAGGTTTAATTGGTTAAAAGCCTACCACATAAACTTTTAGCATGATTTAATGGGTCAGCATAATTTTAAAAGGTTAAAAGCCTACCATATATTGTGTGATCTATGAAGGCTTTTGCATAATAGTAACTCTTAAAAAAATTTAATTTTAATCCATCATCTTATCATAGTGGATGAATCTCTGGCTTTATGAGGTGAAAATTAAAACAAAAGAAGTACAAGAGATCATGGGTTTTAGGATAAAAAATGGAGGCTCAGAGTGAAGTTTGCTTTGGTTTTATTTTAATTTATTTATTCATTTTTTCTCTACATGCTCATTTTGGAAATAATATAAGTAGTTGATTAATTACCATCACATACTTGCCATGACATGCATGCCTTAATTTTTAGAGTTTTCGTGTGGGACCATATGTCCCTTGAGGTGTGTAGGAAATTAATTACTATAGGTCATGTGAGATTGTAATTCAGACTTTGGAAGTTTATATATAATTTCCTATAATGTAAAAATAAAATAATTCATAAATCCCAAAAAATAATTTATCACTGAGTCTTCTATTTAAAATTGTCATGTGAGATCTCCAGTCTGATTAGACACTTAAAAATTAACTGGTAAAAGTTGCATGAGATCTTAGTCTCCTTAGGCTTTGAAAGTTAATATATAATTTTTTCATAAAAAATAAATAAATAATTTTAATTTATAAAACTAATTTCTTTGAACTTTTATTTATTTATTTTTTGTTTTACTTATTTTAACACTTAGGCTACATGAGACCCTAGTCTCCTTAGGTTATGAAAATTGATAATTTAAAAAAAAGGTAAAAATAAATAAATTAGCAATAATAAAAATAAAGGCACATTAACAACAACAACAATTATTATAATTATAGAAAGGTAAATGAATAAGCTGATTAAATGATTTTTTAATTAAAAAAATAATTAATTAGGCATTATATTGGAAAAGTCATCATGTGAGGCCATTGGTTTCCTCAGGTATTTGGAATCTTTGCAGGCATTTGGGAGCTAACTATTGTGTGATTTTTCTTATAATAAATAGATAAGTATGTAAATAAATAAAAATGATTTCAATTTTCAAATATATTTATTTTCATTTTATTTTCCTTATTTTTTTATTTTATTTTTAAATTGTTGTGTGGCATCAAAGGTCTTTGCGAGCATTTAAAAATCAACTAATAGAGGCTACGTGAGATCTCTAATCTGCTTAGGCCTTAAAAGTTAACATATGATTTTCAAAAATACAAATAAAAAAGAACACATAATTAAAAATCCTAAAAAAATCCCATTTCATTATGATTTCATGTCACTTTCAAAATTGTAATAAAAATCCAAATTTTAAAAATCACCAAAAATTGAAAAGAGGGAAAATGAAGAGAGCAAAGGAGTGAGATTACATTTATTTTGTAAATTAAAACATACCAACCAAATCTTGAATTTGTTTTGTTTATGAAAACCAATTTAATTTTTTCATTCTTGTTCTTTTTCCAAAAAAAAAAAAACACTAACTAACTGACATGCATTTCCAGTTGAACTATGTGGACTTTGATCTTGATCATTAGGTATGTAGGCCCTAGGTTTTCATCTTAGGTTAAGTCCGCCCTTTGTAAATATCCTTTTTTTGTTTTCATTTTTGTTATTTTTGTTTTCTTTGTTCAATATGCATGCGTGTTATTAAGGGCGGATGAGGTAAATTTAAGGTCATTATGCAATTACTTCGATTGACTAGTTTACAATAACTGTCCTTATGGACAACTGTTATGGGGGGCATAACACATTTCATATACTCAAATAGACTCATAAACTCATATTTGTGTTTGTAGACCACTTTGCCTTTTTTTTTTTTTGTTTTAAATTGGTTTTCTAAAGTTTTCCTTTAAGAATTTTGGTGGCAACTCCTAAAATAAATTAGTTTTTAAATTATCTTGAGAGCTGATTTGTCTCTCTTTTCTTTTTGTGCCATCTGTGTCGAGCTTGACCTTCCAATTTGTCAAGTGTGACAGTTTAGCAACTCCACAAGGGATAATTTGAGAGTCAAGCCTATTTGATTAGTCTAATGAATTGATATGAACTTTCTTTTATTTTGATTACCTTTTTTTTTTCTTCTAATTATTGTCTATTTATCTTCATTGTTTTTATTTATTGGTGTGTGTATGTTTCCTTGTTTTAGCTTTATAGCATGTTTAAATATCATTATTTATTTTTTGTTTATTCATGTGGTATCTTATAATTTGTTTGTTATTTATCTTTGTTATATGTGTTACGATAGGTAACATGCAGAATAAAACCTTAAGGTAGACACTCTTGACTTCTTTTGCAATTTATCTGCTAAGCATATGAAGGTTGGGTAGACCTTATGTTAACAACTTTATATGCTTCCTTTACATATTAAGCACTTGCACATCCTATCTTGCATACTTTTTTGGCCCTATACATAGGTCCTTTCTTACTCTGGTGAGTAGTGGTTCATATTGTTTTCTTGTAAAGTTTTATACTTCTAGAAATTACTATGAAGACTTCACTTAGATTGTGCCTCATTATATGGATTTGACTTAAGTAGGATTCCGTCCTCTTTTAGTCCAATTCCTATTGCGAGATCCTCACTCTCTTGGTGGGGGCAATCTAAGGACCAACATACCTTTAAGATATTATACCTACCTTTGGCACCTTGCACATTATTAAACTAAGCTCAATGGCCCACTTTGATAGAACTTGTCATTTGTAGGGTGACATCTCCTCACATAAGGTACTTCAGTAGGACATTAGGGGAACTTATTTCATCCTTATTCAATATGTTATCACATCATTCATAGCATAATCATATTTTGTTTAAGAAAAAAAAAAGAGAAAAGAAAAACATCTCTTAAAATCAAGGTCCTTTAGTTTTAATTATCACTACATCACTATTCAATACATTATTAGGCTAAACATGCTACGCTAAACTAAAAAATCTCTTTTGCATGAATTGATTTGGCCTAATGTTGTATCAATGAGATTGTGTCAGAATTAATGATATTCTAAAAGTGATATATCAAGGGATTATTTAATTTGCCTATTTGCATAGAGCATTAACCCCGTGAAGACCCCCTCCTCCTTAGGTTGACAGTTAAGCCTTTTATTCTCAATGAATCAATAAGGTTCTTAGTGAGTAATAGGGAACAATATGCCAAATATCCAACCGTTACTTGAAAGATCTCCTAAATTCCAAAGGATCAAATTCATGCATTATTCTCGACACTGCTCTTCATTAAAAGAAAACCATTCTACTCTCCATTAAAAGAAAACCATTAAGACACCTTTTAATCTTTTTTCCAAAAATCATTTACACAAAAGGGATTAAATGATTGATGAATGCATTACCAGGTTGGAAGTATATATGTCACTACTACTCGTATGGAGACTTCCTTTTTCTCGAGGTGGTGGCTGCTACCTTTTAAGAATTATGTCTAAGCTTAACGATGCTATAATCATATTCATGTCCCTCAAATCTAATAATGACTATGATGCCCATATTACTTATCTCGATTCATAAGACATGATCTGACACTTCATCATTTCCCACATTGCTTCAAATTGGGGCAATTTATTTTCTTCCAAACTCATAATATTGTATTTTAAATCGTGCTTCCTTAACACATGACAACATTGAGATTGTTAAATAAATATGAGTTGATCTTAGTTGTTGACCTTTCAATCATTGATAATGACATAATTGATAGGGAATAACATTAGGGTCATGTCCAAGGCAATCAAAATAGAACATAATGTATTGGTTAAATTTTGAAATGATCAAGTTTGAGATATTATTATTTAAATTTCAAGCATGAATAGCTTATGCTTAAGTTCTATTCTTTATGGTAAAAGTGCAACTTTCAGAGCTCTCAAGACCCCAAGTCATTAGATTGAGGCAAATAAAAAGCTATAATAATGAATTTTTCCATATGAAAATGACCTAGAGAATGCTACAATTTACAGATTTGTAGCACATCCAAATCTTATGTGTTTGCATTACTTTCTGCATTCTCAAAGCAAACTTCAAAATAAAAGGAGTAAGATACTCCTTCTTTTCCTTAATGATTTAGATAGGAAATGTTTTTCATTATATTCCTGAGACCTTAAAATGTGCATCCTTATTCCAATAGGTCACTTGAAGGTAGAAATCTCCAAACATATTCAAGCATGGTATTTTTTTTTTTAAATTGTATTTGAGCATTTGTATCATGCATCTCACATGTTGCATATAGCACATTGCGTTTTTGGCAATACCATGCATAGAAAATCAGAAAATCTAGCCCTATAAAAATCATGCATATACATTATATATCTCACATGTGCATATACAATGCACTACATTTTTTTTTTAAAAAATTATGCATACAAAATCTGAAAAAAATAAACAAAAATAAGCATATGCCATAAGCATCTTGTATGTAGACAAATGTCACACTGCATTTCACAGTTATTAATGCACTTGCAGCTATGGATCATATTCCCACTCAGCATATAACCTTCGTATCCTTTCAAAATTCTAAAAAGTTTAAGCATCCTTTCAAAGTCCCTCACAGTCAAGGCACATTTCAATTTTAGCCAAGTCTTGCACAATCAAGGCACCTTTATTTTTTGTCCAGTCCCACAGTCAAAGCACCTTTAATTTCTATCAAGTCCTGTATAATCAAGGCATCTTTAATTTCTGTTAAGTCCCACACAGTTAGGGCACCTTTAAATTCTGTTAAGTTCCGCATAGTCCGAGCTCCTTTAATTTTTATTAAGTCCCATATAGTTAGGATATCTTTAGATTTTGTCAAGTCCCGCACTGTTAGGGCACCTTCACATCATGTCCTACACTAGCCTTCATCACCTTAATCCTCCTCCCACCAATTTCTTATTAAGACACCTTCACTTTCTATCCATATTTTATCCCTCCTACAAGCTAATGTCATACAAAAGAGAGAAAAAAGGCAAAGAAAATTTAAAAAAAAAAAAAGAAGAAGAAAAATATCTCAAATTCTGGCATTTCCAAATAAAATTAACTTATTTTGTCAATTTGTGTGCCTTTCATCTCTTAGAAAAAAATACTTGCTTGCATCTTCACTTACTTGAAAGTGATGAATATCAAATTCTAATTATTCAGTGTTCTAGGTTAGAAAGTATGTGAAGTGGGGCAACCTGCCAACAATAGGTTTTATCAATATCATTTTAGGGATAATCATGTTATTTTGTCCTTTTCTACCACTATCACTATAACATAAGACACATTAATAATGAACCATTAGATTGGAGAAATGAGGACCAACAAGTAGCTTACAAATAAGAGTTCTAGATATATGGCATACAATAGGCTTCAAATTGGGCGAAAGATCATTGATTTGATTTGATGGAAAAATTATGACTACAATGGCATGCACAAGTACTATTACAAGAAATAGCATCATGACAATAGGATGTTCTTTAAAGGGGTTATTGTTTAATCCTTTATACTTAATTCCAACCAAAGTAACTAGCAAACTAGTTAGATAAGAATAAATAGTGAGAAGTGTAAGTGTGGAATCCAAACTTAAAGCCCTTTAACAGATAATAATTATTTTTTGAGTCAGAATTCGAAAAAGAAGAAAAGATATAGAACACAAATATATATATATATATATATATATCTATATATATATATATATATATATATAGGTGTAGGTACCTCAGTGGCATAGTATGAACTCCTACAGTAATGCTACTTAAAGTTGAATTATTGGGAGGAACAAAGTAAAATAAAAGAAACTTGATATAAAGCTTATGACAAAAGAAGTAAAACCTCAAGTTTTCATTGCATACTTAATAAATAGTACTACTAAAACCAGAGAAGTAAAAGATGTTAAGGAGAGTTTAATGTGGAGTATGAAGTAAATATAAAGCAGAGTCAATCAACGCAAAGTAGGATGAAGCATATGTCGTATGGTATAAAAGGAGTGTGTTTCTGATGAGCATTGGCACACGAGAAATTGCCAAAAATTTACTGTTGGCACATGGATTAAATATACAATGTCACTAACACACAAAACATTTTGTCCTTTGATTTTTTTGGCAAAGATCAATTATAGGTTAACATATATACAAGATGTCACATAAGTGATTTTAGATGAAAATTACACATTAAAAGGTAAACATAAAGTCAATTAAAAGTTGAAAAGACTAATGTAGAACAAAATGATAAAAGAATCTAATTAAAAATAATCCATCAATTTTAAAATTTTAATTTTACAGGAACTTAAATGAATTAAGCCTCAGGGAAGAAAGCAGTCGTGAAAGTTTCAAAAATCAAGAATTTCTGTGAGGAACATGCATGTAAATGTTACTTTGCCATACATGAAAGTTGATAATGTTATCAATGTATATTAGTAACAAGCATGTAAATATTATACTAGCAATGCTTATAACTTTTTCTTAAGGTGGTGAAGCAACAAAAATATGTACCCACCTTCCATAAATTTTGTATCTGTTGAATTAAATGTTATCAGAATATAAAAATTTTACTAAAGGATCCATCTTCAATCCCTAAAATGTTAGAATCAATCACCCTTGTTTTAGGCATAACTAGCATTGCAAAATCAATGCATAATAAGTATTCTTGTATTTACGCCCTTCTCACTTCCATCTACACTATTCGTTTTCCTTTATAAGTATTTTACCTATTTTCATATACAAAACAATAGAATCACTATACCAATTTTCTCACACTATGTTCCAATATCTCCAAACCCCATTGCTTCTCTCTTAAAAAATAATGTCAAAGCTCTTCATCTTCTTCTCAGCTTATCTTCTCAACCTCCTCTCTTTCCCTTCTCCTCTGCTCATTACCACAACCCTCTTCCTCCATACTTCTCTTCTTTGTCATTCTCTTAACCTTACTTGTCTGTTTCATTTCCTTATTTTTCAAACCCATAAACCCTATACGTAATCCCTAATATTTGTTTATATAAACACATACATAAAAACTAAACATAAAACAAAAAATCAAAATAAACATAAACATATGCATAAACAAATAAATGTAAATATAAAACTTAAAAAATGAAAAATAAAAAAAACCTAAACAAAACACAAAAAAGAAGAAGATAATGATATGATTTCTATTTCATTGGGATGTCATTTTACTAAATAAAGCCACAAAAGAAGAAGAAGAAAAAGAAAAAGAAAAAGGTATGAAGGTTAAGTATTGCTACAACTTGCCGAAGCTAGGAATGAGATGGCCAAAGTTTGTTAAAATTTCTAATGCCTTTACTTGCCCACATTGAAGTTCTTAGTAGGAAAGATGAAGTTAAAGGAAAAGACTTAAGGTTCTCAAAATTTCCAAAGCCCTCATAAGCATTCAATTCATGTTCATATTGAATGTTTAGAAATGAATGAAACAGGGTTATAGGTGGTTGTGAACACCAAACCTCAATTTTCAAAATAATAAAATGAAAATATATAACCCAAATTTTAAAAAATAAAAAAAATTTTGAAGTAAAAAATATCTAAATTTTTATTAATAAAGAAATGGAGCTCTAAAAAACTAAAAAATTAATTAAAAATTTAAAAATTAAAAAGTGAATTCAAAATTAGAAATAATTAAACAATAAAGATGAATTAAAATTGAATTAACTAAAAGTTAAAGTAAAATCTAGAAAATATACATTGAAAAATAATAAAAAGGCTCCTTAGAGAAACCAAAAAAAAAAAACAACAAAAAAGAAATCCAAGCAAGAAAAAAACAAAAGAAGTGGGACAAATTTTAGTTTTCCCATGTATAAAGCAAACATGAAGGAGAACTGAAGGAAAAGAAAATCTGAGAAGAAGTAGGAAGCATGGGACAAAGTGATCTGAGCATGGAGTTTAGATTTTTTTTTTTCCACTCATCTTTAATACCCACTCAACCAAAAGCATGGGAAAGAGGGGGAGGCCCATACCTTTCTCTGCCTTGGGAAAGAAAACTTGAAAAGAGGAGAAAATATAAACAACAAATAGGGATAGAGAAAAAGCACTTGGATAAAAAAAAAAAAAAGAGATAGATTGAATATAAGATGTCTCCAAAAAACAAAACATTTTGTCCTCTTCTACCACCTTTTTCAATTTTTTTTGATGAAGATAAATTATAAGCTAATTTATATACAACATGCCGCATAAGTGCTTTTTGATGGAAGTTACGCATTAAAAGATAAATATAATGACAATTAAAAGTTGAAAAGACTAATGTAGCACAAAACGTTAAATGGATCAAATTAAAAATAATCCATTAATTTTAAAATTTTAATTTTACAAGAAATTAAACAGATTATGCCTCAGGGAAAAAGGTTGTCTTGAGACTTCCAAAAATCAAGAATTTCTATGAGCAAGAAAGTGGAGGAACATGCATTTAAATATTACACTGCCATAATTGAAAGTTGATAATATGATATCATTGTATATTTGTAACAAGCATGTAAATATTATATTAGTGATGCTTATAACGTTTTCTTAAAGAGCTGAAGCAAAATAATCTATATCCACCTTTCATAAATTTTGTATCAACTAAATTAAATGTTACCAGAATATGAAAATTTTAATAAAGGATCCATCTTCATTCCCCAAAATGTCAAAATCAATCCCACTATTTTAGGCATGAGTAGCATGGCAAAATCGATGCATAATAAGCATTCATGTATTTATGCCCCTCTCACTTCCATCTTCACTCTTTTTTTTTTCCATTATAAATCTTTTACCTATTTCCACATGCAAAACAACACAATCACCATACCTATTCTCACACACTTTCTTCTAATTTTCTCAATCCCCATTGCTTTTCTCTTAAAAAAATAATGTCAAAGCTATTCATCTTTTTCTCTACTTATCTTCTCAGCCTCTTCTCTTTCCCTTCTCCTTTACCAATTGCCACACCCTCCTCCTCCATCCTTCCCTTCTTTGTCTTTCTCTCGTTAACCTTACCTGTATGTTTCTTTTCCTTATTTTTCAAACCCTATGCCCAAATACTTAATCCCTATACCTATAAACCCATTACATAACCCCACATATTTTTGTTCATATAAACACAAACATAAACACTAAACATTAAACTAAAAATTGAAATAAACAAAAAAAAAATCATAAACAACTAAATGTAAATATAAAAATTTAAAAAAAGAAATATAAAATAAACTCAGACAAAAACATAACCAAAAAACAATGATAATGCATTGATTGCAATTTGATTGGGAAGTCATTTTACTAGATAAAGGAGCAAAAAATAAAGAAGATGAAAGTGTATGAAAGTTAAGTATTGCTGTTACTTTCTGAGGTCAGGAACAAGACAGCCAAAGTTTGCCAAAATTTCCAAAGCCTTCAAAAGCTACTTGCTGACACTGAAATTCTCAACAGGAAAGATGAAGTTAGAAAAAAAAAGGCCAAAGGTTGTCAAAATTTCCAAAGCCCTCATAAGCTTTCAATTCAAGTTCACATTGAAAGTATAGAAATGGAATGAAATAAGGATGTAGGCGGTTGTGAACAACAAACCTCAATTTTCAAAATAATAAAATAAAAATCTATGATGTAAAATTAAAAAAATGAAAAAATTTCAAAATAAAAAATATCTAAGTTTCTATTAATCAAGATAAAAGAGTTCTAAAAAACTTCAAATCAAATTTAAAAAAAAAATAAAAAGTGAATTTAAAATTAGAAATAATTAAACAATAAAAAAGAATTTAAAATGAATTAATTAGATGCCAAAGTAAAAATCTAAAAAATATACATAGAAAAATGACAAAAAGGCATTATTCAAACTAGAAAAAACAAATAGGAAAGTCAAGTAAGGAAAGGAAAAAAAAAAAAAAAAGAAGTGGTAGCAGATTTTAGTTTCCCTACGTATAAAGCAAACATGAATGAGGAATCAAGGAAAAAAAATCATAGCATAAGTAAGAAGCATGAGACAAAGTGGTTAGAGCATGTTGTTTAGTTTTTTATTCCTCTCATTTTTAATTCCGACTTGGCCAAAAGCATGGGAAAGAGTGGGGGAGGCCCATACCTTTCCTTGCCATGGAAAAGAAGACATGGAAAAATGAGAAACAAAAGTAACAAATAGGGATAGAGAGAAAGCACTTAGGCAAGAACAAAAAAAAGATGGATTGAATATACAATGTCTCCAAAAAAACAAAACATTTTGTCCTCTTTTACCACCTTTTTTGTTTTTTAGACTAAAATCAATTATAGGTTAACATATATACAAGACGCCGCATAAGTGCTTTTAGATGGAAATTACGCATTAAAAGATAAATATAATGACAATTAAAAGTTGAAAAGACTATTATAGCACAAAACATTAAAAGAATCTAATTAAAAATAATATATTAATTTTAAAATTTTAATTTTACAAGAAATTAAACAGAATAAGCCCTAGGGAAGAAAGTTGCCTTCAACCTTCCAAAAGAAGAGAATATCTATGAGCAAGGAAATTGAAGGAACATGCATGTAAATATTACACTGCCATAATTGAAAGTTGATAATATGTTATCAATGTATATTTGAATCAAGCATGTAAATATTATATTAATGATGCTTATAACTTTTTCTTAAGGTGGTGAAGCAAAAAAATCTATACCCACCTTCCATAAATTTTGTATTTGTTGAATTAAATGTTATCAGAATAAAAAAATTTTAATAAAGGATCTATCTACAATCCCCAAAATGTCAAAATCAATCCCCACTATTTTAAGCATGACAAGCATTCATGTATTTACGCCCTTCTCACTTCCATCTTCCCTCTTTTTTTTTTTCCCTTTATAACTTTTTTTACCTATTTCCACAAGCAAAACAACACAATCATCATACCAATTTTCTCACACTTTCTTCCAATTTCCCCAATCCCCATTACTTCTCTCTTAAAAAATAATCTCAAAGCTCTTTATCTTCTTTTCAGCTTATCTTCTTAACCACCTCTCTTTTCCTTCTCCTCTGCTCATTTCTACAACCCTCCTCCGCCATCCTTCCCTTCTTTGTCTTTCTCTTTTTAACCTTACTTGTCTGTTTCATTTCCTTATTTTTCAAACCTTAAACCCTATATATAACCCTTAATATTTATGTTTATATAATCACAAACATAAAAACTAAGGATTAAACAAAAAATAAAAATAAACATAAACATAAGTATAAACAAATTAATGTAAATATAAACATTTTAAAAAAATAAACCTAAACAAAAACATAATTAAAAAATAAAGATAAAGATATGACTGCAATTTGATTGGGAAGTCGTTGTATTAAATAAAGCCATAGAAAAAGAAGAAGAAAGAAAGGGTATGAAGGTTAAGTATTGCTACTACTTGTCAAAGTTAAGAACGAGAAGACCAAAGTCTGTCAAAATTTCCAAAGCCCTTAAAAGCTACTTGTCATCATTGAATTTTTCAGCAGGAAAGAAGAAGTTAGGAAGGGAAAGGCCAAATGTTGTCAAAATTTCTAAAGCCCTCATAAGCATTCAATTTTAGTTCACATTGAAAGTTTAGAAATGGAATGAAAAAGGGTTGTAGGTGATTGGGAATGCTAAACCTCAATTTTAAAAATAATAAAATGAAAATCTACGACCCAAAATTAAAAAAAAAATAAAATAAAAATATCTAAATTTTTATTAATAAAGATAAAGATCTCTAAAAAAAACTTAAAAGAAAATTAAAAATCAGAAAATTAAAAAGTAAATTTAAAATTAGAAATAATTAAACAATAAAAAGAATTTGAATTGAATTAATTAAAAGCCAAAGTCAAAATCTAAAAAATATACCTATAAAAATAACAAAAAGGCATCCTTGGGAAATTAAAAAAAAATAAAACAATAACAAAAAGGAAAGTCAAGAAAAAAAAAACGAAAGAAATGGTGGCAGATTTTAGTTTTCCCGCATATAAAGCAAACATGAAGGAGGAATCATGGAAAAGAAAATCAGAGCAAAAGTAAGAAGCATGGGACAAAGTGTTTAGAGAATGGAGTGTAGATATTTTTTCCTTTCAACTTTAGTACCCACTAGGCCAAAAGCATGGGAAAGAGTGGGGAGGCCCATACCTTTCTCTGCCTTGGAAATGAAGACATGAAAAGAGGAGAAAGTATAAGCAACAAATAAGGATAGAGAGAAAGCACTTGGACAAGGAAAAAAATGGTTTGAATATAGAATGTCTCCAAAAAGCTAAACATTTAGTCCTCTTCAACCACCTTTTTTAATTTTTTGACGAAGATCAATTATAGGTTAACATATATACATGCTGCCGCATAAATGCTTTTAAAAGGAAATTACACATTAAAAGATAAATATAATGACAATTAAAAATTGAAAAGACTAATGTAGCATAAAACGTTAAAAGTATCAAATTAAAAACAATCCATTAATTTTAAAATTTTAATTTTACAAGAAATTAAACTAATAAAGACTTAGGGAAGAAAGTTGTCTTGAAACTTCCAGAAATCGAGAATTTTTATGAACAAGGAAAGTGGAGGAACATGTATGTAAATATTACACTGCCATAATTGAAAGCTGATAATATGTTATCAATGTGTATTAGTAACTAGCATGTAAATAATATATTAGTGACGCATATATCTTTTTCTTAAGGTAGGGAAGCAAAAAAATCTATATCCACCTTCCATAAATTTTGTATTTACTGAACGAAATGTTATCATAATATATAAATTTTTATAAAGGGTCCATCTTCATTCTTCAAAATGTCAAAATCCATCTTCATTTTTGTATTTACACACTTCTCAATTCCATCTTCACTCTTTCTTTTTCCTTTATAAGTCTTTTACCTATTTCCACATGCAAAACAACACAATCACTATTCCAATTTTCACACAATTTCTTTCAATTTCTCCAATACCTATTGCTTCTCTCCTTAAAAATAATGTTAAAGCTCTTCATCTTCTTCTTAGCTTATCTTTTCAGCCTCCTTTCTTTCCTTTCTCCTCTGCTCATTACCACAACCCTCCTCTTCCATCCCTCCTTTCTTTATCTTTCTCTCCTTAACCATACATGTCAGTTTCTTCTAATTTTCAAACCCTAAACTGTAATACTTAAATCCTATACCCTTAAACCCTATACATAACCCTTAATATTTATATTTATGTAAACACAAACATAAAAACTAAACATTAATCAAAAAATCATTAAAAACATTAACATTAGCATAAACAAACAAATGTAAATATAAAATTTTAAAAAATGAAAAATAAAATAAACCTAAGAACAAACATAACCAAAAAAATAAACCTAAAGATATGACTGCAATTTTAATGGGAAGTCATTTTACTAAATAAAGCCGTAGAAGAAGAAGAAAAGGGTATGAAGGTTAAGTATTGCAGCTGCTTGGTGTAGTTAGGAACGAGACGACCAAAGTTTATCGAAATTTCCAAAGCCCTCAAAAGCTACTTGCTGACATTGGAGTTCTTAATAGGAAATATGAAGTTAGGAAGGAAAAGACCATAGGTTATCAAAATTTCCAAAGTGCTCATAAGCATTCGATTTAAGTTCACATTTAATGTTTAGAAATGGATTGAAACAGGGTTATAGGTGGTTGGGAATGCCAAACCATAATTTTCAAAATAATAAAATAAATCCTATGACGCAAAATTAAAAAAATAAAAAATTTCAAAATAAAAAGTAGTTAAGTTTTTATTAGTAAAGATAGAAGAGCTGTAAAAAAAAATTAAAAATTATTTAAAAGTTAGAAAATTTAAAAGTGAATTCATAATTAGAAATAATTAAATGTTAAAGAAGAATTCAAATGGAATTAATTGAAAGCTCAAGTAAAAATCTAAAAAAATATGCCTAGAAAAGTAACAAAAAGGCCTCATAGAGAAACAAAACAAAACAAAACAAAAAACCAAAAGGAAAGTCAAGGAAGGAAAAAATGAAAGAAGTGGTGGTAGATTATATTTTTCCCACGTATAAAGCAAACATGAAGGAGGAATAAAGGAAAAGAAAATCAGAGAAATTTTATGAAGGTTCAATATTGTTGTTGCTTGCTGATTTTAGGAACGAGATGTATAAAGTTTATCAAAATTTCTAAAGCCCTCTAAAGTTTCCTACTTACATTGAAGTTCTTAGCAAGAAAGATGAAGTTTGAAAGAAAAAGACCAAAGGTTATCAAAATTTCCAAAGCCCTCATAAGCATTCAATTCAAGTTCAAATTGAATTTTTAGAAATGGAATGAAACATGGTTTTAGGTGGTTGTGAACACTAAACCTCAATTTTCAAAATAATATAATAAAAATCTATGACGCAAAATTAAAAAAATTAAAAAAATTAAAAATAAAAAATAAAAAATATCTAAATTTTTATTAATAAAGATAAATGAGCTCTAAAAAAATTAAAAACTAATTAAAAATTAGAAAAATAATAAGTTAATTCAAAATAAGAAATAATTAAGTAATAATGAAGAATTCAAATTGAATTAATTAAAAATTCAAGTAAAAATCTAAAAAAATATTCTTAGAAAAATAACAAAAAGGCCTCCTAGAGAAACAAAAGAAAAAAAAAAACAACAAAAAGGAAAGTCAAGCAAGAATAAAATAAAAGAAGTGGTGGTAGATTTTGTTTTTCCCACTAATAAAGCAAACATGAAGGTGGAATCAAGGAAAAGAAAATAAGAGAAAATGTAAGAAGCATGAGTCAAAGTGGTCAGAGCATGGAGTTTAGATTTTTTTTTCTTTTGCACATCTTCAGTATCCACTTGGCGAAAAGTATGAGAAAGAGTGGGGAGGCCTATACCTTTCTCTGCCTAGGAAAATGTGACAAGAAAAGAGGAGAAAATAGAAGCAACAAATAGGAATAGAGAGAAAGCACTTGGGTAACAAAAAAAAGATGGATTGAATATGCAATGTCTCTAACAAGCAAAATATTTTGTCCTCTTCTACCACCTTTTTCATTTTTTTGACTACGATCAATTATAGGTTAACATATATACAAGACAACACATAAGTGCTTTTAGATGGAAATTACATAATAAAATATAAATATAATGAAAATTAAAAGTTGAAAAGACTAATGTAGTATAAAATGATAAAAGGATCTAATTAAAAATAATCCATTAATTTCAACATTTTAACTTTACAAGAAATGAAATGGATTAAGCCTTAGGGAAGAAAGTTGTCCTGAAACTTCTAAGAATCGAGAATTTCTATGGGCATAAAAAAAGGAGGAATATGCATGTAAATATAAAATTGCAATAATTGAATGTTGATAATATGTTATCATTGTATATTTGAATCAAGCATGTAAATATTATATTAGTGATGCTTATAACTTTTTCTTAAGGTGGTGAAGCAAAAAAAATCTATACCCACCTCCCATAAATTTTGTATTTGTTGAATTAAATGTTATCAGAATAAAAAAAATGTTAATAAAGGATCTATCTACAATCCCCAAAATGTCAAAATCAATCCCCATTATTTTAGGCATGATTAGCATTACAAAATCAATGCATAATAAGCATTCTTGTATTTACGCCCTTCTCACTTCCATCTTCACTCTTTCTTTTACTTTATAAGTCTTTAACCTATTTCCACATGCAAAATAACACAATCACCATTCCAATTTTCTCACACTTTCTTCCAATTTCCCATTCCCCATTGCTTCTCTTTTCAAAAATAAGGTCAAAGCTCTTCATTTCATCTAAACTTATCTTCTTAGCCTCCTCTCTTTCCCTTCCCTTTTACCCATTGCCATAAACCTTTTCCTCCTTCTTTCCCATCTTTGTCATTCTCTCATTAACCTTACTTGTCTGTTTCTTTTCCTTTTCTTTCAAACCTTAAACCCTATACTCTTAAACCCTATGCATAACCCCTAATATTTATGTTTATGTAAACACAAACATAAAAACTAAACATTGAACAAAAAATAAAAATAAAATAAACATTAGTATTAACAAACAAATGTAAATATAAAAGTTTAAAAAAGGATAAATAAAATAAACCTAAGCACAAACATGACCAAAAAAATAAACATAAAGATATGATTGCAATTTTATCGGGAAGTCATTTTACTAAATAAAGTCGTAAAAGATGAAGAAGAAGAAGAAAAGGGTATGAAGGTTAAGTATTCCTACTTCTTGCTGACGTTAGGAACGAGACAGCCAAAGTTTATCAAAATTTCTGAAGCCCTCAAAAGCTACTTGCCAACATTGAAGTTCTAAGTAGAAAAGGTGAAGTTAGGAAGGAAAAGACCAGAGGTTATCAAAATTTCCAAAGCCTTCGTAAGCATTCAATTCGAGTTCACATTGAATGCTTAAAAAATGGAATGAAACACGATGGTAGGCAGTTGTGAACACCAAACCTCAATTTTCAAAATAATAAAATAAAAACCTATGATGCAAAATTAAAAAAATAATAACATTCAAAATAGAAAATATCTAAGTTTTTATTAAAAAAGATAAAAGAGCTCAAAAAAATTAAAAACTAACTAAAATTAGAAAATAAAAAAGTGAATTAAAAATTAGAAATAGTTTAACAATAAAAAAGAATTTAAATTGAATTAATTAAAAGCCAAAGTAAAAATAAAAAAATATTCCCAGAAAAATAATAAAAAGGCATCCCAGAGAAACATGACAAAAAAAAAACCAACAACAAAATGGAAAAGTCAAGCACAAACAAAAGAAAAAAAGAAGAAGTGGCGGTAGATTTTTTTTTCCCCACGTATAAAGCAAACGTGATGGAGGAATTAAGTGTTGAGCAAGGTTAGAAGCCAAGAGGGGGTAAATTGGGTTTTTTAAAAATTTTAACTGAAAAACTCCTTTAAAAGTAAAACAATATAATCAAGTAAATGTAAAATATAAAAGGAGTAAGGAGAGACGTATTGACACAGAGATTTATCCTGGTTTGCCTTTTACCAAAGCCTACGTCTAGTCCCCAAGCAACCTCTTAGAATTTTTCACTATCTCCAAATATCAATACAAAACTCAAAGGAACCTCTCACCAAATCCTAAGCTCTCCCAGCTTGACACCTTCAAGGAACCTCTTTGAATTCTCACTATCAAGGATATACTCCCATGGAACCCAAGCTCCATATAGCTAGACTCTCTCAAAGAAGCTCCTTGAGTCTATCTCTCAGAAGAAAGAAAATTTTATAGCAAAATAACTCTCTTGAACAAAGTAGATGATACAATGAAACACTGGTATGATAATGAGCTGATGAGAATATGAAAACAACTAATTTAAGCACTCTTGAATTTTTTCTTAACCTTTTTAAGGTCTCAGGGTGAGTTTACATAGATTGAGATCCGATAGATTCATTGGGAGTGAGTGGGAAATTAGAGAATTCAAAATATAGTCATTATAAATTCGTTATTACTTCGTCATTTACAAAGGTTTCTGAGCCATGATTAAACATAAAAAATCTATAACCTAAGTATTACATAGGAAAACTTTTCTTCTTATGTTGTTATCATCTAAACCTTAGTTTTTCAGCAAATGGAGAAGTGCAAAAATCAAAAAGCCAGTGCCTAGGCATCATAGAGACAGTGCCCAGGTGCCAAATCCAGAGAGTGCCCAGGCGTAACAACAGCAGCACCAGGGCATCAATTCCAAAGAGATGGCACCCAGGTGCCAGGTGCTACAGAAGGAGTAAGCTTTGACTGAAGAAATAATGCCTAGGTGCCAGAAAGCCAGCGCCTCAGTACCATTCATTTCTAGGACATGATGCCTAAGTGCTTGTATCTCAGCGGCAGCGTGCCAAAACCAGAGACTTAGGGCCTGGCGCCCTGGCGACAAATTTGCCTTACCTAGGCCCATCGCCAAAGACCCTAATTTTCTCTGATTAAAGGAGGCTCCATACTTGACCCATGTTGCACTTTTAGGGTTTCTAAGGCCTATATAAAGGGTCCTGAAGGCAAGCAACTACACTAATCAAGGAGGAATGCCAAGTTGAAAGTGGCTAAAGAAAGGGTTGGTTTAAGAGTGAGGGCTCTATATAAAGTTTTTCTGCTTTTGAACATCTCCCTCTTCTTCAGCTTCATGTTATCTTTATGCTCTTCCTTGTTATTTAATTATGTATTCATGCCCATGAAAGGCTAAGAAGTTGTTCCTAGGATTTTTACTGAGCCCTTGTTGGGGATGTTTTTTTGTTTTATGTTATGATATTTTGCATTGAATGAATGATTGTTTATATTCATCCTGGACTTATTATTTTCTAAGTCGATCATCTTAGAAAAGAAAATAGAATTTAAGTAAACTTGACAAGGTTACCTAAATGTCTGAACTAGATGCATATAATCAATATTTGCATAAATGCAATTCACAGTTAAAACAAAAGTACTTAATTGTCTGTGATAATCTTATTTAGGTTTTGGATTTATAAGGTTCTTATCCCAGCTGGTTTCCATAGACATATAGGGAACTAGGGGGAAAGAACTCAACTTGTATGCATTTGAAAGAAGCATATAAGAAGTATCAAAATCCTAGGTTGTTAATATTCAAAATTAACTAACAATCACATTTATCTTACATTTGCTCAATCAATCCTTGACTTCTCAAATTGCAACTTCTATCAGTAAATATTAAACCCAAGTCTCTAAGGGATCGATACTCAATTCATCATTGTATTACCTACTGGCCACGTATACTTGTGTGTTATATTGCACGTCAATTGCAATTTAAATCAAAAAGTTTTTGGCACCATTGCTGTGGACTTAGCGTTAAATTTTACTGACATTATTTTTAAGCATTCTATTATGCAAAATTCTTTTATGTAACATGTGTTTTGCATGCATACAAGAAGCAAAGCAGTGATTCTACCATTAGATCCTGAAATTGAACGTATGTGTAGATAAATTAGAAATTAACTAAGGAATTAGCATTAGGAATCATCTGCCATAGCTAGTGATAATAGCGAAGCCCTAGATCCAAGAGTAGACACCCATGCCTAAGTTGTCAATAAAAATTCTGACCCACCTACTTGAAAGAAGGTCAAAGATTACATCATGCCAACATTTGAGGGTATTCAGTCTAGCATTGCTAGGCTTGAAATTGGTAACACTAACTTTAAAATAAATTCTGCTACTATGATGATGCTTAAGGAAAATAGATTCCATGGCCTACCCTCTGAAGATCCAAGTGCTCATTTAAGATCTTTTCTAGAAATATATGATAACTTCAAGGTGGCTAGAGTTTCTTCAAAAGTCATTCACCTTAGGTTGTTCAGATTTCTTTAGAGGGAAGAGCTAAGGAATGGTTAGATTCATAACTTAGTGGATCCATAACTATTTGGGCACAACTAGTGTAAACATTCTTGAATAATTATTTCTACCCTACAAAGACTAAAAAAATTTTGAAGGACATATTTAATTTTCAACAATTTAAATTAGAATCCTTATATAAAGTTTATGAATGATTTAAGGAATTGCTGAGAAAATATCTTCATCATGGCTTCTCTGAGCAGTAATAGATTCAAATTTTCTATAATGGACTGACCCCATTGTCAAGAAATCAGGTGGTTAAAGTTGTAAGAGGGTCACTGCTGAACCAATATCTAGAAGATGCATTTAAGATATTGAAAGGCCTCACCTTAAACAATTACAAAGCTTCTGAAAGAAAGATAGCTGTAGTCATTGAAGTAGACCAGCTGATAGCATTTTCAACAAAAGTGGCAACCTAATTTGAAGCAATGAATAATAGGTTAGATAATCTAGCTCTAAGAAGGCAGCAACAAGTAGTGCATAAGGTAAATATTTCTGAACCTTGTGAACATTATGGGGAAGGACATCTAAGTGGACAATGCTCATTGACTTATCTTGAAGAAACTGTAAATTATGTGGGTAACAATTATAGGGGTAACCAATTAATCTCTAATACATACCATCATAGTTAGAGAAATCACCTTAAATTTTCTTGGAATAATAATCAACCAAGTGCACCTCCCCTTAAACTGGATGCACCCTCTAGGTTTCCAAAATCATAAGTAGCAATATAATCAAGGTTATAAATCATCTAGTTTGCAAGATGACTGGGTGAAACAATTACTAATAAGCCGAGCTACCACTTTGAAAAATTTGGAGACACACATGGGGCAATTAGCAAATGCCTTAGCTAGTAGACCACAAGGATCATTGCCGAGTAACATAGAACCTAACCCTAGGTCACATGGAAAAGAACAATGTAATGCAGTAAATCTTAGGTGTAGAAGACAACGGATAGACTAAACACTGCCCACAGAAAATTGAAACATAGCCAACTGGGAAACAAGAGGAAAAACTAAAAAAGGAATTGATTGACATGAAACGAAGCATTCCTTTTCCATAAAGATTGGAAAAGAAAAATATGGACTCTCAGTTTAACTGGTTTCTAAATGTGTTTAAAAGGTTGCAGGTGAACATACCATTTGCAGAAGCCCTGGAACAAATGCCAACATATGCCATATTCATAAAAGACATTCTGATAAAAAAGAGGAGACTAGGAGAGCACAAAATAATAGCCCTGATAGAAGAGTGCAATGCAATTCTACAAAAGAAATTACCCTCCTAAACTTAATGACACAAGAAGTTTCACCATTCCCTACTTTATTAGTAATGTTTTCTTTGGGATAGCATTATAGGATTTAGGAGCCAACATAAATTTAATACCCTTTTTTATCTTTCAGAAATTAGGCCTTGGGGAGATCAATCCTACATCAGTTGCCTTACAAATAGCTAACTAATCCCTAGTGTTCGCAAAGGGAATTTTTGAGGATGTCCTAGTTAAGGTAGAAAAATTCATATTCCCTGCAGATTTTATCATCTTAGACATGGAAGAGGATAAGGACATCCCGATCATCCTAGGTAGGTCATTCCTAGCAATAGGTGGAGCCTTGATTAATGTGAAAAGGGTGAATTAATGGTGAAGGTGCAAAACTAAGAGGTAATATTTAACATATTGAAAGCTATGAAACACCCAAGTGACGAACTCAAATGTTTGTCCATAGAGATAGTAGAATGCATTACTGAACCCTTAATATAGGATATGCTAACCTTGGATGCATTAGAAGTCGCTTTAATCTTGACAGATAAGAGAGAGGATAAATAGTTCTTGGATCCAGCCCTAAATTTAGGAAGGCAAATCCTTAAAGGGAGCCTTTGGACTTATATAAGTCTACTGTGAAAAGAATGAAACCATCAGTAAAGGAGCCCCAAAAATTGGAGTTGAAACAACTCCCCCCGCGTCTTAGGTATGCATTCTTAGGAGACTCATCTACTTTACTTGTAATTGTTTTTACATCATTAACATTTGTGCAAGAGGAAAAACTACTAACCCATTTGGTTGCTAGAATCAAAGTGAAGGAATGGGAATGGGAATGGGAATAGGAGACACTCTCATTCTCATGTTTGGTTGACATATTAGGTCTTCATTCTCATTCCCTAGGGAGCTTGCTCTCCCTTATATAAGGGAGAGTTCTCTCCCTAGATGAAGCTATGGAATGAGATTAGTTTCCTAGGAATGAAAATATGCTTGACAAAAGTGTCCACACTTATAATAATTTTCAGGCAAAAATACCCGTGTGATACATCAAAACACTAATTTATTATTATTTATTATTAAATTATATATTTTTAATTTATTTAATTTATTATTTATTTATTTAATTTATTATTATATTATTAATTAAATATATATTAATATTAATATATAATTATATTATTAATTAATAATTCAAAGAGATGTCTGTCTTTTTTTTTTTGTTTTATGACAAGGGATAATATGGTAAAATATGCATATTACCTAATTAATTCTCATGTGTAATTTACTAACCAAACGAAGTAAAGGGAGACATGCCCATTCTTATTTCTTCCTAACTAAACAATATTTTAATATTCTCATTCTTACTCCCACTCCTATTCTCATTCCCACTCTCACTCCCATTGTATCAATTCTAACAACTAAATGACCCTAAGAGTGCTACGATAACACAAAACGGCTATTGGATGGACCATAGTAGATATCAAAAGAATAAGTCTATCTCTTTGCACACACAAGATCCTCATGGAGGAAGGAAGTAAGCCCAGTATCGAATAGCAACAATGACTTAACCCCATCATGAAAGAGCTAGTAAGAGAAGAGGTAATTAAGTGGCTTGATGCTGGAATTGTCTATCCCATTTCTGATAGTTCATGGGTAAGCCTGGTATAATGCATGCCTAAAAAGGGAGGAATCACTGTTATGACTAATGAAAAAAATGATTTAATCCTTATGCACATTGTCACTAGTTGGCATGTATGCATAGACTATTGGAAACTAAATAAGGCCACCAGAAAATATCACTTCCCTTTACCATTTATTGATCAAATGTTGGATAAACTTGTAGGAAAGCAGTTTTATTGCTTTCTATATGGATATTCCAGATACAATCTAATAGCAATTGCCTTCGAAGACTAAGAGAAAACTATTTTCACATGTCCCTATGGCACATTTGCATTTCGACGGATGTCATTCGGACTATGTAATGCTCCAGCCACCTTTCAAAGGTGCATGATGTCCATTTTTTCTGATATGATTGAAAATGGGCTGAAGGTGTTCATGGATGATTTCTCTGTCTTTAGGGAATCTTAGAAATTCTATCCAGAGTCATGAAATGTTGTAAAGAAACGAACCTAGTTCTAAACTAGGAAAAATGTCATTTCATGGTAGAAGAAGGTATTGTATTGGGTCATAAGGTTTCCAATAAGGGGCTTGAGGTTGATAAAGCCAAGCTTGAAACTATTAAGAAATTGCCACCTCCCATCTCAGTGAAAGGGATGCGCAATTTCCTTGGGCATGTTGGCTTATACAGAAGGTTTATAAAAGATTTTTCAAAAATTTCAAAACCTCTAAGTACCTTGTTGGAAAAAGATAAACATTTTTTGTTTAATGACCAGTGTTTAAATGCTTTTAGTGAACTAAAGCATAGGCTAGTCACTGTACCAATTATCATTGTGCCTAATTGGTCCTTAGCATTTGAAATAATATGTGATGCCAATGATTTTGTAGTTGGAGCAGTACTTAGTTAGATAAAAGACAACATTTTCAAAGTCATCTACTATGCTAGTAGAACTTTAAATGATGCTCAACTGAAATATACAACCACTAAAAAGGAGCTGCTGGTAGTAGTGTTCACATTTGATAAGTTTCGATCTTATTTGATCAGAACCAAGGTGATTGTATACACGGACCATGCTACAGTCAAATTTCTTATCAATAAAACGGATGTTAAACCTAGATTGATTAGGTGGGTTTTGTTACTGTAAGAATTTGATTCAGAAATACGTGACAAAAAAGGCTATGAAAATTAAATAGCAAATTATTTGTCAAGGATTGAAAATAGCAATAACAAGCCTACTGAAGTCCTTATTAATGAGAGATTCCCTAATGAACAACTGCTACTTGTTAACAATGCCAATACACCATGGTATGCTGATATTGTGAATTGTCTAGTAGTTAACATCCTACTTGCATATATGAATTCACAGCAGAAGAAAAGGTTTTTGCATGAGGCAAAGAACTACATCTGGGATGAACCATACCTATTTAGGCAATGTAGGGACTAGATTATGAGATGTATTCCATAAGAAGAAGTTCAAAGCATACTACATCACTGCCATGCAACTGATTATGCAAGCCACTAAAAAGGGCAGAAAATTTCCTTCAAGGTCTTGTAGGTAGGATTTTTCTTGCCCACACTCTTCAAGGATGCCCACGAGTTTGCCAAGAACTATAACAAATGTCAAAGAACAGGAAACCTTTCCAAGAAGCAAGAAATGTTGTTAAACTCCATCTTAGGAGTAGAACTCTTTGATGTCTGGGGAATTGACTTCATGGGCCCCTTCATAAACTCATTCAGTAACATCTATATATTGCTTGTTGTGGATTATGTCTCTAAATGGGTTGAAGTTGTTGCTTGCATCATAATGATGCCAAGGTTGTGCTAAGATTCTTGAAAAAGCAAATCATTACACGATTCGACACATCTAGGGCAATTATAAATGATAGAGGGAAGCATTTTTGCAACAAACAATTTGAAATCCTCCTAAAGAAATATGGAGTACGTCACAAGGTAGCTCTGGCTTACCACCCCCAAATGAATGGACAAGCAGAAGTATCAAACAAAGAAATTAAAACCATTTTAGAGAAAATAATTTGTCCATCTTGTAATGATTGGGTGGTGAAGCTAGATAATGCTTTATGGGCCTATCACACAGCATTTAAGACACTTTTAGGCATGTCCCCATATCAATTGGTATTTGGCAAGGCATGTCATCTGCCATTTGAATTGGAACATAAGGCATACTGGGCCATCAAGAAACTGAACTTTGACCTAAATGCATGCAAAGAAAATAGGCTCTTGTAACTTAATGAACTCACTGAATTCAGACTAAGTGCATATGAGAATAACAAAATTTATAAGGAAAAAGTGAAATGCTGGCATGACAATAAGATTCAGTAGAGGAATTTTGAAGTTGGGCAAAGAGTATTATTGTTTAATTCCTACTTGAAGCTCTTTCCTAGAAAATTAAAATCAAGATGGTCAGGACCTTTCACTGTTATGGCAATGAATCATGTGGTTTAATGGAACTCCTTGACAAAAAAAACACTCACCAAACATTTAAGGTGAATGGGCAAAGACTGAAGTCATACTGGAGTGGAACAGTTCTAAGGAACTAGGGCACACTCCCACTCAATCTCAATTACAATTGCTAAAAATAATAATTAAATTTAGTCTAAAAAATAATAAGTATACAATGAAAAAATAAAATTGCATACTCTATCAAAGGATTTATCTCTCTCCCAATCTATCTTGTTATTTTAGATCAATAATCTGTCAATTTAACGTAAATCCAAGTCATATAAAAGAAAAATAAACATGTTATCACAACCATTTAAGAACTCAATAACCAATAAGTTGCACAACTTTCGATTGCATTTATATTTGAAATATCTTTAGATTAACTATCAATTATTATTATTTTCTGTTGGAAACTATCAACCATTCTTTTGTTGTTGTACTACGAAAACTTTGATAAACTTTGAAAAAGTATATTGGCTGGATTTTTCATGTGGGCTTTTTCATATATTTTTTTGGCTTATTGTATGTTTATGGTAGGAATTCCTTTTTTTTTTTTTTTGGGAGAGTTTACATCATGATAGGTTTTGTCAAGGTTTTGAAAATCGAGATCTTACCCCAGGAAATGAAAAGGTTACATTTTTCTAAAAAAAAAATTAATTCTTTATATGTTTGTTACGTTTTTTAATTAAAATATTATTATATATAACTATATCATTTTAAAAATAAAATGGAGAGAAGAATGACATTTTGGTCCTTACATTTTAATTATATCTCAATGTAGTTTTCTATTTTTGTCTCATTTCAAAACAACCTTTCATATTTTTCAAATTTAAAAAAAAAATTGGTCCTTTTATCAACAAATAATCTTCCAACTCAACTTTTGTAAACGAATGGAAGGAGCAAATTTTTTCATATTAAAAAATTGAAGAACATTTTGAGATGGGGCAATGTGGAGGACCATATTGAAACAGTTCCAATGTGTCGAAGTAGATTAGACTTCAAAAGATATTTAATCTTTGCTTATCTGTTTTATTTTTCTTTGAGGTACTTTTGGAAAGCAATTTCTAAAATTTAATTAATGTCAATTATAAATTAAATTAGACTTATAT
This sequence comes from Delonix regia, assembly GCA_037074485.1. Lineage (NCBI taxonomy): Eukaryota > Viridiplantae > Streptophyta > Magnoliopsida > Fabales > Fabaceae > Delonix > Delonix regia. The sequence continues at coordinate 19,324,430 of CM073460.1, forward strand.
ATAGTTACTTGTATAGCATGTTGACTTCACTTTATCTAATAAAAACATGACGAGTATTTGGTTAACTATATATATTACTTATTCATTCTAATTAATATTAACATATAACGAAAGGGCAGATTAGGAGTTTTACTATCTAATATTTTCGTAGGGAAAGATAATGTAGGAATGTTATTAACCATGTACTAAATACCACATCATATATATATATATATATATATATATATATATATATATATATATATCTTTCATTTTCTATTTCATTAAAACCTATACTAAGTTTAACCAATTAAATTGCATGTCATGGAAAGCTATCCATTCTATGATACTTACCAGATTCCTTTTTTTTTTTTCTTTTTTTTTTTGTAAAATACAAAGTCCTCCCCATGATTGCTATGTAAAACTCTTAAATAAATGAAGGTGATCCCAAAAATTGCAAACTTATTATTATTGGGTACAATTTTATATTTAATCCCTTATTTATGAGATGTTTTTCATTTCAGTTTTATAGACAAACTATTTGTTTAATTTGATCCATGAAAAAAAAATGCTTTAACAGCAAATTACATAATGTCTGTATCATGATAATTAAAATTTTTTTCATATGCTTCCTCAAGAAGCAGACATGGGAGAGGAAGGAAAATATTCTATCGAAAAGAAAATTATGCACAAAAAACAAAACACCATGGCCATGTGATTTTGAGACATTCATTGGAAAGTAGTGAACCTGCGAAGTATAATCAAAGACAATTATCAAACATATGTGCACTAAAAAGCAGGATGTCACATATTGTAAGCTTTTTTATTTTCTTTTTCAAACTCACGGAATCGGATTCCTTGCAGTAAGAATTTCTTTTTTTTTTTTAAATAAATATTTGGATCATTAGATAAAAATCTAACAGTTTAAATTTATTACTCTAAAATATTATTTAAAAAAATAAAAAACATTGATTAAAATTTACCACTTCAGCTGAATTAACTTAAAACTTATTCTTGTCATAGTCATGAAGTTGTGGTGCACAATTCTGACTCTTGACAGTAGTGTAGGCAGCATTATCCCACACGAAGAAGAAACGCAACAAGAGAGAGATAATTGTCAAAGAAGTCCAAAAAAGATCAATATTGACTAACAACGTTTACAAACCATCCCCTTGCCACCAACCAAAGGAAGATTCCAATGAAAAAAAGAGGGTTTACTATACTTGGTCATTGCACAGACAATAATGGACTGGAGCCCAATAATCCACCAGAGACTATATATACAATAAAAATGTAAGGCGGATATGATTTAAAAGACCAGGAAGTATATTATCTGTTCCCAAAAAGAGGAAAACAATATATATATTGAGAAATTTGTACAAGAAATAGAGAGCAGCAGTTTAACACAAGAAAGAAAAAATAAAAAAGAAAAAACCATCCTGAAGATAAGTTTCTGCCTCTTGAGAAATGCTCCATTTTTACGCTAATAGGCAAATTCCCGTACGAAGAATTGCAGTCAAAGCGACAGGAAACATGTTGCAGCATTTTGTTAAAACCTTTCTTCTTCAGACAGATACCTGATGATAGACTAGATATATAATTGACTATAAATGCATGGCAAATGGAAAATGAATCTGAACCTACCACCATCAACCAGTTATCAAACAATAAACTTCCTCCACTCTTCAATCACGCATTTAGCTAGCTTTGATTTTAAAACAAAGAATCTAATTCAGTGTCTGGTCAAAGATCATCTCCTGTAACATCAGAGGAAGAATATTTCATTGGAGTACAGCACAGTTGGGGTACAAGATATAAACTCCAAATAGGTTTTATTTGATGGCGAGATACTTGAATTTCTTCAGTCAGCATAAACCAATTTACTACATCTAGCTAGAACCACTCAAGTTAGTTAAACAAGAAAAGAAATAGGGCAAAAGCATTGTTTCCTCCTTTTCTTCCTCTTTCATAACTTTTGCAAAAGACATACCTGATCGCATATAGGACAAGAGTCACTTCGTTCCATCCACTCAAGAATGCAAGATAGATGAAAGTGGTGTTCACACTTCGTCAGAGTTTTAGGATTCTCAACATCATATTCTGCATTTGAAATGAAAATCTTATATAAATGTTTTCAGCAGCTCAAACAAGAAAGAGAGCCAGGACCAACTAGTCCTGGTTTTGTCAACTGAAACATTATTAAACTAAGGCAATGCAAATGAATTTCTCTCACATGGGCAACTATACCTTCAAGACAAATTGGGCAGCCATCCTCTTCTTCTGTCACTAATACATTAGAGTCATTTGATTTTGATACTTCTAGCTTCCTTGGAGATATAGGAGCAGAATGATCTTGAACTTTGCATTCTGAGTCTTCGATATCTTCACATGTAATTAAAGTTGCAAAACTACTACCACTAACTGTTTCTCTGCCTGATTCAGAATCAGTTGAAGCTGGACATCCGAAGACCATATCATATGGCAGAGGTGCAGGAGGGGTCTGGTAAGTATCAGGTGTTGATGCCTCAAAGTCCAAGCCCACCAGCAACCCAGCAGTGAGTGAAGTGGCTGTACCATCATTAGAAGTTAATGACTCACGCTCTTGTAAAGCTGGTGGACGCTGCAGAAGGGTTTTTGTTAAAAAAACTTTCAAATATATGCCATAAACAAAGTCTTATTAACCACAATTCTAACCACCCCCCCCCCCCCCTTTTTCTCCCCCAAAAACCAAAAAAATAGTCAAAAAGTGAACAGATTATCATCATAGAAGAACTTGAATATGTCAAAAAAATCATGAGTATTACACTTCAACTTAACCTCCTTCTCATTGAAGCCCCCCTGGTCATGTTCAAAGGGAGAAAATGGTCCAAATATTCAATTTACTAAAAGAAAGAGAAAAAACAAGATATTTTGAGACGTGTTACAAATTGTATAGCACTCATAATTATTATGCTTCGGCTCTTAATAATATATTTGCAAATTGCAATATGACAATTAAGTTGCTCTTCTACCCTCATTCTACTCAGTGTACAAATCTAAAAAGCCAAAAAGTGTAGTGATGACCAAAATGAAGGCAGATATGGAAATCCATTTTGTCATTTTCCAGTTATGCAGCCAACTTTGCAGGTGATGAAAAGAAAATATAAAATAGAGATTTGTCAAGCTAAACTAGTTTTGAGCATCATTTAAAATAATTTCTATTCAACAGCTCAATTCAATCAGAAATGTAATATTCAATAGCTCTCCATTTTTCTAGCAATCTGACATTTGGTCAAAATAAGTTCAAGAGTCCAAGAAATTCAGCTTAGTCAAATTTCTTCCAACACTTTTATTGCCTCATTGAATTACTTCTCAGAAAACAAATTAACAATTCAACTAAATGACAGCTCAGTGGGTTAATTTTCTAGATCCTTCATGCCCAGAATAAGCATCAATCTAGCAAAATTTGTTGTAGGGTTCTTACTTCAGTGTTCAATGATATCAAAGCTCATATTTATTAACTGATCGTGGAAATATGAAAGAGCAAATAAAAGATAGGAGGAAAAAGAAGTGCAAATTAAAAATAGAATCTAGCAGTAACTTTGATGATTACCTACATTCAAGACAATCAGTCATAATCAAAAGCCTTATGGAAGCCTGAATGCAACAGTACTATAGAGTGTGTTGCATTCACAACTGTATTCAATGAAAGAATTTCTTGGCATTCCTATTTCCAGTTAAAGTTATAATTAAGCTGAGTTTGGATTTCTATAGTTCCATCCATATAATACAGAAAATTGCATTTTGCTTAATACAATAAAGGAGGGAAAAGAATCTTGTTAACATGGCGGTATACAATAGCAACCATTTAAGAACTTTTAACAGCAGACTGAATATGTTATAGCCAAAATTTTCCTTAGCAAGCTGGGGGATTATCTCCTACAAAGCCATCCAGCCAGGCCAATTTAAGTCAAATAATAGTGCAATACTAATAAGTATTTTGGTAAAAAAGTTTTTGAAAGTAGAAATAGAAAACATGTTTCAGTTTCACCAAACAAGTTCATTTTCTAACTAGTGGAAACTTCACAACAGACATAGAAAATGTAAACAGAAAATATTTCTGACAGATTGCCAAAGTAATGGATTTAATTCAAACCATCATAATGACTATGGCTTCCATTGACTGTATTATGTCAATCAACTCCTGTGCTTGCTTTCATTCAAGCGAGAGTATTCTTAGTTTATCTATATAATGTTTTGTAGTATACAGGCACATTTAACTGTTCTTTGCTATTTGTTCCATCCTTTATTCCAGTAGACTTGGCAATCTTACAACTTTCAATATTTCATCATAGAGTGTGATTCTCATTGATCCAACCATTGAACTAGAAGCAATTAATATGCTGATCTTTCTTGCCAAATTTTTTAACAATGTGATAACTACACACGTATAGCTGATTTTTGGAGCTCTTTTATTATTTTAACAAGACAATGTGTTATTTTTATATATTTCCTTTTTGAGGAGTCACAAAAAAAAAAAGGAATAAAAGGAAAATGATGAGAGTTGTACTATCACTTGGAATCAAGATATGCACTTTTTTCCATCATATACCTATGATCATTCAGAACTATAAAAGGGAAATGACATAAAAATGAACGGGGATGAACAATTATCAGCTATCATATGTTCTGGTTCTACGTAAGTAATAAATCAGGTAAAAAGGAGAAGAGTTACTGACATAGATATAAACTGAAGTTCCATGCAGATGAGGTTTTCGAGCAGTACAGCAGCAGCCACCCATTTTGTAGCAGTTGTTTCCGTTATTTAACCAAAACTACCAGCAATGATGTCATTCTTTCCTGTTCATTGGCATAAAAGAAAATCACAAAGAAATGATCATGGTGTTTCATGAATCAATGACAACAATGGCAACTTGAAATTACACAAGCAGACATCATTAGCTGAATAATTACAAAATTTGACTAGTGGCTAAGTCCATCCCTAAGAGGAATAGAATTTATAGACAGCAACTCAGAAAAGGCGAGCTGGCTACAAAGGAGTCCCATCAATCACAAAGTTGTGTGCATTTGATAGTTCAACATAAAACGCTAACAACTTGAAAGCTTCACATTTTCATTAAATGAAAAAATAAAAAAATAGAATCCAGTATAAGAAAAGTAGGATTTAGAAGCCATATTTTTCTTTTTTTCTAATACAACATAACATGCAACTATATCCAACATCTTGCACAGCTTGCAAAAGGTTCAAACATCTCCTATTGCAACTTTCCATGCTGTAGCTGACAACAGAACTGACAATAAGCATCTTTCATTGTTTCTGTAGCTATAAAAGTAAAAGAATTATAACTTAACTTTCAAATCAGCAGCAGAAAGGCAACCAATGGAGTTTAATTGAAATCATTAACTCAAATCCATAACAGGGGTTAAAGACCATAAAATTGCAATCTAAAGAAATGCCTTAACCCACAACTTTATGTCCATACTCATGACTTCATCATTTTCCCAATAACGGATCACTACAATGAGCATATAAATCCCAACAGAAGTTAAGCTTTAAAAACAACGACCAATCCACAAAATCAACAATATCAACAAATGGAAAGAAGAAAAGAAACAGATAATCAATTAAACAACAATATGCAGAATCATATCAAAACAGAGCTAACACCTGCCCCAGTGACCCACAAAACCATTCAATCAAATTCAATTTCGAAATTCACAGCATAAACCCTAATTAAAAAATGAGTCCCCAGAAGAAAAGGGTGCACAAACCACTAGCGAATGACCAATAACTCCATCAAAATTATCAAAGGCTAAGGAACTATGAAGGAAGCCCAAAAAGCTCTAACCTTTGGAAGGCAGAGATAGAGAGAGAGGAGCAGAAGTTGCTGGAGAATTCAATTCCAGGAATGGCGATTGAGGGTAGGCGATTGCGAAAGCCTGCACTCCGTGTATGTTATACTTTCTTGTCCACAGTACAGTATGCACGCTCCACTCATTTCTCTCTCATAGTCATAGGCGCTTTGTCTGTTCTTTCCTTCTTTTATTTATTTATTTTTTCCATTTTCTCCCTCTTGAAGATCAAAAATCACAAAGTCAACTCTAGAATAGTTATAGGCTGCTGGAATGTATTGGACACTGATTCTCTGCGCTAACATGAACAGTGATTGCGGGATACTCAAATTAATGCGTTATTAAGATTGCGAATCCTTCTGTAAATTTTGAAGAAATATTGATATAAAAGAGACTGGGTCAGTTTTTTCCTATTCTATTTTTTTTTATAATTTTTTTATCTTTTATCTTTTTTTAATTTTATAAAAAATTTATACGAAAAAACTTTAAAAGATCTGGATCCGTGTTTTTGTCAATAAATTAATCCATTTTTAAAAGTATTTTATTTCAACTTTTTAGAACCAATTATCAGAATATATAATTTTAATTTGAAATTGTACAATTATTAGTATAAATTTGTCACCAAAAAACTCTCAATATAAATCATTAAGTATAGATTAACAGTGAGAACTTGAAAAAGTTTTTAAGATATCCTAATTTCAATCCATTGCATCATCATGTTCAGACAAAAATATATATCAATATAATATTATGGGTTTAATGTTTAGTGGATGAAATTTATTAATATTTTATTTTTTAATAAATTTGTTACATAAATTAAATATTGTGATATTCTTACACTTGAAAATAATTAAAAAAATAAAATAAATAAAAGACTCAAATGTAAAGCAACCTTCTATGTAGAGCCTTTATAATATAATTTTCTCAACTTTGGATAAGGACCATTGGCCCAACAATAAATATCCAACTTATCATTCCAAGGGATAAGTAATGATTTTTTTATTATTATTTTTTACATTTTTGTAGCAAAAAAATCCTTTAGGATGATGGGTCAGATTTTTTTTTAACTGACAAGGTTTCTTTAAGCCTACATGAACCATATTGTTAGATTTTTATCCGAAAGAATTAACAAAAGATTTATGTTTCATGAAATTAAACAATTTGGTGCCTGTAGTCAATCTTTTAAAGGAATATAATCTAAATAGATTTTTTTTATATTTTGATTTGAAAAGAAATTGTATAACTTCCCATTCTCTCATATACATTATGATTACTCTTTCTTATATTACTTATACTGGTGAATATGCTTTTAGAGCTAGGACTACAAAATTTTGAAAGCTATAAATATATATTAGTTTAGATCATTCTAATAATAATTATCCAATTAAAAAATTTAACTCTTTCTTAAATATGGAGTTGAAAAGGTACTTTGTAACGTTACCAAAATAGGATAACCTAACCTATTCGAATTGTCCCATACAAACCCATCTCATTTTGGCGGATAGAAATGTTCAACTCAATCTACTAATTGAGTTAAACAAGTCCATAAAAAATATTTTTGAAGAATTAATAAAAAAGAATCCAAAACAAAATATCATTATCAAACCAATTATTTTACTATAATATTTAAATTTCATTCATATTGTCCATTGTTGATTGATATTAAATATTTAAAGGACAAAAAGAGGATAAAAATTACTTGTGACAATATAATATTAAACTTTTCACAAAAAGAACTTTATCAAATTTTTTAAATGACTCAATTTAATAGTTCATGGAGCTAATTTATTTTACCTGCAAGTTGAACTCTTTCTAACAACTCTGGGTACTTGATGCTATTTTTTTTTTTTTTTGGCATGAAGGTACGTAAAGTAGTCAATAAAACAAAGAGTATACATGAATAGTATATATCAATTGGTTTTCTCGGTGATAACTGTTTAATTATTTCCATTTTTAGAATGTATGGAAGGAATCAGATTTTTTTTGCAATTCAATTAATAATGACTATTAAATTAAAATTTTAAATTTGACCTATTTTGGTATTGAAATGTAATCAAATTCAGTGTTCCAGATATTTAGAGTAGACTACACACCATTAGTGACAATTATTATCATTTCCATTTTTACATTGTGCAGAAGGAATTCGAATTTTTCGCCGTTCCCCAAATAAATTACACATCATTAGAGGCAATTCAATTAATAATCACTGTCAATTTTAAATTTTAAATTTTAGCCAATTACAGTTCACAAAAAATACAGAAAAACCCATACCCCATGACGAGATAGCTTCAGGATTTATTTATTTTTGTTCATTTATATTTTGTTTCTTGTGATTTAATCTATTGAGTAATATGACAGTGATAAGAGGGTAGTTCAACTCCAGTCGATTTGGTTGGCTTACTCAGAAGGACAAGTCTTTATAATATTTTGGTGAACATTATTGTTGGCTAGTGGCTACTCATGAAAACAACATATGTGAAAGAGAATTTCCTTCAATTGATCATATTTGTTTGATAGCTAATTGAATCTTTTAAAAAAATTTAAAAAATCATAAAATGATTCAACATTGATCATCTTTTCTGTCAAAATCAAAATAAAGAAGAAGTCATAACCATTTCAAGAAGTAATTACGATTTGAAAAAGTAATATAAAAATATATAATTGTGTTGATAATTTTTAAAAAGAAACTTAAATTAATATACAATAATATTTTCCATAATTGAATCTATACACCGTTTTGAGATGTCTAGAAAAGTTAAAATTATGTTTATGACGAATCAGATTTGTGCTGCTATTTAATATTAAATTATGTTTTACTAATCAAGTAAGTGCAACTTTAGTGTTCTTTCTTGATTTAGAATTATTTCACATAATAGAATATTTGGTGCTGCATGAATTTTATAAAAGTCTGTATGATGGAACATATTTTATTTTTCTTTTCTTCCTTGAGATGGACCCATATCTTTTGCCACATAGTGATATTAATTATTAAATATTGAGGGAAAAAAACACAGACACACCCACACATCCACTCAATGTTCTCTTTTTAAAGATATATTTAATGTTAAAATTTTAATAACAAAACACTTCTTTTAAAATTAGGAGCAACTCAATATATTCTATGACTTAGAGTGTATTATTAACACATAATTTTATATATTTTTAACTAGATAATAAAATTTTTATAATCAATTTCTTCAAACATTTCTGATTTTATTGATAATATAGCTAATCTATTTTATTTTTGGAGACAATATTGTTCTTAAGTAAGATTATAATTATTTTATCGTCAAAGTTATTATTATATTTTAAGAAATATTCAAGATTAAGGCATTGCTTTTTCAAGTCACAATCATCTAATGACCTCGTAATATTTGCCACTAATCAAAACTAAAAACCCATTTTATGCAAGTTAAACTGTTATACCTAATTTATAATTTGATTATGGGTCTTAAGATACCGTGCAGTTATAAAAAAAAGTGCTATGACCATCAAAATATATGTATGAGATTTTTTTTTTAAATATCTCATCATTAAAAAAAAAAAAAGAGTAGGTTTCTTCTTGAAATGGATTTGATGAAATTAAAAGTTTAAATGCAAGTGAATTTAATAAAATATAAATTGTCAGATAATAATATAATGATCTAAATTTTAAAAAATTATTAAAAACTATTTAATATTTATTAAATTATGAATCATTTGATGAAAATTTAATAATTCAAACCTTAAATATAATGAACTTGAATTCTAATGCAAAGAATCCATATTGATTCTTTCTTCCACGATTCGTATATATTATTTTGGGAGATCAATGATGATAAGATCAAAGGATTACATTGGTGATATAGATTCTTGTATATTTCTGCATTTATATTATTTTTCTTAATGATTTAATGGATTGATGGAATTTTTAAAAAAAAAATTAAAATTTACCATAATAAGTGGTATAAGAGCCTCCTCATATTCAGTCATTATATTTATAATTTGACGTTATTTTGGATTTACAATATAAAAATATTCTATGGATTTCGATTTTACTTATGGTATCTATCGATTTCAATTTTGGCGCACGAAATCATATAGGGAACGATATAAAAGGAGATTTGATTACTGCAGAAAAATTGGTTTATGTGAAACCAATATGCAATTCCTTGTTTTTGGATCTCAAATTTTTATATATATTTGTTAACTAACAAAGTTTCAACTTTATAAATGACCTTTGCAATTTGTAGCAATATGGATGGGATATGATTGATGAGAAATCAATATTAATTTATTAAAAGAAAAAAGAAACGACAATATGGGATTTGCCACCATATGAATGAGGTAGCACAAATACCTAATATACCGAGAATTCAGCTCTTGGCAACATATCTACTAGACATCAATCACACATTAATACAAGGTGAAGATCTCTCTTTTGTAAGGCTCACCAAAATATTTCTTTTCCCTATGCTCCTAAGCTGTAGGTGTGTGATATATGTATAAAATAATGAAAAAATTAATCAAGTAGTCTTTATAATTTATATTAGTTTCCAAATTATTCTAGTTCATCTCTGTTGAAGTATACACATATCTTCTTCTTCATCCGAGCCCCTCCAATTTCTCACTTTGTTCCTCTACTTCGAAAACTTGCTCAAACTCAGTATTTTTTAGTTTCATGCCTCCTCTCTCATGTCACATTAATTGTCCTTCCTTCATTTCATTTTTCCTTCTCGCAGATTTTCTGCCTCACCTCACATGCCTACTGCATACTCTTCCTTCACCCTTTATTCTGTTTTTGTTGTTTCCTTTCACTATGTGTACGTGGATTAATGAATGACATTGCAATCCCTATTTGTCTTTCTCTCCATTAACCAGAATGTTCACTTTCATGTTTTCTTTTCTGAATTATAATTTTCCCTTTTAACAAAAACAAGAACCTCAACAGAATCAGCAAGAAAGTACGACCTTGTTTGAAGACTTGTTTAATAATGTGTTTTTTTTTTATCAATTGTTTTAAAATATTAAAAAACAGAAAATTGTTTTTTAGAAGAAAAAAATAAGAACAAGTTTTAGAGGTTTTCCTTTGTTTTTCAAAATTATTTTTATTAGTGATAAAATTATAATTATGTAAAATATTATTTAAGTAGGGTGGTGGGCTATATTAGAATAAACTTTGAGATCTAACTTAGTTAATAACTAACCGAGTTGGGTCACTTCTTATTTTTATTAAAAAAATTTTAAATTTTTTTTTTAAAATAAAAAATTAATGTTTAAAATGAAAATAATGAAATAAAAATATTCAATTTAAAATGGAAAATAATTAAAATTTAAAAAGAATTAACATTTTAAAAGCTTTTCAAAAATAAAATTTATTATATACAAAATAAATTAACATTAAAAATAGTACATAGCTGAGTTTTAAATGAACCTTATACTTAGTCTAACCTGATTAAAATGTACACGTCTGCCCCCACACACTCCTTCGTGTTGAACATGTAACACATGCACGCATATGCACATACACAAACACAAATATATATATAATGAAATTGTTATGTACACACGAATACACATGCATGCGTATACAAGTATCTACATAAATACATATATATTAAACATATTTAACACTGACAAATACAAATATGTAGCATCAATGCACATGCACACATAGCTACACACAAATACATATATAATGCATTTGTTATATACCTGCATATACACATGTATGCTTGTACACATGCACACACATATACATATATATTGAATATGTAACACATACAAATACATATAACAAATATTTATCTTTCATCTAAATAGTAAAATGAGAACTAAATTTAGAATTACAACTTTATGTTCTAATTCTTTACATGGCACAAACATAATATTTAAAATTTTGACTTAATTTTAATTTTAATGGAGCTAGAATTAGAATTATAATTTTACATTATAAATTTAATTCTTAGTACTAAATACGGTTTTAATGTTTTCAAAAAACAATTTTGAATTATTTTTTCCAAACAGTGTTTTCTCTAATTTTGAGTGTGCTTAAAAAAACAAAAGATAAGTTTTTTAACTTTTTTTTTTAAATTGTTCTAAAAAACAATTTCACAAAATTGTTTTAAAAACATAAAAACAAAGAATAAAATCAAATAGGCCCTTCAATACTAGTGGTATCTGACATTAATGGTTATAGCTAAGCAAATCCTTGAAAAAAAACCCTAATATAATTAAAAAGAAAAAAAAAAGGTAGGTAGACTTCCATAGCTCTATTAGAATCAAATCGTTAAAATTGTCTTTGCACAAGAAGAAACCATAATATAAATAAAAAAGAAAAAAGAAACGAAAAAAAAGTGACACATTCATGAAATGGTCAACTAAATTGATAAAGATGTCTTTGCACAAAAAAGACTTCATTAGAACCAAAAAGGAATTCCATGCAAGCAAGCACTTCCAGCCATGTCATCCAACTGCTAACGGCGTCATAAGAGAAGAGAAGGATAGGGACCATTTTGAAATGTGGGAAATTATAAGGAGTGGTTTGAAAAAAAATAAAGTATAAGGACCAACTAGAAATCGAAGGAAATTGTAAGGACCAAATGTTGAATTTTCCTTAAAATAATTAAAATAACAATGTAAGTGGAAACTCATTGAACATAAGCAGAAAATGAGCTCCAATAGAGTTTATCAAAAACTATATCATTCAAATCTAAAGCATGAGAATTGAGTATATATTAAATTATTCAATACAAAATAAAAAGAAATTTATGATCTTCATACTCAGTTCCACTCAAAATACAAAACACAACACAAAAATAAAAATCAATTTTTTTAATAGTGTCAGGTTAGTTCTCAAATAGAAGGGTAAGGAATTTCTAGTAGAACCATTAAAATAGGCACATCTGACATACAAGCACTAGCTCCAGGCTTGTGAAATAAGAACAATACAAATATCATAAGAAAACAATATGACTCGAAATAATCAAAATACCAACACTACATCTCCTATAGATAATGAGAATAGTGGTATATCGTTAGATAAATAATAAGATCATAGTGTATTATAGCTAATATTTACTGTCATTATCTATAGGATCTTATTTTAAATTTCCAAAATTTATTTTCATACATAAATACATAACCAAATAATTCAAAAATTTAAATTTAAAGAAATTTAGAAATCCAAATAACAATTTGATTACTATTGCATATTGGACCAATCAATTTGCTTGGATTTCTATTCGTTTCAGAAATCCTTAATAAGCTCATATGAGACATATTAAACCATATTATTATCATCATTACTACTACTACTATGGGTGATCATTATTAATGCTATTATATAAGAACACTTCTATTACTTACTACCATACTAAATCCCGTCAAACTTTCCCTATAAACACTACCCTTCTTATTATTACCATTTCATTAAGTTAATTCCTTCTTTTCATATGCACATATATATACTACACATCCCTCTACAATTTCTTAAGTCCACAAAAAGCTTATTCATAACAATTTTATTTACTTATTTACTCTTTCACAACTAAAATTTTGAACAAAGATCCAAAAGTTCCACTTAACTCTACCAAATCTTGTTTTCTCAAGTCAGGCATCCAAATTCTTTCTTGTTCTCGATTCTTAATGTGTGTATATACACAGGGATGTGCATCACCCCAACTAATATGGTCAACCTAGCCTGACTCAGTTATTTTGGGTTTGGTCGAGTCAGGTCATGCACAGTCTCTAGACCAAAACTGGGGTTAATATATGAAACTTGGTCCCAACTTGGGTCAGGTCCCAAACATGTATTAACTCAGCCTGACCTTGCATGTATATATATATATAGTTATTTTTTTGTTTTCTAATAAAATTAATGATATTTTTTTAAAAAAAAAATAGCTACATTTTTTCATTTGTATAAATATCAATTGTTTTTATTGATATAGGATATCCCATTTATCAAATATAAACAAAAAATTCATTTTTTTTCTAAATAATTCTAAATTGAAATTTATAGAAAACAATAAAAAAAACCCATATGACCCACCCTAGCCTAACTAAGCCAAGTCCCAAGACCAGGTCACATTTATTAGCTTGGTGTATACATCGGGCTGACCTACGAATTGGGATCAAACCTTACTTGGGGTTTGTCCACTTCTATGTATACATATATCTAATTATTCTACCAACATGGTAAATTCAAAATGCATTCCCCTAAAACTATTACATCCAAATTTAAATGAAATGTTTATGGTAAATTAGATATCAAAATTTAAATAAAATATTGGTAATAAGTCAATGATCAAAATAATTCTTTTTTTATTTCTCCTTGATAAAAATTGACAAAGTCAACTGAGGAATAGTTTTAGGGCTGGTGGAATGCAATGGACAATGAATCTCTGAACAAACGGAACAGTGATTATGTGATACTAAAATTAATGCGTTCTTAAGATTAAGTGTGGCTTTTGGCAATACTTCAATCCTATTTTTTGTTTTTTAAAAAATTTTATTTGATTTGATTAGAAGGAAATTTGAGGAAATATAATTAAAATCTGAATTTTGTCAAATTGTTACTGGAAATTTGTCGCCAAAAAAGCAAATCTCAGTATGAATCATTAAGTATAGGCTAATAGCGAGAACTTGAATAATTTTAAAGAGATCCTAATTTCAGGATCGTCATCATGTTTAGGGAAAAAACTATTATCAATATAATATTATGGATATGATGTTTAGTGCATGACATTTTAAAAAAAAAAAATCTTATTTTTAAATGTATTTTTATTGTAAATTAAATAGTGTGATTTTTTATATTTGAAAATAACACAAAAAGACCGAAATGTAAAACAATCTTCAACTTAGACTTTGAAAAGTAGTTTTTTCAAATAGTAAATAGCAACCTAAGATGGCTTTTTGTATTTTGATTTGAAAAGAAGTAACAAGGAAATATATTATTCACCATTTTCTCATATCAATTTTAATTGCTCTTTCTTATATTACGTATACAATTTTAATTATATGGTTTTTAGAGCGAAGACTAAAAATATTTCAAAGCTTTTAAATATATGTTCATGTTAGTATTTTCAGATTCAACGTGATTATCTCAAACAGGCAAGATGAAGTAATTACTTCTAGTTATCAATCAAACAAATATTATACATGAATCTAGTGAGTGTGTGTATCTCTCTCTCTCTCTCTCTCTCTCTCTCTCTATATATATATATATATATTGATTTTTCTGGTGATAATTATGTACTAATGAATTAATCAAATTATAACATGAACTTAAATCATTTCCATTTTTAGTGCGTGTGGGAGGGTACCATACCCATGATGAGTAGCTGAAAGTGTTTTTATTTATTTCTTTATTTATATTTTGTTTTTTTGTATTTTAATCTTTTGAGGGATAAGACACTCAGAAGAGGGTTGTTCAACGCCAGTTGAATTGGTTGGCCTGCCCAAAGGACAAGCCATTATAATATTTTGGTGAACGTTATTATTGGATTAGTGGCTTCACATGAAAATAACATGTACGTGAAAGAGAATTTTGACCAATTGATCATATTGGATCTCAAAAAAAATTTTAAAATTATTCAATATTGATAATATTTTCTGTCATTCCTACTCTTAAAAAAAAGTTATAATTATTTCAAGAATTAATTACAGTTTGAAAAGTAATGCAAACATAAGTGTTGGTATTTTTTTTGGTTAAAAACTTACATTTATATAATAAAGTTTTAAATAAATACACAGTTTTAAGATATCTAGAAAAGTTAAAGATATTGTTGGCCAAAAAAATTTAAAAATATGTTTATTATTTTTTAAGTAATGAATTTAGACCAAAGTATGAGAATACCCATTTCCATGGAAACTCCTCGGCCTTCTTAAAGTTTATAGAACCCATTACCATCTCATCTGAAATTTCTATCCCTAATTCTTGCCTTTGCTCTCATACTTCTAAAATAGATAATTTTGTAGAAATTACTTATATAGATTTACCTTTCGATCAACGTCTAGAAAATACGCATCTCCCTTTGATGAATCCTTATCATTTTATACCCAGGGAAGAATTTTTAAGAAACTAATTTTCTGACTAAAGAGACCAGTCAAGGAGTATGTGTATACTTTCAATCTCAACAACTGTTGAATACCCATTTTTTGACGTTCTAACCATCATTCAAATTCTGAGGTAGATGTCTGAAATAGATTTGCTCCAACTCATGCCAATGGAATGAATCACAAATTATGAAAAGCAATACGTGGATAGTAAACCAACGTTCACTTCAGCTCCTCCTGATATTATCTGACTCTTTAATGGCCAGATTAAAACAATTATTAAAATACCTTATAAGTCCTCCTCTCTGTCTTCCTAACCTCTTTTTGTTTAAGAAATCTTTACCATCACCACAGTTCCAGGCCATCAAATTAAAAAGCGTACTTTTCTTGTTGAGTACTTTGAGCCAAATGGCAAGCATGTCTATGTATCCTATATTTATGATCATTTTATATGGGATGCCACTCTAGAAATGTATAAACCAGGATGCAGTTGCCATAACCCAAATCACTTTTCTAATAGTGATATTGATCTTTCTTTTGATGATTCTTATTATAAAGAACAATCTAGAAAAATAACTAGAAATGCTTCTGATCTTTACTACCGATGGCTGAGACACCATTAGGCAAAAAAGGATAAGCAAAATAAGGAAGAAGAAAGGTTACAAAGAAAGACTTGCAAGCTAACTTGACTTTCCAGACCTCACCAAAAAGACTAAGACCCAGATTTTCAGCCATGGGTAGGTCCTTATAAAGAAAAGAAAGAAAAGCCTTCCAAAGAAGAAATACTCATTAAGCATATACATGCTGTAGGATGTTTCAGGGAACTATAAGAAACAATTCCTGATATATCTCCATACTTTGTTGAACCCTTTGCTTCTTTATGCAAAGACCATATTCCAAGCTCTACTCCTTCTAATATGATCCCTTGCATGATATTCTCTCTAGCAAATCCTTCATATGATGATCTTTTTCCATCTTTGAAAAGACAAACAAATGATAATAAGGTTATCACTCAACTTTTATTCCAATGACAAAAGTCACTCCCATAAGGAATTACGAACCTGTTCTTGTCTTAAAAGAAGTACCTAATTGGCAATCCAAGAATGCCACAACCCAAAATCATGTGTTGAAAAGGATTGACTATAAACTTGAGTAGATTACTTAAAAGCAAGAACTGACCTACAAACATATGGATCATTTGTCTGCAGAAATTATTCAATTAAAATTTGAGACACAAAAGAAGATTTAGGCTTTAGACTATGAACTCAAGAATTTTATCTCTCAGAGTTATTTTGGCCTTGAATTTGACAAAAAGAAAAAGAGATTAAATTCTTGAAAGACAAGCTGAAACTGACATGGCAATCAAACCACAACCCAAAATCCCTTCTCAATCATCTGGCATTTATGATACTTTTCCTTCGTTACCACCAATCTATCATACCAACTATATTCCACCATCTCCATATCCACCCTATGAAGAAGACTATTCAAAATGTTTCAAAATGACATATGAAATCTTCTTAAAACCCATTTCTCCCATAAAAAGGCCAACACTAAAACCTTCGTAAAGACCACCTTGTTTCCCTAAGCCTTATACCGTTACCCCTTCCTACATAAAACTTGATCCTCTAGTACTTCCATCGATAAACCATCAGAACCCAAACTACTATAACCACCTCTAAAAAATAACCTTAAACTAAAATAACCACTTTACCGTGATCCAAATAAGACTTCTGAAATTGCCATGATGGAAGTATATCCACAGAAAATTTCCTTATTAGAATCTTGTCCTGATTTGGTCTCATCACTAGAAGAAACTAAGTCTAAAGTTTCATTTTCTGATAAATCTCAACACTTACCAGATATTTTAACCATTTTCATGACTGAACCTATTGATCCACCACAACAATCACATGTTGAAGAAGTTAAATCTAATTAAGAAGAGTTCCAATTCTCTTCAAATGAGATATAGCCAATACCATAATGATCATCATATTCCAAGACCTTCTAATGGTCTTTGGTTCACTTTTGATGACATTAAGCCTTATCAAAGATGAGATAGGTTACATGAGTTCGGGACATAGATTGATCTTCAAATGTCTAAAGCTGGTACTAATCTATTTGATGTCATTAAAGAGTTCGTTTCTAAATTCATAGAAACATTGCAAAAATGGTTCCAGAGACTAGGAGAATATAGAAAATTACAACTTCCCATATTACAAAGTCCAACAACCATTTTGGGACTAATTCACAAAGAATTTATTTGAGACTTCCAGTTGATTGACAAGCAAAAAAGGCAATAATTCTTTGAAATGAAGTGTTGTTTCTTAAAGAGATATGATCTTGAAACTCATCTACAAAGAATGATTGAAAGGTATTATTTGCTCAATGGTTATAATGACGTTAATCTCAAACACGTCTATATAGCCTCTTGCACTTCAAGCCCCTCATAATGATATATCTGAAATATCCAATGGAGAAATTTATCTACTAGCCTTATGTACTCTTAACAAACTTTGTGAACAATAGAAACTATTCAATTCTATTCATTCTAGAAGAATGAAGTTCTAAAAGATTTGTCAAAAGTCATATCTCAAAATTAAATGCAAAGATAAGGAGACACATCATTGCACGCCAAAGAAGAAGTCTCATTTTACACCTTCAGGCAACATTTCAAATGCAAAAAACATGTTCGGTACTTTTGGTATAGTAAGAGAAAACCCTAGAAGAGGAAAAAAAAAAACTTGTCACTTGGGTGGAAAGAAAGGACTTTTTGCAAAGAATTGTATTAAAAAGATAGCACAATCCATTTTCCTGATAGAACAAATAAGCATGCACATTTCCTTAGAGGACAAGGCCGTTGAAGATGTTTTATCTTAACAACGTCAACCAGATGAGAACACAATTTTGGCATTACCTCTGTCATCCTCTAATTATGAATTAGAACCACCATCTTAACCTGAATACATTTTCACAATCTAAGAAGCCAAACTGAAAAAAAGACATCCATATCTTCATTTTGATATATTTTCAGATAAGTTTTTAAAACCAATCCCAGTTATTGCTTTTCTTGATAATAGATCAAAAGAACTATCATGAATTTACTCGTTCTTCTACCTAATTTAAGAAAAAGATTGAAGAATATTTCCAAGTTGCTAATAATAGCCTTTTTCAGGTACCTCTACACTCTTGGCAGCAATCTTCCAAATAAGGATATTCTTATTAGAAAGGATGGTTTTGCACATACAAAAGGCTTGCTGATCTGACCAATTAGAATCCAACACAATGCTTTTCAAAGGTTTTACTAATATCCCAAAACTCTATGAACTTCATTTAACTCCTCATCCATATGAGGACTACAAAAATAAGTTACTAAAGTTTTACTTGGAATCCCATTCAAAGTTCAAACATGCTTATCCCTTATGGAAAAAAGAAAAGTTTTTGGTCAAACTCCTATTCAAGAAAAATGAAGACATCAATCCAACTAAAGCAATCCACTATGGGATGGATCCAGATGATCTCTACCTTGCCAAAGAAGAATATGCAGCCTTGTCCAAAGAAGGACTCATAGAGCCAACAAAATCAGATTGGGCGTGTCAAGCTTTCTATGTTGAGAAAAGATTTGAATTAAACTGAGGGAAAAAAAAGGTTAGTAATTGATTACATACCTCTTAACATGTTTCTTGAAAATGATGAATTTGCTTTTCCAAACCCTATAACTCAAAGGTTCCAAAATATTTTCAAAGCTTGATCTTAAGGCTGGATTTTAGCAATTGGGAATTCATCCCCAAGATAAACATAAGGCAATATTCTGCATACTAAATGCCCAGTATCAATGGACTGCTATGCCTTTTGGATTAAAAGTTGCACCTTCTCTATTTCAGATAACCATGGCTACTATTCTTAAGCCCATTTTGGAAAATGCATTAATATATATTGATGACATTCTTTTGTTTTCAAACCCTTTTAGCCCATTTTGTTAGTCTTGTTAAAACCTATGGACTTATGCTCTTAGCTTGCAAGAGCCAATTTGGTTAAACTAGAATTGAGTTCTTAGGAATGATTTTTGAAGATGGATGGTGCAAGCCCAATCCACATCTTGCAAAATAACTGTTGTAATTTCCATATAAAATATGACTCTTAAATAGATTCAGCAATTTTTAGGCATATTTAACTTTGTTAGAGATTTTATCCCTCAATGCTCAAATCACACTAACTAGCTGTCAAAGTTACTTAAAAAGAAGCAACCCTATAAATGGACAGAAGCCCAAATAGCAGCAATCAAATGTCTCAAAAAGACCTTCCTCCACTCAAGCTTCCTGACATTAACACCACCCTTATCCTCTAGACATATGCAAGTGATAAATATTGGGGTGTTATACTAATTGAACAGGATGAAAGAAAAAGAAGTTATTGGGATCATGCAAGTGAAGCTTTTAAACTATTAAAAATGCACTATGACGCATCATACAAGGAACTTCTAGCAATTAAGTATGGAATTCAAAATTTAGATTTCATCTCAACTCTAGAGAATTTGTGGATGAAATGGACAATTCAGCTTTCCCAAATATTCTTGATTTAAAAAATAAAGCACTACCAAACAAACAGCTCATGAGATGACAATCAGGTTTTCTCATTATAAATTCCAAGTTTGCCCTGTGAAAGGTGTCACTATCTACCTTGCAGATCTTCTCTCCAGACCTAATTCTAATATGATTTCCCTTATCACTCTAGTTGCCTTCATCCCACTTATCTTAATGGCTCAATCCTGCAACCTTCCCTTATCATGATTTGCAACCATTATGAAATCCTTCCCACCAAATGTCCAAATTCCCAATTCTCTTTCCTAAGTAATGGAGTTAGCAAAGAGATCCTTTTTCTTGTATCTCCGTCGTCACCTTGCCAACTTCTGATTATCTGGTACCTTTCACCTTTTCCACCATGATGTTCATTTCCTTATCCTTAGCAAAATTTCCCCTAAAAATTTTGATCAAATGTCATGTAGTTTCTCGAGTCTATGTTTATTCTTTACACCACTACCACAGAACTTTCACCCATTGATATGTTTCATCACTTCAACAATGAATCCCACTATAAATCTCTCCTATTTGAATCTTGGCCTTTATCTTGGTTCTATGATTATTAAACACGATAGTCATTGCATAGAGACGTGAGAGGATGTGGTCTACAATTGGTATCAGAGCCCTTCTATTCAAAAGAAGACAGACAAAGATGTCAATAAGATAAGATAGTAAAAGAATACCCATTTCCATAGAAACATCTCATTGAAAAAGAATTATATCTGTATTGTTATTTAATATTAAATTACATTTTATTAATCAAATAAGTGCAACTTTAGTGTTCTTTCTTCATTTAGAATTTTTTCCCATAATAAAATATTGGGGCTCGCATGAATTGTATAAAAGTGCGTATGATTGAACATTTTTTATTTTCTTTTTCTTCCTTGGGATGGACCCATATCTTTTGCCACAGTGATATTAATTATTACAAAACAATGGCCATATAGGAACAACCAGACGCGATTCTACTAAACAGACCACATATTAGGGGGAAAAAAAACATTCCACACAATGTTAACATTATTTTACTGTAGATAATAACAATATTTTAAAGATATATTTCAAAATAAAGTATTATATATATATATATATATAGTCAAAATTGTAACAACAAAACACATATTAGGAGTGACTTCAAACATATTCATTGCCTTAGTGTAACTTTAGGCCATAACTGTATAGTTACTTAATTAAATAATAAAGTATTTTATTTAGATTTATTTTTCAACAATTTCATCTTCCATTTCTTTTTCAGTTTATAATATAGCTAATCATTTTTTTTTTTTGAGACATTATTATTCTTACACAAGATTGATCTAATAATTTTAATTTTGAAAAACTTCTTTGGTCAGAAGTTACAATTATAGGAATTGTTAAAAGAATCAAGTCTCTTTACATGATTAAGTTTGTCAACTAGAATAGTAAAAATTCAGCACAAGGTCCCTGTAGTTTGTAGTTATTTTCAATTATGTCCTCATAGTTTATTTTTTTTCTTCAATTCACTCCCTATACTTTACTTCTCTAAATTGATCCCTGTCATCAAATTTAAAATAACGCCGTCCCATTTAATCTGATGTGGCAGATGGTAACGTGAGCTAATAGAGGATTTGTACAAAGATGAACTATTATTTATATATTTGATCTTTTGCTTTCCTCCACAATCATCTGCACCAAATACTTCTCTCCTACACGTATGCGTCTTCCACCTCTTCACAGTCTTCCGTTTTCTTGCCTCTTGCATAAGTGGCGATGGAAATATCATGCATAGATTCTGCAGGCACACTCATGGAGGAACTTGTCAGGCATTCATGGAAATATCTTGTTCTCCCATCCCCAGATCAGATACCCAACTCAATATCACTCTCATGCAATCTGATGTGCCTTGAATAGGATTCACATAAAGGCGATGCTGTTAACATAATAAGGCATCAAAACAGAGTTGGACGACAAGGAACAATTTGCAAATGATGGAAAAGTATAAGGAGTGATTTGAAAAAATATAAATTATAAGGACTAAATTAAAAATTGATGCAAAGTTTGGAGACTAAATGATTAATTTTTCATTAGAATAATACCTTCGATTTGCTAGTTTCATATAGAGCTTTCAATTTTGAGAATGAATCCAAACCATTAATATCAAAATTATGATTATGTTATAAGGAACATATAATATTAAGGCATAACTTTTTCAAGTTAACATCATCAATTAATGGAAGTTTGTTTGAGTACTATCAACAATGACGAAAACTCCTTAAAAGACAAACAAGGAGTCCATCCAATACTTCTTAAAACCAATTCGATTTCTAGCTTTATAAATATAGCTACTTTGTCAAATTTGAACTTATACATTATTCATGATGTCAAAGAAAATGCCTCTAAGCCAGAAAAAAACACATTTCACTTTTCCTTCACAAATTAAGGTATATATTTTATGTTCCATCAATATGGTCTTTTTTTATCATAGAATAGAAATATTTTAAAATTAAGCTTTGAACTAATTTCAGAAATTCTCTTATGTTAGTTGTAGTAGTTGAGTATGGTTAAGTTTTGAACTAATTCTGTTAGTTATACACATAAGCACATCTTATTCGATTAATTCAAGATGGTAATCATGAATTTCTTCATTGTTTCCTTCCTATACTTCTCTATGTAAACCTTTCATAGTATCAGAGCTGAGATTCTTTAATGGAGAGTCAGAATCGTTCTCGGAGTCCGGTATTAGGAATGCAAAAACAGGATGTGGTGGCTTTCCCACATTTCATTTTAGTAAAACTAGACAACTTAATGTATGTTTTTTGCCTCTCAAACAAGAGCAAAAATCAAGTAGTATAAAGTGCAGTTAAAGGGAATCAAGAAGGGGAGTCTTTCAGTGAACAAGTATCTTTTAAAGGTTAAATTAGCGGTGGATGCTCTGATTTCTATCGGTCATCCAGTCTCAACACAAGATCACATAAAAGCAATCTTCGAAGTTCTTGGAGAAGAGTATGATGCTTTTGTTACATCGATTATGTCAAGGTTGGATCCTTGGATCCTTATACAGTTACAGAGATAGAGTCTCTAATTTTGACCCAAGAGATTAGAATATAATGAAATAGTAAGGCTATGTTAAGGAGTTCGAGGGAGAATGGAATGAAGTAATCATTAATATAATGACATGGAATAAAGTGAAATGACTTAAGTACATATGTTATTTGTAAGTTTGAATAAAGAAAATAAGAGATACCTATTAATTTTGTTTGGAAGTTATAACAAAATAAGTGGAATGAAATAACTCATTAATTTCTAATATTACCCCTCATGAAATAAACACATAACCAATAATTTTGCCAATATTCAATACATAATGTTAAATTAATCTTGTGTCTATATTTCTTTATTTTATTTACTAATTATTCTGTCCACATTTTCTGTTTAATACATTTATTACAAAATATCTATGTTACTTTAAAAAATTTAAAAGACAAACTTAAAAAGCTAAAAAGAAAAATTATTGATAAAAATTAAAAAATAGATGAAACTAATCAGATTCTTTCATTCTCTCTATTTTATTTTGAAATTTTAAGTTAACAAAACAAGGAGAGAGGAGAGGTCATGACCATAATAATGGAAATTAGATAAAGTTGTAACAATTGGAATGGTCCTTAGTGGATGATAGGTATATTAGCAGTTTAATTTCTTAGACCACCATATTCCATCTCTAACCCCCAAATTTGAAAGACACCAAAATTAGGGTTTTAGATGGCAATAAAAGGTCTTGGTGTTCCTCTCTTGTCATCTCATTTCGCCTTGAAAAAAATTTAAACATAAGTCCAAGTCATTGCATTCATTGTCATTCCATCTTAAATCATTCATTCAAACATAACCTAAAGCTGCAACTAAAATAATGAATTAGACATCAAATCTAGTTCAAAATTTTGCAAAACAAGGTGCAACATCACAACAAACACAAGAAGGAAACAATTCTAGAAACTCATAAGGTAGAAGATCAAACAAGTATGGGTTCAATAGAAGAGGAAGAAGTCATCAATTTGGTAGACATGGTAGAGGTAGAAATAACTATGATTCGAGGTATGGTGTAGTTTGCTAGTTGTGTGGAAGGGTTGGATATCATGCGTGCCAGTGTTTTTATAGGTACGACCAGTCCTAGGAGGCCCTGCAAATGGCATCTTACTCCAAATTTTGGGAATCTCATGCACAAAAATCTTTATCACGTGGAGATAAAATTCATGTTGCTGATGGAACAAGTTTGGTAATTCGTAACTCAAGTTATTCACATATAAAATTTCGTTTTCTCCATACAATAACACTAGCTATTAGAAATCTTCTTCATGTCCCAAACATTACCAAGAACCTTTTTAGTGTGTCTGAATTTGCTCAAGATAATCAAGTTTATTTTGCATTTCACTTGACAACTTGTTTTGTGAAGGAACGGGGTTTCCACAAGATCCTTTTGCATTGGAGGACTAAAGACAAGCTAGATGCGTTTAATATGATTTTTGTATTAGCAAGGGTGATGGTAGCAATACAAGAAGTCAGAGCGGCAGTCAGCAATTAATAGCTAATGACAGTGTTACTTCAGAAGTAACCAAGAGTGATTCAAAAGCTAAGAACTCAGATGTTTCGTATTAGCAAGGGTGATGGTAGCAATACAAGAAGTGCAGTCAGCAATTAATAGCTAATCATAGTGTTACTTCAGAAGCAATCAAGAGTAATTCAAAAGCTAACAACTCAGATGTACATAGTAATTTTTTTATTGTGGCATAGTAGATTAGGATATTTAGCTGTCAAATTGTATCTCATGTACCGAATCAATCTAATGTTTCTAACAACAATAAAAAACTCTAGTTACATTTATAAAGCTCGTTGTTATTGGAGGTCACATAAGATGCCTTATAAGGATTCCAATGCTATGTATAGTAAACCATTAGAGCCAGTACATATGGATGTTTGGGGTCTAACAACAGAGAAAAGTTCAAGGTTATAACTATTACATCCATATCACAGATTCTTTTTCAAAATTCACATGGATTTATTTTCATATGGCCAAAACATATGCTTTCTCAGCTTCTAAGGACTTAAGGCTTAGAGCTTCAATTTGGTCAAAGAATTTTAGCAGTATAGTCTGACTAGGGTGGAGAGTTTTGAGCATTTACAAAATTTTTAATAGTTGCACTTATTAGTCACAGGCATAGCTGTCCACATGCTCATGAGCAAAATGGTTTCGAGAATCAACTAATGATCTTTTCCTCTTTGTTTAGGGGACACAGCCTTTGACACTTTTGTTTACCTTATTAATCGTCTGCCAGCTCCAGTACTTAACTGTTTGTCTCTTTATGAAGTTTTGTACCATTAGTAACTTAATTATTCTTTCCTAAGAACCCATGGTTGTTTTTACATCCACACACTTGAGCTTACAACAAACATAAACCAGAGTTCAGATTTCAACAGTGTCTGTTCTTAGGCTATAGTTCCTTACATAAAGGATATAGATGTCAAACACCAGAATGGAGGACGTATATTTCAAGAAAAATAGTGTTTGATGAGAAAACCCTTCCTATTTCCATTGCCTATCATTCAGCTAAAACCCCCTTTTTTTTTCTATGTGTGAGTGATTTAAGTTCTTTTACCATTATCTGATACTTCAACTTCATGTTCTGCTAATCTAGTAATAGAATTTAGTGATGCTACTGATTCCTAAAATTTGATGAATATGGATGAACCAAATACATCAATTCAAGATGCATGCCAGGCTTCCAATTTAGTAGTACTTTCTACTCACGTAGTGGAGCCGACAGTTAAGTCAACACATGCTATGGTGACAAAGGCCAAGGCTGGAGTTTATAAATAAAGTTTTCTTAGCCCATCATGAACCAATAATTGTAGTGAAGCTCTTCAAACACCAAAGTGACTGCAAACAATAAAGGAAGAGTATAATGCTTCAATTAAAAATCAAACCTAGTCTCTTATTAACTTGCCTAAAAATCAATGAAAAATTCAGCAACTTCATGTTAACGACGCATTCTTGAATGCTGTTTTACATGAAGTGTATATGCAACAACCCCCAGGCTTCAAAAGGTTCTCTGTGGCCTCAAACATGCTCTTAGAGCATGGTATGAGCACTTAGCTACATCTCTTTCGCAGCTTGGGTTTCAACACAGCAAATGTGATCAGGCCTTATTCATCATGTCTATTTTTAGTCATACAACTTTGGTGCTGCTTTTATGTTAATGATATCATAATGATTGGGAGTTCTAGTGGTGAAATTTAGTTGCTTGTAAAGCAGCTGAATAAGAAGTTCTCACTAAAAGATCTCAGGCAACTCAACTATTTTCTTAGAGTTCAAGTGAATTTTCAATCAGATAATAGCTTGCACTTATCTGAGACTAAATATATAACCGATCTTCTTCGAAAGGCTAAGATGGATGGTGCTAAAGGAATTTCAATGCCTACGAAATCTAGTCTGAAGTTGTCAAAAAATGATGATGATCTTATGTCAGATCCTTCTATCAACACTCTATCATTGGTGCTTTACACCATGCAACGATAAGCAGACCAGAAATCACCTTTTGCAATGAATAAAGTCTGCCAATTTAAGTAAAATCCCTTGTAAAGTCATTGGAATGCTATTAAGTGGATATTGCATTACTTAATAGGAACTTTGCACTGTGGTTTAGTCATGAAACAACCATCTAGTTTTTAAATTACAGCTTTTTATAATGTAGACTGGGCCAAAGACATTTATGATTGAAGGAGTACCTCAGGTTCTACAGTGTATTTGAGTCTAAATATTATATCTTGGAGTTCAAAGAAATAGTTAGCAATGTCCCATTCTACTTCAGAAGCAGAGTACGAGTCTTCCCAATACTCTCACTGAAGTCATGTGGCTTAAATCATTGTTAAAAGAGTTGAGGGTCTGTGTTTCAGCTACACCAACAGTATACTATGGCAATAGAAGTACTATATTCATAAGTCTAATCTAATATTGCACTCAAAGTGTCACAACCCTCCATAAGCTAATTTAAACATGACAATCTAATCCATTTTAGGCGAACAATACACAGTATGGCATAAACTAATTAGCTAACCATCAGTTAATAGAGGAAGCTATTTAATAGCTTAAAACGGTCAGAGCTACAATAAGGAAACCAAGTGCAAATTGCAGTAGTCTTCCTCAAAATATGGACTTTCAGAAATTTCCATAACACAATCTTGATAACAAGACAAAGAAAAATGGAGAGCTCCGCTCTCATCAAAATATTGCCACCAACCAACCGCTATTATAATACAAAAAATTAAATCCTGTCTATGGCATATGGAGCTTCTAGAATACAAAATTAATAGATTAACTTAAAATAAAAAAAAGTTCAATTGTGCCTCAATGGTAAGTAGGGCTTACCAACAGCTATCAACTTGCCTCTACACTGCAGAAGGAGGTCCGGGTCAATACTACTCTCTGAAAAAAATATAAATAAGACAAGAGTAAGTGACAACACGCGGTGATGAGATAAGGCTGAAAATGATAAAGTGAGTCACAGCTTGCTTTTGATCAGAGTCCAGACAGAAATATTACAATACCGATACCTAAGGTGAAACCCACATACTGTGTACTTAGAATACATACTTAAACCCAAACAAAATATGATGAACATCCTTATTATGCAGCTAACCTTAATACAACCTCACCTATAATTAATCTCAAAACATCTGATAAAACCAACAGGTCTTAGGTAATAGTATGCATTCAGTGGGGTTAATATCTATTCAGAATATAGCAAGCACGGATCAATAGCATACAAAAATAACTATACATGCACGAGTAACAATCAGTGAAACCATGTTTACAAGCATGAGTCTTAGATCACATAAAAAATAAACAGATATATAGGCACGGGTTTCAGCTTGCGAAAATAGATATATAGGCATGAATCTTAGCTTGCAAAATCAAATATACAGGCACAAGTCTTAGCTTGCAAAATTAGATATACAGGCACGAGTCTTAGCTCGCGAAACCAAATATACAAGAACGAGTCTTAGCTTGCAAAATCAGATATACAGGCACAAGTCGTAGCTTGCAAAATCAGATATATAGGCACGAATCTAAGTTGCGAAATCAGATATATAGGCACAAGTCTCAAGTCACGAAATCAGTTATATAGGCAGGAGTCTCAGCTCGCAAATCTGATATACAAGCATGAGTCTCAACTAGCGAAATCAGATATACAAGCATGAGTCTTAGCTCACGATATCAAATATAAAGGCAAGAGTCTCAGCTCGTGAAAAGAGACATACAAGCATGAGTCTTAGCTCACAAAATCATATATATATGCACAAGTCTCAGCTCACAAAAATAGATATATAGGCACGAGTCTCAACTTGCGAAATCAGATATACCGACACGAGTCTCAGCTCGTGAAATCAGATATACAGGCACGAGTGTAAGCTCACAAATAGATATATAGCCACGAGTCTCTACTCGCGAAATTAGATAGATAGGCAGGAGTCTCAACTTGCAAAATCAGATATACAGGCACAAGTCTTAGCTCACAAAATTAAATATACATGCACGAGTCTCAACTCACGAAAATAGATATACAAGTAGGAGTCTCAGCTCATGAAATCAAATATACTGGCACCAGTCTCAGCTCACGAAATCAAATATACAGGCACAAGTGTAAGCTCACGAAACTAGATATACAAGCACAAGTCTCTGCTCACGAAATTAGATATACAGGCATGAGTCTCAGCTAGCAAAATCAAATATACGGTTAAGACTTTATCAACACATCTCTTATGAATATCCCTATTTAAGTAAGTTAGTTTAAGACTCAGAAAGAAAATCAATTTAGGAGGCATTAGAGATATGGTAACCTTTACCAAGACATACAACTTAAGATGGCTTTAAAAGATTTAAAAATATATATCTAACTTACCTCAAGATTTAAAAACCTTGGCCATATCGTAATTCTAAAGACATTAATCGAACTGCATGCTTTCATCAAAACTCAGCATTAACATGTTTGTAATTGTTTAATTAGCCTTAAGGACCAAAGCAAATTATAACAATTCTAATGAATTAAAAGCTAGGAATTTCTTTGTAATTGATATTTCATTTACAAAAGCCCAATTGATTGGGAGCTTGTTCTCAGGGTAAAATAAATTCCTTGTTCCTAAAATTATTTTTTTGTTCCAAATAGGGAACAACCGAAAGTTACATTGTTACCAAAATTTATTATTTGAATAACCATTGAAATCCTACCAACACATTTCGATTGGAACATCAAGGTACAAATCAACCAATCCAAAGTCTAGAAACATCTGGGGTTTAACATTTGTTAAAATTCCAAAATCATCAAACATCAGACCACTTTTGCAAAATCAAACACTTATTTCAAATCCATAATGAGTTTAAGTGGTTCTCGGATCAGAACACTTCATAGTAATTCAATAACTAAATATCCAAAAGTGTTAGACAAAAATTATATTTGCCACTATCAAAACACCGAAATACGGAAGGGAATCCTTAAGCCCCTAACAGCAATTAACATAGCCTTATTACACTAAATCTGGGAATTTACTTAATCAAAACCCTTCTTTAATATAAGCACACCAAGTTACATCATTGTTATGACCTTCCTAATACCTATACTTTCTGTAATTAATCTTATCTAAGAAATTATGTAACAACACAAACCAAAGGACAGACCATTATTCTTATAAGTTGTGCAACCTGTTTGATTTCTTGATAACTAACAATGAAAATTTTAAAAAATCTATGAAAGTGACAATCATCACCAGTCATACACAGAGGAAAAATAAAAGACTCATAGGAAAAATCTGAATGTTTGCACAAATTTCGAAATGTCTACCATCAATAAACAAATATTGTTCTCAATTCCTTACTTCATGAATTTTCAGGTGAGATTTACATAAATGATAGAGTATACTTAACAAAAATACTCAAGCTATTACAAGTATTCTGACACAGTTACTACCCTCTGACTTATTAATCAATTCTGTCCTTCATACACCATTAACAACATATTCATCATTTGTACTTGTGACGATGGAGAAAAATTAGTTAACGAAAAGTACTTTTAGATCCAATGGAGTTGTATTTGAAGTATCAGACAAAGAGTAAACTAAAACATATAATGGACTCTAAGACAGACTTAAGAAAAGAAAAGAAAGAAAAAATAAGACTCACAAAACTGGACATATTTACGTAACATTTGTGGCCAACATGATTTATCACAATGAATTACGTCTGAGGTCCAATCATTTTGATGGGTTCTTCTTATTAAACCAACAATGCTTATTTGGCAATTCAAGATTCATGGCACTGCAGAAGTATATGACCGTAAGTTATAATGTACAATATGCAATTTAATTGAATTCTTCTACATAGTCAATACTTGCCCAACTTCACCAAATGGCTTGGGAATTTAGTTTTCTATCCTAAGTCAAAACTTAATTAAATCATTGTCCAACACTATTTAATCCTTCTCAACATGTTTACTATGACCTCCACCTTACTCACGAATTACTCAACCACATCAGTATGGCTTGGGAACTCATGCAAACCAAATTTCAAAATTTTAGTCAATCAATTAAAATACTTATCTAAGGCCTTTCCATCATCACCAAAAAAAGGTTCACATTCAACTATTCTCCTATTTCAATGGTATAACTAAAGATAATTTGAGAAAAGTCTTCAGCATCACTTATAGCTTAAAAATGAAAACTTCTAACAACATCAACTCTTCTTATTGAGGTTCAATGATGCCAGAGAGGTGAGAATATTTTCTGATTTCCCACTTAAGCTCTTCAACTCGCTGTCATGGGCAGGGTTTCGAATTAAAAACTAAAAATCAACACTTTCATCACCATAAAATTGGGGAAAGGGGCAAAAACTGACCTCTAAATCGATGCCCCAATCTACGCTAGAGGCTGGCAAAATTCTAGCCGGCGACCACGCTGGAACGCCGGGCAGTCGCTAACGAACATGAATTATGGAAGAGGTGACGCAAAAATATTGTGGCAATGGTAAATGGCGTCCCAGCGGGAATGACACGAAGGTGAAGAAAATATTAAGGGTATTTTAGTAAATTTAAAGCACAGGACACATGGCATCATCAGAAAAAGAAATTAAATTTGCTTTACTTGTACATTTTGGGATTCGAACATGGGCTGTGTTTGGATATCGTGAGATTTAACCATGTGTACCAGCCTTAAATTTAAATAATTTTATAACTCATCACATATTTGACTTTTCTTAATTTTTCTTATTCTAAAATTTCTCTAATTATTTAAATATTTACACTTGCCCCAAATGAAAATCCTGCCTTCCTCTTACTCATCGAGCTATGAAAGATTTTTTTAGTTTTTATTTTTTATTTTTTTTTCTTATAATGACTTATTTGATGGAAGGAATTTCATGAATATTACGCAAAGACCGAGCGCTTTGAACTTGATCTTCATTTAGTTCAGGAGTTTCAAAAGTTGTTGACATCAAACATATCCAAGCTTTTGCACAAATAGCAAACTTCTTAACAAAGCCACTTTCTTGTACACTAATCTTTGAGCTCAAAAGCAAACTAAAGGTTAGGAACAAGGTTGAGGTGGCTAAGAAGAAGGTAGAGTTGAATTAAGAGGAGAATGTCAAAGACGAAAGTCAAAAGGGTTAAATCAATAGGAGAATGTTAGAGATTCTGTTATGTTAGTTGTAGTAGTTGAGTTTGGTTAAGCTTTAAACTAATTTTTTTATTTATAATTAGTATGAATGTAAGCACATCTAACCTGATTAATTCAATATGGTAATCATGAATTCCTTCATTTTTTTTTTCTTCTTATACTTCTTTCTCTAAACCTTTCACTCAATTTGATTGAATAATGATCCCATTTGCCATTTAAAATTGTTGATATAAAATGCTAAATTGTTGAATCATTTATTGCTTATGTCAAAATTTCTAATATGGGTTCATGTGTGTAGGAAATGGCTCTAGTCCAAAAAATCATTCAAGAAAGAGTTGAATCATTCAATAACCCACTAAAGCCCAAAGTCTTTTAAGGCCTACTAAAGTCCAAAATTATTTACACTATAAGCTCGTTCTCTCTCTCCTTCTTGGACAGCTCCACTTATGCACATTAATGCTACACCTAACTTCATCTTCACTAAGAAAGAAGTGCCGCCATTCTTGAAATTCAAAGTTATGTCACGTCTAAAACTTTCAAAGAAGAAAATATACATGTATATTTTTACTAATTGAGATAACTTAATTATGCAATTTGGCAAGTATGAAAATTTTTTAAAGAACTTTAGGCTTAGCAAATTGAATTTGGTTAGAAGATTGGCCTAACAAAATGACAAGGAATTATACTTTCTTATAAGACCAATAGAATGATACATAGAATTTTAAATTTGAATCTGTGTTTCATTATTTGATTACATAATTAATGTAATACCTATAAAATTTATATATAAAAGAAGTTATTTTAAGTGAAAATAATAATAATAATAATATATTATTATTATTATTTTAAAATTTTTAGGATCGAAAAAAGGAAGAAAATACAATTGAGATAAGGATAAGATTTAAATGGTAATAAAATATTAAAAGACGAAATTCAAGAAGTATTGAATATAAATACATATGATATTATATCTGAGTTAGTAGCCAATACGGATACTTGAGCCTTATCATATGTATTTTTAACACCTATAATTGAACCTCAGAGTGTGCAAACCATATATTTCCAAAAATTTTGATTTGATAATGCAAAGTATTCTCAAATAAATTACTAAAAACCCTTATTAATATATCTTCTCCTTATTTCCCTTTTTTATTCTGTGTCTTCTAGCTCCATTTATATTCGTCCTCGCTCTCTCCGCCTTTAGTCCATTTCCAGCCACTATTGGAGCTCGCTTTTGGTCGTTCGGTGTCATTACTCCATGCATGGCCTAAACACATGCTCCTTTGGTCAAGATTTAGCCGAAAAGTGTAGCGTTTCTAGTGAGCCCGAGGAGAGGCTCGAATTCAACTTAAGATTCATCAAATTTGGTGCATTTTGCTTCGATTTAGCTTACGGTTTTAGTCTCTTATTGAATTTTCACCAGTTCTCTTCCATAACCATTGATTAATTTGATCAAAACAACTCCAAATCAAGAAGTCCTAATTTTTTATACTTTTCAGGTAAAAAGGGTATGGAAATTAAGCTTAATCTGGTGTAATTGCATCAAATTGAAAATCATTGATCAATTGTGAGTTTTAGCTTCAGAATTAAAAAAATCCCAAATTTAAGGTGTATGTGCATACTTGTAAGATGATGAAACTATAAGTTTTTGGACTTATCTTATGTGATTAAGTATTCAAGAGGTGATTTAAGGCTATTGAAAGTTTTCTTTTGAATTATAAGTCAAATTGCTAATTTTCCTTATTTTTCCTAAATTTTCCATAGAGAGAAAGGGAGGAAATTGAACGAGAGACCTCATATGGCTTGATTAAATAACCTTGAATGATAATGTAAGTTCAATAAAGGACTTTGGAATTTAGTTGAATAATCTCTAAGGTCATATTGGTGTTAATGGTAGGTTGTTAGAATTTTCAAAAGTGCATAACAAAGTATATTAGATATGATGGAAGGCCATAAGTATTTTTAGAATATTACGAATAAATTTGGGCCAAGAATTAAATTTCTCAACATATTAAAAGGTAATAAGTACAAGTGGAATTGAAGAGATTGTGGGAAGTTTTATTTGGAAATCTAAGAGTTTTTAAATAGTGGAAATTCATATTATGAGTTGAAAGTAAATGAATGACTAGATAAAATAGGTAGGTAGAAGCTAAATCATTCATGGATATTATACCCATTTTCTGCATTTTAAGTCTTTCTTGTTATTTAATATATATTTGTACACTCTACTATCTTGGGAACAAACTTCTTAAAAAAGTATTGTTTCTTTTTTAAACTATCATGAAAACTTTGGCATATATTATGGCATATTGTTATATACTTATCTATTCATATTTGCATCAATTGTTGAGAAATAGTTTAATATTTGAAAGATTTCCAGTAGGATTTAAATTATAAATTGCTATATAATTCTAGTAGAATTTTTGAATGAAATTAATTATTGTAAATCTTTTGGACTGAAATATTACTGTTATCTATTTGAAACTAGAATACGTTGTTATTTGCTATTAAAGAAAATAGTTTTTTAATGGAAATATGTCTAACACATAAACTTGCAGCTAACGGTAGTAAATGTTAGCCATAGTGCACCATGTACTGTATTACTATATGAGGCCTAGTGCTGTATTATTGACTAATTGTGAGCTTACTTGGTCACTATTGTTTAATGCACTGTACTAAACTGTTATCACTAGTTCTAGCTAGTATCTGATTACTAATCTACTATTGGATTTGTGGAATGTCTCCTAATTCTATATTTAGAACAATTATGATTTTGAAATTGCTTTTTTAGTGTGTTATGATTGAGCAAGGAAAGTTTTTATTAGCATAAACATTACGACTTCTCTACTAAAATTCAAGACTTATGGTTTTATTTGAAGTGATTAAAAGTTTGTGAAAAAATTTTATCGTTTGTTTGTTCCTTTTTTGATATAATTAGTGGTATTTACTCATTGAGTGATTGTCACTCACCCTTATTTATCTACATTTATTAGATAGCAACGTTTAGCCTGGACCCTCTTCTGTAGTGTAGCATAGAAATAGACTCATTTTGCTGAGCCTTGCATTGTCCATAAGGGCAAGGATATTCTTTTATTGTAAATCTAGTATACATTGAACTCTAGTAGCTTTATATATTAGAGGTAGGGTTTTATATGTTTTGTATATGTACCAACTATTTAACTAAGAACTTTTGTGAGAGTGGAGCTCTTGATATTTTTTCTGTAAGTTTATTTTGTGGAAATTTTGGGAAGTCTATATTTCAGGGGAGACTCTGCTAAAGATTTGCACATAAAAGTCATGCAATGAATTCGTTATTTATCTTTGCATATAGATCATTTATATTAACCGACTAATATGATTGATTTGATCATGTTATATGCCTTTTTGTTGGTTCACAGTGGTGAGGTATGCTTCACCCTTTGTGCTAGTCACATTTTTCTGGTTAAAGGTGTGACAATTTATTTTTAAGTTTTTTTTATAATTTCAACAAAGTTTTTGTTTTTAAAGTAAGACATCTTGATATTTATACAAACAACCAAATATCATCCAAACAATAAAGAGAATTCTACTTTCAATCCTATCCATATTGCAACATAAAAAATTGGTGAAGAATCCTTCTTATGGATAACTAAAGAAAAGACACATATATGAATACCAAACATATTTAACACACTTGACAAAATATAATAATGCCCATGTGAACTCACCCAAAAAAAGTGCTAGCCTCTACTATGCCACTAAAGTCATAATTATACATTACGATCCAAAATTTATAAAATAATAAATAAGTTATAATACTTAGTAAATAAATAATGCTCATTCTTACATGGTTCAAAATGAAGAGTTGTAGTCAGAAAAAGGTAGTATTTACATGCCATAATCAAATCAATGTTCCAAGATCAAGTAGGTATGTAGCATAAATAAAATGATCAAACATATTATTCAAAGTGAAGAGTTATGGTAAGAAATGTTGAAATATTTTTAAAAAATATTGTGGATTAGCATTAATTTATTATTAGTTCAATTTATTGGGTTAATTAATTAAGGAACTAATTTTGACATAAACCAAGAATGGATTAGGTCTGAGTTAATTCTGGATAATCAGTGATAGGTTAGATTACTCACAAGCCCATTGGGTAGAGACCCCAACCTGTAACCCAAATCTTATCAGTAATTATCCTATCATATTACAGATTAAGAAGATAAGAAAAGGATTTTTTATAAGTCAATTTATAAATTATAATATCTAATTCTTTTTAAATATGGAATCAAAAGTGGTGGGTTATCATTTAAAATAAAAGAAATATTTTATTTATTTAAAACCTCATGTTTTCTAAACATGCATTAACTCCCCAATTCAAATAACACACAATAAATTTATTTCGTGACTATTTAAAGTTCTCTCTCTCTCTCTTTCTCTCTCTCTCTCTCTCTCTCTCTCTCTCTCTCTCTCTCTCTCTCTCTCTCTCTCTCTCTCTCTCTCTCTCTCTCTCACACACACACACACACACACACACACAATTTTTGATTGAGTACGCAAAAAAGGTTTTTGGGCAATGTAGGTTGCTATCTCTACTACAAAATTTATAGCTGCAGTGAAGATCTACATTCCAGATAAGTTTTCTTTCTCATTGATTATTTATTTGTGTTCATTATAATCTCCTAAATTTTTCCTACAATTGGTATCAGAGCCTGAGTTATAAATCTAATAACTGCTGATCTGCTTAGTATGAATCAGTTGATGAACACAGTATGAATATTAAAATTTTCTAAAACCTGTCATGAGTCTTTGGAAAATAATTTGGGGCTTTTGTAGATCGAGGAACTTTGAACCTATTGACACCTGTAGTTGAAATATACTTCCATTAACACTTACCTTAAAAAAGGTTCAATTCAAAATACTAAAATATGAAGGGATTTAGCTCAAAAATTTCCTTAGGATTTTAAAGATCAATGAATTTCAAGTAGATTGGTGTCCTTTTCATACTCTAAATCATGTTTTGAATCTCGATATCCATTATCATTCAACCCTGAGAAAACCTGAAATTCTTTTAATCAAATTAATCAAGATATAGATCAAGTTTACTGAAACAAGATTAGGGTTTTAATCTATGAAGAATTACAAACAAAATGAGACCTATATCAAAGCTTAACATTCAGGACATGAGGGTCTGCCATTGGAGCATAAAAGGTGCAGAAAACTCAAAAATTTCTATTCTTATTTCTCTCAAAACATTGATTTTTGGCTGGAATCAACTCAGGGGATTTATAGATCATTAAACACTAGTCATTTTGACACCAAAATCAGCCCCTAAAACAGTGTATTTTTTCACATAAAAAAATGGGTCGAAAATAGGTCGAGTTGACCCATCTGAAGAAGGAAGACGATGAACAATGCTGGATAACAAAGCCCACTTTCGAACTTTACAGCGTAGGGGTGCGTAGACCCATTTTCTAAGGTCTATTTTGGCCTAAATTTTTGGTTCCTGCATTAATTTTTCATTTTCTATTTAATGGTAATTTTTCTAGAATTTTTGAAATATAGAAATATAACTTCTTAAATTTCCATGGTATTCCACACAGTATTTCAAATAGGTATTCTCTGAATTTTGGGTTGAAATTTTTTTTACATATTCTAAATGCATCCTAGTACTATATATTTTTTACACTCTCAATGGTAGAACAATTTGATGGGCTAAATAATTTTTAGAGAAAATTATGTCTTTATAAATCCAATATTATGTTAAATTTAATTTTGCGACCAATTTCTATTGGGTTTTAGTAAATTTAGTTATGAAAATTGTTATCCTAATTATTCAAACCTTTTAGGCAATATACTAATCTATCATGGTAAAATAAATTTTGTGGTTAAATAATTGGGCTAAATTGATTGTTAAAACCCCAAATGTATGCCTAAACAGGTAACTTAACTATAAATTGACATAACTTTTAGTACAAATAGAATTTTTAAACTTATAATATCATTCTGGAAAGCTCATTCTGAGCTTGACACCTAAAAAAATTGCTAAAGTCAATTTGGTCTAATTTTAAACCCAAATTCCATTGTTTTTCATTGACTTTGGGACCTTCGAATATTGTGAAACTTGTTTTGGGTTTCATATAAAGGACAAACAAGATGGTTTGAAGTCAATTCAAACTTCTAGGCTATTGCGAACTATTCAAGGAATTGTCTTCTCCTTAAACTTAATTATAAATAACCATTTTGGGCCTTTTACGTCTTGGGCATTTTATTTCCTTTTGGGAAACTTGATCAACAGCTTCATATAACAGTCAAATAAAGACTGCATGTAGTCAATATTACCTTCAAGAAATGTGACTATATAAAGCCTAATATTGTTTGTCCAAATGCTTTGTAATTTTAACAAAATTAGAGATTGAAAGCATATTTGTTTTATAATATTGGTAGTCATTCATACATCCTCTGAGATAGAATGACATCAAAATTATTGACATTTGTTTGCTTGCTCTTAGGCATGATTAAGTGATTTTACTTACTATGAAGATCACTTGGACAACTAGCACCTTGCAATTGTGAGTTCACCTATTGTGGAACCAAGTGTACAAGTATTTGTTGGTTAATTTAATTGAGGCATCTATATCAAATTAATATTGTATAGTTATTTCTGGATAAATTACATTAGCAGTGGATACACCCTATCAGTGTAACACTGACAATGTGATTTGATACTATAGAGGTTCAATTGGATTGATGTCTTAATATTTCTTGTACCTTATCGATATAAAGATGTTAGAAACATTTTGATTATATAGACCTTTTAATGTATAATGAATTTTATCGGTTTATTATAATTTAGGACCCATAGGCAGAATTATGATAAACAATCTTGTAAATATAGTTAAATATGTTGAGTTATATATTAAAGGAAACTTTGTCTTATAAATCAATGTTTCCTAATTTTATTACTTCAACTATTGTATTCCAACAATTATCAGCAGCAAAATCTCTTAGTGAGATAAATTATAATAACTTAAAAGGCCCTAAAAAGTGTCATGGTAATTGTAATAATGGCCTTGGCCCAAGGGTGAATACACCTACTATGCTTAATATCTATTCCATTATAAATGAGATAACCTTTCTTGAATTACAACATCAAGAAATTGGGGTGTGTGTGAAGGCATAAACAGAAATAATAGTGGAATGTATATGGGCTGCTTAAGAGAATGTTTAATAACGTACTAAGACTTAATAAGGGTCATGACCTTCCCCATTTGAGAACACTCAAATTGAAGAATTGTCTATCATTTGAGGAACACATTTTAAGATTTTGTGATGAAGCCTTGCAATCACCTTTTTTTTTTTTTTGGAAATAACATACATTGTGGGTATCTCTTGTCTTTGGTTAATTACTCAAGGCTTCATGTTATAGCTAATTGGATAAATGGACAATTGATGAACCAAATGAGTTAGTTCCTTAAAGGGAAGAACTAAACAAAAATAGGAAAAGCTTTCACTATGAATTGTTTAACTTTTAGATCTAATAGTAAGTCAAAAGCAAGTTTAACGAAGACTAAAAGTACAAGTCCAAATCAATGACAAGAAAAAATGGTTATTTAATAACATTTGAGTTAACTATTTTGAACTTTATAAGGTTAGTGAATTTATTATTAAAATTGGATCATAAGATGGTATACAATTTCAGCTATCCCTCTAGCTCATATAAACCTAATGTTGTTGGGAAACAAGTTGATGAAATAAACTAAAAAACATCTAACACAGTATTGATTTTGAATTTATATAGACTATATTTAGAACATTTCTTTACTAAAGTCAGGTACAAAAGAATAAGTGGGAGCCTTAGACTATTGAGATGGCAATGATCAATGGGAATAAACTAATTATTCATATGCCTTCTTAACAGTTCCCATTAATGACACTATTGGAATGATTATAAAGGTAATTGGACCTTTAACTAGAGATAAGGAAACTTTAGTGGATGAACTTGTAAATTCATAGAATGAGCACATACTGTTTGAATTGAGGGATTCATCTTGAATTGAAACAAGTCTGTTTAGACATTATTATCTTAAGTTTGACAAGGATATATGGAGTTATATCTTTAATTTTGTAATGTATGACATACTATTAGCTTGAGGTCGGATTAAACTCTTGTGTCATATTAACCTCTTGGCATTAACTTAATATGGAATATCTTAGTTAGACCTTTTTTATGGTTCTAGAACTTAGTCTTATTGTGACAAGTTTTGTGGCTTTTCATTTTATCTCAAGGAGTTCCTATTGACTAATTACTCATAAAATTTATAAGGCATTCTTGTTCCTTTAATGGTGCACCCATTTAGGTAGGACTAAGATGGAAAGGAATTCTATTTGCTTCTACTATTAGCAGCTTAATGAGAATTATGCTTATAATAGGAGCTATACTGTGGTAAAATGTTAAATAAATACTTGCAGTTGCCTTAACTAATGAATACGTCTACATGATGTTTTGGAGGAGTTATTTCATTCAAAGGTGTCATGTAAACACTTACAGCTATCTCAACCTTTACATGCATATTTATGATGTTTGGAAGAAAAATGTGTCACATGTTTTGTGAAGGTCATTTGTTAGGCAATGTGGTTAAAAGGAATAAACTTTTGTTGTGCACATATTTTGAACCTTGACCACTTTTATTGTGACAATGACTATTATAGGCTTCTCTCAAAATTATAAGAATTTTATTGCATCAAATATTTTGATTCTTAGTCCTGTTCGTTGAAAAGAGAAGATTAGTGAATCTTATACTCATATTGAACATTTAGGTGATTTGTTTACCAAAAACTTACCTAATATAGTTTTGGAAACTTATTACTCTTAAGTATTTTTCCTTTTTAATTTTGATGTCTTGGTTTAATGGGTGTCTGAGTTGTGTTCTTAAGGGACACTTTGATAAAATGTGGCATCTATAACATTTGTTTCCCTATCAGATTCAATGTTATTAGTTGTGCCAAAATTTTGTATATAATTCATAATTGAAACTTTGTTGGCATTTATAATATTATTTTCCCTATCAGATTTGATATTCTTGATTCATTGTTTCATTTCTGAATTTTCTCTTTATATCAGACTCATGTGTTTCACATCCTTGGTGAACATTTACTTGCGAATTAGTTGACCAAAGGCCACTCATAGAAGCTCGTATAGGTCTTGTTCAATTCTTAATATTGCCTTGGTCTAGTAGGAGTATGAGTTGAGTCCTTAAAGGACTTTTGTGATGTAATTTGACATCTTAAATGTCCATTCTGTTCAGATTTTGAAACTATACGTATAATCATATTAATATCATTTGTTTCCCTATCAAATTCAATGATATTGTGTTTCTAAACTTTGTATGGTTTTCTATATATATGTTGCTTGCTTAATTTTAATTGATATTTATTTAATTAATTGTCCTAATAATTGATTAATATTATCCAATAGGGAGATTATTGAAATATTTTTTAAAAATATTGTGGATTAGCATTAATTTATTATTACTTCAATTTATTGGGT
Source organism: Delonix regia (assembly GCA_037074485.1). Classification (NCBI taxonomy): domain Eukaryota; kingdom Viridiplantae; phylum Streptophyta; class Magnoliopsida; order Fabales; family Fabaceae; genus Delonix; species Delonix regia. The sequence continues at coordinate 19,366,101 of CM073460.1, forward strand.
TAATTAATTAAGTAACCAATTTTGACATAAACTATGAATAGATTAGGTATGAGTTAATTGTAGGTAATCAGTGATAAATTGGATTATTCACAAGCCTGTTGGATAGAAGCCCTAACCTGCCCAAATCTTGTCAATAGATATCTTATCATATTGCTGACTAAGAGGATGAAATGAGGATTTTTATAAGTCAATTTATAAATTATAATATCTAATTTTTTTAAAAAAAATATAAAATCAGAGTAGTTAAGAAAGTGGAGAGTTACCATTTAAAATAAAAAAATATCTTATTTATTTAAAACCTCATGTTTTTTGAACATGCGTTAACTCCTCAATTCATATGACTCACGATAAATTTATTTTATGACCATTTAATGTCCTCTCTCTCAATTTTTGACTGTCAATTTTTTACCCCCACAGGTCTCCAATAGTTCCGCTTCTGATTCAGATGCATTCACGTCTAGTTCTGCTTCTGATTCAGACGCATTCAGGGAGCTGACTTCTGAGGAACTCTTGACTAAGATCAGTCAGGAGCTCCAACGTAGAATGCAGGAAATCGGAGTGGACTTGCCGCGGACAAGGGATACTAGATCGTAGACTATCTCCCAGAGCCTCATGGTTGTCTTTCGGTGTGCTAGCCCTCCTCAGGGAACCATAGTGTAGACCGTTTGATCGGTAAGCTAGCTTAAATGCTTTCTTACTTATAAAATTGGGTTTCTAAAAGAACTTTATCTTACTAGTGAAAGATAGCTGCATCGAGAAAATCTTGTTTGAATCGTTATCTCCTCGACCGCCGATATAGCTTTTTCTCATCATATGGGGGGGAAGTATGGTGGATCAATAATAGGCCTTTCTGAAGGCATAGAAACTACATATGAGGAAGATGCGGATATACAGATACTGAAGAGGAGCGAATCACCTTCGTTAGCTTAGTTTGAAATCCCCTTCTATTGGTCTGAGGGTGGGCCACACGAGTATGCAAAAGAGGTTTTTTGGACAATGTAGAATACTATCTCTACTACAAAATTTATGGCTACAATGAAGATTTACATTTCATATAAGTTTTTTTTTCATTGATCATTTATTTGTGTTCATTATAATCTCCCAAATTTTTCCTACAAGAAAAAGAACTAGTCCCTTTTATATAAAATCGATCCCTCACAAATATATCGTGACAAATCAGTTTTTCAAAAATTTTATTTCATATAAAATCAATCTCTTATTAATAGAGGGACATATGCACATTTGAATTTATGGGGAACTAGTTTTTTTTATAAATTTAAATTTATGATGAACTAATTTGTTATAGTTAATTTATAAGGAATCAAATTGTCACAAAGTACAAAAATGGATGACTAATTTTATAATTTTGTCCATAATCAAATCAAAGTTCAAAGATCAAGTATGTAAATACTCAAACAGGAGTTAAAGGCCCACAGTAAGTAATCAAATAAAAGCTTAAGGTTCACCACAAGTAATCAAATCGAGACGAACCAAGGTTAACCGATATTGTTGTTACCTATACGATTATGTGTTAAGTAGCTCTCTAAAAATTACTTTCTCATATATACATTTTAAATTATCAAAGAAAATTGTAATTTAGTTTTTAACAAAATTCAATAATCACATTACAAATTTTCTATTAATTAAATGGCTAAAGGAGTTCAAAATTGATTTCATATGCTAAAAACATTAAGATCAAGAAGCTTGTCCTTAAGAGTGCCTTTGAGACACCGTGTAAGTATGAATGGTATAAACTTATACAATATAATTAACTTCAATCATGTGTATGGTATATACAATAGATAGTATAAGCTTATACAACCAATTCCAATCAACTACATTTAGTACATTACTAATATGATCACGCATGATTTAGGCCGCATTATATTAATAAGATATTTTATTTTTTTTATTAAAATTTTTTTTTTAGTATCTCACATATATGATATTTCTCAATTCACTCTTATAAAAAAAGTTCCAGTTTAATCCCTCATAAATAAGATGTTTTTCAATTTGTCCATCACTGTCTTCTTAATCTAGTCCCTTATATAAATATTTTTTTAATTTAGTCCCTCATATTTATATATTTCTCCATTTGATCCTTCACAAATAAAATTGTTATCAATAATATCCTACAAAATAAGTTAATTTAATAAATACTAAATCATAAAAAAAATTCAATTTGGTCCCTATCATATAGGATATTTTCAATATGATCCCTCATATAATTGTTTTTCAATTTAATCCATCACATATGTATATTTCTCCATTTGATCCCTCACAAATAAAATTGTTATTAATAATATCCTCAAAAGACAAATTAATTTAATAATTAAGAACTCATAAAACTTTTTGTCAATTTGGTCCATCACATATAAGATATTTTTTAATTTGATTCCTCATAGAATTATCTTCTCAATTTACTCCCTCACATATGTACATTTCTCTATTTGATCCCTCACAAATAAAATTATTATCAATGATATCCTTAAAAAACAAATAAATTTAATAACTACGAGCTCATGAAACTTTTTCTCAATTTGGTCTCTAACATATAAGATATTGTTCAATTTGATCCCTTATAAAATTGTTTTCTCAATTTCCTCCCTCTCATATGTACATTTTTCCATTTGATCCCTCATAAATAAAATGATTATCAATGATATCCCAAAAACATATGTTAACGTAAAATATATGAACTCATAGAATTTTTTTTTCAATTTAGTCCCTTGCAGATAAAATATTTTTCAATTTGTTCCCTCATAGAATTGTCCTCTCAATTCAACCCCTCAAAAAATTGTCTTCTCAATTCAATCCCTCACATATGAACTTTTCTCTATTTGCTCCTCACAAATAAAATTGTTATCAATAATATCCTAAAAAAATAAGTTAATTTAAAAAATATGAAAGTCCTTACTGATAATGATATTACTTATGAGCGAACAAATTGAGAAATATCTATATGTGATCGGTTCAATTGAGAAATATCATATTTTTGAAGGACCAAATTGAAAAAAAAATTTATGTGGGACCAAATTGAAAAATATTCTATATGTGAGCGAACAAATGAGGTTATGCTCATTTATTCTTTATTTCAAATTTTAATTTTTCTCATTTCACCTTAAATGTAAATTGATATATTACTATTAGTATGAATTTGTATAAGTGGAAAAATCAAAAATCAAACTCATTTTCTTTGAGTATTTTGCTGAATATAATTTTATTGAAATTAAAGACATTTATGTCATAATAATTATTTTTTATCCTAGCTAGTATTATATAGTTTGTCACTAAATATATAATTATATTATCTTATGCAATATGGTATCTTATATAATATCATATTACACACTATATAGTATCAAATTTTTATGAGGCCTTTCCTATCCAGTCTTATACTATCTGATCTTATCTTGTCAGACTTTATACGATGGGCCCTAAAGCACATTTGATATAACATAAGTTTAGTAAGAGTTTGTGTTAAGTACTTGAGGTATTTTTATGGTGCAATTTGACATCTTAAAATTTATTTACGTATCCCATTTTGTTATGATATTAAATCTTCGTTTATGACTATATTAATTTCATTTATTTTCTTATTAAATTCAATAATTTTGTATTATTTTATTTCTAAATTTTGATATGGTTTAGTATATACTAATTGCTTGATATTTATTAAAATTTTGTTGTTGAGTTGATTGCTCTAATAATTTATCTATGATATTCAAGTGGAAAATTGCTAAAATAATATTATTAATTAATTTAATGTGAATTAATATTAATTTAATTATTAGTGCAATTACTAGTTTAAAATTAAACAATTGATCTTTTATTTGAATCCTGAATGAATTGAATTTATATTAATTGTGAGTAATTTTTTATATATTAAATTACCCCTAAGCATACTTAGTAGATGTCCCAACTTGTAATCTGAGTTTAATAAGTAAAATTTCCTATCACATTATTTACTAAGCGAAGGGAGAGAGTTGATTTTATTAATATTTAATAACTCATTATATTTGAACAGGAGTTGAGAGAGTCGGAGAGTCGCAAATTGCAATTAAATAAAAATATACTAATTAAATTATTTTTAGTACCCAACCGAGCTTAACGTACTCTGTGCAATTGCCCCACTATCTTTTACAAGTATGTGATACTCCCTCTCATTCTTCGAAAAACGAATAGTAGGATTGCAAGTTGAATTTCTCCGCCTACCATGGCTTCTTTGAAATCTTCTTGACGTAACGTAAGTATGAATTTTGTCATGTTGTTTTGTTTTTATAATCTCCTAATCATATGCTTTTATGAAAGCTATCATCAATTTCTTCCGCAGATTAAGTTACTTTAGGTAGTATAATAGTGTAATAATACCTGAGGCCCTCTTTCCCATGTGATAGAACTACACATAAATATCAAACAACAGCTATCTAATAGTTTTATGATAAATTGGTACATGTTTGATCTGAAGACCAAACTCCGTTTCAAACTGTATTTTCCTTTCCCACCGATCCCCTTTTCGATCTTCACTCACCACTACAGTAATTCTACATATCAATTCCATCCATTGATTCAAATCAATGCATCTCCCTCTGTTAGTAGGCGCAGAGCTTCACTGCCAGTTCCTGATCAAACCCATTTCAGGGATTTGAACACACTGCATTTATATTGCTCCAACGCGCTTAAAATCTGTGCAAAAAAGGGATTTCTTTTCGAACTCAAACATGTACATGCACATTTGTTAAAGTCTGGATTATATAATGTGCTTTCCTTACAAAATCAGATCTTACATGCTTATTTTAAATGTAAGGAAAGTTCAGACGCAGAGAAGGTGTTTGAGGAATTGCGTGTGAGAAATGTAGTGTCCTGGAATATTGTGATTCGTGGTATTTTTCACTCTGGTGGTAACAATGACTCGTCTCGACACTTGGGTTTTTTTCATTTCAAAAGGATGATGATGGAAACGGCTGTTCCTGACTATATAACATTTAACAGTTTGATTGGCTTTTGCGTTCAGTTGTATGACACTGAGATGGGCACACAGTTGCATTGTTTCACAGTGAAACTGGGATTTGATTTGGATTGCTTTGTTGGTAGTGCTCTTGTTGATTTATATGCAAAATGTGGCTTAATTGAGGATGCAAGATTGGTTTTCAGTTATGTTGGGTTTAAAGATTTGGTTATGTGGAATGTGATGATTTCATGTTATGCCTTCAATTGTTTGCCTCTGGAGGCTTGCGTTGCCTTCAACTTGATGCGATTGGAAGGCGTAAAAGGGGACGAGTTCACATATAGCAGCCTTATAAGTTCATGTGGTGCTTCTGAATATTGTGTTTTTGGAAAGCAGATCCACAGTCTTATCCTTAAACAGTCATTTGATTCAGATGTTTCAGTGGCTACTGCTCTGATCAACTTCTATGCAAAAAATGAGAACATAATCGATGCACTCTGGGTTTTCAACAAGATGGCAATTCAAAGTGTAGTGTCGTGGAACACCTTAATTGTTGGGTGTGGAAAGTATGGACATGGGAATGAGGTGATGAAGCTTCTTAGAAACATGCTACGTGAAGAAACTTACCCAGATGACTTGACTCTTTCCAGCACCATTAGTTCATGTGGGTATGCTTCTGCCATTACTGAAGCCAAGCAAGCTCATGCTGTTACTATAAAATCTGGATTTCAGGAATTTCTTTCTATTGCCAATTCTTTATTAACTGCATACTCCAAGTGTGGCACTATTGCTTGCGCATATAAATGTTTCAGTTCAATAATTGAACCTGATCTTATCTCATGGACTTCAATGACAAACGCATATGCATTCCATGGCCTTGCCACTGAAGCAAATGGAATGTTTGAGAAGATGTTATCTTGTGGGATAATACCAGATAAAATATCCTTCCTTGGTGTTCTCTCTGCTTGTGCTCATTGTGGGCTTCTAAATAAGGGGCTTCATTACTTCAATCTAATGATCAATGTGTATCGCATTGTGCCTGAAACAGAGCACTATGCCTGCCTAATAGACCTTATTGGACGATGTGGGCTTATATACGAGGCTTTTGAGCTCCTGAGGTCTATGCCGATTGAACCTGAACCAAACACATTAGGAGCTTTTATTGGATCTTGCAAAGTCCATGAACACATAATACTTGCTAAATGGGCTGCAGAAAAGCTCTTCATGATAGAGCCAAAGAAGAGTGTGAATTATACTGTCATGTCTAACATCTATGCTTCTGATAGCCGTTGGTGTGATGTGGAAAAATTACGCAAAACGATGGAGGACAGATGCAGTTCAAAAGTCACTGGTTGTAGCTGGATAGAGATCGCTAATCAGGTTCGCTTTTTCGTATCTAGTGATAGATCCCACCCTGAAGCTATTGAAGTGTATGCTACGTTAAATATGTTGCTTAGGACAATGAAAGAAGATATCGTGTGGATTGTGTAAAGATGGGAAAATTATAAATACACCCTTCAATTTTTTATTATTTGTAAATAGCTCCTCAATTTATTAAAAACAAATTACTCCTCTGAACTTCCATCCTTCAGCATTTAGGAATTTTAGAATCTATTTAGGGTTAGGACATTTTGTTTCCGCGCAATACTTAGAAGCTAATATCTTATTCTTAAAACTGAAGCAATATTTAGAAATGACATAAAGCTATGGGGTTCAGTACTTCAGTTATAATTCTGATTTCCCATACAAATGGTTATAATGATTAATAAGTGGTGGTTTAGCTGTCGCTAATCATATATACTAATCGAATGCTTAACTACCTTCATAGATTGATTAATAAGTGATAGTTTAGCTGTCACTAATCATGTTTGAACAAACATACTATTCGAATGCTTAACTACCTTCATAGATTGATTTATCCCTCTTATCTTCCTCGTCAAATCAGCAAATTCACAGTACTTATTCCATCTTCCATTCTCTTTTTTATATTCTCTTTGGTGGGAAAGCTAGAAAGTCTGGCTAGAAAGTCTGTGTACTATTTGGTTGAATATGCAACTTCTTTTTTCTTGTTCTCTGGCTATATATATATATATATATATATATATATATATATATATATATATATATATATATATGCAACTTCTTGTGGTTTAAGTTCTATATGGAGCTCTTGAACAGTTGAAGTTAACTTGCAAAAGTGGGAAGCAAAGTAGGCTATGCATGTTGTAATTTTGTAGTGTTTGTTCGTACAGCCATTTAAAAATATGCATAAATATTAAAGAAGGAAAAAAGTGAACTGATCAAATATAAATTGAGGAAATAATCTTTTTGGTCTTTTACTTATCGCAAAATTATCATTTTAATCCTTTACTCGTTATAACGCTTAAAATAATATTTCACTTATTAAAAAATATCATATTTAATCTTATACTTTTTTTTAAAAAAATCAAATTTAATTCCTTAACTTTGGGTTTAGAGTTTGAATTAAGAGACTAAATATAATATTTTTTAAAAAATAAGAAATTAAGTGTAATTTTTAATAAATAAAAAATTATTTTAATTATGAACTAAAATAATAATTTTGTAATAAATAAAAGTATAACAATATTTTAGTCTACGGAGCACGGATATCACTTTTTCTAAGAAAATTAATTTATGTTTCTCACGTACAATGAGTCAACAAATGTTTTACCACTAAAATACTATTCACGTAGTCGTCTATCTAAGTTTACAACCTCTTTACAAAAGAGTTAGATAACACTATTTTTACCCACGCTTCTAATCATTAACACATATAAAGAGTGTTTTATTTTTTATTAAAATATATAGCAATGTTTTTTTTTTTTTTGCCTGAAAATATCCAGCAACGTTAATATTAATATACTTCGTTTTATTTTAGTAATAGACTAATTCAAACATCTTCCGTAATTTTTTTTTTTCAATTTCTTCAGTATATTCTTCATTTCTTCTTTCGAAAGATTTATATAGGAATCAGTCCTTCTTTCAAATTCTAGGTTTTAAATATTTATTATAAAAGATCTTAAATTTTGAAATTATTGTCAGAAAATCGAGGACCTAATTTTCTTTTGTCAACTTTAAAACACTTTGGACTGGGATGATAGGACTTAATATTCACATACATAATAAATGGCTTCCAAGGCGAGATCCTCAAAGTAAAAAAATTTTAGTCCTTGGATCCTTCAGAATATATCAAAATTTAAGATCCTTCTTAATGAATATCTTAAACTTATAGTTTATAATTATAATTTTCCCAACTTAAGCAAATTTTTTACAAAATATTTTGCTATCAAATTCATCAATTCAATTATAATATAAGAATTTTCAAAATAAATACAATAATACGGTGTTGAGTTGTTAGAAATATTTATGTATTATAAGTATATTTATAAATTTAAGCTAAAATCTTTAGTACAATCATAATATTCAGTATATCAATACACTCATGACATAGCAAGATAAAAATATGTCACATGACGTGAACATGGATTGACAGTTATGTAATATTAAAATTATTGTTCTTTGGATTAAAACTTAAAATAAAAAAGCATATAGTCTTATATATAAATTTAAAAAATAATACACGTTCAATGTTCATTAAAAAATTTACATATTAGCATTAGGTAACGAATTTTTACATATCAACATTTAATATTATAGTTATACTGAAGATAACACTTAAATTTAATTAATAATTCCTAAAATCTAAACCTACGTACGGATAAAAATACTTTGATTATGTATCGTTGGATGCCCAATTTATCATAGCCACAAGGCACTCGCAATTTATAATGTAACTAGTTTGAGACCGTGCGTATTGTTTGTTGTGTTACGTATTCATGTAATCCATAGATAAAATTATAAAATTAGTCTCTCACCAAGATCAATTTTTTCAATTTGAATCAACAAGGGTTTAATTTTATATAAAATAAATTTTGGATGAATTAATTTTACATAAAATATTAAAGAATTAATTTGTCACAAAATATAATAGTGGGAATCAATTTAATTTTTTTAATTCATATATAATTAAACGAAATTACTTTTATTAAACAGTTTACAATTCTTTTATTAAAACAAAATTACTTTGTAACAAATCTAGATAAAAATCTGAGGACTCAAATTCGTCACTGTATAAAACTGCTAAGATCCCAAAGGAAACGCATGTTTGATTTCCTATTTGTAAATTACTTTATTTTTCTAAATGGGATTTACATTGAAAGAAAAATTTTGCTTAGCGTCAAACTAATCATATTTGATATAAAGCAAGTTGAACAAAATTATGTTTATACAAGGTGTTACACTTGACAATTATGTCGATGGGTCAATGGCAATGCGAATGACGCATAAAGAAAGGAAAAACAAATAAACTTTTAAAGGAATTTCAAAAAATTGACCTATTTTAAGAGTTACAACCACAATTTTGAAAAGAAAATTTCAAAAAATCATCTTAGGATAAAGAAAATAGAAAAGTGATATACGAAAATAAAAATAAATTCAAAAATTTATTTAAATATGATGAAGGTGTTAAGCACTCTACAATATTTATTTGAATGCACAGGTATCCTAAATTAATTAAGTAAAATTAATATAATATGATCTTAAATTTATTTTAATTATTCATATCGCAACACGTGCAAAATAAACATAATTAATTATTTGATTTCATTAATATTTATTTGTATTTATTTAAAAAATTGAATATTAACTTTTGAAACCTAAGCTAATTGAAACTTTCACACAATCTCAAAATATTTGAAGAAATTGATGGTCTCACATTGTAATTTTTTTTAATATAATGCATAATTAATTATTTTTTAATTTAAAGATTATTTCATCTATTTATTTATTTATTTTACTACTATTATTATTAGTGTTATAAATGTATTATTTTTATTATTATTATTATTTTAAAATCATCAATTTTTAAAATATAAAAAAAATAAAATCCCACGTAACTTTTAGTAGTGAAGTTTTGGCACTACAAATTCCAATTAAATGAAACGAAGTGGCGTCACATAAAAAACGTGCCTATGCTTGCCAATCTAAAATTAATTTTAGCCAACACGCTATTATATTGGTCGCCAAAAGCTTTTCGTTAGTTGTTTATCATATTTATTCCATGTACAGATAAACCTCGCCTCATCCACGTACAGCTCATATGGACTTATAAACATGATATAATAACGTTGCACCTAATTTAGTGTATTAATTTTAATAAAATTATTTTTTTAATAACGATGGTAATTGTTTAGTACCAACAAAAAGGATAACTACATGTATTAATTTATTTTTATTTTATTTTTTAATTACGCGCCAACAAAACAGGCGCTTTTATGCTTTTTTTTTTTTTGAAAAGTCAAAATTATTACAAAATAAACACAATAAAAAAGGGACGCTCTGTTTCAAAGATATGAGGTTTTGATAATACTGATTTTGTTAATAATCTAATTATTTTTATATGAAAATAACCATTTTTATAACCACATAAAATATTTACTTTTTTTGTAAAATAAATTTTGAATATTTTTTCAAGAAATGAGTAGTTATTTAATTGAGCTAATTCTTTTTAGTTTACTTTAATTACTAGAAAGAGATAGTTTACTTTTAAATAATCTAAGTTTTTTATATATTAAATATTAATGCAATTTATTAATATAAAAGAATGCATTCTTAAAAATTAGTTGAAAAAGTGAGAGAAAATTTTTGTCCGATCTATTTTCTATGTATCGTCACAAAATAATTTTAATTTTTTATAAAATACGAGTCTACCATAAATTGAAAGTATCAAACATTGTGTAATATGTAAAAATTTATAGTTTCTAAAATCTTGTAAATTATAATTAATTAATAAATTCTACCATTAAAATTTGATAGAAATTAAAAGAAAAACTTAAATTTTTCCGAAACTGTTTTAATACTTTCAAGTGTAATAAAACAAAAGAAGCATAGTAAACAAGATATGTTTTTTTGGGTCCATATACTAATTAAGATTCAATATTAGACAAAGTTTAAGAAGAAAAGTAAAAGGATATCCACATACAAGTTGCTCAACTTGTGGGTTGGGATAGCTGCCGGTGTCGGCAGCCTAGGTCGTATTTAGATTTTTATCGGTTTATATTGAAGAAATTACATAATATTTAATTTAAATTCAGTGATTATATACAATTAAAAATTTTAAAAATTAATTGCATGTGGTTCAGAATTTCAATTGAACGATTTAAATATTAAAAACTATACAATCAAACTGCTGGAAATTCGCATCCCTTATCGACGGCCCCTATTGGCAATGGAATGTGCTAGTGTTGTATATGCAAATCACTATCATTTTCAACAATAAAATAACTTGAAATAATTATATTTTTAGTCCTTATAGTTTTACTTTAGATCTAGTTTTTATAATTTAAAAATTTATAGTTCAGTCCTAATAATTTAAATGATTTATAATTTAGTCTCTATTATGATATTTTGTCAATATTTTGTACGAGTTCATTTACTTTTATTTATGTTAACATAAATTGTACATATTCAGAGTATTAAAAGAATATATAATTAATTAGACCAACAAAATTTAATAGATTACTTATATAATTTTAAAGATGGGAATTAATTTAAAATATTTATAAACTATAAGGACTTGATTTTAAAATTTTAAATTATAAGATCTAAATCAATAATTGACTAAAACTTTTAGTATAATTTTCCCAAGTGAATTTTATTTGGTTCTAACCATCTGTAATTTTGTTAAGCTTAGTCATATTTAGGCAATTCTCGTGAAAAACCATTTATGTAGAAAGTGTCAATGTGAAAATGTAAACATAAAAGTCAATGATATTATCACCATGACACCAACTAATTTGAAAAAAATATGCAATTTAATAATAATTTTCATTTCATGTACTGTTTGTAAGTGCTCCGATCTTTATTTTGTAAAATAAATTTATGTCTTTTTATTTTAAAAGTTTAAAGATTTAAATTTTAAAAACTCATTAAAAAATCTTGGTCAAAAAATGGATATGTAGTTTAGACTAATGGTTGCAATTTAAATTTTAATTTTTACAGATATTGATATATTGTTCTCTAATTAAAAATGACAAATTTATGATTTCCCATGACACGTTTTTGTATTATGTTTAAATTAAATAACCATATATTTGTTATGGTTTAATGTTATTTTTTATTTGGATAATAATATAACAAATGATATAAGAAACTATATGTAAGTCTAATATTTGTAAAAATGTCTCTCAAACAAAATTTATATATAGTTTTTTTTTATATTTTTGTTATCATATTTTTTATTAAATAAGATAATTAATACATTAATTTTTTAATTGTAATATGACAAATGCATCATATAGGAAAGTATATAATTTTTTAATTAAATTATACACTTGTTATTTTCTAAATTAAAAAAAAAATACACTAATTAAAAAAATTTAATAAAATTTAAAGCATTATATGTAAGTATAGTTCTTTGTAGTAAAAGGACAGGAACTATTTTTTTAAAATCATTATAATTCTTTTAGGAATCTCTCATTAAACTGCAACTTCAGAGTCAGTATGTGGCATACTCTTTACAGTGTACATGAATTTACATTACAGCAACGCTTAATTTATGGAATAAAAATTAAATACATTTTCTTTCCATATGCAGGAAAACTAATTATGTACTTTTTTTTTCCTTGTAACGGATAGAATTGTTGGACTGATTCTATAATAAATCCAAATGAGATGCAAGCAAGACTAATTTATTTAAATGATTTTCCTTTTCAACAATACATTTATTTAGTGGGAAAATTAAATTGAAAGAAAACAAATTTCCCAACAAACCAGGTCCATGCATTGTACCTAGAAATTTTTTCTGAAAGAGTAAAATATTTTTTTTGATGTTACATTTATCACAAAATTATTATTTTAATTTTCACTTTTTAAAATATTTAAAATGGTTATCCACTTTAAAAAATCATATTTAATCTCTAAATTTAATTTTTAAAGTTTAATAAAAAATTAAATCTGATAATTTTTTAATAAGTGAGAGTCTAAATGTAATATTTTTAATAAGTAAAAAATTTTTATATATATTTTAATGAGTAAGAAATTAAAATGATAATTTTGTAATAAGTAAAAAATAAAAAATATTTTTTTAAACAAAAAAATTTTCATAAATATTAGGACCAAATATCATTTTGGGTGGAAGTTGCCGTCATCCATTTATTTATAAATGCTATAATAATAAAACACCTCTTTTTTTTTTTTTTTCCATAATATAAAACTCATCTCCGTCCTTGTCTTACTCTAGTCAAAGCCCAGCTGGCAGCTGGGCGATCACAAGTTTGCCTCTGTTGACCCGGCATACTTTGAAAATGTCTCTTCAAAATTAAATTTGTTGAAATCCTTTTCTTGGCTTTCCCACTATTTATCTGAAAATTCATATAGTGTCGTGTGTGTATGGATCACTTATATTTGGTTATTGAATAAGAGTTTAATGGTTTATATTTATAAATAAATAAAATTATATATTATTATAATATTAATTTAATATAAATTTAAACATTAAAAATTTATTTAATAATTTATTATGATTAAATATAATTTTATATTCTCATGAACAAATCTAAATTGGCATATGAATAAATAATATAATCCATATGAACCACAAACTTGAGAATATTTTATCTCACCGCTCAATTATTATATATATATATATATAGATCATTAGAACGGATATGGTAAATTTACTTGTACGAATATCCTAATACAACTTATATAAAAATAATTTTATTAACTTGAGAGTTAACTATATTAATAGTGAGGAATTGTTAAATTTTTTATTATATAAAAAATTTGATTATTAGTTTTTCATTTTCAAGTAAAACTTCAAAGAGAAGAAATTTCTAACTGGGTGAAACATCATTTAATTTGTTTTTACTTGTATAATTTACTTTTTTATACCCAAAAATAAAAAAATGAAAATAAAATTATCGTATAACTGCCTGCCGGTTCACCACCAAATTTCGTGACGTCAACCGCAACTTCCCCGGCGCACGATAGCATCACCCACCCTCTATTTATTTATTTTGGAGTTAATTACACTTGCCACCCATGAATTTTTTAAAGACAATAATTTAAATTCTTCTCTATTTTTTATACTAATTGACTAGTTTATGATTAATTATTGCAATTTAGAACTTCTAAATAGTGTTTTAGTGGAAAAATATTTATTTAACTTAATAGAGGATATTTTAATTAAAACTGAAAGTTAGATCAAAATATAACGTAATTTTCTGTCTCAGGAACTGAGTGCATATTTTTGAAAAATAAAAGAAAATTAGTATAATTTTAATAAAATTATAGGAAATGAGTATAATTTTCCTTTTTAAGAAAAAAAAGATAGAAGAAAAGCCGTTGCATTTCCGAGTATTTTCTACAGTTGAAGTTGTCTCCCTTACCACAGCTCAGCTAGCTTGCCCGCCAATTGTCTCCGTCAAATGAAGAGCCCACCGTCCTATACACGCCGCCGGAACTCCAGCTCTGGCTACCGGAGCACGCCGGAGCACCGCCGTGGTTACTCCTCTAGCTATGCCTCCTCAGAGGTCAGTACCACTGTCGTCAAGTCAAACTCCGGCCGGAACCCCGTCGCGGCTGCCGCCAGATCAGTGGCTGCGATATTCGTTGCTTGCTTCACCCCACCGGAGGCGAGTAGCTCGAAGAGCTTCGTGGATTCTGAGGAGTTCAAACCTCCCTCCTCAGGTAGTTTCGTTTTCTCAGTTTGCGTTACACATACGGGGGGATTCTACTTGGGTGGTGGTGGTGGAAATGTGTGTGTGCTTCTCTGATTGTTTTGGATCTAAATTTTGAGTCTGATTTTTTAGTTTTGATCTTACGCATCTAACGGTTTCTCTTTCGAATCTGTATGTACTGTTTGGCTGGTACAGTAAAACTGTGAAGAATATTTGGTTGGGTTGAAACTTTTTGTGGCTATGATGATCAACTAAGAATACCTGAAGTAGTAAATCCTATGAGTCACTCGTTATAAGTGAGTTCCTACTTGGGAATCAGTAATTTCTCCAATTCGTACTCCAAACTTGATTTAGCTTGTGAATTTTTGTAGTAGGATAGCAAATCTTGATGCCCCGCATCTCAAATCATGAATTTTTGCCTTAGGTATGAGTAGTGCTCATCCCTTGCAACCCACTATTGTCCCTGCTTGTATCTATGTGTGAGTGGTATCATATGAACATAGATTTGCGCTTTCCGCGAGCTGATAGAGCCATCCTAGTTTAGTGGGAGAGTTTAATAATGCCCTTCTTGATTACTTTAACAAAGTCGGCAGAACATCCAATATAAATGCATAACTTTGTTCATTTGATCAGCACATTTTCAAATAGGGCGGATAATTATTTCAGAAAAATTAATTCTATTTGTTTCTTAGTTTTATCTGTTGCTTCGAGAGCTGGTAGTCAGAGAACGCATGGTTCAAATCGAGGGGTCAATACCAGTTCATACAAGTCAACTCAGGCAAAAGACCCTGCATATCTGAATTTCAACATGGAGGATATCTTCCAAGGCACGAGAAACTTCTCCCCTACTTTCAAGATTGGCCAAGGTGGTTTTGGTACAGTCTATAAGGCACAACTCCAAGATGGAACTGTGGTCGCTATCAAACGTGCCAAGAAGGTTGTTCTTATTTAACATTCCTCTGCTCGGTAGTGTCACCAATTTGAGGATGATATCTATTGGTGAAGGTTCTTAATATTTTACCTTGCTCTGCAGAGTTTATATGAGAAGCATTTGGGTACTGAGTTCCAAAGTGAGATCCAAACGTTATCTCAGGTTGAACATTTGAATTTGGTCAAGTTCTATGGTTATTTGGAGCAAGGAGATGAAAGAATTATTGTTGTGGAGTACGTTCCAAATGGAACCCTTAGAGAGCATTTAGATTGTGAGTTTCTTTGTATTTTTTTTTTTTTTAATCAAATAAATTTTTTATCTATTCTCTTTGTGGTTTTTCTTGCTCTTGCCAGTTGCATGAGCATTCAGTATCAGTAACTTGATCAAAGGATTATTGCAGGCATTCGTGGGAACATTTTGGACCTTGCTTCTCGGCTGGACATTGCAATTGATGTGGCTCATGCTATCACCTATCTTCATACGTATATAGGTATAAATTCTTTGCTCATCAGACAGTATCACCAGAATCATTATTGTCTAGGAAAATTGTAAATGTGTTTGTCCCTGATGATATAGCGTGCTCCAAAAGATCTTACTGGCCTTGTATATTTCATTTGCAGATCATCCTATCATTCACAGAGACATCAAATCTTCCAACATTCTTCTCACTGAAAATTTTCGAGCTAAGGTAGCTGACTTTGGTTTTGCCAGACAGGCACCTGACAGTGATTCTGGTGTGACCCATGTGTCCACCCAAGTTAAAGGAACTGCTGGCTACTTGGATCCTGAATACCTCAGAACTTATCAGCTAACTGAAAAGAGTGATGTTTATTCATTTGGCATTTTGCTTGTTGAACTTGTCACAGGTAGACGTCCCATTGAACCAAAACATGAACTCAAGGAGCGAATAACAGCAAAATGGGTGTGTTTTCCTTTTCCGATCTTTGTTCATTTTTAGTTAGTGATGTTTGTGAACAAAATAACCTTACATTTTGAACTTTAGCACTGCCTTTTCAAGATTGCACTTTTCCTATCTATTGGCAAATTTAAGTTACATGTAAATGTGATTTATAGAGTATGATAACGATGTAGGACAGTAGAGAAAAAGGGGGAAGGATGAAGGAGAATGAGGGTAATAAAGAGAGAAAGAGAGAGAAGGATGCAGAAAGGAGGGAGAAACAGATAGTTAAACTGACAATACCTTTCAAATAATCCAAGAAATTGTCTTACAACTAATAATAAGGCTATTTATAGGGAGTTCATACAAAAATATATATATATATATATATAAAATATAATATTCTAATTCATATATTGTCTGTAATTTTCACCTTATCAATCATTAATAATATTTCTCCTATGTCTTTCCATTCTCTATCATTCTCTCCTAGTTGGAGAAAACTCGTTCTTGAGTTTCGAAATATGGAAATTGTAGAAAAATTCAACTTGAAGCATTAGGTATGACAACATATGTTAATGGTAAATTTGATACCAAATGCACTGTTGTGCTCTCCCAGTAAATCTAGAATTACAAGTTCAATTTGGCAGATCAACTAAGTTAGATGACCCTAAACTTGATCTTTTTCCGCAGCTTGAAATTTTACCTCTAAATGTTGTTTAGGATTTGGGGTTTAGAAGTCTCTTGATCTTCAATTAATTCTAATTGCCCTTCAAAATCTATGATATTTCCATTATTGTTGATGTACGGCGGAGGGATTCTACTATGATATAATTTGTTAATATTTTTCTTCTACCTTGCCCTGACCTTTGTTACTCTCAACTCTATTTAGATATATCTCCTAGGATTTTACCAGTGAATTCTTCACTTAATAGGATTAGAGCATTCATCATCTCCTTATGACAACAGTCTGTACATTTTCTATAACCCTTGCTGCCCCTACACCCTTCCTCAAGATTGTCCATCCTAGATTGGATATTTTGGGTACTTTGTTCCGTAGAGAATTTCAACAGCATAAAATGGCTCATGAACTTACTGTTACAAACTTTAGTATAGCAATCAATCAGAGAATTTCAAATAGAGTATATATACCTTGCTTGAACAGTTTAGAGAGCCAAAATATAGTAGAAAGATCCCAACATGCTGTCAGGTGATAATAATTGCATGTCAGGTCGGTCTAGGTGAGAAGCAAGATGAAAAAACAGGTTGAAATATCAAAATTGGGCATCTGGTGCAAGTAGCATGTGAAGCTCACCTGCAGGGGAGTCTACGGGCATGTAATGATGGATCTGGCGACCAGACTACGGGGACAGGCCAAGTTTGGCCTGTGCTTTTGATGGTGGAGTTGGTTTGGTGATTAGGTGGCCGGAGGTGTGAGTTTTGGCTTCACAGGGGTTGGTTTGCAATGTTTTGGTCAGTTTCAGGCTTTGGAACATGGCTAGAATGAGGAAGCTATGCTCTGATATTAAAATGATGTACGACACTAGTGAAAAAAGGGGAAGGATGAAGGAGAATGTGGGAGATAAAGAGACAATGAGAGAGAGGGATGAAGAAAGGAGGAGAAGCATAGTTAAGTTGACAATGACTTTCAAAAAATTAAAGGAACTGTCTGAAAACTAATGATAAGACTATTTATAGGGAGCCCGTATGCAAAAATAAAATTAATAAAAAATAATAATAAAACAAATAAAACATAAAATATAGAGTTCTAATTGCTATATTTATCCATTGTTTCCACTTTACAAATAATTAATAGTATTTCACCTATTATTCTCTTCCAGTTTTTCATCATATTGTTTATATTTACAGAGTTTTTCTAATAAGTGCAGGCTATGAAGAAATTTATTGGGGGTAATGCCATCTCGGTGTTGGACCCAAGACTAGATCAGACTCCTGCAAATAATCTGGCGCTAGAAAAGATACTTGAACTAGCCTTGCAGTGTTTGGCACCTCGTAGACAAAACAGACCTAGCATGAAGAGATGTGCTGAGATCCTTTGGACCATCCGCAAGGATTACAGAGAGCTATCAGTTTCGGATCTTCGTTCATTTTCCTCTACTTTTATCAATAAGAGAGTGAGAAACGCTTAAAAGATATCTTGAAGGGATAATACTGCATCCATCCATCAAAGAACTTTAGGTCAAACCATGGCCACAAGGCAATACTGAGCTTGTTATAGAGGAGTAACCTATCAATTTGGTCTTCGAATTGTTAGGTCTATTATGCTTTAGCCTTTGAAATTAATCAATAGGAAAGTTATTTTTTAAAAATAACAAACTCATTACATATTAGTCCTTTTGATATTATTGAGTCACTTGGCAAAAGAGTTCATAGATCTAATAATTCAAGTACCAAATTGTCGGTTTACAATAGAGAATCATCGAGCAATTTGAACATATGGCTGGGTCGAAGTTGATATGCTGGTAACACTCTGGAACTTGTAGATAGAGTTTTGGCTTGTGTAAAGGAATTTGGTAGCTTAGTTTCAGAAGGACAAGCGCTCTGCTTCTCTGATTATTGTTTCTATTTCTCACTCTGGGTGTTTGATATGTAAGGGAGCAAACTTGCATGCTATTACTTGAAAATCTGATAGCCATGTTGTAGTAACTTTGGGTCTATGATTCCATGTACACTTGGCCTTTATTATTAGTTTCACTCAATTTGATTCCCTTTTATGAGAATTGAGAAGCATGATGGTCTCTTCATTGAATTTCTTCATGTAAGTTCATCCTACCTCTTTGCAATGACAATCATGCCTGTGATCATCTTAATGGATTTACATGTTTGAGCTTACTTAGATCGTATATAGGGACAAAAAGTTGAGAATGAGAGGGAGAAAAGGAAGGGTTAAAGAGACAGAAAAGGGGGAAAAAATGGGGCAAAATAGGAGTGATTGTAAATGGATATGTATTATTTTTCCTTTAAATTCAAAAGAATACAGAGGAACGTTGCACAAATGTTTGCTTAGGAACAAATTTTTTTATGCAAAAAGTGAAGAAAATTTTGTTTAGAGATTGCTTTAGATTTTAGAAGACTTGGGTGTTCAATTAGATAAAATGCAGACAATAAATTAATTTTTAAGCCCATAAATATTTTTAAAAATTTAATTAGATATTATTTTTTACCCTATATCATTTTTATATTAATCTACTACCATTCTTTGTTTGCCTGCAAAGCTCTCAATTAATATGAAATTAATTGACGATTGACCTTAGTTACTGCAGTTTCTTTGAGACCTCTTCTAGCGTCTCTCTTTTTAGGGTTGCTTCACGAATGGTGAATTTCAATTTTTAACAAGCCATCAAATTTTTTTTTCTGAGTTTTATTTATGACTTTTTTTTTACATGAATTCATTATGAACGAGCTACATTTTTTTTTTTTTTTGTTTCAATAAAGAAATTGGGGGCGTGAGACTGAGAACAATCTATAAATCATACCTTCATTTTATTTATGTTTTGTCCTCATGTTTTATTTTGTAATTAATTTTCTTTGGATTAGCTAAATTTTTCTATGAATTTTAATATTTTTTATTTTTAAATATATATTATTTTTAACTACTTGACCCTTTTAGTATGCGTTTAGATTGGAGTTGGATAAAAAGTAATTTTAAATTAAAGTAATTTTAGTAAAACATAATTTTATACTACCATAATATATATTTAAGAATTAATTTATACCATTAATATAGTTTATTTAATGTTAAAGTATTTTTTTTTTTTTTTGCAAACAACAATTTAGATGACAAAAGTAATTTTGAAAAAAATTAAAAACTAAATTAAAAGAAAATATTTATAAAATAAATTTTATTTTAATATACAAATAAACTCTTAAACTTCTTAAATAGTAAAAAAGAAAAAACGCTCAAATTGGACCAGTTTAACATGATTATTTTAAAAATCTAATAAGGCCACTTATTTTAATATGAAGAAAAATTATAAGCGCATCAAGCTTTTCCTTTTTTCAAAACAAGAAATTGCCCATCCAAAATGGTTGGGTTTTATGCTATAGATTTACATTGTTAAATAATCATGTTATGTTTTGGAAGTTGTTTTACATGAATTATGATGTAAAATCAGAATTTGAATCTCTCTCTCTCTCTCTCTCTCTCTCTCTCTATATATATATATATATAGAGAGAGAGAGAGAGAGAGAGAGAGAGAGAGAGAGAGAGAGAGAGAGAGTATTATATTAATGTCGTATACTGATATTTGGCTTGTATCGAATAATTTAATTTTTTTCTTATTTTTTATTTATTCAAGCTGTTGTTTATTTCTAATAACTATTTTAGTTGAAGGTTAAAAAATTTTTTATAATATATATCATAGATATTAAATTAATTAATTATTAATTTCTATATAGTTAGTTATGATATTCATTTCAACACGCTATTCTTGAACTAATTGACATAATATAACCTAGAAAATTCTCAAACAATGTTCACGGGTTTTAAAACGCTGGCCGATGGTTTTCCTTTTATGGGTAATTTTAGGGAAATGTTGGGTGGTTTAACAATTAAATTTACTTTTAAATTTCCTCTTTATTGAAACATTGAATCTTCATGTTTTACATAAAGTTAGTCTCATTACTTCCTTCATTGTCAAATAAATGCCGTTTTTTTCACTTATATTCATAGATTAAGGTTTAGGGTTTAAATCTTGAGTTTACTACAATAATTTATTGACAATTTCTCCTACCCCATTAATTTTTCTCTCTCAATGACATCCCTCTTTTTTAATATTACGCCTTTGCAACATTAGTGTACTCCTCCATTCACAATGTAAATCTCCATGACTAGTCATGGATGGATTTAAGATTTAATTTTAAATAGAATGAAAAATTTTAAATTAAAGATTTGAATTAAATAAAACAAATTCTTGCAATACAAGAAACAAACTCTTATATTAAAGAATTAAATATAAAATATAAAATAAAATTACATATAAATATGAAAAATTTAAAAGCCCAGGGAACAAGTCCCTTAAATATATCCCTGTTAACCACTACTCTTAAGGTACTAGTTAAAAAATATTTATTGCATCTACTAACAATAATAATTAATACGTTTTTATAATTTCTTTTGTTTTTTATGGCAACATTACCCTTTATTTTTTTTTCAAGAGGTGTAATCATTTTCTTTTATTTTAAAAAATTTATAATCAATCTCTAATGATTTTAATATCCAAACATTTAAGTAGTATTTCCACATTAACCCTATTTTTTGTTTTAAAAATATAATTTTTTATTTTAAAACTAATCTTTTTTAATGAAGGTTCATGAGATATTAAGAGTAATATGGAAATATTACTTCAAATATAAAAATTTATTGTAAATTAATTACAAATATTTGAAAATAAAATAAATTATTTATGATTATTGAAAAAGATAAAGGATAATATTTTCATAAAAATAAAACCAAATTAATAATTGATTGGGTGCAATAAAAAGAAATATAAAATACTAATTATTACTATTAATTAGTGTAATAAATACTTCTTAATAAATGTCTTTAGAGTACTGGTTAGTAAATTCATTTAAAAAAAGAAGAAGTAAATTTCCACATCTTATTAGACAAATTCAATTTGCCAACAAAATTAAATTTGCATCTTAATAAAGTAATAAAGGGGTCTTCAATAAATAATGAGTGGGTGAGAAATTTTTAGGAATGTGCAATATTAGTTATTCCCAATAGTAGAAGGATAGAAATGAAAAGAAAAAGAAAGAGAGAAAGTTTTTTTTTTTTTTTTTAAATGACACTTATTTGGGAAAAAAAAAATGTTCTCTTAAAACAACACTAAAGCTTGTAGAACTTTTGACTTGATGAGTAAATATGCATACGATGGAGTTGGGCCTAGCCCATTTTTTTTTATTGGAGTCAAAGCCTTATTTGAAATCAAAAGCACTAAAGTACGTGTCTGATCTAAGTATCTAACCTTGTTTTCTATCTTAAAATCCTGACCTAATATTGTTTTTATAATTGAGAAAAATACCATTTTGACCCCATTAATTACTTCATTTTCCATTTCGTCCCCATTAATACCAATTGTGGTCTCTCCGTCTCCATCCTATTTAGCAAGCTTCTCAAAACCGCTTCATACTACTACGAGATGTTATGTGCTAACGCGAACAATTCTTCGTGATATCTTTCTTCCCCATATCGATGTGGTGCATTTTGTTACGGTTAAACACAACTCTTCTTCCTCTTCGTGAAAGGAACTTATGCTAATGATCTTGTCAAAATACCAGTATGTTATGTTACACTACAAGTTTTTTACTTCTTCAAACTAGGCTTATTAATTTAATCAAGACGTGCTAGGTTGATGAAGTTTAGTTTCAATCATATGTTTGTTTAACCATTGGGAAATGGACTTCTTCACATTGTTGATGATATGTTTCACTAAAATTTTCCCACTGAGCAATGACTTTGATGTTTATTTTTAGGTATGTTTCACTAAAATTTTTGTCCTTTCTTTATGTCTCATGAAGTTTGTTCTTACTATCCTTATATTTATTTATTTTTATATTATTTTTGGTATTTAGTCTTATCCTTAAACTATGGAACTACAAAATTTAAAATTTAATATTGTCATACTTAATATTAAAAGTAACCATTCCAATGTTGTGCTTTCTTTATATAAGACAAAGATCAAACTCGAGAACTTATTTAAAGGATACCAAACTCCTTATCACTCGAATCAACAACTGTTGATTTTTACTATCCTTATGTATCTCTAAACAATACTAAGTTTTTTTTCCCCTTCTTTTATACTTTTCAATGAAGTCTAGTTCAACTTTTTGCCTTCAATAATTACTTAAATAACAGTTTTTGAACCAACAAATGCTTCAATTAAATTAATCTACTTTTAGATTCTTCCAATTCATCATGAGCACAAAAGGGTTCCTCCTACTGCCGCCAAATTCTATCGAAATAGACAAGAGAAAGAGAAAATATATGAAAAAAATATATAATTTTGGTGATTCATTTTTAACTAAAATATTTATTTGATCTTTAAAAAATAAAAAACATCAAAATAATTCTCTGAAAATTAAAAAAAAAAAAAAAGAACAGATTTGGTCCCTGTAAAAAATCAAATGGATCTTAGGACCACCTTCATTTTTCGAATAATTTTATTTTAGAAGGATTACTTTAGTATATTCTATTTTTGGAGGATCAAATTTAAAAGTAAAAATTGAGGGATAAAAACGGTATTTTATTCAAAAATATATTAGTCTGTCAACTAACTAGCTAGAGACACAAAGGACCATCAATCTAGATTCTTTACATTTATTAAAAATATATGAATACAACAATTAATATTAAAAAAAATACATGATATAATAGTTTAGATTAAAATTAAAGATCATGCGTGATAAAAAATTATAAATTTCACTACGTGCAGACTAAAGTTTTTTATTTAATAATTTAAATATAAAAACATATATTCCATATTAATTAAAGAACTAAATATGTTTTCAATTTCTATTCCAGAGCTGTCCCTGCCACATTTTGCAATGCAGCCACCTTGACACCATTCAATGGCATGCATTTATACATAAGAGTTTTGAACAGACCTTGAGGTACTATAATTTTCATTATTCTCATAAACAACCAAGAAGGTACTAAACTACACTTGTCATTATAATCATAGAAACCTCAGAATTGGAGAACAACCAAAGAGGTACCATAAATATCATTATAATCACACACAAATCAGAATAGAAAAATAAAATTACAGTCCACCTAAGACAGATTTTAATTTTAATTTTAAGGGGAATAAGTTTTTTTAAATTAAAGAAAATAAATTCTTAAAATCTAAAAGAGGTGAATTCTTATAAAGTAAAAAGTTAAATAAAAATATAAGATAAAACTATGTATAAAAATGAAAATATCTTAGTTGGTGAACAATTATAAAATTTACTATAATTTTCATTATAATCATAGACACCTCAGAATTGGAAAACAAACAAAGAGGTACAATAAATATCATTATAATCACACACAAATTAGAATAGAAAAAATAAAATTACAGTCCACCTAAGACAGATTTAAATTTTAATTTTAAGGTGAATAAAAATTTCTAAATCAAATATTTAAATTATATGGAAGGTGAATTCTTATAAATTAAAATATTAAATAAAAAATATCATATAAAATTATGTATAAAAATTAAAATTTTAAAAATTCAAATAGGGCGATAACTCTCCTATATTTTTTTTGAATCCATCCTTGAATTTACCTAAGTCGCTTATTTATGGGATGTAGATGAAGGACTTGAAACCAGTAAGGTTACATGTTTGAGGGATTATTTTGTGAATGAGCATTAGCAAAAGACAATATTGAAAATGAGATAATTAGTGAAAAATTAAAATGGTGTTCTTTTAGTAAAGTTTTAATAAAATTCAAGTAACTCATTACTTATGTGATTAAATCAAATTGAACAACACATAATCATGCTAAAAGCAGTAACATAAAACAGATAAAAGTTAGGGATAGTTTTAATCTTTTTTATTTTTTATTTATAGAAGCTAAAAGTTGAAGTTAATCAAATATTGTGTAATGTGTAAATTGGGTTGTGCCAACCCTCTACGTGAAGTCAAAGCTTTGACCAGGTCCCATCTCCAATACTCGGCCTAAATTTTGTTCATGTCTAACCCGTAGGTTTAATTTCAAAATTTTTTATTTTATTAAAAGAATGTAAGGAAACACGTAGTTTAGTTAAAAGAATATCAATTTTGTTTTTCTTTTCTTCATTTTAACATGTGGGACATTACAAGATAATTCTTAATTTTTAATTTTTTTTTCAAAAAAGAAACTAACAATAAGTATAAAGGTTTTAGAGAAATAATTATGAGAAAAATATGTTGCATTATTATTTTGGAAAATCGCTCTATTCTTAAAATCATTTTCTTTTTGTTTTAGCAAAGACAATCATTTTCACAATCATCCAAAATTGTTTTATTGGCAAAACTTATAATCTCAAGCTCATATGGCAAATTTCTCATTTGTATCCCAATCTAATAATTTGTTTTGCCACCGTCATATATTTCAATTATAACATTATTATAACATCCGAAAGAGATCCATTTCTCCTGTAAAATTGGGGCTATTGATCCCCAAATGTAAATATTTTTTAAAGAATAAAAGTTAAATATTTTTATAAATAAGATATACTAATATTTTAAATTTTTATTACACATGATAATATTTGATTAAAAAAATAATAATAAATTACTTTTACTACCTTACGGTTTATTTTACATATTTTAGAGTATAATTTTTTCTCTAATAAAATATCATTCTATATGAAAAAAATTAAAGTATTAAAATATCCTATTATAAAAAACACTTAATTTTTATATTTACAAAAACATATTTATATTTGGAACTATTAGATATAAATCCAATATCCCTACTTATTTATTAAAAAGATGAATCCCTCGACTAACTCGAGGGGATTCGCCCTCTTACAACTATACCCCATTATTCAAATTTCTTTTTAGAAGTCATTATATTGTATTCACTTATTCAAACTCTAAAAAGATAATCCTTATTTACTTCAAACCAATAGAAATTTGTGACAAAAAGGGCGTAAAATTACATCATTAACAAAATAAAAATGGACACAATTAAATTATAAAGAGAAAGTTTAAAAGGGTTGAAGGTGTTTTACAACAGTTTGAAATTGAAGGGGTGATTATCCTTTTTCTTCTTTTTCTATATAAACTTATAAAAACTTCCAGAAAGTAGCTATCTTAAGAATTATAAAGAAATTTCTAAATTATATAAATTGATCCAATGAGTTATCTTACAAATTATGATTACATGATCAAAGATCTGATGTTTAACCTCTTTCACTACCACAAAACTTGCCCCCTTTAGAATCATTCTCCTACCTTTGAACACAGACATTTGGAAAGAAGAAAACAGAAAAAAGCCCTAAAAAGAATGGCGGAAGCAAATCTCAAGCGGAAAAGAATATACAAGAGATAGATTGCTTTCCTTGATGTCTTCTCAGTATTGAAATTTGCTTCTGGGACGAAGACTTGTTCAAGAGAGCAGCCATAACTTTTTCCATATACTCAAAATTAGATACCCTAGACCTCTCCCATTTTTACACTCGCCTACCTATTCCATACATAATCTTTATCTACTACCTCTTGGAAGTGAATCCTGACGAGTAAGAGCATAGTTTCCACTTGCAGGTGATTGATTTTCACTGTCAACAATATTTGCTTTGGAACAGAGGAAGAAGAAGGAAGATGTGTATATGGTAATATGCCACATGCTGTAAACAATGTAAAAGAGCAAAACATGAGACAGTGAGAGAGAAAAAGAGACATAGACATGGATTTAGGTCCTTTTTATTTCTTAGCATATTAATAGTGTCAATTTCTGAAGAAGACCGACACATGCCACATGCCCTTTGAAAATAACACAATCAATTTCTTAAAATGTCGGCAGATTCCAAATCTGATAAGAGAACAGGGAAATTAGTGAATTGTAATACCTATGCCAAAACCAGTAGTTTTGACTTGTTTCAAGCGTCCAGCTAATTGCTGCCATGGCCAATGCTGTAAAACCAGCCAGTGCAAATCCCCACCGGTACCGTCTCAAAAGTGTCTTTACGAGATTAAAGAGCCATTGCTTTATAGTTTGCAAACTGCAGAATGATTAATAATTTAGTAGCGACTAGGCATTAACCAATTTATCTTCGAGTTAAGCACACACACAAGGGTTTCTCTGAAAAGATCCGACAGGTTATTATCCTAATTGACATTTGAGCCACCGTTATAGAGATCATTACTCCAAATAGTACTTTACTTTTCCACTAATAGAAATCCTAACTACTAGAATAGTGGGATCTGATTTGTGGTAAATTTCAGGTTCGATAGTGTCAAGCAAGGAGGTATTAGCCACATTACATCATTTTGTTCTACACTGGCACCGTAATATCAGATAGGGGTAATTATTTGTATCATTTCTGCTATTCTTTTTATTTAACCTAATTCATAATTCTAAATAGACAAACAAGGTGCTACGCCAAGGAAGACAATCAATCCCATGATATTCTTTTATTTCTACACTAATTGAAGGCTAGATTAAAAAATACCATCACCACTCTTTGATTCTTTCAGCAATCAGCACCTAGGTATAACATTAGGCCCTACCCCACGATAAACAAAACTAAAGAAAGAGAGAAAAGACCTCAAATATAGGAAAAGGGAACAAGAAAATTAAAAAGGGGTCCCTTTTGGACTAGTGATGACAACATGACAAATAAGCTCTATTATCAAGTTCAATTAGCAACTTCCACTAAATAATTGTTAAAAATGAGCGCTACTATGCATATCAAAGCTCAATATGCCAACAAGCTGAGGAGGAAGAGAAATAGCAATGCTCTGACAGTAAGTACATATTTCCTATTCCAGACTCATTGCCAAATACAATTATCATTATTCACCTAGAGCTAAAGCAGCTGATGCTCTTAAGCATTTTGACACTAATTAAAGTTCATTTTGCAGATAGGATGGCTGCTAAAGGGAATTGAGGAACATGCCCTGAACATGCAGCTAGTATGTATCAGCCAAAACTTACAAGAGGAGGAAAATTATGGCTAATAAAGAAGAATCAATCACCAAAAGTGAAATACGATAAGAACAACTGTCCCATCAATGTTAGTTATTACATACTATTGTTAAGTAGAGAGAACTCACCTGTGAAGGAAATTTAATGAGAATCCAATTGAAAAGGAAAGTGACCTATATTTTGATGAGATCTCTATCAACCATCCAATAAGAAGACCAACACCCCCTATTACTATCACTAAAACTATGTTGGAAGACCTGCACAATTGAGCATAGGAAATTACCAACCAATACTTCAAAATCTTATATTGTAAATAACTACACGAATTTGGGTACTACTTCAATATACCTGGTTGCTTTTGTTGCAGCCATGAGGGCTGTAAGGATAGCAACAGCTGTGTGAATTGCCCTCTTAAATACTTCATCAATGGTAGCAAGGTAAACAAAGGTGCTAACCACAGCCATGAAAGAGAGCCAGAAGTCCATGAACTGAAAGTTGTTATGTAATATGTAAAGCCACTGTAATTTTTTGGACTAGCATATAAGGAGAGAGTACATTCGCATAAAAATAAGCAATCACACCGCTGTTTTTGTTGTTTTTCAAACCTCATCATTTTTCGAAGAAGGTGAACTTTTCACCCTTCAAATGAGAATGTATACATCCTAACTAAGATTAATACATATGACTATTGCATTAGCTAGGAACACAACTCCCTTGACGCAGTCACTTATCTTTCTCAATCCTATCTCAGTAAGCTGTTCAAAAACATTTTTTCTCCACAGACTAAAAGAACACTGGAAGCAGAACTCTAACCTGTAAGACATTAAAATTCAATGCACACCACGTGCCTACATCACAAGCATGGTATAGTCCACTTGAAATTCCACTAGATGTGAATAAAATCCACTCTGCAAATGCCTGCATGAAGAAAAATAACAGGTTCCATTACATCTTAAAAAACTTTACAAAGGGTCAAATTCATTTAAGTTGGTGATTTAGCAGTAATGATCCATGAGTTAAAATAAAAATACTCCTTTTAGTATTTGAATTAAATAAAATACATGGCACAAGATTCTAAAACTGCTAGTCTCCACCTCAGTTTGTTTGTTAATTTAAATATCTAAA
The DNA here is from genome assembly GCA_037074485.1 of Delonix regia. Lineage (NCBI taxonomy): Eukaryota > Viridiplantae > Streptophyta > Magnoliopsida > Fabales > Fabaceae > Delonix > Delonix regia. Next base: position 19,395,408 of record CM073460.1, read on the forward strand.
TCCTCCAATCTAAAATAATTTCTCCTGAACATAATAATTCATATGCTAGTCTTAATAGTTCCAAGATGACACCAAAGACGAATTCCTTTTATGTGGGTGAATAATTCATGATACAACTAAACAATAGATAGGCTAGAGCCACTATTACAACTACAAGATTCAAGAATCAAGAATACTTCTCGCATCACCTGAGAAAGCTGTAGTCCTTCTGAATTCTAAAGCAGTTGTCAATATAAATTATGGTAAAATTCAGAAAACAAAAGAAAGGAAAGCAACTGAAGGCAAGAACCACCTTTTGCCGAAGTGCCCAATATGCAGGAAGTATGGCTGCAGCGTTGGATGCAATGAGAAAAACTGATTGCCGTACGTGCCCTACACAAATTTTCAATTAGTTGATTAAGGAAGGAAAATAGCTTAAATGTTGCCATTACATAAATAAATAAATAAATAAAGCTTTCCAGCATATCTGATATTTAAATTTGATTAAATTGTATATATTTGACAAACTGAAGAACAGAACAAGGATAAAGCATATTTGCCTTTCAATTTTTATAATTTGAAATTCAATGGTCTATGTCCCTTATTGGAGACTCTTCTTTCTAAGATCACAACTCCTTCAAAAAGGATGGGAGAACTGATTAAATGACCAAAAGGTCCATAGCTGATGAGTTGGATACTTCTTCCGAAAGGCATACAAATTACATATAATCAGAATCAAGTGCATGTACAGGCACATTCAGAAAAAGATGGTTATCCTGCTTAAATGTGTTTGATAACTAGATATTTTAGCCTGTCAGCTGGGTGCTTCCTCTCTGACAGAAATTATTTCTAAGTTGAATATGTAGGCAGGGAACCAGATGAAAAAAAAATGGCAAAGAAGAGGAGGAACAACTAAGATAATTACAAGAATGATCGGAGCAGAAATACTTGAAGGAACAAAATAAATTTAATACATCAAATATGAACATTCACCTTCATGTGATACAATTTCAATGCTACAGTCAAAGCCTCCATGGTTTCGATCACAAGAACAGAAGCTGAGGTCAAAAAGCAAACACTTGAATAAACGAAATTCCTTAAAATGTTGGGGAAAAATACAGGACGTGTCATCTGGAAACTGCACAATTTGGTATTTCGTTTTCCCCCACTTCTGTTAAAATAGTAATACAAGTAGGTACAACAATGAACTAGACACACTGAAAAAGGACTATAATATATACACTATAGTAACAACTAAATTTAAAGCCCTTGCCTAGCAAATAAAAGTAAACAATTGAACTGTAAGCATGAAATTTTAAGAAGAATAAGCAGAGTGCTTAAATAAACCTGTATGATGTCAATCCACTGGCATCAAAAGAAAATTTACAGTCTCCATGAGAGGAGCATCGCTTTGGGCATCGTTCAAGTGAAAGAGACATGACAGTCTGTCCCTTTGAAGAAACACTACTGGTGTTAAGATGTCTTAGGCCAAAACCCCAAGTTCCTTCTCTAGCATAAATAATATAAAAGTCAACCTTCTTGTCATCTGAATCATAGAGGACAAAAAACATAGATGGATCACTCCTCCTTGTCTTGTTAGCATAATAATAATCCCAGTTGTCAAGAGACGGCAATCCACCAAATCTAGCATATACTTCAAAACTGATCTTCATTTCTGAGGATAGTCGAATGTGAATATTTCCTCCAGCTGCACCACGAGGAATGTCCAAAAGAAAGTAAGTCCAGATGTTATCAGGTTCTCCACCATATGACGAATTGCTTAATAGTGGCTCAAGAGGAAAATTGGCAGAATCTGAGGGCACTTCTCCACCAATTGGCAAATAATATGATTCAAAGGGGGTTGAACCTCTCCTTAGGACTGTCTGCAAACAACCATTCTCACCTTGTCAATAAAATATTTTTGTGATGAAATTTATTCAAGCATCAAGATAGAAGTTATTCTACCACAATGTTGTTCTTGATTTTAAATCTATGTCAATAAACCAGGAAAAAAATAATTTAAAAACATTTTGCTAGTAGCATATTGTAACCTCCTGGACGGTATAAGTGAAAACTCCATGCAATTATCCAATATCCATATGTTGAGCATGTTCATAAATCTTTAATTTCAACATTGAGGATAAAAAGTTCAAATCTCAAAAATCTCAGAATGCGAGTTCAGTTTATCCAAGAAAAGAGTTGAGAAGAAATACCCAAAAATAAGCCCAAAATTTATGTTGCTATGCCAGCAAAGGGATAAGCCACTTTCCTATTTCTACATATTACATACTAACATTTGAACAGATTCTAGAGTTTTACATGTTAGATGTTATCATAATCATTCATTTGCTACTAGAAAAATGGATACTTCTATATAATATTATCCTTTCTAAGCTTTACATCTATACTTTTTAAATCAAGAGCAAGATTTGAGTACTGCTTTCATTCTACCATTAAAATTTCTAACATGAATTGAAAATCATGTAGTCCAAGAAATATCACACTGACACATTTTTTTATGGGACACAATGACACATTCTATAGTTCATTCTAAGAAAGCATATGAGGTGACAGTTAAAATGAATATAGAGGCAGAGGTACGTTTTAAAAAAAAATCACACCTGAAGTATGTAGCTTTCCATCGTACAATTTGGTCCAGCTTTCCCAAATGGGCATTCAAGCACTAGTGATTCCATGGAATAGCAAACTCTTACATCACTATCCTGAGCTTCTCCAATATTATTTGTAAGATTAACTGGTACTATACTAATGTACCAACGACCAATCAGGGGTGAACTAATAACCAAAGGAGCTTTATTTAAATTACCGGCATAATCATGCAAAGTCACTGAAGGTATTGCACCATGCCGAGCAAAACACATTAAATTAACATCATTTGCACCAGAAGTGTTACTCATATTTGTAACATCGAATGTGACATTTGCTGTCATAATGGTCATCTCTTCCACCACATTTATTATATCCAAGGTGTATAAGTTTGGTACACCTTCCTGAACACAAACAGTTTCAAAATTGTTTCTGCATGTCATCACATTTTCCATCATTGACTTGTTCACAGTAGCTTCTGAAGCATTATAGACTTTTGACACTGAGCATGAAAGTGGATAGACAGTACTGTTGCAGAACTCGCCCCTCATCATTGAATTTGTGCAAGCTCCCACACTTATGTTGGCACTGAATGAGTAAGCTGGGCCTCGGATAATCTGGACAGACATGGAAGCAGATCTTATCATAAGTATGTGGCTTATACATCAAGATCCTTTGATAGCATGAGTTTGATGAAGAAAAGTTAAGAAAAACTCTGTGCATCAATCACTTGACATGAATGTTTGCATTGGCTTATGCATTGTCTTTAAGCTGCATTCATTTTATATTGAAGATAAAATTGTTGCTTAAAACTTAATCATGGATTGAATTGGGTATTTGCTGAAGATAAATAATAATATTATCATTGTGGAAGACTTTGATCATGACTACATTGATATTAAAAAAAAAAAATTTGCAATTATCATAATAAATGAAAAAAGAAAAGAAAGATGACAACAGATTTGATCAAAACGATTTAAAAAGATAGTGTCATTAATTGTTAGTACAATATTTTTTAAAAAATAGATATGACAACGAATTCTACCATGGATGCCAGCATCCAAAATTAAGAACAAGTGCAATAATAGAGCAAAGTGAAAAAGCAGTAACTGCAGCAACTTCAATAGCTGTCCATTTGGCATAGAAATCCATAAAATACAGGACTTAAAGGTTATTAAACTGTTGAAACAAAAATAATGAAAAAATATTAGGAATATTTGACCTTTTGGATAAATAATCCATACCATCTTCGACTGTGTCCTTGTAGCTCCAATGCCATTGAAAAGACCAATGTACCAAACACCTGGAGATATCTGAACAATGAAATGTTATATTTTCAGTCTATTATAAAAAAACAATAAGCAAATCACATGTGAACTAGCCACCTGCCCCAAAATAGTATCATAGAAATTTTACTATTGAGGCATATAAGTTGTGTTATTACAAGCATCCAAGCAAGAGAGATATAGAGCTTGAAGATAAAGTATCAGCATATAGGCAAGCAAAATTATAGCTGCAAGCAAAAGGAATTTTAATGATACCTGTTCATTTGTTAATTTCATAGTGATGTTTTTCTGCATGGGAAAGCACTGCTCCACATCAAGACCATTTATTCCTATAATGAAAAGCAAAAGACATGAAATAGAACATTAGGTATTCTTGAGTTAAGTATTCATCCATTACATGATACCCAAAAAAAAAAAAAAAAATCATAGTGAAGCAAGTAAATTAATAGAAATTTTAATTAAATACGTACTAATGAACCAATAGAAGAAAAAACATCTCATTAAGAAATGTTGATGGTAATTTAATGAATGGAGGTTTTATAGAGAAGCCAATGGTTCTTTTGTGCTAACGAATTATAGAGTATGCTCTAAAATGCAAGTTCTAACGAATTGAGGAGCCAATGGTTCTTTTCAACTAATTTAGGTGGCTTCTACCTAAAATGGCTGGATCTTTCAGAGAAGTGTTCAAGGCATCTGGAAGTGGAGGGCTTCCATCTCTAAAGCATATTATTGGCAGTACACTTTTTGCAACCCTTTCAACTCTTGAGGCATCCTGAACAAATGAGAGGGGCAAATATGTCAGAGTATTAAAAAAATGATGAAATATGATGGAAGAAAGAGAGCAGTTTTATTAGATGAATTACAAAAGATAAATTGAAAACACTCAATCAATTTCTTTCAGACAGCCATATCATTTGCATTTATACTTTACTTGGCAACTTAAACAAGAGAAATACCAAAACAAAAGAACATGAAAGAAATTATATTCAAAGGAACAAACTTATCCCCAGCCTGGTCATCAGACATATGCTAGTATCCTAAAGTGATTCTACGTATCAAGTATTGCAAGTATACTTACAAGGTCTACATCTGAGTTCAATGCTATAGATACTGTAGAAAACCAAGGCGGCAAATCAACTGGAACAAAGAGAAACAAAAAAAAACAAGTAAGATCTTCAATGAAACCATATCTATGCGATTCAGAGTTCCTTTTCTTTTCTTTTTTTTCTTCTAAACAAATGTCACATCTTATAACCAACATGTTTAATACCCAAAATAGAGAAAAATGTTTAGCATCTTAATGATACCATCTCTAATCTCTCACTCCAATTGAAAAATATCAAGAGTACATGAAGTAGTGCTGATCATCATCCATTTCTTGCTTGTTTAGGGATTCCAAGGATAATAGCTAGATATAAATTTAACGCATCGAGAAATCCAATGATTTAAACCAGATAACACGGAGGCAAAGAAGTACATTTGAATCAAGTGTGATAAGGATAGAAAAAGGCACGAAATGAAACATCAAAACAGCTCACATAGATGAAACTACACCAGAATAACCGAATTCTCCATCAAGTTATAACTCAACGCACCACAAATAATAGAAAAAACAGCAACCTTGAAATCAAATAAAGATTGCATCCTTTATTTATGTGAAAATCGTTTCTTCTGGTGCAATTATTGTCTAACCGAAGAAGTCTACGCTGATAAAATATTGCCAACAAAGTTGTATACCCTTCTCTAAAATTTGTATCGGAACGATCAACAAGAAATTTTTATTTTCATACTTTGGGAATTGAATTAAGAACCTACTCCCAAACCCCCACTCACCCCACGATGATTTTAAAGTAAGCTGGAATCTGACTATATACAGAAAACAGTATGCTGCGGTGATAAACACCATTAAACTGTTGCTACTCTTCCAAGTCTTTCTTATATTGTGCTTAATTCTGACCTAAGCCTAGGCATAGAAAAAAATAAAACATTGCGTAGTGTTTTCCCTGCCGTTACATTCAATTATAGAGAGTAGCTCGCGACTCTAACACCTAGAACTGGAAGACTGAAATTACGTGACAAGATCACACCAATTCAAGACAGACTGACATCGAAGGAAACACGAAGCGAGTAGTGGCAAGAAAACGAGAAATATAGATGAACCCATATGTATTTCAAAATTCAACTACGACCTATTAGACTTCACACCCAATTATGCTTCATGAACAGCAAGAACAGAGCAAGTAAATCATAAAAGTAAAAGGGTCACTACCAATTAGCATACCCACCTCTGATGTATCGCAAATCAAAGGGCCTGAGCGTGGTGTGAGGGTAGCTGAAGCTGGAAACAGTAAAGGTGTCATTAGTTCCCAGTTCATCATTTGCACAGAGAATGCCAAATGAACAAGAAAATAGCACCAAAAGAGTGAGAATCAGATTGGGAAGATGGCATTGAATCGAATTGAAAGCCATAATTTTTTTTAATTATAATTTTTGGGGCGACTCTCAGTCTCTCAGACCATGGAGCTGCAGAGAAGCCAAACACCGAAACGGGCGTTAGTGGTTTAATACTTTAATTTATTAAGCAATTGAACTCTTCTCAGCGGAAATCATTCTTGAGTGAAACTCTTCGGTCACAATCTAATTTAATTTTATTAATGAGTAATAATCTTATTTATAATATAATAAAATATATAATATATAATCTAAAATAATAATTTATTTAAATTTTTTACACTATAGCCACTCTTTATTGAATGCGTTTTTATTTTGGTCTCTTTATTATTATTGAGTTGACTTGTCCTCGGAAAGGAGATGTGAAGACTTTACACCTACGCGCGACTAGGTGCGTGCAAGACACCAGCTTTTCTGCATTTGATTTTGGAGAGAATAACCAAATTGATTCCATTTTTATACTATACAATAATTTGGTGTTATATCATTTTTATTTTATATAAAGTTAATCTTTTTTTAGTATTATCAATTTATTAATTAATAATTAATAAAGGATTAGATCCATGAAATAATAATTATAAAAAAAATTTAATATAAATAATTTATAATAAATTAAATTGTTATAAAATATAAAAATAAAGAACTAATTTAATATTTTACAAATTGTTTCATCATTTAAATTAAAAAAATTATAAATCAAAGTATATAATGAATAAGTAAAGTAACATGTTTAATTGATTTTGTACCAAGAAAGAAAAAAGTACACCATAAAGCACTTCACAATAATAAATAAATAAATAAACAACGAAAGCTACACATGGATTTTCCCAACTAATGATTGTTCTCACAAAGTTATTATTCTAACCCTACCATTTTGATTATTCGACGATAAAATTAGATATTTGGATTAAAACTTATAAAATATTTTTAAAATTAATAAAAAAAATAAGTAAAAAGAAGACATATAAATTCTATATACATTTTCATTTCTTATCGCACTCTCTTATTATCTTATTATCTCACGAAACATTTCATACAATAGATGCGTAAAAATAATATTTATCCTTTTTTATGTGACTATATGTATTTTTTAAGTTGACCAAAAAATTGATAAATTTACGTTTAATATGATTTTTAAATTTCTTATTTTTTTATATTTTTAAATAATTTTCTACTGGATCACATAAAATGTTTTGAGCATATAGTAATAGTTCAATTTTCTTTGAAGAAAATAATTAGACAATGTAAAACTCTCACATCACAACTCTCAAAAGTCAAAATTATTATAAATATCTACAGCCATTTTAATTATACCAATAATTAAAATAAATGACACAACTACCGACACTACTTTAACTCTTGATATTTTGGTAGTTTCAATAATTTTTTGTTGATTAAATTTTAAACACACCAATTGGTAAGGAATTGGTCCAAGACATGATGATTTGAATAAGTTCCAAAAATACCTTCTACATATTAATAATAAAAATATTATTTTGATCATCTACTTTTAAATTTAATTTTGTTTTAGACTTTCATATATTAAAAATATCAAAATAATAATCTATTTTTCAATACTTAAAGTAATCCTTCTCCTACTCTTTCATCTTGTGTGTATATTATTTCTTTAATTGTAACTTAAAAAATGATTATATTGAATCAAATCTTTAAAAGTTAATAATTATTTTAAGAATTTTAATTTGTAAAAAATTAAAATAAAATTAAGTTTAAAAGTGAATAACTATTTTAAAAATTTTAAATTATAAAAAATTAAAATAAAACAAAATTTAAAAAAGTATATAGAGAATAGTATTAAATCATTCTTTTACTTTTATACTTTGTAACAATTTGGTCATTCATATTATTAGAAGCCAATCTCTTTAAAATTTTATTTTATGCAAAATTAGTCTTTTATTAATTTAAATGAAAAAATAATTTTATACAAATTTAAATTTATATAAGACTAATTTATCATAATTAATTTATAAAAAATTAAACTGTCACAAATTATGATAAATCAATTTATACTTTTCTTGATATATATATATATATATGAATTCTACTACTTTTTTTAATCACTATTTTATTTTTCTCTCTTTTAAATTCACAGTTCCGAAACAACTAACTCACAATTATTGGGTTCCTTCCAAGCGAAGCTTACTGGTTTTTTGGTTGAGTTGGTGAACTTTCACACGTGTTAGTTGCTCGTTGGCGTTACTTTCCTTTATAATCTTTTTCGTTAAAGATACTTCGAGACTGCAATCTTTTTTAGCGATCATATTTGCCACCAAAAAATCGAAAAGAAAAAAAGAAAAAAGAAATGTGGCATCATAAGTATTGCATGGAGGGCTCGTATTCCCAATCGTACATTAAAATTCAATCAAGCTAATGACAAACAGGCCTTATCGAGCCCAACTCTTGAAAGTGGGCCCAAGAGTTGCAATATTCGTCATATGTTAATCAAAGCCCACTAGATTGTAAAAACTATTTACTCAATCAATCCACTAGCTTCTCATTCAGCCCACAAGCCCATAATGTTTTACCCTAGTGAGAGTGGAAAAAAAAATCACAATTGAGCGGTTAAAAGAAGTTTAGTTTATTATTGGGATCAGTGGAGTTTGCAAGTTTATATACAAATTTATCTAATATAATCATTTTTAATTGAACTTGTTTAACTTGTGAGTTATTTTTAATAAGTTAAAGAGGTTAATTAGTGAATTAAACTACTCATTTAATTTGACAATTTTATTTTTATTTTTCACTAATTATAATAATTTTAACATTTTAATATTCATTATTACAACTATTCCTTCAAGATAAGAATTAAATGCTCTTGATAAAGAAATTTAAAGAATTTCATTATTTATTTTACCATGTTGTAGTTATTTGATAAGGCATGAGTTAATTAAATAGTTTTTTAAGTTTGCTTGTTAAAATATGAAGAAGTGGTTTAAGTGTTTCAAGTTTAGATCAAATGGTTTGATATAGGTGTTTGGATTTTGATAGATATTTTGTTATTGCAATTGATATTATTTGCTTTTCTTTTTTAAAAAAAATTGGTGGATTAAAAAGGTTACTTAGTGAATAAGATTGAAATTTTCAACATGTTTAACTAAAGTGAGTTAGACATACTAACCTCTTTAACCCATAACTCGTAATTTGGGTATCTCACCAAAACAACAATTTCTTTTATATATATATATATATATATATATATATATATATATATATATATATATTATTTTTCTTTTTCTTTGGCATAAGAGATTTTCTCTAGCTTTCTGAGCCTTACTTTCCTTTGTCTCTTGAATTTTCTCTTTTGAATAATAATCTAGAAATTAGGCTCCATAAAGATTTTTTGTTTAGTTAGAGAATTATCAAATTGGGGAGTAAGTTTTTTATGTCTTTGGAAGAAAATTAAGGATTATGATAGACAAGTAATAGTATATTTATGTAATAATTGATGTTAGTATATTAATCTAATAAAACAAATGAGAGAAAAACAGGGTCCCACACATAATAGCTAATCTTTATTGGTTTTTTTTTTTTTCGTTCTCATTATTTGATTCGACCAACACACCATTTCTAGTTTTTATATGATGTGTTATTACCCGTTAATATTTTTTCTTCAAACGCTAGCAGAGTTGAAGGGTTTTTTATGGTGGCTGTACTTTTTAGTGAATAATAGTCACCCCAAGACCCAAAGTAAGGTTTATCCAAATCTTTTTCATAAAATTGATCCAATAATAATATTTAATTATTATGATTAAATAATTAGATAATGTAATTTTTTAAAATTAAGTTGAATTGTTTATTTTGAATCAAAATTTATAGTTATTTATTTTTATAATTTCATATTATTGTATGTGGGTACTTTTAAAAAACTTAATAATATAAATATGATATATTAAGATATTTTTTAGAAAAAGACTGAATAATGCTTGCTAAATTATAAATATCTTGCTTATTGATTCCTTAAAGTTAAAGCTAGACAAGAAATGTGCTATACTGAGCAGCACTGGTAAAAATCTGATGCAACGCTTAAAAGTCTTTTTTAAAATTTTTTATTTTATGAACATGATCTTAAAAAATAAACACAAATTATCACAAAATGTCCATAAAATTGTTTTTCTAATGACGTAGTAAAGATTAAAAAAAATTATGATGGGTTAAAGAGTATAATACTATTTTGGTCTTTTACTTATGAGTCAAATTTCAATTTGGCCCCTAACTAATTTTCAGTCTCAATTTATTTCCTTGTTTATAAGTTTAGTTTTAATTTAGTCTCTCACTTATGAGTTCAATTTCAATTTAATTCGTTATTAATATGTAAAATTAATATATTTAGTCCCTCAATCTTAATTAAATTTAGATTAAATATGATAACATTTATATTAGTAAAAGTCTAAATTGGGATTAAACTTAAACATAAGGGATCAAATTAAAACTGAGAATTACTAAAGGACTAAATTGAGATTAAATTCATGGATGAAGAACCTAATTAAGATTGAAAATTAATAAAGAAACAAATTGAATCTAAATTAATAAGTAAAAAAGCAAAACAGTGTTTACTCATACTAAAAGTATTTATGATATAGCTATTCTTTAATGCAGTTATAAGAGCGGTTACATTGATGTAATTATTTAGTGCCACATTATAAGAAAAAGATGCATAATAATGATGTATCAAAATAATATGACTATGGGCCAACTATTTGTTGTATTTATATTTTAAACCTAATGTCTTATAAATTTTATTAATGAACCCAAAATTCATTTTAAATTTTAATTATCCCCTCTACTTTCTTATTTCTCAATAACTACCTAAAAATTCATTTATAAATTGAAAATAAATATAATTAGAGATTTGGAGAGTCATTGAAAAATTAAAAAAAAAATACAAGAATAAGTTAACAAATTTACAAATTACATTTTTTTGAGAGGATTATTGAAAAAAAAAAAAATAGATGGCTAAACTAAATTTTTTTTTAAAAAAATTAGTTTCATAAATATGAATTAAAAAATATTAAAATTAAAATATAAATATAATAAATTGTTAAATTAATATAATCAATATATTTTGACAAATCACTATTATATATTTTTTATAGTATCATATAATAATTAGACTGATGTAATCACTTTTATAATTCCTCCGAAAAAAAAAATTAATGCAACGTCATCTCATGCCCTAAATAACTCCTCCACATTATGTGCAGGAAGGATGACAAGAACCCTTGCATAAGCAATGCAATTTCGGTTCTCCGCATTTAAAATTTGGCGCATTTGTATTGTTTTGTCTTATTTTTTATTTTTTAAAATAAATATTATTTTTTTATTTAAAAATATTTTCAAAATAAGTAATTACACCAAATGCATCAAATCTCAAATGCACCAAATCTGAATTACAAGCAATGTCTCTAATGCTTTGATGCATTTGGCCTCTTCCTCCTTTTAACGACTGTCGTTCATGTTCCTTTCTATATTTTGGCTTTTCCAATAAACGGCAGTTTAGTAGTCACAGACAGAGTTACTCCATTTGTTCGTTCTCCGAAAATAGGATTTTTTTTTTCCTATTTTCAATTTCTTTTTTTAGTAAAAAGAATCAAACTCTTTCAATGGGTTAAAAGACGGATACAGATTCTTTATATTTAAAAATTCAAATTTTCATACTTAAAAGAATTTCAGTCATTAATTTTTTATTTAATAACTTAGATTTTAATATATATTAAATAATTTTTAACAATTTTTAAAATCTAAATCATTAAATTTTTATTTAACAATTTATATTTTACCAAATTGACCTGCATTTGGTAATCCATTTCCAAACTGAATTTTATTTTCTCTTCGCGACTTTTAAGAAAAAGCAAACGAGAAGAACACACAGGACCGAAGTTGTTGGTTTAATTTTTGAGATTAAAAAAATCAAAGCTTGTTTATGTGAGCAAATTCCCAAGTTATTGAGGGTGATTAAAAGGATTTAAACACGTTTCTCTCTAATTAAATTTTCTGTCGTGACTTTAGCTGCTGTTTTATGATAATTATGACTGTATATAGTCATTAAAATAAATTTAAAGTGTTAGATACTTGATTTCACATCTGGATTTTATTTTTTATTATTTGTTGCTTATTTGGGTCCCATGATTATTACAACAGGCTACACATAAAGATAAACTGGTATATGGTGACGAAGAGTGTAGATAAAAAATTTAAACTTGTTACTTTAGATTTGTTAAAGTTATTATCTTTTTAGTTTTTTAAACTTGAAAATAAATTATTAAACTACATAAGCAAAAGTTTGAGTGTGAAAATTAATTTTTTTAAATATATTAATTTTTCAATTTTATCTAATATTATTTTTTTTATGAACTTTTTAAGCTTCTCATGAGAATCAGTATGGAAGTGCATCTTATGGAGAATAGATAAAATTCATAGTAAAAACAAGGAGTAGGGACACATTCTCAACCTTTCTTTCCCATGATTTAACTAGATATAAAAATGTGAGTAAAAGAAAGGAATTTAATATTGAAATAATTCAGTTTCTTCTCTAAAAGAGAGACGTGAATCCATACCAATTGGAACGTGTAATTCTTTATATTTTTATTATGTTATTATTTAATTAAAATATGATAAGTATATATATATATATATATATATATATATTTAATCATATCATTATACATATATAATTATTGTAGATAATTGTATAATTTTTAAATTGAATTATACACTTTTATATTATTATTTGTTAATTATACATATTTTTCATGTATTAGTTAAAAAATTTAATAGCAAAAATATAAAGAAGTATATCTAAGTCTAATCCATTTTCTTAATTACTCATTTTATTCAATTGGACTTAATTATGAGTTGAATTTTAAATTTTTGTTCGTATAAACATTACATTATTAATTTATTATTCATAATTTATAAAAATCATGCTCGGTGATCTGGACTCATGACCTAGTCTATAATATATAAATTACAAATCATAGATTTTTGGTGTTTTGATGCAACTGATCATATACTTAATTTTGTGTGTAAGAATTATGTAAGGCAAGGGGATTGGTAGGTCATCAAATTATTTTTTTAATTTTATCAATTTTATTAATTTTGATATCTTAATTTTAGATGTAGACTGTTAAATCTATATAAATTTTAAATGTTACCTGTCTAATTTGCAAAAATAAAAAATAAAAAATACAAATCCATAGGCAAGTGCCGTTATGCATGAAATGGATGATAATGTGATTAGCCTTTTTTTTTTTTTGCTTCTATCTTGATCAAAATATCTCTTTTTTTTATTATTATTATTATTAATATATATATATATATATATATATATATATATATATATATTTGCAGCTTATGCTTCTTATATATTAATATCATGCACCACTATTAAGGCACATTTGGCAACATCATGTGGTGAAAATAAGATAATAAGGTAAGTTACGTTTTTAATAAATAAATTAATCTTTAAAAAACATTTTAAAGTTAATTTATTAAATATAAAATGAGTAAATTACTTTTTTGGTCCCTCACTTTTCACAAAATCTCTCACAAAATTATTATTTTGTCCCTAACTTATTAAAATGCCTAAAATGGTCTCTCAATTTATTGAAAAATGTCACAATTAGTCTTTCATTTTTCAAACAAATATCAAATTTAGTTTTTTAAATTTAAGATTTAGTAGAGGTATCAAGTGTGACATTTTTCAAAGCACTATTTTAAGTATTTTAATTAGTAAGAGACTAAAATGACAATTTTGTGATAAGTGAAGGACAAAAAAATATATTTTATCAATATAAAATCTTTACATTATTAATCAAAATGATATTGGAATTAACTAGTTTGGAAAAATAAGTTATGTATGGATCTAATAGCTTAATTTTAGTTTTAAATTTGTTTAAAATTAAAATTTTTGAAAAATATGACTCTTTGTACAAACACAACTTTTTAAAAATGTTATGACTTTGAAGAATATCAAAGAGGTTGAAGGAAGAGGATGGAAGAGCAAAGGTCCTATTGGCGTGATTGATGAGTTGAACACATGTAGTGAGACATTGACAAAGTAGAGTAAGAACTTCAGACAAGAATATAATTTAACTTAAAGAAATTGATGCTACTATTTATAATTTGCATGCAGGGTCTCATATGTCAGATGAGCAATTTGATATTTCTAGAAGACTTAAGGAAAGGTGAAATGAAGTGCTTGAAATAGAGGAGTCAAAATGGAGACAATAGGCTAAGTATCATTGGCTTCAACAAGGTGATACTAACTAAAAAATTTTCCCATGCTCATGATGCATTTTGCAAGAGACAACTAAATAGAAGCTCCCTGGAACAATAATAGTAATTAGGCACAAGACAAAGTGGATTTGCACACCCTAGTTCTGGATTATTTCAAGTAACTTTTCAAGCAACTTTTCTCGAGCTCCCATGGAGATTATGAACTAATTTTAAGAAATGTTGCTAAGACAATCACATATGATCAAAATGACATGCTTGTCATCCTTTCACTACTTGTGAATTTAGGAAAGTTGTATTCCAAATGCACATGGACAAATCACCAGGAGCTGATGGTTTTAATCTAGCCTTCTTGTAGAAATTTTGGCACATTATAGGCAAATGATATAGTCAAGAGTAACACTGTGTTTAAACTTATACATACCATGAAACATAAGATGAGAGGCAAAAAAGGTTTTGGATAGTAGTCAAAACTGATGTTAGCAAAGCCTATGATAGAGTAGATTAAGGTACTTGGAAGCTATCATAAGAAAAATAGGCTTTATAGACAAGTGGAGTGAAGTGGATGATGATGAATGTAACAACTGTCAAATACTCTTTCTTATTTAATGGTGAAGAAGTGAGCCTTATTACTCCTCTAAGGAGTCAGAGACAAAGGGATCCCTTCTCACCTTATCTCTTTATCTTACATGTAGAGGGTCCTACTGCCTTTCTACAGTATAATGAATGGGTGGGCTAGATTTATGGTTACAGAGCTAGTAAGAAAGGACCCAGTATTTCTCACCTTCTTTTTACATATGATGTTTTTCTTTTAAAGGCAAGTGACAGAGAATGTCGCAATATAAAGGACATTTTAAATACTTATGAAGTAGCCTCTAGACAGACTATCAACTTCCAAAAGTTTGGTGCTTTTTTAAATTCAAGTGTACTTGGAGATATAGGGATACAACTTGGTGATATCATGAAAATTATTGTAGCTATTGACCATGGTGTTACTAGGCACTTCCCTCACTTATCGCAAGAAGTAAGAAAGCCATGTTTGGTTTCCTTAGAGATAAACTATGGAAAAGGATACACAACTATGGTAATAAGCTACTATTAAGGATATAGAAAGAAATCCTACTCAAATCTATTACTTAAGCCATTCCTACATATTGTATGAGCATTTTTCTATTATTGATTTTTGTCTGCGATGAACTCTTTCTGATGGGCCAGTGGATCACAGGCAAAAGGAGTTAAATAGTTATCTTAGGATAGGATATGCACTAGTAGAGACAAAAGTGGTCTAAGTTTTAGAAATCTATATTGCTTTAATCTAGCAATGTTGGATAAATAGGATTGGAGATTGGGTACAATATCCAACACTTTCATATAAGATCCTCAAAGCAAAATATTTCCCTAAAGTGGATTTCTGGTTAGCAAGATTGAGTTTCAATCTAAGCTTCACATAAAGGAGTATTCTAGCTTCCCAGAAATTGCTAGAAAAACACATTAGACGGAGAGTAGGAGATAGAGACACCATTAGAGTTTGGAAGGACCCATAAATACCAAGGGAATCATGTTTCACCCTTGCTAATTCCAAGGGCCTTAAAAATGATACTATGAAGGTTGCTCAGCTGTTTGAGAATGGTAAAAGAGAATGTGACACAGTTAAGCTTGCTGAGCTGTTCGAAGAGGAAGTCTAGGTTGCCATTATTAACATACCCATTAGCACATACTCCTTCCCGGACAAGAGAATTTGGCATTTTAACGAAAAATGCCAATATTCGGTTAAATCTGGATATCATATAGTATGGAACCTGCATGATGGCAATCAAGGAGGTGATGAGCTAGTGCGATGGAGGAGAATCAGGAAGCTAGATAAGCCCCCTAAGATTAAGAACTTTACATGGCGAGTTTGCAGGAATACTTTCAGTGAAGTCTAATATGATTCTAAGGGGAATAGGAGAGGATTCTACTTGCCCAAATTGTGGAGAACCGGAGGATGTCCCTCACAGACTTTTACATTACAATCAGGCCAAGGAAGCATGGCAGTATTAAGAGCTATCCTCACTCAAGATTTCCTCTCTTTTATGAGTATAGTGGTTTATGCTTTGGATGATCTTGTAGGAAATCAAGCAGCAGAACTTTGCACCATTGCATGGCAGATTTGGGCAAATAGAAATCAGTTGGTGTAGAATAGGAGAATGACTCCAGTGAACCAAACCACGCAGAAAGGACTTTCCTTACTGATGGAATGACGTTATGCGCAAGAAGTAAGGAGGCGAATCACACATAATCACTACACGGAAGCCGACCGAGACAGCCCATCAAGCTCCTACAATAACGTTGCTTGGTCATGCTTTATAGACGTAGGTATTTTCACTAAACAGAAAGCCTTAGGTTACGAGGTAATCATTCTTTATCAGCAAGGGTCATGTATCACGGATTTCACAGGGCTCAGTGCTGGAATTTTCTCCCTTACTGTTTCAGAAGCTATAGCCTTAAAAGTAGCTCTTAAGTCTTTCCTAACACCAAAAATAGAGGAGCTATCTTCTCTGACTCTTTGCAAGTGATTACTGCTTTATGATCTACTATCTAGGATGACTTTGAACTTGGCGTTATTGTTGAGGATTGCAAATCCCTCCTTTCATCTAGGATAGATATATTTCTTGTCATTGGATTAGAAGAAAACCTAACATGGAAGCTCATAGATTGGCTAGAGCCTACGTTCATCATGTTGGTCTTCACTTTTGGAATTGTATTTCAATTCTTTTGTAATAATATTCATGATCGTTTTATTCTATATATATATATATACATGGTGAATTTAATGAGGAATAAAATGAAGAAGAGGGAGAACAAAGAAAATTAAGTAAGTTCCATTCTACACTTTGTTCTCTCTTTTTTATTTTTATCTCCATTTCTCATTAAATTTATATATACATTTAGTTAATAGATGAAAAGAATCTAAATTATTGACTTTACCACGACCATTGTTCCGTCCTTCCTTTATTGTCATTATCACAGTATCACTGGTGTTATGTTACATTTTTTTAATTTAAAAACTTTTTACCATTGCCCTCTCAATTACAAGTGTAATTATTTTAATATCTGACATTGAATTAAACTTTTAAATTATTTTTAATGATCATATCAAATTAAAAAAATTGATTTTTGTTTTTGAAATTTATCAAGTTTAATTTTTAAATTTTAATGCAAATAACAATTATATTAATATAGATTATTATATGACCATTGCATGTAAACTGATAGAGGAAATTTGGATTCTAATTTTTAACAAAAGAATTCATAAATAAATAAATATATCCATGAAAATAAAAAATTCAAACTCACACCTAAAGTTATGTTTGAGAATTTTAATTATAAGAGAATAAAATGGTTATTAATAAAAATAAATAGAATAATAAGATATGTGCTATCTTATTATATGAAAGTTTAATAAAAAGAAAACAAATCATTATTAATGAAATAAAAATGACTTATATATTATTGTTATAATATTATCTTTATAAATATAATGATATTATATTAAATTTAACTAACGAGGATATAATAGTATTTATTCCGCTTAGTCGCTCAATTTTATCATTGACTACTAATTTAGAGAAAAAGAAAACTTTTAAAAACTAAAAAAAGATATTAAAATCTTGTCACTATATTTTACCTTAAAAAAGAATTCCAGAATGCGGTAATTATTTTATGCTATTGGCGGAATAAACAGCCTAACTTTTTGGTGTCGGATAATACGACAAACGGCCTTCATAACTTTATTGGCAATCTGACTGGAAGATATTGAGGTCGACGTGTCTCTAATCACAAAAGTATTACTTTTCTTAACATCACATTATTTTAAATATACGAAATTTTATGCTACGAGCAAGAATTTATTAAAACATTATTTTAAATATATAAATTTTAATTTTTTTAAAAAAATACTGTATAGTTCATTTAATTTTTAATTTAGTTCTTATAATTTTAAAATTTATAATTAAATTTTTTGACTTATAAATATTTTAATTTAATCTTTATTGTTAAAAATTTATTAAATTTTACTGATATAACTGGTTGTATATTTATTTTAATATTTTGAATATTTATGATTTATGCTAATAAAAAATTAGTAATAAATAATGAAATAAAATTAACTCACATATATAATAAAATATTAATAAAAATATAATAATAACTAAATTAAAAATTATTTTTAATATAAGAACTTAATTATAAAGTTTTAGAATATAAAAAAATTTAAAAATTAAAATTATAACAACTAAAAATATAATTTTTCAATTAATTTTTTTCATTATCAAATCATTGTACGGAGTAAAAAAGTTTAATTTAAAAAATAAAATAAGGAAAACACTATGCTTTTAGAGCGCAACTAAACAAAGATATTGCTTAAGGTTGAGAAATTTGAACAAGTTACCGTTTTTTAGTTATAAAAATATTAAGAATAACATTAATACAGCTTAAATTCAAAAATTGGCCCTAAAATATTTAACTTGAGGGTGAATTCTACATGAAATTCACCTAATCACTTTTATACTAATTTTCTAAACCACTTTACTTTACCTTGTAGCGATCAAGAAAGAGAAGCAGCATTACAAAGGTCAAGAAAACGACAAAACACAAACCCCGAAAGGAACAACATCAACACCTTTTTCTACCAAAGCAAAGATCCCAATTTTATTTTTTATGGCGGCATAAAAAAAAGTATATTTAGAGTTTTTTTTTACAAATTATTTAAGATTAAAATTTGGACACAATTTTTTAAAAATATTTATTAATAAATTATTTAATAAAAATAATATTTAAATATTTTTTAAATTTAAAACTACATTATTGACTATTTTAAGTTGTAATTTAATTAAAAACATTGAATTATAGACGGTACATTTAAGTTTTGTATATATATATATATATATTATTCAGTGAATTCTCAACTAAAATACACTTTATGCCTGTAATGAGAAAATCTATTGAGAGCTCACGCATTTCAAAATTATTATTAAAAGAATATAAAATCTTTGATGCATTATATTAATACAACTATAATATAAAGATATAATTATAATATTATTATTTTTATATTGATATTATTATAATTATATTCTTATATTATAATTAAATATATTAGTGTACTTAAAATTGTGAGTCTATAAAATAATAAATATATATATATATATATATATGAAAGAATAAAATATAAAACTTTCAAGAGATTTAAACCACCCTTTAGGCTTTAGACATTTAACATGGCTTGGCTCCTTCGAACTTAAGATTTAGAGAAAAGTCTTAAATGGTCTCTTATTTTTATATTTTGTAATAAATTGATTTCTTATAAATTAATTATGATAAATTAATTCTTTAAAAATTTTATTTTGTGCAAGTCCCTTATTAATCCTAATGAATGAATGAGTTTAGTACAAATTTAAATTTGCAAAAGACTGAACGGTTATAGTTAATTCGTAAGGACCAAAATGTCACAAAGTATAAAAATGAAAGATAAATTTTATACTTTTCTCTTAAAATTCATCATGTAAAGGAAAAGATGGTAATTAAACCACCAAATTAATTAATTAATTAATTAATCAAAGAAAAAACAAAAACATTAACACTATAAAGGTAGGAAAAAAATTTATCATTGTAACCGACCAGGGTTACTAGGAGAAAAGCGATGCTTTTTCTTCTTTATAAGATATAATACATTTAAAATTGCAAGCTGACTTCGTAAGCTGCAAACAATAAATAATTTTCAAAGTATTCATGATGTTTGTAGTAATTACAATCATGTAGTTAATATCTTGTGGGCTCCTTATTTTGATTCACCCATAATTAAGATTAAAAAAATTCCATTTTTTATGACCAAAATTTGGAAAAATTGAACTTTGTATATACAGTTTGAGTAAACTTTTTTAATGTTACAATTATAAGTATCCTTAAACTTTATCTGTATTAGTTTTCTTACTTATTAATGATTTTAAATACGCATTTATTGCTCTAATAAATACATCTAAAGTTTTACTCTGAAAATATTATTATTCAAAAAAATAAACCCTAATTAATAAAATACTTGTATATAACTGCGAGTTAGGTCTAGTTAGTAAGATTTTAAATTAACCCAACCAAACGCTAATATTTTTCATGAGATGTATGGACAACCACGAGAGAGCTTTATTGAATCTTGTCTATAAAATAGATAGGAGGGATAGAGGTTATGATTAAGTTCAATTCACTGTATAAACTCAAAAGTAAGAATTTAGGGATATAATAAAAGGCCACCCAACAATTATACCATAAAATAAAATGATTCTAAGCACAACTCTTATGCGTGACATTATTTGAGTAGAGAAACTACTAAAATGGAATAATAATTACACTTTATTAATTATTCCCCGTACCCTTGACTAGATTTGATTGTCATGTTAGGCTCGTAACAGTTGGTCGGGATTCAGCTAAAAAATTAATCATGAACTCAGTTTTGTTGGACGTTTATCTATATTTTTAGGACAAGATCTATTAGGCTAAGTAGATATTTTAAGTTAGGATTAATTATATATTTTACTAAACACTTAAAATAAATAACTTAATTAATGATTATTATTATTTGTAAGATTGTGTATAAGAAAATTATAAAATCAAATAGATTGTTGTATTATCATAAATCTTTTAAATAAAAAACATTGGTTTTATTTTATTTTTATCAAGATATCACTTTACATTAAGCTTTTTTAATTAAAAAATTATTCTTATTAAAAAATATTGATTTGGATTTTTCAAATTTAAGTCAAGCTTTTAAAAAAAAATACTCAAGTTTGACCCATTTTATAAAATAAAGTTTTTAATTGAATTTTTTTGATCAAATTTCAAATTTTTTAGTCCAAACTTTTCGACCACAACAAAATTTTAAAGTTAGGATGATGTCTATCCATAACTATAAACACACAATACTTGCAATTTGTTCAAAAAATAAATAACTTAAATGCGTTATAAATAAACATTTTTTATCCCTCAATTTTAATCTTAAAATTAATTTGATCATTTAAAAATAGAGAATATTAACATGGTTTTCTAAATATAAAAGAAAAAAAAAATTTAATCCCTATAACTGCTAGAAAACATCTTTATTTTCTAAAAGACTTAATCTTTAAGAATGATTTCAATATTTTACAAATTTGAATGGCCAAATTAATTTTAAGAACAAAAATAATTTTCTCATATTAAATATGTCAGAAAAATATAATAAAAAAAGTATCCAGTACATGTGTGTATGTATACATGTAAAATTAATCATTTATTTAAATAAACCAAATATTAAACTTCGAGTAACGAAATGTTTTATTGCATTGGGTTTATTAATTTAATGCCACAATTACACAAAATCTTTTGGCTCGCATGTCAATGCTACTACACTATTCTTTACTTTATAATTTTGGTACTTGTTTGTTATGTCGCTAACTCTAACCAAAGGAAAAGGAACAAGAATTTTCTGCATTTTATTATTATTTGGCACAACAAGAACCCCATGAAACAAAGAGTGGGACCAATTTAAAATTTGATTTAAAAGATAAAAATTTTTAATAAGAAAATACTATCTAAAAAGTAGAATTTTATAAATTAAAAAATAATTAAAAATATAAAATAAAAGTACATATAAAAATTATAAAAAAAAAAAGAACGTACCTGCATTTCTTGAATTTATTTCTGTCTTTTAGTAACATAACATCCCACTCTCTCCCTAAAAAAAAAAAAAAGGCCAAAAAGAACGAAAAAAGCACCTTTCAAAATAATATGCTGGCATATATGCTGGCCCACAATATACTTATGCATGGATATAACTGCCAATTTTAAAAGTCCAATCCTCCGTTTCCACATAAAGCTTTGAGATATTAAAGGCTCTATCCACAAACAACAAATTAGATGATTCAATTTACCAATTTACCCTTCAATTTCAAACATTTTGACTCACACACTTCTTACAGTCCACCCCATTCACACCCTACACAACCCCCTCCTACTGAGAGCCTTGCCTCACCTACGGAACGACACATCATCATGTGAAAAAACTAACATTAGGCGGTTCATACATAACCCTAAATAATAAATGTCCAAAGAGAAAATTACGATAATAATAATGATAATCATAGCACATTAAAACCCAAAAGCCTCGATCATTTATTCGAACACCCATTTTCCTACATTAGCGATTTCAACGACCTCGCTTTCACTGGCTTCCTCATTCGCTTCTTCCCGCTATCCCCATTTGCGTCGTCTTCGTCGTCTTCTTCATCTTCCTCGTCATCGTCGACCTCGTAATCGAACTCGCCGTTATCCATCTGCGACGACGAGGACGAAGGAGAAGTAGAAGAAGTGTTCTGGGTGGTTTCTTCGTTCACTTCGTCGGCTTCCGTTATCGTCGAATTTTCAATGCCTTTGAGCTGCTCGTTGCTGTTCTTGTTGTGATTATTATTCCCTTCTCCATTTCTATCGCCTCTTCGCTTCCCCCACAACGGACCGAACCCAGAATAGTAATAGAACGCATACGGGTTCGAAGAAGACGTCGACGAAGAAGCCCTCTTCGCGGCACGTGCTTTCGCGCGCCTTGCTCCAGCGGCGCCGGCAACCGCAGCAGCAGCCGCCGCCGCCGCTTTCTTTGAAGAAGAGGTGTTGTTATTACTATAACTACCGCTGTTACTATTATTATATGACCTAAGCAATGATAAATGATGCTCACAGAATGATTGACCTTGTTTAGCTTCGTTCTTGCAATGCCAATTCTTGCCGTCGGTCTTCTGGCAAAACGAGGTCGTTTCGTCCGCGATTCTCCTCTCATCGATATCGTCGAGCACCTTCGCTTCATTGTCTTGGGCGACGACCATATCCTCTATCTTGGGAAGTGGCTTCGTCTGGTCTTCGGCGTCCATCATTGACGCGACGCTGCGTTTTGATCAGAGCGAGAAATTTGGGAGAATTACTTTGCAGTATCGAAGAAATGCTGGAGAGAAAAACCCTAATGTAAAATATAAGTAACAGCGCGAATTGAAGAGTACGCGGGGGTTAATCAGTTACCTCTCGACAGCGCCAATAGAATCGCCGCGACTTCCATTTCCAGTGAAGCTATCTTCTTCTCCGTCGAACTGAGAGAAGCAAGGAAGAATAGTGAGAAATGAGGGATACGATAATCATTGACCTAATTGAGTGTTGCAAGTAATAAACACAATCGAACGAGCAGAATTTAGAGTGTGTCAAGAACTCTTAAGCAGGAAATACGGAAGAATGAGGGGAAGAAAAACCCTAATATTGAAATGC
Organism: Delonix regia; assembly: GCA_037074485.1. Taxonomy (NCBI): domain Eukaryota; kingdom Viridiplantae; phylum Streptophyta; class Magnoliopsida; order Fabales; family Fabaceae; genus Delonix; species Delonix regia. The sequence goes on from CM073460.1 coordinate 19,419,293, forward strand.
AGGGAATTAAACGAAAGTGGGTGATGGAAAGGGTTCTCGAGGTAGATCTGAAACCGAAAAAGGAAATAGAAGATTGAGAAGAAGAGAGGAACCTGGATGGGCGAGTCGGAGCCGAAGGGGATCACATCCCATGGCGACTGGTTCAGCTGGCACACGTGCGTCTGGAAGGTGTCGTCGAGACCGAGAGGTACGGAACCAACACCACCACCACAGAGCTTCGCGTTCTTGCGGATCCTCATGGATGGAAAGGGAAAGGGAAGATACGAAGATTCGAGAATGGATTCCTCCCTGTAACTAATTTCTTTCTCTCCGTCGAGAGATCTCTCTTATTTTTTCGCTTTGCAGATCTCACAGAACTCGATAATCAGGGTTTGGCTGGCCTGCTTGCTTGCTTGCTTGCTTTCTCGGCCCTTCATATGTTTCTACTTGCTTTGCTTCGTGGACGATGTTGCCCCTAGGTTTTTCAACTATTTACGTTGAGAATGAGGGAGTTTATTCGCGAAATCTGCCGCTATTACACGTCACTGCGGCTGTCCAAAAGCGAATTTTAAATAGGATAGGGAAGAGGGGAAGCAAGGGGAATCATCACATAAATGCACGCCACAGTAAAGACTCTACACCCGTGGTTGAGATCCCAATAAGACTCTTTAATACTTAAAAAACACATATAGAATTTCGTTGAATTATACATTTAATTCAATAAAATTTCAATTTTGATTAAAAAAATTATCAATTTCAATTTTTGAATTTAAAAAAAGTTCTGCGTATATATTTTAATAGTCAACGTTGAATTTGTTAAAATTTATATGCGAGTTCCTACTTTCTACATGCAACATAATTGTTTCTTGTAAGGAAGAAACTGACCAGAAAGGGTATTTTCGTCATAAAAACGGATAACAATTTTTCCCAAAAGGGATGGAATCATTGAGCGTGTGATACACGCGCGAAATCCTACATGCAGGAGTAGTGGCCAGCAAAGCTGGCCCAAAGAAAGGTACACGGAGGGTCCCACAGGAGAGAGAGGAATGGACGGTGGGGATGAAGGACGCGAAATTTATGTGAGGAGGAGCGCACATGATAGGAACTAGAAAGTTGAACTTAGTATCAGATACCAAAGCTTGAAATGTGTGGAGTTATATGTATAATAGACATTTATGGAGTTTGGAATAGCGAAGGCCACTGCCATACGTGGCACTCTGAGGTTGATTCCTAAGCCGAAGTACAACAAATAGGAAATTGATTTTCGTTTTTTTCATTGCTCTGAAATATATATATATATATATTGGAACAAAATGTGGTGAAACTAATTGGAACCCAATGGTCAAATCAGAAGGAATCCAGTTTGGCCGTTAGCTGTATACAAGGTAGTTATGGTTGAATGAAAAAAAAAGGCGCTGAAACTGATTTTTTTAGGTACACATTTATAAAATTTATAAAATTAATTGTATAGTATAATTATTATATAATATATTAAAAAAATGAAAATAATATATTATATTATATTAATTGTATATCAAATTAAATAATTTATTATTTTTATATTTTGACTTAATTATTTTTAAATTTGATTTATGAGCCCAAATTTTTTTTAATTTTTCAATTTATTTCCTCTATATTTTATTTTACAATAATCTAAACAGAAATTTTAGTTTATAACTTTGTTAACTTACCTATATACTCCTTTATTTTTTTAATGATTCTTCAACTTTTTAATTTTATTCTTATTTTTAATTTATGAACTAACATTTTGTGGAATCACTAAAAAATAAAAGTAAAGAGAATAAATTAAAAATTATTAAACAAATTTTGATTTCATAAATAAAATGTAAAATAGTAAGGTCAATATATAAATACAACAAATCATTTTGAATTAGCATACAATTAATATATTTTAATATGTCATTGTTACGTGTTTTCTCCTAAGTGTGTCACATAATAATTGTACTAATGCAATTAATTTTATAATTGTACAAAAAATGACATCATCTTTTTTATTATGTTTAGGATAATCTTGATTTTATTTATATTCCCAAACCATTTTAATGCTGTATTTTTTTAGAATGGATCACCTCAAATTATAAACTCAATAAATGTTATCAATAATTAGATAGAGAGTGGAGTGTAATCAGGAACTAAAAATGTGTAGCTTTCTCTTTTTCTATGAAAAAAAATAGTATTAGATTGATTTTTCACTTTTATACTTTGTAACAATTTAGTTCCTCACAAGTTATTCATGACAAATTAGTCCCTCAAAAATATATTTTATACTAAATCAGTCACTCATTAATCCAAACAAAAAATTAAATCTGTACAAATTTAAATTTTTGAAGAACTAATTTGTTACTGATAATTTATGAGGGACTAAATTATTACAAATGTAAAAATAAATAACCAATTTTGTACTTTTCTCCATTTTTAACTCACTCTTTCTTTTAGCTTTATTCACTTGATAAGTTTTATACTTTAAAATATCCGAATTCTGTAATTTTTTCAATTTTTATATTCAAAATTTTCATATTAAACAGAAAAAATAAATATATTATCTTTTTTTATAAGATAAACTAATTCCTTTGAATTAACAACATCTTGCGTATAAAACAAAATCACACAAGTAGGCCAACGTATTTTATTAATTAATACAGAACTTATCAAACATAATTTTTTTAACAAAATATATTTTTCAACAAATTAATATATCTAGATATATATATATATATATATATATATACACATTTTTATATATTTTATTTCTTCTGTTCTGCGAAAATGAGTAAAGAGAAGCAGGGATTGTGGGGCACATACACAGTGAAGACAAGAGTTGCAGCCAGTTTGTGGAGCAGCTGTGGGTAGAAAGCACCTACCTTTTTTCAATCTCTTTTCTGTCTCTCTTTTCTACTCACACACAAATTATTAATATATAACTAAATAGACCAATAATACTAGCTTTCATTGAGATCTGAGGTCACATAGATTCCATATTCTATTGGTGAAGATAGCTTATGCAATTTGCCCTTTAATGTCCACGATGAAGGAGAAAGATTGCTCCATGTTTTTGGATTAGTTCAAAAAGCAATTCAACAATATCATTACAACTACATTTGGTACCTACAAAAATTAGGCAACAAGTCGCATCCGAAGTGGGAATTTGGATCTCTTGTGATAATTTATCTGCGTTGCTATCCAAAGGTATATTATTAAAGTGATGGTAAGATTTCACGTTTGTATTTAAAATTTAGACATTGAATATGGTAATTTTTTAAAGTCAAAATTGATCATTTTTTAAAATTTAAAATAACCATTACAAATAATTTAAAAATTACCATTTTTGACGTCCAAATATTAAAAATTACAAATAATTTATGTTAAAAAGCTATATGGATCCTCTGTTAGAGGTATTTATTGGCTGGACTGGGTTGAATTTGAATAAGACTTGGATTCAATCTAAATAAAGGTTAGGGCAAATTTTTTTAACTTGGGACTTGGCTTCTTAAGTAACGAGTTAGTAGGATAAACTAAGACAAGTTATTTATTTTTGATTTGCAAAATATTTAAATTAATAAAAAATAATTTTTAAAAATAAAAGTAAAGCTAAATGAGATTTGAAGTTAAGAAATATAATAAAAAATAAGATTTGAAAATTAATTATTTAAAAAATATATTATAAATAAAATTTAAAATAAATTATAAAAGATAATATTTTAAAATAAAAATATGACGGTGCCAAACTGAGTATCAAGTGAAACCAATACTTGTCTCAGCTTGATAAATTGTAATTTTTTTTTTATTTTGATGCTTATAAGTCATAACTGGACAAACTGGATGATGGGTTTTGTTGCCCTGTTAATCTCAAAAAAATATTTATTAGTCTTGATATATTTATATTACAGTTAATTTGGTGTATTAGTTCAAATAAAATTAATAAAAAAAAGAAATTATTAAAAAATAATATTATTAAAACTGATGCATCCGTACGAATATTTTTCCATTAATCTATGCTGTAAATGGGCCCTTGAACCTTATTCTTCAACTCTCTGCCTCTTTACAGAAAACCATCCAATTTTTCACCATTTTTTAGCCTCTTTATTTTCATTATTTTTTACATCTAAGTGGATTCCAAATATTTACAGGCAGGAACAGAAATTTAACATTTATTTATTTACTAATACAAAAATATGTAGTAGTAGAATAGAACCTGCATAATACTGTGGAGCAATGTTTCAACATGACTTTCAAGGCTAGATGAAACTACTGCAGAAGATAATTAACTACCATTGGAGTTGAAGATGACAGAGTTTTTGGGTTAGTTCTATACATGAAGTATTAATGGAAGATCTCTCTCTGTGTGCTTCTTTCGTCTCGTCTTTTTCTATAGCTTGCAGATAGCCATAGGCTATAGCTTACGTTTCTCTTATTTTCCTGCTGAACGAACAGGGTTTCAGATTCACTTTTGTCTCTTTTCATTTTGACCCGATATGGAATTAATTTCTGTGCACAAAACAGAGTTTATTCAGTGCTTTCTTAAGCTTTTCTATCTTGATCAGGAAAATTGGCGACAATGAATGATGAAATCCTCGACATGCTACAGAAAAACAGGGAATCATCCCGGGAAGTTCGTGTCCGATAATGTCGTCAAGAACAAGAACCTGCAGAGAACTTCTTGTCGTTTATTTGACTGGTGAGAAAATAGTGAGAAAAGCAAAAGCAGTGGAAAAGATTCAAGCTTTGGTGTTCTGGGGTTTTCTAGAATTCAGGGTAAGAAGAAAATGGAGGTGGAAAAGTGAATTGAGAAAGAAGGTGGAAGATATAGTTGTTTGCAGGGGGTCCAATTTTCTCCCATTTTCTTGGGTTTTCGTGTCTGAATTGGAACTGTGAGAACTCAAATGGGTTTGTTTTGTGTCACTGTTTACACAGAAACGAAAGTGAAAGAGGATAATCAAGGATCGATTCAGCCTCTTGAAACCCTAAATCAAGTAATGCATGAGAATGTAAACCCTTCAACAGTAAACCTAGAAATATAGAAGTGCATGCATAGCAGAGCAATCACAGGATATAAAAAATTCTTAGGGAAGAAAAACAAAGGTCTACTGCATACTGGTCTTCTGATAGAGTATAAAAATGAAAAAAATATATTTATAATTCATCACTTATCACAAAATTATTATTTTAGTCTCATGCATAAAATAGTCATTCATTTATTAGAAAATGTCACATTTTGTCCTCTATTTTTAAGAAATTATATAATTTAATCTCTCTACCAAATCCCAAAATCTTAATTCTAAAGGACTAATTTGGTATTTTTTTAAGAAGTGGGGGGACTAACTGTAACATTTTTCAATAAGTAAGGAATTATTTTGAGCATTTCATTAAGTGAGGAATAAAAATAATACTTTTATATTTATAATAAGTGAGAGCTCAAAAAAGTATTTTACTCGAATACGAAAAATATGAGAAAAGAAAAAGAAGAGCAAGAAATTAAACATATTAATAATGAATGAATCTAATCTAGATCTTCACATCTTTTAGTAAAAACATGAAGTCACATTTGATTATAATAAATTATTGGATAAAAATTTAAGAGTCCTGATTTACGGCTAGAAAATATAATTGTATGCAATTATATTAATTTAATATAAATTTAAATTATTAAATTTTCATCCAATGATTCACCGTGATCAAACATAATCTCATATTTTCATCAAAACATAAGTAGATCCAAATTGGGTCAAGTGACACAGTCATTTTAGCAACTATTTATTAATTCTTACACCAACTTATAACTTATAGGTAGTATATTGACGGATAGTCTCTCTTGTTTTTTTTTGTTTCGGTTTTTTATTCGTATTTCTTTTAATAGTGAAGCACAAGACCTTACCAGTAGAGAAAGGGCAACAGGCATGATATAGAGGTTGATGTCAGATTTGAGACTTATGTTGACCAGAGATTCGAATTTTTTGCATTTGAGATTTAGATAATTGAATTTTTATCTAATAATTTATATTTTAATAATATTAAATAATTTTATCAATTTTTAAAAATCTAAACTATTAAATTTTCATGTAACAATTTAGATCTTATTAAATTTACTAGCATTTGAATTCCCAAATGCAGATAATTCACTTTAGTTGAAGAGAAGCAGCACTTGAGTTATGATTGGAATGACAATCTAAGAATAAAAGTCTAAATGTACGGGCCTAATGAAAAGAAAATAAGTAATTTAACTAGAATAAAAGTAACAAATATTTTTTTATTATAATTCTTAAGCAAAACTCAAAAATGGCTGGATGTGGAATTCTGAACTTTTGCTATTGGGATCCAATAGTAAAGAATGTTGTACAGCCGTTTGCCTCTCTATCCAAGAGGTTTTGTTATTTTTCTTCTTTTAATTTAATTTTTTTAAAGCTCTTTTCTTCTGCGTTGATAAAAGACAACATCCCTTGATGTTAGATGCCAACATTAGGATATCTTGAGTTCAAGATATGTAAAAATTGAACACAAAACATTTTAATACTTTATGAATAAAATTTTGAACATACAAGTCTAATGAAAAGGAAAAGGAAGCAATTTAACTTGAATAGAAGCAAAAAATACTTTTCATTATAACATTTGAAAAAACTCAAAAGTAGCAAAATATAAAATTTGAATCTAACATCAGGGGATTCTGTACAGCTATTTATCCTTCCATGTAGGGAGATTCTTTTTTCTTAAAAGAAAAGTTTGTTCTTCTTTGTTAGGAGAAGACAGTATCTTCATTATTAGATCCCCACAACAAAGAATTTTAAATTCATGACATATAAGAATCGAACACAGAAATTCTCAACACTTCATGAATAAATTTTAAATATAATATTTAAAAGTTTTCAGGCTGGGCATTTTGTTTAGTAAATTTTTTCCCACTAAGGAAAAGGGAGTAGAAGTAGCAGGTTTTGCTGGGGCTGTGGCAGAGTGATCAGAAGCAAACTTGGCTTGCAAATAAAAACTGCTGATTTGCAAGCAAGCAAGCTTTGACTGCCACTCACATGTGCCTTATAACATGCAAACTGATGGGCCCCTACTTCTCTCCCACTAGCCACATCCTCTTCTCTCTTCTCCTCCTCCTTCTTCTTCTTCCTCCTCCTTTCACTTTATCCTTGTGTGTTTTCAAGCTTGCTTTGCAGGAGCAGCCTCTCATCATCAAAGCAAGCTTCTGTGGTCTAAATCTTGAGCTCAGATTATCCCCATAATACTCACAAACGATATACACTGACACGGACTCGTCACTATACATATATATATATACATATGATAAGGGCTTGTTTGTATGCCAGAGTTATCTCTCGTCTGCTATATGAGAAGAGTCAGTAGGGAATCAGAGAAAGTACACGAGCTTTGTACTATACATAATGAATACTAGTTTTGCTCACTAAAGTGAAGCCACAGCTGGATGATCTCAATTTTTATTACGCCAATTTTTTGTCTTTTTTTTTAAAAAAAAAGATAGATAAAAAACGAGTAGTATTTACTTAAGTAGTCGAGATCACTGAAAGATGTGGGACTTGTTTTGTGTTTATCTAAGTTCTAAGAACTATTGGTTAAAGCACCGACCCTGAAATCATGAAGATTAACACTTCATTTCCTGTGGCGAGGTTCATATTTTATTACTACTGTACTAGTAACTCACCCTTTTGAGTATAATTATTAGCTACTAAGGGGAGTTTTCTAAATAAAAGAAAATAAGGGATTATTATATTTTAGGTCCTTATAGTTTCACTTAATTTTTATATTTAATCCTTATACTTTAAAAACTTATGATTAGATCATTATACTTTGAATTATTTACAATTTAGTCGCGGTTACTATAATTTTGACAATATTTTATTCTATATGTAAGTTAATTTAGCTTTGATATACTTTTACATCTGTTGTTATTAATATAAATCATATAATAATAAGAGTATTAAGATAGTATATAATAATTAGTTACATTAACAAAATTTAATAAACTACTTACATAATTTTAATTGTACAGATTAAATTAAAATATTTGTAAATTGTAAAGACTTAATTATATATTTTAAATAAAAAATTGACTAAAACTATGGGTGAGAAAAGGTATAATTTTCCTGAAAAATGAACTCCTTTTGAAAGTTCCCCTAGAGGTAGCAAATTTCAATAATGTATAGGAAACATTGAGACTATGTAAGTTGACTTTGCATATGAATGCCTCCAAGAGAAGTAGTGCCTTACAAGATTAACTTAATTTGATTTTTGGAGCCTTAAATAATTCTAATATGGTAAATCAGAGTAACACCGAAAAAGAAAATTATTTTTTCTTTTATGAGGCGTAGGAAGTTTATTTTTGGGTCAATTTTTCCATCAATAAACAATTCCTCTCCAACTGGTCAATTTGTAAATCAATCATAACTAGGTTCCTCTGGTGATATTAAGGACTCACATCCTACGTCAATTTAGTGCATATAAAAAATTAGTTAAGATCTTCTATGTACTAACCCCAAAATTTAAATTGGAGCCGTAGAAATAAAGAGCATACCTCAAAAGAAAGAGAAGTTAACCCCTTAGCCTTGAAAATGAAATCTCAAGGTAAATTTTACAATTAAATATAATTATATTTAAGGAAATTATGCAGATTAATTGAAATATAATTAAAAACAAGGAAAAATTTCACGTGAGGACTATAAGTTGCTTTTAATATCACTAAAGGGTATTATATTTTGTAATTATGCTAAGGACTTAGAGTGATGTTATGAATTTTCAATGAACAAAAATTCACTTAGCCTTAATAAATTTAATAAATTCCCTTTAAAACATGTTTTGTTAACAAGTTTGGATGTTTTATTGTCCCTCCTATCATATGTTCTGGTTTTTATATTTTGAATCTTCATCATTCTTTGAAAGAGGAGATACACGCTTTGTAATGAGATATTATCTTGATTTTTACAAATCTTACAATATTATTGGATAAACTTGTAATGATAGTGTTTTGGCTTACATTTGAAACTTTATCATCTACATTCCCATAGTACCTTTAATCATCAACACTGCTGATGTAAGAAAAGGGGAAAAGCCATTTTTATCTAAATACATAAAACCCTTTGTTACAGAAAAAAGAGAATAAAGAAATAACAAAGTCACCATATACTACATTAAATATGTAAAAATAGTAAAACCCACTTATTAGTTTGGGAAGGCTCAATGATAATAAATTTTCATCGTAACAAGTTATAATCAGCAAGATAAAGTAACGAACTAGAGTAGTAATAAAAAAAACATAAATCTTGGTATTAAAATTAGTGTGTTTCGTTTATAGGAATTGATTTGAATAAAGTGAATAATATAATGTTGCAATGTTTAAAACAGTCTGACATACTTTTTATCTTTTAGTTTAGTTAGGTCAAAAAGAAGGCAAAAATAAGTCACTATTGAATATATTAAATAAATAAAAATAGTATATTTTCTTGTCAACTTGAGAATCCTCAATGGTAAGAAATTTTTATCGTAACAAATGTAAACAAGTAAAGTATGATGAATGAAATAGGATGGTAAAAACCATATACTAGGCTAGTAAACTTAGCATGTCTTGTTTATTACTATTTATTTTTAGTATGACATTTGTTTGTCAGAGTTACATATCAACTGAGCTATTATTATTGCTTATTTTTACATTTGCTACATCCTAACTTATAGTTTTAACATTTATTATTTGTCGATGTAACTTCTACTTTCATGATGACTTAGGTTTATTGGAGTTATGTATCAACTCAACTATAATTACTATTGTTTTATTCTTTTGTTACCATTGGGCTTCCAATTTTAACATATATTGAATGCAAAAATAACTATAGATTTTAATACAACTTTGGTTTGTCAAAATTACAAATCAATTCAGTTATTATTATTGTTGATTTTTTTCCTTTGTTACCATTAGGAGGCTTTATGGCACATAGAAAATTAAAGTATCTCTCTAAGGGCATTTTTGTGCAATGAAAGTTTATAAAATGTCTCTAGGTCATTTAGTGTAATTATAAAATATAATGTCCTTAAATGAAATTCAAGGCAACTTATGGCCCTTAAATGAAGTTTTCTCTAAAATCAAAGTCTATCAAATGTTATTGTAATTAACAATATTTAGTAATATAAGAAACAAGGTGCACTTAAAATTTGGAGGAGGAAAAAATTTAAATGTGAGATTTTTTGTTTATCAAATAAAAAAAAATTGTTTCCATGAGCTTTATAAAACACTTTTATTCTAACTAATATTGAGTTAATATTGATTGATAAAATTTAAAATATTGATGAATCAATTATGACACAATTTAATTGGAATAATCAACATCCATTAGTAGTAATATTTTCTTGATAATTTAAAGTAGTTAATTTGTAATTAAAAATTTTAGTCAAATACAAGTAACTAACTATAAAGGTAAAATCTTTGATGCACTCACAACTTTGAGTACACCAGTACACTTATAATTATGTCCTTACATTAAAATTGGGTATACTGGTGCATTCAAAATTATGAGTGTACCCAAGATGACAACAATTGTAGATGAATGAATTAATCAACGTGAACATAATTAAATAGTCTCAAATTGAATTGAATAAAATTAAAAATTAGTGAGTAAAATAGGTAAAAATTCCTTAGTGCTTCTTTTATCAATAATTCAAAGTGCCATTTGTCAATATTTTGATGCATCACCTGTTGACATTTGTGGGAGGTAAAATTGCTTTAGTATATATAATAGATACATTACAACAAAAATGCATATACCCATAGTCACTTCTAGTGACATATTGGATGACTTTAGGTATAAATAATTTATACCTATAGACAATTTAAAAAATGATGTGTAGATTTTTTTTTATATAAAATTTCATTTAGGCATAGCTAATAGTTAATTAAACTCTAAATAAAAAGATTCATACCACTTAAATCTTAAATATATGCTTAATGAATTTTTATATTTTTGTAGCAAGGAAAAAATCCAAATTTATGTGTTGCTTTTGTAAAACAGTTATAATAGTTAGAATTAGTTATGACTGATTTAGTTTGCTTAGTCACTTCTAGCGTGTGTTATGGGAAAAGTTAGATACTATGTTGATGTTCTGTACCATATGCCATCCACAAATAGATAGATAAATTGAAGTTGTTAACCACACTTCAGGAACTTTGTTTCGAGCTATTCTTAAGAAGAATTTGAAGTCTTGGAAAGAGCGTTTACCTTTCATTAAGGTTGCTTACAACATATGTATGCATTCTTCAACTAAATTTTCTCCCTTTGAAATTGTTTATGACTTCAACTCTATAACTTCTTTGGATTTGTTGCCTTTTCCTTTGAATAAGATTTCTAATTTGGATAGAAAACATAAAGTAGAGTTCGTTAAAAAGATACATGAAGAATTATGTCAACATATCATGGAGCAAAAAAAATGAGATGATTTCAATCCAAGGATATAAAAGGGAGGAAACAAGTTTCTTTCGAACTTGGTGATTCAGTCTAAGTCCAGTTTTGATGTAAGCATAAAAAACAAGAGGTATGAAGGTATCAAAGATGAGTTGACTTTACCTTTATGACCAATTGCAAGAATGAGTGCCAAAAAGTTCAAGGAATCACTTCAAAATTATGTAAGAAGAATATTAGAAATTATGGAAGATTAAGATTCCATGAATGGCAATGGGATTCTGCATAATCAAATGGGATCAAATCTTCCACAAAGATCTAATATGTGTTCAGTTAATTATTTTAAGTACAAAAATTTGACCTTTTGGGCCCTAGTTAATGAGTTGTAGGAAGCCCATTCACTTATGAGTTATTTTTCTTTGATGTAAGAGGCTTAATTTTTTGTTTAGACTTTAGTTTATATGTTATGGAAAGATTAATTTCATTTTTAAGGGTCTATTTCTCTATTTAGGATATAAATACTCCTATGGACATATCATATTATTATTCAGTCAAATAAAGGCTTGAGTTTTCTTCTTAGCTTGGCCAACTATTTATAGGGGTGGATAACTTGTTTTCTTTTATTGCAATAGGAATTAATTCTTATCAAGATGATTGCTTGCTGCAAATTCATTCTTATTTATAATCAACTTATCATTTGTGTTTCCATTTGCATCGTCATTTGGGATTCAATAGGTTGGGCATTTTATTCTTTTTTGTGTTTTAGTGATGTCGTGTTTTCTAGGGTTTTCAAGTTCTTCATAACCTTTGGGTTCCATATTAAGTTAAGAAAAGAAAGATTTCATAAAGTGAAAATCAAAACTCAATGCACGAGGAGATAACTCTTTCATAGTATTGGAGAAAATCAATGAAAATGCTTGCAAGATAGATTTTCTTGACTCTTATCAAGTTTGTCTTACTTTTAATGTGAGTGACCTTTCTCCTAATCTTGCAAGCTTGATTTAAGGATGAGTCCTTTTGAAGGGGTAAGGAATGATGAGGATGTATAAAGACATGAACTATCTAATGGAGAGGATGCATAAGGCCTGGATTTTCAAGTACTAATTGATCCTATAACATGAGCTTAAGCAAGAAGCTTTAGGAAGTCATGCAAAGCTTAGTAGGGTGTCTGCTTATGAAAGAGATCAAGTTAGGCTTAGGAAAAGGAAACACAATCCTTTAATTTAATTTAAGCCCAGTCTTCAATAATATATATATTCAAGTCCCACCAAATGAAGGCTCAATTACTTTAGGTTAAGTTATTTTGTTATTTGGCTATTGTAGTAATGTTTTAGGCCCTGTTTGCACAATTTTGGGCCTAAAATATGTATAGTTATATGTTAAACTTTTATTTTAATGTTCTAAGTTATTTTCAGGCTCCTTTGATTTAAGTTATTGAAGGCCCAAGAGAGGATACAAAATTATGATTTCTTTAGGATTTTAATGCTTATAAAAGGCTTGAACTTCTACTTGGTTAACGGACTTAATTTGATAATACAACTTGTAAGGAATTTTTCCTTCTTAGTTCTTTGAGGACTTATTGGTGATTAAAAGTGTTCTTGTAAATTGTAATCTCCAACCCTATATGAAATTAGTTTCCAATTCCTTATAGCTATAGGGTCAATTTCCTTTGTTTTAACCTCTGTTGATGATACAAGTTGATTCCAAAGTATTATGTCAGGTCTCGCAACATTATTCATTGAGGTTTGTATTATAATGGAATAGATGATTTCCTTGGATGATTTGTTTAATATGCTAGAAAGGAATCCCACCCTTTTCCTTTAGGAGACGACTCCCTCATTTGTGGTAATCTTCACTCTTTCAGGGATTTTCTCATGTACCATGTACTTGTCATCATCATTCTCATCATCCAACATTCCTTGAGTCCTATATATCATAATTTCTGAAATTTAAATTCATTAAAATTTTTTTCTAATTATGAATGTGTTAAAGAACTTTAAGAATGAAATTTCAATATAAATGTGTTTCGTACTCACATATTGGTGTTACCATTACTTCTTGCTTGAGGCAATTTCGTTGTGGTTAAATTAGAGTAAGACTCTGCAATAACATGTATGATATTTGTATATACCGTCTAGAAACTTTTTACTAAAAAAACTTACTTTTCTGTAGTAACAGATCTAGACCGTTGGATAAAATCCAATGGCCCAAATCTACTACTGTAGAAAATTGCAGAAATCCCCTATAGTAGGAGTTTTTTGCTTTTCCTTATTTGTATAAGCCAATAAATTTTCCCATAATCTCTTACATGACCATTCATATTGAGCAAATTTAAGATTTCTTATTGCTATAAAAATTATCAGTTAAATCAAAAAGTGGGTAATCAAGCTAAGTTTAGTCTTTAAATGACTATTTATTGCAATATGGTTTTGAAAAAAAAATGTTGTGCTCCCTAAGGAGGTTTTTTTTTTTTTTTTTTAATAAAGGGTAAGGCTTCACATAGAACAAAGAATGTGAAGCAACAATATGATATTGCCAAAGAAAGGTCTTGAATTGATTTGTAGTAACATAATTGAAATAGAGATATAAATCAGGGGATCCAATTGTAGTGATATAGAATTAGGAAGTTTCATCAATAGTCAAGCCTTAAGGATTATAATTTGGAGATTGAATAAAATATTACATTTGGAAAACTTGGAAAGCTAGCTATTGATAGTGTGTTTGGTTTAGTGTTTAAGAAGTTAAAAAGCCTGTTTGCACACCTAAGTGGAGGTTTGGCTTGCAAATATTATCGTTTGGTTTAACATTTTATTTTTTCCAAAATCAATTTGCCCTTCAAACCCTATTTGGACATAATTGAAAAATAGTTATTTTTGCATTGAATGAACTGTATGGATGACAAAAATCAATGTTCAAACAAAAATTTTCAAATATAAATCACAGTTATGCAAAATCACAGTTGACCAATATTAATTTTAAAAGCAAGTTGGAGTCATCCATGAAATTTCATATATTTTAGCAAAGGACAAATTAATGGAGACAGTAAAAGTTAATATCCGAATTTGCTATATTTGAAGGCATCAACTGCATTATTTTCTATATTTGAAAGCTTATCTACATACAAGTACAAATAACTTGAAAACATATCTCTCTAAAATGTAATTTGACATTTTGTTTAAACAAGAAGAAAGTGTTTAGACTTGATACAGAGCCCTAAGGTTATGAAGAGTTGTTCATGGGAGGTACTTGTCCCTGATGGAATAAAAATTCACTTATTATTTCTCACAATGGAGAAAGAAAGAGAGAACTATGAAATATAACTATTGCAAGGCAGTCAATTGAGTACAAATTTTGGCTTGCATTTATTCTTCAAACTGGCAGTGTTTTCCCTATATTTTTCTCTCCTTTTCTTCCTATTGTCTATCTAGCTTAGCCTGCATATTGGCACGGTCTTCCTCTTACAACCTATCCATTAGAATATGTAATTGCTCACACGCTTGTTTGATTATAATATATACAAAAAAATCCACATCAACTTAATTCACAGTCTTTCTTTTTTAGGATTTCTTTCCATATCCTTTTCTATGCACGTATCTCGATTGCTCACCTAATATAGTAGTTAAGATCTCGTCTCTAGTTAATAGTGTTTGAGTGTCTTTAGATTGTTACCAAATTATGATCTCATGAATGCGCTTATGCAATTATTGGAATAATTAGAACTGTAAATTATTAGACATAATTGAATGTAGAATGAAAGTCAATTAATTTATAAGACATACATGAATTTCCTGTGACTGCAGGTCAGGCTATACGACTTTGCCTTCTTTAGTGTGATGTGTATGTTGCAACTCCTAAACTCAATCAAATGGTGCCTTTTCTCTAGTAATGGGATCCTTTTGTATTGTAATTTGAACAAAAATACTTAAAGTTATAAGAGGAAGATAAAGCAAAAACAACAAGATGTAATGCTAACCGTTGACTCTTTACCTTTGCAAATGATCGTGTCCCACATGTTTACTTTATAAGTTATTTAGTCCTATTTATTTTATTCTTGTTACTTATTGATTGCAATGAAATTAATAACATTATCCATTAAAGTCAAAGAATACATGTTAGATTAACTTGTGAAGAACTAAATACCTTAAACTTTTCAAATTCAAAGTACTGACATGGCCAATCCAATCTTTAACATTGACCAGGTTGATCTAGCAGCTTCTCTTTTTTCATTAGTCTCGCACTTCATGTACAATGTGTGCAAGTTGGCTTTCCAATTCTTGAAAAGTCGTTGCATAGTACTAAGACAAAAAGGTTTTATTGCCATCTCTCGTCGATTGTCCATGACTTCAAATTTATCCTGCAAACAATAAACATAAAAAGTTAGACTTTTAAACATACTTAAAGCATATTATGTTATCTTTTTGTATTTAAATATTTACCTTAACTTTCAACCATAGTGTTTCCCCATCGTTTGCAAAAATTTTAGCCCACTCATCATCTTTGAATGAGACAGTTGTTTGAACCACCCACCAATAGTAACTGACTAGGTCTTGTGCCTTTTATCTTACAACTCTACCAATATCTTTTGAAACATCAAATCTTTCCACTATATTTGGTTTTGATATCAACTGAAATACTATTGCACTTCCCTCTAATCTTTTTGAAAGTGCTACAAGATGCTATGATATGTAAAGATAAAAGTATAATAAGACACTCATAAGTAGAAATTTTTTTTTATCTTATATATTTAAGATGAATGAAGAGATACCTGCACTACTCTGATCCCGTGATGGCAATGTGAGAGGAGAAGTCTCAAGTTCTTGCTTGGTATCACATTGTGAAGGGGGTGGAGAATATCTACACTCTCATTCACCACCTCTCAAGGGTTCTTGTGATTGTAAGGGTGATGTGACTTCACCCTGGTTATCATATCTCTCTCAACCACTACTACATGTGAGTCCTCTTACACCTTATTATCCTTCCCTACTACATCTAATACCAAATATTTACTACAACAATTGCAAATTTAATAAAAGTTACAACAAATTCAAATATTTAATTGACCATAGAGAATTAAATAGTACATATTAAATAGGTAGAAAATGCATATTTGTTTAATTTTAAATGTTGATTCATAAATTACCACAAACTTAGCTTTCATTCATTAGTGTCTATGTCGTTTGCATCATCATCATCATCATCATCATTAAGTATGTCACCTTCTTGTTCTTTGTCATTAACAACATCTTCATCATTGTCATTAATGAAGTCATCTATTATATTAGTCATATGTGGCCAACTTGTTTTATAAACTTTACTTGTAGAATTTATTTCTTTTGGTTCAACATCTACCCTATATAAGGAGACCATGATGTCATTTCCAATGTCACTAGTGTGCACCTCATGTAGTTCAAATTCCTTTTTGCTAATACGTATTGTCATTAAGTAGTTCCTCTTCTATATTACTGACACCATTATCATCCACTATGGGCATGTTAAATAGGTCACAAGGATTGGTCTTGACAACTACAAACCAATCTTTGTCATTCATATAAAAAAATTTGTTCTGCTTGTGATTCCAAGATAAATGGCTTATTGCTTTGCCATGAATAATGAATGTTCATTGTTGTCATTCCAAACTTGTCAACCTTGTATCCTTTTCTTAAATGCTTCGCATCCCGGCAATGACATTTGAAGACATGTACTTTACTATTTCTGATATATGTCAACTCATATATGTCCACCAAGACACTGTAATACTCTTTCTCAACATCTAAATCATCACCCCTCATAAGAATTCCACAATTTTGTATTCTCTTACTCGAGACACGATCTTTTATGTGATATCTAAACCAATTCACTACAAATGTTGAATAGTAGAGAACCAATTTGAGGAGGCCATTAGCTAAACTTAGAAGTTCATCACTAGCTTTACCATGTGCATATAACTTTGAAACCTATATGCAACAAGTGGTATTGAATAGATTATTGGATGAGGTGAAATAATGAACTAAAGCATAGGAACCTACATGTGCATGAAACCATGTTAAGAACTCTTCCATCGTGGAAGCATGTGTATCTAACTCTTTCTTATGCTCCCTATAATATAGTAGTTACATTAAAATAAGACAAGGAATAAAATTGCTATTAGAGACATGTCTAAGTGTGGTAAACTTACTCCATGAATGGCTAAACTTCCTCATAATTTTAAAGCACATATATGCAAGCTTGATTGAACTCTAAATCAAATAGGATTATAGCTTCATAAGCTCCCTTAGCCTACCCATTTTTTTATAACATTGACATCTCATAATTTGACACAGGTCCATCATTGTTTCTTGGAAGCCTATTGAACTTGGTTGGTATATTCTTTAAGTAATAGAAGTAAAATGTAAGGCATCCATCTACCAAATAACTTTCCGCAATCAAACCTTCCAATTGTTTCAAGCGTTCATAAATATCTACATACATAAGTTGGCAACAATAAGGTGTAGAGTGTGCATATTTAATTGTGGTAATGAAAATGTATATAGTAATGTGGTACCTTTCAATTGGGTATATAAATCGATATTGTACAGGTTTGCCAAGCTTTGCCTTTCTTGTTAAGTAAATAGGCAAGTGGACCATGATATTATAGAAAACTAGCGGAAACACAATGATGCAAGACATCTAAGTTTCATAACTATTTTGCTAAGTGAACTCCTATTAATAATGAGCAAGCCATAGGAGAAAGAACGTGGCTAGCACAATATGGGTGTGAATGAAAAAGAACCAAAATCTCTTATCATTAACGAGCAACCCACAGGTGAAAGAAGACCACTGTAGCAATCCTTAAATTTAGGAATTTAACTTATCTCTTACTTGCTAGGGAGGAAGAACAAAAGTATGGCCACCAAATGAGCTCCCCACCTCCAAGCAAGAATTTGCCACTAATAGCATTGCCAAAGTTGAACACAGTCTCATAGCAAGAAATTTTAGTAGTTACAAAATGCAAATAACAAAGGAAATGATTGAATATTAGAAATAGAAAACAAAACCACAACGAGTTTCAACAAAACAAAAACCCTTGTGTGCCCCATATTGGACTTCCACTAAAGAGAAAACAATGAATATTAAAGAGGAAACCAAAAGAATTTTACTAGAGCATAGTGAAGAATAAATCACAACATTTAGCAACTTAGATGAATAGATCCCCTCTAAAGCTAAGCCTAAAAGAAGATTGGTATGCTTTGAAATTTTGCAGCCAAAAGGAGCAATTGGATGTCGCACAAAAGAGGGGAAAATCTCAAGCCCCAAACATCTGCCAATGGAAGGATAGTGAATGCAAGAACAAACTTGGGAAATACAAGAAGAAGAAGAAGAAAATTTACATGTATATTACTTTCAAATATTTAAATACACAATATTAATTTAATTTTTTATTTTATATTTAATTGTATTCTTAGTTAGAATGTATATTTCATTCTTATTTAATAATCTGAACTATTAATTACCTAATTTTTAAATAATTACTTACTACTTATTTAATTATTCAATTGATTTTAATTTATGAATTTTTTAAATATTACATAATATTAAAGATGAATTTAATTATTTTTCATAACCTATATTATATATTATATATTTATCATCAGTATATATTTATTATATTTATTCTATTTCTAAATTTACATATATATATATATATATATATATAACATTTCTAATATTTAAATACACAGTTTTAATTGAATTATTTCTTTTATATTTACTTATATTCATATTTAGAATGTATATTTCATTTTTAATTAATAATAAGAATTATTAATTATTTAATTTTTAAATAAATATTTATTTCATATTTATTTATATAATTGATTTAATTAATACACAATATTAAAGAATAATTTTTATTATTTATAACCTATATTATATATATATATATATATATATATATATATATATCTCTCTCTCTCTCTCTCTCTCTCTCTCTCTCATATATTTATCATCATTATATACATTAATTACATTTATTCAATTCCTAAATTTGCATATATATTACTTTTCAAATATTTAAATACACAAAATGAATTAAACTATTTATTTTACATTTCTTATATTCTTATTTAGAATATATATTTCATTCTTATTTAATAATCTGAACTATTAATTTTTTAATTTTTAAATTGTTACTTATTACTTATTTAATTATATAATTGATTTTAATTTATGAATTATTTAATTATTACATAACATTGAAGAATAATTTAATTATTATTTATTACCTATATTATATACTATATATTTAGTCATTAATATATATATATATATATATATATATATATATATATATACATATATTATATTTATTCAATTTCTAAATTTACCTATATATTAGTTTGCTTATATTTAAACACTCATTCTAAATTTAATTATATATTTTATATTTACTTATATTCTTGTTTAGAATTTATATTTCAGTCTTATTTATAATCTCAACTATTAATTATTTAATTTTTTAATAATTACCTATTAATTATTTTATTATTTAATTGATTTTAAAATTATGAATTATTTAACTATTACATAATATTAAAGAATAATTTATTAATATTTATGACCCATATTATATATTATATATTTATTCATTATTATATATATTTATTATATTAATCAATTTCTAAATTTACATATATAATACTTTTCTTATATTTAAATACACAATAGTAATTTAATTATTTATTTTATATTTGCTTATATTCTTATTTAGAATGTATATATCATTCTCACTTAATAATCTGAACTATATATTATTTTTAAAAAATAATTTATTATTATTTATTTAATTATATAATTGATTGTAATTTATGAACTATTTAGTTATTACATAATATTGAAGAATAAGTCTCTTATCATTTATTACCAGTATTATATATTTTATATTTATTCATTAATATATATATATATATATATATATATAGTTGTTATATTTACTCAATTACTAAATTTACATATATATATATATATATATATGTATATTACTTTTCTTATATCTAAATACTAATTTTTAATTTGATTAGTTATTTTATATTTACTTGTATTCTTATTTAGAATTTATATTTCATTCTCATTTAATAATATGAACTTTTAATTATTTAATTTTTAAATAATTACCTATTACTTATTTAATTATGTAATTGAATTTAATTCATGAATTATTTAATTATTACATAATATTAAAGAATAATTTATTTTTTATTTATTATCTACATTATATATTATATATTATATATTTATTTATTATTATATATTTTTTATATTTAATGAATTTCTAAATTTAAAATTCAATGAACTTCATTTTTAATTTCATAATAATTAAATATTCAATTTTAAATTTTATTCTTTATTTAGAATTACAAATTTGTTTATGTTTGATAAATTTAATTACTAATTAATAATAATTATACATATTAATAATTTATTATTGGAATTATTTCATTTTTAATAAATTTTCTTCAAAATTTAAAATTACAATAAAATTATTTAACAATTTAAATTGAATAGTATAATAAATTATATTTAGTAGATGAAAATAATTTATTATATATATATATATGTGTGTGTGTGTGTGTGTGTGTGTGTGTGTTATATTGATTCAAATTCAATGGACTTTATATTTAAACTCCTTCATATTAAAATATTATATATTAAATAGTATTATCTATTTTCTAACTATTTTGGATTTTCATTTAGAATTTATATTTATTCCTTAGTAAATTAATTCATTTACTAATTAATCATTAATCTTATATGTTACTAATTTATTTTTGAATTATTTCTTTTTTTTATAACTTTTCATTTTATTTAAAATTTTAAATAAAATTAAGGTAATTTAACAATTAAACCTATATATTTTAATAAATTATACAAAATAAAAGATAATAACAATATATACAATATAAATGATCTTTTGTAGTGACCCTAAGGTGCCACAAAATGTTTTTCGTGGCAACCCAGTTTAGGTCGCCACTAATATGATTTTTGTGGCAAAGAAAAGTTACCACTATAGAGTTTTCGTTGCCACCATCATGTTGCCTCTAAAAATATCTTTAATGGTGATTGTTGGGTTGCCATTAAAGGTTTTTAATGGCAACTTTATCTTTGTCGCCACTAAAAGTCTGTAGCAGCGATATGAAGGTCGCCATTAAAGACTAGCAGTGGCAACGCTAAATTTGGTTTCGCTAAAAATGCACTTTTAGCAAAGACTTTTTGGGGTTGCTGCTAAATGTTGCCACTAAAACTAACATTTTTTTTGTAATATATAAAAGAATTTAAAGGCTTAGAAAGAGAGAGAAGTATATTACTTTAAAATGTAAGAAAATAATAATAATGCCAGCATTATAATAGTTAGTTGATAAAAAGGTAGTGAGATTCTTTACATTATACTAACAAACTACAAGTTGGATCTAAATCTCTTACAATAGTTTAGATCTAATAATCCATATCATATAATTGTGCAGATTTAACAATCCATAATCAAAAGAAAAGTTACCAACTCTAATAATTTTTTAAAAACTTTGATCTAACCATAATCAATGTGTGGCCCTGAAAGAGTATATTGTTCCTTGCTTCTTTTGACCCTTTTTAACTTCCTCAGTAGCAATTAGTTAACTTAAATTCCTATACTACTCTGGGATTGATGAATTCATTTTTTATGTAGAGGAACTTTTAAATGAAAAAGAGCACATTTGATCCAAAGAGCACATATGGGATCAATGAATTCAATTAGAGGAGAAGTCTGGGAACTTCTACTTAGCTGCTATGATCCAAATAGGTTTTCCTAAATTGTTATAGTAATTTTTGAAATAATGATAATTTCATATACATACATTTTGTTCCATCCACATTAATTTTTTCTTGGGGTTTCTCTAGAACCTTTCATTGATTTTTAAAAGACACCACCCTTAATATTGTTTTATTTGCTGCTCTTCATCATCTATATTTGCCACTGATTGTCATGTAATTACAATTAAGCATCATATGGAACAAGTTCATCTACAACACCAAAAGGAAGAGAAGATAAAGAACAAGATAAGTTGACTGAAGAGAAGACAAATGTGATAGTAGTAGCAAAGTTGCATAGGAATTTAGAATAGGCTTTTACAAATTCTAAGGCGAAGTATTACTCACAATTGAACATCTTTTGTACTCAATCAGATTTTGGAAATATTACATTAGTTTGGAAAATTTGTGACTTTATCATATACAAAATGACACTTGGTGTTTGATGCTCTTCATGTCTTCTTTATAGCCTTTGTTCATTAATGATATTTGGACCATCTCCAGCAAACTCAAGTACATGAAAGGAATTGAGAATTAACTTATATGATAGCCTCACTTGCAAATGTTATGGTAGCATTGTCATTTTTACTTAAGCTTCATTCCTTGAAGCAAAGCTCCATGACTTAGCTCACAGGCAAGATAATCCTGAACCTAGTGGTTATGCTAATTATAGTTTTAATTCAACTTAAATGTTAAACCTAATCATCAAAGTTGACTTTTCCTTTAAATGCATTAAGAACAAGAGCCAAATTATCAAACAAAACTCTTTCTAAGAGTTGAACCTAGTCATTCAGGTTGAATTGCATTACCTTAAACTTTAATTTTCCTTAACAATTGAACCTAATTAGTTAATCTTTCTTAAAAGCTAAACCCAGTCATCCAAGTCAAATTAAACTTAATTCTTTAATGAATATATGTGGATACAAGCAGAATAAATCCTCACTCAATATTCACATCTTTTTCTTTTTTTTTTTTTTATCAAAACAACTAATTAAAAGCTTAATCTAGGTTACAATGACAAATCAAAAAGAAAAAAGACAAAAATAATGAAAGGGAAGAAGGGGAAGAAGAATGAGTCCTTCACGAAAAAAATTCTTGAAAATTTGGCCAAGGGAGGTTCAAAGATCTAACCAATGGCCCTTCCTTCCAAGAAAAGCCATCAAGAAGGCATAAAAGATGGAAAGCCTTACTTTCCTATGAGGGAATATGTGCCTCTAGCCTTCTTTCTAGCCTCTTGTTTGTAATCTCCTCCTTAAGCCTCCAAAAACTCTACTTTCATACTTTCCTATTTTTTAGGTGATTTCCAATTTTTGCACTTTCTTATTTTTACACTATTTTGCCCATTAGCTACAGTGTTTTGGTCACAACTTCGTGATTTGTTGTTTGATTTCAGTGAATGACCATTTGTTAAAAAGATTTTGATGAGTTCTACAACTTTGCATGAAATTGGAATCTTTAAATTCATATGGTAAAGGTTCCAAAAATTGCATCAAAGTCAATTATTCATGCATTTGAAGTTGAATATCATAGCATCTTTGGTTCTGTAGCCTTTTCCAACTTCCAACATGTTTGTAAAACACCTCCAATCATCCTTGAATCTTTTATTCTTTTATGCTTTTAATCCTCAGTCATCTTCCAAGTATGCAATTCACCTATAATTTACATCAAAATAATGCAAAATTAATTGAGTTTTATACAAAATAGCAATGAAGCATTCTAAATCAGAAAATACATTCAATTAACATGCTTTGGTCACCAAATCAAGCGAATTCATCCAAAATATATGATAAGTCCCTAATAAAAATATAATATAATTAGAGACTTATCAAAGGTTGAAAGCTAGATTAAAAACTTGGCTAAGTCTTTTGTTGATGTGATGCATAAAAAATTACCAAGGGAATAGAAGACTAAGTCAAATAGACTGGGATTCAAAGCTGAATAGCAAAATACCTTATGCTATACATGTGAGACTTAAAATAGGCCCAGAATGATGATTTTTTAAAGGCCCACATTATTGGTTATTCGGATAACCTTCTTTGTTAGGCTACATTTTATATGAGGTTAAGTGAGTCTAATTAAAGTGGCAAGGGCCTTGTTCGGTAGCCCATTAATAAATTATTTTATGTATTAAAGAAAGGCCTTGTTTGCCAAACACTTTTTTATTTGATTTTGTTGTATTATTTATTTAAGATAAAACAAGCATGTCCCTCGTAGTTTATTATATTTGGGCTTGATTTTACTTACTTAAGCCTTCTAAGGTTTCTTTTTTAAAGGATAGACTATAAATACCTCATATAAACATTACTTTGCCGTACACCTGATAACCTGAATAAAAAAATAATATTTCTTTTCTTCTTTTGAAAAGAGCACATTCTCTTTATTGCTTTTATGATGGTTGCTTTAATTCTCCTATTTGTACTAAGAATTTGATATTTTATTAAGGTAGCTTATTTATATTGTGGTGATTTTAATTCTTATTCTTCAAGCCTTATTGTCTGTATTTTTAAAAGCAAATTTTTTAAGGGTTCATTAAAGCAAAGATTTAAATCTAATTGTTGCTTAAATTGAATTATATGTTGGTATTTTAGTCTTTTTAGACTGAGGTTTTAGGTTTCGCATCAAAATATGCAACTTGATGTGACATTAAGTCTATGTGACCCTACGTTATTTGAGACTTGGTTATATGGACTGGTTGTTTATAAACGTATAAAGATTTAAGATCTGTAAGGCACAGATATTAACAATGATTATAGTTATTCAACATGTTAGAATGTATTTGGATTTACCAAATGGTAGAAAACACACATAAAGCATAAGCAGCACTTTATTCCTCAGTTTTATTTTCCCATAATAAGCATACAATAATATTAGGTATAAGCTACTCATTATTCTTCAACTAGTAGGTCGTGAAAGTGAGATTAATTTCTCGCAATGGTCCATCATGATCTGCATATTCAGAAAGCAAATCGTAATGAATCATGATGCCAAGATCTTTAGAGTTTGTACTATTTCAACACTACTAGAGATACTCACACCACTAGTTGTTCTTTTCCCTCAGAAGTTCCGGATTCGACATTAGAGAATAAAATAAATAATCGTTTAGATTTCACAGCTTTATAAATAAATATACATTATTCATATTTTTCAAAATTTGCACTATTAATTTTATCATGCGACTTACCTATCAGGTTTTTATCTACCTGCTTGTTATGAATAGCTTAATTTTTTTAAAAAGTTAAGAATTTTCACTGTTACATTATTATTTTTTAAATAAAAAATTATACTTTAGATAATAATAAAACTTTTATTGGTTAAAACACTGATCATTTAATGAAGGCGGTTGATCTTTTTAGTAGCATGATTTATGAGTGTGTTTCTATTCATGCATGCAAAAAATCAAAGACTCAGTGTATAAGCCAGTTAAATCATGCTTATTAACATCATAATAAATATATATTTTAAATGAGTAACTATATATTTGTATATAAAAATTATACATTATTTTTACTTGGTAGTAAAAATATAAAAAAGTATATATAATATTTTAAAAATAAAATCAAAGAAAATAATTCAAAACTACATATCACATGGATGGGGGAACCGATTCTTATTACAAAGAGCAAAAGGTAACTCAATTATTAATAAGTAAATTCAAAGCATATCAAATGTGGTGTTTACTAATAAGTAAAATTAATTAATATGTACATATATCTCCTCACACTTAGTTTAACTTGTTCAAATATTTTTATAAATTGGATATATTAAACAAGTTTTATAAATTGAGTCTCTTTTGGAAGTTTGAAAAATGTTGGTCCAAAACAAGATCTAGCAAATACAGAGAGACAATCAAACTGACCCATGAATTAATTGCCAAACGTGGGAACTTTAATTTGTTTTTGTTTTGCATGCAATCATTCATATACAATTGCTCATTTGAATAGGGCCCTTACTTGAGGATATTTTCCGGCTGAATTTCCTGCAATTTTCTTTCTTTTTTCTGTGAGAAATTTCATCCATTGCATATTAAAAGGCTCTGGCGAAAACAAGTGGGTGCTCCTCATCAACAGCTTCTGAAACATTAACCATAATTAATAAGCACATTATTGTCAACAAATTGTTAAGCTTAAGCATGATGTTCACAAATTGCCATGTTCTTGTCTTTGTAGTGTCTTGGTTTCTTCAATATGATCCAAGTTCCATTTATAATTTGTTTTAAGGGGCTCTTTGGATTAGATTTGTTAAAAACAAAATTGTCTATTGGTATGAGATGAATATTGAGATGTGATTAGGATAAAATGGCAATTAACATTGATGAAATTCTAAAAATATTGTGCCTTTTGGCGAGGAGGTAGAGATGAATAACCCATTAAGCTTATCTACTGTATTGATAAATGACTTGCTGGAGGAGTTAACAGGAATTTGTAGTCGTTAAGATACGTTTTCTATAAAAAAAAGAAAATTACTAAAAAAAATTTTGTATTTAACAATAAAAAATTGTGTTAAGGAAAATTTTAATATCCTTGTTTATATAGAAATAAAATTTTAGGGGTTGAGTAAGAAAATAAACTTTTAGCAATGTTACATACAGTGAATATTTTAAACAAATTATAAATATACAAGACAAAAGTTTGATATGTTAAAACAACTTAACAACTAAATTTATATCAACCATATGACCAAGAACTGAAAGCTACCTAAGTAAAAAAAATTAACACCCAAAAATAACAACTCAATGCACAATTCACGAATTAACAAATTAACAACTCATTATCTAGATTAATGACTCATTATTAACAAATCAAACTATTCATGACTTATCTATACTAAGATTGTCAAAGCTTTGAAATAGATCAACTCATTCAGTGTAAGGTTGAAATGGCCCAAAATTTTCCTAGGCCCAAAATGGTCTCTCATATATATATATATATATATATATATAGATTTACTGGGTTGTTTTCTTACTATCTTACTTGAACATAGGATTATGTGGGATTTATCAGCTTTCTTTCCATCTACAGGTTTTTCTAATATAATATGCAATGAATCACTAGTATGAATCAGAGTTCTATTTTACTAAGTACTCTTAATCAACAACATAAACTACCAACAAAGATTGTACACTATAAATCTTCAACAACACATTCTATTCTAAAACCAAACCAAACAGAAGCTTAGGATTCATCATTCTAAAACCAAAGACTATTCTAAAACCACACGTATTCTCTTCTTAGTCCCTATCTAATCCAAACAAAGTTCCAAGTAATGTCTGTTACAAGCATGAGCTCATAAAAATGCACAAATCATCACATAACATTAAACCATTCCCCTGTAGCACACGTCATAGCAACATGAAGCTGTAAAAAGCCACAAAAGGCACAAAAGAGGCACACCAATACAGACACTGAAGCAATTCCCAACACTTCTACCACACTGAACACAGAAACGCATTGGAATACATAAATACGCACACTGAAGCTATTCCCAACAATACAGACACCATCTTTGTTTCTATATACTGTCTTTTCCGACATTGTCAATGGCTACTCCTATCATTGCAATCTCTAACACACACTGAAGTTATTTAACATGTAGAAAAACATCTAGGGAGCAACATTACCTATGAAACTAGATTTTCTTCCTTCTCTGCAAACATCGCTGTCCTCTACCTTCTTCTTGATGATGCTCTGCAATCTTTCCTTTCAACCACCTACACTGTTACATCACGCTCACCGCTGCCATGAACGGATGAAAGATGCAAAAAAGGTGCCAAAATCTCCTCCTTCTATGCACTATGATGTCACCTCTCACGAACCAACATTGATCGACGCATCAGATGAAGCTTCAGGCGACCAGGTGATCGGTTCTCCTATTGGCAAAGTTAATAAAGGTGGTAAATTCAAATATTTGCACTGTAGCACACCCTTCCCTATTTTTTATATCAACACAACATGAAAATCTTTCACTGTTAAAAATAAAAGGCTCATTATCACTCCACGTGTCATTTCTTATTCCATCTCTTTTCATAACATTCCTCTCTCACCATAGGATCCGTTTGTTATGCAAGGATGAATCTTATGGGAATGGGAGCAAATTTGAATGGAATGAATTGTTGTGAATTATAATTATGTTTGTTAGGGGAGAAGAATCAACGAGGGAATGGAAAGAAATACTTAGTAAAAGACCATTATACCCCTTTTTAAAGTTAAAATAAAGGTAATACTGTTTTTTTTTAAATTCAGAAACACCAAAATATCATGTTTTCAATCAGTCTCCCTTCACAGGCCTTCCATGTACATCGTCCTTCACTCTTCCCCTCTTCGACGTTCTCCTTCACTCTTACCTTCACTGGTGGTAGGAAAGCTCACAAGATTCAAAGCCCATACCGATCTTGGCCAACACTTGAAGCTAGAGGAGAATAGAAGTTAAAGACACAAAATTAAAAAGCTTGGAGATATTTTCACGTGACTTAACGGCTTTACTATTGGAATAACAATTAAAAAAATATTAATTAATTTTGATATATTTAGATAACAGTTAATTTGATGCATCAGTTTTAATAAAATTATTTTTTAAAAAAAGTATTAATCATTACAAAAATAATATTATTACAATTATTACACCACATCAGTTATCACCTAAGTGTACCAATACCAACTAATATCTTTTCATCACTTTCACTCTCCTATTTCTCTTTCCTAATTTTATTCGAACAGAATACCACACCTTGCCATGTTGCTATACCAGCCACAGATAATATTTTCTCGCACCAAAGTATTCACTGTCGGTTCATTAATGCCCAAATCATTGGAAACTAGTGAAAATGTCTTTCTAAAACAATACGATTCTATTAGCAAAAGAAAACCAAAATAATTTAGTGAACCTTCAACCATATATTTGACTGTTCGTATTAGAATATCAATTAATACAAACTGCAGTTTCGCCAATTTTTAAAGTCTTTTTTTTTTTTTTGGCAGAGAAGTCCGTATAGAATGAGCCACAAATGGGGCCACAAATATTTGCTTTTAGCATTTGCGGAAAATAAAATAAAACAACTAACATAATTTTATATAAATCTGGTTTGAGTTGTATTGCAACCCATGTTTTTTAAAACTTAATTATATTGCTAGAAAATAATATAAAACAGTTTTTCAAAACCAGTAAATTAATTTTATGAGTTAATTAATATTAATTTTTTTAAAAATATATCATATAAAAAATTTGTTTATGATGCAAAAATAAATAAATAAATAAATGAAGGTTTCTTATTGGTAAATAGAAATAATAGCTTTATTGTTGCTGCAGTCTTCAAATACATGAAGGCATGTCAGAAATCTCAGATATTCTCTTTCTTTTTTTATAGTAATGCAATATCGAAATCTATCACTGTTAAAAATGCATGGCTCATTCTATATAATTTGAAAATGTTAAATTATTATTATTTTGCATCAAATTGCAACGACATTATATGCGTTAGGGGTGATTATTGGCCTGATGAACTCAGTCTGATCTGGTCACATCAGGTTGAGTTATGAGTGGCCAAATAAAAAAATTTTTAAATTTCACCAAGTCGAGTCCCGGGGATGACATAAGATCTAACCCAATATTTATTTTTAAACCTTTTAAATTTGTATAATATATTTTAAATTTGATTTATAAATAAATTTTAAAATATCAATTTTTTTCAAGTCTTATTTTTTTTATTTTTTGTTTTTTAAAATTATTTTCACAAAATAATTCATATTTTTAAAAAAAAAAAAAAACCTGAATCGGCCTAACCTGATCAAGCTTGGTCACTACCCGAGTTCAAAAAAGTTACTTGGTGTAAAACCGAGTCACGTATCAAGTCGACCAAAAATTCAATCCATATTCACCCCTAATATGCATGTTGAGTGAGAGAAAATAAAATCCTCACCCCATCTTCACGTAGAGTTTTAGTATTGCTGCCTCCTTTATTAACTTTCCATACAGTGATCAATGCCAAACTGCTATTGAATTGCAATCTGACATAGATCGTTATTTTTTAAAAATATATTGAAAAATAAAAATTGTATCTGGGTGAAATAGTTTTGGAGGTTGATCTTCCTATTATAAATTTTTTATTAAAGATATGGACCACTAAATCTTGATCTATAATTTTTTATATAATTTTTTTTAAAAAAAATTGATGATTGGACTAAGATCCAGTCATTCAAATTTCTTTATAATAAGATTCCTTACCATCTGTAGGTCCTTAACTGAGCCACCATACACCCTGCAAATTCGTTGCAGTAAGAAATTGCCATGTTAGTATCAACCGATGATCTGACAACAAAAATGTAAAATTAAAAAATACCCCAATGTTTGAAAATTTTTTTTCAATACTTGTAATGTAGGAGCCAGCATCCTCTCTTGTTCCTAGGAGAGGATACTATTCCTTTTTTATATATAATTTTAATATATCATAAAATTTAAAATTATTATTATTATATATAAATATTAACAGTTTTCTTAATAAAATTTAACAATAATTTATTTTAAAAACTATCTTTTACATATCCTCTCCTAAGTAGGTGAGGATCTCGCGTAATTTAGCTCTTAACAATTTTTTTAGTATTTATTCTCAATTCAGTTTGCAATAGTTATGAAATCCACATTTATATCCGTACACTTTTTTTGTTTTAGTGTGAAATCACAAGTCTTTTGCGTCTTCTTTATCTCCTTCTTCGTCTCGTTCTTCATATTCATCCTGCCTACAAAAATAAAACCAAAACTACAACAATGTTTTTTGCTTAACACTGGATAACAAAGAAAATCAAAAAGCCTAGAGATATTTTCACGTGGCCTAACGGCTTTACTATTGGAATAGCAATTGAAAATATTAATTAATTCTAATACACTTAAATGACAATTGGTTTGATGTACTAGTTTTAATAAAATTATTTTAAAATAAGAGTGTGGACCATTAAAAGAATAATATTATTGAAATTAGTACACCACATTAGCTGTCATCTCAGTATACTAAGACCAGTTGATATCTTTTCATTACTTTTACTCTCATTTTTTTTCTTAATTTTATTCGAACAGAATACCATACCTTGCCACGTTGCTATACCAGATTCAGCTAATATTTTTTCACACCAAAGTATTCACTGTCGGTTCATTAATGCCCAAATCATAGGAAAATAGTGAAAATGTCTTTCTAAAACAATACGATTCTATTAGCAAAAGAAAACCTAAATAATTTAGTGAACCTTCAACCATATATTTGACTGTTCGTATTAGAATATCAACTAATACACACTTCTTCTCTTAAGGCTGCCTAGCCCACAAGTTGGCTAGTGAACTTAGGGCCATGTGTTGTAATGGCCTTAAATGTTTAATATCGCTATATGCCTATGATAAGAAAGATTTAGAGTAGAGCTATACTAACATATATAGTGAGATAGAAATGAATCATTCTGTATTTCGTTGAATAGAAAACATGTACACTGACCCTTATATAAACACGCTTACAATACAGTACCCTTGACTGAAATTTAACTAAATCACGTGCTCATACTAACGATCTAACAACTCATTTAACAGCTTAAACATTTCTGTCATCATTCTCTCATAAACTTAGATACAATATAGTCACTCAATCTAAGCTTATCTTTCAAAAAATTAAATCTTGGTTGGCTAAATGACTTAGTAAATGCATAAGCAATCTAATCAACAGAAGGAATATGTTTAACCACTAATTGCTTATTTGCAATTTTTTCTTTCACAAAGAAAATGTCTAACTTCATGTGGTTCATTCTGTTATGCAATGCTGGATTGTATAACAACAACATTATACTCTAATTGTCACAATGTATTACTGGAGCTGAACATAACATGTATAATCCACAAAACAAGGACTGCAACTAAGTTCAGCAACAACATTAGCGAAACCCCTATACTAAGCTTCAGTGTTTGACCTTGCTACGACACTCGGTTTCTTTGCTTCCTAAGAAACAAGACTATCTCCCAGATAAATGCAAATTTCTTACGTTGATTTTTAGTCATCAGGTCTTTCCTTTAATCTACATCACTAAACGTTGTAAGACACAACTATTTAGATTTGATTGGCATCAACCCATGTGTCAGTGTTCCCTTTAGGTACCTCTAAATTCTTTTAACAGCCTTCCAATGACTTTCTTGTGACTGGTGCGTAAAGTGACAAACTTTGTTTACAATAAAAACAATTTCAAGTCCTATAATAATTACATACTCTAAAGCACCTACAAAGGAACAATATGGATCTAGGTTTGCCATAGGAGAACATTGCTTTTATAGTTTTAAATAAACAATCATAGGCGTAAAAAGACTTCTCGAGTCCACCATTCTAGCTTTCGTTAATAAAAAAGTATATACTTTTTTTTTCTGTGACAAGAGAAGCATACCATCATTCAATGTTTGAACTTCAATACTAAAAAAATAATTCAGTTCACCAAAACATTTTCTTGAATTCATCAACATACTTAAGAGAGTTACTGTAATCAATATATTATCGACATACACTAGAATATAGGTATATTGATGGAATGTTGCCTGAATAAACAAGGAAGAATCACACTTACCAGATGTAAAATCAACTAAGGATTGATTTGAAAATTTTTACAAGTAAAAAAACTAAGGTGAAAGAAATATAGTATAGGGAGAAATTTACAAACTCATGTAAAGTATAAGAACTAAATTATTAGTTTTTCCATCACAATGTATTTTAAAAAAGTTGTTTAATACAATTATAAAAGTAGTTATATTAGTATAATCATTATATGACATGTTAAAAAAATACATGGCAATAACGTGTAAAATTATCATGATTATATGTCAACTTATAATAATTTTTTATATTTATATTTTAAATTTAATATTTTATAAATTTTATTGGTGAACTAAAAGTTCATTTTGAATTTTTTTTCTTACCCCCTCTATTTTTTATTTCTCAATAACACCCTATAATTAATTTCTAAATTGGAAATAAGGATATAATTAAGAATTATTTGGGGAGTTATTGGAAAGTAAACGAAGTATAAGGATGAGTTAATGAATTTACAAAGTAGTATGTTTTGTGAAGATTACTGAAAAATAAAATGGTCGATGTTGTAAATTGAAAGTTTTCAAAAATAAGTTTGGATTCATAAATAAAATCTAAAAAATATTGGAGTTAAAATATAAATATAATAAATTGTTTTAGGTTTACATAAATCAATATATATTTTGACATGTTATTATTACATGTCTACCTACTATAATAATTGCACTAGCTGTGCAACTACTTTTATTATTGTACTAACGAATTCACTTATATTTTATTGAAATTTGATTTAAAATTAGTCGAAGTGTATATTTAATTATTTTATATGGTCTATTTAATTACATACTGAATTACTATATCATTTTACATCAAAGAATTTTAACGAAAATAATCATGTGAATGTTAAATTGATGAATAATTATTGTTAAATATCCATATTAATTATTTCTTGAATGTTCTTTATTTCAATGTAACTAGTGCTGAGATTAAGTGAATGAGATCATTTCTAAATGTTAGTTTAATTCTAGCAGTTGTCTTTTAAATAAAATTATTCATGGTATATAAGTGAAATACACTTGTAACAATGAAATTGCCTATTATATTAACATCACATGATTTCCTCTATTAACATTAAGACTAAACATTTCAAAAGGTGAATAAATAATAACAAAACAGTTAATGGGAAATTTTTAATGAAACACATTACATCATATTGGATAAATTAATTTTGAATCAAATTATAGAATAATAAATTTAAATTTAACCCAAAAATAAAAAAGAAAACTTGCCTATTCAAGTGAAGTTAGGATCTAATCAACTGATTAGATTAGATGGCAATTCGCAATGACCTTTTGTCTATTAAGGTTTTCAAAAGATTTTTTTCCTTTTTCTTAAAAAAAGCCAAAAGAAAAAAAATTAAACTTAAATTTATCCTACCAAGAGAAAAACTTGCTTATTCAAGTGAAGGTTGGCAATTGAGGTTGATGAAAATTTAGAATAGTGGATTATTTTATTGAGGCGGAATAAGTCAATGACCCTTCGTCTATTGGTGGTAAAACTTATGACAAATAATCTTTCAAATATTTTTATACACAACCCTAAAATAAACTATGAAAAAAATTATCATAAATCAATTTTTTTGAAAAATAAGGGAAAAAAAGTAAATGACTCAAAATTCTTAGAAAAAGACAGAATTTGTGCCCAAAACTAAAATCAATTGCCAAAACTAGATGTTGGACTCTAAATAAATTTTGGCATTATAAAATTGAAAACTCCACTAGTGCTAAAAGTTATTCTTTCTAGGACTCATATCGTCTATTTGGAGTTATACCTAGATGTTTAACAAGTCTTACCCAAATAATCACCAGCTACAGATTCCACTTTAAATTGGCTCATTTACTAATTAACTATTTTATTTGCCAACATGTTGCAATGATTTGAGAGAAAATAAGTTTGTTTTGCTAAATACTAATATATTTTAAATCAACAGTGTTTGTAGGTATTAGCATGAAATTGAACTTAGTAATGTATTGTAATATATTGAAAACATAATAAATTGGAGAAAGTGC
This sequence comes from Delonix regia, assembly GCA_037074485.1. Lineage (NCBI taxonomy): Eukaryota > Viridiplantae > Streptophyta > Magnoliopsida > Fabales > Fabaceae > Delonix > Delonix regia. The sequence continues at coordinate 19,454,116 of CM073460.1, forward strand.
ATAAAATTAGTTTTGTTAAATTGATGAGAGAGAAGTGACAATAATTAGCTCATTGGGAGGGCAAGACCATAAGTGCAACATCCCTAAATTAGTTATTTTTAATATAAGCTAAATTATTTAGGGAAAATTAAAAAGAATTAAACAAGAATAAATATGTCTAGTTGAATTATTTGAAGAAAACAACTTATAGCTTAGTTTTAAGGCACAGGGGCAAAATGGTCATTTTTGAAAATGCTAAGGGCAAAATGGTCGTTTTAACAAAATACGAAGGGTAGAATGGTAAATTCATAAGAAGGGATATGTTGCATTACTTTAACCTACGGGGCATGCACATATGGGGCTCATACCATAATAAAATATTAATATCGATGGGGCCTACACTAAAATAAAATATTAGATATCTATAGGACCTATATTATAATTATATCTTAACTATTTATGATTTGAAGTTAAATCATAATCGTTGAATTAAAAAAATGTGGTTAAATCCAAGTCGTCAATTTCTCTTTAAATACCTTACACTCTACCCCTTTTTTCACACCATTCCTGACATTCTTTTCATACCCATTTCACTCACTACCATTTCTTCACTCTACACTTAGATTAAGAAGGAAGGAAGCAAGCAAGAAGGAAAGGAGCAATTTTAGAAGAATTATAAGAAAGGAGAGCGTCTCCAGGTAATATGATTTAGTATATTCTAGTTTTTCTTCTTCTATTTTCTTTCTTCTTCTTAAATGGTCTTCATGATAATCCCTTTTAACCTAGGGTCTTTTATCTTGAAATTTTGTCTCCATGAGCTCATTCAAGGTTTAAAAAGGGTAGAATTAGAGAAGAATGAAGATAGATAGATATTTTAAATTATCTCAAGAAATAATACGTAAGCCATAATAACTTCAGGATAAAAATTTTGATGTGTGAATTTTGTTATAGATTATATATCCTTACATGAATATTTTGTTATTCATACACTATAATTGTCTATGTTATTGTGTGTGATGGGGTGACAAGATGGTTGTTTGAAAAGAAAACTATTCTTTGTGAAAATAAACTATTCATATGTGCTTAGAGAGAACATAAGTCTTGAAAACAAGTAGCAGCACGTGTAGTTAGCTTTTTTTTTTATATACATATGATAGACATATTTCTTTTTTATATTTATATATTATGCTTACATTAGACATATAATCACATCAAGGGTATCAAACGTGAAAATGATCATTATCTCAATTAGTCCCTTAAAGAGTAGAGTGGGGAAAGGTCCAATAGGTTCATAGAAAGCCTCAACTTGAATACATAATTGGGTTTTAAAAATATGAAAGGGTTTGAAATGAAACTATTTTATTAACTATATGCTAACTACTAAGACATCAAAGTCTCACATTTTTAACTAAACTTATTTTTAGGTGAACTAAAGCAATCAGCTAAGGCGTTAACAGCTAAATTATAGTCCTATAAAGTAAAATAGCTGTAAAACTGAAAGAAAGTGTAATTGAAATGCTAGAACAATAAGATAGCAATCCTTGTAAATTAAGGAAGTTACAATAAGACTTAAAAAAAATGTATCCAATACTTGTTTGATAAATGAAATATTATTTCATTAAATTCTTTGAGGTTTTATAATAGTAGTTAGAAATAGAGATTTAAATAATATCTGACTCTTGTCATAAATAGGTAAGTGAAAAATAAAAAATTAGGCTTAAGTTTTTCTTAAAATTTACAAATTAAGCTTTTAAAAGCTACTCTGAGGCAAGATATTACACTTGTATGGTTAGTAATTCGGTTGACATGTAAATCTTCATCATCTATAGTCCCTACCATCTGTACCATTCATCAGCTACACCACTAAAGTAAGAAGGTGGAAAAAAGTTATTTTTATCGTAATACTAAAAATTTTTTTTTGTGAAAGAAATAAAACTACGAAACAATGAAGTCACCATATATTGCATTAAACATGTAATTATAGTAAAATCCACTTATTGGCTTAGAAAGCCTTAATGTTTAAGAAAATTTCATCGTAACAAGTGGTAACAAGCAAAGTAAGATTAACAAATTAGGATAGCAATAAATGCAAAGAGACACAAGTCTCAATATCAAAATTAAATTGTATAGTACTACTCACATTACCAAGAGGTAGGTCATAACTCATCCAAATGTTGAAATATCAATCCATCATCACATTGAAGTGGAAGATGCCATATAGGCTCACCAAAGTTACGTATCAACTTAGTTGTCATTATTGCTAGTTTTTGCCTTTGTTAATATAATGATTTTGGTTTTAACTTACGTTAGATATACAAGTAACTTATATCTTATTACGATCTTAGTTTGTCTTAGTTACAAATTAATTCAACTGTAATTACTGTTAATTTTAATGTTTGTTACCAACAGTATTTTAGTTTTAACTTTAGTTAGATCTACAATTGTAACACCCATATTAAAGAATTTATTATAAATTCCAATTAAAAATATTATAAAGCGAGAATTATGAAAAATGCATTAGAATGTCTAAAACATAATAGTATAATTACAGATAATAAAAGTTCATACATCTATTTGTTCATACATTTGTATAGATAATTTAACAAAATTGGGAGAAGGGGTATTAAGCCTATCGAAATTAGGCTTAATATTAAGGACTGACTTAGGACTTGAAAAACTAGTCAAATTTATGCCTTCTTATGACATGAACATAAGTGGTATGGCACATAAGGCCATATCACATCTTACAATGATGATCTTAATAACAAGCGCTTCCCAATTGATAGGATAAATACCCATTTTGCACAGACTTCAACAGAAATTTGGTTATTCGCCATCTAAAAACATCATTAATAGAATGGTGAGAATAGTTCCCAATAACATGAAAAAGCATATATGGTACTCGAAATATCCATTGAATCTAATAGGACTATAAATTATGATCTTTATGAAATATGTGTGGATGTCAGATATCATAACATACAAATATGCATTTGCAAACATATGGCAAACAAAGGTATACAATGTCCTCAACCATTAGCCATTGGAAAGTCATATCTGGGTTATTCGAGTCTCATGAAGCTCAGCACATGACTATCATACCTAGGCGATCAAGTCTCATGAAGCCCAGCTTATAACACCTTACTAGTAGGCACGACCCCACCTTTTGCTGAGGTGTCCCCCAGCGGGTACCCAAGATAAAGTTAGGGAATATAATCTTTATCTTAATATGTCACCCAAGCCATCATATAGTCAAGATTGGATTAGTTTGAGAGAGAACTATTAAGATTTTTTTTTGTAATCCTCTGAACACTGATATTCTTATGATAGTTAAGAATCTCTTTAGTGTCAATTTAAATTCAAGATATTCCCAATAAAGATACATTCTTGTCCATTCCTAAATTCTTAAGACTATTTAGGTGGCACAACCTGCCATTGATTTTAGAATTTAAGTTATGGCCCAAGAAGTGTAATAACACTATTTTTCCTGTTATCATTTAAGCGGTATAACTTGCCATAAATTATAGGATTCATGGGATATAATGTCTTGCTAAGGAACTCATAAGGTTTATAACATATATTAAGATGACATAGCTAGCCATTACTAATGGTTCACAATATATATTAAGGCAGCATAACCAACCATTATCAAATGATTCACAATATATATATATTAAGGTATCATAGCCAGTCATTATCAAATGAGATTCCAAACTATCAATAAGTACATAGTGTACATGAATAGTTTACTATTACAACGAGTAGTATTGTCACTCCATCATACAAAGTTGAAATGCATAACAACATAGGCAATTATAGTGCATGAATAACAAAATATTCATATAAGTATGTATAATGCACAACAAAATTCATATATTAAAATTCTTATCCCAGCTTATATATTATTTCCCTAGATATTTCAAAATATCTATCTATCATCATTCTTCTCTAATTCTACCCTTCTTAGACCTTGAATGAGCTCATGTTAACAAAATTTTTAAGATAAATGACCCTAGGCCAAAGGGGATTACCATGAAGACCATTCAAGAAGAATAAGGAAAAGAGAAGAAGAGAAACTAGAATATGTTAAATCATATTACTTGGATACGTTCTCCTTTCTTATAATTCTCCTAAAATTGTTTCCTTACTTCTTAACCTAAGTGTGGAGTGGAAAGGTGAGAGTGAATGAAATGGGTATGAGGAAGAATGAAAGGAATGGTGTAAAGAAGAGGTGTGGGGTGTGGGGTATTTAAAGAGAATTTAACGGCTATGATTTAACCACATATTTTTAATCCAACGGTTGTGATTTAATCTTAAATCATAAATATCTAAAAATATAATTATGGTGTAGGCCCTATGGATATATTTTTTTATCATGGTGTGGGTCACACGGATATCCAATATTTTTATTATGATATGAGCCCCACATGTGTGGGCCCCTCATGTGAAGATAATGTCATGTGTTCCTCCTTATAAATTTACCATTTTGTCCTTAACATTTTTCAAAATGATTGTTTTAGCCTTAAGCCTTAAAATTAAGTTATAAGTTGTTTTCTTTAAATGATTCAACTAGACATATTTATTCTTATTTAATTCTTTCTGATTTCCCCTAAATAATTTAGTTTATATTAAAAATTATTAAACTAGGGATGTTACAACGAGTAACATATGATTTTATTATAATCTTACTTTGTCTTGGTTATAAATCAACTCAAATGTCATTATTTTTGATATTTTGTCTTTGTTACCACTGTGAATTAGTTTTAACTTATGTTTTAAAGGATATTTTTGTCCATTGAAAAGTCACAAAATAACTCTAAGTGTAATTATAAAATATATAGTCATTAAAATAATTAATTGGAAATTATGATGCTAAAAAAGTTTTTCCATTTTTTGGTCTAAGAAATTAGGAATTTTATTATTGGGTTTAGCACTTTATTTCTTCTTAATGATATCCGTTTGATGGTACACCAACCGGTGCGTTTTTTTTAAAAGGAAAAAAACAATTAGTTAGCTCTTACGAAGTGATTTATATTGAACTACGAACAATATAGATAATATACTTGCATATGTTGAAAGTCATAAAATCATAAAGGTTAAATTAATTGCTTAGTCCCTTGACTTTATTTGAAGTTTTAAATCCATCTCCCAAATTTGAAATGTGTCTAAATAATCCCTCAACTTATAATTTTATTCCACAATGTTACATTTTTAAAAATTCTGCTAAAAGAAAAAAAAAAAAAAAAAGCTTTGGTACTAAGTTGGAATGCCAAGTATTATTTTTCTAACAGAGTTGGAATTTGTAACATCTTAGGAATTCTCTATTTTGAACTAGAGATAAAACATAACCTAGTCTGACTTAAGGGACTTAGCCCAATCAATTATATTAGGTCAAACAGAGTAAGGTTATGCTTAATTTGAGCTAAAAAACTGAATTTATTATGTGAGACCTTGTCCTTGGGCTAAGCCAAGTTCAAGTGAAGGTGTAGACCCAAACAGGCTCAATCATATACATTATTTTTTTACAAAAATTTATTTTGATTTTCTTAAGTTTTTTATTTTTTTAAATTAGTCTTTTTTTCAAAATAGTTAATTTTCTGTTTTGCTTATGGTTAATATAGATTTTTTTTAATAATATGGAATATCTTATTTATTAAATAAAACAACACTTTAACTTTTTTAAAATTTATTAAAAAAAATGATTTATATGACCTAACCCGATAGCAAATTAAGTTCAAGTCAAGTCAGTTGAGTCAAAAATATTGGCCCAATGTGCCAAAAACCGGCCCCATTGGGATTTATTTATCCTACTATGGATTAAAAGATGATAAGGCTTAAAGTCCTATAATTAACTAAGGAAACAATCGCAATTCAAGAAAAATTAAAATAGCATCTAAATAATTAAGAACTAGTAAATAGTCTTGTATAAATTATTAGGAAAATAAGTTTGAATGCTATTTATGATCCAAGCACGGAGGACCATCTGAAAGCAAGAATTTAATTACAAATCCTCTCATGCTTAAGGTTGCCTAGAATATTTAGGCGAAGAAATAAGAACTAAGTAGTTATTTAATTATATTATAGATGTAAGGAAAATTACACAGTTACCATTGAAAAGAGAATGGTTTCACCATGTATTTCTTGGGCCTCTAACGCACGGGATAAGAAAAATCCCAACCATTGGATATGGATGATTTATTTTACTATTTTTGTGAGTTAGACTAAAACTTTTAATTAGTTTAATATAGGTGGCTATCTAATTTGGCCTACTTAAATCACAGATTAATCGGGTTAATTTGGTGGGTTGAAAGGTTGGCATACTTATAAAATTTTATAAAGTTCTTTTCATAAAATACTTAATATTTCATAATTTCAAATAATTTTTTTTTGTTTTATCTTTAAATATTTAATATTTAATTAATAATGGACAATAGTAATAAATTTTTGGTATTTAAATTAAATATTTAACTTAATAATAAGATATTTTTTCGTTTTAAAAGTTTTTAAACTAACTTTTTATATATTTTTTAGCAGATTAAATGGCCGATCCATGTGAGGAGTTGGCCTGTTTTGACTTGTCATAGAAATGATATGCTAATGTATAAGAGAGAACTATGAGTTTCAATCTAAGAATAAAAATAAGAAATATTATATGCTCTAAGTGTTAGTACAAGAAACCAAATGACGGGGTTGATCAATGTAGGAATTGTGTTCTGCATATGTAGGAACAAGGATTTAAAATAACGACCATGTTAGGAGAATTATAGTTAGTTTACCAAGGTTACAAATTTAAATAAACTAGATTACCAAAATAAATTATATACACTATTAAGATTAGAATGTTACTTTAATGGTAATCTTGCAATTTGTTCCTAATAGAAGTAAGATGACTATACATATTGTAACTACTCTATTGATGGAAATATGTAAATTAGGAATTTGTTTTATTAATAAGAACGTATAAATAATTTGAATATACTATTTTAGCTAGAATATTTGTAGGAGGATTATTCGTGAGAATAATTAATTTGCTTATGTTTTTTAAAAACCATTATTTATGTATATATAAATGTTTGGCGTCTTTTCAACACGAATTAATTGATAAAAATTAGACAAGTCAAAAATAAACCCCCATAAAATAAAATGTTAGCAAAAGGCTAAATTAAAAAATTAGCATAGTTGTAAATTCAAATATAAGGTTTAGAGTTTAACATAATAAACGTGAGGAAAGAAAATAAACTCTAAAGAAGACCAAAATCATATGTAGTTAGCTTTTCCCTTACATATTGTAGTTAGAAATTTCCCTTTTGCATTTACGTGCTTAATTTGTTATGCATATGTATGTTTGGATTGAACAAAGAATTACGGTAGGGGTACCAGAGGTACAGATATGGCCATCAACTAGTTAGTCCGCAAAAGAGTGAAGTGCAAAAAGATCCAATCAAGCTTTAGTAAGAGTTCTAAAAATTTATTATGCGTGCATAATGTTAAAAATACGAAAGAGTTGGAAATTAATTTTTTATCTTTAACTGACTACTAAGAAGTGAAAGTCTCACTTTGCTTTTGAGTTTACCTACGTGTGAGCTAAGGAGCCCAGGTGGCTAGTTAATATATTAATAATTAAAATATAATCCGTTAAAATAAAGTAGCTATAAAATTAAAAAAAAAATTAAAATATTAAAACTATATTATAAGACCGAAGTTCCTTTAAATCACATAAATTTTATTAAAACTGTATTAGTTGCCTGTCTGTAATGTTGAAATGTTTGTTTAAACCCTTGTGCTTTAATATTAGTAGTTAGAACTAATATTTATATAATTTAGACTCTAATTGAGATAAAAAAATAAAATAAAAAGAAATTCTTGGGCTTAACATGTCAAAAGGTTGATTTGCACGAAGATTTTGAGTTTTGAGAACTAATTGTAGAGGCTTTTAGGTTTTATGAATGATATGTAAATGGTTTAGAATTATGCAACGGTAGCTTGTACTTTCAATTTCACCATTTTAGTTTTTGGTGATTGAAGGGAATAAAAAATAATGAACACACTTATAGATTCAAAGTAGGAGACTTACATACTTCTTCTGATTGTGGAAGCTGATCGAACTTTTGCTGAAATCATTGATTGAATAAAATACCCATAATGTATTAGGTGTATCTCGAGTTTTTACAACCTAAATTCCCTCTCGAATACAACTCCAGAATACCTCACAGGTATTCTTCTAAGACCGTCTATAGCAGTCTATATTTTTCTTCTCTATTATATAATAGTTTAGCCCTATTTATAAAAGGCTAGTTAGGGTTATGGTTTAGTAGTAATTCCTATAATTACTATTTTACCTATATTTAATGAACACCCTTTTTAGGTAGACTCTGTATAATATCTTAACAAATTTAAACCCTAGATATTATACGATATTTTAACTCTCCTACTCACATATAATGAGAGTACTCATATACTCTAAACCCAAGAAACATATTCTCGATAAATTAAGAGAACAATTTCTCTTTATAATATGCAATCGTTCATACAAAGAAAGTAGGTCGTGCAACCAACATACTATAAGAGCATCAATGTTATACATCAATTATGAATATATAGCCTCGCATTGAAAATGCACCTACATGTAGATCATAAAGTATGTATGCACCCTAGATCATAAAAATCACATTTAGATATCTCTCAATGATCTCATCTATCATAATATCTTGTATTCACAATCATGACACACAAGTCATAATTGGTATACTAGTGAATACAGAATAATGAGATTTTTTTTTATGATCTTTCTCTTCTCATGATCCTATCAACACAGACTTAGCTCACTTTTCTAAACATGTCCCGCCAGACTGAATCATTACTCATAATCCTTTAGGCAACACGCTAAGATAGCAAACACCAAGCCACATCTCAAGTACCTGATCAGAGTCCAAGGATATAAATATAAAGTCAGCGTAGAGGCTCAAGGGTCTCACACAATCATGAGTTGAAATCGCACTCATGTTAACCCAGATGGTTAGCATTTGCACACATGGTATGAAACATGTGCTATAACATTCCTCTTTTTCCCATGGAGTGTATGTCTATTTCACAAATAATGATGTACAGATGATATTTTAGACACCACAAGTCTAAAATTGAGTTCCTAGATCTACACAATGTCTTGAACTCACATTTGACAACTAAGGTATACTAAAAATGATGAACTTATTTCATCAAATTAATTTTAATGACCCTATGTTATCAATCTGGCAACAAAAATGATTTTAAGTATTGTTGCTCTCAAATTATCCTCCTAATAATTTCTCTTAAAATATTGTCTTATTTCTAATGTCACTAAGACATTGAGGCGGTTACCTGTATGAGAAGGCTAAACCTTTTGTCTATCTGACATACTTAACAATAAATAAGAATGTATACAACATTCAAATAAAGATATGTATGCATAGAAATCAAACTCTATTGATTATCAAAAACATCAAAATATCACCGTCTATGAATAATGGGAAAAAAAATTAAAAATACAAATAAGGTATGCTAAATTTTACACAATCTTAAAGACCTAACGTGTCTCACAAACACATCTCTAGAAATAGGCTTGGTCAGCAGATCTACCAACATCTCATGCATAGATACATACTTCATGTTCACAGTCTTGCGTGCAACCATGTCCTTCACATAGTGATACTTGATATCTATGTGTATGGTTTTGCAATAGTACTTTAGATCCTTGGTGTATGCAATCATAGCCTCATTGCTGCAGTACACTAACACTGGTTCAGTGTTTTTTGCTTTGCACAACAATTGATCTAAGAACCTCTTCAACCAAACAGTCTCCTAGGCTGTTGAAGATAGGGCCACGAACTTTGCCTCCATCATGGACAAGGATACACAAGATTGTTTCTTATTATTCCATGATATAGCGCCATCACTGAGTAAGAAAATGTATCATGAGGTAAACTTTCACTCATTTAAGTCCCCTTCATGATTAGCATCAATGTATCCTATCAATCGTAGATCTCTACTGCCTTGATAGCAGAGCTAATAATCAATAGTCCCCTTCAGATATATTAAGATCCTTTTTACAGCTTCCCAATTTTTATGACCTAGGTTGGTTTGATATCTACTCACCAAGCCAACTGCTTGACAGATATCAAGTCTAGTACACATCATAATATACATTAGACAACCAATTGCATTCCTGTATGGAGTTCAACTCATACGCTCTCTTTCCATGGTAGTTTTAGGACACATTTTGGCACTCAAGGTTCGACTTGTGCTAATAGACTCGCCAGCAGGGTTACAACTTTTCATATTAAAACGTTCCAAAACCTTTTTGATGTAATTCTTTTGTAAGAGATATAAGAGTTTCTTAGAACAATTTCTTAAAATATTAACTCCAAAATGTATGCAGCTTCACCCATATCCTTCATCTCAAAGTGAGATAATAACCAGGTCTTTACCTCATTGATAAGCTCTATATCATTTCCAACTATAAGTATGTCATTAATATATAATGACACAATCAAATATTTGTCCTTAGATCTTTTATTATATACATAGTTATCTTCACTCATCATAGTGAAACCACTAGAGATGACTGTATTGTAAAAACAAATATACCACTGCCTTAAACATTGTTTAAGATTATAGATAGGCTTCAAAAGTTTGCAAACTTTTTCTTCTTGGCCCTTTTTAATGAATCCCTCAGGTTATTCTATATAAATTTCTTCATCTAATTCTCTATTGAGAAAGACAGTTTTTACATTCATCTTATGTAATTCAAGATCTAAATAAGCCATTATAGCTAAAAGTAAGCGAACAAAGGTAAATTGTACAGTAGGAGAAAAAGTCTTCTCATAGTTAATTCTTTCTTGTTGTGTATACCCCTTTGCTACTAATCGAACCTTAAATTTTTCAACAAGCCATCAGCTTATTTCTTGATTTTGAGAACCCACTTGTTCCCAATAGCCTTGTGTTTCCTTGGAAGATTAACAAGTTCCTAAATATTGTTGACTCTCATAGACTTTATTTCCTCTTCCATAGCTTTAGTCTATTTATCCTTAAAAGAGGATAAGAGAGCCTCTTTCAAATTTTTTTTGCTCATCTTCATTTTACAGGAGCATTGTAGAAAGTTCACCACCTTCAATATCGTATTGTTAGCGAGGAGTCTTTTTACGTGAACCACGTCTCAGTTGTGATTGATTGAATCTTGCTTCATTATTCCTATTTGGATCAATATTGCTCCCACTCAAATCATGAACATTAGTCCCACTCCCACTTGGAGCAACTGGCTCAAAAACACTCTCATCCGCATTAAATGATGAAGAATGTTACTTATGAGAAACTAATTCATCATCTACTATAATCCTCCCACTCGAATGAAGTGTATCTAGTGCATTTAGATTCTCTATCTCAAATAAGGATAGGTCTTGACCTACCTCACCCTTCTTAAGATATTCATTCTCTAAGAATGTGACATCTCTAGATTCGAATTTAGTTATGCTCCCACTATCTTGCTGACCTATAAACATATAACCTTTTAAGGTTTCTGAGTATCTAATAGAAATACTTTTCTTTCCTCTCAAGCCTAATTTGTCATACTTGTGAGAGGAATCATGTATAGGCAACACATCCCTAAGGTTTTATAACACTTAGGTTAAACTTTCGCCTAGTCTATAACTCATATGGAGTGGTTGTAACTAATTTCATAGGCACATGGTTAAGTACGTAAGCTACAGACATCAATGCAATACCCCAATAGGTGATTGGCAAATTAGCTTGTGCCATCATGGACTTAACCATCTTAAGGAGCATTCTATTACTTCTTTCTGCAACACCATTTTGTTGTGGAGTACTTAGAATAGTCAACTAATGAACTATCTATTTCTTATCACATAATTCATTGAATTGAACTGATAAATATTCTCAGCCTCAATTAGTTCGAAAAGCCTTAATCTTCTTATCTAATTGATTCTCAACTAAGTTCATATGGTTTTTAAAGTAGCTCAATGCTTCTGACTTATGAGAAATCAAATGGACATAACCAAAACGAGTATAATCATTAATGAATGTGATGAAATAATTCGCTCTATCCCTAGCCCTGACATTCATAGGCCCATATATGTCAAAATGAACTAACGTCAAAATGAACTAACTGTAGTGGAAAATCGGCTCTAGTTGCTTTACCGAAGGGTTTTCTTGTAGATTTTCCTGCTAGACAAGATTCACAAGTAGACAAATCTACTCATTCAATGCCAAGAAGCAAACCCTCTTTTGCTAAACATTGCATTCTCTATTGGCCAATATGACCAAGTCTAGCATACCATATATTTACATCATGATCATAATCATGAGTAAAGACAAACATGGAAAAACTAACATTATTATTAATATAAGATTCATCATCTAAATCCATAGAAATAAAACCCCCAGTTATATAACCAAAACCATATAAAACCAAAATTGAAATAACATTTCGACGAATTTGAGGTGCATAAAGGACATAATGTAAGATCAGGTTTTGACCACCACGCAAGACTAACTTCCATGTTCTGATCCCTTTGATAGCAACTTTAGTGTTGTTGTACACATATATCTAGAATGCTCTATAGAAAACTTGTCGAAAATCAACAAAGGCTTCACAGTCCCTCGCTATGTGATCTATGGCTCTTAGGTCTACAATCCAAATAGGACAAGATTCAGTATGTATAATAGAGCTAAAAACACAAAGCTCATTAGCATAAGCAGTGTAGGTTACCTTTATAGGAGGCTTAGGGCAATCACTCGCATAGTGTCCCTTCTTTTGGCAATTAAAGCACTTAACGTTTTTCGTATTCACCTTTCACTGCTTCTTTTTGCCTTACTTATTAGTCTTTGGCTTTTTCTTAGGTTAAGTTGGTTTTTTGTTCTTTCCCCAACTCTTTCTCTTTAAACTATGTCTTCCACCTAAAGTTGCCATGTGCAACTCAAGTATCAGCTTGGCTAAATCAAGCCTTTTTTCCTCGCATTCAAGGTGCCTTTGGACATCTTCCGAAGTTGTGATTCTATCATTGTGAGTGAGATGCATCTTCATATGCTCCCATGAACTAGGCAAAGAGCGAATGATGGCTTGTATATATTGCTCATCTGTTAGGACATTTCTAGCATCTTTTAACTCAACAATCATATTTGACATCAGCCTTAGATGTTTCCTCATTGAATGTTCTGAGCGTTTCTTATATGAGTCAAATTTGATTGTCAGATAATGCAATTTGGATATGAACGTAGTTCCGAACCTTGTTCTTAGAGCATTCCAAAGCCCTATAGTGCTTTAGTGGTCCTTAAACTCCCTTAAGATGTTGTCATCCACAGTGCTTAACAACGTAATGTGAGTAATGGAGTTTTTTTTTTCTTCCAAGCATCATAAGCCTCACGGTCTTGCCTATGTTGGGCTATGTTTCTAGCTTCTGGCTCTTCCATGACATTATTGAAAGCCTCAAGAGCCTCTTGCTCTTCTAAGAGATACTAGACTTCAATACTCCATATCTCATAATTGTCACTATTTAGGTTCAACCCTTTGTTAAGCTCAACAATAATACTTTTGGAAACTGTAGCCATTCTTTACATAAAAAGAAAGATATATTTGAATCAGGATTAGATAATTAAAAACCACACAAGATTTAATGTTTACCGTGCTTACAAATTATGACATTAAGTATCGTATGATTAAGCTAATTAACTCATGCATAAGCCGGAGTCGAAAGAGCACAAAGTGCCAATCATCATCCTAAGGTTGTATGCAAGGTGTGAATCAACGAAATCAAAATACAACTAAGTTCCCTAATCATGATACAAACAAATTGTAAATTACGATTTTTTAAATGTTAAACAAATTAACATTTGTTAACTATCATGTTAAACTAATTAACATATTAACAAATAATTATGTAATGCTAAACTAATTAACACTGATTAATAAACATGTTAAACTGATCAACATATTTAATATATGCATTTAGTGCTTTAACAAATAGTAAATCCCGTAAGTGGCATTGTTAGACCAAGAACATAGATCTAAAACATATCTCTTATGATCAGTAGCGCGCAATTCTAAGTTTTCAGCCGATATACGAATCCAAAGTGTAAGGGCTTACCTATGTTAAACAAATTAACACAATTAAATGCATAATGTTAAGCTAATTGGAAGAAAATTGTGAAAACAATAAAAAAAAATGTTAAACTAATTAACATAATGACAAGTAATCACATATTACTTGACTAAAATTTATTGGGATATTAAACAAATTAATTTTTCACCAAAAATTGATTGTATTGATTTGGGGCTAAAATATAAATACACAATTTATATTTTTGAATATATCTAGATATTTATTAATTAGGGATTTAACAATTAGACTTCTAACTATTATGTTGGATGGGCCACATGCCTAATTAAAAAAACAAGGCCCAACTGTTAAAAAAATAGTAAAAAAAAACTCTTTTAAAGGCCCAAATCTTCTTTAAAATTTTTAAAGGCCTAAAACAAAAAATTTAGACAATAAGCCTAGATCAAACCCTATAAGCTCATTTATCTAAAAAAATCTTTTAAGGTTTTAGATCTAAAAAAATTTTAGGGTTTTTGAAATTTTTTTCTTATTTTTCTAAATTTTCAAATATTTTTTTAATTTTATTTTCAAAAAAAATGCAACAAAACTACAACAATCTCCTTCCTCTTCTTCCTCGTTCTTGCCTCTGTTGCTGGTCGTTTCCAGCAACGAGTGATGCCAGTGACCATGTTCTGGCCAAGTGGGAGTGTCGCCGGGAAGGGAGGATCATGAACGGCCATTGCCGTTAGTGACGAGGCAGAGAGATCACTCACACTCTCTCAAGTGACGCAAGGGTGATGAGGCATATCATTAGGGGTGTCAGCGACAACAATAAGAAGAAAGAAAGCTTCTTTGACCACCATACTTTGAAACGCTAGTGTGCAAAGCATAGCAATTTTTTTCTCTATGGTAGAGAACAAAGGTCAACTGATAGAAGGTGTCGAAAACGTGGTCACCGACGATAGAAGGTTAGCTGAAAGGGGGTGTTGCCGGTGACAGTGAGGAGTTTTGAAATGCAGAGAGGGAGATTCTCATCTTCGATTTGATACACAAAAACAACTATTCAAAAAAATTTAATTAATTTTTTTCAATGAATTCTCAAACCCTAATTTAAGAAATTTGGGTAAGAGTGGGTGATTTCTTGGTTGGAATGAAAATTTCATAAAAAACATTTTCAAAGAAATTTTATCTCAAATACCCTAATTAAAATAGCCTAAAACAATATCTCATATTCCAATAAAATATTCAATAATTGGAAAAACTAGCCTATGGCTCTGATACCAATAAAATAAATAAAAAAATAATGAATATATTTGTAGATTCAAAGTATGAGACTTATATATTTCTCCTTATTGGGGAAGCTGATCGAATTCTGGTTGAGATCACTGATCAATTGAGATATATACAGTGTATTAAGTGTATCTCAGGTTTTCACAGCCTAAATTCCCTCTCGAATGCGACTGCAGAATATTTTGTAAGTATTCTTCTCAGAGCGTCTATAGTAGTGTATATTTTTTTTCTTTATCATATAATAATTTAGCCATATTTATAAAAGACTAGCTAAAGTTAGAGTTTAATAGTAATTCCTATAATTACTATTTTATCTTTATTTAATGAGCACCCATTATGAGTGGATTCTATGTAATATCTTAATATATTCAAACTCTAGATATTATACAATACTCTAACAATACTAATGAGTTTTAATTACATAATGTATAGAGTAGCTTCTTATTACTATACCATCTTTGTCATATATAGAATAATATATCTGAATTTAAATACATTATATCTTTAATGAAGTAACGGCATTTGTATGTGTAAAGAAATTCAAGTGCAAAAAAAAAAAAAGTGGCCACAAAATACAACTTTTTTTTGTAGTGTACAATGTTTTTTTAATATATAGACACACATAACTAACAAGATGGATTTTTATAGAATAAAATCATTTATTGAAGATCAATTTTTAAAAAAACGAATTACATTTAGAAGATCAGTTTAAAATCTTAAATAAAATGAAGAAATTTAAAAATTAATTTAATAGATATAAAAAAGACATGCCATCACCTTATATCTGATTCTGCCAAAACCTAGGTCAATAATCATGGGGTAGAGATCGCATTCAACTCTTTTTTTTTTTCTTTTCTTTTTTAATATCAGTAAATGATACCAATTATTTGATTTTTCACCAATTTTACCAAGCACACGAAGCAAATCCAACTTAAAAGAAAAAAAAAAAGGAATTGTAAAGTCGTTCAAAATTTTTTTCTTTATTTATTTATTTATTTATCATTGATTCTGATATATACATTTCGTTATCTCAATATAACCGCACCACTCGATCCATACAATACAATATTCCACAAAAAATATATATATATATATCAGAGCGAAGTGTACTCTTCGTAAAAATCAGAAACTCCAGAAGCAGCCCAGAGCCGTTGATTGAAATCATCCTGCATATCATCAGGCACGAAGGGGGTCCTACACAAGGGACACGTCTTCTGATCGTGATCCATCCAGCGGTCGAGACACGCCCGGTGGAAAATGTGCTTGCAGTTCGCCAAGCACCTGATTTCGTCCTCCCCCTGGAACTCGTACAGGCACACGGCGCAACTCTCCGGCGCGTCTCCGGCGAGGTCGCCGAATTTCACGACGGGGAGGAATTCGCGGATCAGGAGCGCCGACACCGGCGGGCTGTCGGGCAATCGGGCGTGAGATTCGGACCAGACGACCTCGGTTTCGAGGAAATCAGAGAGGCCGAGGGAGTGGAAGAGCAGGAAAATGAGGTTTCGGATGAATCCGAGGACGGAGAGCGTGTGGAGGAAGATGTTAGGGAAGACGACCTCGGAGTATCCGACTGGGAAGCCCATGGAGATTTCCAAAGAGAGAGAAGGAAGAAGATTCGAAGACTGGAATTACAGGTAGAGAGAGTCAGAGAGAGGGGTTTTGAGAGAGAGAGTATTTATAGAGGAAGAGAGAGAGGGGAGAGACGTGAGAAATGCGAAAGGAAAGAGAAGCTTCTGAATGGGTGATTGCGCGTGTGAGAAATATTAAATATATAGTGGTGGTGCCGAGTGAAAAGTAGGTGACGAAGCTACAGACATGCGACACTCGAGTATGGAGAGTTGTGAATTCGGAAATATAAATTGTATATACTTCTTTCAATTTTAATTTTATTTTAACTTTAATTTTACAGTGCGAATTTTAAAATGTAGATTTTATTTTTATTCAATTATTACATAAAACAAATTATAGTGTTTCGGTCCTTCAATTTTGATCTTAATTTAGTCCATTAATTTTCAGTCTCAAATAAGTCATCACTTATGATATTAGTTTTAATTTGGTCCCTCACTGATTTTTATTTTTAATTTTATCCCTCTCTTATGAGTTTAATCTTGGTTTGATTTTTTTATTAACATAAATATTAACATATTTAATCTAAATTTAATTGATAATGAGGGGCTAAACAAATTAAAATGGGAGGACCAAATTAATACTAAACTTAGAAGTGAGGGATCATATTGAAACTATAAATTAGTAAGAGACCAAATCAAGACTAGATTCATAAGGAGGACTAAATTGATATTAAACTCATAAGTGAGGGACCAAATTATAAATTAGTAAGGGACCAAATTAAATTAGACTTATAAAACGGACTAAATTGATATTAAAAATTAGTGAGGGACCAAATTGATAATATGTATTTTACAATTTATATACCAAAAATTGTGATTAAAAGTTAACTATAATTCTGTTCACATTTTTAGTACAAACTATAAAAAATTAATCAATACAAATATCACAATATTTTGTAATAAATTTTAATTTGATACAATCCCATTGGTAAAATTTAAATTTAGTTTTGAGATGAAATATAATACAAAAATATAATAAATTTTTGGTAAAATCTTTGGTGCACTCACAATTTTAAGTACACCAATGTATCTAGTTATAATACAAGAACATAATTCTAATTTTATTATTGTTCGAGTTAATATTATTTCAATTATATCCTTACATTATAACTAAGTTACTAATACACTAAAATTTATAAGTGCACAAAAAAATGTTACCTAAATTTTTACTAATAAATTATCCATTATTTTAACAAAATTAGCCTATGGCTAGCCCGTTTTGTTAGACATATCAATATAGCGCTTGAGCTTTATTTATGATTATCCTTCCAAAGCATATTAAGCAAAAGAATTTTAAAAATTCAAATTTACAATTTAAAATTTTGATTTAGAAGTAATTAATGAAATTAATTAATCCATAAAAAAACAGTTATTTACTCTCTTTATATGCCAGTTACTTTATAACTTTATTTATTGCTTTCTAAATTGTACTCTTAAAATTTTGTAATCAGTTTCATTTAAAGTCTTTATGTTATTAATTCCTTTTTTCGTTTGTGCTAATTCAGTCGATAATACAAGTCAATATTTTCCAACTCAAGTCTCTCATTTACTCGACATAGCCACTCTCCTTTTAAAAAGAAAAAATCGTATCAATTGTTTTAAATTTTTTTATATAAATCTAAATCACAATTCTATCAAACATGTATTTTCAATCAGTCAAATTATTTATTCAAATTGAAAAAACAAAACACAATTATGGTCCAATCAAACAAGTGAAGGAAGAAAACCAAAGTAAAAAAAATTAATTTGATTCCTCGTGTTCTTATATAAACATGGGAAAATTCCATCTTCTTATATTTTGATTTTGTCTTTCACATTTTTCTTGTTTCAAAATTGCCAAATTTTTTTTATTTTAAAAAATTAATCCCTTCATTAGTAAATAATTCTTCAACTTAGCATTTGCAAACATATAGAGGAACCAACTTTCTAATATTAGAAAATATGAAGAATTATTTTGGGATAAAGTAAATATGAATAAATAAATTGAGACAAGAACAAGATGGAGAAAAGTACCAAATCGATTTTTTATTTATATAATTTGTAACAATTTGGTTCTTTATAAATTAATTGTAACAAATCAATCTTTTAAAATTTTTATTTTATGTAAAATTAATTTTTTATTAATCCAAATGATGAGACTTTTTGTACAAATTTTAATTTGCAAAGATCCATTTATTACGATTAATTTGTGAGAGATCAAATTGTTACAATATGTAAAAATAAGAGATTAATTTTGTATTTTTTCCAATTAAGATGTAAGGGATATTTTTTTAATAAGCAGATCATCATGGTTGGAAAGTGCAGTGAAGTTGGTGAAAGGTTGGTTGGTGTTTTAAATTAAACTGCGTATGCCTTACTCTTCACTAGAATAATTAATTATATAGCCATATTTGAGATAAAAATAGAAAAAAAAAAAAAGTCTTCTTAATTACAATATTATACACAAGTGTCACGTGCTTTAATTGTGGAAGAGTGAGAATTGCAGTGGCTGCCTCATCATCTTTATCATCATTATTTTTTAAATAATTTAATTATCTTAGTCATAGATTCATAATTGGATTTATCGGAAGAGCACCACATCAAAGATTATGATCAAGACCTTAAACAATTAATTTTCTTGAAATAACCCTTTTTATTAATATTTAATCATTCTGTTTGCTATGTGACATCATCAAAATAAAATATCTAGATTAGTGTCATGAGGATAAATCTCAAGTTCTAACGTTATCCTCAACTAATTACAATTAATACATAATAGTATAATACTAAAAAATGTAGTGAAGTAACGTAGTTTTAAAATTATTTTTGAAAAATCAAATTTTATAATGATTTGGTATGATTATTATTAATTAAATTTTAAGGTAATTGGTAACAATAAAGTGCTTTTGAAGATTTGAATAGACTTGGTGAACTCCCATCAAGAATTTTGCCATTTAAATCTCGTGACATGATATCTACCTACCAACCCATAATTTATTTTGATTAAATATATATATTATTTTTTTGATAAATTATTTGCCAATAATATTTTTGTCTTCTTGTGTCTTTTTTTTTTTTTTAAGTCGTGGCCATTCGGTTAAGTGAAATTCACTTTTTAATTCTTACTACTTGAAACTAAAAATTTATTATATAGTAGACTCAATTTCTTCAAAATTAAATATTTCTATTATAAGATATGACTAAAATATTGAGTTCAGTATTTTATTTAATAAATTAAAAATTAAAAAAATAAATAAATCTCACTATGCTTTTAAAAAAAACATAATCCTTTTAAAGATCAAAACTCTTTATAAAATTACAAAAGGTAATTTTTTTATTTATGAGTATATAGAATAATTTTAGAATATTTTATTATAAGATATAACTAAACAATTTTATTCAGTATTTTTTTGACTCGTTTTGAATAATTCAGGAGGTTTATTATTATTATTTTACTAAAAGCAGAAAAAGAGGAAGAACCATAGTCATAAATTATTTTGTAGAGGTACCTACTTAATTTAATAATCTAAAGGGACACACTAGTATAGCACTATATTACTATACTATATAAGCTAATAATTAAGTTTGCTGTGTTTTCTATTATGGGTTGGCCTATAAAATTTGTTTGAAATTAAAAGCAGCCATTTATACTGAAAACAAGGATTAAAGGTGCAATAACAAGCCTAATCACACTACACTAGGCAATTTAAAATCTTAAACTACTAAATATTCTTTAGTCATATCAAGAAGAAGAATGGATCTCCCTATTCGAAAACAAATCTAAATATGTTCCATTCATTGAGATTTTCCTCCCCTGAACCATACAACATGAGATCCCACTCACACCACTTTTTAGGTGAATTTCCACTGTCCTCTAACCACTTTATTTAATAAGGAAAATATCTCTTATAATAAAAATTGAAAAGATTACACGAGTAAAACACTATTTTGGTCCTCATTTATTAATTTATTTCCAATTTAGTCCCTCATATATTTTTATTATTAATTTAATCCCTTACTTATAAGTCTACTCTCAATTAATTTGGTTCTTCACTTATTTTTATTATCAGTTTGGTCCCTTATGAAACAGTCCACCTTTTATTTGGTCTCTTATTGATTTTTATTCTCAATTTGATCTTTTAATCATTAGAATGTTAATATTTTTAATTTCTCACTAATTTGAATATTAACACATTTTATCGCTCAAGTTTGACTACATTTAGATTAAATATACTAACATTCAGATTAGTAAGGTATTAAAAGTAATAACTAAAATCAATAAAAGGTCAAATTAAAAATAAATTGATAATTAAGATATTAAATTAATATTTTAGTCAAGGATAGAACTGGATCAAATAAAATACTTTTTTAGTCTCTTACTCTCGATTTGGTCCTTTATTAATTTTTATTTTCAATCCTTTGTATATCAATTTATTTTCAATTTAGTCATTTACTAATTTTATATTCAATTTGATCCTTCATTGACTTTTATTTTTAATTTAGTCACTTACAATCTACTTTCAATTTGATCTCTTATTGATTTTTTATTCTTAATTTGATCTTTCACTCATCAAAACATTAATACTTTTAATTCCCTACTAATTTGAACATTAATATATTTAATCCCTTAAACTTGATTAAATTTAAATTAAATATACTAATATATCAATCAAGGAGGGACTAAAAGTAGCAATGTGATTGAGCGATCATTTTGAAAATAAAAATTAATTAAAAATTTAAATTAAAAATAAATCAATAAATAAAATTGTAAAATAACATATTTGTCGAAGATAGAACTAGGTCAACATCGGAGATCCCAACATGACATCTCCTTGAAATCCTAAGCAATGAGGTGAGGTTACATGGTTTGAAATTTTTGCCCAAATTCATGTAATCAAGATTTGATTTGAGTCCTCGTCCCCTCCGATATTATTGGGTAGAATTTTTTTTAGTAAAAAGGAAGGCCATTATAACTAGATATGATGATTCTCAATTTTTGTATAAAATATATATTTTAAAAAATAAAAAATAATTATTTTTATAAATAAATAAATATTTATATTTTAACATTTTTTTTATAGGAAATGATATGTATTTGAAAAAATATAAAGATTGAATTATTTTTAACATCTCATAGTGATCCAATGGCTCTCATAGTTTACTACAAAAAATAGTTCCCCTCCAATTACTAAAGGGATCCGCGCTCAAGATGGAATACAATTTTGATTTTAATTGGCATCTTTTAATCATGGAGTAAATTTGGTATATATGTTTTTGAAATGGATTAAATGCTTTTGGAATATTAGGAAAATAGAAATATTAACAATAGTCTTGGATAATTAAACTATTGATGAAATATACCTGAGAAGAGATAACATATTTGTTTCTTAATAATTGAAGCATGGTTTTCACAGAAGTATTTTATGAATAACATCTTAAACCTGTTAATTAGGTCAATGTGAAAAGAGTGTGCTATTAAAATGGTTTTAAAATAAATTTAATTTGAAGAATGTTCTTCAATATACTCAAACTCATGCTAAATCTAAGGGAGGCACAAGGGTAGTCCTATCCTTTGAATTTTAGCTTTTATATATAATTTTATTTTATATTCTTAATTTAATTTTTTAATTTATAAAAATTCATTCTCATTGATTTATAAGAATTTATTTTTCTTAATTCAAATATTTGATTTAAAGACTTTTATTCCCTTAAAATTAAATTTCAAATCCGTCCCTACTCAAAATCTAACTTTATTTGTATAAATTAAGAAAAAATAACTAATGAGAAAATTTGTTGATTCTTGCAACATTTGTTGGGGAAAAAGGGAAGAAAATAAATTAACGATAGAATTTTTGGTTTGATCATTATTATTATTATTCTCAAACAACTTCAAATTCTTATTTGCTTTTTTTTTTTTTTTGCATTATGAATAATAGTTTAGTTTCAATTTAATTTAGGAGTGTTTTAATTTTATCAATAAATTAGAAAACAGCGAAAGTACTCATGTACTCATTACATGGTGTGGTGAGTACAATAATGAACATTTTAAAACTGAAAATTCACAAATAGGATAAAGGTAAGTTGGATTTATTGCAAGGATAAATGTATAGATTTAATAGATAAAATTATAAAAATATGTGATTTGACCGTTTATATTAATCTTGAGGACTATGCACAATCTTTTATTATTTATTTATTTTTATTTGATCATTTAAATTTAAAAAACTGTACAATCTGATAAGGGTTCGTCCAAAAGAAGTGTAGCAAATTCTAATGAAGGCAATGAGAGTTTGTACTGTATAAATCTCAAGGTTGTTGCAATATTTACCAAACCATATATGTACTTTAGCTCCGATGTACTTCGAAAAGGTAATAATTATAACATTTATTAATAGAATAAATTAGTAATTTAATTCTTAATATGTTATTTTTCTAATTTAATCTTCCAACAATTAACTTTTATTATCTAATCTCTCAGATTAAGTTGATCCGCCTAAAAGCATATGTTACCCACTAATGCATCGAAATATAAAATTAAAAATACTTAGTCAGATTTATATACATCATTGATTGTAGAGGCATCATTTAAAGTTAAATTATTTGATAAATTAGATTAAAATATTATTTTCAAAGAACTTCATTAACAAACAATAATTTTTTTAAAAAAACTACATTATTAATTTACACAATAAAATAAGTTTTGGATCCTTTCAACAATCTGATTCCAATATCCTGCATTTCTTCATAAAGGTTTAGATAGAACAGTCAGGATTAAAAAATTGTGTAGATTTAATAATCTATATTTAAAATTGAATATCAACATCGATAATTTTTTAATTATTAAAATTAATAAAATCCAAAAGATTAATCTGACTGCACTATCCAACGATATGCAATTCATTCGTAATAAACAATTTCCATGCCTCCTGACTCCCCGATGGTTTTTATTAGAATTAAATTACTAAAAAGTCAAAATAAAAATTTCTATTAAGCATTTTAACTTGACAGTGTTAAAAGAGAATGAAACACTTGAGAGCTTTAGAAAGCTAAAAGATCAAATTGAGATAAATGAAATTCAAGAATAAAAGTAAAATTAGAGATAAAATTTAAAAATTAAAATCAGAATCAAATAAAATAAAAAGGAAAAGGTAAAATAAAAAATGAAGTTAAGGAGTCAAATAAGAATTAAATGAAGTTTAAGGATAAAATAAATTAAAAAAATTAAAATTAAATTACAATATAGGAAAAAATTAAAATTTTAGTTATAAATAAGGGACTAAAGTATATTTATACCAAAAATATTGTGAGTATTGATATTTGAGTAGTTCTTAAAAGTTAAAAATCAAATTGGAATAAAATAAAAATTTAGAAATAAAAGTAAAATTTGACATAAAATTAAAAAAAAATAAAATAAAATCGTTAAACCAAAACTAAAGTTAAGGGGAGAAAATTTAAAATAAAGTTAAAAGACTAAATTAAAATGAAATAAAATTACAGGACAAAAGAGAAAATTTTAGGTAAAAATGGGGGACTAAAATTACATTTACACTAACATTAGTATGAGCATTAATACATGGAAATTTCCATTCAATAATGGGACCAACAGTGTGAAGGAGTCGATGAAAGTAAGGAAATAAAACAAAGTGGGACATGCCCCACCTTAAAGAGCACCATTACAGAAAGGAACACTAAAAATGTGGATCGTCGGTGGTGGAGCCCTAAACCCAACCAAACACCACCCCATCATCATCATCATGTTTTTCCCATCATTTCTTCACATCCATTCCTGCATTCCTAAAACCCTACCTCACATTTTCATCCCATCTTCCTTTTCTGTCCGGTTCCCAATTATTTAGTCTGAGTTTTGATTGGAGTCAGAAATGGTTTTGGATTAATTTAATTTTTGAATATATAGTTGTGCAAAGAAATGTGAATGATGAAAGTGCTAAATTTATAATTGGATGAATTTTCATGTAAAATAAAACTTAAAGGGTTTTTGCTAATGAGTATTCTTATAGCAATAGTTAAGAATTATTTATTGTAAATAATAAATAATAAATAATCTTTAATTAATATAATTAATATAAAATTATTTATTGTACTCATTATCAATAATAATAAATATTTATAAACTAATTTTATTATTTAAGGTTCATTTATTATATATAATAAATAATTTTTAATTAATACTTGTTAAAAAAATCCAAACTTAAAACTCATTTCAATTATGGTGGGAAACTAAATGCACGAATTTCAATTTTAATAATTTTTCCTTTAAAGGTGGAGTATGGCGAAGGGAAGGCAACCATTTATGTAGGGGCAATAAATGAGTCTCTCTATGCCATAGCTTTAATTAGCCTCTCAATGGGTGTATTCACATTCACAAGACTTTGAAGGTATCACCTCAAGATTGATAACCATGAATTAATGGGATTTTGATTCTTCTGTTTTTAAAATCTCTTTATTTGAGGTCTACATCATTAAATTATCATTTAATAATTTAAATTTTAATAACTATTAAATAATTTTTATTAAATTTTTAAAATTTGAATCATTAAATTTTTATTCAATGATTAAAATTTTATCAAATACACTTGTATTTGGATTTATCAAATGCAGAAAATTGACTTCAGAATTTATGGGTATATATATATATATTAAATAGTCAAGAGACTATTTTTTATAAGTGCACTCTTTTATTTTATAGGTAAGATTTTCTTTAATAAAAACACTTGCTTAGAAGAATTATAATTAATTTAATAAAAAATATTCTTCATTGGTTGAGCTAATCTCTTTAAATAGTGCATAATCCTCTTTAGTTCAACTCCACTGGGGTAAAAAAAATCATTTAAGATCATTATTGACTACATTGGATAATTACAATAATACGATGTATATTATCATTTTTTTTACTAAAACGAGAGTTAAATTTTAATATATTTTTTATATGAATTATTCAAATTCTTCTAGAATGTTTCTAACTGCTGTGTCATGGGAATACGATTTCCTGCATTAAAAAGAAAATGTATGGAGCATATTTCCAATAGGAACAGTTGGCCATTTAATTATCTATTTTTTGAATAAAAACTGTTAAATTAAAAATTTTAGATTGCATTCGGTTAGATTGACTATGCACAATAATCAATTTTAATTTAAACAATTAAATAAAATAATTTTTTTAACATTAATTATTATATCCGTATATTTTTTACTAAATGCAAAAACATTCAAGTCGTTTATCATGCATGAGGTAAATTGACAAGTTTTGAGTTTTCAATTTGCTTTAGCCGGCTGAAAACGTGGATAGTGTTCAGATTTTCAGCAATAACAGTACCTGAACAGTAACATGTACAAAAATGAGAGATGCTTTGGGGCATAGCAGATTCTATGAACCAAATAGAACGGGGGCATAACTAGGGGTACCCTACAAAGATTCTATGAACCAAATAGAATGGGGACAAAACTAGGGGTACCCTAAAAATAATATTAGGACTACCCTACACTTGTTAATATTTTTAATTTGGTTACTATATTTTGAAATTTTTAATGAAGTCCTCATAGTTTAATTAATTTATAATTTAGTCCCTATAACTATATTTTTGTTAATATTTAGTCATATATGTGAGTTAATGTTACTTCATTATCTAATTTTTTTTTTTCATTGTTAGTATAAATCATACATATTCAAAGTATTATAACATTATATAATTATTTATACTAATAAAATTTAATAAAATACTAACACAATTTTAAAAATGGAGACTAGCTCAGTTTAAATAATTATTTAATTATAAAATTTTAAACTATAAGGATTAAATTAGATATGAATTAAAACTATAGAGACTAAGAGTATAATTTTTCAAAAATTTATTTATGATTAAAATAAGAAATTTCTCTTAATCTTATTACTCAAGTCAATTCTCATTGACAAGATAGATTTGTTACCAAGGGGGATTCATGCTGAAATGTGAAGGGGACCCAATAAAACAAAGAACAAAATGTTAAATCTTTGTCTCCCTTCTAACTTCCCCTCGAGCATGCACACCCACATGCCCAACCATATCATCTTATCTTCACTATATTAAGTGCCCTACTTTGTCTTTGACTCTTGATTTGGATCTTTGTAAAACTTTAGTTTGTTTTGGTGGTCCTTATGAACTCCCATGTCTCCTTCTTCTTCTTCTTCTCTCTCTCTCTCTCCTTCCATTATTATCATTTTTCACTTATCTTTCTTTTCTCATGTTGTTTAGTTTGTGATGCTGACATGCATCTGCTTTAAGTCCATTAAAAGAAAAGGTTGGTAAAGCAAGTTATGTAAGAAGGCTTGCGGATGCTTTGCAGTACGAATTTTATTGTGGGGGAATATAGATCATTGGATCTTGATCCAATGGTCAATATTTCTAAAAAAAATTTAAATTTAAAATATGTATCAAAAAAATATGAACCATAGGATTTGAATCCAATGGTTTATATCTCATGGGAAATCTGCAGCAGATAACTCTACTGCAGAGGATCCCATCTGATGTAAGCAAGCAATTTGGGGATTTAACAACTTTCAAGGTAAGGGACAAACCACAATCTCTCTTCATCTAATTAGAACCATTTTGGGTGTTGTTAGGTTAATTAGGTTAAATTTTTTGTTTGGTTTAATATGTTAAAAAAGCCAAAATCCATTATTATATGACTTAAATGATCCTATGACAAGTCAATTATATGACCTAAAATGGGCGTGACAAGTAAATTTAACATTGTTAGTCTATTTAGAGCATTTAGACAAAGTCAATGCTAAACTTGGATTTGGATTATATAGATTAATACATATGCTACTGATAAATATTGATTAAATTTTTTTTGTGTGTTTTATGAATAGGATATGTCTTAATTTAGTTCATTATAAAATTACTTCTTTAATTTTAGTCTCACATCAAATGCCTTCCTTAATTTTTCCATTCACATATGAATATTTTTTCAATTTAGTTCACAAATAAAATCATACTTAATAATGTCATTTTGTTAATATATTGTTGATGACATTGATAGTAGATTAATAAAATATTTTGATAATCTATAAACAATATGTTACATGTAATCATGTCAATTAATTTCATTTATAATAGATTATGTGCATGTTTGGACTGTCATTAAGCTAATGTAATTTTGTGTTAACTTCATTTTTAAAATTAATTTTGATATATTGTAATTTTATATAACTGTGATTTATGTTTAAAAATTTTGGTTTGAAAATTGATTTTTGCCACCTATACTATTCATTCAATGTAAAAGCAACTATTTTTCACTTATGTGCAAATGAAAGTTTGGAGGGTAAAATTAATTTTGAAAAAAATCAAACATTAAACCAAACAATAATGTTTATGAGGCAAACTCTTCTTTAAGTGTGCAAACGGGTTTTTAAATATTTCAAACGTTAAATCAAGTATACACTATGAATAAAAGAACATTAATGATAATGGTTTCATTTGTACGGGAACAAACTAAGATAGAAATTTTATGAGCGACCAAATTAAAAAATACATTATCCATGACAAATCAAATTGAAAAGACAATTTATGATGGACTAAATTAAGAAATATTGCATTTATAAAGGATCAAAATGAAATTTAATTAATAATTATTTTTGAAAATACTTTGTTTTACATAATAGTTATGACTCACATAATACTTTTCTTAAATGTCGAAGGTTGGGTCTTAATTTTCGCAAGTTTGATCCCTTTACTTTGCGCCATTTTTGTATAAAAAGGCAAATTATCATGTATGAAACTCTGAAATTTTTTTTTTTTTTTGCAGCAGTTAAAGAATAAAAGTTTATTTTATGACAAAATATCGTATATATCAATGTTCACTTAGTAAGAAAACGAATCCATGGGTTGAATTTTTTTTTTAATATATATTATACGAAATTTTATCAGTGAGCATATATAATTTAAAATGCTATATTATTTTAGGCTTAATGATATAATTTTTTAAAAAACTATTTATGAACATATAAATGGAAGGAATTGATATAAAATTAAGGTTAAATTATTGCGTTGGCCTTTATAGTTCATTTTTAATTTACTAATCTAGTGATTAGCGAATCAATGGTAGAGAGGCCAATTAGGGTGGCAAAATATTAAAAGGTTCCTAACTAAGTCAGATAGAAAAAAATTTTATAAGTGCCTATCACAAATTACCTTTCATTAGTCACAAAACGCTTTTGATATTTCTAATCTTTTTTCTTCCTACATTAATTTATAAATATTTGCAATTCTAATTTAAGATTCAATACAATGACTTGAGGCTTATAATTTCAAACATTATTTGTATCCGCTTGTCTTGCTATTTTGGATTAGTTCAATTTCAATACCTAATCTTGATTATGTTGTTATTTTGTAAAGATGCATTATATACATCTAAAACCTCTCACTATGAATATCTTGTTCAGTCAATTCTTGACTAAAACTTTTGGACATTTTCATTGAAAAAAGTATTTTCATTTTCTTTGCATTTTCTATTCATTCATGGTATGACTTGCATGACTTAAAGGTTTTCGTTTTCAGTCACTTCTATTTGGAAATTCTTATAAGTGCCTTTGTTACAGAATAATTGGTTTCCTCGAACCTCTTACCAATTGCCTAGTTTATTTTTTGAAGAATTTGAAAGACGAATAAATTTTGCATTTATTGATTTTGGGATTTCTATCCATGCTTGCTCGTTTTTTTAGCATCATATATAATGTTATTCCTCTTGAAAATTAATTAATTAGTTTTGACTTTGGAATCACTAAACATGGAATTTTGGAGGTCATGAAACAATAAAATCTTGAAACAATTTTGAAACTAGCTTAAGTTGAGTCAAAATGACCTGATTTAAGACTATTTATGGGCTTTTTATTGAATTAATTTTGAAACATATTAAAATAATGTGGATTAGTATTAAGTTATTATTAGGTCAATTATTTTGATTAATCAATTAATTAAGCAATTAAATTTAGATATATAAATTAGGAATGGATTAGGTCCGAGTTATTAGTGGGTAATCAATGATAGGTTGGATTATCCTCAAGCCCATTGGGTAGAGGTTCCAACCTGCAACCCAAGTTTTGACAATAATTATCTTATCATATTATTGACTGAGAGAATAAAAAAAATATTCTAAAAGCATATTCATTTAAAAATTTGAGAAAAGTGAGAAGTTGTTGTTTTTAATTAATTTGAATATTCTATTTATTAAATAAAAGTAAGTATGAAAGTAACTTCCCCATATTCTGAGCACTAATTAGAGCATTTTGTTTTTTTTTAGCTTATTAAAATATTCTTCTCTTTCTATGTGTTATTCTCTCACTTTTGTGTACGAAAGGCTTGGACAAAGTAAGTTGTTCCTTTTACTCACAGTATTATGGTTGCATTGGGTGCTTCACCAGGTAAGTAAAATTTTATTGTTATTGATTTATTTATCTATCTCCCATTATGATATGGAATTTGAATTCTTTCAATTGGTATCAAAGCATAGTTTTCAGATCTGTACATTATTTTCTATACCATAGAAGAATTACAATAAGAAACTTCATGAACAATCCTCAAAATTTCAAGCGAATATTAATCAATATTCTTATTGAGATTCTTTCAAAATTAATTTAGGGCTTTCATCTGATTCAAAGATTTTGAACTATTGTTTTGAACCCTCTTCCATCTTCATCTTTTCATTTTCCCCTACATTGATTGAGATCAACTACTGACTCCTTTTTCAGCATATTAGCTTCTTTTTGCAAAACCGTGCTCATTTGAAATGAATTTTTGCCTTTTTTTTTTTTTTTATCCTATTTACTAGAAAACAATTCATAAGGCTTCTTTGGAATTGATTTACTTGGAACTTGATTCAGAATATATACTATAATCTTTAATGCATCACCCCATAGAAATTTTGGTAGGGAGGAGTGGCTGATCATGCTTTTGATTACATCCACTAAGGTACGGTTACATCTTTAAGCAATTCCATTTTGTTGATGAGTACTTGGCATTGTATACTAAGCTTCAATCCCATTTTCTAGCAAAAACAAGGCAAATAAACCAAGATTCTTACCTATTTTAGTATATCTACCATAAAACTCTCGTTCCCTATCAAATCTCACACATTTAATAGCCTTCCTTGTCTTTAACTCAACTGTTGTCTTAAATGTTTTGAAGGCATATTATGACTCAAATTTGAATGTGGGGAAGTTACTTTCACTAACAGCCTTCAAATATTCTATGGCAGTATCATTCTCATGAATACTTTGCCTGATGGTCTTATCAATGGTGAATTTCATTACCGTCAGACAAATTCTATTTGATTCATACCACCTATTGTAGTAAGTTCTGTTAGCAGTATTTGACTCAGTTGTGGGCTCTGTTGGTTTTGAGACTCTTATATCCAAAGCCTCTTCAGTGATGTCAAATACATGTCTAGGAACTTACTCCAATCATCATAGTTTGTGCCATTAAGAGTTTTCACTGAAGATAGTTATTGGAATGCTGAAATTGAGAAAGCCAAAAAATAGGAAATATTAATTATGTCAAAGTAACATAATTATGAAATAAAGTTTCCTTTATATATTCAATTCATGCAATTATATACAAATTTGCTTATTGCAATCTCACTTAAGGGTCCTAGATCACAATAAACCAAGTAAAACTCATTCATGTCAATTTGGATTTAACTTATGATAAGAATCACACAAAATGCATTCACAGTTTTCATATTGATAGGATACAAAAAACTATGCAAACATTAATGAAAATTACTACTAACAAGTCATAAACAGGTGTAATTCACAATATTATATTAGCAATATCACACTGATAAGGTATGCTTATTGTTAATATAAATAAAACTATACAATTTGATAAAAAATAGTACATGAACTCAATTAAGGAAAGAAGCTAATTTTAGCGAATATATATATATATATATTAACAAACACTAAAGTTAACAATCGCTGAGAATAAGTCTATTGTTTTTACACAAATAAAACACTTGGCATCTAATAGAGGAATTAAACTGAGAGTCTTTACTAAGGAAAAGAAAATCCTCATCGATTAGTACATTTTTAAAATTTTATTTATTTATTTTTATCAAAAAGAGTAACTTTTATTAACAAATTCTTTGCAAGGGCTCATAAATAGGAGGATGCCAAGTGAAAAAGAAAGGACCATTCTTGGAGTAGAAGGAAGTTCAACAGCAGTTAAAGCATAGGAAATATTTCCTTAAATTTAGAATCTGGACATTATTTGGTATTAAATGACGTTGTTTATGTACGTTCTTATAGGAGGAATTTGATTTCTACTTCTGTATTAGACAGAAATAACTATTCATTTTAGCAAGAAAATGGAAAGATTGATATTTTCTTTAGTTCAATTGTGGTTGGATCTGCTTCTTTATTAAATGGTTTATATTGCTTAAATATTAACGCTTGTCTAAATTTGCCTTGTAGTGTGCCTATTAATGTTGCAATAGGGCATAAACATTGAAGATTTGATGAAAGTTCCTCTATGTTCTGACATTAATGTTTGTGCCATATATCTACAGAGAGATTAGAGAAGATAGTCAAACAGGACATATTAAGGGAGTTGGATTTCTCATACTTGGAGACATGTGTCGATTACATAAAGGAAAAACTTCCTGCTAGGGCTAGAACTAAAGGGGCAAATAGGTCTAAGAATATTTTAGACTTAATCCATATAGATATATGTGGACTTATTACACCAATTGCCATGGGTGGATTTAAGTACTTTATGACCTTCATAGGTGATTAGTCTAGGTATGGGTGGATTAATTTGTTACATGAGAAATCTGAGTCATTAAATGCCTTCAAAACATTTAAGGCAGTAGTTGAGTTGAAGACTAAAAAGGCTATTAAATGTGTGAGATCTGATACGGGAGAAGAGTTTTATGGTAGATATATTAAAATAGGTAAGAATCTTGGTCCATTTACCTTATTTATGCAAGAACATGGGATTGAAGCTCAGTATACAATGTCAATCACTCCTCAACAAAATAAAGTTGCTGAAAGACGTAACCATACCTTAATGGATTTAGTTAGAAGTATGATCAGCCACTCTTCCCTGCTAGAATTTCTATAGGGTGATACATTAAAGACTACGGTCTATATTCTGAATCAAGTTTCCAGTAAATCAATTCCAAATATGTCGTATGAATTGTTTTATGGTAAAAAGCCATTTTGATGCATCTTCAAGTATAGGGATGTAATCAAGAAACTTGATCCCTGAATTATCAGTAGATTCTTCATTGGATATTGCATTGGATCGAAAAGAAGCAGGTTTTACCAGAGTCATTAAGTCAAAATAGGGATTTTATTTTGAAGATGACTTAGATAGTGGGAGAAATATGCCCAGGATAATTAATCTACATATAGAAGTTACCACATTACCTTTGCTTATTTCATCTTCACAATCATTCCCTGGTCACGTTAATCCAGATGATGCTACTGGGGAAAATCTAATAAATTTTGACATTGAACAACTTGCAAAAGATTTGCAGGTGGTAGCTAATGAATTGAGACAGTCTCAAAGAGTTTGTAGGCCTGCCATTCCAGATGATTATATAGTCTACTTATAAGAATTTGAATATGATGTGGTTAATGAAATTAACCTTATCTCTTTTAAAAAAGCAATAACATGGCCTCATTCATTTGAATGGTTAAACACTATGAATGAAGAGATTACCTCCATGCATCATAATGATGTTTAGGTGCTTACTAAGTTGCCAGATAGACATAAACTAGTTGGTTGCAAGTAGGTCTTTAAGAGTAAGAGAAAGGTAGATGATGACATTGAAAGTTATAAAGTCAGACTCGTAGTTAAAGGCTATAATAAGAAAGAGGACATTGATTATATAGAAACATTCTCTCCTGTATCTATTAAGGATGCTCTCAGGTAATCATGACTTTTGTTTCATAATTTGACCTTGAACTTCACCAAATAGACATTAAAATTGAATTTCTGCATGGAAATTTGCACAAGGACATATATATGAAGCAACTTGATGGATTTATAGAATTAGGGAAAGAACATTTTGTTTGTAAGCTAAATAAGTTAATCTATGTACTAAAGTAAGCTTCGAGGCAGTGGTATCTGAAGTTTGATGAAGTGATTACTGCACTTAGATTCATTGAGAACATCGCAGATAAGTGTATCTATAAGAAATTTAAGGGGTGTAATTTTGTAATTCTGGTGCTCTATGTAGATGACTTCCTATTAACCAGTAATTCTGTGGGTCTATTAAATGAGACTAAACATATGTTATTGTGCCATTTTGATATGAAAGATCTTGATGAAGCCTCATTTGTTTTAGAAATTCAGATTTACTGCAATAGATTAAGTAGCATTTTAGGTTTGTCTCAGACAACTTATATTGATTGAGTGTTGAAGAAGTTCAACATACATTCTTGTGCCCATTGTGTTGCACCTGTACAGAAAGGTGAAAGATTTTTGAAATCACAATGTTTTCAAAATGATAATGAAAGGATTGCAATGGAAAGAATTCCATATGAATATGCAGTTGGTAGCCTTATGTGTATGCACATGTTCGGACATTGCCTTTACGATCGGTGTGCTTGGTAGCTATTTGAGTGATCCTAACCATTATCATTGGAGAGCTGTAAAAAAGGTCATAAGGTATCTTTAGGGTACTAAGTATCATATGTTGACTTTTAAGAAGACTGAATCATTGGAGATTGTGGGCTATTTTGATTCAGACTATGTATCGTGCAATGATAATCGTAAATCCATTTTAGGATACATCTTTATGATGTCTGGAGGAGTTGTTTTATGGAAAAGTGCTAAGTAATCAATCACAGTTACCTCAACTATGGAAGTATAATATATCGCTTGTTATGAGGCTACCCACCAAGCCATCTGATTAAGGAAATTGATATCTGACATGCATCTTGTTGATTTTATATCAAGACATCTAACCATATATTGTGATAGTTCGTCTGCTATTTTCTTTTCTCAAAACCACTGGAGTTCTAGTCATATAAAACACTTTAATGTTAAGTTCCTGCTTGCTAGAGAAAAAGTTACTGAATCTTAAACTCGTTTAGTTCACTTTCTGGTGAAAATATGCTTGCGGATCCGTTGACTAAGTGTTTACCCATGGAAGTATTTAAAAATCATGTAACTCATATGGGTATTGTTAAATTTTGATGTACTTTTGGTCTAGTATGAGTATGACTTGGGTATTAAAAAAGGACTATTGTATTGTAAGATGACATATTAAATATTAATTCAATGATCCATTCAGTTTAGATATTGACCTTATGTTATAATTATATCATTTGTTACCCTATCGGATTCAATAATATTTTGTTGTTTTATTTCTGAACTCTGTATGGTTTGTATGTATATTTTAGTTGCTTAATTTTAATTGATATTTGTTTAATTAGTTGTCTAATAATCAATTAATACCATTGAAGTGGTATATTATTGAATTAATTTTGAAACATATTAAAATAATATGATTGGTATTAATTTATTATTAAATTAATTATTTTGGTTAATCAATTAATAAAGCAATTAAATTTAGATATATAAACCAGGAATGAATTGGGTTCGAGTTATCAAGGGTGAAATAAAAATTGCTTCATACTTTCAAAGTAGCCCATAGGTAATAGAAAAAACATGTTTATTTATTTTTTTCACAGAAGGCACATAAATTAATTATATGATAATATATTTTTGCACAAGTATATATAGTGATATGTAATTCATGTTTTAATATAACTTATATTGGTGAGCATACAATTATATGTGATGATTAATTGCTTTTATTTAAGTTATGTGAGCATGAATTAATTCATGAAATATTTTGTAGCATAATCTCCTTTTACATTTGTTATACTAGCATATTCCAATCACAAGATAATTCTAGATGGAAGCAATTATTGGGCTTGGAAGGTGGATACTTGTCTTCAATTAGGATGTCTTGACCAGGACTAAGCCCTTTACAAGGAGATGCCTCTATGGGCCATAAGTGCTAGTTCCCACTTGGAATAAGCGATGTATGACCATTGGGAGTAATCTAATTGCCTCAGTATGATAATTATCAAATAAGGAATTAAGTTTTTATAGGTCTATAACATATTTTTCTTTAGGTCAAGGATTACATAAAGGTTACTAATGAGCAATTTGCTTCCTTAGGAAAGTCAATATCTATCACATTAATGACTCAATTATGCTTCATGAAACTAACTAGCAATAGAGGGGTCCATAAGTGCATCATGCAAATGAGAAATCTCTAACGCATTCTAGGTGCTATTGATCCTTCACTCATTGCCTCCATAAATATGTGCTATTAATATCTTATAATACACATAAGGATAAATAAATAACAAATGATTTGTTGGCCATGTCTGTACAAAAGAAAAATAGATTCACTGTAGAAGGTTGTGGGGCTCAATTTAAGGCTTATTTGGCTACAAACTTTAAGAAGAAAGGTCATAAATGAAAGGACAAGAAGAAAGGTATAGCTCTTGTCCATGAAATAAACAAGGATGCAGCCAAATACTTCTTTATAATAAGAATAAGCATAAAAGGAACAATTACTACAAAAGAAAGGCTTGATTGGAAAATAAAGGCAAATTCCTACCTTTCATGAGTTTTGAATCTAATTGAGTTCTAATTCGTCAGGACAATTAATGCATTGATACTAGGTCTATGAATCACATTTCTAATAGCATGTGCAGTTTTCTCAATTAAAGGAAAAAGGAGTTGATAAGTCCTTAAATTGTGTTACAGTCGTATGTGTTTTACTGAGGACTTATCTTGTATTTCGGATAAATTCTTTTATTTTAGTAACCAAGTAATGTTAATTTCATGTATTTTATGGGTTAGACTATATGGTTGCTTCCTTGCATTAAATTCATATAATTTTACACTGTTTTAATGGAAACTGTAAGAAAATTATTTTAATGAAAGGAAATGAAGGGTTGGAGGAATTAAAGCAAAAGATTCAACGATGTTTAGAAGGCTCTAACAAACATATTGGAAGTTAGAGGAAGCCAAGGAAGAAAGATGACATGATATTTAACTTTAGTTTGTCAACACTCAATTTTGACACCACATTTGGACCCTTAAATTAGAATTTAAAGATGGCCATTCACACAAACTTATAGAGCTTGTCTAGAATTTTCCAATGAATGGTAATTCATGAAATTTTGACATTGGATCTTAAAGTTATGGCCAAAAGATTGAAGCTACATCAGGGGACAAACTTTGGGCACAGATAAGCGTAAAATACAATATTTTGCATTTTTAATATATAAAATAGGGGGTGTTTAAGATTTTTAGGTTAAAATCCTAGAAAGGGAAAGAAGAGGCTCAAAAATTTGCTCTAAAGACAAGGGAAAACTCTATTTTCTTAAGTCTTCTAAGGTGTTTTCATGGAAGGAGATGACAAGGTTTGGTCTCTTTGGACCTTACTTGGCCAAACCTCCAAGGATTCTTCCATAGAGGTCTTTTTCTACTCTTCTACTTCTTTACTTTTCTCATTTCTTCTTTTTATTTTTTTCAATGTAATCTAGATTTTAGCTTATTATTGATTGTTTTGTTGGATATTGAATAGGGATTTATTGATTTTGTATCCATATATGTTAAGTGAGATTATTCAATTCTATTGTAATTATATGTTGATTAATGAATGTATGTTGTTTCTTAATTGGGGCTTCCATATTTTTCAATTAGTTGAGATAATTGCAAGTGGATTGATTGAATTGCATTGTTGAGTTTCTTATTAATCTCTAGTCATGGAGTTGAATGTCGATAATGTGTTTGATGAAATGCCTCAATGAGAATTGAGTGCAGTTTGACTTAAGTGTTTAGAGGCAACCTTTGAGATAAATTCATACTCAATTTTAATGATTTTCCAAGAGCTTAAAGCACCTTAACATTAGTTTTCCTTAAATGTTTGGAGACAACCTCCAGGAACACTAATGGATGAGGTGGTGCAATTTTACCTAAATATTTGGAAATAACTTTTATCTAGGTTGTGATTGATGATTTAACTTTTGGGCTTAATGCATTTTAGGGAAAATTAGGCTTAAATGTTTGGATACAATCTATAAGTATAATTGGAACTAAAATTAGGATAACCTCTAGATTTTTTTAATGAGTTTAAGTATCAAGAAGTGGAATTGAACTATGTTGGTGCAAGTTAATAATGAACTTAATAACTCAATAATTGTCACTTCAACTCCTAATTCGTTTAATTTAGTGTAGTGTCAAAAGTCCTTTTATTTTTACTTTGGTCCCTAGTTAGTCTTAGTGTTGTGTAGATGTTTAGTTTGTTTATCATACTTGCATTAATTCTTAGTGACTAAATTTATCTAGGTCACTAGTTTTTATATTGTAAATATTGCACTAACCATACTTTAGTGTAAAAAATTTTTCTAGACAAAATATCCCATGCAAGGTCTACAGAGGTTGGACTGGGTAGGTGCTTAGTCTTGCTTTACAAATGCGTTGGACTTAGGTACTTGGATAAAAATGCAGAGTTGTTTGATAACTAGCCAAGGCACTTGGCATTGAGGAGTTTAGAGCAAACATTATTGTATGAGTATTGTCATCATTATGTCACACGAAGAATGGGATGATATCAATGGGTATAAGTTGGTTGGCTTCTTGCCTATATACAATCTATGTAACATTATTATATTCATATAGTAAAATGTCAGCCAATTTTGAAATCAATGATGAGGATTTAGAAAGTCTTCGAAAATTTTCATTTATTCCACTTTTAGATGGTACATACAGCTCAGTTTATGTCACACAGAATGCGAGCTTCTACGTCATATGTTGTTCGAAAGGTCAGTTCTGTAATTTGATCATAGCATGGGATAATTTGTCTCATATTACTCATAGCTTACATCTTCACTGTAGGACTTAAATTATCAGTACTCAGAGCTAAAGTTTTATGTATTAATTCAGGTGAAAAATGAAAGGCTAATTAAAGATGTTGGGTTTGATACTAGAGTTACCCTTTGTGATATTTTGGATATTCTTAGAGTCTGGAGAAATTAGAAACTCCATTTAAGGCTAAGTATATTCCTCGCAACTTTTGAACCTCAACAAAGTGATTTTGATCAATAAGAGACATAATATAACCACAATTTTCACTTGCCGTTATTTTGTTTTTTGAAGTAAAGAACATGGTGTCCGGAGTTCTAAATACACGTGTTTTACATATATTCTCAATGAATTTCAAGTTTTTAATTTTTTAGTCACATCTCATTCTATTTGTTGTTTGCTCATTAGCCGTCGCTTGCTAGGGTGTTTCTTCGTGTCTATTTGGGCCAATGGAATGGGCTTAGTGGGCTAGGGTTGTAGCTATCTGTTGTATTTATACTTATTCTTCCCTTCGATTAATAGTGTGACAGAAGCATTACAACTTGGTAAAAACTAAAATATTTATAAAATCAAACGAAAAATAAAATTAAAAGTATAGG
The DNA here is from genome assembly GCA_037074485.1 of Delonix regia. Classification (NCBI taxonomy): domain Eukaryota; kingdom Viridiplantae; phylum Streptophyta; class Magnoliopsida; order Fabales; family Fabaceae; genus Delonix; species Delonix regia. The sequence goes on from CM073460.1 coordinate 19,493,577, forward strand.
AGGACAACTAATTAATTACATAAAAAAGAAAGATTAAGAAAAATAGAAATAAATTATTGAAATGGAATATTCACAAAGAAAGATAATATAATTCTTAAAACAAAAAATAAAATATTTATAGATTTGGGGGTTAAACTGCGTTACCTAAAAGTAATTTTACAAACACAATAATTGGTTGGTGTGTTTTGATTTGTAAAATCATATGAATATCTCTTTTCCAAAATTTCTTTCTTTTCCATTTCTTTTTTTTTTTTTATAGAAAATTTAGATTTTGAAAATTTGACTTTTCTTAATATGAATAAAATATTTACAATGAAGTAAAAGAAAGGGATAAAATAAATATAGAAACTTAACAAAAGGATTAAAGCAAAGAGAAGAACTTCTTGGATTAACATGTACTTTAATTAATAATTTTTATTATACATATATTTGGAATAAAGAAAATGGTTGAAATGCTATCCACTATATATGAGAAGAAAATGAGGCTCAATGCCAAGGAAATTAAGTTGATTAATTATTCCAGCAACCCACAACACAATTTACAATCAGTGTAAATTATTTGTAATGTTTGCTTAATTTTCATGAAATATAATATAGATCAACAAAATATTTTCAAGTCCATTATCCATGGAAGCTCAAAACTGACCTATCTGTCAATTATATATATGAATTCTTCCTTTACTTCAAATCACATGCTACAAATTAAAGCCACAAAAGAAGAGAGGATCACATTTAACTGGGAACTTCACTTTTGAAATTAGTTTTTTGTCTTTCATGAATTGAAAATTTTAAAATGGTACTCCATTTTTTTTATTTAGTCTTATTTTGATCATCTATAAATGAAAAATCTCAAAATAGTCCTCAATTTTCAAAATCTGATTCAAAATAGTTTTACCATAAGACTGAGTTAAAAAATAAAAGACTATTTTAAAACTTTTAATTTGTGAAGATCAAAATAAAGTTAAATTAAAAAAGAAAAACTATTTTGAGACTTTTAATTCATGAAAAATTAAAGTTAGACTAAATTAAAAAATAGATGATCAAAATAATATTTTCCTAATTACCTTCTAAATGGAAGCAAAATTTGATGGACATATATTAACTAATAATAACATACTTATGTGGTAGATAAAATGATGTGCTAATTTAATTAAATCATGACAATAAATAATGCTAGTCCAATTAAATTATATAACTTTTTTCCTAAACTCGTCAAATCAAAGACTCTTCAGGCCTGATAAGCCCATGTTTTGATAATCTTTTTTATGGTATATGATAAGTGCAGTTTTTTATGTTACAATTTGTTATGATATAAAAAAATTATGGTAAATCAATTAGTTAATTTGTGTTGCATAAAAAGCTATAATATGTAATTTAGTTAATATGTATTGTATCAAATAATTTGACTAATTTTATATGTGAAGATTTAAAAATTTTTTAATATAATTTAAAATTAATAAATATATTTTATATTTTTATTTTTAAATATATATTTTTAATGAAATCAATTATAATATATAAATTATTAATTAAAATAACACATTTATCATCCTGAAGTCCCCCTACATAACTAAAATGGGGGCATCATGCCCCCATTTCAAAATTTCATAAAAGTTGTCAAGATTGTATATTCTTCGTTTAAATGATTGATTAATTTTTTTTTTTATAAAGAAACATTTTATGCATCTCAGTATTGACAACATGTCAAAGTTATTTAATGTTATTACAATATGATGTCAGTCAAAAAACCGACAAATGTGAAAATGGAGTGAGAATCTTACAAGTAAAATTTTTTAAAATAAAAAAGATATCAAATATGTTCTGAAAAAATAAAATAAAGAAGGCAGGACAAATAACTCTTGTATAAGTATATAAATAGGATAGAGACAATGTCTAGGCGTGGTTATAGTTTTAAAAGCTCGTTTGATTCAAAAAAATTAAAATAAAACTCAACGGGAAAAAATTAGATTAAAAAGATTTGTTTTGTAAAATGAGTTGAGTTCAATTTAAATTTGAAAAGTTTGAATTAATTTTTTTTACATAAAGAAACTTATTATTTAAAAAATTAATTTGATTATTATAAAAAAAATATAATACAAGATTTCAAATATTAAAAATAAAATAATTTTAATTTTAAATATCTAAACTATAAATTTATTAGTAAAATTAATTCATTTTAAATATCAAAGTGGTTATACATAAAATTATAAGTTAATGTGATGTGATATTTTTGTTGAGAAACAATAAATAATACCCTTCATTCAAAATATTTATTTCAGTATAACAATTAATTTATATTTATAACATTTCTAAATACAAATCATATAAGTAATAATAATAATAATTAACCAAATAATCTATCTCAAATTTCAAATAATAAGTAAATTTATTTCTGATTTGAAAAAGTTTGTCAGGCCTCACAGGCCTACTTGAAACAAAAAGATAAAAGTTTGAATAAAAGAATTTGATTAAAATTTTTTTCTCTTTACCTTCAACTCGGTCGAATTTAAAGGTCAACTTGATGACGAGGTCTATGTGCTACTGTCCTCGTACCCTGAAATGATATTTTGAATTCTCCTGGAACCTACCATTTAGCGTTACATGTTGGAACACTGATATTCATCTTAGTACTGTTAAAAAACTGAAAGTAAAAGATTAGATTTTAAGTTTTATATTTTGTATACTTATATGTAGATATCATATTTAGTATATTAATAATTTTAAATGCATTGGTACACTCACGATGTGACAGACCAAAATTTTGCCACATGTTGTTAATATGTAAATTCGTTAATTACTAAATGTTAATTGTATATAAGTTTTTGAATTTACATATTAATCTATATAGTTTTATTATTTTAAATATTAATCTAAAATATAATAATATTAAAATTATGTAACTACATTATAACTGAGTGCACTCAAAATTATAAGTGCACCAAATATTTTACTTTATTTGTAATAAAATAAAATAAATATATAATTTTTTAAATAATATTTGATTACAAAATGTTATTATTATTAATTTTACTTAAAAATACATTCAATAAGTCTTTATTAAATAATCAAATAATGAAAAAACCGATAACTATATTAGTTTTCCCAAACGAAAATTAGAAGATTGATCAATATCTTGAGTTATAAATCTCCACTCTAAAATTATAAATGGATAATTCAACTAAAGCAAAAGTCACAAAAGCGGTATATATTAAATTAATTGACTTCGTTATTCCTAAGGATTTTATAAATACAAAATTAGTGCTAATTTCATCACTATTATCGCTGCATATTTTTACTTGAATTTTTTCATTATTCTCCGGTACAAAATTTAATGGCTACATTTCATAAACAGAGAATAATGTGGAAGAGTTTAACTGTTAAACTTAGAAGTTGACTTGCAAAATTTATCGAAATTACAATTTGACATTAAAAAAATGTATCAACTCATTCAAATTTTGTGTTAAATTACAAGTTGACTTACCAAATTTATAATTTTATTAAAGAAGAACGTGTCATATGAACTCAAAGTTTTCACAAACTCTAATTGATTTGTATCTCACTTATATAAACTCAATTTAATCGACAATTTTAAGACGAGTTAATGCAAAGAAGAAAGTAAAATATGAAGAATTACCATACTAAGGTTAAAAAATACACCCTAAGTGTGAGTGAAGCGCATTTGCCATCAATCCATTATATCTTGTTCAACATATATATGCATAAAATTCAACAAATATACAATCAAGGCAAAGATTCGAACATATGTCAAAAGGAATATAAAGTCTTCTCTCAAAAGACCATTATAATCTACTTAATTATTAGTTGAAATTTTATACAAATATGCTAAAAAAAATAAAATTATATTAAATATATACTTAATAAAATAAAATATAAAATAAATATATCAATTAATTGGTTACGATGAATGATTATTTATGTCTAAAATTTGTTAAAATTTTTATGTTAAGTATTATAGATTATGAAATAGAATAATTTTTTTAAACTAATATACTTTAAATTATATTTGAATAAATTTTTATTGTATAATGTATACCAACTATGTAATTTTCTATTTTAATAGATATTTATTAATCAAGTAAATGCTTACGAGTTTATATCTAATTTATAAGTATGTTTAGTCTTTGCAAGTTTAACCATCTTAAATGAGAAGATAAAATTTTTTACTAAAATTTTATTCTAGTCTCTCATAGATGGAGTATTTTATTAAGTAATCTTTCATATAATTCTTTTCTCAATTTGATCATTTAAAAAATTACTTTCTTAATTTGATCTTTGACATAAACATTTTTTAATTTAATTGATTACAAATAAAATCACAGTCAATAATGTCCTTCCATCATTTAACTATAAATATAATTAACAACAAATTAATAAAAATACATTATTGAAAAAATATTTATCAACACACTTGTTTTTGTTTATAGTAAATTTCTAGAAAAACATTATTGCTAACAATTTTATTTTCAATAAATCAAATTATCTATAAGAGACTAAATTAAATAATTAATCCGTGAATGACTACAACAAAATCTTACACTAAAAATGTTAAATATTTTACTATTTAAATATATTTAATCATTTGAAAGAATTAAAAATTTGTAATTAATAATTGAATTAATCAAGTAATATAGGATTATTTTTGAAATTATCAGTTTTGGTGTTCGATTATCCTTTATATTATTTTATAAGGATGGAAATTTATATTTCAGTTTTACAGAACAAATTTTCATATTTCTATTGCCCATAGATAAATTTCTAATCGGTCATTATCCTTACCTCTTTTATATAATTAATTAATCTAATTGAGATCTTAATATTATTCAATGAATTCTAAGTGTATTTCCCCGTTGATTTTATGCCACTAAATCATCTGAATTTTTCTTCTTGTACTTTTAACCAAATATTTAAGTTTTCATATTTTCGATATTTTATACTACACATCATATTTCAATAGTAGTGTGAATGTCGATACTCAACAATGCAGTTCAAAAATTATGTGTAGCATTATATATTTTTTACACATATTTATGAATTTTTTATGATTTAAAGATACGCAAAAGTTTTATAGATTATAATCATCATAAATATTATCAATCATTATATGAAATTTACAGTACAAATTTTTTATTATATTTGAGTGGCAGTGCAACTTTTTCACAATACACATTTATCACTAAGTATTCAAATGAGACTCTGAGACTAACTTCAAATGAATAATATTTAGCTTACAATTTTGCTTGTAAGACACTTATTTTTCTATAATAAGTGAATGAACAAAATTGTATTTTATTCTATATGATTAGAACACGGTTTGAATGGCTAAAATCAAAATTTTAACACATAATCTCCCTTTCCCAATCTACTTTTCACAGTTCAAGTAAAAACTATAATACTGATTCAAACAAAAATGATACAAGGAAGTTAAAAAAATAACTTTATATCAACATTTGGACATGCATGGTATGTAAATTATTTCAACTCCAGGACTGAACACAGCACTTTTATATCAAACTCAAAACGTTTTGATTTTGATCTTGCCAATTGGCTTAACAGCTACTTTTCATACATCAATGAAATGATTTCTCATGCATTTATATTTTTTATGCATAGAAATATAACTTGATTACACTAGCTTCTGTTTATTGTTCAACAGACATACTAACACTGTGCAATCGCACGAAGTTGAGAGAATCATCTAACTTTACCAGAGAAATGTGTAGGATTCATAGTTGAAAAGACATACTAGTCGTTCATACCACTGTATCAAAAAATAGGATGTCTGAATTTATAACTATGATGTTTCATATTTGGTTGATACATCTCATGAGTCATCCAAAATCCAGTTCAGCCAACAAATTGGAAAGTGCATGATCATTTGAATATGGAACTTTCCACCAAAGAAACCATGCAATCTCTTTATATATAAATAAACCTACAGCTTTCAGGCAGAATTCAGTACAGCAAAGTCAATAGCAGTAACAAACAAGGTACTAAAATAATCTGGAAATTCCTGCGACGCTGGAATTATAATACCTTACTTCAGCTACTGTCCCGGGGAGCATTTGGATTCTCAAAAAACAGCTCAAGTCTCTGTTCATGAAGACATAGAAATTAGCAGAAAGAAAAAAAGGCAATAAAAGTATGGATGGTTATACCAAAGCACCAAACATTAATGCTATGGGTTTGATAGAAGTAGGTATAAGGCTATAGAGAGATCTTGTGCGTTAAAAAAAGTATGAATGACTAACATCCTATTTTGGTCCCTCACTAAAGGGGTCATTCTGAAAATGAAAAAAAAAATAATCCTGTCTACTCAAGAAGATACGGTTTCCAATCCAGTCTCTTCACATCAATGTGCAGCTATCATATTTGATTGAATGAGAAACTTGAACTGTTTAACAGTTAACTGCAAATTTGGAAATGCCATCATCATTAATGGTAGTGGTCACTCATTCCATTGATTTTGGTAGTGGGAGATTGACTGAAGGACTCAATTGGAGACATTATCTTGTTAGGATGACTGATTTAATTTTTTCCTTTGGGAGGACCAACTTGAGAATGACCTTTTTGATGAACAAACAAAATAGAATTTTAGTCTTATAAATATACTCAAACAAAAACAAAAGAAAAGAATAATCTATCCATTGGGACCATACCTGGAATTCAAGTCAATTATTGGTCATTGAGTTTTAAAAAATTTCAAGGAAATAAATATATGGTCAAAATCTTGGGAACAAGATGAAAATACCAAAAATTGCCTTACATTGCAATATGGTATCTGCTATGAGAGGGATTGGGGAGGGAAATAAACATAATGGAGTTCAATATAACATCCCATGCCTAGTAAGAAAAGATACAAACCTTTAAAGATCGATTGATTTCTCCAATTTTGTTAAGCAGCAATCCACCAGATGCTGCTCGCTCTCATGAAGCATCATGTGGTGAGCCCATCATCTGCATTATTGGATGAGTGGGAAACAAATGTTATTCAGAGAAATTTAAGCAATGCATCCGACATCTAATTCTATCTGATGATAACTTTAATAGTAATATATAAAAAATTAAAAAAAAAAAAAGGCAAGCCATCATTCCTCTGTCAGAAATAGAATTTGGTACAAATTTTCTTTTTTATCAATGCCAATCAACAAATTCCAAGTTATATGCTAACCAACAAGTCACAAACTTTATAAGCTGGTTAGAAGAAATAACTAAATTATAGGATGAAAAGATTACTGTCTTCCGATGTTTTGCTTCCAAGTTTTAAGTGTTTGTTGCAGCGGTAGTACTTTAAGTTCTGTTATCCTTTACCTTTTGTTCATTTTTTATTTTAAATCTAAAAATACACAATCAACGTCTTGTTTGTGGCCTGATTCTTTGTTGTTCTTCATACTTTGCACATAGAACTAAAGGACATCATTTTTAAAAGGAGGAAAAATAAAAAATAAAAAGCAACTATAAGAACTTACAAAATAGTGGAACTTCACTTTCACTCTTTAAAAAACTAATAGTATCTCTTTCTCATTTCCTTCCTTCCATCCCTTCAGTTACCAGTGTCTGCTTTTTGTTTTAGTCTATGGTTTTGGGGTTGTTACTTGGTGGTTATATTGGATATGTGCTAGGACTAAAACAAGTTCAACAAAAATATGTGAATTATGGATGCCAGTAGGTCTACAATTACCTTCAGAGTTTTAGGCGGTGATCTCAAAACAACCAATCCCTCAATTGATGCTCCCATAAAAGCCATGTTTTCCACATCTATGCTCTGAGCAGTTGGCTTCCAACTTGTACTTCCATCAATTGAGATTTTTAAAGCTATTGTTATGATCACCTGCAAATTAACTGCAATATTTTGAGAAGCTGTTCTTGTCCATCATTTGTTATTAGTATCACGCTAAATAATGTGTATATATATAAAGAGAAAATCATATCAAGAAACGTATCTTAATTTACCTCTCTCAACACAAAAGGGTTCGAAACCCCTTGAATTTGAAGTTCATCAACTGATGCAGCTTTTCCACGGGCTATACTTTCATCTCAAAATGTATGAACTCCATAGACAGAATGCAGGCAACCTGGTATAAGCAGTGATGCGATCTAGTCAAGGGGAGTATATCAGGATACTCTTCAAACATCAAATAAATAAGGTTTGAAGCAAATCCTTCACTAAATCTATTAAGTTAAAGACTGTAATCTTCGGCAATTAAAAACCCTTACATTCTCAAGCAACTGAAAGGATAAACCTTATGTCATTATGAGCTTGAGCTAGATCTCAAATGTATACAAATTAGAGAAAAGTATTCATATACACATGTTAATAGGACTGTATGGAGTCCCTTTAATCAGACCACAAAGGCACAAATCCTGTGTATGTATCGAAATAGTAGGATGAGATCTTATAACATATTACCTTTTTAGTTTGGTTATATTAGTACCTCCAAATTTTTCCTCAAGGATTTTCCCTCTTTGCCTGAATAGTTAGATAAATTTCATATTCACATATGAGGTCATTAGTCATGTTACTCAACAACAATATGTGAGTAATACTACTAATCCCTCATATATAGCATTCAATTTCTATGCTCAAACTTCAACTTGACATTATTTGTTGTCTTTTTAGCATCTTGATCCTTATGATTGTAAGAACCTTATGATTTCAAATTGTCTAATTGACATCCTCCTTTCACTCTGATTTAGTTAATTAATGATGTTTTTTAATGTCCATAATCACTATTAGACATCTACATGTCAATGGACATTAAATTCTAGACCTATTGTGGTTAATATCCCCTAATTAACTATATGTCAATGGAAATTGGCAGAGAAATTACCTTTTAAATTCTAGACCTACTGTGGTTATCAAAGACATTCAACTACTTTTGTTTTGACTACAAAATGCACTAATGCAAACATAATTATATGCTTCTAGTTATGAAAGTTAAGCTACCTTGTTAGGTTAGTCTAATATCAAAACTCTTTCCTGGGATGATTTGGCTTAGAAAGTAATAAACACAAGATGAATATAAACAATCAATCATTAAGTAAAACCGAAACAAAACTTTAATAGAAAGGTAACCCCAACATGGGTTTTAGTCAAATTCTTAGAAATAACTTATTAGCCGCTCATTGGCATGAGTTCGCAATCAAAAATATGAAAAGAAATCAAAAGGAAACAAGAAGAGGGAAGAGGGTAAAGTTCAAAGGAGGCATAACTCTTAATTGAGCAACCTACTCTGTAACAAAACCTTTTCCTAATCACCTTGAAACCTTACTTGGATGTTTCTCCTTTATAGTGTCTTTAGTACTTTCTCATGCTTGATGTTGCTAGTGCACACCCCTAGGGTCCTATTTACTGGCTTAAAAAACCCCCCCAGAGTTTGAGTTTAAATGGTGTAAGGTGTCTTAATTCATCTCAAACTCTAATTATACTATTCAGGGTTTTTGACGACATACTCGGGCAAGGCCTTTTTGGCAATTGGGCATTAACTCTTTGTTTCTGGCATCCAAGAGCTGGATCTATAGGGCTTGGGCATGAAGTTTCTGGTTTTGGTGCCCAAGCAATGAAATCTTGGCATCTGGGCAGCATTTCCTCTGACTTAGTTCATGATTTCTATAGTAGTTAGTGCTTGGGCATCATTTTTTTAGTTTTGGTGCTTGGGTGCCAATTTTGTGGCACCTGGGCATTGACTCTCAGGTTTTAATGCCCATACACTAAAATGTGAGTGCCTAGGCACTGGAATCTTTCCCAAGTTTTTTTTACTTTCTAACTTTTCTTGAAAATTCATCAACAAAAATGCTTAAGTCATTATTAAATGATGGTTAGAGGTAAACTTCTGTTATAAATACAATTTGTTTAAAATTAGTAAGGTTTGTTCAGAATCTACATGTTTCTATTATTAATATTACTTTTAGTAAGGTTTTATCACACCCCCAGACTTGAGGGTTTACAGGTTCATAAGCAAATAATTTTAACTTTAGCTTCAACTTCCTTATTTTTTTTTACAGCATCTAAGAAATGTATACAAACCTTTTAAACTGAATTAACCCTATCAATTTGTTAAGGTACTAATGAATTCTCAAATAAGATGTAATTAACATATGCTTCCTACCTCTAGAATTTTCATTCCTTTTGAAAACACAAATAAATGATCTATCCTTTCTTGTAACTTTATCCCATAGGCCTACTTTTTACTCCATTCTTCAAACTTCTTAGAGGGATATAAAATTAGAAATCATTAGGTCTTTAAAAGTTAGTAATGTTATTGTTGGGCAGGGATGGATGAGAAAGGAATTTTAGGCTTAAATCATACCACATGCAGGCATCTACAGGGACAACATTACCATTTATTTTCTTTTCTTTACTAAGAGACATATTATTTTTCTTCTTCCAACTCCCCCCTTTCTTTTCTTTTTCTCTTTTCTCATTTCTCTCTCCTTTTTTTTTTTTGAGGGGCTTCTATACTTTATCTCCATATATAATTGCTTTGTCATTTCTATGTGCAATGCTCTTATCAATTTCTTAAACATCTCTTTTCCTCCTTCCTTCTTATGAGGTCGTTGCACTTTCCATCTGTTAACATCAGCCCATGTTATGCCTTTGTGATATGAATGGTGTAAATGAAGGAGTGCAGTTAGTGTGGCTAGGTGAAAGAGTGTTTTAGGGAAAAGAAGAGATAGTTAAGGCTTAAAAAGGGACATCTAGGGATAAAAAAAAAAATTTCAAGTTAGCTAGAAAATGGCCCATCTATCTAAAGAATGCCTAAATCATTTTTTTGACTATGTGTTGCCTATGATTTTGCCTCAAGTGGTGATCAAATAGGTTCTAGTATACAGTTTCAACAGGAATAAATCAAAGTGCATGCCTTCAACTATTCATAATTATATTTGAAATAAGCATGTTCTATGACATGCAGTTTACTTTAATTTATTCATAGCAGTTTTATTCATCATAAAAAGAATAAAGACAGATAATCGGTCCATATGCCTTCAGTATCATCTTTTTTGTTATGCTAAAATAGGAAGTTAGATGCTTTTGTAGAAATTGGATGTTATTAGGGCAGAAACAACTAATTATTTTTGCTGATTTTGAACTTTCATTACAGATAGTATGTTTATGCATATGCCTTAACCTGCAAACTTAATCCTAGCAGTGTCCTCTCTACTTAACCTAGTATTATCCCCACAAAGAACGATAGAAAACAAAAGAACTACTACTCCCCTATCAACCTAGAACTCAAGCCATTGTTTCCTCTAAATCCTTATTAATGGAACCTTTTTCTTCCATATTTGTGCTTGCATAAGTATTGGAGGATTATCCCATCAGGTGGTGGGACTCGGGTGGGAGTTATAGCTAAACCGACATGGTGTTTGGGGGGCATGCCCTGAAAAGTAGTCATTGCTATTAGGAACTTTTTCATTACTAGATTGCACTAGATTTGATATTCACTGAAGCACTTATGTCTCACCATCTGCATGCCCATCATCAATCTGGACAGGTTGGGGGGTGTAGCTGCATGTGGTTGAGGGGTTGTAGGCCTTCCTACATGTAGTTTCCTTATATTCTGAAGGCCAAAGGCATTCAATTTTGTCTACGGCATCAAGACCTCATCTCTTTGCTCCCTCTAACCCACTTACACATCTTTGTTATCAATGAGGGGTACCATATACAGTCCTTCACATTACTGGACACCTAGATCATGCCTTAGAAGATGTTTGCCCTAACATCAAATGACTGCCCTATCACAATATAGTAGAGAAGAATGGCTCTATATGTGATCACCTCGTTGATGTGTTGAGTGGGGGTGATTCTAAAGGTTAGGAAATTGAACCAAATGTGGTTCACTGGGGTCAATCTGCTGGCGTTGAACCTAAAGTGCTTTTGTTTCCTGATGAGATAAGGGTCATTATTATATAACTATCTCCCTAAATCATCTAAGTCTAGGCGATCCTATAAAAGCTGGGAGTTATTGTCATGCTGGATGTTAGGGAGGCTAAATATTTTGCTAGTCTCATCCCTTTTGAATGACATTATTTTTCCATGTACTAGAACTTCAAAATTGGTTTGATTAGGAAGGTTAGCATAAAATTCCTTGGCCACTAAGAGAATAGCTCCTACGAGTTGTCTACAAAATTGCCCTCAGCCTCTCTTATGTATCTTATCATTGATGGTTATGTCAATGTCGCCATCTACCCATATCCCTATTTTTTTTCACTAGCTTCTTGTTCATGATCATGTTCTAAAATTTGTCTATGGCTTCCCATAAAGCGAAGCGGGTATCATTAAATGCTTGGTTGGATTCCCCTCATTACTCCTTCTTTGGTGCTATAATGCCTACAATTAGAGAGCAGTCAATGATAGTAGCATTCCACCATTCAAGAATAATGTTTTTAGAGTTATATATGTGGAGACCCTAATTGTGATAAAATAAAGCATTGATGTGCAAAATACACTAATTAAATCATGTAATACATGATCCTAAATAATAGAATTATGTAAAACTTCCCTAATCAAACCTAAAATGTTTAAATCGGTCATTTAAAGTTCCACAATGATCAGAGGTGTAAAAATGTTCTATTAAATCATATGATTTCAATATATAAAGCACCATAACTAATTATAAACAATATCTAAAGTTCTAATCGCATTATTCCTACACTAGAATCATTAAAAATTGAAGTAACAAACCTCCATAAGCACGTATAGCAACAAAGGTTAAGGTTTTTTGCTACATACTTGGAGAGAGTGCTTAAATCCAACAAAATACACACGAAATTAGGGTGTAAGGAAGAGGGGTTTTGGTCGATAGAGTGTTCTAAAAGAGAGGGTAAGTGAAAATGCGAATGAAAATGCCTTAAATTTCTTGATTTATTACCTAAAATTGTGGTTTTCTAGTTGGCACTCGAGCGCTATGATTTCAACACCTGCGCGCTCAAGCATTTTTATCATGGCACATAGAACTACTTGATTTGGTGTTTGGGCACTACAAGTTTTTGAAAAAATAATGCTCGAGTGTGGAAGAAGTAGTGTCTGTGTGCTTTAATTTTTCAGGTGGTACTGGGCAAATGGCACCTAGATGTTGGATTTCTAGCGTATAAGTGCTAACTTTATGGAAATCATGCTCAAACACTGCTTTTATAGTGCCTGTGCACTAAACCTTTACCCTTGGTAAGGGTTTTTTAGGGAGTTTAGTGCCTAGGTGCTATTTTTCTAGAATTGGCACCTGGGTGCCATATCTTGTACTTCCTTGAAATCCCCTCCTCTATGGCCCTGGTGTATCTGCTCCTCCTAGCATAACTAAACCAAAAAAACATATAAGTCTCCAATAGTGGTGAAAACATTAAAAAAAATCTAAAAAAGAAAAATAGGATGAAGAATGGTTGGGTTCCTTCTAAGGACGCTTCAATTATAGTTATCAGCTATACTATCAAAGACGCTTATGGTTTAGTATGTGAGATTGTGTCTTAGTTTTTTAGAATTATACCACCCCAATATGGCTTCAATCTCTGACCATTCTCCTTGAATGTTTGCTTGATGTTTTCATCAAGAAGTCCCACTAAGCCACAATGACTTACTGCTTTAATAATAAAAGGTCTTTACCACTTAGACTTCAACTTTCTTGGAAAGAGTCGCAAATGGGAGTTAAATAATAACACATTTTGTCTAGCCTTAAAATTCTTCCATTGAATTTTACTATCATGCCAGTATTTTACTTTTTCCTTATAAATTTTATTATTTTCATATGCATGTAACTAAAATTCAGTAAGTTCATTAAGTTGCATAAGCCTATTTTTCCCTCATTTGTTTAAGATAAAGTTCAGTTTCTTAGTAGCCCAGTAGACCTTGAGTTCAAGCTCAAATGGATGATGACATGCCGCTAAACATTAACTGATAAGGGTACATGCCTAAAGGGGTTTTAAATGCTGTGTGATTGGCCCATAAAGCATCATCTAACTTCAGTGCCCAATGCCTTCAAGATGGATAAACTATTTTCTCTAAAATAGTTTTATTTTCTCTCTATAAACTTTAGCTTGTCCTTTCATTTGGGGGTGGTAAGCTAGGGTTACTTTAAGATGCACTATATACCTTTTAAAGAGGGTTTCAAATTGTTTGTTATAGAAGTACTTTCCTCTATCACTTATGATTGCCCTAGGTGTGCTAAATCGAGTTAAAATTTACTTTTTAAAAAATGTCAGCGAATCATTAGTGATGTAGGCAATGGCCTCAACCCATTTAAAAATATAATCTACAGCAAGCAATATATAAATGTCACCAAATGTTTATAAAGAGGCCCATGAAATCAATTCCCCAAACATTAGAGAGCTCCACTTCCAAGATTGAATTTAGTGGCATTTCTTGCTTTTTCATAAGGTTCCCTATCTATTGGCATCTGTCGAAATTCTTGGTAAACTCATTGGTATCCCTGAAGAGTATAGGCTAGAAAAATCTTGCCTAAAGGACCTTGAAGGTTGTTTTCTATCCTTTATAGTGTCCCACATAATCGGTTGCATGACAGTGATGAAGAATGCTTTGAACATCCTCTTTTGGAATGCACCTCATTATGATTTGATCTTTACACTGCCTAAACTAGTATGGTTTATCCTAAATATAGCTTTTCTCCTAGTGTTGAAACCTCTTCTACTGTGTGTTCAAATCTACAGGCAAGATGTTAGCTACCAAGAAATTTACACTATTAGCATACCACAGGGTGTTAAAGGATTTAACATGCAATAGTTGTTCAATAGTTGTTCATCAAGGAAACTATCATTAATGGGGACTTAAATGGGTTTAACATTGTTATTTTATAATCGAGCCAGATGATTCGCTATTTGATTTTTGCAACCATTTCTGTCATGGATCTCTAAATTGAATTCTTGTAATTGTAAAACTCACCTAATCAATCTAGGTTTAGCATCTATTTTATTAATAAAAAACTTTATTGTAGCATGGCTAGTGTATACAGTCACCTTGGTTCCGATCAAGTATGATCGAAACTTATCAAATGCAAACATCATTGCTAACAACTCCTTTTTAATGGTTGTGTAGTTAAGTTGTGCATCATTTAAGGTTTCGCTAGCATAATAAATAGTCCTGAATATGTCGTCTTCCCTCTGCTTAAGCACTTCTCTTATGTAAAGTCAATAGCATCACACATTAGTTTAAATGGTAAGGACCAATAAGGCACTATGATAATAGGTGCAGTGACTAACATAAGTTTTAATTCATTAAAAGCATTCAAACACTTATCTTCAAATAAAAAAGGTTTATCTTTTTCTGGTAAAGTACTTATGGGTTTTGAAATTTTTTAAAAATCTTTTATGAACCTCTTATAGAACCCTGCATGACCAAGAAAGTTATGCACCCTTTTTACTAAAATAGGTGGGCAATTTTTCAATCGTTTCAAGCTTGACCTAGTTAACCTCAAGCCCCTTATTGGAAATTTTATGGCTTAACAAAATCCCTTCTTTTGCCACGAGATTATTTTCTTGGTAGCATTTAAGAACTCTAGACAGAATTTCTAAACATTCATCATAAAATCCCCCAAAGACAAAGAAGTCATCCATGAAAACCTCCGGCCCCTTTTCAATCATATCAGAAAAAATCGTCATCATACATATTTGGAAGGTGGCTGGAGCATTTCACAGTTTGAATGACATCTTTCTAAATGCAAAGATGCCATGGAGGCATGTGAATGTAGTTTTCTCTTGGTCTTATAGAGAAATCATTATTAGATTATATCCAACATATCCATCTAAAAAATAATAAAACTACTTACCTGTAAGTTTATCTAGTATTTGATCAATAAAAAGCATAGTGGTCTTTTTTGGTAGCTTTATTTAGTTTTGATAGTCCATGCATACTTCCAACCAATAACAGTGTGTGTAGGGTTCAATTCATTTTTTTTCATTTGCCACAACAGTTATTCCTTTCTTTTTATGCACACATTGTATGGGCTTACCCATGAACTGTAAGAAATAGGATAAATAACCTCAGTATCAAGCCACTTTATTACCTCTTTTTTAACTACCTTATTCATTATAAGATTGAGTTTCCTCTACTGCTCTATGTTGAGCTTGCTTTCCTCCTTTATTAGGATTTTACATGTGCAAAAAAAGGGGATAATTCTCTTAATATTAGCTATAGTCCATCCGATAGCAGTTTTATGCTTTTTCAATACACTTAACAGTTTTTCCTCCTGCACAGATTTTAGTGATGTAGAAACTATGATAGGTAAAGTGAATGAATTCTTAAGAATATGTATCTAAGATGAAGGGAAACTTATTTCAATTCCATATTAAAAGGGTTCCTCTATTTATAGTTTTAGCCTTCTAATAGTAGATTCAGGTAAGTCTAAAGTTCCCAGTATGGTTTGGCTTTTCCAAATCTAGGACAAGACTCTAACCAGTACAAGAACTCTAAGAATTCTTCATCATTTCTTTTGTTTATTAAGACTAGAAAGGTTTCTAATGCATCTAAGGATAGTAATTTATGTAGTGTGTGATGCATAATGTAATCTATGGTTTCTATTGACATACACTCCACATCTTCACTTAGGTATTTTATTGCTTTCAATATGTTAAACGTTACTTCTTGGTCTTGCACCAATCTACTCTCCCTTTTGTACATCAATTTGAGCCTTATTCATTACTAAGAATGACCTACCTAGAATGATTGGGATGTCCTTATCTTCCTTCATATTTAAGATAATAAAGTCTAAAGTGAATATGAATTTTTCTACCTTAACTAATACATCCTTCAGGATTCCTTTTAAGAATACTAGGGAATGGTCAATTAATTGTAAGGTAACTAATAAGGTATTTATTTCCTAGACTTAATTTTTGAAAGATAAGGAAAGATATTGAATTTATGCTTGCTCACAAATCACAGAGAGCTCTACAAAAGTAAACATTACTTACAGAGTAGAGGATGGTGAGGCTCTCAAATCCCTAAGTTTAAGAGGTAGCTTCTTCTGCAGAATTGCATTGCACTCCTCTATCAGTGGCATTCTCACAGGTTCCCCCAGCCTCTTCTTTTTAGTTAAAAAAACTTTCATGAATTTTGCATATATCGACATTTGTTCTAGAGAATTTATTAATGAGATGTTTACCTGCAACTTTTTAAATAGTTCAAGAAACTGGTTAAACTGAGAATCTAGATTTTTCTGTTTCAATATTTAAGGAAAGGGAATATTCATTTTCTTGCCAGTTAAAATCTTATTCTCTACTAGTTTAGTTTTATGCTTATTGGTTTCTTGTGTTTCAATTTTATGTGGATAGTGTTTAGGTTTAGGGTTTTCTAACTACTTTATGTTTCTAAGGGTGACTACCTTGCATTGTTCTTTTTCTTATGACCTAGGTTAGGTTTTGTATTACTAGGTAAGGTTCCCTGAGGTCTATTGGCTAAGGCATTTGCTAATTACCCTATATATGTCTCCAGGTTTTTCAAAGTGGCAGCTTGGCTTATTAGTAATTTTTAACCTAATTATCTTCCAGATTGGATAATTCATGTTACTAGTTTTGCAACTGTCTATTATTTTGAAAACCTGAGGGTACATCAAGTTTAAGGGGTGCACTTGGTTGATTATTTTTCCATAAAAAGTTAGGGTGATTCCTTCAACTAAGGTTATAGGTGTTAGACATAGGTTAGCTTCCTTTGAAATTATAACCATTTAGTTCACTGTTTCTTTTAGGTAAGTTAGTGGGCATTATGCACTCAAATGTCCTTCCTTGCAATATTCACGTAATTCATAAGTTTTTACCTAATGCATTAGATGAATGTTCTGTTGTCTCTCTAAAGTTAAATTATCTAAACTTTTTGTTCATCACTTTAAACTGGGCTGCCACCTTTGCTGAGAATACAGCTAGTTAATCCATCGCAAACACTACAACAAGCATTTTTTCATAAGCTTTCTCATATGCTTTGTAGTTGTTTGAGGTGAGATCTTTTAATATTTCAAAGGCATCCACAAAGGTATTGGTTCAACAATGATCTTCTTGCAACACCATCCACTTGATTCCTTGAGGATGTGGACATTTTGTTATAGAAGATTTGGATTTGTTGCTACTCAAAGAAACTATGGTGAAGACATTTTCTAAACAATTCTTTAAAGTGCTCATAAGTTTCATATAAAGACTTTAAATCAAATTAATGAAAATTAAAGAAGTCTTTAAAAAAATTTTCAATTTCAATAAGGGAGAAATATTTGTTCAGAAACTTTTGCACTAATTAAGCCCAAGTTGTTATAAATCCACTAAGCTATGAATTCAACTAATCTTTGGCTTTGCCTTCTAAGATAAACCTAAATAACCTATGATGAATGACTTTAGGGGAGATGCTAGTCACCTTCAAGTTATCACAAATTTCCATAAAAGTCCTTAAGTCAGCATTAGGATCCACAAAGGTTAAGCCATTAAAATAATTTTCCATGAGCATCATCATAGTAAAAGAATATATTTAAAGTTCGTGTTATTGATCTCAAGTCTAGCTATACTAGACTAAATACACTTGAAGGTTGGTATGATGTAGTCCTTAACTTGATTTCAAGCAGGTAGGTCGGTGTTCTGATTAACAACCTCAGCTTGGTTGTTAATTATTGGATCTAGTGCTCCACTACTATCATCGGCCATAATAGGAGATTCCTCTTGTTAACTACTTAGTCAGTTTCTGATTTTTCTACACGTACGTTCTATTTCAAAGTCTAAAGGCAGAACCTTTACTTTACCTCTTGCACGCATGCAAGAACACCTGAAACAGAGAAGAACACCTTAAACTTAAATTTAGGTATTGAAGAATAGGTTCAACAGAATTAAAAGCTAAGTCCCCATCAATGGTGCCAAAAACTTGTTGATGTGCAAATATGGTTAATGTAATGTCACATGCAAGTGTGTATGTTCAAACTAGTAGTGTAATGATGAATAGAGTGTTGATCCCTCATAGACTCGGCCTTAATTACTACTGGTTACCTTATTCTTAAGCTTTTTTACTAATTAGAATTGCATTACCTAAATGTAAGCAAAAATTTAAATGTTAATTAACTAAAACTCTTATCTAATGAGGCTAAGATTTTTGACCTTCACTGCATGCAAGTTTACTTCTTATTGTAGTTAATGCTTCAGTTCATTTAATGATTAGATTGTTAACTTAGGAATCTTAATTACCTATATATTTATGTCGAATTCATATAGTTCTAGGTTAATATTCTCTAATTACCTATATGTGTATGGAAACTATCAAAGAAATTACTTCTTAAATTCTAGACCTATTGTGATTATCAAAGACAGTCAAGTACTTTTGTCTTGACTACAAATTGCATTAATGCAAATAAGATTATTTGCTTCAAGTTCTGAAAGTTAAGCTACCTTGTTAGGTTAACCTAATTTCTAAACTCTTTCTTAAGATGATTAGGCTTAGAAAGCAATAAATGCAAGATGAATATAAACAATCTGTCATTAAGTAAAATTAAAACAAAACTTTAATAGAAAAGTAACCCTAACATGGGTTTCAGTCAAAATCCTAGAAACAACCTACTAGCCACTCATTGGCATCAACTCACAATAAAAAATATGAAATGAAAACAAAAGGAAACGAGAAGACAGAAGAGGGAAAAGTTCAGATGACGTATAAATGTTAATTGAGTAGCTTACTATGTAGCAGAACCCTTTCCTAGTCGTCTTGAAATCTTACTCAAACGTTTTTCCTTCGTCGTGTCTTCAGTACTCTCTCTCGCTTGATGTTGCTAGTGTACGCCCTTAAAGTCCTATTTCTAGGCTTTAGAAACCTCCAGAGTTTGAGTTTGAGTGGTGTAATGTGTGTTAATTCATCTCAAACTCTAATTGTGCAGTTTAAAGTTTCTGATGGCACACCCAGGCTGTTAAGCAAGGTTGGAACCTAAGAGAGGGTGAATTAGTTTTTATAAAAAAAAATTTATTGAAAAACTCCCTTTTAAATCATAAGTAAAACAATCATATCAAATTTGAAATAATGAATGTAAAATATAAGAAAAGTAAGGAAGAAGAATAGACACAGAGATTTATCCTGTTTTAGCTCTACCTAAGCCTACGTCCAGTCCTTAAGCAACCTATTGGGATTTTTTACTATCTCAATAAATAATTACAATAACCCAAGAGAACCTCTCATTAATCCCAAGCTTTCACAGCTTAACTTTTTCAAGGAACCTCCTTAAACACTCTCAGGAATATACTCTCCTTCAACCCAAACTCTCTCTTAGTTTGACTCCCTCAAGGAACCTCCTTGAGCTTTTCTCTCACAAGGAAGAAAGAAATACAGCTGATGAACTCTCTTAAATAGAGTATATAATATAATAAAGCACTAATATGATAAATAGTTAATAAGAAGATAAAAACTAATGATATAATCATTCTTAAATGTTTTTCTTATTAATTTATAGGTCGAGTTTATATAAATTGAGGTTCAATAGATCCATTGGGAGTGAGTGGAAAGTCAAGAATTTCAAAATATATTAGTTATAAATCCATTATAGCTTGTTTGCCATCAACCAGTTGACAATTCTCCACTGACCAGTTGACTGCTCCTTCTTTCCTTATTAGAAATTCAAATTCTAGACCCCGATAGTCAACTGGTCACTCTTAGAGAGCACCTAGTTAATGGTCTTAAGGCTGGCAGTAGGCTAATGCTTGATCTAGGTGTGGCCAGTCGACTGGTGACTCATAAAGAGCTCCCAGATTATCAAGGACTCAAGCTGGCAATAAACTGGGGGCCTTTTAAAAGGTGACTAGTCGACTATTTACTTATAGAGAGCTTTTAGTCAATCAGGCTTAAGCTAGTAGCAGATTTGGGGCTTCTCAAAAGGTGAATAGTTGACTGCTAGCTAGTGGTCAGCCGACTGTTCACACATAAAAAGTTCCTCTTCGACTGGGCAAGGCCTAGCAGCTAGCTAGCAAGAGGGCTAGTCAACTGGGGACTTCTAGAGTTCCCCAATTCAGCTTTATCTTAACCTTTAACACCTATAATCAATTTTACATGAATTTTATCAGCTCAATATCACTTACAAAAGTTCCTAAGATATGATAATACATTGAAAACATCTATGACTTAAGTAATACATAGAAAAATTTTTCTTCTTATGTTTGTTATTATTAAAACCTTGGTCTTTAACAAATGGGCTAAACACAAGTGAGGCCCATCTGGCACTTGGACATCAACTATCTGTTTTTGGCACTAAGCGCTGGATCTATGTCGCTTAGGCTTAAAGTTTTTGGTTTTGGTGCCCTGGTGCCTGAGCGTCATTTACTTTAGGGTGTATTCTGGATTTCTTTAACAATTGGCACTTGGACCTAATATTGTGGTGCTTGGGCATTTACTCTAGGGTTTTTGTGCCTAAACATTGAAATGTTGGTACCTGGGCGCTAGAATTTTTCCTAAGTTTTTCTAACTTCTCCTTTCATTCTTTCCTACTACTGTTTCAGCTCCATTTCCTAAAAAATCATCAACAAAATGCTTAAGTCACTGCTAAATAAAGGTCAGAGGTGAACTTCTAAGTTATAGATGCAATTTGTTTAAAATCAATCAGGTTTGTCCATAATTTAAGTGTTTTTGCTATCAATATTGCTCTAAATAACTCTTTCATAGAGTTATCAAAATTTATGATATAAGAAAGGCATATATGACAATTTCCATAAAAGGCAACCTTATCTTGTTTTTTGGCAATAGCGCTATCTCTCTCTCTATTTTTTTCTCTTTCTCTCTTCAGCTCTCTTGCTCTTCAGACATTTGCTCTCCAGACATTGGGTAATATGGGTTGTTTGTCTTTGCTAATTCGTTGAACTATGGCTAGTACATTATTATGTGTAGTGTTGTTTCAACATGAAGTTCCTTAAGTGATTGAATTGGTCTCGAAAATTCATGGGCCAAATCCAGAAATTATCTTAAAAAGATCTCAGAGAAAGAAAATATGTTATTTCTAACAATTTTCATGTTTATTTTCTTGTGATAAGAATGTAGCTATATTCTACTCCTTTAATAATAATATCATCAGTTCATAGCATATGGAATTCTACTCTTAGAACAATAATATAAGCAGTTCCTGGCATATGGAAATAAAGTATCTTACAGTCAGGGACTTGGTCAAGAAAGGAGACATTGTTATAGAGTTTATAGTCAATATTAGTGGATCCTCTACCTAGAGAATTATGACCCATATGGTTTAAGAACCATGTTTAAAACATAGAGTTTTTAAAATTTTTTTTTAAAATCTTTTGAGTTAGTGAGAGTTTTGTACATTTTACATTATGATTGTACTATTATATTTTTAATATGTTTTATGCTTTGCATGCACTTAATGTGGTATAATATCTTGTCTTTAACATATTATACTAATGACCATCATTATGTTTGTGCTTTGCTTGTCCAAAAATTTAATATAACATGGTTCTTAAACATAGTGTCAGCCTTAAAAATGATAGTTGGATTCGTTATTATATATCTCTATTAGCACTATACAACTTTTTTGAGACAAGTATACTTGAGACACAAAAGGCTTGTTTAAGCCATATGATTTTTCCTACAGATTGAAAATAAAAACATTAAGAAATCATAAGGAGATGAATAAGAAATATTGCATTGTTGATAACTTTTTAGAGTTATTTCTCACTATACTTTCTGACATATGATTCATGTTAGCATAATTATTAATATGTGTGATTATGGATTGGTCATATGTCATTAACAGTTATAATGATATTATCCCATATTGATGGTTATGTTAGACTAGACTGTGTATGTTGTGTTATTTCAACACCATCATGTTTTTCTTTTTTTTAAATAACGTGTGCACATAATGTTTCGTTGTTCTATTAGCCCAAGAATCATTTTGCAAGTATAAAATGAATTCATTTTTAAAACACAATTTATGTAGCCCAAGTTAGAGAACGTTAGAACATTTTACACATGGGCTCTAATAGTATCATCTTTGTCTTTCAAGGATTGATGAATGGTCCGACAAGGTATCTATTTATGGCCTTATTTTATTAAGTGGTCATTAAAGCTATTAAAGTGGATCGACCTACTGCCCTATTTAACCCACTGTTTTGGTGAGTTAGGTTGAGATTTTTTATTCATTTAATATTAATGAGTTAAATTAATACGACTTTTTCAACCCAAGTTAAATGAGCTAGCTCATAGGTTTGAAGGTTGGCTCACTTAAAATATTTCGTATCGTTTCTATTGTAAAGGATTTAATATTTTACAATGTCAAATACTTTTTATTTTTATTTTATCATTAAATATTCAATATTTAAGCAACAAAATGACAAAATGAATAAATTGTTTATACTAGATATCTTGGGTGATGGTTGGATTTTTTTTCACAATTTTGTTTTTATATTTTTTTTGTTCCTTTAACTCAATTGGTAAGTTATGTTATCATAACGAACCAAACTAATATAGGTTAAATGAGTCAACCAATTTAATAAATCATTCATGTGGGCTGATTTGGCTCATTTTGACAGCTTTATGATCATAAAATATTTGGATTTGAGTACTTTGTAAAATTAAAGTCTAATTGGTCATTAAAAATGTTGGCCCAATAAAACCAAATAAAAAGATGGTTAGGCCTCCTACGTAATCTTGACACTATGTTTGGATTAATGATTCAAGAAGGAGTGAAAAATAATGGAATGGTGAAAATGAATTGAGCTTATATATAGATTTTTTTTAAAGGTGGAATGAGAAGGACACTAAGACTTCTGGCCATTCAAAATTTTAATTTTGGTGTCCTTCCAAATTAGGAGTTCAATAATGGAATGAAGTGATCTAAAAAATTAAATTACTAATATACATATATTTTATTAATTATAATTATAGTTATACCTAAATGAGAGAGTCTATTGCCTTCATCATCATTATCATGCTTCTTCCTTAATTAAACAGTGATCACATTAAAATCTTTTTTCATAGTACATATATCATTAATATTTTATACTACATGTATCGTAAAGTTGCTATCACAATTAGGAGATAACATTAGTGATTTCACAGGCAAGTCACTTTCACTGTTTTTTTTTATTTATGATTTTCATTTTCAATATCAAATGTTAATATTCTTACTATCTTTTGGTTAACTTTTATTTAATGACAAACCTAATTAAAAATGTAGTAAATATATAATTTTTAGGGCCAATTTAATAATAAAATTCTACAAATTTTTTTGAATTCCATTATTTTTTATGAAAGCATTGCCATAAAAGAATAATACAAAAAAAGTTCTCACTCTCTCACAATCATAATCATATATAATGAATTCAACAATAAAAATATTATTAGTAATGTACTAGTTTGATATGGACAATATTAGAAAAAATAATTTATAAGATATTCTATTCTATTAATTTTATTATTACTTTTAAAAATTACTTGTTTGAATTGTGAAATTTTTTTTGGAGTAAACGAAAAAATTAATAAATTATTTTTCAAAGTTTGAGAACTCTTTGAAGTAAATAAAAAATAATAATAAATTAATTAATTACCTTTTAAATTAGATATTCTTTGAAATTTGGACTTTTTTGAAGTCAACAAGAAAAATATGAATTAATTAATTAATGGTATCTTAAATTTTTAATAAAGAATTATAAATATAACTTAACATACTCCAAAATTAGAACAAGAAAAAATAATATATAATTAAATAATTTATTATGATACCCTCTTATTGAGCTTATTGTCGCCAATATTTCTTCACAAATATCACATAATCAATTCTACAGACTTTCTCTAATTTATTATGTTTTTTTATATTATAATATATTACTAAATTTAATTTTTTACAAACACTCAAAAATACAGTTGACTTACAATATATTGACATATATTAAAATAAACTAATTTTTTCTATGGAGAAATAAACTAGTTTTATACCTATGTCACTGCTTTTAACAGTGTATTCTACTTTAACTCTTCCCTACTAATTTTTCTTTTATTATGTTCTTATTCCTTCTCGATCTCCTTCAAAATTCATATTCTTGACTTATTAATTTGCTCTTGTGTTATGACTTCTAGAAATGGTTGGTATTTTATTCATTGTATGATAATATAGTGATTACGAGGATGAAATTGAAAGTGAATTAAAATTAAAAAAAAAAAAAAACTCAGTTATGAATAAATGAAGTGCAAAGTACTAAAATGAAAATCTGTTGAAACTATAGGAATGAAATTTTGAGAAATAAGAAAAACAAGTAGAAGTGTACAGCCATTCAAGATGTTCATTTGCTACCATGTCATTATAATCTACTGGCCCAAAAAAGAAATGTCATAATAGTATGGATATAGAATTTGATTAAAATTTTTTTTTGGGATTTTAGAAATAAACTAATGGGGGGAGGTGAATACTTTCAAAGTAAGGGGCATCTTCTTATTAATTTAAAAAAAAATCAAGAATGATAAATTTATATAAAAAATTTAAAATATATTTTAAAATTTTAAACTATATTTAGATAGATGACTAAAAATAAAGTGACAAAAAGATATAATGGTTAAATTATGATAAATATATGTTTAGAAATTTATGTTGGAATAAAATGTAATGGTAAAAAAGAAATTTCAATGTCCGTTCTTGCCATTTACAACCTTACTTTTATTGTTCCTCCAAATTAGAGAGCATACAATTACTTTAAAAAGTCATTCTATTCAATGATCATCCTTTAGCAGAGGCAATATTCACATGTATTTGTATAAATATATTGTTTAATTATTGTCTCAATCTTTACATCTATATGTTAAAATTTTAATTTTTTTATTATAATATATTTTAAAATTAATCTTAATTCATTGTTAGTAGACATTAAATTCCTGAAGTTGAAATGAAAATTATTACTCCCCAATTCTTTCTAGAAAAAAGTTGTATATCCTACTCAATAAAAATTTATACTTTTATTGTAAATTTTTTAAATATAATTTTAAAATTAATATTAATATTTTACTTAATATTATAACATAATCAATACTCTCATTAGTCGAAAACTTAGCATGCGGTAAGTAAAGTGTTTTACTTATTTTTGAAAAACCAAATCCATTTAAAAATTATATATTGAAGTGCTCTGCTTATTTTTAGTAAATGAGGAAAAAAATAGAAAGAAATGGAAAAAGGTGGGGGAGAGAATAAGAAAAAAAAAAAAAAAAAAAGCAAAAGAGGAAATACCAATAATAATGGTAATGATTTTTTTTTTGTTAGATAATACTATGGGTTGAATTCTTTTGTTCTTTTAATAAAGAGTTCAAGTAAAAATGTTAAATAATTAAAAAATACATAAAAAATGTTATTAATATATAAGTTTGGTGGGTTTAAAATTTAAAAATATGAGAACATAATACTAAAATACAAATATACATATAAGTTGAGTCGGGCATGTGCCCCATTAGAACGAATGTAGCTCCACAAGTGTTTCAAATAATGAAGTGATATATATTTTATTATTTCATTCTTTGTTATTTACTTTTTATACTATTAATTATTTTATTTTATCATCTCTTTTAATTTTCAAATATAGTTTAAAAAGGCAACCGTTCCCTATACATGAAATATTAAACTAAGGCTTAGACTTTAAATCCTAAGCCTCCTTGAATCCATACATAAATCATTGACACAAGAGCTATATTAAAAGTTATATAAAATTATAAAAACTTAATTGGAAAGAAATAAAATAAGAGAACCAGGTTAAAGTTTAGATAAATTCATATTGATTAATTGTTGATCTAACCTTTTTTTTTTTTCTTAAGTCTAATATTTGATTACTGTACATTTTTTATTTTTAATTTATATTCTCAATGAATGATAAAGTCATTATATTTCTAGCTAGTCAACATTTTGTTGTTTAAATTGATATCAACATGCAAATAAAATTTCGAGAAAAAATATTCTTCTAAAGCATAATGAGCATTAAAATCATCTTTATTTAAAAAAAAAAAAAACTCAAATATCTTAAGTTTAGATGTAAAATGTAATTTATGGGAATAATTATAACGTAACGAATATTACATAATATGATGCAAAATTGAGATATAAAAATAATAATTAATTTTGTATTCATATGGACGAAATTTTAATAAATTTTTTAAACGCATATTAACAGTTATTTCAATAAATACATGACAAATAAAATATTTTTTTATCTCAATATATAATGATTAATTTTTTAAAACTCTTTTTCATGTTATATTTATTATTAAAAAATTTAATTATAAACACTTAAAAATTTTACTTTTGTCAAAAAAAAAAAATCTACCTAACTCTTGGCATATGATTATTATCACAGTTGAGGACTATAAATATTATCATTGCTGATGACTATGAAATTTTAATACCCAATGCTCCAAAAAACTAGCATATAATACATAAAAAGCAAACGAGTATGACAGAGATGTTCTCAAAATATAATATTATACAATCATTATAATTAATGCATTTAAGGAGAGCGTATTTAGTGATAATACTATTTCATTTCAATAATAAATGTAAATAAGAGTTATTATATTTACACGAACAATTATAAATAATAGATTAAATTTTGTCGACTTTCAAAACTTATTATATCATCTAAAATTTGAATTATACATTATATATTTTTGTATGTGTTTCCTAATACTAGGTTTATATTTTACATTGTAATTCTTGTGTTTGGTGAAATAATTCTTGTCTCTCTATTTCGTTTTTTTTTTTTTTAAAGCTGTATAATTTGATCCCTGCGTTCATCTTCAGTCGTTTCCTACCTTCCTTGCATTTCCTTGACTTCTCTTCATTGCGGTACTTGACTTCATTTTGATGTACTCACTATAAGGTGACCTTCATTTATTAGAAAATTGGCAATTATTTTGGTTCGAAATATAGTTTTATATTTTGTTTTCTCTTGGCCCCGAGTAATTCCGCTTCGTTCTTCTCAATTGTGGATCAAGCTGAAGCAGTTGCGTTTGTTCTCACCAGAAATGCTTGTGATTTCCTTTACATTTATCAATCACTCTCCCCGGTTTCCAGATCTGTGATAAATTTCACCAATCTGAAGCAAATCTAGCAACAAACACAAGACGAGAAGATGTATACGGCATATGGATGGCCTCAGGTAATTCCGCTTGAACAGGGGCTCTGTCCTTCAATCCAGAAGATTATATACCTCAAGGTCATGAAACGTCAATTGCTAATCGTATCCCCTACTCACTTTGAACTATGGAGTTCTTCCCAGGTACAAGTGTTTGCAGTTTATGTAATTCAATCGTTTTGTATGAATTTGTGTATATAATTTTCTTCTACTTAGAGAAAAAAAAGTCTGAGATTTAATGGACGTGGATGTCTGTAATTGGGGTATTGGGTATTTGGTGGAGTGGAGAATGGACTCTGGGTTTGACAGTATTTTTGGTTTTTATATTGGGTTCAGAATAAAGTGAGGCTGGGGAAGTACAAGAGAGATTCGGATTCATTGCAAAGGGAAGGAGAAAATTTGCAGGCACTATGGAGCCCTGATGCCAAATTAGTTGCCATTATTGTAAGTTCCCTTATGTTTGATGCGTGATTATCAATGTGATTCATGTAATGAACATCTATGTTATCAAGTCCAGATTTCTTGGTCACACGTATTGTATGCATAGTTTAGCATGTAATTTGTAACAACTAGTTTAGCTTGGTGTGACTTGGCATATAACTATGGATTGTATGGACCTTAAATCAAAATGTCACTCTTGTTGGTAAGCTGGCGTACAAATTATTTGTTTATTGAGGACAATGTTGTTATGAAATGAAAAAAGAGCCTTGAGGCTTGGTTGTTGCTTTAGAGTGATGCAACTTTACCAGAAAATAAGTTCATTCATATTTAATAATGTTTCCATTTCATCTCCTGTCCTTATGTTGTTCACACTGCTAATAATTTATGCCACAGTAACTATATCGTGTTCTAACTTGTAACTATTAATGTATTATTGAATTCATTTTCTTTTTTTGTTAATCTTTTATTGCTGATGACTTACTTGTGCTGTTGATGTTTCTAATACTTCTGTATTTTCTTATAATATTATTTGCAGACATCTTCTTTCTTTCTTCACGTTTTCAAGATACAGTTCTCAGAAAGAAGAATACACATTGGAGGGAAGCAGCCTTCTGCTTTGCGCCTTGCTATTATATCTCTTCTTTTGAGTGAGCAAGTGCCTTTTGCAGTAAAGGATTTAACACTGTAGGTGTCCTTCTATATTTGCTTTCATGACTTTCTTCATCAGTATGAGTCAATGAAATTGAACAAACTTAGTAGTGCGATATATGAACAGGGATCTGATTATACTGTCACTAAGATTTTGTCTTCTGTAATTAATGTGATAAAAAATATAAAATGTTTTTCCATTTTAAAATTTAGGAAAAGCCGGGGACATGCCATTATTATTGAAACTGGCTGTACCAGACTTCGCTTTTTTGAAGGAGCTTAATTAAAATTTCTGTTTCATGCTCTGTACTTTCATGGTTAATTTATTAGTTGGAAATGCAGATAGAAGTATAAGAGCATGCAATTTTACTAAGCAAAAGTAGAATGACTAATTTATAGGCTTAAAAGAACTAAGAGAAGTCTACATTCTTATGATTTGCTGACAATGCTTATCAGACTAATTATGTCTATCTGTCATAATCTGGGTCTGATTATTGTGACAATTGGGTTAAAGAATCTTATTTAACCTACTTACTTTTTTGTTTCAAAGTTATATGGTATATTGTTTAATTCAACATACTGCCCCATTCTTGAGTATTCTGAAACAACGTCAAGTTTTGTGCTTCACTTCGTACTTAATGATTCAAATTGTGAAGCCATTCTCATTGTGATCTTGAAACTTTTTCTTCTACAACCTTTTTGCTAGGAGCAATATTGTAAGTGATAACAAACACATGTTGCTTGGACTTTCTGATGGAACTTTGTACGGTATCTCTTGGAAGGGAGAGGTAATTTGGATATACAGGCCTCAAGCAATCATGAATTGTCCATTTTCATTTGACTCATTTTCTTCAGGCATTGATGTACTGCTAATATTCAACTGATATTTTGGTAATGTTTTTGCCTTTGATGTTTAACATTATTACTATCATTCTGTGTTCTCCTGAACAGTTTGTTGGGACTTATCAATTTGATCCACATCCTCATGCTAGTATAGAAGATCCTCAAGTGCCACTTTCTCTAGGCAATGGTCTTTCTCCTAATAGTCATCCAAAGGTTCTTATGTCCAACAACAATATCCCTAGAAAGTCTGCAATCGTCCAGCTGGAACTTTGTCTTCCATCACGATTGCTATTTGTCTTATATTCTGATGGACAAATTGTCTCATGTTCTATAAGTAAGAAAGGTTTAAAGCAAGTTGACTCCATTAAAGCAGAAAAGTGGTTGGCTTGTGGTGATGCTGTATGTGTTTCAGTAGCTCCAGAGCAGCAAATTCTTGCTGTTGGTACAAGAAGAGGAATAGTTGAATTATATGATCTGGGTGAATCAGCATCACTTATACGCACAGTCTCTCTGTATGACTGGGGGTAAGCTAGGGTTTTTCTTATATAACGTTATGTCCTTTTCAATTTTTTGCTGACATGCATCCTCTACTTTAATTTTTTGGTTTCATATCATGTTCCCCATTCCTGACGACTAATTTTTAATTTTTAGTCTATCATCATTAAATTCAACTTGGGATTCATCAGTACATTATAATTCATTCCCTCCACAGTCAACCCAATAAAATTTCATACTCACTGTGCCCAGACTTCAGAGTATAACTGAGTGTACCAAAAATATAATTATAATAATTATTTTCTCTTTATTTTCACAATTTTGATAGATTGGGACTTATGCATGTAGTCATTTAGATGGATTTTGGCTCTATGTCATGAAGTATAATGAATCTGACTATTTTGCAGATACTCAATGGATGACACTGGTTCTGTTAATTGCATAGCATGGACACCTGATAACTCTGCTTTTGCAGTTGGGTGGAAATTAAGGGGACTTACAGTTTGGTCTGTTTCTGGGTGTCGTTTGATGTCGACAATTCGGCAAATAGGTTTAAGTTCTGTATCTTCTCCAGTGGCTAAGCCTAACCAAGATTCTACGTGTGAACCGTTGATGGGTGGTACCTCCCTTTTGCAGTGGGATGAATATGGATATAGAGTTTATGCTGTTGAGGAGGAGTCTTCAGAGCGAGTTATTTCTTTCTCTTTTGGCAAATGCTGTCTTAGTAGAGGTGTTTCAGGCACCACATACATCCGGCAAGTAATTTATGGGGAAGACCGGTTACTTATTGTACAATCAGAAGAGACTGATGAACTCAAAATGCTGCATCTTAATCTTCCAGTTATGTGTTTTTTTTTTTTTTGGCCAAATTCTAGTTGTGTTTGATTATGAAAATTTTGGTGCATTTGCTTTATGTCTTCACTGATTGAACATTTCTGATAATGTTAAAAATTGTGCAGGTTTCTTATATCTCCCAAAACTGGCCTGTTCAACATGTTGCAGCTAGCAAGGATGGAATGTACTTGGCTGTTGCTGGTCTCCATGGTTTAATATTGTATGATATACGATTAAGAAGATGGCGAGTATTTGGAGATGTTAGCCAGGAACAAAAAATTCAGTGCAAAGGTTTGTTATGGATGGGGAAGATTGTGGTCGTCTGCAACTATATTGATTCTTCCAACACGTGAGATACTTTGCTGTAATTTCATATTGCATGTAGTTCATTCGTACAAGTTTGGTTTTTGTCAGTTATAAATGTTTTGTAACCAGATATGTCAGTACATATCCTTGTGAAGCCTCAATTTGGATGGTTTTTAATTCTTCCTCATATTTATGTTACTTAAAGTACTGATCTTATAAAATGTGGAGCATTTTGCAATATATGGAACCATTTTGCTCTTCTCCTAATGGTCTTAAAGGTCAATGTACCTTATTATTTTTCAGGTATGAATTGCTTTTTTACCCAAGATATCACCTTGATCAAAGTTCATTACTCTGTCGAAAACCACTGCTTGCAAAACCAGTGGTGATGGATGTCTATCAAGATTATATACTGGTTACATATAGACCTTTTGATGTCCACATATTCCACGTAAAATTAATTGGTGAATTGACACCTTCAGGCAATCCAGATTTACAGGTAAACGCATTCTTGTATTGTTTTTCTTTTCTGTTATTGTTAGAAATGATACTCATTTTGCTTTGTATTTGATATTTCTTCAATAAATCTTGTTTGTCATACATTTTTAAGTTATAACATGACAAACAGCTTTCTACAGTACGAGAACTTTCAATCATGACTGCCAAGAGCCACCCTGCAGCAATGCGCTTTATTCCTGATCAACTTCCTAGAGAGTCTATTCCAAACAATTACATTTCTTCAGTGTCTGAATCATTAACAAGAGAACCAGCAAGGTAATGTCCTTGTGAACAGCATATATCCTTTTGTCCAGATCAAATCTACCTCTTCTTATTTCAATGGTCCAAGTAAAATGTCAGCATTAGAAAAGTCATTGCATTTAACAGCTATGTATCCCATGTAACCCTTTTATTATGCCAATTTAAACATTGAGAAGGTTACCTAAACTTCATTTGGCTTCATGATGTGCTGCAGACTGGAGCTCCATAAGACTTGATGTGCCTTCCTACAGTTAGCTGATTTTATCTTTAAGCTTAAGGCCAAGAGCAAATGTTTCTTGTTTTTCTGTTGATAATATGGGCTAAATTAATATGATTTCCTTAAAATGTTTGTTACACAACAAATGTAACTAAAATAGTGGGATGAAGATGTTTTTCTTTCATGTTACTTTCCTCATAAAAATAATTTCTTGTAGGTGTTTGATATTGAGAGCAAATGGGGAGCTTTCGCTGCTTGATTTGGATGATGGACGTGAGAGAAAGCTGACTGATTCAGTTGAATTGTTTTGGGTCACTTGTGGCCATTCAGAGGATAAAACAAATTTAATTGAGGAAGTTTCATGGTTAGATTATGGTCACCGAGGTATGCAGGTAATTAACTGTTATGATCTTTCTTGTGTCCTATATGCAAAATCTTTATATTTTACTACGTTAAAGGTCAACTTTTGGTTTGCCCTCTAGTTTGTTCCCTTTTTACTTGTCTGGTAATTCATTTTGTGCAAAATTATTTTTACAGGTTTGGTATCCATCTGCAGGTGCTGATCCTTATAAGCAGGAGGATTTCCTACAGGTCTGCATATTATTAACTAAACAGGCTGTTTATATTCTAGTGGACTGCATTGACTACCATGCATACATAAGCATATACTTCGTTAATTTATATATTTACTTTCTCTGACATTCCATATTGCAATTATTTTATAACTTTGTTTATTGGATATTGTAATCATAAGAATTGCATACAGTTGAGGTTCATGTGAGGTCTTCCTTGCTGTTGATTGGCTTCATGTTCTATGACAGGAAGGTTTCTTTATAAATGAATTGCTGGTCAAGGAATTTGACTTTTTTTCTTTAATATTTGTCTATTGAGGAATATACTTTTTGGTTCCTAAAAGATATATGTTTTCATCATTTACCATGAGTCTAAATTCACAATTTAGTACTGGAATGATATATGCTACAACTTTTTGGTTTCTTAATCTTAAAAGATATGATCGAGTCCCTAGAAGTTTTAATCTCACTTATTGTTAGTCCCTGGAGCATGTACTAACAGGGACTAAAGAGTATTGATTGAAAAATTTTCAGGGGTTGAATCATGTTTTTTAAAGATTCAAGGACCAAATAGTTGGAGGTATGAATCTTTTAAGGATGGAATCGTGTATTTCTAAAATTCAGGGACTAAATAGTTGAGGCATGTATCTGTCAGGGACCAAAAACTATATTTCCTCTATTTTTTTTTTTTTTGGGGCATTGAATAACTGACATCAACATCTGGAGAATTTAGCTGGTAGATATACAAAAGCTTCTGAGAATAGTGTTTTTCTTTTTAGGCTCTGATACAACTTAGTTGGCACTCAGTTCTAGAATCAGTTAATTTGCTGATTTTGAGCTCATTGAATCTTTAGTTGGACCCGGAGTTGGAGTTTGATCGTGAAGTATACCCTCTGGGACTTCTTCCAAATGCTGGTGTGGTTGTTGGTGTTTCCCAGAGAATGTCATTTTCTGCAAGCACAGAATTTCCATGTTTTGAACCATCTCCTCAAGCACAAACAATATTGCACTGCCTTCTCCGGCACCTTCTTCAGGTATTAGATTTATTGAAGTCTATGAATACACTATCAGCTCTGCCTACTTGTTGGAATTTGTGACATGAATTGATCATTTATTGCCATTTTATTTCGTCTGTCAAAGTCTTAACTATATGTTGCCACAACAGATGTGTATGTCCAAAAATTCATGTTAGACTGTGTAGATACATTTATTTTATCTTGCTACCAGTAAGTTTAATTGTATGTGGTCCAGGGATGGATATAGGATTAAACTATTGTGGGGCAAAAAATAAAAATGCAGTGAATATATATATATATATATTATGTTTAAAAATGAAAAAGTTTTGAACGTGACAATGGAATTCTTGCTCAGCACATTAACTTGATATAACTCTGTGAAGTTAATTATAGAAAGTTGATGTTTGTACTTTATAATTATAATTTCCTCTTCAATATAAATTATTTAACATCTTGTGAAAGCACACTATGTTGGAGTGAATTTTATTATATATATATATATATTTATATTAATTATGTTAAAGACACTCTTTTTTCCAATATGATTTTCAATATATATATATATATAACATTATTATAATGCATTTTTAAAGATCAAATAAAATTTAGAAAAAATCTAAAACAAGGCTCTTTCATTTAGAAACAATGGTAGATGTATGGTCAGAATAGATGACCACTTGGACTGAAGTGAACAGTTACTCAAGGCTGCATCTGCACAGAGCAGTGTTTCACTTTTCTCAGCAATATTCAACAGTGGGGAGCATGATGGTGCCTTTTTTGTTTTTTTATGTTTTTTTTGGGGGCGGGGAGGCACCCACCCCACTGCCCCCCTTTGTAGATATCAATGATGTCGTCCCTGTTTTCTTTTTCTTTTCTTTCTTGTTCCCTTAATCTCTGATTATGTACCATTCTCTTATACATGAGTTTTTTTTTTTTTTTGTGACAATCTAATTTGTTCTTTTGTATGCGCCAATGAAATGAAAATGAAAAAATAAAAAGAAAATGAAAAAGAGAACAATTAAGAGAGATTTGGGGGCATAGTAATGTAATTGGGTTATAGATCTGTTGAGGATTGCTTGTTTCCATTTTCCATTCTTGTAAATTTCTTTTCTTATTGATTCTTCCTTTTCTATTTAAAAAAAAAAAAATCCTGTGTGATTCTTTTCTTGTTATTTCTGTGGCTGCTAGAGGGACAAAATTGAGGAAGCTTTAAGGCTTGCAGAACTATCAGCAGAGAAGCCTCATTTTTCACATTGTCTGGAGTGGCTTCTTTTTACAGTATTTGAGGCAGATATATCCAGGTACTTTCAATTTGTAATGCTAAAATGGGTATTTCAACCAGTAACTGTACTTGTCAGGATAATAAAGACTAGCCATATACCATCGTGAAACCTTCCAAATTTTATGAGAAATCTCAATTCTCTATCCTTCATCTAACAACTTAACCAACTCTTAGCTCATTGCAAGCACGGGTGGGCTGCGCATTAAAGGTTGCTCACTTGCTGCTAATAAGGTGCACTTAAGTCCAACAGCAGATTGCTGGCATCTTTTGCTTTATGCATGTTTATATGCAATAA
Source organism: Delonix regia (assembly GCA_037074485.1). Taxonomy (NCBI): domain Eukaryota; kingdom Viridiplantae; phylum Streptophyta; class Magnoliopsida; order Fabales; family Fabaceae; genus Delonix; species Delonix regia. The sequence goes on from CM073460.1 coordinate 19,529,362, forward strand.
AGGGTTCTGTCAAAATATGTATATTGCATAATAATTTTGTTTGTGTATACTTAGTTAGCAAACTATTATCAAATTCATCATTAATATGGAAAAAGTGAGAAACATATCAAAATAATAAAACTAAGGTTCAAACTATCAATGACAACAAGTTTCCTTCTTCTTTGTCATACATTGACCCAAGTCATAAGTTTCACGACTCATGTGGAAAGCTACATCAATTGATTGAGGTCATCATTATCATCTCTGGGCTCAATGAACACTAGGAGAGTCAACTCACCACCATGTCAAATGAAGTTCTCTTCTCCTTCAGTCCTTTGTACAGAAATTCAGCTGGGATTGTTGATTTTGGGTATAGTATGGTGGGAAAGGTTTTCATCACCAAAAGGTGTATATTTATTTAGTATTTTTGGTCCGGTTCTTATTACAAGGATGGCTCAAATGGATTAATCCCAGACGCCTTGAAATTCAGCTGTAGAAGCCCTACATTTATTGGATTGTTAGAATCTCCTGACCCTACTAGTAGTCCTATGATTTGAAACATGATATTGTCCTGTTCCATTAAATTTCAGTTTCTTGTGCCCAAAATTTGAAATGTAGGTTCATGTGATCCATATGATTGACATTGCTATTTTCGCAAGCATTGGGTGGCTTGATGGGTTTACCAGTCTTCAACTAAATATAGCCTTGTGTAGTATTTCAGGAAAGCTACTATAATGTAAAGAACATTATCATAACCTAAGCTTTATGGTTTCATTTTCATGATGCAAAATTATAAGCTCTCTTTCAATCCGTTAACTGCTAATAATCATACTGGCAATCTGGTAGTTCTCTGTGTTGCTTGCGCGTTGATTTCATGGAGCCATTTTTAGCTTCAATATATTCTATTCTGTCTTGGCTGTTTACTTCCTAATTCAATCACACCAGGCAAAATGTAAATAAGAACCAGATCTCTGTCCCTAAAATTGCTAAACGCTCTCTTTTGGAGAAGACCTGTGATTTGATCAGAAACTTTCCAGAGTACCTTGATGTTGTTGTAAGTGTTGCAAGAAAAACTGATGGTCGTCATTGGGCAGATTTGTTCTCTGCTGCTGGAAAATCAGCTGAGTATGTTTTTCAAGCATCTCTCCTCATTCTTGCCGTCTTTATTTTTCAATTTTAATTTTAATTAATGTGTAAAGTGTACTCAAATTTTTACTTGTTGACTGTTACATAAATTGAGATTCAATGGAAGAGCTATTCTCTTGCAAATATCTTACCCTGTGGACTTGGTGATGTGTGCCAGATACTTTTTCTGTATCACTTCTGATATAGTTTTCTAGCATATTAAGTTTCCATCTCTGTAATGAAAAACTTCAGCATACATGCATGAGAATTTTCATTTTTATGAATTTTTTTTTCTTATTTCTACTTGAAATGATACAAGAAAATTGAAGTCTGAAAAAGAAGATCAGCTTCTAATTTGCTAAACGACAATGGTATTTTTAGACTTAGCCAGACAAGAATGAAGCAATCTGCAATCATGAATAATTTTGTTTCATTATTCTTAAACGTGAAGGAATTCATAATTCTACTGTGAAAAAGGATTCTTTACTGCTTCTTTCTGAAGTGAAGTTGTCTGAATTTTATTTCCTGTTTCCTAGTGTAAACTATAGGGCTTGTTGTATTGTTGTATTTTAATTGTATAAACGATTTTCCTTTTCCTTTGTTTTTATGTAGATTGTTTGAGGAATGCTTTCAACGTAGATGGTACCGCACTGCAGCTTGCTACATACTTGTAAGAATTACTTCCCTTATATATATATATATATATATATATATATATATGTATGTATGTATATATATATATGTATGTATGTATGTATGTATGTGTATTTTATTTTACCTGCAGAAATATTGTGGTTCATTTGGTTCTTCCTTACTCTTATTTCTTTTTTGTTTGATCTATAAGTCCTGTCCCTTAAAAGAGAATATTTTCCCCCATAATAGAACATAATTAGAGTGTTATTTTTTGTTCATACATGTGTCTCCTTGTTTATTGCTCGAGCCAAGGCTTGTGCCTTTTTGATTGAATTGGTTTCTGGAGAAACTTAGGTATATCTGGTACATTAATGTTTTGTAATCAAAGCAACTAAAAATTGTCACTTGTAAATGTGACTATTCGTCATTGGCTGTCGAGCGAAAGTTAAAGCCCTGTGTGCCTAAGAATATTTCTTGGTTTGTGTTTGAGTGCTGCACTATCTAATTTGTGTGGCATTTCAATGTTGAATTGTCTTTTGGATTCTCTCATGAGATATTCTTTTTAGACATTCCTGCTATGTTGATCTGCACAATTGCACTTCGTGACATTAGAGGGAAGAGGCACTTTTGTGGTGTATGCTCTTTACTTGTGAGACTTGCTCAATGAGTTTAATGTCCTTCCTGTCTTTTCTTCATTGCAAAGTGGTGGTAGAATATATTTTTTGTGGTGGGAGAAGGGGATCGGCAGATGCTGTGGTATTATGCGAAATTATCTGTCCTATAATTTAGAGTTGTATTCCTTCTTAAATATAACAGGTGATTGCCAAACTTGAAGGTCCTGCTATTAGTCAGTACTGTGCTTTACGGTTATTACAGGTTTGAGCTAGATTGTTTCACTTATATTATCTTCATTTGTGTTTGATTAATTTAAGCCATATCAATGATGAGGATTGTCAAACTTATGCAGGCAACACTTGATGAATCTTTGTATGAACTTGCCGGGGAGCTGGTAATTTTTGAAACAAGCATCATTGATTTATGTAGTTGATCAATAATGTGTCTTTTGCATAGGAGATAATAGCTTTTTTCTCGTCATTAATTATTTGTTTTGGGTCCTCAGGTGAGGTTCTTGCTAAGATCTGGTAGGGAATTTGAACACGCATCAACCGATTCTGATAAATTGTCTCCCAGATTTTTGGGTTATTTTATTTTTGGCTCAAGTCACCAGAGGCAGTCATTGAATAAAAGGTAGATGTACACTTAGTGAACTATCCATTATGTTGCTCATGGCGTGGACATTACCAGTGCCAGTTATCAACCCTAACACATTTTGTTTTTGGAGCAGCACCTCGTTCAAAGAGCAAAGTGCCCATGTTACTTCTGTTAAGAATATTTTAGAAAACCATGCTAGCTACTTGATGTCTGGGAAAGAGCTCTCAAAGCTTGTTGCATTTGTCAAAGGAACTCAATTTGATTTAGTGGTAAAAAATTGCAGATTCACTTGTTCTAACCTCTCCCTCCCAACAGATCGTAATCTTTTCATTTAAATTGGTTAAGCTCTTTAATGACAATTAATTGCAGGAGTATCTTCAACGTGAAAGATATGGAAGTGCTCGACTAGAGAATTTTGCTTCAGGGCTTGAACTAATAAGCCAAAAGGTTTACTTTTAAGTTGCAGTGACTTAATAACATTTTTTTTTTCCAACACCTCTTTTTATACTAGTTGTAACGTTACATGAGAACACAGATGCATTAGTATTGCATTCCTTGGTGTTTATTTGCTCAAGCCTATTAGTTTCGTACTCCATTATTATACTTTGTTGCCCAACATTTTGTTGTAGCCTTGAGTTGTCAAAAAAAACATGTTTTGTTGGGTAATTTTGCCACTATATAAGCTAACAAATTTGGTCCGCTGCACTCTAAGATATCTGATGACATTTCAAGAAAGTGATATTTCCTAATCACATGCCAAGCGGCCCTTGAATTGTGACCAAGTTCACAAGGGATAGCATTGATAATTCACTGCTTAATTAATCTGAATGCAGTGATTATGTGAAATCTTTGATAATTTGGATCTGTCTAGATTATTCGTAGTAATATTCTGTTTAGCCCTTTTTCTTCTCCTTATTGGACACTCTTCTGTTATCAGCTTCAAATGGAAACGTTACAGAGCCGGTTGGATGCAGAATTTCTCTTGTCACATATGTGCTCAGTTAAGTTCAAAGAGTGGATAGTTGTCCTGGCGACTGTCTTACGTCGATCTGAGGTATGTTTGATTCTGGATACTGGTTTCTGGGATACTTATGACATGATCTTTTAACATTAGTATAGCCTCTCTTGATCTACTTTCCTATTCTGGTAGTTAATTATTAGAAGCCCGTTATAACTTGCTCTGAAAGTAAATTAGTAAAGTGAAGAGGAAATTTTACTTTTCTGAATGTTCATGAAAATATTTCTCAATGGAGCTTTTCCTTTTTATGCTTAATTAAAATTACCCTTTTGGACAAGTTATTTGATTAATAATTGCTGGAAGTCCTGATATTGTATTTTATATTATATGTTCCCTTAATTTCAAAAGTATTCTGCAGCTAAATTTGGTTTGAGTGATCACTTTTTCAGAAAATTTCACTGACTGAAATTTGATATGCTTCCTTTCTTTCTAAACACGAATGCAGTGGAACTCCACTATAGCTTTGTTGTTAATATATTACCAACTTCTAATCATTTTGAATCTTTTTAAGGCAATGTTTTTGGGCTAATGAACTTGGTTAGTATCATAGCAGCTGTAGTAAATGACGGTGGTAGAATTGATTGACACTACTAGCATCAACATTAAATTCAAAATGGTCAGCAGATAAAATTAAATATGGTTGGATTAAAATGTAGGACATAAATAGAACATTCTAGGCTGTACTCTGTAGGAAGCTACATACATTTTTGTTCCCGCGTTGTGACACAGATTGTGACGAAGGATATCTGTTTTAGGCAAACATTTGAGCAAATAAATAGTGTTTGGCTTTAAATTTCCTTATAAGTGAAGTGTGACGAAGGATACACGAATCATGCACACGCCCAAAGAACTCAGTTGCTCATATATTTTATCTTTTTCCTGTTGAAGAGGTGGTTATATTTGTGACTAAGGATAAATCTTCAAATATATGACTCATGGTTCTTAAGCCACTTGGATGGGGTTATCTTTGTTGACCAGTGTTTTTCCTTTGTTGTGACGAAAGGATATGCCAATCATGCACATGCCCAAAGAACTCAGCTGCTCATAGATTTTATCTCTTTTTCCTGTTGAAGAGGTGGCTATATCTGTGACTAAGGGTAGAGCTTGATATATATGATTGATGATTCTTAAGCCACTTGGATGCGGTTAATTTATTTGGTTAAACACAGGTTCTTTTTGATCTATTCCGGAATGATGTTCGGTTGTGGAAAGCATACAGCACCACCCTGCTGGTATGATTATTTTTGCTTCTCTGCATGAATTTTAATCATAGCAATATCGACACTAAAGCAAAATGTCCGGTTCCACTATCTATGCACTACAGTCGCATGCAGCATTCAGTGAATATCATGATTTGTTGGAAGACCTGGAAGAGAAACTTTCATCAGTTGGAACTACGGAAGAATAATGAGAGAAGATCTGATTTCATTGCTGTTCTCTGGTGCATAACGGTTTCCAGCTGAAGTAATCTGGCCCAAGTGACCGAAAATGTCACACGCAAAGGACCATGAATTCTTGCCTCTTGATTTGATTGTGGGTGACCAAGAAACTAGCTTTATGTGCCGGTTCACCACTCTGGATTTGCTGCATAAATGATATCGTCAATGCCTAATCCGATGAATAGGGAATTGTAATTTTACGTATAGATAGAGGATAGAATTTTCTTTAGCGAGGCTTGTGAATGACTGAGAATTTCCTTATTCTTTTTCTGTCTATTTCACTAACAGTAACATGTTTTTGTAGAAGAATGAATTGATCCATTTGTATATAGATTTTTCTGCTCCTGGTGAGCTTAATTTTATAGTGAAATTTATGCAAATTAATTTTTTTTTTTTGGGAAGCCATCATGTGACAGATTTCTTGATGTTCCCCATTTTTGCCTTACAGACGGCTATTTAAATCTACTTAATTGTTTTCTTTTTGGCCAAGGGCATACACTTAATTGATGGCGCGGAGTTAGTATGTGCTGGTTAAACTCATGAGAGCTTTTTGACCAAAAAAAAAAAAATTGTTTGGGTAAGAGCTGGTTAAACTAAATGTCCAGGTGAATTTTAATGAAGCAAAGAAGAGAGAAGAGAGAATGAATGGCTACGTATGTTAATACTTAACCGATTATTTCTCTTATCTCTCTCACTAAATGCACCCTCAACATATAGTTTCTATACATTGGAATCCAAATCTCTATTTTTGGGGTATAAGGAAATCCATTTAGGCTTGACTGTAGAGAGCCCTATGCTTTTGGTTTTTGAGTGTACATAATGACAAGAGGAAATTAAAAAAAATTAGACTTAAGGGTAGCTCCTTACATTTTTATTATCAGATTCTCTTATTATAATATGATAAAGTATAGTTTCTCATAATAACATAATAAGTATTTTAGTTTAATTAAAATTATTCAATTTGTCATGTTATTATTAGATAACAATATATTTGTCATATTTAAATTGACGAACTTAATACTAACTATATAAAGAAATGCATATTTACCTAACTAGTATACTGTCACATTTTGGTAAAGCTTTGGAAATTAAAGGGAAAAGAAAAAAAAATGAAAATTTAAATTTAATTTTCTATTTGAATTAAAATAGATGCAAATTTTGTCTTCTCTTATAGTTGCTCAGTTCAATCTAAATATATTCTAACATAAAAAATATTAATTTAAATCTAAATAAAAATATTCCAAATAAAAATCTCACTTCCTTTTTATTTTCCTCAGTGCTTCAGATTTTCATGTTTGATGGGTTGGCTTGTGTTTTGCCTTTAACATATAGAATTTATATAGTTGACCCAATCAATCATTTGTTTAGAAAATAGGAAATTTAAAATATAAAAATAAATTTCATTGCTAAGGAAGATAAAAAAAAAATCATATAAAGAATAATAAAGTGCAAAAAAAAACCAATGATGAAATTTAATTCACCGCAATAATGTATCAAAGTAAATTAAATTCCAAACAAAATTTATACAGTTTGGATGAAAGAGCAACTAAAGAACTAAAAACAGGAATTAAGATAAAATGACATGCAAAGTATAAATAAGGAGAAATCCTATGACTAAAATCCTCTGGGATGATGCTAAAGGAGACTGTTTGGAAACATTCTGTGAGGTGGATGGTATCTCAGCCTAACATCTCAAGAGAGCTATCTAGCATTTGTGTTTTCAGCAAGCATTCTCCTGATAGTTTGCATAGCTTTACATGGATCTGGCTTTCCAACTTTAAGAACAATATCATTCTGGGTATACCAGATGACATAAAAGGTAAAAATGATGTAGTGCCTGTGAAAAATAAACTGTTGTGGCTGCCTTCTACCTTGATGGAACCAGACGTTTAGCCAAGTAACAACATCAAGATTGTCTATTTGATCCATGCAAAGAGAAAGAGTGAACGCAAACCATAGATCACAGGCAAAAGGATATGTGATAAAAACATGATTAATACATTCCGAATTTGAAGAATATAAGTGGTGGCCAATTAAGATGTCAATCAGTAGAATTGCTTCATTAAGAAGACGCCAAATGAAAACCAAAACTCAATGGGGAATATGCAGTTTCCGCAGGGCTTTCTAGTCCTCAAATTCAGTAGTCTTAATGCAATGGGACATATTCTAGAGAATGTTATATCCATCTTTCTAGTTTTATCTGCCAGATTTGTTTCCAATCCAAACGAGAAAATTTGATTGTCCAGTGACACAGATTGGGGTCACAAGATTTTATTGGTGATGTCATCGGAGTAGAGTTGATTAACTAGGTTTTCGTTACATCGACTACTATGATGCATTATAAGGTCGAAAACCTAAAAAAGGTTCCAAGAAAAACCTAGCCGCATGTCCCACCAAAGTAAGTGGGAGAGTTGAATATCTTAACCAAAACCAACTTGCCATTTTAGCCTATCTAAAATGACATCCTTAGTCTTCAAGAACTTGATCTTTTAATGATAATTCCCTGATATGTAGGATGCTCCAATTTCATCCTCATGACTTGAGTGACAAAGGAAGAGCTATGGCAGCCAATAATTTCCATAATTGCTTAGCCAACGAAGAGACATGTCCATAATTTCCATTTTGGTCCCATGTGACCCTTTCCCATCTTGATCGCTCTGTCATCCCACCGTTAAGTAATAGCTGACATAGGCAATTAAATGCTGAGTTATTCCCATTAAATGTTAAGTTGGAATTTGATAAAAGCCTCTCCATGCTAAATCCCATTTAGATGACCCTTGATGCACCTCTTCACAATGACATGTTGTTACATCCTTTCTTACTATATGTAGATTTTTTGTAAAGTTTTATGACAACATAGACAGCTACAAAACACCTATGAAAAGCTAGGTTTTTTTAATTTTACTATCTAAATTTTAATTTTAACTAAATTTATTAATTGAGATTGACTTTGGGAAAATAAGACATAATTATTCAAATTTGTACATGAAAATTCTTAAATGCTATACAAATTTGAATTCTAAAATATAATGCTAGGTTTTTATGCAAATTAAAATCTTTTGGTGCTACTCTCTTGGTCTCGCTTCCAAACTAAATTCCAAGTTACCTAGAAATAGATGTCCAAAAAAAGTGAGATTTTGCAATCTCAATAGTTAGTAGTTCAATGAAAACACAGTATTTACAACCCTTACATATCAAACATTTTATAAAAAATAAAAATAAGTTATTGTTCATACAATCATGCGCGTAAAACTTGAGACCCTTTGGCTACAACCTTTGAGGCCAAGTCTAGTACTATGTTCCTCTATCATCTTATACTAGGAAAGGAACATATACTGCATCATCAAGTGCAGGCTAATCGCAGAAAACAAGAATACATAACCTTTGGGCATCCATGTTTTCAAAGCATAAAGAACTTTGGGCAACTAAACTTATATACCACAAGTACATGTGCGTTCGGGTCACCAAGGGATTTTATAGATGATTTGTGCACTATACAAAACTAAATCTCATTCTCTATCTCATGTTTCAAGTAAAAATAGAGTCCGACTTTTGCTTATTAACTCTACTTCTCCTCCCAAATTTCTCCATTGTTCTCCAAAGTGCATTGTTTTTAACAAAGTTTTGGATTTTACTTGTGTTTTCTCTTGATTACACCTCCCTTCTTTGAGCCAAGGTCCTCATTTTATAGAGAATTTTCTTCCTTTGAAGGTTCTTTGAAGTGAAGTAAAAGCCACAAAAATCACATTAATTGCTTTGAAAATAATATTGTATCTTGGCATTTTTGTGGCTGTGTTTTCCATGTGAAAATAGAGCATGAAATTTTAGTGTGTTCGTCCAACTTTTATCTGTCTTTTTCGAGATTCTCTAATCCACATAGTACTTTCATGATAACTTTCCTATTCTAGTATAGTTTCCCTATCTTGTTTTTCTTCGTTCTACTATTTATTTTCTAGTTCATCTCGTTTTTGGTTAGGTGTTAGGGCTCAAAGGCACCTATTTGGTGTGGTTTCAGGGCCTTTACATTGTAGAAATTCAAAGAAAACACCTTATAATGAATACAATAGGTTGTTTGGTTTTGTCATATTTCTATTCCTTCCTCACTTTTGGTTGCTTCATGTTGGTTGATTGTTTTAGTTTGGTTTCTATCGTATCCTAGTTACTTCTTATCTAGCCACCTCATGATCCAATTCAATTTTCCTATCTTCTGTAATTTCTCACCCACCTTAAACTTAGCCATGGTCCCACTTCACATTAAGTGCTTCTTTCCTTAGCAATTAATGTGAGGTGTTTTATAACATAATTTTATTATGAATTGTTACACTCTTAATTAATAAAATTAAATAATACATGTATTTTTTTTATGTGACTAACCCAAATATAATTTTACAAATATTTACCATAAATCCTATGAGTGTTTGAAAAATGACCAAATTATTAAATCTTAGACTAAAGCCATGGAAAATTCCTAATAAATATAATTAAATTGTAAATATAAGTATTTAAGCTAATATTAGTATTATTATTATTGTTATATTTTAATTTACTTTACTCATATATGACCCATTTTATTTTATTTAATCATATGTTTTAAAATTGGCTAAATATCACAACATATAACTAATGAATTTATAATTAAATAATAGAATGTGAGAAAATTTCCTATATTTAGCTCAAAATAAATAAATATACATAAACAAGTGAATATAACCTATTGTTACCATAAAATATTTAGGGTTTTGAGTACATTTCCTAAAATCAGAAAATATTTCTTATTTCCTTGAATTTATTAACATAATCTCTAGGTTAGCTATTAAAGGTGTTACGCATATTAAGTGACCCCTTCACATAGTCAACGTCTTCTCCTGGGTCGACCTCTCTCATTCTCCTACAAACTAATAGCGCCATCTCGCATAAGCTTATTTTGCATCGCAAGCCTCTCCCACTTGTTTAGCATTTAAAAGATATTATTTCACTTCGTGTTTGATGTTTTAAGGTGAGGCCATTTGGTTTTTGGTGGGACATTAAGGTTTTTTTGTCAAGAAAGGTAGGAAAGTTAGTGTGTTAGGTAACCAAACATTGACAAAAAGGGTAGGAAATTTTTATAATTGCAGTTTAGTCTTTAAAAACTTACAATTAAGTCCTTCATTTTTTCTTATAAATAGGGAGCTTCAAAATCTCTTTTCTTACAACTAAGAAAGGAGCAATCTTATATAGAGAGAGAGTTGTGATATTAGTATTCTCCTATTAGCAAGGGATATAAAATTATTGTTTTATCCTTGCTATATAGAGAGACGGTGTAATTCCTATTTTTCTCATAGTGAAGCTCTTTCTTCTTTATTTGTGATTTTTTACCCCATTGGGGTTTTTTTACGTAAAAATTTTGTGTATCATATCAAATTTTCTACTATAGTTTTACTTCTATCTGATGTTTATTTGCTTTACAATTGGTATCAGAGCCTATTTGAACGTGTTGTTATCTACTTATTGTATGCTCTGTGGTTGCCACTATTATAGTAAATTCTCCGCATCAAAAAATAAGATTTTTTTTACCCTAGGTACTTGGTACTATTCATATATACGATTACTATTCATACGTATTGTTACTATTTATAAAAAATAGTGGGAGCTATTTTGCTCACAAATAGACTGTGATTGAAACAATGGGACAAAAATTTGAGATTGAAAAGTTTAACAGAAGTAATTTCTCACTGTGAAAGTTAAAGATAAAGGTCATTTTGAGAAAAGATAATTATTTTGCGGCTATTAGTAAAAAGGCCAGTAGAATTCACATATGAAAATAAATGGAATGAGATGGATAGGAATGCAGTTGTAAATCTTCATCTATTACTTGCAGATGAGATATTGTCCAACATAGAATTGAAAAAGACGACAAAAGAAATTTATGATTATTTGACTAAATTGTACGAGGTCAAGTCACTACACAATAAAGTTTTCCTTAAAAGAAAATTATACACTCTGCGGATGTCCAAAACTAGTTCAGTGACGGAGCACATCAACACCTTGAATACTTTATTTTCTTAACTTACATCATTAGGTCACAAAATAGAGGGGAATGAACATGCTGAAATTTTGCTGCAAAGCCTACTCGATTCCTATGACTAACTCATCATCAACCTGACTAATAATGTTCTTGTGGACTACCTAGTTTTTTATTACATTGCACCGACTATTCTAAAAAAAGAAAATTGATGCAAAAACAAGGAAGACATGTTGATTAGTTTACAACAAGTCGAAAAGTTGGTAGTGATGAGAGGAAAATCAATAGAATGTGGCTCTAGTGAAAGCCAAAATCATGGTAGATCAAAATCAAAGAGCAAGAAGAATATCAGATGCTTTAAGTGCAACGAAAGAGGAAATTACAAAAATGAGTGTTGGAATTTGAAGAAGAACACAGAGGCCAAAGGCAAAGATACTTAGTCATCAAGTGTTCAGGGATGTATTGTAAGTACCTCAGATGACATAAAAGTCTTATACAATGAAGTAGCAATAGTTGCTTATGGCAGAAAAATGTTTAGTGATATCTGGCTTGTAAACTTAGCAGTAACATGGCATATGACCTCACGGAGAGAGTGGTTCCACCAATATGAGCCTATCTCTAGAAGATATGCGTTTATAAGAAATGATCATTTCTTGGAGATTGCTAGAATATGTACCATCGAATTAAATATGTATGATGGTACAAATTGCATCATCCAGTAGGTTCAATATATGAAGGGTCTTAAGAAAAATCTATTATTTTTAGGATAATTTGATAGCAATAGGTATAAAACCTAAATACAAGATGACATTCTGAAAGTCATTAAAGGCGCACTTGTAGTTATGAAAGCAAAAAAGATAGCGGCTAACCTATATATGCTTAAAGGAGAAACACAATAACAAGGAGAAGTCTCAGTTGAATCAACTGATCCAACAATTAAGGAATTAACGATATGTGGCACTATAAACTTAGCCACATGTCAGAACGTGGATTGAAGGTTCTTACATAACATAATCTTTTTCTCGGACTCAAAAAGGTTTGTTTACCTTTTTGTGAGCATTGTGTTACAAGTAAGTAGCATAGGTTGAAGTTCAACAGTTATAAAGTAAGGAAGCAAAGTTATCTTATACCTAATGCACTCTGACTTTTAGCAAGCACCGGTTTTATCCCTGGGAGGAGCAAAGTATTTTGTGTCATTCATTTATGACTACTCTAGGAGATGTTGGGTGTATCCAATCAAGAGAAAGAGAGATGTACTTGAAGTTTGCAAAACCTTCAAAGTGCGTATAGAACATGAATCTGAGAAAATGATTAAATGTCTGAGATTAGACAATGGAAGAGAATACACTAGTGATAAATTTAATACTTTCTGTCAACAAAAAGGTATTAAGAGGCAATTCATGGTGGCATACACTGCACAGTAAAATAGAGTGGCAGAGCGGATGAACAAGACTTTGTTGGAAAGGACAAGGGCAATGTTAAGAACTGCTAAATTAGCTAATTCATTTTGGGCTGAAGCAGTCAAGATAGCTTGCTACGTGATCATCAATCACAATTTATTTGAAGACCCCAATGAAGATATGGACTGGGAAGCCAGCTGATTATATAAACCTCCATATGTTTAGAAGTCCAGTATACGTGATGTATAATGCCCAAGAAATTACAAAGCTAGATCTTAAATCTAAAATATGTTTATTCTTGGGATATGCTAATGGAGTAAAGGGATATCGCTTGTGGGATCCCACTAACCACAAGGTTATAGTCAGCAGCGATGTCATCTTTCTTGAAGAGAAACAACATATACATGAAGGTGATAGCACTTCAAAGGAAATAGTAGAGACTACCACATGTAGATTGAAGATGAAGAAAATAAAACAGAAGTACCAGATTCTTTTGAAGCAACACCAGAGTATGATGAACAAGAACAATATAATCTTATGACTCTATAAGTTTGACAGTCAACTCGAGAGAGGAAGGAACCAGTTTGGCACTCAAATTACATTATAGAAGATAATGTTGCATATTGTCTACTCACAGAAGATGAAGAGCCTTCGAATTTTCGAGAGGCTATAGAAAACTCAAAAGCTTCTCTATGGTTAGCAGCAATGCGAAAAAAAATTGAAGCCTTCCATAAGAACAAGACATGAGATCTTGTTCCACTACCAAAAGGATGGAAGGCCATCAGGAACAAATGGATGTACAAGATCAAAAGAACTAATAATGATTAAGTTGCACGATATCATGCTACTATAGTGGTAAAAGGATTTACTCAGAAAGAAGGCATTGATTACAATGAGATATTTTCTCCAGTAGTTTGACTCACAAAGGTTCGAATGGTCTTAGCACTGTGTCTACACTTGACTTACATATAGAGCAGTTAGATGTGAAAACTGCATTTCTTTATGGAGATCTTGAAGAAGAAATTTATATGCTTCAGCCAAAAAGGTTTATAGAAAAAGGAAATGAGAACTTGGTTTGTTGGTTGAACAAATCTCTATATGATCTCAAACAGGTGCCAAGATGTTAGTATAAGAGATTTGATTCCTTCATCATGAGCCTTAAATACAATAAACTTAATGCTGACTCTTGTACATATATTAAGAGATTTGATGGAAATGATTTCATTATTTTGCTGTTGTATGTAGACAACATGCTGATAGTAGGCCCTAGCGAAGATCGTATCAATGAATTAAAGGTACAATTAGCTAGGGAATTTAATATGAAGGACTTGGGACCAGAAAACAAGATTTTAGGGTTGCAAATTCACCGAGACAGAAATAATAGGAAGATTTAGCTTTCTTAAAAGAATTATTTACAAAAGATCTTGCAATGTTTTAATATGCATGATTGTAAGTCAATCTCTACCCCACTTCCTGTTAATTTCAAGTTATCCTCAAGTATGAGTCTTAGCAGTAAAGAAGAAAGGAAGGAAATGTCTCGAGTACTATACATATAAGCAATGAAGAGCTTAATTTTTGCTATGATTTGCATAAAACTAGACATTGCACAAGCAGTGGGAATGGTTAGTAAATATATGGTGAATCCTGGCCAAGAACATTGGAATGTTATGAAAAGGGTTCTAAGATACATCAAAGGGACCACGGATGTTGCATTGCATTATGAAAGATCATATTTCATCATCAGAGGCTATAAAGATTTAGATTTTGCAGGTGATCTTGACAATAACAAATCCACTAATGGTTTTGTGTTTACTCTGGTAGGTAGAATTGTAAGCTGGGTTTTAAAATTGCAACCTATTGTGGCCACTTCAACGATTGAGGCAAAATATATTGTAGCTACACAAGCTAACAAAAAAGCAATCTGGTTGTAGATACTATTGGAAGAGCTTGGGTACAATCCCAGGAAGATTACATTATTTTGTGATAATCAAAGTGCTATCCACTTGGCGAAGAATTTGACATTCCATTCTAAGACTAAACACATACGAGTTTAATATCACTTTATCCAAGAAAAGGTGGAGGAAGGAAGTGTGGATATGTAGAAAATCCATACTAAAATAACCTAGTAAATGCAATGACAAAGCTAGTAAACACTGATAAATTCATATGGTGTAGATGTTCCATTGGCCTAATAGGGATGTAAGCAGTAGGAAATTGCAAGGAAGGAAAAATGGTGTGAAGATTGATTGATTCTCACTTAAATCTTCAAGTCGGAGATTGTTAAAAAAGGTAAGAAAGATGGTGTGTTCGGTAACCAAACATTGACAAATAGGGTAGGAAATTTTTATAATTTCAATTTAGTCCTTAGAAAATTGCAATTAAGTCCTTCATCCCTTCTTATAAATAGAGAGCTTCAAAACCTCATTTTTCACAACCAAGAAAGGAGCAATCCTATATAAAGAGAGTTGTGAGATATATAAAGAGTTGTGGGAAGAGATACAAAAATATTATATTATTCTTGCTATATAGAGAGAATGTGTAATTCCTATTTTTCTCATAGTGAAGCTTTTTCTTCCTTATTCTTGCTTTTTTACCCTATTAGTGTTTTTCCACGTAAAAGTTCTATGTTTAATCTCAAATTGTTTGCTACAATTTTGCTTCTATCCGGTGTCTATTTGCTTTACATTTCCTACATTCTATATTCTCATGGAAACCCATTTGCAATCTCTAATTTCATCATGTGAGGGGTTTGTTGGAGAAGCATCACCAATAAGCCAATAAGTGCAAAGTATGAGGGGTTTGTAGGTGGCTGACTCCTTGTAGTTTTAGGATCAGCTTAGTGAATTATTAATTCTGAAATTCATAGGTTAAAAAGGAAATTAAGGAAAACTTACGAAGAAATTATATATTAGAAAACATTATAAAATTTCCAAACGTCCAAACTACATATGAATTAACTATGAAAATTAGTTTCATATGCAAATTATTAATACCTCATTAATTTGAAATTTCAGGGGCCGTAAGGATTGAATTTTAAATCATTTAATCATAATGGATTTGTTAATATATAAAAATTTACTTCAACTTAAAAGTTTAAGCCCTTAAGGGAATATCTATAAATAATTTTATTATACATTAAAAAATCTTAAAAGAAAATAGAATTTATCCAAAACTACAAAACCCTATGATGACAAAGATTGCAAGATTTTAGGCAGCAATATATTAATCCACACTAACTAGTGCACTCCTTGCCCAATTAAAACTTATTTGCATCTCCTTAATCTTTGCTCTTTCAACGTTTATGTGTATATGCATTTCTTTATTGCTTAAATGCTAATTAGTCCTAAAGTTTTACCATGAAAACTTTGGAACAAATCAAAATCAAAATCAAAATCAAAATCAAAATCAACTCCAACCATGGCAACATCTCTCGCTAAAATCTCCACCTTCACTGCCACCCCTATCATTTTGAAGTTCACTACTCTTACATTAAACAACATAAACTTTTTACATAAAAATCTTACAAATCCTTCTATTACAATCTTCTTTTGTTGTGATAACTATGAAAGTAGTACTTTGTAAAACACATTTATATGTTTGCATCAATGGCGTTTCTTATAATATCAAAATTTAAAATTAATTCATGTTGACCTTTGGAGTGCTTAAAAGGAAAATTTTCTGAATTCAACTTGCTCCATGGCATCATAAAAACTTAATATTCCATTAACATGCATACTTTGAAGGACTAACATACTTAAGGAGCTATAACACAAGCTCAATTAAGGTATAACTAGAATTTAAGCCATGACACAAGCAAGTTCAATTAAAAAGACATAGTTGTAACTAGATTCAAAAACCAATGATGTTAAGCAAAACTACAATATAAATGAGTCATGAAAAGGAGGTGATATATACATCAAATTATAAAACATAACAGCCAATAACAAAGTATTATCCAACTGAATATTGTACAACTATGATTATGTAGAGGCAACCTTTTTTTTATATCCATTTAGTAGGATAATGGAAAATTACCATTGCAACATTAAGAAGCTATATGGAAGAAATAAATTAAAATACATAGACCATTTACATTAAGAATGAAGACATATTACATAACTTAGACAGGCAACAATAAGAAGTTGTATGGAAGAAATGGAAAATCACCATTACAACATGAATGAAGACATATTACATAACTAAGACAATCAAAATTACCATTGTACGATCAAGTATAGTCTCAAGGGTGAAAATTAAGATGGACAAAATTATTACAAAACTAATTAGATATATTTCACAAGTTTTAAAGCCCCATATATCATAATGCAATTACATTTGACTCATATTAACATTGGTAGCACAAGAGAGGTAATAGAAATTGATATTAAGATTAGCAAAAACCATTGGTCAATTTATAACACTTCATAATGGGATTTGAATAACTGACTAGAGAAAGCGAAAATGGTATCAAATAACCAAATAAAAAGAAAATCGTCCACCTGCAGCAAAAGGATATTCAAATGACCTAGCAGTTAGCAAAAATGACCTCTTACCTTGATGAACCATAAGAACCATTTGGCCCTTCCACTTCTGCGATTTTAGACGCCTTCCTTTCTCTATGGCTCAGAGTGCTTTTTTGTTCATCATGCTCCTTCTAGCAACGGAGCAAGATGAGGAAGATGGACGATGACAACTAGGAGGATGGTAACAGAGGAGGAACTGTGCAATGGTAGAAAGAGGAGGATGATGGTCTATGTGTGAGAAAACCCTAGAAGCAATTAGGTCAAATGTCCTTAAGTCTTTTGGATTTCGGGTCACCTAAATTTGATCTAGCATGAAGATGCTTTAATCAGATTCCAACTCAGCATTTCTTAGGGACAACTTAGATTTAACTACTTATGCCAGCTATTGCTTAGCAATTGGATGGCAGAGGGATAATGGTGGAATGATAGAACCAAAAATGGAAAAGGGTCAGCTAATTGGGGGACTAAAATGAAATTTTAAAGAAGTGAAAGACTAAAATGAGATATTTGACACTATTAATATCTGCTCAAGCCCACCACCATTTGAATAGAATGATCAAGCTTCATGTTTGGGCCATTTATTAATGACAAAATTCATATATTAGGACTAATTCATGATAAGTATAATTTTAAATTGTAGGGGGATCTTTAATCTTTGAGTAAATTACACTCACTAAATTTTTTGTTATACTATATTACTCTCTATTAAGTGAAATACAAATATTTTAAAGAAGGAAAACAAAAATTTCCTTCAAATTTAACAATTCATGAAAGTAGATATGGTATTAATAAAATCTATCTTTTTGTGCCAAAATTATACTTCAAAGTAACCTTCAGGAACTTGCTGGAAATTTTGATGCGCAACAATTAAACACAACCTAATGTTGATTGATTGGTGATAATCAGTTTAAGACCCTGTTAAATTTAGTTAAAATAAAATCTACTCTTCTTTTTTTATTTGTACATATTCAGATATAATTTGACGAAAAAACAACTGTAAAGGCAAGGGTATTTCAGGTTACCACATAGTGTGATTTCTCATTGTTACCACAAAAAACACTATTTGTATTTAAAGTAATGGAAAAAAATTTAGCCAAAAAAATTAAAATTCAACAAAATTGCATATTTTAGAACTATAAGAGATGCAAATGTTATTTCAACAAATTTGAAAAAAAAAAAAAAGACGAGTATAATTTACTTTAATCTTTAACATATAAGGAAAAGATAGGAAGAACCACCATTTATTTATATTTCAGATGTGTGTATAGTTATTAGATATTACTTATCATAAATTTCGCGTGAGTATATAATATTCTGATACATGACTAAAGATATTATCGACGTTAGATAATTTTGTCCAATTGTCTTCTTTTTTTAAAAAAAAGCAATTATTTAAATAAGATACAATTGAACAGTAAAAAACTCTAACTTCTAAGAAAGGCAACCTTTCTACCCTTACATATATGTCAATGTGTTCATGGTGATTTAAGGAGTATGCTGGTGCAAGTGCTTGGTGTGGCCATAGATTATTAGATTACTTAAGCTTAAGCAGAGGAATCTTATTAAATAGTCTCTTTAAAGTTTAAATCAAAGGTTAATGATTTCCTCTGTTGCACTGGTAATTACCTAGGTTAGGATGATTAGAACCAAGTAATGACCTTGTAACATAATAGATGATAAATCTAAAAGTAGAAATTCACTAGTGTCCAATATTGGATAGTGAGATGTCGTTTGGTTTTAAAATTATTGGATAAAAATTTAATAGTTTAAATTTAAAGATTTAAAAATAATGTAATGTTAATAAATATTTATTTTCTAAAAACTTATTATAAGACATATTAATATGTTACTTCTTGTACCAAAGAATTTCCTGCTGAAAAGAACAAACTGAATAAATTTTAATAGCTTGCAATCTATTCTATTTTCGCCTTTTGATATTAAAACAAATTTCTAAGATATTAATATATCTTATGATAATTTTTTAACAAATATTAATTAAAATTTAATTATTTTTTAAATATTTATTTAAATGTTTATAGAATCTAATGGCCCATAAAACAAACAGCACGCTATTGTCCAAAATTATATAGCAGAAGATTCGCTCTACATTCTAACCCTATGAATTTGTGGGACCCAATATGTAAAGGATACAATTAACATAATTAAACTTTATATATACATGTACATATATATATATATATATATATATATATATATATATATATATATATGAAATTCTTCGTTATTGGTGTGGGATTTAGTTTCTCCAAGGACCTTATTTCCTTACCTTTTTTTTTTATTTGTACCCTACTGCCCCAACTTAGGAAGATTGCAAGTATATTTGAACGTAATATTATTCTTGAATGGCATATTTATTGAACAAAATGACTTGCATGATATATTTAGTTTAGATTAAATATAGATAGGGAAATGTAAAAGGTGTAAAAATAATTTATGGTAAATTTTATATTGTTCACCCTAGTCAGAGATGACCCTTGCTCTCATAGCAAACGTTGGATCATACAGGTGTTAAATAAAAAAATTCTCATAGACCATCAAGAAATGGAATTACTTGAGTATCACTGCCTGCACTGAAACATCACATTGTCATGTGTTTGCATTCATTGTTTACTCGTAATCTGTCCAGTGCCAGACAAACTTCATTTATACAAATTCGAATTATTTTCTATTACAATAAATATTGTGTAGGTAAAAAATGACTGTACGTAATTATTTTTTTATACACAATACCTGCTATAAGAATAGGGAATCCAGACTCCATATATACACATAACAAGAAAAAAAATATTGATCCAACAATATTTTGACAAACTAATTTATTCATATTAAAGAAACTAATTATTCATATGAAAGCATCATGGCTAATAGTACATGCCCACATAGGCTAGCTAACAGCACTAGCACTCCAAGTAGCTACTTGCTGAGAATTTGAACATTTACATAATATCACAACACATTGTTTACAACAACTGTAAGAGTAAAATCACCAGCTAAAGCTGATGGACTCAAAATGCAGATTCTCTGCTAAACCAGAAGAGCATATGGCTGCAACCTCCTGCCTCATTTTCTTGGGACCAGAAACCAGAACTCCCACACTTGACTCTTTCACTTCAAGCATCAACCCTGCACCAAGAAAACAGCTCAGTGATACTCCAAATTCAGAGTGCAAGAGATTCTTATGCAGACTTCTCAAAAGTTGAACAAGGGAATGGAAGAAACTTACTTTTGAGGTCAGGTCTTTCACCATAGTGCACATTAGTAGCTTGAGCAAGGGACTGGAAAGGAAGGCTTTCCAGTTCTCTATCTTCGTTGTGAGTCAACGCAGCTGGTGACACAGTCGGGGAAGGGCCTTCCATGTTCTGGATCTTCTTCGCTTCTTTAGCATACTGTTTCTTGTTCCAAAGAACAGCTGCACTAGCAGTTACGACTATAGCCACACACATCACTAGCATGTTCAGGAATGACTTCAATGGGTATGAAAATATGTTGTTCGTGTTATGGTCAATAGGAAAAATGTAGTAACGGGTTATGATCCCAATAATGACAAGGTAGAGAACGAAAGAGGATGAAATTATGGCAGCAAGCCAGAGCCAGTGGTTCGGACCCAATATAGCAGCTATGGGTGCATCTGTTGCATGTGGCTTGAACCAGATGGCTCGAAGATGGTGATTTGCGTCGTTAGATTTGGGGTCGTTGTCTCTTGTAATGTAGGCCTCGATCTGAAGCTGCAGGTTAGATATGTCAGAGAGGGTGCTAGAGATTGGAAGGATCAGGTCCAGCATTGAGAGACATGAAGAGTTCTTGAATGCACAAAGCAGTACAACTTTTGGGGTTCTGCATTTGAATGTTGTGCTTAGATATATAAGCTCACGGATGATAGAGATAAACGGGGTGATCCCACTGCCTCCACTTATCATCACAAGAGTGTCATGCCTGGTTAAGACAAAGAATCATACTCTAAATCAGGAAAAGCCCATCTCGCTCTAGATTGCTTTTGAAGTGTTGTGTTTCTGGGTTACAAACCTTAGATAATTGGTTGATGCAGGTCCATAAGGGCCTTCAACAGAGACATTAAGACGATCTATTGAAGAAGATGACAGCATCTCATACAGCTTCTGGGACCAAGCTCCTTCGCTTTTGATGACAACACTAAGCTTCTCTGGCTCCAAGCTACTATTAGAAGTAACAGTAAATGGATGCCATTGAAGCTGGGATATGCTTGGCACATTTATGAACATCGCACTCGTTGGATTATAAGTCAACCCTACAAAAATGAAGAAGAAAGCGATGAAGCGAGTTTCCACTGTAAATATAGTCTGTCATCTGATCCAGAACACTCTGAACAAGATCATAGTAGTTACCATGGGTCTTGGAGAAGTTGAGTTCGAGAGTGTGACATGGCAAGACACGAGCAGAAAGAAGACGAACATGGCGTCTTGACTGGAGGAACCTGAGGAAACGATCGAGCAGGAAGAGGTAGAAAGCAGGGAGCATGATGCAGGCGTAAGAGATTCCCACATGGAAGACGAAGAAGACGACGAAGATGAGGTAGAGATAGTGGGTGTAGAAGAAGAGCTCAAAAGCTTTTCGCCTTATGCGAGGTATGGTGGCAAGCCATAGCACCAAACCAGAAAGCAGAGCAATCTCCCCCGCCACATTTGATATCCCAATCGCAGGCCATTCCACCACCTGCACTTGTTGCAACCTTTTACCATTAATTCACACCCATTATCACTTAATTTCTTAAAGCTAAATTACAGCTTTTTATTTTTTATTTTTATATCTAGTTTGATTTGGTTTCTTAACTTCGGGTTATTTTTTGTCACTTATAATTTTATTATGGTTTTAATCTCCCCTGTAAATTTTATTTTAAAATTCACTTTCGTCCCATATTAGTTAATATAATTTTATAAATTTATTTTATAGGTTTCACTTTTGTGCTTGATTTTGTTTTGTTCTAATTTGCTCCTTTAATTTATAAAAATGACTTAGATATTTTCCTAACATTGTCAAAGTAAAATACTTAACTAAAAAGTCTTGTACGGCTCCATGGTGCTGGTGGCAAGGAAACATTTGAATAAATTTTTTAAATTGAGAGACTAAATTTGGATTATATAAAATTTACAGATAGAAGGAAAATTTAAGATAAAGTTGAGAAATTACATTAAAATCAAATATAATAAATGAAAATAAAATTTAAAATAAAATGAAGGAACTAAATTCGAATTAAATAAAGTTAAAGGATAAAAATAAAACTTAAAATTAAGTTAATGAACTAAATTAGAATCAAAATTAAGCAAAGAACGTAAAATTTTGAATAATATTAAGAGACAAAAAGTATATTTTGGTTAAATATAAACTCAAAAAATTAAAATCTAAATGGAATAAAGCATGGTTGATGCTAACCCAAGAAATATGGTGGATATTTGCCCAGAAAGTGAGGAAGCAAGCACCATGGGCAGTGAAGAGAGTCATGGCCATATGTCCAAGCCATATATGATACTTGATGCAACTCTCTGAAGTAAGACCAAACAATGGCAGCACGGACGATCCACGTGCCACTGGAAAGAACAAAAATGCCAAGCATATGTTCCCTATTTGCCCAAGCCTTAGTGCTGCACTCTCCAATCTCTCCTCCCATCTGCAAATTTTTTTACCAATCTGATATAATTTGAAGTGTCATATCATGTCATGTTGTATTTGATACAAAACTATCATCATTTTATATAATTTAAAGTGTTGTGTCCTGTCTGATACGAGTGTTTAATGAATATGAAACATTCTTACGCTTTGCCTGCTGGTACTACAGAGTCCTGGGCGAGATTGGAGAAGCTGTTGATTAAATAGGTAGAGAAGGACCAGACGAGGAGAGCAATGAACATTATGAAGAAGGCTAGCTCTGTTATGGACACTATGCCAAGAGGGCCTCTCACAAGCACTGGACGCTTCCACATGGCTACTATATCTCCATTTCTGCCATTGATGCTGCTCAGATTGTGTTCAAATTCATATCAGAATGGAGTTCGTCTTGCAGTACAAGATAAGCTTTACATTTTCTATTATGCTGCATAGTGTGCTGTGCGATTTTTTGGTAATCCATTACTGTAGGGGATCTTACTTTAACATTGTACGACACGCTGTGCCGCGTTGCAGAGAATTTAAAGATAGGGCAAAACAGAGAGACAAAGAGAAGAAGAATGAGAAATTTCAAAATTTTGAAACAGAATGAAATGGTACCTTTCAATGTTGGGGGTATTTGCTTTTTTGGCTAGGTGGAGATAGACACAGCCCAAAGCAGCTATGAATAAGACAGGGAAGAAGAAGATCAAAAGCGTTACACCTGCGGAAAATACAGAATCTCTCAAAGATGTCAGTACGTAACTACATATAAAAAATTTGCAGAAAGTCTAAAAAACGACATTATGGGAACCCTGAAACGCAACAAAACTACGTGGTGGTGTGGTGTATCAGACATGATTCGAATATGTTTCAGAAAGCTAGGAGGTTTCTAAGGAATGAGACCTTGTGAGCCAAAATAGGTAGAACTAGTCTCTGCTCTGAGCTTCAGAAGCCAGTGTTGGCGATAGGTGTTGGTGGGCATCATTATCCAAATCATGATCAGACCCAGAAACACCATCAGAGCCAGAACCCTTATTGCAGATTGAACTCTGCAATACTTTTCAAGGGAAGAAGACGACCTTTTAATAATTTCTAAAGCCATTTTTTCTTCTTTCTTTCTCTCCTTCCAGGTTCTGTAGTTTACAGAGAAAGCAAAGTAAAAGTAGTGTTGTGTGGAGTAGTGTTAGGAAGAGTCTTCAATGATTAGGTATTTATAGTTGAGAATTGAAATTATGATACGGGATGTGATTAGTTGATTATTATATAGTAACTGAAGAAGGAAAAGAAGCATGACTCATGAACCATGCTATAGTGTTTGGAATGTGGAAATTAGTTAAAAAATCCATCGAAGATGGTGGCACAATTCATGTAGGACTCCCAGATTACGTGGGCCATGCCAATTTGACAGTTTTTTTATTTTTTTTAATTTTGTCAGATTTGATATACTTTTAAGGTCAACCTTTTCATTATTGCCATTTGTCCCGAGTGAAACTTGGACATGAAAGAATCAGGATCCTTTCATATAATGAAACAAATTTTAAGATTTAAAATTTAATATATGTAAATTTTACTCATTTATTGTGTTATTTTTTATAGGAAAGAATTTAAATTGGACAAATAAAATTGTACAACTTTCTTGCGTCAACTCTGATTAATTGATTATGGTGATATTCTAGTAGTTTACTATAGATTTATGGATCTTAATCAATAAAATTAGTTAATAAATATTTATTATAATTGTTAATAGGTTCAACAAGTTATCGTTTACTAGTTTTATTAGTTAAAGGATATTTATTAGCAAAATTTTAAATTTATTTATACATATCATTTCATACGAGAAAAGCTAATTTAAAACATAATAAAACAAATATTGAATGATAGAATTTAGTGACACACTTATTATAATTATTGTATTTAATGATTTATATAAAAAAAATTTTGAAACTTGATGCTTTGAAGTAGTAGCAAGCAGTCGAGCTCATGCCTCTCTGAAACCTCAACTGCGTGGGCGTCATGTGTTTGAAGTGTGTAGGCGTGTGCTATTAATTTCTAATTAATTTGAGGTCTTTTCGGATATCATAACAGTTTAATTTATTTATTTTTTTCTTATTTATTTATTTATTCATTTTTAACTAAGATTTCCTTTTGTCTAGACAAATGGATATCTTGCAACAAACAACAGTTTTGGGTAATTTTTCGAAGTTCAGACACAAAGTGGAGTATCAGATTTCGTGAAGCAATATTCTATTTCCATTTATTTTTTATAGTGCAATTTAATCAGTTACTTGTAATTGAAGTCTGCATATATATAACCATAGTATTTCATTTTATGATATATTACTTCTCACACTCTACATGCTTTGAATATTCATGATATATAAATGAGTTTGGTATTTATTTCTACATTATGGCAAAGTGTGAACATTTCTAATAACGATACACAGGGACCTTATTCGAGTTGGGTTTCCTTGATACGAAAGTAGATTATATAAAGAAAAATATTATTTTGATTTTTAAATTATTATTTAATTATTAATTTAGTATCTCATTCATCTTATTTATTAAAATAATTCTCAACTTATCGAAACCCATTGTTATTATTATTATTATATATAATCTTTCAAGTTAAATCTCTTTAACTCTTATAGAAAGATTAAAAGTAATAAGTTTTAATAATGGAGACCAAAATAATAATTTAATAATAAATTAAGGATCAAAATAATAATTTTACGGATATACTTCGAAGAATCTTTATAGTGATATATTAAGTGAGGATTTAGTAATAGTTGAAGTTTTTAACAATAGGTTTAGCTTTAAATATCTTATATATGTCCAAAACCTCTTCATTTTTTTCATTTTAATTAGGTAAAAGACAAGATTGGAGGATTTTGAGAGCAAACAAGAATGTGAAAAGAGACAGAACGCACATATTTTTTTAGCAACCATATTTATTTCACAGGTAATTTATAAATATATACATAGCGACAAAATTCTTTCGTAACATTCTTGTCTATAATTGTAGATTTTCACGTCACAATTTTTTTTTTTGGTGGTTGAAAGTTTACAAATCGTTAGAATGCTAGAGAATATAAAAAGTCATGAGTATCTGTCTTATCACAAATTTAAGTTTACTTTTACACTCAATGTGCCTTCCAATTATATATTTTTTATATAAGACTTATTACTTAAGCAAACAAAAGTGAATCACATGAAGGGACAAAAGATAAGTTTATAAAATATAAATGGTTAGCAAAAGCACATTTTTGTTTGTTTGGGGTCAATTCTAATTTTGTCTCTTTCTTTGTGTTAATTTCACCTTCAAATTTATAAAAATTCTCAATTTCTTTTTTGTTTTATCAAATTAGTTAATGGAATTAGTTAACCAATCAAACATGTGGTAATTAGAAGATAAAAATATGGATATTACATTGTCAATATAATTTTCTAGCCTAATATCTCAAGTTATAAACCTTAAACGGCATCATTTTGTAGTATTATGCTAATTTTCCTCTTTCTTCTCATTCTTCTTAAGGTTAATTAGTTGAAATGTTAAGCCCAATATCTATATTGACAATAATATTTATCTTTGCATCCTTCAATAGTCTCCTATTTTACAAGTCAACTAATTTTGTTAGCTATTAAGATGATAATTAAAAATTGAAAAAAATATAAACAATTTTTTTATAAACATATAAGGTAAAATTAATTTTAAAAAACACACATAATACAGCATTGAAACTTTTTCGGGGGCAAAAAAAAAAGAAGATAATTTTGCCCATATAATTTTATAGATTAGTGTTCAAGTTGAAACTCTATTTCAGTTAATCCTATTTTAACTTAAAGCAAAATGTTTTATTTTTTAACTTTTTTTTTTCAAAAAATGTTACTCTTTTGATGAGTAAGTTAACATTGGTTACAGAATGTCAAACACATCAAAATCAACAACTTGAAAACGATATCTCTATAAAATAATAACAATAATTACATACTTAAATTTTATACAGAGCGTTGTTTCAAAAACTAATTATATAAAGTGATTTAGTTATGCAACTGCAAACTAACTTTCATTAACCCAAGTTCAAAGCCGAAATGACGTTTCTCTCATTGATTCTATTTTAACCAAATTTAAGTAGGAGGAAAATACTAATTTGGTCCTTGATCTATGATTAAATTATTGTTTTGACTTCTAATTCATTTTATCTTTCAATGTGATCCCCCATTAATTAAGAAATTGTCACTTCTTATCATTGTACATGAATTAATGAGGTTTAATTCAAAGGACTACATCTATTAATGACTTCAAAAGTAGCGGATCAAGTTTAAAAGAAACAATTTTTAATAAGTAAAAAATTATTTTAAAAAAATAAAAGAAGTAAAAAATCAAAATGATAATTCAATAATAAATGAAAGAGTAAAATAACATTTTTCTTAATCCAAATTGCTATATATTAAGCAATGTCCAACCACACAACCTCTCATCTTAAACCCAGATACAACGTAACGTCCTCCTTCGTTGACATGAACCATGCCTTTCTTCCCAAATATTCTCAACACTTTTTTTATTTCTTAAACATACGTACAATATTCATATAAAAACTATGCTGACTTAAACTATAATACTCCAATAAATTCTTATTTTCTCGAAAAGAATAATTAGGAATATTTACTAGAAGATGAAGCTGGAATAATTTCCGGCGTCCAAATTGGAAGAAGAAAATCTTGGGTCATAAGTGAAAAAAAAATTATTGAAGTTAAATATGGACCAGAAATGCCAAGAAGCCGGCACCAAATTGCAATTTCAAACACGTCTTACTAGCAATGTTGGTCCCAAGTATAGAAGGTTTGCTTAAAACCTTGAACTCAATTTTATGAAAACAAATAAAAATAAAAAAAAGGACTTAAACTCATGAAAAATTTAAATAGTGAAGCTGAAAATACGGGAATATATTGACCATTTGAGATGTTTTAGCCCAATGTCACTTATCTTTAGTAATTAGTAGTGTAAAATACCATTTTAGTCCCTTATTAATTTTTACTTTCGATTTGATTTTTAACTGATATCAACGTTAATATATTTAATCCTTTTGACTAAATTTGGATTTAATGTGTCAACATTCATTCATATTAAGAAAGGACCAAATTAAGAATTAATTAATAAGTGAAAAAAATAAATTGTTAGTAAGGGACTAAATTGAAACTAGATTGAAAAGTGAGGGACCATATTGAAGATAAATTAAGAATTAAATAACATTTTACTCATAATTAGTAAGTTGTGGCATATGTGATTTCAAATTCTATCAAAATTGTTGTAATGAGAAAGATTTGGGCCTGAGAGTTTTGCACTTGGCAATGTAACAACATGACATATAAACTTCCTTTTACATTCTTTATTCATCTTTACGTCATGTTTGGTTGCTACAAAATCAAGGGAAAGGGAGAGGAATTCCCATAGCCTCCTTTAGTTTAGATAATGCCGCAGGATTCCTTCCACCTCTGGAAAGTGCTCTCCCACAAATACGACAATCTCATTTCCATCTAAATATTGATAGAACGAGCTAAGTCTCCCAGGAAAGTTGAAGCTTTGTCGAAAATACTATGTCCTATAGCAATCACTTCGCAGTTATTTCAACAAAAGAAAAAAAGAGAACTAATACCCAATCTCATCCTCTCGACATAACTCCAAGTTGCATGTTATGAGCATGGAATCAACCACCAATTGGCAACAACCTCCCCATAGTGATTACCAATGGATAGTTAAAATCTTTTACTGAGTTGTTTTAATTAGAAAAAACCATGATACGCTTGCTTGCTATTTCCCTTTTTGAATGCTTACCAAACTATGTCATATGTGTCGTGTGGAAAGGGTTTCTTTATTTGCTTTAATTGAAGTCTCCCCTGTTTGTTCAACTTAGTTGTAGTTTTGGCTAAGAGCTCATAAGAAAAAGCATATAAGAAAAAGTAGCCCAAAGGATAGTGCTAATTTGTTGAGTGTTAATGATAAAGGTAAACAAAACAAAAAAAAAAACAAAAAAGGAATGAACAAAGATAATGGAAAGAAACAAAGCAACCATAGTGTAGCAAGTTCCCAGTTTGAATAAGCAAGACATGTTATAATCTTAAAATTCCTAAAAATTTCAAAATGCTTCATATCAAAGAATTTAGCAATAAAAAGCATCGAGGTTACAAGAAGGGAGACAATCACCTTCCTAAAACTACCAACTTGCTCAAAGGGATTTTGATTAACCAGATTTTGAAATGGGACACATGGCTTTCAAAGGGATTTCATTTGCTTTAATCTTTTATTTGCTTCCCAAAGGTGTGTAGTAAATGTATTATCACTCCTTTCCTTTCTTCTTCGATGTCTTCCTACCAAACAAAGTAGTACTTACTCTTTCCATTCCTTTCCATATGTAACCAAACATACTTATTATGCATTACCTTTCTTTTTCCCTTTCCTTCACTTACATTTTTGACAACCAAATGAGCTGTTAGTATTGATAGCAGAAGCTATTGCGAGCAAATTGTTATAGGTTGGAGCTAGCTCTACTATAAATGTGCAACTTTCAAAAATACATCATAATCTCAATCCGCATAGTGTTCACAAGATTAGTTTTAATGAATAAACTTTAAAAGACCTATAGTAACTTTAAAATGATTAAGATAGTTTAAAAGATTTATGCTATAAAAAACCCATAGAGCCATATAATTAGCCAAAGTGACATACGAATTAGAATGAAAAATCTTTGTACCAAGCCCACTATGAATAACATAAGGCCTTAGAAATACACCAAAGATCAGTGACACACTGATATACCTTCTAGAATGTGAAAAGTCAATTCCAAACTTAACCCATTGTAGATATTGTAATGAGGCAGAAGAGCCAAAGTAAGTGATATGCTTCAAGGAAGTTCAGATTGAACAATCCCTGAAACAAGTAAATAAAAAAAAGAAAAGATAGAACAACTAGCAATCTCGGATGATAAGTTTGCACGCCACACTCAAGAATACTAGGTTTGATTCGCCACACTCTAGAGTAGAAGAGGGAGAGTGATAAGAATCGGGGATAATTTCGCCACTAAGTTTAAGAAACTTAGATAAGAAATTCGCATATAAGAGGCTAAGCCAATTTTCAGAGCATTCAAGGTTCCATTTCTCATTGATAACTTCCATATTTATAGCCAAGAACAACCCTCATGGCATAAGTCCAAGATTTATCTAATTCTCACCTAATTTGGAAAAACATGCATAGAAATTCACCTAACATAGACTTTTCATCTAATGTAGATCACCTAACTTATCTAACTTAGACTTTCAAAGAAATATAGCTCACCTAACTTAGACTTTAACCAATACTTATCACATGCATTCATCACATGCATAATTGACTTTTCATAATTTATTCATTATGATCAAATTGGCCCACTTGAACTTGGGCTCCATATAGAAATTGGGCTTGGATTCTAAATGGGCTGATTCCATTTTGAATTGTTGGACAACCATGGCCTGAATCTTCTTAGCCATAGAACGTGTAATCGGCCCAGATGGAGCTCCTTGGCCTAAGTTAGCCTCTTGTTCAACTTGAGGCTCATCATTCTCTTCGGGTTCAAAAGGATTTGTCCTCAAATCCAAGTCTTCATTATCATCTAAGTATGGCGTCAAATCTCTTACATTGAATGTGGCAGAAATATTGTAATTTCCTGGTAAATCAACCTTGTAAGCATTGTCATTTATTTTCTTCAGAATCTTGAATGGACCTTCTGCCCTGGGCATAAGTTTTGACTTCCGTTTGTTGGGAAACCTCTCCTTCCGAAGATGAATCCAAACAAGATCACCTGGCATGAACTGAACTTGCTTCCTTCCCTTGTTTGCTGCGTTTTCATAAGCGGCATTCTTCTTTTCAATTTGTCGCTTCACATTTTCATGCAGAGCTTTCACCATTTCAGCCTTTTTCTTTCCATCAATGCACAATCTGTCACTTAATGGTAGCGGTACTAGATCAAGTGGGGTGATAGGATTAAACCCATAAACCACTTCAAAAGGAGAATATTTAGTGGTACCATGAACACTTCTATTGTAGGCAAACTCAACAAACGGCAAGCATTCATCCCAATTTTTCATATGCTTACCAACAATAGCTCTAAGTAAGGAAGAAAGTGTTCTATTGACTACCTCAGTTTGCCCATCAGTTTGAGGATGACAAGTTGTGCTAAAAAGTAATCTTGTCCCAAGCTTTTTCCACAATGTTTTCCAGAAATAACTCAGAAATTTGGCATCTCGGTCTGACACAATGCTCTTTGGAATACCATGTAATCTCACAATTTCCTGGAAGAACAAATCTGCTATATGAGAAGCATCATTAGTTTTGTGACAGGGAATAAAATGGGACATCTTTGAAAATCGATCTACCACCACCATAACAGAATCCTTGCCCCTTGGAGTTCTTGGTAACCCAAGCACAAAATCCATACTCAAATCAACCCATGGTTGATCAGGAACTGGTAATGGCATATACAAACCTTGTGCCACCTCCTTGCTTTTTGCTTTCTTGCAAATTGCACATCTTCCCACCACTCGATGCACATCTTTGATCATCCTTGGCCAAAAGAAGTGTTCCTTAATCATCTCTAATGTCTTCTTTTCACCAAAGTGTCCTGCCAAACCTCCCGCATGAGCTTCTCTTACCAATAATTCTCTGACAGAGCAATTGGGAATACAAAGTTTGGAACCCTTGAACAAGAATCCCTCATGCTTATAGAAACCGTTAGTAGCACTTCTTTCACATGCCAAATATATAGTAGAAAAATCAGGATCTTCATCATATTGGCCCTTCATTAACTCGAATCCCATCAACTTGACATTCATTAATGAGATTAAAGCATACCTTCGAGATAAGGCATCTGCAACTACATTCGCTGCTCCCTTTTTATATTTGATGACGTAGGGAAAAGCCTCTAGAATCTCCACCCATTTAGCATGTCGCTTGTTTAACTTGGTTTGGCCCTTCAAATATTTCAATGACTCATGGTCAGTATGAATAACAAACTCCTTGGGTAACAAGTAGTGTTCCCAATTTTGTAAAGCTCTGACCAATGCATAGAACTCTTTGTCATAAGTTGAATAGTTCAGGGATGCCCCATTCAACTTTTCACTGAAATAAGCAACGGGATGCTTCTCTTGCATAAGAACTGCTCCAATTCCAATACCTGATGCATCACACTCAATCTCAAAAGTTTTAGAGAAATCAGGGAGTGCAAGAATTGGTGTGGAACACAACTTCTCTTTAATGATCTCAAAACTTCGTTGGGCCGCTGCACTCCACTTAAAGTCACCGCTCCCTCTGATGCAATTAGTCAAGGGTGCTAGAATAGTACTGAAATTCTGTACAAATCTTCTATAAAAGGATGCTAATCCATGGAAACTTCTCACCTCAGAAATATTTGTAGGAATAGGCCATTCCTTGATAGCTTTAACTTTCTCCGGATCAACTTCAACTCCATGCCGACTAATCACAAACCCAAGAAAAATAACTCGGTCTTGGCAGAATTGGCACTTCTTGAGATTGCCAATTAACTATTTTTTTCGCAAGACTTCAAAGACCTTCCTCAGGTGCTCTCCATGCTCTTCCTGATCCTTGCTATAAATCAAAATGTCATCAAAATAAACCACAACGAAATCTCCAATAAAATTTCGTAAGACATGATTCATTAAACGCATGAAGGTGCTTGGGGCATTTGACAAACCAAATGGCATGACCATCCATTCATACAACCCATGCTTCGTCTTAAAGGCTGTCTTCCACTCATCTCCTTCCTTCATTCGAATCTGATGATACCCGCTCTTGAGATCAATCTTCGAAAAGATTGTAGAGCCATGTAGTTCGTCAAGCATGTCATCAAGTCTAGGGATAGGATATCGATACTTCACTGTGATTTTGTTTATGGCCCGACTGTCTACGCACATCCTCATAGTTCCATCTTTCTTTGGCACTAATAAAGCTGGTACTGAACAAGGGCTCATTGACTCTCTCACAAAGCCTTTTTCCAGTAACTCATTTACTTGACGTTGTAACTCCTTGGCCTCATCTGGATTACATCGATAGGCTGGTCTATTAGGCAAAGCAGCACCTGGAATGAGATCAATTTGATGCTCAATCCCCCTAATTGGCGGTAATCCTCTTGGCATCTCATCTGGAAACAAGTCGGCGAATTCCTTTATTAACTTCTCAATCAGCGGAGGTATAGAACCTACCTCTGTTGGCATAGCTTCCTTCACTATTAGCATCAATATTGGATTAGTTGAACGCAAAGCTCTCTTAACTTCTCCTTTAGTTGCAAATAAGTTCTCTTTTTTCTTTTTCTTTGCTAGTTGATCTTGTAGAACTTGCTGAGGACTAAGAGGTGCTAGGACAATCTTCATCCCATCCTTGGTAACAGAATAGGTGTTTTTGAACCCATCATGAATGGCTCTACTATCATATTGCCAAGGTCTTCCCAGAAGCAAATGGCCGGCATTCATTGGTACCACATCGCATACGACTTCATCTTTGTATGAGTTGCCAATAGAAAATGGTACCTGAACTTGTTTAGTGACTTGAATTTCTCCTTGGTCACTCAACCATTGCAACTTGTACGGACGAGGGTGCTTTGTGGTCTTCAAGTCTAATTTCTCCACTAATGTTGTTGAAGCAACATTAGTACAGCTACCTCCATCAATAATGACACCACAAACCTTTCCCCCAATTGTACACCTAGTATGGAATATGTTCTCACGTTGATCATCTTCTACCTTAGCTTGTGAGTTCAAAATTCGTCGAACTACAAGTAACTCCCCTTCATCTGGATACTCGATAATGCGCTCGTCATCTTCCTGTTCAATTTCTGTTTCATCTTCACTTTCAATTTCCCCTTGTGCTCCTCGAACAATCATCACTCTTCGATTTGGACATTCAGAAGCAATATGTCCAAAACCAAGACATTTGAAGCACTTAATATCTCTGCTCCTCTTTGAGTTCTTTGCATCGTTAACCTTGTCCTTTCCTCTAGATGTATCAACAATGTTGTTGGAGCTTGTCCTTTCCTGTCGCCGTTCATTCCATTTTGAGACATCTTTTGGAGTCGAAGAGGTTAAATTTGTTCCCCTGAAACTAATAGATCGTGAGCTTCCTGGTTTAGTTGCTCCTCTTCTACGTTGTCTTTCTACCTTAACAGCAAGCTTAATTACATCCTCAAGTGTTACATAAGGTTGTAATTCCACCGCATCTGCAATTTCCTTATTCAAGCCTCCCAAGAACCGTGCAATAGACTGTTCCTGAGGCTCTTGTATCTCACATCGCATCATCAACATTTCAAACTCCTTAACATAGTCTTCAACACACATCGCCCCTTGTCTAAGAGTTTGTAACCGGATATAGAGCTCCTGCTTGTAATAGTCAGGAACAAAGCGCTTTTGCATGAGTCTCTTCATAAGCCGCCAACTCCTGATCTCTTCTTCACCGTCTCTCCTTCGTTGCGATTTCAAATTCTCCCACCATAAATTTGCATAATCAATAAATTCAAGGGCAGCTAGTTTGCATTTCTTAACTTCAGAATAGTCGTGACACTCGAACACCTTCTCCACTCGTTGCACCCACTCTAAGTACTCTTCTGGTGAGCTAGTACCTTTGAATGGTGGAATCTTTAATTTGATGTTGTTGCCAAAGTCACGTTGCTGCCTCCTTTGTCTATTTGCATCAACTTCATCTTCCGTGTCCTCATCACGATCAGAATCAATGGAAGCTCGATGATTACGTCGCTGTGGAGGTTGTTGAACAGTCAATCTTGTGATTGCCTGCTCTAGACGAAGCAGTTGCTCCCTCATTTCTTGTTGATTTTGTTGTATGCCCATAATCTGAGCTTGTTCCAACGAAAGCCCTCTTGGAACATTGGTAGTGTTGTTTTCAGCCATATCTCACTATAAACGCTCTTCTCAAGTGTCTCTCTTTCTACCCAGAAAGTGTTTCTCTCTCCACCCACTCTCAACCGGAGCTCTGATACCAAATGATATGCTTCAAGGAAGTTCAGATTGAACAATCCCTGAAACAAGTAAATAAAAAAAAGAAAAGATAGAACAACTAGCAATCTCGGATGATAAGTTTGCACGCCACACTCAAGAATACTAGGTTTGATTCGCCACACTCTAGAGTAGAAGAGGGAGAGTGATAAGAATCGGGGATAATTTCGCCACTAAGTTTAAGAAACTTAGATAAGAAATTCGCATATAAGAGGCTAAGCCAATTTTCAGAGCATTCAAGGTTCCATTTCTCATTGATAACTTCCATATTTATAGCCAAGAACAACCCTCATGGCATAAGTCCAAGATTTATCTAATTCTCACCTAATTTGGAAAAACATGCATAGAAATTCACCTAACATAGACTTTTCATCTAATGTAGATCACCTAACTTATCTAACTTAGACTTTCAAAGAAATATAGCTCACCTAACTTAGACTTTAACCAATACTTATCACATGCATTCATCACATGCATAATTGACTTTTCATAATTTATTCATTATGATCAAATTGGCCCACTTGAACTTGGGCTCCATATAGAAATTGGGCTTGGATTCTAAATGGGCTGATTCCATTTTGAATTGTTGGACAACCATGGCCTGAATCTTCTTAGCCATAGAACGTGTAATCGGCCCAGATGGAGCTCCTTGGCCTAAGTTAGCCTCTTGTTCAACTTGAGGCTCATCAGTAAGAAACATAGATTTTCATATAAATATAGTATTAATTGGCATGGAATCGTAACCTAAATTTTAACCCTAAAAAAATTCTACTTGAATGATAGTACTAGGAAACTCAATTCTATCCCAGTATGAGTTTGCCTAGCATTCAAGCAATGTTGCTAGTAACAACAGGGTCAGACTATAGTCCTATATAGAACATATCAAAATATGAAAATATAAAGAAAATGATAGGTTGATTGTAAAATGTCAGGAAGAATTGTCAGTAAGTTGAAGTTGCTTGTTAATTGATAACTAAAGTCATTGATAGTTGTTAATAGTTAATAACATAATACTTGAAAACACTTGAACTGTTATTGGTGTTATTACTTAAGGCGCCAATTACAAGTGTAGACTATGACAGAAGTAGTCCAGTGGATTTTCTCTTGATCTTCCTCTTCTCTTTCTCTTTTATTCTCCCCTTCTCAATTCTTTCTCTTTATCAATGTTATAAAATCCATTCGACTCTTAGACTATGGCAAAGGGGACCTATGCACAAACAAGTATTCGAGAAATGGAGGATCATATGCAAACAATTGTCTAGCAGAGAGAGAGCATCATTAAGTAGAAGATTTCAGGCATTCAAGAATTGCTCTATCAATGCAAGTGATAGAAGTGATATGGACGTTAAATGTAGGTGATTAGAAAGATGCTAAACAAAATAGGGAGAATTGGCTGACAAAGGGAATGGTAATCGAGATTACCAAATATCGTTGCATTTGCGAAAATGGATTTCCTAAATTCCATCGAGATGATGTGGTGGGCTAAATATTGAAGTGTGAGTGATATTTTCTGTTGGATCATATGCCAGAAGAATTGAAGGTTACTATGGCGAGCTTGGCTTTGGATGAAATTGGTTTCAAGTGGCATGAAGGATTTGATATTTGAGAAATTACAAAGGGATAGAGCAATCACATAGGAAGTATATTCACGGGCAATGAAAGATAGATTTAGTATGGTATGTAACGATGCTATGGAAGAGCTTAAATTATAACGACAGATAGTAACAGTGGAGGAATATCGAGAAGCTTTTGATAATATGACATGTAAAGTACAATTACTTGAAGAGTACATGATTAGTTGTTATGTTGCAAGTCTTAAGGAAGAAATTGTAGTAAGTGTAAGGCAATTTAATCCAAGAACATTATTGGCTATAACAAGATTATCCAAATTATAGGAGAAAAATTATGAGATGATTACCATTGGTAGAGAAAAAATAAAGCCATGAAAAACTACAACAATGGATAATGAGAGTTATGGCAGATTTAATCATAGCAAGGATGACAGTATATGTAGTAGTAATTTAGTAACAGGATCAAGTAAGGTTAATTAAAAAGGAGTATAAAAAGAACAAGATTACAGCAGATTTTGACTCTTGAAAAGGTGGAAGAACATAGAGCAAAGCAATTACGTGTTTTCTATCATGAGAAATATACATGAAGTGTCCCTAAAGGAAAAGACTGTAATTGCATTTATTAGAACTAAATGAAAAGGATGGACAAGTAGTACAGGGCAATGAAGAAGTATCTATATATGTTGGGAATCTAGAGAAACAACTAAAAATTTCTCTCAATGCAATAGAAGATGCAAATTGTGATACAACTATAAGAGTTCAAGGATATGTAGCAAGGAAACTATTGAAGATTTTAGTTGATAGTGGTAGTACACATGATTTTCTTAAATCTTAATTAGTTAAGAAAATAGGAGGGTAGATGGATGAGATGGATGGAGTTGAAGTAACTATAGCAAGTAACTGTAGCAGAAAGAGGCAAGTTGATCATTGAGGAAATTTTCAAGACATTTAAATGGAGAATGAATGAGGCATACTTTTGTACAGATGCATTCGTGATTAAATTAACGAATTGTGACATGGTGTTATGTACGTAGTGGTTAAAAACAATTAGATCAATAAGTGGAAGTTTTCATAAATGATGATGGAGTTTTTGTACTAGGGGAGAGTAGTCAATTGATTGCTTTGAAGCCCAATGAATGAGGGATAACCACACCAAAACAATTGCAGAGTATTTGGACAGAGGAGGCTCAATTTTTTTTGCTTGAAGGGCAAGTTGGAAAGGCGAGTTGTTTGATGATGAAAGCTTCCAATATTGAACATATAGCTTTAGAATTCAGTCTCTCCTAGATGAATTTCAAGATGTATTTTCTACACCTAAAACATTACAACCATTTAGGAAAGGGTATGACCATTGCATTAACTTTTTTGAAAGTACCAATGCAATTAATATTCGACACTGTAAATACCAAACAAGTCACAAGGATGCGATTAAGAAAATGGTTGAAGAATTATTGTATGGTGGTATAATACAACATAGTATTTCTCCTTTTACTACACCAATAGTCCTTGTAAAGATGAAAGATGGGACATGGAGGATGTGTATTGATTATCAAGAGCTCAACAAGCAAACAATAAAAGATAAGTTTCTTATATTGATAGTTGAGGAGTTATTAGATGAATTGAATGGGGTGAAGTTATTTACAAAGTTGGATTTGAGAGTTGGATATAATCAAATCTGAATAAAGCCTGAAGATATATATATAAGACAACATTCAAGACACATTTAGGCCATTTTGAGTTTGTAGTTATGTCTTGCAGTCTTACAATGCTCCAACCACATTCCAATCTACTATAAATGACATTTTTCAACATTATCTCAGGAAATTCATACTTGTATTTTTTGTTGATATTCTTATATACAATCTGTGTTTACAAACTCATGTGCAACATATTAGGATAACATTAGAAGCGTTGAGGAAATATCAATATTGTGTAAGCTCAGTAACTATACTTTTGCAACAACTCAGGTGGAGTATTTAGGGCACATTATTAGCTTACAAAGGGTTGAAATAGATCCATAAAAGATTAAAGTAATGGTGGAGTGGGCTTTGCTCACTTCCATTAAATAGCTAAGACCATTTCTAGCTCATCAAAATACTATAAGAGGTTCATCAAAGGGTATGGAAAGATTGCAAAGTCATTAACTCAGTTACTTTAGAAGAATTATTTTACAATTGAATCAAGTAAAGCTTTTCACATGTTGAAAAAGGCTTTAACAACTATGCTAGTTCATGCATTGCTAGATCTCTTAATACTTTTTGTTATGGACATAGATGCATCAAATCAAAGCATAGGTGTTATGCTAATGCAACAAAATTAGCCAATTGCTTGTTTCAGCAAACCTTTGGCTCCTAAACAAGCAGTACTTTCAATTTATGATAAGAAGCTTTTGGCTTTTGTTTAAGTGGTGTATCAGTGGTTTCAGTACTTAGATGGAAGGCATTTCATTATAAGGATAGATCAATAAAGCCTTAAGTATTTGCTAGATTAGAAGTTGAAGACTTTTTTCCAATAGTTTTGACTTTCAAGTTGCTAGGGTATGATTATGAAATTCAGTACAAAAAGGGAGTGATGATAAAGTAGTTAATGCATTGTCTAGGGTACAAGGAGCTCAGTTATTGCATATGGCAGTGTTCTTTGTATCTACTAATTTGTGGGAGAAAATTAAATAGTCATGGTAGCAAGATGAAAATTTCAAAGCTTTGAATACCTTGAAGTAAAATTCCAATAGTCATACTAAGTACACTTGGGAAGGAAAGGTGTTAAGGAGGAAAGGGAAAATTGTAGTATAAGATGTAAAGCAATTGAAGCAGAGGTTGCTAGATTGGATGTATTCTTCTCCTCAGGGAGGCCATTTTGGAATGCAAGGTACTTATCACATATTACAAGGATTGTTTTGGAGGCCTAATATGGAGCAAGTTGTGAAGAGTTTTATTAAAAACTGTGATATATGTGCAAGGTGTAAAAATGAGACCATTGCAAATCCTAAGTTATTACAACTACTACCAATTCCTAATGAAATCTATGAAAGCATTTCAATGGATTTCATTAAACGGCTACCCAAGTTAGGAGGAAAGGATGCTACTTTGGTGGTGATTGATAAATTAAGCAAGTATGCTCACTTTATTCCTCTTACTCATCCATTTACTACAGTCATAGTAACTCAACATTTTTTAGACTATATGTATAAACTTCATGGAGCTCCATTGGATGTGGTAAGCGATTAGGATCCCATTTTTGTAAGTAATTTTTTGAAAGAGTTTTTATCCAAGTTGGGGGCATAACATAACCTTACTTTAGCCTATCACCCTCAATCAGATGGGCAAGCTGAGGTTCTTAACAAATGTTTAGAGACTTATCTAAGGTGTATGACTTGGGAGAAACCAAAAGATGGAGTTAGTGGTTTTCATTGGCTGAGTAGTGGTATAATACCGCTTTTCATTCAGCCATCCAAACTACCCTTTATGAAATCATCTATGGTCAAAAGCCACCTGCCCATATACCATACTTGGCATGAGATTCTTTTTGTGGAGGCTGTGGATTGTTCCATTTCAGTTAGGGAGGATATGGTTGTAATTATCAAGCATCATTTGCATAGGGCAGTCAATAATAAGCAGAGATCAGACAGGCAATTTGTTGAGGGAGATTAGGTTTACCTTAAACTGCAACCCCATAGGCAAGTTTCAACAGCCACTCGGAGTTCTCAAAAACTTGCTTCTCATTACTTTAGACCTTACAAGATTTTGCAAGAGGTTGGTTCAGCTGCTTATAAGTTGGATTTACCTAGGGAGTCTCGGATTCACAATACATTCCATGTTTCATTACTGAAACCTTGTCCAAGTTCGAGTATTTGTCAGAGGCACCCTCCACTTGATTGGCTAGCTTAACCATAAATTCTATTTCCAAAACGTATTTTGCAATGGAGAGCTGTCAAAAAGAGAGGTAGGCCAGTGACTGAAATACTAGCTCAATGGAAAAATTGACCTGATGAAGAGGTGACATGGGTCTAGAAAATGATCTTAAACGCATGTATCCAGATTTTTGTACTAACCCATGAGGCCAAGGGTCTTTTGGAGGGGAGAGTACTGTTCGAAAGAATTGTTAGTAAGTCAAATTGTTAGTCAGTTGATAAGCGAAGTCACTTAGTAGTTGTTAGTAGTTAATAACAGAATACCTGAAAAAACCTGAATTGTTATCGGTGTTATTACTTAATGCACCAATTACACGTGTAAGAATTTTCTCGCCATCTTCCTTTTCTCTTCTCTCCATCTCCATTCTTTCTCACCATAAAATTTGAGAAATAAAGCGAGAATTAAGCTTTTAACGTGGTAACTGGTTGATTACGAGTTGATATTCAAGATACCACCGAAGACAATTTTGAACAACGAATGGTCAACTCTTGTAATATAAAAAGCATTTAAAAAAAAAAAATTTTGATTTGTATGTTGAACTTTCAGATTTTTCAGAACTTACTCCACTCTATCCTCAGCTCCCAATTCTTTATCTCAGTTCATGACATTCAAATGATATATTGCAGACAGAGAAAAAAAGATAAAAAAACCGTCCTAGTAGATATATAGAAACTACTCGTACTTCTCAAGCAAGAGTCTGAATAATGCTTTCTCTTCTTATATCAAGGAAAATCAAATGTCAGTTGCCAGATTCTGAACGACTGTAACATCAGATTTATTTTAACCAAGAGTGGATAGATGATCCAACCGAACTGCAATAGTATTTGTCTATGCAGCTACAGAGAATTGGAGAAAGTCAGAAAAAATGCTTCCTCTTCATTCATCAAGTTGAACATGGTCAGGTAACTTGAAAATTGCTCTATAGTTTAATTAATAAAAAAAAATTTGTCTAAGCTTATTTCAAAATAATTTGGGGGCACCAATGCAAATAATATTACCATTCAATATGAAAGTTTCATACCTATTTTCAAACAGTTAAAACCATAAAAGCTACAGCATTAGAAAACAGATACAAAGAAAGTAGAGGCAAAAGTTAAGCCTTACAGCGGGATGATATACACAACTAAAGCAATTAAGATACAGTATGATACTTCCCAATTAGAGTTTGTCTTCAGGTTCAATACAATATGGTCAGGCTTACAAATTCTGTCATTCTTTGATGGCTTAAGCCGCAAAGCCCTCTCTTATCTTTCTTCACTTTCCTTCTAGTAACCACCAAGATCTGTTGATATTTTACATGCTATGTACTTCCAGAATGAAGCCCGCTTATCTTGACATGATTATCTGAAACAGCCACCGGCAACCTTGACCACGAGAAAGATTCCCTTGACCCAATTATCCTCCTTCGAATCACAATGGATATGCTTAATACAATGCATACAGCAGCTACCAAAGTAAGAAAAAGCCCCATATTTCCCCTTGGCCAGCTCTTCATAACCAAACCAGCACAAACCTCTCCATCAAGACTGCTGTGAGAATTATTCAACTTCATAACCTCAATCCCATTCAAGATAGCGTCAATAACATGCGGGATGCTTTTATCTGAGGGTCCTACCTCAACCCTCAGAGCCTCTAAGCTGTCTGCATCAACTACAAAATCAGCATAATAAGGCGAAGCCAGTAAACCTGTAACGTAAGAGAGGTCCAAATCCTTATATGCTAAATGCCCGTTGACATATACATTGAAGTATAGTAACCCAAGTGATATGCTAGCAATGTCGCAGAAGTGCATCCGAACCAGATATTTATATCCCCCAATGACTGGAAATTCCCATGTCATATTGACCATAGGAACAGAAGAATTC
Source organism: Delonix regia (assembly GCA_037074485.1). Classification (NCBI taxonomy): domain Eukaryota; kingdom Viridiplantae; phylum Streptophyta; class Magnoliopsida; order Fabales; family Fabaceae; genus Delonix; species Delonix regia. Next base: position 19,571,727 of record CM073460.1, read on the forward strand.
TTACTTCTGATTAGCCGAGCACTGTTATACATATTGTCAGGTCCAACTTCACGGCTAGCACCTCCAGTTTGATACTTGATCCGACCACCGAAGTACAATCTTTCAGATTCAGCATTGGGTTTGAAGAACTCATCATCAGGAATCCAAGTCCTCCACAAGGAATCATTAAATGGAGTGACTTTAGGACCCCCAACATTCATCCTGTACACAACTTCAAGTGCTTGCTTGCTTAATCCATCAAAATTCACTACAGTATTTAAACTCACATACTGTGCAGTATCAGGCACAAGGTCCTTTGGAGCAGAGATCACCTCAATCGCGTTCACAAATGCAAATTTTGAATTTTTAGTTGGAACAAACACTATCACAAGCTTTTCAGCATCGACCCTGATTAGATATTCTATAATCCTTGGGTTTTCAGCACTGACTCGGCTAAAATTGCTCAAAACGACATACTCATCAACCAGAACGTGAAACCTAGCATCACCCAGATCGAAGTCGGGAGAATCGAATACATGAAAGTGAAGACGTACCATGTGGGTTCCTTTGTCTCTGATAGGGAACACATACTTCGAAGGGCTTCTGAAAATCCTAGCCGTGTGGTAGATTGGGGCTAAACCCGGAACAGGGTTTTCATTTCTCATCGAAATCGAATTAGCTGACGACGACAACGGCGAGTGGCTTTCCGAGAGGTCGCCGACGAATCGACGATTGTCTATGGTGGTCGCCGCTGTGGAGCCGCAATCGACGAGATAGTTGTCGACGGGAGAGAAGAGGTGGGAATACACGGAAAGCGTACGGAAACATAGTAAGAGGAGACAAGATATGAGATTCAGCTGCAGAAACTCCATGATTGAGAGCTTCAGGGAGAGAATTCAGAAGGCGAAGACAGGAAATGGGAAAAGGATCCTTTTCCCAGGAAATGAGGTTGATGACCGATTTAAATGCTGACTAGCGCAGAGAAGAAGAACGATTCAGACTTGAGATAAGAATAGCGTGTGGGTCCACGCGCTCAGACAGGCTGGGAAGCACACTGTTGATACCATAGTGGCGTAATGTCCGTGTCAGTTCCTTTATGCTTCATGTCAATTCTTTTGAAATGTCAAAATTACTGAGACGGAGAGAAGTCTCTCTGGGTGGAAATTGAAATCGTCAACCTTTCCTTTATTAAGGTTAAAAATGAAATTCTACAATAAATATTATAGTTGATTAGTAGATTATCTTGACTTAGGTACAAAATATCTGAGTTTTTGTATTAACATAATTAGTTAATAATAATTTTTGAAAAATTATATAATCACCTACAATATTTATACGTATTTCATAATATTATTAAAAAATTATTTATTTATTATTTTAATTGAACAGAAACATAATAAATATATATAAATAAGTTTCTTCTATTATATAATTAAAATATATATAGTAATTTTTATTACAAAAATATATAAAAATTATGTTAAATTAACATATTTTTAAAAATAATGCTAAAGTTTTATTTTATTAAAAATTTATTTTTAAATTTTTGATTCAGTATTATTTATTTTGTGCTAAAAATTATAAATTTACTTTATTTTGGACTTCAAAAATTGAAAATTTCTACATTAGTCAACTTATTATGTTATATAAATAATAAATAGGAAATTATTTTGATTAAAATAAAAATTTTGTTGCTCTTTTATTGCATAAGAGGTCAGTGTGTGTAAGGCATTTTTTTTTTTTTTCAACAACGGTATAAATTTATAAAATAAGAAATGTGTGTAATTGAACATCTATCAGAAAAAAATTTAATTTATTTAAACTATTAAATTATAGCCCCCTCATCACTTTTTGTTAAGCTACAAAGAGAAAATAATAATGTACCAATAGAAGCTCACTCTTAATTTCATTTAAAGACTAAAATGAAAAATATATTTAATCTTTTTTGCTTTTGGAATATTCATCGGTTGATGTTACAGTAATATATATATATATATAGACTCACACACACATAACATATCAACCAAAAAATACATATGAAAAATAAATATTTTAAATCAGATAGTTTCGTAGAAAAAAGGGCATTGCTAATTAGTCTTATGCCATTATTTATTAATCTTCCTCATATTGGTTTTTTTTTGTTTTTAACTGATCTTCTATTGTGTATAACAGGAATTGGGGTTTTTTCTTTTAATTGCTCTTCTTGTTCATTAAAAAAAATAAACCATTCCATAAACAGATAAAATAATTTCACTAATAAACACAGACACATTTATACACTTTCATATTTAAAGAATAATAGATCAGATAAATTGTAATAAATTCTTCTGAGGTTTAAAACAATTTTACGTTCCCCTTCTGTGCAAGGGCTATGCTTCTTCCAAAAGCTAGAATCACACAAGCAAATAAGAAACATAGGGAAAAGCTCAATTATTAATCAAATTATATTGTGAAAATACGATGAAACAAAATGATAAAGCAAAAATTTTAGTATAATTCATTGTCGTTTAAAATTTAAATTTTTTTCATCTTTCTAAATTAAGAAATTTAAGATGGAATAGGATGAATAAATAATTAATTATAATTATCTCTTATTTGACTTAGATCTTATCATGCTACTTAATAATTATATACACTAAATTTAATTAATAAATCTTTTCTTTTTCTTATTCTAAGTAATAAATTAATCCATGATTTGTCATTACACTATTTATCTTCTCATTCTATTTTATTATTTATCATTGAACTTTCAAATACAATTAATTTTTATATTATAAATATTAATTTTTTATTCAGTATCACATTTTAATTTATAATATCTATTTCTATTTAGTTCTAAACCGAAATTCATGTTATAATTTTATACATGTTATTAGAAACATAGAGATGTGCTTGATAAAATTTAATAAATGATTAGAGTTAGGTCGTAACGTGCTCTTTGAGACAATGAGTGCATCTTAGCTGGCACAATTATTGGATTAGAGGGACAGACACCGAACTGCAAGAGAAGAAGCATTACTTTAATGCAAAAGGGGATTGAAAACGTTGTATCATAAATTCAAATTTTCTACCAGTGCCATTAATGTTTTAGGAGAGAAAATCATTATTTATTAATTAATTCTTAATTTAATTATTCACTAATTTTTTATTTTTTTAAATTTTTATTCTTAATTTAATTTTTTTACTAATATTAAAATTAATACATTTAATTCTTTAATTTTAATTAAATGTGAAAGATTAAATTGATTTTTAAAATTAATAAAAGATTAAATTAAAACTTAGACTAACAAGTAAAAAATTAAATTGAAAATAAAATTTTATAAAAAGTGAAATTGAGACTGAACTGATATATAAATAGTTAAATTAAAAATAAAAATTAATAATAAATTAAATTGAGAATTAATTGATAAAGAGAATATTAAAATAATATTTTAAATTTAATTATATAATTTAATTTTTTTGAATGATTAATTATGACTTTTAATGAAAATAATTTAATTCTACTAATTTAAATCAAACGACAGTGCACCTTGTTTTATTTATTAAAATTGTTTAATATTCAAGTCCAATTGAATCATTCTTTTAACTCCATTTATTAAAAAAACAAAGATAAATTTTTAATTTTTTAAATAGACAAGATTTAGTAATTTTTTATTTTAATATATAATTAGAAATATAATATTACTATAATTGACAGCATTGAATTAAATTTTTAATAACTAAATTAAATACTAAAAAGCAATTAATGTCAATTCGCCAATTATTGTTATTATTATATGACATAGAGTTAACTTATGATTCTTGAATAGAAAACTATAAAATATATAAGGACAAGAATTTGGAGCGCGGATCATCTCTTATAATAAAAGATTCTCATGTAACAAAATAATAATATTTTATTAATATTATATTAATAAAACTATATTAAACTAATAAAATAATTATTATATTATTTTATAAAGATTCTTCAGTAAAATCTTGTCTCAGGAATTTGTCCCTGAAGACGCTAATAATAGCAACCCCAAAAATGAAAAATGGAAACCCAAACCCTTGTACACCGCGCTGTCATTCTCATTACCATTGCTTTGCATTCTCCGCTGACATCATCTCAAAGGATTGTCATCTTATTTTGTATATAGAAAGAGAGAGGAATTAATAAGAAAAAATTTGTGAAACAAGAATATGAACAAATTAGAGTGAAATAAAGCTGAATAAATTATTTCTCCTTGAAGACCTAGGACCATTACACTATTTCCTTGTTCTAGAGGCTAATAGAGATAGCACAGGAATTGACAAAAATCCTACTTTGGTCCCTCACTCTTTTTTCATTTTGGCCCTTCATCTTGTCAAAAATCCAAACTAGTCTCCCACTTAGCCTTCCCTTATCCAATCCAGTCTTCCTATCATCACACTGTGAAGGAAAGTTAATCTGAACATTATCTACTGAGATGGTAAACACTTCTGATGCACACCTCTTTTTAACAAGGATTCACAGTTGACATGGATAAACTTAATAAATTTGAGCCTACTAATCACTCTCCTCTGACCATGCCATTAACGTCTTCCTCATCGAATCAACATCTCCATCTCAAAATTAGCGTATTATCTTCGCAGAAATTGGATCTCTAATCTTCGACTTTGATCAAACTCTCTAATCGAACAATCAGTATTTGGAAGTATGGACTACACAGTATTTGGAAGAAGAAGCATAGAAAGAAGAAAAAGCTTGTAATGTAGTGTTATTTCATTATTATTAGAATCAGTGGCTACTAACAAAAGAAAAAAGTTTGTAATACTCCAACAAATATAATTCTCCATTCAATAAGGGTGGGGGATACTGTAGTATTAACTTTTTCTTTTATACATTTAAAATTAATGCTTAATTTAATCTTCAAGTGGATTATTTTGGTGTTTGAGAACTCTGCTGAGTGAACCAGTTTTCTCTCTCCAGGCAAAACAGAGCACAATTGCTTTCCTTTTCCTTCTCTTTTTCATTTTCCTCAACCATATCCTTCGGAGAGCCCATCATACTAATTTGTGATGATAGGCACAAGAGCCAATTTCCAATAGTAAATTTTCATTAAATGATAACAAAATTAAATGAGCAAATTTGATTGACTTGGACACTTATCTTTATAGAAAGAGCATGATACCTTTGCCACTTCTTTGAGTATATTACGTGAAAAATTAAAAAAGAATAAGGATCATATAAGCTTAATTTTTGCATATTCCTCTTCCGTCGTTTACCCAACACAGCAGCACAAGGAATAAGGATCATATGAGCTTAATTTTAAGAGAAAGAGAAGACAATCCTATCGTAGTAGTAGTTTTGATTATGCTATAAATCTGAACATAAACAGTAAAAGGAGCTAAGTCAATGGTCTTTTTCTTTTTCTCAAATGGGGCCCCACAACTATCAAATAAGAATCATAATTTTTCGAGTCTTCAGAAACCATACACGACACCTTCATAAGGGAAGAGAATGGTTTCCACAGACTCAGGTTTTCCTCTTTCCCTCCAAAGAGCCTCTACTGTGCGATTAGAGAGTTCGATCAAAGTTGAAGATGGGAGGTCTGGTTTTTGCAAAGAAAATACACCAATTTCGAGATGTCGATGTTGAATCAAAGAGGAAGACGTTAACGACATGGTCTCGGAAAAGAGTGAATATTAGGTTCGAAGTTATTTCGTTTATCCATGTCAGTTGTGAATGCTTGTTAGAAAGAGGTGTGCATCTGAAGTGTTTACCATCTCAGCGAACAACATCCAGATCATCTTTTCCTTCACAGTGAGATGATAGGAGGACTGGATTGGATAAGGGAAGGCTAAGTGAGGGACTAGTTTGGATTTTTAATTAAACGGAGGACCAAAATGGAAAAAAGAGTGTTGAGTGAGGGATCAAAATAGGGTTTTTGCTGCACAGGAATTTACCTCAAACATGACAAATATGTGAATGATCTTTTGCTTAAAATAGCATGAGTAATGACTCTGCTTATCCAACACTTATAGCTTCAAGGAAAACTTATCACTGTCAAATGGAGAGGAAATGAAGAATCGATCCATATACAAAAGTTTGACGGGGGCCCTTCAATATTTAACTACCACGACCTTAAATAGGCTTTGCTGTAAGCAAACTTGGTCAGTTGTTGAGCAAACTAACTTATGTACACTAGTCTACAGCTAAAAGTGTCCTTAAATATCTTAAAGGAACGTCCAGACTTAGGTTACACATCAAGCCTTAAGATTTCCTACACTTTAACTGGTTATTTAGACGCAGGCTGGACTTCGTGCCCTAATGATAGGAGGTCTATAAGAGGATATTGCATATTTCTCTGTGATACTTTAGACTATTGATCACCAAGAAAACAAAGAGTCGTTGCACGTTCAAACACAAAATCAGAGTACCATTATTTGGTAAAGTTGGCAGCTGAAATGACATAGATACAACCCTTACATGATTGCCTGCACTGAGTCAAATACCGAACTCATTACAGATTGCAGTTAGAAGGCTCTCTATTTGCATTGAGCTATATTCTGATAGATTTGTTAGCACGCATGTCATTATTGTATTGGTATGACTGTATTATAAGTATATGGTATTGAGTGGCCCCTGTAATTCATCAAGCTACTGTTGGTTCTCGGATTTTTTAGCCTAATATGATAAAAATACTAAAAAATATCAAAATCCACCCCTGACAAAACCATTTGAGTCAAATGTACTTTATTTATTTCTTAACAAAAATATAGCAATTTACCTTCCATGAAGGCAAATCATTGCCACCGAAATGCGCATGATTTCCGGTAACACCAGAAAGAAAAAAAAAAAAAATTTATTTTTAGTCCAAATAGTTTTATTCAACTATTAATTTGGTTCCCCTAGTTTAAAAATTTGTAATTAAATCCTTATAGTTAATATAGTGCCAATTATTTTGTGTACATTTTGATGGGTTACATTACAATTTTGTAGTTTTTTATATTAGTTAGTTAGTGTTGATGTATTTGAAGTTGTAGTTAGTCATTATATTTTAGTGTTTTTCTATTAGGAAATTTAGGTGGCACTGTGGGATTTTTTCCTTAATACTTCATAACTACAAGCAGAATGCCTTTTTTTTTTTTTTTTTATCTCCTCTCATGATTGAATTATAATAGTTCATGCTTTAAAGTTTTTAATTTTTTAATTTTTCATGTATTTATAATAATTAGTGACCAATAGTTTTGTATAAATTTATGAGTTATGTTGCAAATTAAAAGTGCAAAAAATTGTTCATATACTTGAAATTATAGTTAATAATATTTATATATGAATGGATGTGACTATTATTTTTTGTGCTTTCAATAATATCATTATTTTATTATAATTTTTTATTTTTGTTTATAATATTATTTATTTGAATGAAAATTTCAATTAAATTAAGTTAATTGGTTTTATTCATTTTATTTTATTGTTTGAATAATAACTTTTAAGTTAACTAATGATAATTCATCTAATGTGCAATTATTAATGTAATCCATGCTTTAAAATTTGTACTAAAAACTTTCACTTAGGACCAATAGATACAATCAATTATTAAAAAAGAGTTTAAATTTGGTAATTACTTTAAAGGACTTAATCTCATTTTATGATATTTCAATGGACAAAATTACTTCTAAATAACCATAATATCCTACCTGTAAAAATGGCCTGAATTTTTTTTTTTTAAATATAATCCTCATTTCTTGTTTAACCATGACGCTTCGCTTTCTAAACATTAATGAATATGAAACTCACATTGCTCTGCTTGATATTCTCCTCTTTCTCTTGCACAAAAAAAGTGAAGGCTAGCCCTAAAATTCCTTTAATGACATATATATTTCTTACTAGTAAGCAATATATTGTTCAACACAAGACATCTTTTTTCTTACTTTTGATTAAACATTGTTATTTGGCATTTAGTCTCGATTATGTTGTAAGACCAATTTATCATGTCTCACAAATTGCAAATTGTGGTTGTTAGGATCAATTAATTTAGTTTCGTGCAAAACTTCTTTTAGACTTGGTTGACCATCCACTCAATAAGTTTCGAGCAAAGACAAAAGAATCTGCCTTATACACCACAATAGAGAAAAAAGTTTTTATATGACATTGATAAAACAGTGGGGAAATATTTTTTATGTAAAGTTGGTAGCTTTAGTTGAGTTCGTTAGTAGAAAAACTTAATTTTAGTTTTCTATGAACATAACCGTTTTTATTCAATCATGTTTATGAGGATGACAATAATAATGTGGCTAATTTTATAATTAAACCTTAACACATAAACATCTTTTTGCTATAGTAATGTTGCTCTAAATCCATATTAAGTGCCAACCTTTTAGTATACCAATAGAGGTTTCTTCAATCTAGTATTCTTGAATTTAAGTTGGGTACCAACTTTTTAATTTGTAGGCAATACAAAAACATTCTGTAACTAATGTAAACGTGATGTATAAGAAACCTAGACCATCGTAATAATAAATCTGTAAGTTGTTAATCTAACTAGTTAAGAATAAAAATTACGTTGTAAAACATGTAAAAACATTTGATAATTAGGGCAAATATAATTTGTAAGTAACACAAATCGTGGTAGTAATAAATTCATAACTTATATGTTTGTTCAACCAATAATGAATAAAAATCATGTGGTAAATAATGCAAAAACATTTAGTAACTAAGGTGAATGTGATTTATAAGTAACACAAACATGGTAGTAATAGATTCATAATTTACATGTTAGTCCAACCAGTTAAGAATAAAAATTACATGGTAAAAAGTGCAAAAACATTTGGTAACTAGGGCGAATGTGATTTGTAAATAACGTAAACCACGGTAGTAATAAATCCATAAGTTACTTGTTAGTCTAATTAGTTAAAGATAAAAATTACGTAATAAGAAATGCAAAAATATTTAGTAACAAGGGAAAATGTAAATTATAACTAACACAAATCATGGTAATAATAAATCTATAAGTTACTTGTAAGTCTAACCTATTAAACATAAAAAATATGGTAAGTAATGCAAAATCATTTGATAAATAGGGCGAACATGATTTGTAATAACGTAAACCATTATAGTAATAAATTCATAAGCAACATCGTTTAGCAATTTAGTGCATTTTCCTTGCACTTTCTTCAACCACTCTTACATACTTTAAAGAATTATAAGCTTAAATTCTCCTTGTGTTAGTTTTGCATGTCGATCTCCCCCCCCCCCCCTAAAAACTTTGTTCGCCACACCAATATTACATTGTGATGATTAAAAAATAAGGTAATATACACAAAACCTATCAATTCTTTCACATTTTGGAGGAACCACACCTAATCTTCATATGTTTCTGCACTCACTATTGCATATTCAAATGGATATAGTTCATTATCAGCATCATATACAAATGGAACCAAAAGGGTCCCCAAGTATGGCCCACACAAGCAGCAACCATCAATGAATAATATTAGTCTTGAAACAAGCATAAAACTAGTTATACAACATCCATATGCAATGAATAACCTCTCAGAGGTTGTTAGGAGAGGTAGTCCACTTTGCAACAGTTTCTGGATCAATTTTTGTTCAATGGTTGCACAACCAAGGAATTAGCACATATGAATCTTCTATTGGTCCATTAATGTCAGCTAATGGTCGTTCTTTGCACCTCCATGCTTGCATGTAAGTGAGTGGTTGTCCATATTCTCTGAATATGCTAGCTTGTATATCATTAGGGATTTTATCTTAACATGACCTCACGTAATCAACAACATGGATGCAACTAATCGTGTCTCTCGTTTGTGATACACTAGGAGGTTGTCTTGAGTTGAGTGTTCGTGTTTTTTACCAAAAGTTCGCATATAAAAGATGGGTGAACTTAAAGCTACTGCATAGGTAGTAATCTTCTGCTTATAATCATCTTGTATAGGCTATTTTTGACAAAAGTGTATCCAAATGTGTAGGCAATGCTACATTGGCACAATGCTTTCTTAAATTCAATTGCATTAGGGAATATTTGTTTGCACCCAATGATCAATTCCTCCCATTTTGCAGAAGTTAAGTTAGGGATTAGTGGAAAGGGCTCTTTGTACTACACATGGTAAATATAGTAGTTCCTACCCAAGAGGTGATCCATCCATTGAATTTCCTCACCTTGAATCAAAGCTGCATTTTTCAAACATTTCATATTTAATAAAAGTAAAGAGTATGCAAAAGTTACAAAATATGGTTTTGTAAGAAAGTGTGCTCATCTTTAGCTTTATTGTGAAGGTTCGGCTCTAACTTTTTCTCTATCTATGATATGTGCTTATTGTTCATTGTACTTTAACAATTGTGTTATGCTAATATCAATTACAAGATTAGTTCAAATGAATTAAATTGTAAAGTGTATTTCAATTGTTTGGCTTGCATATCCTCATCCATGGTTGTTCCTATGAGTGTCCCTAGTTGCATCCCTTCATTTATTATTCTACCAATTGTTCGACCCCCATCACAATAGAGCCCTAAATTTGAATCCCTTAAAATCTCTCCACTCATGTGAAAAGTAGCAAAATATTCCTTTTGGCAATGAATTATCCATTTTTTATCTATTTCTTCCCATTCACAATCTGTTTTTTAATTAAAAAAAAATTCTGGTATAATGTATTTAGCAAAGCTAACATTGTGACACACAATTTAATATAATCAAGTTGACTATGAATAAAAAATGCTAAGTTTACTAGTCAGATTTAAGTTTGTTACTACTATGTTTTATCCATTTACTTTGTATGCTTTCATTTGTTACAATTCACATTTCTTACCATTGAGGATTCCCTAACTAACAAATGGACTTCACTATTTTTACTTGTTAATATAGTCAATGATAACTTATTTTAATCCTTCTTTTGACTAAGCTACGTCAATATTTATGCATGAACAAATATTATACGGCTTTTATTATTTTTTTCTCCTCTTATGTAAAAATGAAGTAAGTGGTAAACCTAAAAGATTCATTATCTATTTTTATATATTTTATTTCCAATAATTTTAATTTTAAATTATATATATATATATATATAAGCCTTAATAATTTTAGAAAAATAAAATTAGGCGAAGTCATTTATGTGTGACACACTAATGGATGCGACTCAAAGGATTGAAGGGCGAAAGCAAAGCAATAAAAAACCGTCGCCCAATTGTCGTGCAACATGTAGGGCGAGAATGAGGCTGCACATATCAAGGGTATTAAACTATTAATCAACAGTGATGGCAATGATTTCCCTTCCATCACGCTTCCTGTTTGTATTGGACCTTCTCATCTTCACATTCCTTTTTGTATTTTTACCCTTCCTTACACTCTGTCTTTTTGGTAAGCTGGATTTCGTTTTGCAAATCTCCTTTCCCCTCTCTTTCTGACTGCGGACTGTGGAGTAAACAGAATATGGTAAAAAACATAGAAAAAGACTTATGGCTGCTTTTGTGCTTTCGAAAGCTTGTGTGATGTTTCATGACAAGTTGACATTTATGTGTACTGTAATATCAGCTCTATTAACCAAATCATCACGGTGCTAAGTCGGACATGAACAACAAAAATCAATCACCAAATGTTGTCAAATAACTAAATGATTAATTTTCTAAATAAAAAACTATAAAATACATAAGAATAAGAATTTGTCCCTGAAGAGGCTGAGTATTGCAACCCACCAACAAAAGGTGGAAACCCATTTACACCCCTCTGTCATTCTCATGATCATTGCTCTACGTTCTCCGCTTACATCATCTCAAAGAATCATCATCTTATTTTGAACAGACAGAGAGAAAAAGGAAAAAAAAGGAGAGAGAATCAGTGAGCTAAGAATATAAACAAATCAAAGGGGATTTTACTTTTTTACTATTTTTTCTCCTTTTTTTTTTTTCAGAAAGAAGAGAAGGGGGGTTGTTTCCTACATATCTACCTACAGTTCAACAACTTCGTCATATCTGCATTCTCCTACATCAATCACCATCGTTCCGTTCTTCTTCGTCGGCAAAACCCTGCAACAATTCCTTCTTGGAGACTGCACAACGTTCCAAAGTTAAAATCAATCCCCATTTAATCTTCAGTTTCAATATAACTAGTAATTTTATAAACAGCCTCGCCTCTCAAGAGACTAAGGTTTCCTATAGCATCAAATGCATCACAATATTCATTAATTGAAAAATTTAAGCAAGAACATCAAAATGCACCTAAAGATGAAAAGGTCAAATATTCTCCTTGAACTTCTATCCCATCAAAATTATCCATGTAAATACAACGAAGAAGAATAACAAGAACAACAAAATGAAACTTACCTTATCCCACAAAAGCGGGTCGGGTTTCTTATAAATCTCAACTCTCAGGATCTGAGAAGGATCCGCTATTTTCCACTTGCATTCAGGGTTTGATTGGGTCCTAACATACTCACTCTTGGTCCCATTCTTCAGCGATACTGCATCAGTCAAGTAATAAACAAATGGTTTCTGGCACACGTGGCGGGCCACGGGACGGGTATTAAACGGGTATGCGGTGTAATCGGCCCGCATATACCAATTGAGGAAGGTTCTCGCAGGCATCTCTATTTCTCGGGGCGAGAAGGTGCCCCGGAAAATTTGAACCGCGTAGCCCCACGACACTGATATGGTCCACGTTCGTGTCTTGTCGTAGCAAATGGATTGTTGGACCAGTCCGTACGGGTCGAGCCTCATGGGTATTTGGAGCCGCTTCATGGCTTGGACCCGGGTCATGTTTGGAAAGATGGGCTCCACCACGTCCAAGTGGTGAAGGGAGACTAGGGGTGTGATTGGATGGGCCGCTAGAAGGCCGAAGAGATTGCCGTACACATCAAACTAATCAAAGCACAGAAATGAGACAAATATTTAAAAAAGGGCCCAAAAAGAATAATAATTTAGTAATCTTAAATTAAGATATTAACAAAGTGGGATTCTTGAAAATAGTTGTTGTATAGATTTTATCATATATTATAAATGAATATATAAATATCCATGTTCAAGTATTAATCTAACATTTGATTTTAAGAAAAACAAATTTTAATAAAGTTAAATTCATCAATGAGAATAATATCACTTTAGTCCTTAATTTATTACTGAATTATTATTCTATTTTTTTATTTTTAAAATTATTACTATATAGTCCTTGAATATTCAGTTATCTCATATGAAAAATTAAAAGTGATAATTTTTTATTTAAAAGATTATATTATATATTAAAATGAGTTAATGATTAAAATAATAATTTAATAAAAAAAATTATATAGAAAAATTAAAATTTTTAAAAACTTTAAAAGAGTGACTTCCTGTCCTACTAAATCTATCTTTGTATATATAATTATTATTTTTTCATAACAACTTGATCTTAGATTTTATCAATAAATAAATAGATCACAGAAGCACAAAACAAAGAACATGGAAAAAGGAGAAGGGTGTGCATTAAAATTACCAATCACGGAAGTGATTGAGGATCTTTGGAGACAATATTTAGAAATTAGAATAAACAAAATAATTGAAGTTCTATGGGGTCCACTCACTAATACTGGACAGCTCACATCCGACATAAAATCGACACGTGTGTGCCGCCGATCAGTACAGATTCCTGACACCTGGACTCTTTAGGACAATATTTTAAGAAGCCTTCAAAGTAAATATACACACGATATTTTAAGACGCGTTTCTTTCTTCAAATTCTCACATCATGAATGACACACAATCAAGAGCCGCTCAGGCAAATGTGGGACATTAATGGAAGACTAGAGTTTCCAAAGTCAGTTAACCATCAACCAACCAAACACCAACATATACTTTCTCTCTCTAACCAAAGAGCAAATAATCAAAACAATCTATTCATATTATGTTTGGCCGAATGGTTTACTCTGTGACATACAGTACATTTCATGCCCCAAATTTTAAACTATGCATTTTTTTTTTTTTTATTAGCAATATTATTGTACTTAGTGGATACATCTACCTCCATGCCGGCAGCATCAAACTAGCAAGAATTTAATTATTATTATTATTATTATTATTACTATTATTATTAGTATTGATAAAACTATCTGCCTCTCTAGCCTGGACTTCTCACATTCCTAGGAATGAACCCAAAGTATATTAAATTTTCTATAAACGTGGACACATCATTTATATATATATATATATATATATATATATATTTAATAGCAAACCTAGCCACAGATATAGCTACCAAAAGCTCATTTAAATACATTCTAAAATTATTTTCCCTCCTCCAATTATTTAATTCCTCTTGTTTGCACTATTAATTTTTATTTTTAATTTAATCATAATTTTATTTTTTTATTGATATAAATTATAAATTTAAAATTACTTTGGGACTAAGTTGAAAACAATTATGACAAATGATAGACCAAATTATGTTTTAATCTTCTAAAATTGCTTATCTCCTTTTTCAAGTATTTCAACCAAAATATAAATGACAATTCATCCAATTTCTTCAAAATTTCGCGCACTAGTTTCTCCAAATTTACCGGTCCCAATCATTAGTCATATAACAGTCATAACTTAACGTTGACTAACTAGTAAAGTTAAAATTCATCTCTCTCTATCTCTTTCTCTTTCCTCTGGTGTCTGTTGCCCTCATTTTCTTCCGTTTTCTCAGGAAACAAACGGAAAAGAACACAAACAAACAATTAATGAAACCAAAAGAATCCAAAAACAGGAATTCCAGAACTACCTGATGGAACCCTCTCTCCTTGGTAAGAGGAACACCGAGCTCCGCCATACACGCCTGAATCCGATCATCGGATCCGTACAATCCGGGGTACCTCTGAATACACCGATCCTGCATTTTCTCCAACGCCACAGCTAACGGATAGCTAATGGCGAATCCACCGCCGCCATAAGCCATGTTATAGGAGAAATATATATTCTGCAAGTGACTCTCCGACGAACTCCCAATGTAATAGAACTGATTGTGATCGTACTTCTGCAAAACCTTCACCAGATTCTCCGTAACGAACACCGTGTCGTCGTCTCCCATCACGAACCACCTCACGCCCTCCGTTTTCCCGAGCCGCAGCGTCTCCGAAACGATGCGCGAGATTCGAATCGCCGATTTGTGGCCTTTAGGGTTTTTATACGAAAACCTAGCGGTATCTTCGGAAATCTTTAATGGCGGTAGGAGATTTCTGTCTTTAGGATCGGTGTCTACCTTCCGATCGAGCCAAATGATGCCTCGCATTTGATTAGGTCTCCACCAGAGCTTGATGTATTCTTTCCTCTGCTTCCATAGCTTCGCCGAAGCTCCGATTCCGAAGACGATGTGCGAAATGTTGGTTTCTTCGGAGGGTTTTGGCATCTCTTCAATGGCGGCGTCGATCGATGACGATAGTCGGTTAATCGACGGAACGGGGTTTTGCTGGTCACAGTGGTAAGAATGGGTGACGAATCGGAGGGAGTAGAAGAGATAGGAGACGGAGATTAAGAGGAAGAAGAAGGCCATGAGCTTCGAGAAGGTCCATGAGAGATGAAAGTGCTCTGAATCTTTGGGATTGTTCTTCATCATCGTGGACATATCTGAAAAACGAAGATACCCACAGAAGCAGAGTATGAACCCAGAAGCGAATTGATCATAACTTGCACTAACAGACTCTAAAACCCCATGAGAGAGAAGATTTTGAGGATACAAAGACGAAGATGAAACTGAAGAACACGAAGAAGAAGAAGCTTATATGGGCACTCGAATCTTTGAGCATAACGAGAATTCTAAATGGGTAAATTATGAAAGGGCTCTAATATTCATCAATAGAGAAATCACTTTAATTTTAAAAAAAGGATTCTGAAATTCTAAAATGCCAAAACTAAAAACCGAGGAAAAATGAAGCCTAACGAGGCTTCTAGCCCAACTTGGGTTCGAAGTAGAAGGTTGCTTCATATATAGGAAGAGAATTTGACGGAAAGAATAAAAGTGGTAATAAGTTGTGGCAGAAATTTTTGCAGAAAAACAGAATAAAGTAATTTAGGGGATGACGAGAAGTAAATGAATTTGTTACAATGAAGAGAAACGTATGCTTATTGCAACACAGAAGGAGGCTTTAACTGGGAAGAAGTCTGTGAAGCCGGCACTTCTTCACTTCTTAGTTAGTCATGGCTGGGACTAGCATGATGAGATTTGCCGTTGGTATTTTCTATAATGAATTTCGTATATATAAAGTTACTTTCTTTTTGCTAATTTTTTGGATGTCACATGTTTTTGACGCGCACTCAACGTTTTAAGAATTTGTTGCAGCCTTTTATGATTTTTTTTAAAAAAATGCTTTTTATATCTTAATCTTGAACGCTAAAAATGATATTGATAATCTTTTTCTGTGTCTAAAAACATTGTACGCCGTTATAAAATGACAATTTAGTATCTATAAAGTATATGTGATCATGACTAAGTGAAAATTTGGTTTTTGTAAATATGGTCATTTGATTTAATGTTTGATATTTTAAAAAATTAATTTTATAGTTTAAACTTTTGTTGGTATAAAAATAAAAAAATAATTATTTTTATATTGAATGAACTTTATAAATAATAAAAATTAATTTTTAAATATAAATCACAGTAATATAAAATTATGTTAAATTAAAATCACTTTTTAAAATTAAATTAATTTAAAATTATATTAACTCAATACTAATTCAAATGTACACTTAATTTGATCTAACCATTCAAAGCAGGTCAAGTTATGATGATCTTAAGTCAAGGGATTTGGTTTATTATATAAGATTTGGTTTCGAACTAAAGTATAGGCAAGTATAATTTTTTTATTTTCTTAAAAAAGTTTTATTTTTATTTTGTATAAAATTAATCATGCTTGTAAAAAATGGCTTTTTTTCTAATGTAGAATATCTTATTTATTACATGTAAACCACACTTTCTTTTTTAAAATTAAATTTATCAAAATTAAAATAGAAATTCTGGCATCCAACTTGACTTAGTTATGTTTCGGGGTCCAACTAAGCCAATCACGTGTTGGTGTAAAATTCGACCTGACCGAGGGCTTGGTCGCTTCTGCAATATAGACTTAGAAAAAAGATCCTTTTAATTTTTTTTTTTTTATAGATATTAGTATTGATTAAATGAAATTCTCAACATTTTGTTTAATAATTTTTCTTTGAGTGTATCGTATTATTTGCCTGCGTGTTGTCAAAACATTATTCTTCTTTCGTTGTTTTCTTAATGTGAAAAGAAAATTTTCCAGCATTTAGGAAGCATTAGAGTTGTAATGCAATTAATATTGGGAGAAATTATATATATTTAAGAGAAGTCTGAATTATATAATTTTTTTACTTTTGTCATGAAAATATATACATCCTTCTTTTTATTTTTGGCCATTCTAGACCATCTTCTCTTAAAATCAAGAGATAATTAAATTATGTTTAGTATAGTTGATTATGAAAGATATAACTTATCGAAAAAATATTTTTATTCATTTTATCATTATTTGTTAAACCTATAAATTTAATTAATTCTAAATGTTAAAAAGTGATTTTTTATATTGAATTTAATTATACAATTATTTTTAGTATAATTGGTAAGCATGAAGGTAATTTATTTCCTAAAGTAGGAGAAGTAAGCATGTTTTGATTTTAGGGGAGAATAATATAATTTTTCAAAATGCAAAAAATTATGTAATTTGGTCAATATCTCTAAGAAAGTATTTATCCATAATGTTAAAAAAAATCACCAAAAGAAAATATCTGTCGATGACGTGGAGATAAAAGCATCAGATGAAAGAAATAATTGAAGTAAATATAAGTATCCTGATTCATTATATTATGGTCAAAACAAAAAGAAGAAAAAAAAAACATTGTTTTTTATACGAATTAATTGTGAATTGACCCATGTTTTGAGCTTGCTAATTACTTCAAAACTCTTATGGTACGGCTGGTTTATAAAATTATGAATCAAAATAAGAATGAGAATGAATATTGATAAAATGAAATTTTAGACCTATTTATTATGTTTGATATAATGTTAAAAAAATAGTGGGAATAAGAATGGAAGTTAGGCAAATGACCATAATATCCTTATAAAAGATTAATTATTACTTGTATTAAGAAATTATTATTATTATTAAATAACGATTATTTCAGAGAAAATAATAATTTATATTACATTACAAATTAATTATTATGATAATAATGATAAAATAATTATTAAAAATTAATTATGAATTATATATTAATTATTATTTTTAATTTTGTTAAAATATATTTTTATTTCTTCGTTCAGTATCATCTTTCTGTCTTTTTTCAAATTTTTTCATTTGTTTGAACAGAAAAATTTCTTTATCTATAGCATTATCTTTCAAAAGGTTTGCATGATTAAAGGAGAAAAGTGGGTCAAAAAAGGTGTGAGTATTATGGTAAAATTAATTTGACTCCTAAGAGATCAATACATTCAATTCAGATCTGGAGGTTTTGCTAATTCCCTTATATATAATAATGAAAATTTCCCCAGAAAATATGATTACTATGTTAAAAAACAAACCAAACATGGAATGGGCTTTTCCCTCGCCCTTTCCCTTGCTCACATTCTTTGATCCAAACTGTAATCTTTACGCAAGTGGGTCAAACACATTTAAAATCAGATAGAAACTTTAGATTATTGAGAATAGAGACTTTCATAGGGACAAAGCTAGTTCATGAAATACAACCCGTGAAGCAAGAAAAGTACCATACTTGGCACGCTAGAATCTACAAATTAAATTTTATAAACTTACCAGTTTCTGCAGATATGTCTTAATTACGATATTGGATAAACTACAATTTATTTTCTGATATTTTAATTGAAATCAGTCTTCTCCAAGAAATTTAAAGTGCTTTATTTGGTTTAAAATAATTTGTTCTATCATTGTTTCACCTTCATTTTTTAATTATAATTTTCTTAAAAAATAATCACATGAGCTTACAATATAAAATTTTGCTGTAAAATAAATGCCTCATTTATTTAGTTGTACCTTAAATAATGCTCTAGTCGGCTGTCTTCACATACTAGTTATATAACTCAAATTTTGTGACCTATGGGATAAGGTTATTGATTTCAAAATGACTTACAAATAGAAATGGATCCTAAACCCTATCTGTAGTTGTGGTTAAGTGATTCTCATCTTCTCAGATAAAGTTTTTAAAATATATATATATATAGTGACCAGATCAAATTTTTAATAATTGTTGATTTTAGTTTCTAAAAAATTATTCAAAAAATCAAAAATTTTTTAATCATAAACTGTTTAAGCCAGTACAACTTATCATAAACTGACCTAGTACACTTAAAACAAACTAAGCCTTGATTAATTAATATTTTACACAAATTAAAATTAATCTATATACATTAACCTACTAATTAAACTACTAAAAGAATAATCCAACATTGTATACTCACCCCAACTTAGAAAGCTAAGCCCATAAAATATTGGTTTAGGTGGGGGTGTCTAAGCTAGCTACATTTTTCTTTTATTTTATTAAAAAAGAAATGTTTAAAATTGAAAAAATTTGCGGCTTTTGAGGGATAGTGTTGGGTTTGTGACCACAATTCTTCAACTAACGCATTCAATGATTACTGTTGCAGATGTTATGGCAAGGAGAAACTACTTGTCGTTTTCAGTGGAGACGTGGTTCCCACTGTGGCACTGAAGTGGTGGGTATTTATTGCTCCGAAGACTCTCATTTATGCTATAAACGACTCGTGCTTTGGACTCATCAATTCATTCCTCAGTGGGAGTTAGTGATTGGTGGGGCACCATTTAAAAATTCATCGGTGGGAATGCTGTTTTAGAAATAAGAAGACAATTTTTAATTGCATTGGTATGCTATTGCCCAATTGGGATTTCTCATATGTTTATTAAGAGTTTAGATTCAGGGTTTAAGGGGGTTTAATGGTTTAAATTAAATTTTAAAATTGCACTAATAAAGAATTTTAAAATTTAACTATATGTGGTCTAAGATTTTTTACCTAATGTTTTAGATATAGAAAATTGTATAATATATCAACCAGCAGTTCGTTTTTTGGAAATTGCTAGAAAACCAAATAAGTTATTGCCTTTGTTTTCTAGTTTAATCAAAATTGGATGAAAAAAAATATTATTTTGGTCATTCATATTTGAACATAATTTCATTTAGGTCCTTCACAAATTAAAAATTTTCAAATAATAATTCACTTTTAAATTTAGTATTATTTTAGTCATCTACGAATTGAAATATCAAAATAGTCTTTTGATTTTCAAGAATTGACCCAAAGTAGCCTTTTTTTAAATGAGGTCAAATTCAAAAATTGAAAATTATTTTAAGTCAAATTTGGAAAAGTGAAGGATCAAAATGAAATTAAATTTGAATGTTGGGGATTAAAATAATATTTTTTTTCTAAAAAAGTATATATTTGGGATAATTAATACTGAAATAAAATGAATTAAAGAAGAGGATTATGATGCAAAGCAAGGAACAAAATGGAAAGTTCATTATGGATGTTTCTTCTGCTAGCAAAATAAAGAAAGAATGAGGGAAAGAGTGTATAAAAGGAAGCATTATATGAATTGAGACATACTCAAAATTTGGATAAAGGTTTAATAAAGCAAGATTACCAAAAATTCTTATAATTTCTTGTCATGAGGAAGCTACAAAAATCACCCATGCATATCCATTACTTCTGCAATGAAAAGGTTTCCTATATTGGTTCTCTTAGATGTGAGACCCAATATTGTGGGTTTCATTTTGTTTAATTATACTTTTTTATTACTGTATTTACATTTCGTATAGCATCTAAATATTTGTATGATTTAAGGTTTTAAAATTAAATTTCTTTTTTTTTTTTGAAAAAAAAATTTCAGTTCATTGGTGCTATATTGCTGCTAAAATATAATAATGTCAAATAGACAAATCTTACCCAAAAATCTCAAACCCTAAATGGTAAATCTTGTCAAGTTCAGTTCAATAAGAAAAATACTAAATTAATCATTCATTTTTACACTTTATGACAATTTGGTCTCTCGCAAATTAATTATGACAAATTAGTTCATCACAAATTCAAAAACATAAAATAATATTTTTCTGAATGGTTGATTTATTACAATTAATTTGTGAAGGACCAAATTGTTAAAAAATATAAAAGTGAATGATTAATTTAATACTTTTCTCTAAGTTAGGCCCACAATAATTTAATTTTAATCAAACTAGTATAATACCCATACCATGCATAAGGTACGCATAAGATATTGTGATACATATATGTTTAAAATTTAACAAATTTCAGTAAATTATATATTCATAATTTGATATAAAAAGCAAAAAAAAAAATTGAAAAAAAAAAGTTGATTATTTAGATTAATTTTAAAATAGTACAACAATTCTACCATGATAATTAAAATCTGACATCTAATTCACTAGAATCCTTAATATTTATAACAAATAAGCTGTATCAAATGTTATATATACTAAAATACTATTGATAATCAAGGAAGAAAGACAATGGATTCAGATTCGCTATAGTCGAGCACGAGAATGACACTGATTTTGAATTGTTTGATTTCACAGTGTAACGAATTTAAACTGTCAGATCAAACTTTTTAACGGATTTGGATCCTCTCCCGTTATTCACTCAAATTTTTTTTTCCAGTGAAATCTGAAGCGTCTATTTTGTTGACAGAAACAGTACATCTTCATTCACAAAAGAAATGGACAGCTGTAATTTGATTGAAGAAAAAAATTGAAAAAAATAATGGGAGGGGATCACGAGCCCTTTTTAACTGCACGGTATCAAAAAGTTGTTAAACTTATTCTGAACCAATAAATATGCATATTTTATTTAATAATATATGTTGGATCTATACATTTTAGCCTTAAATGCAGTAAAAAAATTTTCAAAATGACTGATATAGACGTAGAGAAAAGGTTTAACCAATTCTAATGCATTAGTTTTGAAGGCAAATTTACAAAATTAAGAATAATATGTGAGATATTAGAAATTTAAATAGGTAAACAAATCAAATAACCAAAAAAAAAAAAGAGAAAAGAATTGCTATGTATGTAACTAGAATAACTAGCACAATCAATGCTTACAATGATTAAGTCACACTCGTAAAGTTGAATAAAATATTGTAGGGGAGTCCTACTCGTATAACGAAGTCTATAAGTGCACCATAATTAAATTTTATAAAAAAAAAATGTTAAGTAAATAATTAAGAAATAAAACATCAAAAGCAGAAAATTAGGTTGAGAAATAAACAATTTAAAATAAAACGCAAAAGAAAAGGTTGTAGATGAATTTACTATGTTACTCGAAAGCATAATAGATGCATTGATTTTTAATCTCAACGTATATATGATTAAGTAGCCTAGAACATTTTATGCTATTTTAGAAGTTAATTGTGTATGAAGGGCCATGGAAAGAAAAGTAGAGTGTATAACATGGATAGTATTGATCATGGATGTATTAGACCAAAAAAAGTACATATATAATTACATTCTTCATTGGTTTAACTTTTATAAGAAAATAATTATAAAAAGAAAAAGAATAGTTTAAAATTTGAAACATGTCAAAATACATAGTGGGATAGAACGAAAAGAGAGCTTTTGTCGTGCCTTTTAAAAAATGAAAGAAGATCTGCTTTATCATAGTGTCACACGAATAATATATACAAAGGTATATTAAAAGGAAGAGGAGATTCTAATTTAACATTTGAATATGTTAGTCTAGAATAGGCAAGAGATTGGTGAATTGCCTCCCTTGTTAGTTTCAGAATAAATTATGCTGACTGATATTTCATTGAAGAGCTCCCTGTATGGATGTATGAACAAATAAAATCCTTTGAAATTGTAAAGTTAAATTACAAATTTGTCAAATAATTAAGATCAAGAGAAAATGGAAAAGTGATGCATATAAAATTTGTAGTGATTCTGATAAGTTATTTGATTCTAAATTTACTTCCCCAAGACACAGGCAATAGGTACCATTATTCAACACAAGTATAGCTAATGTAACTTTTCTTAGGCCACTAACACAATCGGGCATTGTCACACTACCTAGTGACCCAATGATATAGAATTAGTCTTTTAGACTTTTATACTCTCTCGTTAACTCACGAGATTATGAAGGTCCATTCTAATTGATTCATTCAAGCTAGTAGGTTAAATTCATAAGAAGGTGAGTTAAAAATTTAAATCAAACCCACTAGACCCATTTAACCTATAAAATTTTTTTTAAATGATTTGAAAAAAATATTGCCATTGTATAACTTTAACCCACAAAATTTTTTTAAAAAATTGTGAAAAAGAAATCTCAAACAAAACAAATTAATCATCAAGAATTCTTATATAACAAATTTAATCTAATCCAACATTGAAAGTAAGCAAATTACAAATATGGTTTAATACTTTAATGAGATTGAATGAGTGATCCTTAGCAATAATGTGCAACAAGCAACATGTATGTATCAATTATGATATATATATATATATATATATATATATATATATATATATATTTGAAGACCAAACATAGTAGGGCATGGGAATGGGGTTAAATAGTTTGCAATGATTATTTAAATGAGGATTACATTTTGTATCTTAAAAAAAAAAAGGGTCAACCTACCAACCTACCATGCTAACACATTTAGCTTGCAAGTTAAAGGAGTCGAGTTCGTACGATTAGGTTGTCAAAGAATCTTTTCAACCTAACTCACTTCTATGGTATGTTAAATGAATCTGATCCAATAGGTTAGACCCATTTAACAAGAAAAATTACAGAAGAAATTAAATAAGCTAAATGTGTTATGTTGAGACTAGTTGAATGGGTCTAATTTGAATTTGAAAATGTAGGTTGTCAATGGCTAGTTGCATGGTTTGAGGTGGTGGTTATGTCCAATGTTCTCATGGACTCTATATTTTAGGATCAGCCCACTTCATGAGTTTCGCCCCATTATCACTTGATTTGGAACAAGATGGATCAGCCCATGACAGAGTGGGCTTATTGACTTTGGGCCCAGTAGCAGTTTCAGTCCAACTTGAACATCTTAGCCAGTGAAAACAAAATTAAAAATAAACTGATAATTAGTAAAATATTTGTATTCCAACAGAAACCAAATAAAATCATTCAAATTCAATTGTTGGAATTATCTAGAGGAAATGAAATATAAAAAAAATAAAGACAATCAAATGTTTTTATAATTAATTTACATAAATTCAAATAGTAAAAAATGTGCAATTTTAAAAAGTTTGGAAGAGACTAATTTTGAATTCAAAAAATTTTGGAAAAATAAAAGTTATTTATTTTAAGATTTTTTTTTAAAAAAATTACTTAGTGGAAATAGAGTTAGTATTGATTGAATCAACTATGGCACAATAAAATTGAGACCAATCCTTATTAGAAATATTGCTTTCTTAATAATGTAAACTATTTAATTTGTAATTAAGAAAATTTAATAAACTATAATTATAATTAATTAATGTATTTTTAAATAAAGGAACAGATGAATAATAAATGAAACATGAAAATGAATAAATAATTTAAATTCAAATTTAAGTATATTCAATAAACTTATAATTCAATGGTGAAAGTATGTGAAAAAATCGTAGAGCGTCACTTGTCAATAATTCAAAGCTGTGCTTCTTAAGTAGCTTGAATTGCCCATTTTGATGCATATAATTTAAAAAAAAATAATTTATTCACTAACAAATGGTTTTCTTTTATGAGAAAATGACAAACATAATAATTTAGACATGTGTTAGCCCTAACATTATAAATTATTTAATCACAAAAAATTATAAATTACTGAAATTTGTGGGCTAAAACCAAACATATTTTTATTTAAAGAAGTAATAATTTTTTTTCCTATTGATTAGACTAAAATTAAACATTTTTTAAAGTGAAAGTTCAATTTACTTTGGACATATATAGAATAACATATTCCTTTTTGGTCAGATGATGCTATACAGAAATAAAGAATTACTTTTACTGTTTTGTGGTCCCATGTAAAATTACTTTTTTTATTGATTGTTTTTATAGAATATTTATATCTATGAGTACTTGTAAATTTTATCCATTCAAATTTAAAGTATGAATATTTTTATATATATTATTTAAGGATTTGGGTCTAAAAAATATATATAGCTAAGGCAGGACTTGAGGTCAATGGGAGCATATTTTGAAAAAAATTATAAATAAATGATGATAACTAATATCATATAAAGCTAAATATATAATGTTAAATCATATAAAAATTTAATTTCAATATATATATATATATATATATATAGCTATAATCAACTCAATTACATACCTTATAATTGTCCTTTTTGTGACTTCATATATTGAAATCAACAATTACTTCATTATCAATATTATTAAAAATATCCCTCTCAATATAAGTCACTAAACAATCATTCATTTATGCATCTATTGGGTTGCATAGTCGATTTTCACCATCATCATAGCTAAAGATGCTCTTTCCACAATTGGTATAGCAACAAGTAAATCATTGTTTACTTCAAAAGCATATAAAGTGATAGATAAACAACATGTGTTCCAACCTCAATTGACTTCGATACAAGATAACTAATTCTTTTCAAAGATGCAAATTCAACACTTCTATGAATGTCAATGATGTAAGTCTCAATTTGATTATTAAGTTTCACCAAATCAATTGAAGAAAATACATGTGGATAAAACCTAGCAAATTCAATCAACTTTTTTCTTTTAAAAAAAAATAGATAACACATTAGTTGGATTCAAATAAGCTATACAAAGACGCAACTTTTTCTTCTTCTTTTTTTGTCTTAAAGTTGCATGTCCACAATAATGTAAAATAATTCAACGCAGCAATGTTGTTCTATTGTGATATCTTGAGCTTTACTTCCATATTGTTGTTTTCCTTTAGTCAAAAAGATATCATCCATATTAGGAATGTCAATATCATGCATATTGCAAAATAAAGTTACTTCTTACAAAAAGCTAATCCTTGCTTTAACATAAAGCAAATACAATCAATTGATTTTACTAAATGTCTTTGATATAAGTCACAAACTTGTTCAGATTACTTAGAAATAACAATTTCCATGTATTGATTTTGATTCATTAAATCCTAACACTTTTTTGAAGCAATGTTGTGAGTAATATTAGTGCCTTCAACATGAGATGAAACTCTTTCTTTCTTGTTCTAGTATGCAAATCCCTCTTTCACAAGTGAATTTGACTGCCTTCCCAAATCAAGCCTAAACAGGTAAAAACACAAGCAAAATGTTGCATCTTATTCTATACTGTACCCAAACTAGTTGCCAAATTCATTAAATCAAGAGAAATGAAATTGTGGGTTGACCCATTATCAACAGGTATTAACATAGATCTTCCTTCAAGAATGCCTTTCAACTTCATTGTAGTACCAATTAATTTTCCCAATATAGCATGAAATGAAATTTCAATAAAAGTAGAAGGATCTTTCTCTATAATTTCATCATTGGGGTATTCTTCCACTTTATTGGCATTGTCATCAACCTTCGAAAGTGTAAAAGCAGCAAAATTTACACCGTTGGCTAAGAGCAAATTTTACATTACATAAAAAGCATAAACCATTAGCAATTCAATTGTGCCTTTCATTATCTCCTATACGGGCCAGAAAAGAGTGGATTGAGGCAGTAGTGGTGGTTGAATGTGGTTAGGAGGAATTAGCATGAGAGATATAATGTTGGGCATAATTAAAAGTACCTAAAGTAGGTTTGGAAGATGAAACCCAATTTCCCTTATTGACTCGAAGAATGCCTATTTTCTATTCAAACTCCAAAGCAAGTCTTATTACTTTATAAACATTTCTAAGGTTATGTATATAGGCATCTACACGTAAATCCTCTCATAACCCATTTGGAAAAACACCTAATAGGCAATGGTTTGGTCAATTTTGCACCTTTGTAGCACGTTTGGCAAATTTTAGCTGGTACTTCTGCACAATACTAGTTTGTTTGACAGCATACAAATGCTCATATAGATTTTAGAATTGCCAAACCATACTTTTCTTGTAGTTCCTGAACAAGTTCCTCCTAGTATATTAAGGTGTGCTCACTGTTAACCTAAGCAAAGATATTAGGTACATCTTTTTCAAGGTACATGGCTGCAATGTCAACTTTACGATAATTAGGGTTTTAATAATATCTAAAATACTTCTCAGCCTTGAGAATTCAATCATGTGGATCTCTTTCTTTAAACCTAAAAAATTCCATTTTGGTATGCAGTTACCTAGAAGGGTTCTTGAGCTGCCAAGGGACATTAGTTTCTTCATCAACCTTGTTACACCCTAACTTTTGGAGTGCAATCGGCACAGATAATGGGAATAACCCATTTCTATAAGCCTAACATGATGTTTTTTTAGTTGAATTTTAAATCATACATGATAAAAAGTTATGGAAATTCATTAACAAGTAGATTCACATTCTTATATTTTGTAGAAATTTCGGTAGAGTCTTCTCTATAACTGAGACCTCCCAAATTGCTACAAATGTTTGTTAAAGACAATAATATCCAGAAAAGCGAGCTCAACTCTTAAATCAATCTAGAGATAACTACATCACAATAGGGAAATAGGGAATCCACCTGTGGTTAGCCATACTCATTTACAGTTATTTACATTATTAACAATTTACACTATTACAAAAATACAAAACCCCAACAAAAATAGGGAATCAAATTCTCAGCAATACCAATAGGGCTCTTTTAACCTTCCTGGTCAGCAAATTATTCTGGGTGATTGCCTGAAATTAAGTAAAATGTAAATGGGTAGCATTCCAGTAATAAACCATTATAATACCTTTTACATTGGTTAACTCTCTTTAAATCATCATTTAAAACCCTATCATGTTAAGTCATAAACATGTAATATAACAATAATGGTCATGGATTTATTCCATGGAAATTAAATTGGTCAAGGGTACATAGCACTTGGAAATCACATTTATTGGTCAAAGATTCATAGCCCTCAGAGAATCTTTATCATCAGTTAAGGGTATTTAGCCCTTAGATATTTTTATCATCGGTCAAGGGGACTTAGCCCTTGAATACTTTTATCATCTATCAAGGGAACTTAGCCCTTAGATACTTTTATCAATAGTGAAGGGAACTTAGCTCTTGGATAAGTTAATCAGACGGTCGTGAGGTACAAGCTCACGCTATTTAACACATCTAATATCACTTTTCATACAATCCTCTTTTTATGGTTTTTGCATGGGCATCACATACAAGTCATAAATCATAATTCATTTGAAAGACTAATAAGTCTAGCAATTATGCTCCCATATAACGATGCAACGGTAAATATATGGTTGGAAGAGCTACCACTTATCTGGTGGGTGAAGTAGGCTCCTTTCTCTTGGTTATAAGATACTTCACCCAATAATCCCTATATTACCAAAAATACAATTTCCTTAATTCTCATAACTAATTCACATTAATTTTAGCTCATAATAATGCCTCTTAACAAGTTCATAAATGGAAAATATTTACCAAGAGTAACCAAATATTTACAATTCTCATAATAACCCATATTAGCAATTCATCACATAATTCCAATTAAGAAGAGTTTTCTTCTTTTAATGCATCACATTTCCATTACCAATTTCATGTCCAACTTCCTTATTACCACTAAAAACAAGCCTTAGCTCATATTCCTTGATTTCACCACCTAACTTACTCAGGTTTTTCATTAATTTCAATTCACTTCCTTATAAACTTACTAAATTTTCAATTTTATCCTAAATTTTTATACTTTCACCTTCAACCAAGCCTAGCCATGAAGAACAATAGGATTTTGGTTCATAAACATTAAAAGTGTTCCTATAAGACCAAATTAAACCCATTAAATTCCAGAATTCTACAATTATCTGTAAAACCCCAAAATCTAGAAAATTTTCACTTTAGTCCCTAGAAGAACCAATCTAAAAAACTTGCCTAAAAACATGCTTCCAAGGCTGAAATTCAATGGGAAAGGGCCAAAAATGCATATACCATCAACGTTTTCATGAACAACTAAGCAAAACTCACCAAAAAATTGTTAAATATTGCTCATCATGGCTACCAATAGAATGACATCAGAACAGAGTTGCTGTTGCTGGAAAACACGAGCCTCGGCGACCAGAAACAAGTTGCTGGTGATGGGGGACATTGGTTGGAACTAGAATGGCGATAGTGTGGTGTGGTGGTGGTGCAGTGTAGAACAGAGAGAAAGAGGATGAGCGTTTTTGGAGGAAGAAAATGACGGGAAGAAGAAGGAGAAAAAATGAGGGCATTTTAGTCATTTCACACATGAGGACACGTTTCAGCACCAAAAACTTTTCTGAAGGAGGAGGATGCTGGTCTCGAACCCATGCCACCATGCTTCAGGTGTCATGCCTTACCACTAAGTTATAACTCATATCTGATTAATAAAATATACCATAAATATTTATGCTTTTACTCTTGTTAAGAACAAAAATTTTGCATCATACTTAGCAAGTGTTACAAGCCTTTTATGCCCTTAAAAATTTCCCATAATTGTGAAGACATACAAGGACTTTAGGGCATTTGCCTTTGGATTGGGCTTCCAAGGCCATGTTCGTGACTTTAATTTTGGTATAAAGGAAATTAAGGTGTTAAAGTATATATGTATTAGAAAGTGTAATTGTGTTAATGGTAAGATGTGGCAGAGGGTTAGTATGGGTGGACAAAGGTGGAGGGACTTGTGAGTTTTCATTAGAAGAGGATTGAGTGATCACCACTTTTGGATATGGATAGGCTTTGATTCTAAAAATGTTAGGAATTATTAGTAAGAATTGAGAAAGAAGACATTAAGTGCAAGAATCTTAAACACTTAAGATGCAGTCCATGTGGAAGGGACCAATCTCCATTAAAATTAACTTGAATATTTCTTTATCTAACATTTAACATCATCAGATTATTGCAAATTCCAGTTTATAACCATCTTTCAAAATAGTAACTGACACAACTAACATTAGTTGCCCTTAGGCATTAACATTGACTAGATTGAATACAAATGCCCTTTGATAAAATAAACTGACACATAATTGATATTACATATAATTATTAATAATTAATAATAAATTAACTTTTAATTCAACAAATAAATAAAATTTCTCCTTGTCCAAGGGAGAATTACATGACTTCTATTTTTGTTTTGGTTTCTTCCTTAAATATGCTTTCAGAAGTGGCGGTATTGTATCAGCTTCCCAACCACAATCTTTTAACTTTTAAATCAATGAATTTTTTCTAGATAAAAAATAAATGGTGTAATCTTTGGTGCACTTATAATTTTAAGTGCACCGGTGCACCTAGTTATAATGTAGGGATATAATTGTAATAATATCAATTCAAAAATAGTAATATTATAATTATATCCCTACATTATAACTGGGTACACTGATGCACTCAAAATTGTGGTACACTAAAGATTTTACCTAAATATATATAATTCAAAATATCTTGGGATTTTAGTTTCAAAGCTTGTTAGTAGTTCCTGGGATTTCTTTCATCATATGTAAAATAAAGACAAAATCAAGTGACATTAGTAATTTTAGAGAATTAGTAGCATCACCCCATTGAGAGTATATAGATATATTAATTGCTATATCTTTAAGAAATGAACTAGTTACACTAAAAACTTGCAAAATGCAACATATTGAATTGAAATGAGAACTCTATCTACTGTCACCAGGCCTCAGTGATGTGTAAATTTGATTGACTTCTATCACAATCTCATTATTTGCAATCAAATTAGCAATTTCAGTTGTATAAGTGGGTTGTAATTCATCATTACATTTGCAAGAAGAGCACATAACATTAACAATAATAGTAAAGTTTTTTTGTTTTAAAACAACATGAACATCAACTATTTCTTTAGTTTCAACAAAAGGAGCTAATTACAATTTATGAGCTAAGCAATGTACATATTAAGCATAATGACATTCTTGAAAAATTAA
Source organism: Delonix regia (assembly GCA_037074485.1). NCBI lineage: Eukaryota > Viridiplantae > Streptophyta > Magnoliopsida > Fabales > Fabaceae > Delonix > Delonix regia. Next base: position 19,602,676 of record CM073460.1, read on the forward strand.
AGATTGTAAACTATTCCATTCTCCATGCATTTTACTAGCTCCATCATATCCTTGACCCCAGACATTTTGAATGTTAAAATTATCATGAGAAAGCATAGAACAAATTTCTTGTTTAAGAGTAACTGTGGTAGTATCTCTCATTTGTATTACATCCATAAAATGTTCCTTCAAAAATCCTTGCTTATCAAGAAATCTACGAACAAGAACCATTTATTCTCTTCTAGATTTATTTCTAGCTTTATCAACAATTTAACAAAATTTGCATCACCAATTTTCTTACGAATTTCATTATGTCATTTTCTAGCAAAGACACTTAAATTTACTTTTAAATGAGAAGCATTCTTTAAGACAACATCATCCATTTTCTTATCATAAGAAACTAAAAGCCTTATCATCTCAAAAAAAAAAAATTACCTTGATTTTTGGATTACAAACTTCATTATGTCCTCAAAAAGCATACGCTTGAAATGTTAACCATCTAATGTTATCACATAAGTTTTAAGACACAATCGGTTATTCTAAATTTTACATAGTACTTTGTCAATATGGCATGAATAGTTCTCCAAATTTTCATCATATTTAACAGCAACGTTGTGAGGAGAATTGTGACTTTTCTCTATATAAGACAAAAATGCTTAATCTTTTCCACTGTCCACCTTTTTCCAATTTTTAAATCCTTTTGAAGTGAATGGACTTGTTTTTTTCTCTTAAAAATAGATAACATGGAAGGTAAAAGGTAACATCTTCTGTTGGTGAATTTTCTAACCAAAGACAACTTTTAAACCATTAAGCCTGAAATCGTTGAGGATGATCATCTTAACTAGAAAGTGGAAACACATCCATAATAAATTGATATGCCCAAACCTTATATATGCCCTACAAATTTCATCTTGTTGACAAATAGGATAATCCCAAATTTGTAGGCCCTTACTCGGATCACATATCAAAGTATGAATATTGATTTCATCTTCACTACTCATACCTTTGGAAGGAAGGGTTGGATGGGTTGCTCCTTGCTTGACATTGCGTATTGCTCAACAACATTTTCATTTTTTGCATCTAGAATTAGAATTGGTGCAATAGGTTGTGTCTCACCACATTCTTCTCTTTTATCTTAAAGAAAGAGTCAATATTTTTTTTTCCTTAACAATATCTTTCAAGTTTCAACCTAGAAAAAAAAAATATTTCTTAAATTTTAAAAGACAATGCAAATCAATAAAAAAAAATTTAGGTTATGAATATAAAAATAAAGGAAGCACACAACTTAATAATTTGACTAATAGGTTTCAACAAATCTAATATGACATGTATTCAATAAATTAATTGCAATCAATAAATTTTTACATGTTAACAAAAAATAAAATACTTTTGAGAATAAATTATCTTTTGATTTTTGGTTAATGATCTAAAGGACAAAAACAATAGAGAAAAAGGTTTAATTATGGGTTGTAAAAATTTAAAAAAATTATGGGATAATTCATATGGTGTAATAAAATAATCATGGAAGGCTAGTTTTATGCTAGGTGTCTACAATAATTAGTTGAAGATTTTTAAATTAAAACTTAAAAAATAATTAGTTAAAGATTTGTAACTACAATAATTAGTTAAAGATTTTAGAATCAATACTGCTAATTAATTAATTCTAATTATATTCCCTTGTGATCATCACTTTTTAGAATCAATACTGCTATTAATTGATTATACTTATATTTTTTTTTAAAAAAAAATTTTTACTTTTCCATCCACCAAATTAAAATTGTTATTTTTTAGAATTAAAATCCCTTCCTAATACATTATAGTTTTCCAACAAAATCAACTAAGATTTCTACTTTTTTCTGTAATTAAAAATGCAAAGTCATGAAAGGTTAATGAGATTCCATTATATTACATTAGTAGAATGCTCTCTCTCTCTCTCTCTCTCTCTCTCTCTCTCTCTTTTTCTTTTTAAAGAAAAGCTTCTACCAAAAGTCTTACTGGTTACGACTAATTGTCCCAAATGTTGACATTTTGAAGTTAGAGATTAGTGTATTTATGTCCTAGCCAATGTTTTGGAAAATGCTGGTATTCTTTACAACATGTAGGAAATGTCAAAGGTTAGCAAGCCTGGTAAAGAGAATTTGGATTTTGTTGTTAGAGGGTCCTGTGCTAAGGTTACTTGTTTGGATCTAAAATATAACTTGTCTAACGTCAATTCCCAAGTGACATGCCTCGCATTAGGTTAGATCATGTTTCCATTTCTAGTCCCTTACATAGACCCCATTGAGGAAGACTATAATCATAAATGTTTAAGCTCTTATAGGGGTTTTGATTTTCTTAGTCCATTGAGACTCCAACCTTTGTTCAACCATTGTTTGTCTAAGTTTAGCATAATGCCATTCGTCCTTATGAGTTTTTAGCCTATTTTAGTGGTGCTCTATGCCATGTTTGCTCCATTGACCAACCTAAGGATATCATGAATAGCAAATGTCAAATTTTGTTTATAATTAGAGTATGGGATATTGTTGTGTATATTCCATATGGTGTGGAGGCTAACTAGGAAAAATTTTGTTATATAGTCCAAGGCAACAACCTTATCTTGTTAATTATTGAACCATTGCTAAAGCCAGAGAATGATGTCTTGATTTCATACTTGTCAATTTTCAACCCTGAAGGACTAGTGAACCAGATGGCCCTTGCAAAGCAGTAATTTAAGAAAATGTGATTCATGTTTTCCTCTACTTTTTAACAAAAGAGGCAGATGTTCAGCACCTATCAGTGTTTTTATTTTTTCAAAATTTCTTTACTTAGGAGGGCTTTGAAAGGAGATTCAAAGTGACGTTTAGGTTTTTAAGGGGTAGTTTTACCTTCCATAAGACTTTCCATTGTGCAAAAAAACTGGGATTGGAGTGGCTTTCATTGAAGAGATGATAACCCTCTTTCACTATGTACTTTTATTATTACCTATCCAAATCAGGTTGGTTTCCCATAATGGAGTAAGGGGTAAAAAATATCCTTTCTACATTATTTGGGGTATTGAGCATATGAAGTTTGTCTCAATCCCAGCCAGTTTTATCTACCTTGAGGAGATCTCTAACTGTAATGTTAGGAAGTGTTAAGCCTTCCTTAATAGGCACCTTGAGTTGCTTACTAATTAGAATAGAACTACTATTCCTTATATTCCATTAAAGTCTATTTGTGATGGGGTGTTGGGATTTGACTATGCCTTTCCACATCCAAGAGGATAGAGTACCTTTTTTTAAGTATGTTTTTAAGGGGTCATGGTACTTTTTGGCTAGAATTTTTGATAGTTCAGTACTTTGACTATTGTATAGGATTATTCAAGTCTACTTTGCAAGTAGAGCCATGTTAAAACTACGTGTGCTTTTAATTCCTAGGTCATCCCTATCTTTTTGCAGTTTAAGTGTTTTCCAGCTTGCAAGGTGGATTCTGGGCCTATGATTGGAGGTTCCCTAGTAGAAATTGGTAATCTTGGCATCAATTTGAGTGTAGTATTTTTTTAGTAGATTAATGCAAGAGTGATCGTAAATTATAAAAGAGTAGATTACCAATTTGATCAGAGTTAGTTCATTTTGAGATCTATGTAGTGTACCAAATATCTGCCTATTTTTCTACATATTTGATTCCAAAGGTACCTGTTAGGAAGTTTTTGAAACATCTAAGGGTGTTTGAGCTAAAAACTAGAATTAATTTCTCTTTGCTGATCTTTATTCCTAACATGCAGCTGAAGAAGTCAAAGTTTTTTGAACTGCGACATAAGTTTCTACCTTGGCTTTGAAGAATACAAGAGTGTTGTCAACATACATTAAATGCGTCATAGGTTTAATTACTATTCCAAATTCTATTCCTTTCCATGCAAGTCTCTTCTTTTTTAATGTGATCAGACAAAACAGTATATTAGCACATAGAAGATAATGAGTTTCCATGCTAAATTCCCTTTCCCGGTTGAAATTTTAAGTTCTATTATTATTAACAAGAACCTGATAAGAGACTATGGTCACATATTGCATAATAAGTCTAATACATTTGGAAGGAAATTTCATTCTCTGTATTACTACTTCGATGAAAGACCAAGAAAGGCTATTGAAAGCCTTAGCAATGTCTAACTTAAGGGCATATATATATATATATATATATATATATATATATTTTGTATGCTTTTGATTTCTAATGAAGTTCAAAACTTTTGAGGTAATGATGACATTGTCAATGATAAGCCAACCTTTATGATAAGCACTTTAGGAAGGGGAGATATAGTGTTGAAGTTGGTCTCTGAGCCTATCACATATGATTTTGGACATGATTTTATGTTACATTGTAAAGACTTATGGGGCGAAAGTCTTTTGTTGTTTGAAGAGATGAGTTCTTTAGGATAAAGGCAATTAGATTTTTGTTTAGACTTTGTAACATGTGTCCTTTGTCAAAGAATGATTTAGCCATTTTAGTTACATCTCTTTTAACTCTGTCCTAATGGTGCTAAAAAAATTTTCATTAAATTCATCAGACTCTAGTGCACTATCAGGATTAAGTCCAAAAACTGCCTTTGTAATTTCATCATCATCTATTGGCCTTTCAGGCATGCATGCAAGTATGTTCATAAGATAGTTTTGGGACATCTAGACTGAGAAGTGTAACACCCTTTGTACGAAGTATAGAATTTATTATAAATTTCGATTAAAATTATTGTGAAGCAAGAATTATGAAAAATGCATTATAATATCTTGAACATAATAGTATAATTATATATAATAAAATTTCGTACATCCATTTGTTCATACATCTGTACAGATAATTTAACAAAACTAGGAGAAGGGGTATTAAGCCTATATCTATATCTATGTCTGTATCTATTGAAATTCAGCCTAATATTAAGGACTTATATATGACTTTAAAAATTACTAAGATTCATACCCTCTTGTGACACGAATATAAGTGATATGGTGCATATGGCCATATCACATCTTATGATCTTAATATAAGTAGGATAGATACCCATTTCGCATGGACTTCAACGGAAATTTGGTAATTTGCCATTTAAAAACATAATCAATATAATGGTGAGAATAGTTTCTTAGTAACATGAAAAGGCATATATGATACTTAAAATATCCATGGAGTATAATTTGACTTTAAATTATGTTCTTTATGAAATATGTATGGATGTTAGATATCATAACATACAAATATGCATTAGCAAACATATGACAAATAGAGGTAGACAATGTCTCTAACCACTAGGCATTAAGAAGTCATATCTAAGTTATTTGATTCTTTCAAAGCCTAATATATGATTGTCATATCTAGGTGATTGAGTCTTTTGAACCCCAATGCATAACACCTGACCGGCAGGCGTGACTCTACCTTTAGCTGAGGCGCCCCTAGCGGGTACCTAAGACAAAGTTAGGTAATATAATCTTTATCTTCATATGTCATCCAAGCCATCATGTGGTCAAGATTAGATTATTTTGAGAGAGAACTATCAAGATTTCTTTTGTAATCCTTTGAACATTGATATTCTTATGATAGTCATGAAGCCCTTTAGTGTCAATTTAATTCAAGATATTCCTAGTAAAGATACATTATTATCCTCTCCTAATTTCTTGAGACCATTTAGGTGGCATAACTTGCTATTGATCTTAGAATTCAAGTTGTAGCCTAAGAAATGTAATAACACCATTTTTCATGTAATTATTTAGGTAGTATGACTAGTCATAAATTATAAGATTAATGGGATATAATTCCTTACTAAGGAACTCATAGGTTTCATAAATATATTAAGGAGGCATAACTAGCCATTACCATATTAAGGTTGCATAGCCAGTCATTATCAAATTAGATTCCAAACTATCAATAAGTACATAGAGTACATGAATAGTTTACTCTTACAAAGAGTAGTTCTCTTTTCAAACAACCATATTGTCACCTCATCATACAAAGTTGAAATGCTCAATGAAATAGGCAATTATAGTGCATGAATAACAAAATATTCATATAAGGAAACATAATACACAAGAAAATTCACACATCAAAATCCTTAACCTAAAGTTGTTATGGCTTACATAATATTTCCTTAGATATTTTAAAATATCTATCTAGCTCAATCTTCTTTAATTCTACACTTCTTAGACCTTGAATGGGCTTAGGTCATGGTAACAAAATTTCAAGATAAATGAATATAGGCCAAAAGGGATTGGTTATGTAGTATTATGATATATTTTAAATTCAACTACATTTCAACACCATAGCTAACCCTTTTTAACCTTACATTACCTTGATGTCCATTTAATAAGAAGAAGAAAACCTAAAATATGCTAAATCATGTTACTTGGATACACTCTCCTTTATTATAATTCTCCTAAAATTGCTTCCTTCCTTCTTGATCTAAGTATGGTACCAAAGTGGAGAGGTGAGTGTGAGTGGAATGTGTATGGGAAGAATGTAGGGTATGATATGAAGAAGAGGGGTAAGGTGTAGAATATTTAAAGAGAATTCGACGGCTAGGATTTTGTCTTAAATCATAAATATCTAAGACATAATTATAATATGGGTTCCATGGATATCTAATATTTTATTATAGTGTAGGCCCATGTATATCTAATATTTATTATGGCATGGGCCCTACAGGTTAAGATAATGCCACATGTCCATGCTTGTGAATTTGCCATTTTCCCCTTGGCTTTTTCTAGAATGACCATTTTGCCCCTTGCCTTGTAAATTTACCATTTTGGCCCTATGCCTTAAAACTAAGCTATATATTGTTTTCTTTAAATGATTCAACTAGCCATATTTATTCTTGTTTAATTCTTTTTTATTTCCCCCTAAATAATTTAGCTTATATTAAAAATCACTAAATTAAGAATGTTACAATAAGCATGTTAAGAATATTACTAGGGTCTTCGTGTGAGGAAGTGTATACCTTTTCAAAGTATGAGTATATTTGCCCTTCAATTTACACTTTTTCTTCTAGCCAGGAGTCATTGTTGTCTTTAAGTTGTACTAATTTCCTGTGACTAAATCTTTTAGAAACTAGCGCATGGAAGTATTTTGTATTCTTATCTCCATGTATCATTTAGGACTGTTTGCCCTTTGCACCTAAAGCATCTTTTCACAAACATAAAGAAACTCCAGATCTTGTCTCAACTCCTTTTTAGTTTAAACAATGTGTCCATGCTAGATGTTACTTTGTAGGTTCTGTAGTTTACATTCTAGATTTTTTATTCTTCCTAGGAGGTAGCCTATAACCTGCTTGTTCCATTGCCTTAAAGTAGACATAGTTTTGTAGAGCTTGTTGTAAAGTGTAAAACTTGGTGATCCCCTTACTGCAGGGTTCCAAGAGTTAGCAATTAGGTGCTTGCACTCTTGGTAGGTTGTCCAGAAGTTCTTGAATAAGAAGTGCTTCCTCGTGTCTTTATTATTTTGCTGTTCTATTCTTAGGAGTCCAGGGGCATGATTTGACGTAACTATGGGAAGAATGGTGAAGGTGGAGCTAGGAAATGTTATAACCTAAGCTGCGTTGCATACTACTTTGTCCAGTCTAGCCCATGCACTATGGTCATCTATCCTGTTGTTGGTCCAAGTGAACTATTGACCATGAGGTAGAAAGTTAATGAGGTTGCAATCAGTCATTTAAGTTTGAAAACTCCATAGCTCTAGGTAAAAGGCTGTTGGAGTTGAGTTTGTCTAAACTTTGATGAACTTAATTGAAGTCTCCAATTATTACCCAAGGATCAGTGATTGTTTTGGCTGTGTGCATGATCCGACTCCAAAGGTTTTTTCTTTGATGGACTTTAGGATGTTGGTAAATGAAGGTAATAAGAACTTGGTATCCATTAAGTGTAGAAATAACATGTATCCAAATTTGAGAGGAGTCTAGAATGTCACAGGATGTATTGTCATGGATGGCTAAGGAGATTCCACCATTTTCACCACTTGGTTGTAATGAGAATTGAAAACTCCACAACTAAGATTCTCACTTGGTTATAAAAATTTTACATGACATACACTCAATAAATTAATTACAATGGCAGCATTGACATGTATTCAAAGGCAGTAGACAAAGGTTTACCCTCACAGAAGGAATCACGTCATAAACAGTAGAAAAGAGTGAATAGATTATTATTTTTTGATTAATCAGTAATAGGTCCTCTCACCTTTATTTTTCCTTCTTCTCACTTCTGCCTTTCGGCCTTTCCTTCTTCTCACCTCTCCGATTGTAGCTCGCTGGCTCTGCCTTTCCTTATTCTTCTAACCTCGTCAGTTCATCTAGTTACTCAGATATGAACTTAAATTGTCCAAGGGCTTCTCACATTTATCTTTCCTTTGTCTCGGTCTATGGGAAGGTCTAAGGGCCATGGCTGCTTCCATTTTACTGCTTGTTTAGATGTTGCTTTGAATTTGAAATGATTTCTAATTTCATTATTTATGGTTGGACATTGGGAAGAAAGTTTGACTTTGTAATAAGGGCCAAATAATAATTTCTTTTGTTTTATTGGAGGTTAAAACTAACTTCTACCTATTACATATATATATATATTGATATATATGTACGCGTAACATATACAAAAGTGAAGACCAAGGAAGGGAGAGAAAGGGCATGACATATGCTGGCCCCGTCGCTTTGCCGCTACTTAAATAGAACCAGCTAACTTTAAATATGAGACTTATAATACAACTTAGATATAACACTAACCTTGTCTTTTTGTCTTGGAATCCTCACACCAAACCCAAGGTCAGTCTTAAATGGGCTTTCTTAGAACCCAAAGAAACTCTCCTACAGATATAGATTTTTTACATTTGAGAATCTAATTTTATTGCATTTGAGGGGATATAGGTCATTAAATTTTAATCAAATAGTTTAGATTTTAATAAATATTAAATAATTTTTAATAATTTTTTAAACTCCAAATTATTGAATTTTTATTTAACAATCTAGATTTTATTAAATTTACATGCATTTAGATTTTCAAATATAGGGGAACCACTTTTAACTAACAAGCTCTTACCCTTCTTGAGTTCTTCGCATGTGAAAATTATTTTCGAACTTTCTTCCCATTACACTTCAAAGGATGAAAATTATTGTCTATATATATGTGTATATGTATGTATATAGATTTCAACAGCAAATCCATATATTGCAAGAGGGATTTGCAAATATCAATTTTTTTTGTGATAAAAAGTTACACCCATTTACGCTATATGTAGAATTATCCTCTATATATCTCAAAACATTAAGAATCTATATGAAATTGTTTAACACTAAGACGATAGCATCGAAGTACGTTTGGTGACAAATAATAAAAGATTAGTTACAAGAATTAGAACAATTTTTTTAAAACTGATTTAGTTGGATCTTAGTAATTCATTCAATTTTGGTTCACGGAATGATAAGAAGGAAAAAGATAATTTGAAATGATAAAATAGTATAAAAGAGATACAATTAAATAGATAGCATATATCATGTATATATACGTTAGCGGATCATCTGTGGGATAGCATGGTGTTTTCCCGTTTAATTTTTTTTCTCCATATTTATTTTTTAAAAAAACTTTTTTGATAGGATATACTATTCTGTAGTGAATCCGGATTGGTGTATATATGTGTTCAAATCAATTGAGCTAAAATAGATAAAAGGGCCCATCTCCTTGGAACTTGGGCTATGTTTGGAATGTATAAGAAATTAAATTGGAATGAGAAATAATTAAATGGAAATATAATAAGTAAAATGGTAAGTTATTACTGAAATGAAATAATTTATAGATTTTTTTTTAATATTTTTATTACTCAAACATAATCTTTACATTTTAAGTAAAAAAACGTATAATTGTACTTGCATAACTTGTCATTTCTATTTTACCCCAAATTAATACCTATTTTGGAGGAATAAAAGAATATGGATTTTAGATTACTAGTAGGGGTTTTAAGTCCTTCATTTACATTCCATTTCAAATCAAGATGTTGAGTATAACTGGCAATTCGGATGTAGATTGGGCAAGTGCAATTGCGTCCAATCTAGCTTCTCATGTCAGGACTAAGCACATTGAGATTGCCATTCATCTTGTCCGGGATCAAGTGTTAGCCAGATAGTTATCAGTATGCCATGTACCAACAGCTAATCAAGTTGCTGATTGTTTGAAAAAGCATTGTCACACACCAGGTTTACCTTTCTTTGGGACAAACTTGATGTAGTGGAACCACTCACAAGTTTAAAGGGGGCTGATAGGTAAACTAATAGTAGAACTAGCTAGAACTAGCTTTTTGTTTGTCCACCAAAGAAACTTTTATTTTAGTCTTCAATATTTTATTTTTTTATAACAAAAAATCAAATTTCAAAATTTTCAAATGACTTTTATTACATTTATTTACAATCTTTTTGTAATTTTATTATATTTTATCATATAAATTATATGTTTATATACAATAATTAATACATTTGACAAATAATCTATAGTTTCAAATTCGACAAATAATACATTTAAACTTTTAAAGAAAGATAATTAATATATCTTATTTAAAATATTATTAGTTTATAAATATTACTCCTCATAACTAAACTTTAAATTTCAAATTTTGGAATAAATGATAAACCAAAATTTAAACTAGAAAGAGATTTAAGGATGTTTAAATCTAATATCTTTAACAAATTTAATCAATATCATTGTAAATCTTTGGCACCAAATTTTCTTTTCCCTCTTTGTACTTTGAATTTCCCTTATTACATTTTAAAATAAAATCTAATCGCCAATGTCCATTTTCAGTCCAATGATTACCACCATCTATTCATTCCTAATACATCTTAGCTTACCTCCTCTCCTTAAGGGGATATACATTACCAAAAATCATGTACTTCCCTGCATTAACTGTGGTTAATAATTAACCATAGTTAACATGCTGCAGTTAACTAACCGTAACATTTTGGGAGTTAAACCGTAGGGATTTCCCTGCGGTTTACTAGAAACTGCAAGCAAACCTTAATTTAAACCTAAACCTCTTCCTCATTCACAATTTGCAGCGCTGTGGAGAGATTCTATGAAGAAGAGAAGGAGCACCACGAAGGAGGATTATTTGATGGAGGTTTGTTACCGCTGCTGGAGCACTGTTGCTGGCTGTCTGGAGCTACTCCATGGGTAGATTGGCCATTTCCCATCGTCCAGTTCCCAACCGCTTACACCGCCAGGTACTCTTTTTTTTTTCGTTTTCTTTTTGGTTTTGTATGTTTTTCATTGTTTTGCTTGTGATAATTTGGAGGTTGAAGGTATTTGATTTAAGTTTAATTTTTTCCCTGTTACAATATTTAATGTTGATTAAAAAAATTATTGTTATTGGATTATATTACTAAACATCATTATAGTACATATTTGGTTGAAATTGTTGTATATTGTAGCAATGTGTAAGGTAGATGATGTGGTAAAATCAACAAAAAATTTGTATATTGTTCACTTTTAGGATAGTTTGGAATTTTAATGATATGTATGATAAAACTATTTATTATAGTAGGATTATAGTATATATTGGTTATTGCTAAGGTAGTTAGAAATTGTGTGAATATTGTAACAATGTGTAGTAAAGATGAAATGTTAAAATCAGCAAAGAGTTTTTATATTGTTCATTCTTAGGATAGTTTGGAATTGCAATGGTATGTATGATAAAATAATTTAATATAGTAGGATTATATTTCTTATAGTTAAGGTAGTTTGAAATTGTAATTATATTGTAATGTCATGTGTGTTAAGTCACTTGCAACAATTAAATTTGTTTCTTTATGCAATATTACTTATTTTTTTTTGTTTAGATATTATTTTAAAGTACTGAATTTTATTAAGAGAGTTAAAGTTAAACAAAACCTATTTCTTAACATGGACAAAACTTGGATTGAGAAGCCTAGAAACACCCTTGAGTATTTTGATGGATTGAATAAATTTCTAGACTTTGCATTTAATAACCAAAGTATTGAAGGTATGATCATATGCCTATGTCCTATATGCAAGTTTAACAAATGACATACTAGACAAACAGTGCATGATCACTTAATTATTAAACCATTTTTAAGAGGCCACACTATTTGGCTTAGACATGGGGAGACAGTGATGTGGCAACCGTAATTGAAACCTCTGTAATGCTGCAAGTTATTTAAGAAAGGGTTGTTGTTAATGACCCTATTTAAGACATGGTTAATAATGCATTTAGGCATCATCCCAGTAATCATTGTATGGAAGAAGATGAAGTTATGTCTCTACCACCAAACCAAATAGTGTCAAACTATAATATAGATTTGATAAACTTAATTAGAGATGGACAACAAAGTTTGTATGAAGGGTATAAGAAGTAGTTCATGCCCTGCTCGTGGTCCTATGGCATCATCGTAGACTAAGGGTATTCTTCTAGGCAAGTACTGCCTACTTTGAATAACTCTTTAGAGCAAATCAACCTTGGAAGTACTTGATACCATATGAAGCACATGATGATGATGAACATGAGGATGAGGCATCTTCACAGTCTACACGTTTGCCTTCACATAAGAGGGCTTGGTTAGTCAACGTGGTTGGAAAGTATGCCTAATAATTATGATGTATTTAACATAAATATGATTCTTACTTGTGTGCTAACTTTGTAATCACAAATGAGGACGACACAACTAAGCAAAAGAAACATACACACAATGATGTTTGGTCACTTCCTTTAGGGGAAAGAATTATACTTTATTGGAACGAAACCTTCCAATCAATTGGTGATGGTGCTGGGTTACTGAATAGATTTTTGGGAGCCCTTGGAAAGGACTTTAATTTATTTCCCACAAGCTTTCCTAGTTGAAAGAAACTTCCATATGAGTATAAGGACACTATATACAAGAACACTATTCAGGTAATGTTTATATGCTTTTGAACTAATATACACTTTATGGATAATTAATGCTAATTGTATGCTTGTACCTTGAAGGCTAAATTTGTTGTTGACGATGATCTCTACAATATCTTCAAATCTATTGGCATGAAGTGGAAGGATTGAAGACAACAATTGTGAGAGAAAGCAAATGATGGCAATTGCAACCGAGATGAATTGATTGCTAAAGTTCCTAAAGTCGTTAACAAATATCACTGGACTTTATTTGTTGATTATCAGCTAAACCCAGTAACTACGGTAATGAAACTTTTTGTCATTAGTTCATTTAAATTGGCATCTAATTATGTTTTTCTTAATTATTAGAAACACACCATGAAAATAAAGACAATAGAATGAAGAAGTCAATGACCCACACTGGTGGATCTAAGAGCATTACACGCAGGAAGGTCGAGATGTTAACTTGATTTTCTATTACTCAAGTTGTACTCTTATTTTTCATATGTATGTGTTACAATTTTTTCAACTTGTGTAGGAGTTAGAGTATGCCCGCCCAGTCAGCAGAGGAGAAGTTTGGACAATTACGCATAAGCATGTTGATGGGTCATTTATGAGTGACAAGGCTAAAGAGATCAGTGTAAGTTTTGTTTGACCAATTGTAAATACTTAGTTTGTGTCATTGGTTGTTCTTTTCATGTAATTTTCAAATTAATTTAGTTAATACCTGAAAAGATTGATTTACATGAAATTGTAATATCCGCATTACAACTCATATTAACTCAAGATTTCTTGGCCTTAGCTTTAGGTAGTCAAGAGCATTGCGGTTGTGTTCGAGGGTTGGGATTGGGTCCAGCCCTATCTGATGTATTTGGACCTTCATCATGGTCTTATATTTAACCAAACCCATCTGCTCCTACTTATAGCCAGTTGGAGAATAAGGTCATTCACTTGTAGTCTAGAGATACGATGATGAATCTCTTCATGTAGAAATATCCAGGAAAGCTACTTTCTAAATATGCCACAGTTCATCCATCACAAGTAATTCTTCAAATTGATCTACTATTGTGCATAACTATGTATTCAACGATCTAACCAACTGCAAGAGTAGATTGCAAAGTTTGTTTGGCTTTCTCACCATTAGTGTCAATTAGGAATTTGCTTTAGACACTGTGAATGAAAGTAGAACTATATTATTCTCAAACTTGTCATCAAATATTTAGTGACTACCTAATTATGTTTAAGTTATTTTGACTAAATGGTGTAGTTATTGTTGTGAATGTAGTTATGTTTGAGTTATTTTGAGATAATGATGGTGTAGTTGATTTTATTTAGCTGGTTTTAGTGTTAAAATTGAATAGGAAAAAAAAAAGAAGAAAAAACATATGTGTATATGTGTATATATATATATATATTAGCTTTATTTAAAAAAAAAATTGTAGATTAGCATCGTTGCCAAATTCATGGCAAAATTTTCAACAATTCAATTGAACTACAGCAAATGTTGTTACTGATTCAGTTGCAGTTATAGATAACTGCAACTAATTTAATTCCGCAACTGTAGTTAATTGTAATATTTTCCAACGGTTAAATAAAATGGAGGCAATTATTTACTAACACACATGTTTCCAATTGTTAATGTAATCACAGGTAACTGTTGTAGAAGCCAAAATAAACCTCCAATAACACCACATTTTTTGGTAGTGATAAAAGAATAATAGTATCTATAAAATTATTCTTTTAAAACAAATTTGTTTTTAGATATTTTTGAAGTGGATAAATTTTTTATCTTAATTTTATATAAATTCATTATTCTCCCTCCTGAAATTTGATCCATTCCCTCTTTTTTCTTTTCATTAGTTCCCTCCACTAAATTTTCCCTCCTTGTATTTAATAAATATCACTGTAAATCTTTGGCATCAAATTTTCTATTCCCTCTTTGTATTTTGAATTTCTCTCATTACATTTTAAACACAACTCTAATCACCAACCTCCATTTTTAGTCTATTAAGTGGGAGCGATCGGAAATGGGGTAGGGGACACGTGCACCCTGCTGTCTAATGTGATATATGAGACGCCACGTTCTGTACATTTTTAAAAAACAATTAAAACTTATTAATTCGAAGAACCATATTTATGTGATCCAATAGGACAAAAAATATTTGATGATTAGGCCTAAGATGCAAGGTTTAACAGCTTTTCATGTTAGAATAAATCTTATTTATTATAAAATTTTAAAATATTAATTTTTATCTTATCTAACATTATACAATATGTGACCAAATATAAAATTTTATATATATATATAACATAAAGGTACTTATTATTACATTTCCATCGACTTTATATTAATGGGTCTAATTCCATGAAACCTTACATGATATCTCAAACGAGCCTTAGTGGACGAAAGTAATATTAAAAACTATCATAATTGAAAAGCACATAATTGTATTCGAGTCCTAGGCTATTAGCATATGAGCTGTATCTAGCTAATCCTTGGTTATTAATGTTCCACTGCATCTCCCATCCATGAAAGTAGACGGTTAATGTATTCCATCTCCCATCCATGAGCTGTACCTGCAAATGGATCCAACAGCATTTAATGTTCAACAACGACCAAATTAATTGCATTCGATGGTTATTATTTAAATTTTAAAAATTAAAATTAATAACTTTTAAAATTATATATTTTTAAATGTAATAGGAGTAGTACAGTGGTCAGAGGTTCTCATAACCACTAAATAAGTGCGCTTGATTAATAATTTGGTACATAAAGGCAAAAGTCAGAGGTTTTAGTAAACAAAAACGTTTCATATTTAGCTTTATTGTTTTTGAAATAAACTGGAAAAAGTGTTTATAAACGAATTAGGTCAGTGAATGAAGTCTAAAAGACTAATAGTTGTTGACTCGAGTGATAAAGAATTTGACTTCCTTTCAATAAGGTCTCGGGTTCAATTCTTGTTTTGTATATGAAAAATACAACTTTAGAAGAGTTACTCACTTGCTCTTACTATTGGTATAAAAATGTCTAATTTTGAATTAATTGATCCGTGACTTAGGCGTTAAATCAGATATCAAGAGATAATATTCTAACCAAAAAAAAAAAAGAATGAAGTCTAAAAGTGTAAGAAAATAGTGCTTTAATTTTACTTCAAAATGTTGGATTTTTTCTTTTTTGGAATTTAGACTATTAAAAAATTTGAAATTATTAAAATCTTATTTTTATTACTAAGAACATATTGTTTAATGATTATTTAAAAAATTTTAATTATAAAAATTATTAACTTAAAGATAAGATAATTCAAATATAGCTAAAATTTTCATTTTAAAATTTATTCAAATATAATAAAATTTATTTCAACATAATTTTTATAATTTTTTATTATTAATTATAAAAAATATTTCTTTTGGTAAAGTAAGGAAAAGGAAGTGGCAAGAATTGGAAATGGGGGTTGGGAGGCGCGTGGACCCTGCCGTCTAATGTGATATATCGGATGCTGGTTGCGTCAAAGAAGTTGATTTATAAAAGTGAAATACATTTTTTTTTTTTTTGCTCTCACTTGTTGCCAGATTTTTTTTTTGATATTTTATTTATTAAAATACTTAAAATAATTTTTTATTTATTAAAAAATCTATTTTTTCTTCACTTTTTTTTTTAAATTATTTTTTTAGATTTAATGTCAAGAGTTTGATAGATAAATTAAATTTGATAATTTTTTAAAAGATAAAGAATTAAATGTAATATTTTTTAAAGAATAAAGGATTATTTTGAGCATTTTAATGAATGAAAAATTAAAATAATAAATTTATAATAAATGAGAGATATAAATTATATTTATTTTATTTTCGTGATCCAATGTGACAGAAAAATATTTGATGCAATTGGGTAAATAAATCAATGACGTAAAATGTTAGTCATTAAATTGGAGAAACCCAAAACAAAAAAAAAATCCCCAACCTGGTAGGTCTGTGGAGTAATAGGCTACCCACTTGGTAGGTCTCAGGAGTAGCGCCGACGTACTTTCCTCACCGTTACTGGGGAAGCTCGAGTGAGAGTTAGGCCATCAGTGGAATCTCTAACGTCACCACCACCTTGGGTTAAATTTCCTTCTTCAGTGGTATACAAGAAGCATGAGGCTATTGGCTTCTTTAACCAATTTTATGGTCCAAATACCAATGGCACTCCGTTCTCTCTTGCACAACGCCTTGGAAAGATCATCAAGAATTGCCAAGCAATTGCTCCAAGGACGTGCTATGAGTTCGAAGGCCCTTATTGGAATTGCTTACAGAGCTTTATGGGAAGCCACTGATATTAACGGGTTTACTCACGCCAGAGAAGCCTGAAAAGAAGGAATTCATTGATGAACCATGGAAACATATTTTCAAGTGGCTAGATGAACAAATGCCCAGGTCAGTTGTGTTCGTTGGATTTGGCAGTGAATGCAAGCTTAGCAAGGACCAGATTCATGAGATAGCTTATGGGTTAGAGCTTTCCGAACTGCCATTTTTCTGGTCTCTGAGAAAACCCGATTCGGCTAATGATGAAACAGAAGCTCTTCCTCCTGGGTTTGGCTCAAGGACAAGAGGAAGAGGAGTGGTCAACATGGGTTGGGCTCCACAACTGGAAATTCTAGGCCATCCATCAATTGGGGGTTCGCTATTTCACTCTGGATGGGGCTCTGTGATAGAGATTTTTCAATTTGGGCATTGCCTTGTGCTTCTACCATTTATATTCGATCAGGGTCTGAATGCTCGGTTCCTGGTAGAGAAGGGTTTAGCAGTGGAGATAGACAGATCTGAGGATGGATCATTCAGTAGGAATGACATAGCCAGACTTTGAAAATAGCTATGATCTTGGAAGAGGGGGAACCAATGACGGTCCGTGCAAGGGTGGCTGCTGCTATTGTTGAAGATAAGAAGCTGCACCAAGAACACTACATTGGCCAACTTGTTCAGTTTATGAAGACACATAAATCTAAGTAATTATATATATAAAAATAAATTTCCCAGAAAGGGAGTTTGCAATAGGAATATAAGAGATAACCCACTAATTATTCTCTTCTTCCTTTAATAAATTTGTTGTATTGTTTGGAATTTAAGTCTCAATTATTGTCGACGTGTACTGAAACATGCAAATAATTTATATTAATTTTAATATTTAATGTTCTTAATTTATTTTTCTTCTGTACGAATGTTTTTTTTAATATTTTATGTGAAATCATTCAAAATTATAATATTCCATGCATGGCAGTCCTGCATCATACATTTGTTATTGTCGGCGTATTGAATAATGTTATATATGAAACTATATTTCCCAGCCCAAAGTTAAGGGAAAGAGTTGCAAACTAGCAATAGATATAGAAGACAGTCTAATACCTTTCTTCCTTCAATATTAGTTATAGTTCGTGTATTGAATTATTCAATTCATGTATAGTAATTTTAATATTTGACATTTTCTTACTATTTTATACAAGATTATTCAAATTTATAAATATTTCGTGCACAACAATCCTCCATCTCATTAATTAGATGGTTAAAAATTGTGATGATTAGTGAGCTGGGGAGTGAAGTTATTGCACTCTGTTTCATGAAATCTGAATCTAATAATCATGGGAAGGAAGATTTTGCGGTTTTGGATTAGAGGGAATGTCCAAAATTATACGTTGTTTGGAAAGTTAATCTCCAATAAATAGAAAGAGAATAATTAGTATGGTGAGAACTAGCATATTGAGATCAAATAAGTTTTAAATGTGCCCTTGCTACCTTTCTGTGACTAAGATACTTTGTAAGGGTTCCATTAATGCAGACGTTGCAATTAACCGTTACTTCCACAGGATAATTGTGACATCCATCCTTATATAACTCTGTGAGTATTAATATACTTAATTACTCAAGTTTAGGAAGACTTAGCACAAAATTTTTTTCTAATATTTCAGTAGCTCAACCAGGTGTCTAAATTACTTGAATAATATTTAATCAAAGTTGTCAATTTGACTCGGCGAGTTTGCATTTTTAGGAGAAGAAATCAAGTTGAAATGTTGTTCCGTTGAGCCAACACCACTCTCATAAATATACATGCAATGTTTTATATATATTATTACTGCAACAAGTTATTCCACTGATCCAACACTGCTCTTGAGTATGTAGATACAACATTTTATATATATTTGCTCTTCAGCTTTTTTATAGTTTCAAAAAAATGCCAATTCCACTAATCCAAAGCCATTCTTATGAATAAACATAAAACGTTTTATATATATTTATTCTTCCTCCTTTTATAATTTCAAAAAGAATAAAACTTAGATGTTTTAAACATACATACAAAGAAAAGTGTCTATTTGCATGTAACTAGCATCATATAATTTGTTACACTTATTTTTTGAATTTTATTTTAAATTTATTTAAAAGGATCATTATTTTGTGTTTTAATCTAAATTATTTAAATATTATTATATTAATTTTTTTTAAAATATTTATACTATGATATTTTACCCAAAAATAATATGAAATTAATATATTGTTAATTTATTTGTTTTAACAAAATAGTCTTTAATAGTCATATTTATAATTGTATAAATAATTTTAATTCAAATTTCAAATTATTAGTATTTGTTTATTAATACCTATCGTATTTAAATTTTTATATATAATATTAAAAAATATTTATGTTTAGTTATCACCATTTTAACTATAGTCATACTAGTAGACCATTAATAATTACCTTCACTAATTCAAAAATTAATTTGAATTTAAAAATATTAATTTTAATGATATAATTATATATTTCAATAGTTAATTACTATTATAGGTAAACCCTTACGATTCTACGTTACAAGTTTATGTTACAAGTTTACCCCCCAAAACGAGTCTACTTAGAATCGCAATTTTGATAATATTGTATTTAACTACTAATATCAAACCACATAGAATATATTTATGATTAAGTATTGAGTAAAATCCATATATTTCATATAGTACACAAATTTGATCTTTGACTAAGACATAACCCATCTATAGTCTTTCTTCTAATTCTTCAACTAACTTTACTGTAGTAAATTATTCATTGGTTGATTATATTTTAGCAGACTAACCTAACTCACCTAGAAATGAAGTCAAAGAAAAATGAGACTTTACATTTTAGTAGTTAGCAAGCAGTATAATAAAATCATTTCCATTCCAAGCTCTTACTTATCATATATGATAATAAATCACATGAAAAAAGTAAATCATACACATGAGGCTACTATAGGGAAACACCTTCTGTCCCATGCATGTGGAATATCAATAAGAATTACTTCTACTCCCGGGTTTGAAACACATCTAATGACTATCCCATACCAAACAAAGTGATAACAACTGTGAAGGCCGGTCACATGGAACTTCCATCACTGTATCATCACCATATCAAATCATCCTCATAACTCCAACCATATAATGATGGTATATGAGCTTTCAATGAATGATCATGTCTGGATACAGTCCTTTAGGTCTCCATTGTTCATGTCTTATTTTTACAAGCTTAAAATATCAATATTCTAATTCAACTCAAATAGGTTCCTACAAACTTCTTTCTTTCTAACAAAATTCCAAAACATATGACCATGACATTTCATAAAATTATGTTGTCTTCTAACTGACAGTCAAACCCTATTTACCCTATTCCAACAATCCTCAAAATCTCCATATTTATTCTTCCAAGTCTTATCTAATAGCCAGAGGAAGTTGAGCCAAAAACTAGCTTATTTGCTACTTAAACCATGCCATTTTTTATTCTTATGCATATTAATCCCATTTTCGGACTTCAATATGTTTGGACTTATTTAATGTAGCAAACCATATCCAAATTACTTAACATTTGATACAGAGCTTCTCCTATGTCTTATAACCTACAATTAAAATTTGAGCCTCAAAATCCAGATTTTGTCTCTTCAAACAAACAATTTTTGAACATAGTTTAATGTTGTCATTGATACCAGAGCAGCTTTTATCTTGAATTAAATATCATACCAGAACTATCCCAAATTTCCTATAAATTTCCAAATCAAACCTTTGACATGTTTAGGAACCATATGAAAGAGAAACTAGATGGGGTGAATAGGTTTTCTTAAAATAATGATTTTGAATTATCAAAACTTCGTTTTAAATTTTTCTAACAATAACAAGTTAACTATATATTAGAAATAGTTATATGTATTTAAACAGAACAAAAAATGATAGTAACAAGTTAACTGTATATTAGAATCAGTTAACTATATTCAAACAAAACCAAAACTGAGATTATACAGTTGACAGTATTTTTGAAACTAGTTAATTGTTTTCAAACAGAAGTTAGAATTAATGATTTTAGAAATAAACAATTAACTTGTTAGAAATGTAGTTAACTAAATTTGCACATAAATGAATATAAGAGTAAGGAGAAGAAGGAAAACACTAAAATTTATCCTAGTTCGGCTTCCTTTGCCTACATTAGAGCTGTCAAAGTGGGTTAACTTGGACCGCCTATGCTGATCTACCCGAGTTGGTAGGTTAAACAAGTTAACCTATTTAATCCACCATAAGGTGGTGGGTTGAAAATCTCAACTCAACCCACTTGGTGGGTTAAGTGAGTTGACATGTTTAACCCACCAAAAAAATAAAATAAAATAAAATAAAAAATTATAAAATTTTAAATGTGACTTTCTTTAAGTACATGTTTTGTTTAATCAATAAATTTCTATATCAATATAAATAAACAAAAAAATAACTAAATAAAAAGCAAGTTTCGACGAATTTAAACAAGTAGAGTAATCCATTAATTCAATGATTCATTAATAATAAGAATATGATTATGAGCAGAATATTTAAATCTGGAAAGTTACAAAATAATAGAGACAACACAACACATACATTAGGGTTAATTTCTTAAATAGGAAAGTGTAATGGGTTGGGGCGCTGGACTGAATGAGTGGAAAATTTTTTCTAAAAAAAATGGGCAACTTGTTTAACCCACGAGCTGGCTTGTTTAACTCATGGGTTAAATAGACCGAGTTGATAGAAGTATACTAAACGGGTTTTCAAAGGAACCCTTCAACTCAATCCACCTCTTAGGTGGATTACACAGGTTCGACTCGGAGCATCGAACCTGTTTTGATACCTCTAGCTAACATTGAGTCACCTTGACTCATTCAAGGGATTTTCTACTAAATATAACAACCTTTACAAACTTTAGGAGTTTTCAAGTACTCACAAAGTTTTCAAACTCAACATTAAACTTTTTATAGCAGTTCACTCTTACACACTCCTCTTCTCTCTCTGAGACAAATGTTCAAACAATGAAGAAAGACTTCATTTTTGAACCTTTATAGAATAGGGTTTACTCAAAAAGCTTACAAGTTGTTCTCACATAAAATAAACTAAAGACTTAGCTCTAGAGGTATAAGACAACTCAAGAAGGTTGCATATCAGTTCACCTTCTTCAAGAGGCATCACTTTTATATATTTTACCAAAAAACCAGTCATTGAATGTAATAAATGTTGCAAATCTTCATCATTGTGGAGTTAGATAGATTTTTCCCATAAGTCTTGCATGAGTAGGTGGATATTTAACTTGAAGATGACTTTATCATTTCATACTTGGTATGACACTCCTTTGAGAAACCAAGAGAGATGATGGTGTGCTAGAGTGGTTGAGAATATAGTTGTAAAGAGAAAGAGAAAGATGGAGCCTCTCCTTTTCTTCAAGAGAGTGTCAGCAAGGTGGAGAGAGAACGAGAAGCAGAACCTTGAGAGAATTTGATGCCTTCAGATTCTTGCTCTTGGTCAATGTTTGAAAAGGAAAAAAAGGTTGCATTATAAGGGTTTAAAGTAAAGCTAACATGATGCTCACTTGATAGCTCTTGGAAATTGTTTCTAATTTGTCTTCACTTGATGCTCTTCTACCAGGGATGATGGGTTGTCAATATATGCAAGTTCGTAGGCTGTTATTTGTTATGGACTATTGCAAATGAGTGGGCTGAATCTTTTCTTCATTTGGGTTTGCCAAACATCAAACTTAATGAAATTTAAGCCAACACCATATATCAAATTTCATCTTATCTAGAGGTCGTTTACTATATTTTTTCCAATCTGATTATTCAAACAATACAGATATCTCTATTACAGCTTATAATATAACTCTAATTCCTTAGTACGTTCATGTTAGCCCTTAGGATGTTTGATTGCTGCCTCTACTGAACTTCACTAGTTTTCTTAGTTCAAATTTTGTACTTTTAGCTAGGGATAGTTATTTTAAACTCATATTTCATATTTTCCATGCTAATCATCCTAACGTAACTTGTGTTCTGGTTTGCTTCTTTTCTGCATAATAATTTTGAGTGCTGTCATGACAAGTACTCAATCAGTAAAATACTATTGGTTAGCCCCTTAGGTTTACCATTTTGGTTTCTAATTAATGACAGTGCCATGTAGAAAATTTTTCGATGTATTATAGCCTCTTAAATAACCACACTGTACTATGTTTTGGCATTATTCCCGCATTAAATTTTTTAGTTCTGTTGATGTACTTCTAAATCATGCATTCCTCTCCCTTTGATTCTTATCCTAAGCTCTCTCTAATTGTTACAAAACATTCCAGAATGTCACTCCTTCCCCAAACCTAGTAAAGTGGCAAAGTACATCTGAAACCATACTCTAAACAAAAATCTCAATCACTTGTTTTTATAAGCTTCCTACTACTTCATTATATTCTGTTTTCATATTGTCCTCTTCTTGCTATGTCCAGAGCTACGTCTTAGTGTTTGGTATTTATAGGTGAATTCTTCCTAAGCTTACCATGTAAGTTTTTCTGATTTTTTCTCCAAGACACCATGTGCTCTAAACATTTCCTCTAGTACAAGTTTCTATTTTCTTAATTTTAGCTTGCTGCAACGTTATGGAGTTTTTGCTTAATCACCATCAATTGCCAGTTCATTTCCATCTTATTTTATTCTTCTTTCATTTCATGTTAATATTTATTTTCCATACTTCAAAAAATATGTATATTTGAACATAAATTATTAAGCCAATATTTATTCATGTATACAATGGCTACTGTTTTATAATGTCATTATATTGTAGTAGCTATATGGGTCTTTTAACGTGGGTTATTTTCCTAAAGAATTATTTCACATATATCTTAGAGTTTAATTTACATTATGAAATATTATAAGAACATTTTAACTTTCTAAATAAATCATATAAGACTCATAATCTTTTTGTTAAATTATTTTCTCATTTTATAGAATTCTATTTGGGACTCCATATTTTCAACTTCTTGGTATTATCCTTATAATTCAGTTTGGTCTTATTTTCAGTTTTCCTTACAAAGCCTTAAATAATTCTTTTTCCTAATTTGCGTATATCTAAATTTGATATTAAGAAAATGCCAATTAAAATTCTTTTCTTTTTATTATATACTGGATATCATTACAAGGAAACATGGAATTAGGGATAGAAATTAAAACGTAATTATTTCTATGTCTAATTTGTCTCAAATGTGTCCTAAATCCGTGTCAAATATTTTATTTTATTTTTATATTTTTACAAATAATTAGAAACATATTTTTGAGAGGGAAAAAACAATGTCAAAAAACCTGTCTCCAATTCCATCCCAAATCCATCCTTAAAATATTTTTGACAATTTTTTTTCGACATAATGATTTTAGGACGGATTTTAGGGGCAGATCTTTTCCTCTTAAAAATTCATCACTAATTCTGCATGAAATCCTTATCAATATAGGGTTATGCTGTTTGAGAATAATCTAACCAAATTAGGGAGAAATGTTTGAGAGGGAAAAATCTGTTACTAATACTTTTATTTTTAAAAAATAGATAAATAAATATTTTAACATTGAATATTATTTTTTATAATATTCCAATTTTTAAAACAAATAAATAATAGAATTTTAAATTATTTTTACATTAGCAAATAAAATGATAATTAATAATATAATTTTTTTAATTTATATTTAAATATAACGTAATATATGAAAATATATTTCAATTGAATTGAATAGAAAAATATGTGCTTAGCTTTTTATAATATTAATACATTCATACTTTAAATATCTTAAGATGGTAAGTGATCAAAATAATTAACCATTTTTAAATTTAAAAAAATTGACTTTAATTAACTAAATCTCCCTTGCACACGTTTTGCCATGAATATTTCCCTGACCGTTGTGCCTCGTGTTGCAGCAGTGTCTTCCTTCAATAGTTCCTCTGTAGTGGGTGTATACTTATATGTCTCCTTAATTGAAGTATTACTTAATTAGATATCTCCTTAGTGAAAAAGAGAGGAAAAAAAAAAAACATGTACAATATACTTATATGTCTCCTTAGTTGAAGTATTAGCGGGCTTATATTTATTTTAATACACACACACACACATATATATATATATAGAAATTTATAAGTTTTTTCAATAGAAGCCGTAGGTAATTGTAGAAATTTTGAGTAAAAAATCCAGAATTTTACTAAATAGTCTAGATACTTGGTTTTAATTTGACTGATACAAATATATATATATATATATATATATATAGAGAGAGAGAGAGAGAGAGAGAGAGAGAGAGAGGAATTACGCATAGAATGTTCCCTCTTCTTCACCCATATCAATTTATAAATATCAGGTTTTTCTTTTAAAATTTTGGATAATAACTAGCACCTCCTAAGAGTATTTTACATACTTAGAGATAATTATTAAATTTCTTTTCAGCACTGAACACGTGCATATATTTTATTTATAAATCCTAGTATTTTTCTAAATGCATTATAAAGAGTAAAACACATAGTATTTAAAATATAAAAATATAATTAGTTAATAGATAATTATGTAAAAATATTTAAATTATTTTATTATCTCTATCAGTGTAACATAGTCTAATTGAAGTGGTTAACTTTTTGGTTAGTTTTAACATTTTGTCGACTGCTTTTCAGGTTTCAGGTGTTAGAATTAATATTTTTTAATTCTGCGTGTGGGGTGTAGATTAGTTTTGGCTATTATACTCCTTAAATTTTGGAGTCATTTATCTTTTGGTGTTCCAAACTTCTTGATGTATTTGGTTAGCTTTATTAAGTGTTATTATGTGTCTTGTTTGTTTATCATCTTGACTGTGCCTTTTTAGATGATTCATGATTCCATTCTTTTAACAATTTTTTGGCCACCTGATTCAGTGAATGTTACTTATAGTTTCTGTTCAACCTGGTGCCAAAGATATTATAATGTAGATATGGAGATTCATTTTCTTGAGGTTATCATATGTATGTTTTCTTTTGCTGGTGGGTTCTTCTACTTTAAAATTTTCTCTTTATGTTCTGACAGACTCGTAATCAGTTCATTTGTCAAGAAAGCTTAAATTCTAATTAAATAATCAATTACTTTTTATAAAAAAATAAATTACTCCAAATGATAGAGTAATCAATTACTCATAATCAATTTAATTCAAAATGATAGAGAGAAATGCTTGAAAAACATAGACATCTAATTGGATTAGGTTTACTAATAATTTTAACCTTTGTACTTTATTGATATTCATGACAATTTAGTCCCGTTTGATTGTTAAAAAAAATATAAATAGGAATAGAAATTGGATTGAAAATGGAAATGAATTTGGATGGAATGAAATCTTAAACTCATGTATTGTGTTTAGTATAATATTAAAAAAAGAGTGAGAATGGGAATAAAGATTAATCAAATGACAATACTACCCTTATGAAAAAAAAATTAATTATTATTGTTAAAACATTATTTAAAAAATTAATATATTATGAAAATAATAAATTTTATTATTATTGAAAATTAATTATTGTTATGAAAACTAAAAAATTTATTAATAAAAATTAATTATGATTTTTAATTTTTTTTAAATTTTCCCCTTTACTGATATCTTCTTCCTCCCCATCTTAGATTCAACTTCATATTGTTCATCACACCTGTTCATTTTCTGTGTCTTTTAATCCTTCGTCGGTAAAGATTCGGTGCTCAGATCTCTGGTGACATGTGACGTTGACGAAGCAAATGGCATATCAACAAAGCAGCCATAAATCAACCATGAATTGCCATGAATCGACAAATCAGAAAGGGATGAGAGAGAGAAACGCAGACCATTAAATCGACTCTGAAATGGTAGCCATGAATCGACAAAGCAGAATGAAGGTGAAAGGCTGGATGGACGGCAACGAAACTGAATACAAAACCGGAGAAACCCTGGTGACGTATTCGAGAAGGAAAACAACAATGAAAAGGAAGATGACAAGATGATCCAGTGTTGAAGACTATGAAGAGAAGGAAGACGATGAGATGAAGGGGAAGAAATCGACCATAGAGAGCAAACGAGAGTAAGAGAATGAAATAAAAAAGAGGAGGTCATAATGGTCGTTTCATTATTCATTCCTAGAAATGTCATCCATTCCCTCCAGATGCAAAGGGATTGGCCAATCCCATATTAAAGGGAGTCTGATTCCTAAGGGAGTCACATTAGCTTGCCAAGTTGTACAACCAAACATAGGAATGGCCTCAAAATTTATTCCCAATCCCGTTCCCTTTTCATTAGATTATAGCAACCAAACAAAGCCATAGTTCTTTCTATTTCCCTCTATATAGTATATAATTAGTATTGCTTCTCCATAAAACGATGTAGACCTTGTTGAATAACGTTCCATTGACCTTTAATGGATCTATAGATGGATTGGTTTAAAGGACCTAATCCAAAGCAAATATGAACATGTCAATATGTTATTGTTAGTCAAATATGAATATTCAATTGTAAATTCAACCAATGGCAATTAGTTTGATCCTCGCTAATTTTGGGATAGGGAGTACTTTGTTTTGGAGGCTAATTGATACTTTTTTTGGCCCTTTCCTGTTTCCTGGACTAACAGCAGCTTCATTAAACAAGCAAAACATGCCCAACCACTGCGACTTAAAAAGGCTCGAATGTATTCTTAGAGAATAAGATAATAATAATAATAATAATATCAATAATATATTAATTCTACTTTCTATATTGATAATAATAACTTAACGTTTTAATTGGTTATATCCACTATTTTACTATTGTCACCCATTGTTTAATTTAAATGAAGATCATAAATTTATTTATCCTTCAACACTTGGGTTTGATATTAGGTAATGAAAACAAAGAGAAGAGGAAAAGAAAGAAAAAAAAAAAAAAAGGAAGAAAAGTAACGTGTAAGCGTGTGCACTGCATTTTATCTTAACAATGTAGTAATAGTAATGGAACTATAAACTAAAAAGCATAAGCAAAATTCAACATTCCTTGGCATTAATAACCAATAAGTGTATGTATAAGAATTTGTCCTTAATGCTCTCATCAAATTGTAGACTCTGGATGCTAAGTGTTTGCTCCCTCGAGTATTACGAACTTCGCATTTTGTTCTCATCAAATTGTGAGAGTTTTATATTCTGATGGCTTGGATTCCATGATACTTCCAGCATTACGGGATCAATGCCTAGATCCTTGTCGTGAGCGTTGCTTTCTAAGCTCCATTTTCTTCCTTTTTCCTCTTCTGTTGTTGTTTTATTATGTTAAAGTTAAGTCTATGCATAAATTTAAGTCTTTATGCAATGATTGATTGAGAGTTTTTAAATTTATTCTAAAATACTGAGTTTAACATGTTATTTTAGGTGAATAATTTTTGGAAAATGCAGGAATTTAAGAAATGCTCTACCTTTCCTCTTATTCTACAGAATATGGAAAAGAAAAAAAAAAAAAAAAGCTGGAAACCTTTACTGCTGAATTTGAAAGTGGTCAGATAGACATGATCCTACTATGATGGATAGCATATGTTAGATGAAAATTCTTGTTTTGTCATTGTTGGGATGATCGCAACAAATTTAAATAGAAATAGAGGCAAATCTTGCAATTTTCCATCAGCATTGGATGCTACAAATTGATTGAGTTTTCGACTAGCCAAAATGAATTCAAATGTGTAAGTTTGTAATTTTGTCAGTGCAGGTTTTATTGCACCATTACAATATTTAATTTTTAACATATTGCCTTTTTCATATGAAGCAAGATTATTCTTGATTGGGATGGATTTTTCCATCCCTAATCACCAGTTTTCTTGTAGTATATGCTTTACCTAAATTTCTTATAAGCTCCTAAAATTTTCAAATGTTCCAAAATAACCACTTTTGTAGCATGGAACATCTTGAAATGTTTATTTAACCTCGGGAAATTATGTCACATATTTATAGAATTACTTGAATCTACTATCCCTTTTTACTCCTATATTAATTTGATACATATTATGGATTATCATCTTGACTGCATCTCATTGTCTTGTTTTCCTTAAATTTCCCTTAAAGAAATTCCTAAAAGAATTTTAGGATGTTACAATAATTCTTTCATAATTCAGTATTGATGATCTCAACTTGACTCAATCAAATTCAATTTCTACAACCAAGAAGCACAACATGTTTTGTTTGATGTATTATCTCATTTTCTGTTATGTTGAAAAGAAACATACACAAAGTAGGTAAGGTCCACTTATAAGTCAATACTGATAATCTCAACTTGACCCAATCAAACTCAATTTCCACAAGTAAGAAGTGCAACAAGTTTTGTTAGATTTTAAAAAAGAGGAATTTTGATCCTCTCCTTTTCTATTATCTTTTTTTCTTGTTATGTCAAAAAGTACATATACATAATAGGTGAGGTCTACTGAAATGGTAAGTCTCACTTTAATATGTGAGCCCCACTTAAATAATGCATTTTTCTCATGCCTGTCTCTCTCTAATATAATCGAAAGAAAAAAGAGACAAAAAAGATGTTCCAAATCCCACAAGTAGGTCATGAATTTATTGGAGGCATATATAGATCAAGAATCGTATGAAGTTGTTACTAGCTATGGAAGACGCAATATAAAGTAAAAGAAGAAGAGTACAGTGGAGACAAAAGGAAAAACACAGAAAGGAATTGTCATACAATTTACTTTATTGCATTGTTTACTTCATCAACAACAATTAAATTGAAAGGGATATTTCTGTATTATATTTCAAATGTTCGGGAAGTTAAATAACATTTTTAAAACAATAATAGTTACTATGATTTACTCTTATTGTTAAATTACTTTTAAAATGTCACATAATACTTATGTGAAAAAATTTACGTTAAAATAATAAGTTGATCATTTAACTTTATTTATTATTTTAAAATGGTCTTTTAAATTTGAAGTATTTTGAAATAGTTCCTTAAATTTTAATCTTATTTCATAAAAAATCTTTAAAATCATTAGTAATTTTAACGGTATTGATTTTTTGACTACATAAACGCCCCTATATATATATATATATATATATATATATATATATTATATTTTAAATAATATTATAACATACAATCATTATTTTAAAAAATAAAAACATACAAAATTCATCGCTAATAATTATTTTCAATTTTCTCCCCTTCGGCTAGATTGTTGTTTACATATGGCAGATTCCCATCATTGAAGCTTTGAGTGCACTAGCCATAGCTTCCATCAAGGTCTGTGCAGTTATTTTAAAACTGAAAATTATGATAATTGATGTGTTCCTTTTGTGCATGTGTTTTATTTAAAATATACATAATGTGATTTTACATTATTATTTAAAATATAAACAAATATACACATAACATTCATATAATAAAAAAATTAACACCGCTAAAATAGTAATAACTTTTATTTAAATTTTTTTAATAAAATAAGATTAAAACTCAAAAGATCATTTTAAAACACTTTAAATTTAAGAAATCATTTTAAAAAAATAAATAAAGTTAGAGGATCAACTCATGATTTTAGTCAAAAGATTATTATACTAAATTTTGCTTCAAATTAAAACCAAATAATCTTTGTTACATATGATAATTATATTTTCATTGTAATTATTATATCATATGGAGTGGTTAATTAAATAGTAATTTATAAGAGGATCCTTGTACAAGTGACTGAGAATTTTATCACACCCGTTTTTCACAGTCACTACACATAAGCTCTTCTTTTGTACCAAAAGTCTAAAAACCAAAAAAAAGAAACCTAACTTACAAATTACAATTTTTCATCACCATATTATTGGCCTTTTAGATTATTAAAAAAATAAAATATAATATTGGTCATTCACTTTTAATTTTAATATTAATTTGGTCCTCCAAAGATCAAATTAATTAGTTGAAAGAACCAAATTAGTTCACTTTTTCATTTTGAAAGAATTATTTTAATATTTTTATTTTAGAAGACTAAACTGATTTTGAGGTTAAAAGTAAGGAAGCAAAAATTACATGCTTATTACTAATAATAGAATAAATGGATCCAAGCAGAAGTCATAAATAAGACTAGCGTAGGTGAAACAGAAAAGCCTAGAAAATGCGAGAAAGTATAAGAACCAAAAAAAGGCTTTGGAGAACCAAAAAGTATAAAATTACAATTAGTTACCAAAATTGGTAATTTCTTAAAATTTGATTTAACAATTACAAATAATTTAAAAACTTAATTCAGTGGTTGCTAATAAAATTACAGCACTTGCTATAAATACCATCTATTGCAAGGGATCTAAACTACACTTACATTATAGACTTGCTAGAAAAGTGCATCTTAAAACTCTTTTTCTCTATTTCCAGGTGTTTATTTAATATTAGTCATTGACTAAGTTCAGAAATGATACTCTTTTCTTTTGCTGGGCATGTGCAATTGCTGAGTTGGATTTTATTTAATTTGTGGGAGCACAGTTGGGTTTTTCATGTTATCTTGGTTTTCCATTGGATGTTTATACTGTGAAAAGCCCCCATAGGTTGGGTCTGATCAGAAATTCATCACAGAAAGTGGACCATTGGTGCACCAATTACACCAATTACACCATTGGAAGTTTATTTTCTTCAACATGGGGAAGAAGAACCATTAGTGTACCAATTACACTAGCTGTGAAGTTTTTTTACGTATTGTGTATTAATTAGAATTGTTCCAGATCTAGAATTGGGTAAACATTCTGTATTTTAAAGTTGCAAATATCTGTCTTAAAGGTTTTAACTTTTCTTTACCTTTTTTAAATTTTTTTCTGGTACTAATTAAGAGCCCTGTAGACTTTCATTTGAAGCTTGTATTTGTTCATTTCTTTTAATCAAGAAGGAACACATATTATATAACTTTCACTTCACAGTTGTGAATCTAAATTTTCACTGATTTAGACCTGTTTAATTTACCTGGCCCTTGAAGCAAATAAAGCAATGTCAAATATCTCCACTCATATAATAAGTCATGACACAAAATGAAAATGACAGAAACATGAATGTACATTAATCTGATGGGGGTTCCTCTTTTTAAATTCCTTCACATATTCCCACCTCACTATAATAGGATTCTCTTTTTCAAACTATGAGTCAAATTCTTCAGCCACATCATGTGGCAACTAGCAGTAATTTTCCTATCATTTTGCACTCCTCCCATAATGCTTCACTGATTTCGAGAAAAAGGGTTTTTAGCTTCTGTGTTTTTTTTTTTTTTTAGTGATTATATGATGTGGCATAGACACTATGTTCAACTCACTGATTCTACTCAGCTTTCATATGCTAGATCATCAGATAATGGCCACCTCAACACTGGAGATGAGTGGGGGACTGCAACAGAAATTCAAATAACTGAGGGACCAAACAAAAATAATGCAGGGAGTGAGGGACCAAAATAGGATTTTTGTCATTAAATTAGTATTGACTTTTACTTTAAAATATTATTATGAGATAAGATAGAAACTTAAAAGGGCCATTTTAAAACACTTCAAATCTAAAGAATCATTTTGAAACGATAAATAAAGTTAAAAGGACCAACTCATTAATTTAACAAAAAAATTGTGCTAAATTTTACTTCAAATTTAAAATAAAATAATCATTGTTAGGTAAAAAAAAATTATATTCATTGCAATTATTATGTCATATGGAGTGGTTAATTAAATAGTAACTTATAAGAGGATCCTTGTACAAGTGACACAGAATTTCATCACACCCGTTTTTCACAGTCTCTACACACAAGCTCTCCTTTTATACCGAAAGTCCAAAAACCAAAAGGAAAAAAGGGAACTTGCGAATTACAATTTTTCATCACCATATTATTGGCCATTTAGATTATTAAGAAATAAAATATGATTTTGGTCATTTACTTTTGATTTTAATATCCATTTGGTACTCCAAAGATCAAAATCATAAAGAACTATTTTAATAAATTTATTTTTAAAAGACTATACTGATTTTGAGGTTAAAAGTAAGGAACCAAACATTACACGCTTATTACTAATAATAAAATCAATGGATCCAAACAGAAGTCACAAATATGGCCAGCATAGTTGAAATAGAAAAGCCTAGAAAGTGCGAGAAAGTATAAGAACCAAAAAAAGGCTTTGGAGAGGAATGATACAAATTAAAGTGATGGCAATGGAAGCTCCTTCTAAGCCCCATTTAGGTCGTGGGCCCAGAATCAATACTCATTCTCATAGTCATAGCTGCAGCATTTGGTGATGTTTTGCTCACAATTTCAACTACGAAGAATAAAATTACAATTAGTTATCAAAATGGGTAATTTCTTAAACTTTGATATAACAGTTACAAATAATTTAAAATTTTAATTCAATGATTGCTAATAAATTTACAGCACTTGCTATAAATATCATCAATAGCAAGGGATCCAAACTTCACTAACATTATAGACTTGCTAGAAAAGTGCATCTTAAACTATTCTCCATGCTGTGTTTTTCTAGGTGTTTGTTTAATCTGTGGATTAAGGTTTTCTATTTCAAACTAAGATATGAGGGCATTTATTTCTAATCCTGCTTAGTAATGAATTTCGATATTAAAATGATATTAGTATGAACACTATTCTTAAGAGTTGAAGAGATTACAGTATTTTCTTGATTGTGAGCAATTTCATGTTAGAATAATTGTAAATTAGGCTTACATGTGGTATTAGAGCCTACTTTTCTAATTACCATTCACTCATTATTTGTTATATGGATGAACCCTAAATTAGTGATGGTTGGAGAAAAATTTAGAATTTTGTCATACAGATTGAAAATCAAAGATTTTGATTAATTAAATCATGATTTCATATATATTTCATGCTCAAATCTGGAAACTTGTACTAGCATGCTCATGTCTTGTAACAT
The DNA here is from genome assembly GCA_037074485.1 of Delonix regia. Lineage (NCBI taxonomy): Eukaryota > Viridiplantae > Streptophyta > Magnoliopsida > Fabales > Fabaceae > Delonix > Delonix regia. Next base: position 19,636,667 of record CM073460.1, read on the forward strand.
ATTATTTGAATTGATTTTCAAATAATGAAATTAGTATTTCAATATTTAAATCAAGGGCTTGAAATAGTGAATTGACTGTTCGAAAGTTAAATATGAAATAATAATATATGTGCCTGAAAATTGGTTTTAGGTGTTCAGAAATTGTTTTTAGTGACTCAGAAAGAAACTTTAAGATATTGAAAACTTGGATAAAAACTTTTAAGAAATAAGTTAAAAACAGTTAAACAAAGAAATGCATGAGCAATTTACCATAGTTTGGACTATCTCTGTCCTATGTCCAATCCCCTTCAATAATTAAAAAATTTTCACTATGATAAGGGTTTTAACATGGCAAACTCCAAACACTTACAATTTAAAGGTTTTAATATACTAACTCTTAATACAAGGTTTAAGATCCCTTCAAAGTTTACAACCTAGGTTTTCACTCAACTTGTCCCTAACTAATCTTCCACTTAAGAAAGATTTACCAATGCATTTTGATTAAAATAAGTTTATATATATATATATATATATATATATATTAAATGTACAGTAAATTATGAATGTTAAAATAATAATTTAGGGATCAAGATTTTACTGGGTACAAGAATTAATTAATTAGCCCATAGTTAGATGATATATATACTTTTTAAAACAGTCTTGGAATTTTTTTCAAGTTGTTATCTGATGATCTTGTATTTAAGATACTAGTAGAAATAACAATTTCCAATAAATATCAATGGTAATTAGTATTATATCACAATACTATTATTTTCTTTTTGATGACACACTATATAACACTCGGCAGGCCAAAAATTATTTTGATAGAAATGCCTTTTGCTTAAAAAGTTATATTCATCAAAATGCCCAAAGAAAGAAAATTGATATATTCTTGACACTTATACACATTCATATTAATAACAGTATATTAATATATATGTAAGGTGGAATTAAATTTTGAAATAAAAAATAAATGAGTAAAATGTCATTTTTGTCCATCATATATAGAGTATTTCTCAATTTGGTCTCTCACAAATAAAACCAATATTAATATCCTCTTTCATATTTTTAAATTAACATTTTTTTGAGGATCTTATTGATAAAAATGTTATTTGTGAATGACCAAATAGAAAAATATCCATATGTGAAGGACTAAGGTAAGAAGACATTTATGTGAGGAACTAAATTGAGAAGACGACTCTAAGAAAGATTAAATTGAAAATATCTTATATGTGAGAGGCTAAATTGAGAAAAATTCTTGAGTTTGTATTTTTAAAATTAACTTATTTTTGGAGGATATTATTGATAATAATTTTTTTTGTGAGGGATCAAATGAAGAAATGTACATATGTGAGGGATTAAATAGAGAAAACAATTCTATAAAAGGGATCAAATAGAAAAATATCTTATATGTGTGGGATCAAAGCGAGAAAAATTTAAATGAGTTAGTTTTTTTTTAAAAAATTAACTTTTTTTTTTAAGGATATTATTGATAATAATTTATTAGTGAAGGATCAAACAAAAAAATATTCATATGTGAGGAACTAAATTACAAAGACAATTCTTTGAGTGACTAAAGGAAGACAACTCAAATTGAAATTTACCTTATATGAAAGGGACTAAATTGAAAAACAAGATTTTATGAGTTTATATTTTTTAAATTAACTTATGTTTTAGGATATTCTTGATAAGTCTTTTATTTATGAGAGATCAAATAAGAATGTATATATGTGAGGCACTAAATTAAGAAAAAAATTCTATAAGGGATCAAATAGAAAAAGATCTTATATACAGAGGACCAAATTAAGAAAAAAATTTATGAGTTCATATATTCTTGAAAGAAATCATTTTTGTAGGTCATTATTGATAGCAACTTTATTTGTGAGGAATTAAATGAAAAATTGTACATGTTAATACAATCATGCTTAATTAGGCTAAGAAAAGTTAGATTAGTAATACGACAAAATAAAGAGTGGTTTATTAGAGTTGATTGTATAAGCTAATACTATTCAATCAGGGATAGATCCAAGAGGGCGTGAGAAAGGGGCAGTTATCTCCTTTAGATTTCTATAATTTTAATTTTTATATGTAATTTTATTTTATATTTTTAAGTTGATTTTTCTTTAATTTATATGAGTTCACCTTACAAATATTTGCCTCCATTGATTCAAATCTTTGATATGAAAACTTTTAACTCCATTATAATCAAATTATGGATCTGTCTCTGAATCCAATGTATGTACCAAATACATGATAAAAGTGGACTGTATTATATAAACTTATACAATCCAATCTTATACATTAGGCTAAACTGACTCTTACCATAAATTTTGCAATATTTATTTTGTACTATTAAAAATATAATTAAATAATCTAGATTTACGAATAACAAATATGACCACACATTTATAATGATTTAGACCATTAAATTTTTATCTATGATGCAAAACAAATGTGCATTAATAATATTACTGCAAGTGATCCATTTCATAACAAACCAGCTAAACTGAAAAGGAGGAGGATGGGCGGTTTGTAGTTTCTGATCCTTTATCAAATGATACTGATGATGGTCTCCTCATCTTCTTGTTATATCCTTAGATCTTTGTTTGTTTCATTGTGCTATAATGCAACAGAGTAATTGCTTCTGTTTGCTTCATCGTTTTGGTAGGCCTTCCACAGACGAAATGCAGCTGTTGGTCCAGCTTTAGAAGGAAATTAAGAGAAAATTGAATGCAACGCGTGAAGGCATAAGATGTGGCATGGTTACAAGAGAAACGATCCAAATCTATTGAATATCATAGCTTCTTAAAGCCGTTTCTATTTCCGAGCAAAGCATATTTCATCCCATCAACAAAGATTGAGGTGGGGAGTCATATAACTTCACATGATAAGATGTTTGAAGTCCTTCTTTTTAATAATAATAAAAAAATGACGCTATATGAATGAAAGTAAAAATTTGTCTTCGTATTTTTATATTTTAATATATTTTAGAAAACTAATACTTATTTACAAAAAAAAAAAAAAAGGGATAGTTGTAGACCAAAAGGACTGTGCATTACTCTGTCATGCATATAAAAGCATTAAGGAGTCCATTTACACAATTGATGTGTCCTTACTGGCATGTCAATTCACTTTTTATTTTTTTGTTATCTAAATTTTTGTATACTTCTTAAAAAATAAATTTAGTGAAGTTAAAATTTTATATGTGAGTGAATTTAATAAAATCATTAAATAAAACTTGAATAATTTAAAATTTGAAAAAAAGTTAAAAATTATTTAATATTTATTAAAAATTTAAATCATTGATGTTCTTAAATGCAATGAATGTAAAGAACAGTCCACTGCTGTAAAAGAATTACAGCCGCCTATGCCATGAGTTAATCATAGTCGTCCACTGCATCTAACGTCTCTCATGATGCCACGGGGCTTTTTTCCCTTTCAAATGGCTTGAACGACGAGGCAAGTGTTTTTTCAGTTTCAAAGTTTTCCCCCAGGATAGCATCTTCTTACCAAACTGGTGAGCGGAATGTCAAACTTCATCCTTCCCAATCCCCCTGGTATCAGTCGAGCTTCTTCCTCCAAATGTCGCCCCCTTCGTTTTGATCTTCCTTCCAAGTCGTCTGCAGAAACCCACTTTTGTCTGGTCTTACATTATCCGTGTCCCAAGTCGCCTCTACAACATCCAAACACTACCACTCCCCTCAATTCTACAGAGAAAAATAATAAAACCCACACCTACTTCCACTTCTGTCTTCTGCATCAAAAATGTCTCTCTCTCTCTCTCTCTCTCTCTCATTTTATCTTCAAAAGAATTTTTAGAGCCTTCATATAGAATCATACCAGAGAATTTTCAGAGCCTTCAAGTAAGGATTTGATCAAAGTAAAGTGGAAGTGGAGAGGATCAGAAACTATTCACCAGTCACCACCTCTTCTCCATGTTGATATTTGATCAAATTCCAAAGAAAAAAAAAAAAACTCTTTCTGCATCAAAGGAAGAGCTAAATCCACTGCCAGCTACTACACAAGCAAGAGATAACTCTAATTATATTAAAAGGGTACAAAAATTCTTAACTATGTGATTCGGACCGTTGGTGAACAGGCCAGACCAAACACTTTTGGGGATTCAAGGTCTACACCAGAAAACCAAGAGACAAAGAAATAGAGAGTTCTTTATGGCAACGTGGCAACATAGGAAGCGTTAGATGTAGCATACGATTAACTTATGGCACAGCTGCTGTAACTCATCCTTACACCAGTAAATCCACTAGGGTGAAAAGTTGAAATCTGGTGCTGTACAGCACCATATGCCAAGCATTATCATAATTAGTGAGGATAATACGATGTTATTCTAAATCTAAACAATGCCCAACAAATAGTACTGTACCGAATCCCAACTCCTCTAATGAATGTAAAGTAAAAATAGAAAAGTTCTGACATGTCTTTCGTCATCACTGGGAAATTATATTTTAAAATGATAAGTAATAATATATCTCACATTCAACACAATCTCATCTATAAATAATATATCTCAACAACTAAAATTGCCCAAAATTCCCAAATACAGAATGAGTTCACTTCTTTTCAACCCAGCTCTTAAATTATCACCTCATCGCTCCTCCCCTATATTGTCTTTAGATGCTTCTTTTCAATTGCTAATATCTTGCAGACAAGTACTCTAATTTCCAGTTAACATGTAATACTGCCCATCCATAATCAAACACAACTTCCATGAAATGCATGTGCTTTTAATAGCCAAAAGTAGAAAATATGAATATGTTTAACCAAAGACCCAAAGGAGGCTCAAACAGGCCATCCTCGCTATACAACAATATCCACATGGCAAAACAAGTTTTATAAGCAGACATCTTCACCCAAGTTTACAAGATATTATAACATGTCTAGTGCATACTACGAAAAATTCCATGCAAGTAACCACCAGCCATTACAAGTGACACAAGCGACACAACACCTGCTGGAAACACTTTCCCTGTTCTCTGGAAACGAGAGCCCATCACCCCAACAAGTGCACCAGAGATACCTGGATAGTAGAATTCAGATATGAACGCAGAGCATACATAATAGTTTTAAGTTTGTACATACAATAGCGTCAGCAGCAATAACTATATAAGCACTCCTCTATGCGAAAAACTTGAGTAAAACTTCCCTTTGAGTTTTGATAAAGTTATATAGACCTTTTGTCTATTTTCTAAATATACATTGACCACCTCTGAAATAAAAGGTTATCCAACACTTTAGTCCAATTTTAAAATTTTTTTAATCAAAATATCCTCCATTAACTTAAGTACATTTATAATAGAGGGTATTCTAGTTTAAAAAACTTACAATTGGGTTAAAGTGTAAAGTAACATTTTATTTCAAGGAAGGTTCGTGTATATTTTGAAAAAAAAAAAAAAAGATTTTATGGTTTAAAGGTCTGAATAAATTCAATAAAACTCAAGGGAGGCCCATTAATTCACTCTATAAATTTTAAATTGCGTATTACTCCCGTAATTTGCATATAGCATTCATATTCTTATGGAAAATTTTGATGCTGACGAGCATTTACTAGCAAATAAATATTTTATATAATATGTTATACTGATCTATCATGGAAACTTTTCTCTATAACCACTTTTATATATTGTAACTTATGATTTTCAACTCTGTACATGCCATGCTTGTATCTATAGAGCTGTAAGCCACATTTATCCATGACAGTGGTTGTCACCACAGCCACCATCGAATGTCAAGGCATAATTAAAACAGCATAGATATATACATAAAAGAAAGTGCACCATCAAAGGTGATCCAGGGCTTAAAACAAACGGAAATTTCTTCATACATAAGTATGGTTAAAAAATAATTAACTCCTAAACATTTTTAATGCATCCTTCTTGAAAAAATTTCTTGTTTTATATTAATAGATAAGGCACTAATGGTACTGGAACAAGATAAGACAGATTCTTAGCATGAACCTCAACTAACATTTCAACAGCATATGCAGTGTAGTGTATTCATGCGCAAACTGATCACTTACCCAGACCCACAGATGATGCAAAAACAGGTCTTACAGGCAGCTCGGTATAAACATAATACAGCAAAGAGGCAGATAATCCTCCTGCCAACAGGGACTTCTGGCTGCCACTTTTCAAATAGCCCATTACACCACCCACTGCCAAAACCAAAATCAACAAGATTATTATACAGATATGTCGTACCTAATGCAAGAGCTGTCTAGTCACAAACTGCACAAATTAACTGTTAGAGATGACACATAAAGGAAGCCAATTGAGACCATTGCTCACACCGACATGCTTTTTTTAATTGAACTCAAGTGGTATCAGGAAAATGCTAGACAGATAACCCATTTACCCCCCTTCATTTTTTTCACTTCCAGATTTACATACTCAGTCAAAAATTAAGTCTCTGGTTCATTAACAGAAATGAAAACCCAAAAATTATAATCGTTCCCTACAGAGTGGGAATAGGAAAGGGCACAAGTCTTAGGCGTTACCTCCAAGCAGCACAGCATAGCCTAAAGTAAATTTCTGAGACGTAGACATAGCCATCTTCTGATCTCCGTCCAATTCCCCCTCGCCCTTGTTACGGTCACTTCCTCCTCCGTTACTGTCACCAAGTCCGTTCCGACACCGCCACCACTATATAAATCGGCTTGATCAACGTCAACAGGAGTGACAGTGGATTCCTTGGAGTAAGAAGATACAACCCTACCGTACAAGTGTTGATGCGGAGTAAGACGCGTCTGATACAATCAGTCCCTCAAGTAATTGAAACCGAGAAGTAGTGGGGACGAGAGATCAGAGGAAGATACTAGGCCTTGAAATTGAGAGCTACAGAAACACCAAATGCTGCCCATGGGACGGAGTAATGATTCTGGGCCCAACACCAAAATGGGGCTGACAAGGAGCTTCGAGTGCCATATCTTCCATCACTTTTGAATCGTTCTTCTCCTTAGGCCTATTTTGGTTCTTACACGTGCAGGCCCTATTTGCAACTAGTGTTTGGACCCATTTATTTATCATTAGTAATTTAAAGGAACAAATTTGCATATAGTTTTTTTTTTATATTTTTGTTATGTTATTTTTTAATTGAAATATAATAAGTGTATAATTTTTTAATTTTATCCCTATATATATATATATATATGATTATTTCATATAATTATATTATTTTTAAATTAAATTATATATTATAATTAGTTAACTGTACACTTGTTATGTTTTAATTGAAGAATAATATGACAAAAATATGAAGAATTGCATAAAAATCTAAATCTAGTTTATAAGTCCATGAGTATGGTGATTAAAAAATTGTAATTTCTAAGTTAGATATTTTTTTTCTTTAGTTTTGATATTTGGTATAAAAGGAGACCTTGTGTGTTAGACACTGTGAAAGAGGGTGAGATAAAATTCTAACTAATCTAAGGATCCTCTTGTAAGTTACTATCAAATTAACCACCTGGAATAATACAATAATTACAATGTATATATAATTATTTTATGTAACAAGGGTTATTTGCTTTAAAATTTTATGTGACACTTTAAAAATAATTTAACAATAAAAGTAAATTTACTAACTATTCTTGTTTAAAAAATGTCATTTAACTTGGTTCACATTTGATATATATTATAGAAATGCCCCTTTCAATTTGGTTGTTGTTTACGAAGTTAACTTTTTGCACAATATTAAACTTTGATTTTATTCCAAGTATGATGCTAAAAACAATTAAGTTAATGTTAAGCTCCACTAGAAAGCCGTAGTCTAAAATGCAGGTAAGCTTAAGCTACGGCTTTCAGTGGATTACGACTATGAATATTGCTTAAAAATTGTTGATATAAAATTCTCTAGTATTTATTTCAATGAACTTTTAATTATGTCAAACAATGTTTGAATATTTCAATTGGCCCATATTACAAATACTTGCGAACATCTATTATTGAGCCAAAGAAGTTTGTAATTTGGCCCAATTGATATTGGGCCAAATGGGCTTAAAAATTATTGAGTTGGAGTTGACTGAGTTCGTGTATAATCCTTTAAAATTAGTTAAATTGAATTAATTAGAAGAAAACTAAGTTAGGCTAAAACAAAGTCACATGCTATACAAGTCTAAAAATTGAAAATACTCATATTTCATCTATCACATGTGCAGACAAGATTTAATTTATGCATCTGTACAAAAAAACAAAAAACGAATACGTTGTCTTCAGCGAAAATGAGTTTATCGTTCTGTCAGCTACCACCTATAGAAAGTTGTTATTTCTACATCCGACCAATGAACTTCCTCCACCTTTTTGCGGCAACAAAATTTGTTGTCACAATTACGTAACTAAGTTACACTCACTTTTAGGGAGCTACGTAGTTATATTGCTATAACAAAGTCACACTCACTTTGACATAGTTATATTGTTATACTATTTACATACCTCAGCAAAATGCCGATTCTAGCAAGTGATTTATAAATAAAACTCATAATTTTAAAGGGCTAATTTACCCCTCTTCGCCTTTTTTTAAACTAACAAAAATTATCCAAACAAGAAACTTTAAGAAATATATTTTCAACTCGATTGATTGATTAAGAATGAACATAAATGCCATTTTTTTTTAAGGAAAACAGAACACTATTAAAAACTGGAAATGAAAAGTTTAACGCCCGCTCTTTTGGCTTGTACGTTGTCCTTAGCCATCAAGGTCCTTGACTAATCACATTCAACGATAAGCTAAACTATTAATTTTCGTCTGCTAAGTAACCAATTGTGATATCTACTAACCTCAATACTTTAGGATATATTTGAATGGATGGTTAAGGAGAAAGTGACAAATAGTAAAATTATTAAAATAAGTTGAATTTATATTTAATTTTTTTTAGGTAGAATGAAATGACAAAAGAGAGACACTAAAATCCTTTTTTGTTATTTAAAACTCTAATTTTATTATCCTTCCAAATTGGATTTGAAAGTCAAAGATAGAATGGAGTGATCAAACAAATTAAATTACTAACATATCCTTATCTTGTGAATTATAATTATTGTTATATCCAAGTGAGACCTTTTGCCATCATTATCACTATTATTATTATTATTATTATTATTATTATTATTATTATTATTATTTGTATAATTTTTAAGATCGGGATTAATGAATCAATATTTTTGCTATCTTTTAGTTCACTTACATTGCAATAGCTAACCTAATTAAAAGTATAGCAAATATATAATTTTTAGTGACAAATTTAATAATAAAATTCTATAAAAGTCTTTCAAACTCCATTTAAAAAAAATTTCATGAACTCATTGCTGCAAAAAAAAAAAAAAAAATCTCACTCTTTCACAATCACAATCATGTATCATGAATTTAATAATACAAATATTATTAATCATGTGTTTATTTTATAAAGACAATATTAGAAAAATAACTTATGAGTAATTCCATTCTATTAATTTTATTGTAACTTTTAAACAAAAGTTGAAAAAATTTCTCTCATTAAAACTCTCAAATAGTATTAACCCCAACTCTTCCATTTTATATCATTTAATTAATGACCATTCTATTTCATTTTTTAAAAAACTCTCAAACATAGCCTTTGTTTCTAACACTTTGCCCGCTCAATAAAAATAAAATTACGTATACAAATTAAAATTCTAATTAGTTCAAGGGTGAATCCATTCATCCATACAAGATAGGTCAACCCACCACGCGACATTCAAAATTGGGTTGGAATCATAAAAATTAATTGTGTTTTCTAAATATTAAAAGCTTTTCGCTAAAAGTACTTATTAAGGAGTATTTATTGCACACACTAACACTAATACTAATAATTTTTTTTTCATTACTTTTTATAAAATCTAATTAATAGTTTCTTTAGTTTTGTTTTTTTTCATAAAATTTCATTTATAATTGTTAGTTTTAAAATAAGCAAAAATTACTGTTTTTAAAAAAATTAAGAATAATATGAAGATACTACAATTAGAACTATATAGATATAAAAATTGCTAGAGATTAATTATAAATTTTAAAAAATAAAAAAATTAATGACGTCTTTTCACAAATATAAAAGATGGTATTATCCTAAACCAAAATTAAAGAAAATAGTAATTAGATGTGATAAAAAATAATAATTATTAGTATCAATACATACAATAAAGGTTCATTAATCGAACACGAAAAGCTAATTATATCTTGGCAAATCGCCAGCTAGCTAAAAGCTAAACAATTTGCAAACCAAAATAATGCTCGATGGACTTCTCCAAAATTCAGCTTCGACGATGCTACAAGAAAAAGTACATTCTCATTCATAACCTCCAGTTAGCTATGAATAACCAATTAAATAATGATCCCTACTATTTATTTAATAGCAAAAATGACAGGCAGCACTAACAACAAGACACCACTACATTTATCAACCTTGATATTTAGCGCCAATTACAATGTCTTTCCAATCTTAAAAAAAATAACAATCAAACACTCTAATTTATCATTTTCATTAATGTGGTAAGCTCTCAACTGTTTAAATTTGGTATTTTAATAATTTTATACAGTTAAAGATTTTAAATTTGGGCTCTTGGGACTTGTTGCACTAGGGTTTATAGATTAGGAAATTATTGCTATTATTTAGAGTGTAGAGGACATTATAATTGAAGGCAATTATCAAAGCAAGTAAATGCAGTTTTAAAAAAGTGATCGATATTGAAACAATTCCTAAACTAAATGACGGGAATGACTATGAAATTGTGACAGTAATGGTAGTAGTGGCGATTGAAGATTGCAAAGGTGAATGAAGATTTGCAGGTTACTTCTATTTTTAGTGCAGAAAGATCTTTTCTTTGGTTATAGAGGTCACTTGTGGGGGGTTTAGAAGGCTCGGACTTGGGCGCCAATTGGGAAACTAGAGAGGAAAGCGATGGCGAGGGAAAGGGCAATGGAATTGATGAAGAGGCCGTTTGGTAGATTGGTTTTGTCATTCCATGGGCGAGCTGTCTCCTGATATCTGTAAAAGAGAGGTTTCCATTACAAGCGTAATGGAATAATACGACATTCTAAGGAATGATTTGCTAGTTTACTTTTGCAGACATTCCATGACAGGTAAGAAAAATTTCAATAAGGGGGTACTGTGATATTTTCCACCCAGTATCATTTTCACTTTTATTTTTATCTCCATCGTGTTAAATTAATTTTAGTAAGTTTATTCACATTTTTATTTTCAACACACTAAATAAATTTTAAGTTCAAAACTTATTTTTTTATTCTATTTTATTCTCATTTTCATTTATATTTCTTTTTTGCCAGAATCCTCCACTGCATACTTAACAGGACCTTAGAAGTGGAAGATTTAGAAGCAAAAACGGAAGCAGTTGCACTTAAACCTAAAACACTAGGACATGATGTTAAAGACTCAAAACCAAACAATTTTCTTATTATTCTTTGCTATGAGAAGGTGTCAAAATCATTAATCTTTTGAGAATTCCAACGTGATGGCCTCGACAGTTATTAAAATGGTTAAAATGCTCTATTCTTAATGTCCAAGCCGTTGGTAGTGTAAAAATCAAATTGAATTACGATAGTGAAAAAGTGTGAACCCCATACTAAGTTGGAGACCTTTATTAATTTTTGTTTTTTTTTTTAATTTAATTGGATTAGTATACCACTATCAACTGCCACATTGATATATTATTAATTATTTGTTAATATTTTATTGTTGAGATCAATCGTATACTGATTTGTTGCATAGTTTCAATTTAACTATGAAGTGCATCGTTGGCATTAGAGGAACCATCGTAGAGTATCTAAATCATAGCTTATATAAGCGGCAGCAAAAACACCTTTAAAATTTATTTTATCTCAATATGTTATTTCTCACTATACTAATTATCCTTTCTATTTATGTTTTGGCCCCCACATCGTGTACTTATATAAAATACTAAGAAAATGTCAAATATTAAAATTACTACACATGAATTGAATAATTCAATACACCGACAATAGCTGAAATTGAAGGAACAAAGGTATTAATAGTCTATCTCTTTCGTATCTATTTCTAGTTTGCAACTCTCTCTTTAATTACTTAACAGGTTCGGGATGGGACCAATGCAAAAAGCAAAAAACTTAAGGCCGGGAAATATAGTTTAAGTAAAGATTAGCCAATACACCGACAATAACAAAGGTATGATATAGGATTGCTATCCACGGAATATTAATAATTTTTAATGATTTAGCATAAAATATTAAAGATTATTCATACAAAAGAAAAATAAATTATGAACATTAAATATTTAAAATTAATATAGATTATTTGCATATTTCAATACACTGACAATAATCGAGATTTAAATTCTAAATAACACAACTAATTTATTAAAGGAAGAAGAGAATAATTAGTGGATTATCTCTTCTACAATTTCAATTACGATTTTTGTATGTTTTGATGCAAACATATAGTCATATTTAATCATAATAAATTATTGATTGAAGATTTGCTAATTTAGATTTATATTAAATTAATATCTAAATCATCAAATCTCCATCCAACAACTCATTGTAATAAAACATGACTTTATATTTTTAACGCCAGTCTAAATTGCCTATTGCAACGCTTTCCCTTTGTTAAACTTTAGGTCAGGGAAATTTATTTTGACATACTTACTTAGATTTATATGTCTTCATAAACTGAACAAGTTGGCCTATGTAGTGCTCTTGATGCAGCTTCCTATCTCCAACAATAGCTGCTGCCTCCCTTGCACGAACCCTCATTGGTTCTCCCTCTTCCAAAACCATAGCTATTTTCAAAGCCTTGGCTATGTCATCTCTACTGTACGATCCATCATCAGCTCTGTCTATCTCCATAGCCAAACCCTTCTCTACCAGTAACCTAGCATTCAGACCCTGATCGATTATAAATGGCAGAAGCACAAGGCAATGCCCAAATTGCAAAGTCTCTATCGCAGAGCCCCATCCAGAGTGAAATAGCGAACCCCCAACTGATGGATGGCCTAGAATATCCAGTTGTGGCGCCCAACCCATGTTCACCACCCCTCTTCCTCTTGTTCGTGTACTAAACCCCAGTGGAAGAGTTTCTGCATCATCATTAGCCCAATCAGGTTTTCGCAGAGTCCATAGAAATGGCAGTTCTGAAAGCTCTAACCCATAAGCTATCTCATGAATCTGGTCCTTGCTAAGCTTGCATTCACTGCCAAATCCGACGAACACGACCGACCTAGGCTTTTGTTCATCCAGCCACTTGAAAGTATGTTTCCAAGGTTCATCAGTGAATTCCTTCTTTTCAGGCTTCTCTGGTGTGAGTAAACCCGTTGGTATTACTGGCTTCCCAAGAAGCTTTGTAAGCAATTCCAAATAAGGGCCTTCGAACTCACTGCACGTCCTTGGAGCAAATGCTTGGCAATTCTTCATGATCTTTCCAAGGCGTTGTGCGAGAGAGAACGGAGTGCCACTGTTATTTGGACCATAAAAGGCGTTAAAGTAGTCAATAGCCTCATGCTTCTTGTATGCCACTGAGGAAGGAAAATCAACCCAAGGTGGTGGTGACGTTAGAGATTCCACTGACGGCCTAACTCTCACTCGAGCTTCCCCAGTAAGATATTCTGGAGGGCCAGTGTACACTGATGTAGCAGCAGACATTACACTAAAGAGCATAACTGGGATTCCTAGTTCTTGGGCAAGATCTATTACCCAATGAGGACTGAAATCAGTGATTATCCAATCTGGAGATTCATCTACTACGAGTTTTTGAAACTGATCTCGGAGGAGATCATATGCCCTACTCAGTTCTGGCATTTTCTCAAATGGGATGTCTATTGTGGCCTCTGCGCCTTTTGGTAGGTCTACATTTTCTGGAAATGGCAAACCCACAAGAGTTATCAGAGAGGCTAAACTTGAAGGCACATTGGGAAGCCTTTCAATGATCTTTGGGGTAGACACAAAGGAGACACGGACTCCAGATTTGGCTAAGGCAATGGAAAGTTGAAAGAATGGCATTATGTGGCCAAAGGCAGAATATGGAAGCATCACGACATGAAGTTCTGCAGCCATTTTCTTCTTCTGCTTACTTGCCAAGAACTCTGTTGCTGACTCTTGAGGCTTGCTGATTGTATGTAGATGGTTTGTAGTTTAGACGTATTGATTGATTAGTTGTGGCAGGTAACGTTTTAAATGATAATTTATATCCCGTCAGTTATTTCAAAACTGAGCTACCCAAAAACTAATGCAAGCAAAGTAGAAAAATAAATAAATAATTGTTTAACAGTGGCAGTGTGTCTATGGGTTGTTGCTGAACATTAAATTTGTTAGGTACCAGCAGAGAACTGAATTCTGCATCAAGACAAGGAAAGCATTAATTTTTATTTTTATTGCGGTTATGTCAAAATTGTTTGTGATTTTCTGATCTATGCTCATATGCAAATGGCCTAGGACTCAGACACAAGCACGTGAGTTTAAATTATAAAGTTAATAGTTTTATTACATTAATTAATTTATCATAAAGAGAATGTCTTCATTATTATTCTCTGTTTTTTTTGTCTGAGGGATATTCAGCACCCTTTAATAGTTTATTTCTGGTAAAATCAATGGTCGATGACAGTGATGTAAGGAGCATGGATCATATGCCCTAGGGTTGTAGTAAAATAATAGTTATTGGAATAATATTTAATGGCTTTTATTTTAGTATTTTGTTTATTAAAAAGTATTTTTTTTCGAAACATAAATTATTGAATCATAATGACTCAAAATTTGCTGCAAATTCTGCAACTAGTAATCGTGATCTAAGAAGAATTTTTTTCTTATCAGTGCACCTCCTTAGACCTACCAAGTAGGTAGCCTATTACTCCACAAGGGTTGGGATCTATTGCTTCTATTACATGGTGCTGAGTAATTTTAGTCGCTAGATTTAAAGTGAGATTATACTATTTTCATCAATTATTTTAATTTATCAAGTTGGAGATTCTTTTAAGGATTTTTTCAATTAAATAAATAACATTTTACGTCATTGTTTCATTTACCAGCTGCATCAAATATATTTTGTCCTGTAAAATTTTTTTGACTCAAAATATTATTATTATTTTACGAAAAGTATAGAGAATCCATCCCAGCATCTAGGTGCACGTGTCAACCATTCCCATCTCCAATTTCAATCCCTCCCATTTACTCACCGGTGACTGCCATGTCATTAAACTTATAAGTTTATTATCTAAGTTTATAAATTTATTATTGTACATCAAAAAAATAAATTAACTTATTATAAATTCAGACTTAATATAAAACTTAGATAAATTCATGAGTTAACTTATCAAATTGATTGAATTTACGATTTTAATATATCAACTAACTTGTAAAATTAATAATATAATAATTTAAATTTAAAACTAAATAAAATATTAACAACTTCTTTTTTATAAAATTTTTATAATTTATTTTATTACCAGTTACTTTCTTTCTTAGGTATGTTACTTGGTGCTACTCCAGAGACCTACCAAGCAGGGAGAACAGATCCTCGCACTTTCGGAAGCAATTTGGATCCTTTGCATTTCAAAATTCAAATTCGTTATATTTAAGAATATTTGAATTGTTAACTTTTTATTAAATGATTTGGATTTCAATAATTATTAAATAGTTTTTAATAATTTTTTAAAATTTTAATCGTTAAATTTTTATTCAATAATTTAAGTTTTATTAAATTTATTTATATTTAAATTTTTAACTTTAACAAATTCATTTATTTTCTTTCAGGGGAGGGGATCCATTTTTCTGGAGGAGATTCATCTAGAGCCTTTGAATTTAGATTTAAAAGATTTAAAATTTTCAAAAAATATAAAAAAAAAAGCAAGTAATTTTTTTAAAAAGATATATTAATATTTTAGATTTTTTTATTTATGTTAATATTTTTATTGAATAAAAAAAGAATTTTTTTTATACATAATGATATTTTATTAAAAACAAATTGATAGAATTACACTGCAAGTGTGTAAAATAGACGGTTAAAAACTAATTCAGTCTTTTTTTTAATATAATATTATTTTATATTAAAATTTTAAAATATCAATATATTTTATTTTTAAAAATAATTATTTTTTATTTTAAAATTTTTTTTAAATCTTTTGAATCTGGAGCCATTAAATTTTTTGGGTTTTTTCAATTAAATAACTAACATTTTACGTCAGTGTTTTATTTACTTCTTTGTCCCGTTGGATCACACAGATAAATTTTTTTGACTCCAAAAATTATAATTATTTTTGAAAATGTACCGAGAATCCATCCCAACGTGTAGGTGCACGTGTCACCTACCCATTTCTAATTTCAATCCCTCACATTTGCTCCCCACGAAAGTCGTAGTTTTTAGTAAACGAAAACGTTTCATTCCGATACTTTTTTTTTACACAAAGAAAGTCTAGACCTACCTCAAATGGAACGTGGCGCACAACAGACCAGGCGATTGAGTGAACGGCTTAGATGAGTCGCACAGTATGCATGTTGTGGAGGAAAGGACAGCATCCAATTTGGATCCTCGTTTCATCGTTGGAATACGAGGATATATATATATATATATATATATATTTATCATGAGATAAAAAATTAATAATTTAAATTTATATTAAAATAATGTAATTCGTTATAGTCATATTTTTAATTTATAAATATAAATTATTAATTTTTTTTTGTAATAATCTATTATAATGAAATATGACCTTATATTTTAATCACAGCATTCCAAATTAAACAGCATCTACTCCGAATTTTTTTTGCCATATCATATTCATAATTGTACTGGGTATTGTGCACCATCTGAAAATAAAAACAATAGAAACATTAGTATGATTAAAAATTTTTAAAACTTATGACTAAAAGCAGATGGCAGGTTTAATTACTTATCAGTATTTATTAGATTTTTTAGTTTTTTAAACTGTGATTTGAATGCAACTATGTCAACTGCAAAATACAATTAAATTAATAATAATAATTAGATCAAATTTTAAATCGCTTTCAGATGTCTTTACTAAATTTTTGAAAGTTATATAATTTTTAAAAATGATCAATTTTAGTTTTTAAATTTCAAACACTAATCATTGAATGCAATTAATTTGGTCATTGTTGAACATTAAATTCTCTTTGGTCCATTTGAACGTATTAATTAAAATTCTCCATAGTGACAAACGCATTAAATTTTGTTGTTTCATCGATTAACGGAATACAGCTCATATAGAAATAACAACCTGTGACTCTGACACAATTATGTGCTTCTCAATTATGATAGTTTTTATTACATTCATGCCCTAAGGCTAGTTTGAGATATCGTGCAAGGATTTATGGAATGGGACCCATTAATATAAAGTTTCATAGAAATTTAATAGAAGGCTTGATGTAGCTTTATATTATATTATATTATATAAAAATAATATTATTACTAATATTCCAAAAGTTTACGATGAATAAGATTTATTCTAACATGCGAACTGTTATACCTCAGAGTACATTTCTTTTCCAAAGGAAGACATTCTGTTCTAAAAAAAAAATCAGTGTTTAGTATTAACATCTTGAACTTTTAAATAAAATTCATTATTTTTATACTAATTTTTTGGTATTTAGTTCAACTTTTAAAAGCATGAAATTGATTAATTTAAAATTAAATATTGTTGGATCTATTATTTTTTATATACAAGATAAGGATCGAACTAGAAACATTCTTTAAAAGATACTGAACTTCTTGTCACTCGGGTCAATATCTATTGGTATAAAATTTATTATTTTAGTATATAATTTAATGTAATGTCAAGTAGTTTTTCCACAGGATGTCATCTAGTAGAAGAAAAATAGACTTTATAAGTGGGGGTCAAATTTCTTTTATATTAAATAAAGTTGTTTAATTTTTTATTTTTTTGATAAGATGGTCTACTATATATAAGAAATGATACAAAGTATTAATGCGGGGTATTATAATATTTTCTTCGAAATGATTAAAAAATAGAAACAAAATTTTTTTAACCCCATTCTATTTATTATTTCGATCAATAAGAGAGAGGAGAAAACATATTATTTAAGAAAAAAATTAAAAATAAAAATCTTCTCTGAAGGACAATTAATAATATTTTTAAATTTTTATAATAATAATAATAAAAAAAATTTAAGGTGATTATGGTAATAATACACCTATTTGCTATTTGCTATGGGAAGATTGCTTTTTTATTTTTTTTTTTATTTTTTGCTCTTTTTTTTTCTCCTTTCAATCTCAAATACTTGTTGAAAAAAATTTTTGGCAACGACTAGAAGGTGGAAGCTGAGGCACTTACATATGGATGCAGCGTACTAAACCGGCGCTGCCACTAAGTACCTTTATAATGTTGCAAAATGCATATTTTAGCATAAAACTAGTTAATTTCTTTTCACAATGCACGAGTTTGATAAAAAAAATCAGTTTATATTAATAAATTTTAAATGATCGATCTTTACAAGTTTTAGTAAAAAAATAAATTTAATAATATAGTGTAATATAAAGAAAACATAATGAACAAAATAAAATCTATAAAATTGTTATGTGAAATCAATAAAAGAAAAATGTCGATAATAAAGTCATTTAGAGAGCACTATCATAACCCATTCAACCATATATTATTTTATCTTACTTTAAATTTTGACTTTGTCAAGTTATACTTATAGTCCCTTTTTAGAAGATTTAAAATATAGTTAATTAATTTATTTATTATTTTTCTTGTTGACTTAAAAAAGTTTGAATTTTTAAAAAATTTCCAACTTAAAAAGCAGTTAATCAATTTGTTAATTTTCTTATTCAATTCAAAGAATTTTCAAACTTCGAAGAATAATTCATGAATTTATTAATTTTCTTATTCATTCCAAAAAATTTAGACTTCAAAAAATTCTCAATTTTTATTAAGCAATTACTTTATTATTTTTCTAGCTCATGACAAAAAATTTATGCACTTTATGTTCGAGAAAGTGAAAAATTATCACATGAGAAGCTAAGAGTTTGATCAACGGAGCCTTCTTATCGGTCAAATAGAGTACCTATATTAAAGAGAATCTACTTTACTTATATATAATAAATGTTAAATGAACTTGAATATGATCTATTTAGCTACCGTAAACTTTTATTTACAAAATTGTTTCTAATATATGCATTAATTAAATATGGAGTGATATACATAAAACGTTGGGATTTAGTATGCTAAAATGTCATACTCCTAACTAAGGAAATGTTATCGACATCAAGAACAAAGTAAACTCTATCTCTGTGAACTGAAATAAGTTAAACAACCTAATTAGTTAGATGACAAAGTTTCATATCATGGTAGTTGCTAAATGATATCAATACACCACTTGTTATGATTACCATTAACCATATATTCTCTATATAACTTTCATGTGGAAATTTCGAAATAGTCTCCCATGAAATATAAACTTCTTAAAATTTTCAACACTAAGACTTGTATATTAAAAAGCAATAGAGTTTTGTTCTCACAAAATAATACAACCGAATAGTCCTAGATAAACCATACAATCACTAATTTTCTACTTGTGATAATTGAGTTATTAGATTTCAAAATTTACAATATTCAATAACCATAAGAAATAAATTGTGCCATTGCAGACAATGCAAGGCTCACCAATAGGTCAACAACATGTCTCTAAGCTACAAAGGAATACTTGGAATCAATGCAACTATTTGAAGGGCATAGAGAAGATAAGAGTGAGTAATGACACTTAATGAGCAAATATTACTAACTATACTAGGAAGGGAATTGATGAGAACAGTATAACATTTTGCAAATCTTTAGTTATTTCAATGGACAAAGATAATGCGCAAACCAAATGCTTTCAAATGAGGGAAATATATATCACTTTATAAAATTATAAGTTTATGTCAAACAAAGGTACAAAATGAAAACTACTAATGAACATTTTCAGCCTTGAATTTAAAAGATACAATGATGGAAAAACATCTCACAAAACTAATTTGTAAAACAATATTCAGTTTTAACTATCTTTAGCAGTACAATATAAGTACAATACATAATCTGTGGGGAGCAAAATGGCTCAAGATCAGCCAATAGTATAATGATACATTTCATGGTGTACCATGGTTAACGCCACTGTCTTTATAGCTACAAGGTTTTGCATTATACATATTTCTAATCAAACACTTTCTTTTATAATCATGAAAATCATTATCAATATACTCAACTGGTAAAACTTCAAATGTCCAAAAATCATATAATATATGAAAGCATTCAGTATATATAATTTAATTAAATAAATCTTTAGAATGACATATAATGCACCTTCAATAAGAAATTCCAAAAAATTAGTTAGTATTTAAATCCTTGTACAAAAAAATCAATGTCATTGTAAAAGAATCTTACAATACAATCCAATAGAATTTTGAAGCAATCCAAAAAATTTTCAACCAAGAAAATGTATATCTTATGATGTTTGTTTCCCAAGGCTAAAATGTTTAAATACATTAATTCACACATGAACATTTTGAAATATAGAAAATAAGCATAGCTAGTAATATCTACTCACTTGGAGAGAAGTACACACTATAGAAAGGTGTTCAAAATTTTAGAGCCTAAACAATGCAATCAGTTAGTGAAAGTAAGCAACAAAGCTTCAAGTATCAACCTAGAACAAATTCCCTAAGAATATTTGAAGAGAAACACACCAAATTGCTTAAAAATCACACATACGCCTTATAAAACCCTATCGTGCTGCCAAACACGTCAAAAATAGAATGATAAGTGGTCGACGATGATGCATTAATGATAAAGACGTGGATGTGGTGACTAGGAAAAGAAATTGAAGGGGAAGGGTGTCACATGTGGAAGAGAAGAATCAAATGAGGAGGAATAAAAATTTAAGAGTATTTAGGTCATTTTAGTAGGAGACTCTAGGCACTCTAAAAAAAAATGGGTTTGCATCAAAGTTGCTCCTACGAGATTTGAATCTAAGCAAAGGCTTAGCCATTTGTGCAAGCCTCAAGCTTTGATATAATGCTACTTCATTTTATATTTAGTCTTGCTAAATTTATTTTTTCAATACTTCTTTAGTTATAAAAATTCATTCATGCCCTAAATGCATTCCCTTCTCTTTTCCAACTTATAAAGCCATTTAAATTCTTCTTTTTTCACTCAAAATAAAATAGTTAGCATATATAAATTCCAATCGTGTTCCACAAAATTAAAAATGTTAAATAATTAATAATATAACATGATTCAATTATGTAAGTTTGAGATATCTATATATATATATGTGTGTGTGTGTGTGTGTGTGTGTGTGTGTGTATGTATGTATACATGTGTCTAATGAATTCAAAAATATAAAATATGGGGGGTATAATATGATAACTAAATGCTATTTATATATAGATATATATATATATATATATATATATATTTAAAAAAATATTAAAGGGGCAAATACCCACCCTCAATAATATGTGGCTTCTCCATTGTTAGTTCCAAATTCCTACTCCTTGTCTATAAGGTTATACATATATCATGATGCATGCAAGATAAGTTTGATGATGTATGAGCTCCAAACTTTGAAGATTTTAAAAGATATTGAAAATTTTCATAAACATGTAAGATGAGATTATGAATTTTCGTGAACACAAGGATAAAAGTTAATACAAAATAAACATTTGTGAGAAATTGAAACTAACTCCAAACTTTTAGGAAGAGAAATACTTTTGCATAATCATTATTATAAATATATATGATTATTAGTTTAAAAAATTATTTTTATTCATTTCATGTTAGTAATAAGTTGAATTCTTTGGTCAACTATAAAAGTGTTTGCCTTGATGCAATTATTACGTGGCATACTAAAACGAAAACACATGACCATGATGTGTCAAAATATATTCATTGAATGTTAACTCATAACAATTTATTGCATTTGTATTTTAAGCTAACATTTTTCAGATTTTATTTATAAACCCAAAATTCCTTTTAAAATCTTTGGTTTACCTAACTTTATATTTTCTAGTAATCCCTACATAGACATTGATATATAAATTTGTTTACTCACCCTTATGCTTATTTTGTTTTTTAGTAACTCCCCAAATATCTAACTATATCCTTATTTTGAATTTATAAAATTGATTTTTAGGGGATTATTGAGAATTAAAAAGCAGATGGGGTATTGGAAAAATTCAAAACAAACTTTGGGTTCATTAATACAATTTAGAAAATATTGAAGTTAAAAAAATAAATACAACAAATTATTATAAGTGTATATATTTACGTACACAAGCAATGATGTGCTTCATTTGCCTAACATCAAAGTAGATGTAATTTCTGTGACTCTATTAAGAAAGGCTAAGGTTAAAGTGTCGTTTAAATCTAACAAGATTGTAATGACATAGAACAATGTTTTTGTTGGCAAATGGTATCGTGATTAGGACTCTTCGTACTCAATGTTTCTATAATTATGAATTGAAATGCATCTTCTTTTGCTTACTTGATTCACTCTATTAGTTTGTGGCATGTTAGATTAGGACATGTTAGCATTTCTTATATTAAGAAAATGCAAAACTTTAGTTTAATTTCTAGAATAAGTAATATAACTTTAAACATATGTAGTCTAAATTAACTAAGTAGCCTATTCATAATGTACAAAGATAAAACAAATTACATAGTTTGATTCATACAAACTCATGAGACCTAAAACAAACAATAACTAGATGTGGGAAAAAAAAATATTATATACCCTTTATAGATCATTATTCAAGATACACTAAGGTGTACTTACCTAGAAATAAATATGAGACATTTAACACATTCCTCTTTCGTAAAACTGAAGTAGAAAATCAATCAAATAATCTTTGGGTGTGTTTTTTTGTTACCTACATGTCATTTACAAAATAGAATCCCATATAAGAAAAATGATCAAACACCATATGAATTATGGAAATGATATGCACCTAACCTAAAATTTTTTAAAAGTGTGCAGGTGTCTAACAAAGGTTATGTTGCTTGACCCCAAGAAAAGGAAATGAATTTTTGAAAGAAAGTATAATCATAATGGATCAATTGATAAATACGAAGCACGATTACTAGCTAAAGATTTTATTCGAAAAAACAATGTTGATTACTTTGACACTTTTTCTCCTGTTACAAGAATTTCTTCTATTGGAGTTTCAATAGCCTTAACATCAACTTATAATTTTTCTATTCATGAAATGGATGTTAGAACAACTTTTCTAAATGATGATTTAGAAGAAGAAATTCATATAGTGCAACTTGAAGGTTGTGTTTTCTTAGGACAAGAAAACAATCTTCTCAAATCCTTATATGCATTGAAACAAGCACCAAAATAGTCACATGAAAAATTAGATCAAGTTTTGACTGATGATGTTTTGCTTCTATTAAAGTTGATAGATGTGCGTATACAAAACTTGATAATGGCGATTGAGTAATTTTTAGTATGTATGTAGATAATATGTTGATCTTTTGTACTAACATGAATGTTGTGGATAAAACAAAATTTTTTCTTGCATCGAAATTTGACATGAAAGTTATAGGTGAAATGAGTAATTTTGGATGATAATATCATTAGAAGAGGTGATGGTATACCATTATCACACATCATATAAAAAAACAAAAAATAGAGACATCGTTTTCATCCCTAATAGTGCAAAAATTTGTCTTTAACTAATTTGGATGAAAAAGAAATCTATCCTAAAAATTGAAGTTACTGATAGTCAGGATGGAAAATGAAATCCATCCTTAAATTTCCATCCTAAAAAGAATTTATGTCCCTAAATAAGGAATATGGTAATCTTGTTTAAGGACAGAATCTCTATCTTAGATCTGTCCTAATTTGGGACAGAATTTGGAGAGAGAATATCCTATCCCAAATTTGGGGTGGAACTTTTCTCTCTTAGATATTTGTCCTAAATTGGGACGAAATCCTGGGTGAAAATTTTCTCATCCCTTATTTGCTACGAAATATTCTCTTTTAAAAGTTTGTACCAATTTTGGCTGGAAATGGAAATTCATCCCTAATTTCTATCCCTATTCTATCCTTAATCTGTCACTATTTTGCAATGTGAAAATTTTTCTATCCCAGATCCAGCCCTATTTTGCAATATGGAAATTTGTTCATCCTTAATTCGTCCCTAACTTGCAATCTAGGAATCTTTCCATCCTTAATCCATCCTTAAATGTCAAAGTCCCATTTCACATTATATTTCTATTGGACATTTGCGCACCTAAATATAGATAATGTAGTAGACAATTAATGGACTAATATACATAAGTAATCATAATATTAAGAATATTATACATAATTAAAACTAATCCATAATAAGTATAACATAATATAAATATCAAACGAATCTAAATGTAATTATCAAAATGACTAAGTCCTTTAAAAAACATTAAGAAAAGCACAGTCCAATTTATGGGTGGATTATCAGGGGGTTGGCAAGTCTACATCAGTGTCTTTATCTTTTGGAATATATTGGAGCTACATATGACACTTTATTTCATTAAGGTCATGAATAAGTCTCTGAATGATGTCAGCCTGTTAGGAGATAGTGCCTTTGAGGTAAGTAGTGGCAACATCTATATGTCATTGCATCTCGTCCTCAAAATCAAGGTGCAGTCTTGACGGAGTAGTGGAGCAGGGAGTGGAACAATATCCAACCATGTCAAGTGCCTTAGACCCTACCCCAAAAATCTTACCCTTCTTATTCCTACCTCCCATAACTTTCAACCATAGGGACTCCCCACCTTAGCTTAACTATTTGGTAGCCTTTATTAACCCTTGAGATGATCTAAATGATCTCAGCCCCATATAGTTAGCCTATAAAATTAAAAAAAGTAAAGGAATTATCATAGTTAAGTTGAAAATAAAAATAAATACAATAAAACATATTAAACCAGCTCAATAAACTCACATATACTTTAGCTGCCCAATGGTCAACAGACTCCCTGCTATTCTGATTTATAATGTGCCTTTAAGAATAGTTTAAATAAAGTAAGCACCCATCCAAGTGTTTTTGCCTCTAGATTTTGGTGAAGAACCATGTTCAACAAATGATATTTAAAGATATTACATGTAATTAACTGAATGATATATGAATAAGAAGTTGTTAGTAGCCTCCCTTTGTGCTCTGAAGTAGGAATTCTTCCACCCTTATATAACGTCCCACCAGTAAGAGATGCTTTATTCTTTTCTGCAACCACTTGCTTCTCTTTATATGCATCTAAATTCCATAATTCAATTAAGTGATTTATTTTGTCCTTTGGGATTCATTTGGGATTAATGTCATTTAGCATATCCTCACAAACTATACATAACATGGCCCATAGTTACTCCTTACACTTTTTAGACTAATTCTTCTTGATTTGGCTATTGTGTTCTAGTAGTCATTAACACAATTTCTACATAGACATTTCAAGAAGAGACTAAATGAATAAGCATAAGATGAAATAGAAGAAATAATTAAAATACGTACTGCCTATTCGTTAAACAACACCTCATTGACCTCACAAGGTGTTGTTTAACGAATAGGCAGTACGTATTTTAATTATTTCTTCTATTTCATCTTATGCTTATTCATTTATTCTCTTCTTGAAAGTGTTGTCCCCTAACTATGGCATGAATATTCAATATTTCCTTGAATAATATGTGAAAACTCCTGTATAGCATCAACAATATGTTTAAATTTATGCATTTTAATATCAAGATCAGAACTATTGTCGTAAATGGAATAAAATAACGTAATACAAGAAAAAAATAAATCATGTATGTTTGTTAGAATAAATCCATGTGCAACCATTAGTGGGATTTCGACCCTAAGGTTGGAAAGGAAGTTGTGTGCCAACACTTGAAGCCATATCCAGGGGGCTTTCACTAGAGGGAAGGTCTTGTGGATTATTGATACCTGGTGAAGGTGGTAGAAGAGTTTAGGTCTTAGATCTAATAGATAAATGTGACAAAGATGGTATCTTGGAAGATGTGGCCAGTGGATCTTAAAAGAAGAGGAAGACGACATGCCTGGACTTGAAGTGGTAGGAATGGAAGGAATAGATGATGAATCACTAGATAATTGATAGTAATAAAAGGATGTACCTTGTCTTTGGCCTCGATCGGCCTAATTGCTTGCCATCTGCACATGATAAATAATAGTTTTAAAATTGTTCACACATATAAATAGATAAATTGAATACAAGACGCAAGCATGTATAAAAAAAAAAAAACATGTATACAAGTACATTAAAAAATTGGCCTACCATATTTGAATATGCTATTCATTTAAGGCATTAGAGTCAGGTGCTTATGCATTGTCAATGTTCATCTTCATCGAATGAATGAGACAATGACTCAAATTCACTCTCGGTATTATATTCAATCCCAGTCTCATATTCATTTTCAGTGACCATTTGGTTTGTCAAAATTATATTTGCTTCTTCGAAGCCACCTTCATTATCGGGTAAAGTTAGAAGTTTATCATTTTGGACGATTATTGGTAGTTCCATTTCTAGCCTACTGCCTTAAAGTGAACCAATGTCAGGTTCCATTGTATTTAGGGCATCAATTATAGTTCTAGCCTTAAGCATGTTGATGGCTAACCAATAAGCCATTTCATGATTTGTCTGATATGATAAATAGTACACCTATCTAGCTTTTTGAGTTAGGATAAATAAACCATACTTATTATACCTCCATGAGGCTGGAATTACGACAATTTATACTATTCATGAACCCAAGTACTACGATTAGGGGTTGGATCAAACCATTCACATATGAAAAGCGTAATTTGCTTCATTAGTGACCTTGTATATTCTACCTCTTGTAATATGCCATATTAGTCACTTTTTGATACACCATTGTCAGTTCCCTAAATGTAAACCCCAGTATTAATTGTGAAACTTATAATCGTTAACAATATGGATTGGCCACATTTAGAATGCCCTCTTTAGTCCATGAGCAATCTCATGTAAGAGAAGATCCCTAACATTGCTAGCATGATTGTGATCCTATTGAACAAGTGTCTATAAAGTGATTGACATATTAAAAATGAGGTTAGAAGTCAAAACATGTAAAGTTTAAAATGTCTTATGTGGTCCTAAAGCCATGAAGGACATATGGCATTATCTTAACATGCAGGGCTCGCACATGTGGGGCCCATACCATAATAAAATATTAGATATTTGTAGAACCCATACCATAATTATATCTTAGATATTTATGATTTAAGATTAAATCATAATCTTTGGATTAAAAATATGTGATTAAATCCTAGCCATCGAATTTTCTTTAAATACCTCACACCTTACCCCTCTTCTTCACACCATTCCCTTCATTCTTCCCCATACCCATTTCACTCACTCTCACTTCTCCACTCCACACTTAGGTTAAGAAGGAAGGAAGCAATTTTAGGAGAATTACAAGAAAGGAGAACGTATCTAGATAACATGATTTAGTATATTTTAGGTTCTCTTTTTCTCTTTTCTTTTTCCTTTTTCTTCTTCTTGAATGGTCTTCAAAGTAATGTAATGGCAAAAAGGGTTGGCTATGGTGTGGAAATGTAGTTGAGTTTAGAACACACCATAATACTGTATAACTAATCCCTTTTGGCCTATGGTCATTTATCTTAAAATTTTGTCACCATGACCTTCCATGAGCCCGTTCAAGGTCTATGAAGGGTCAAATTAAAGAAGAATGAGGCTAGATAGATATTTTAAACTATCTAGGGAAATATTATGTAAGCCATAACAACTTTAGGATAAGAATTTTGATGTGTGAATTTTCTTATACATTATGTATCCTTGCATAAATATTTTGTTATTTATACACAATAATTACTTACGTTATTGTGTATTTCAACTTTGTATGATGGGGTGACAATATGATTTTTTAAGAAGAGAACTACTTTTTATAAGAGTAAACTATTCTTATACACTGTACTTATTGATAGTTTGGAATCTCATTTGATGATGACAGGCCATGTTATCTTAATATATACAGTGAACCATTTAATAATGGCTAGCTATGCAGCCTTAATATATATTGTTAATGAATTCCTTAGCAAGGTATTATATCCCATTAATCCTATAATTAATGACAAGTCATGCCGCCTAAATGATTACAGGAAAAATGGTGTTATTACACTTCTTAGGCCACAACTTGAATTCTGAGATCAATGGCAGGTTGTGTCGCCTAAAGGGTCATAAGAAATCAAGAAAGGATAAGAATGTATCCTTACTGGGAATATCTGGAATTAAATTAATACTATAGGGATTCGTGACTATCATAAGAACATTGGTGTTCAAAATAAATCTTGATAGTTCTCGTTCAAACTTATCTTATCTTGAATATATGATGGTTTAAATGACATATTAAGATAAAGATTATATTGCTTGACTCTGTTTTGGGTACCCGCTAGGGTATGTCTTAGCTAAAGGTGAGGTCGCACTTGTCGATCAAGTGTTATACGCTGGGGTTTGTGAGACTCAATCTCTTGGATATGACAGTAATATGTTAGGCTTTGTGAGACTCGAATAACCCAGATATGACTTCCCAATGCCTAATGGTTAAGGACATTATCTACCTCTGTTTGCCATGTGTTTGCTAATGCATAGATGTATGTTATGATATTTGACATTCATACATATTTCATAAAGATCATAATTTATTCCACAGATATTTCAAGTATCATACATGCTTTTTCATATTATTGAGAAACTATTCTCACCATTCTATTCATGATGTTTTTATATAGCTAACAACCAGATCTATCTTGAAGTCCATGCAAAATAGGTATTTATCACATAAATTAGGAAGCGTTTGTTATTAAGATCATTGTTGTAAGATGTAATATGGCCTTACGCGCCATACCATTTATTTTCGTGTCATAAGACGACATAAATTTTACTAGTTTTTCAAGTCCTAAGTAAGTCCTTAATATTAGGCCTACTTTCGATAGATACAGACAAAGGCATAAATATAGGCCTAATACCCCTTCTCCTAGTTTTGTTAAATTATCTATATAGATGTATGAACAAATGAATCTATGAACTTTTGTTATATGTAATTATACTATTAAGTTTTAGACATTCTAATGCATTTTTCATAATTCTCGCTTTATAATATTTTTAATTGAAATTTATAATAAATTCTATAATATGGGTGTTACAAGATGCGCATCAGCAATCATGATTTAAGACTTCAAATTAGTTAACCCCTTAATAAAGAAGTTGCATTGTGAAGTTAGATAATTAATGGACACATAAATTGTGGTATTTTAGTTATCCTAGAGTGAATGTATGACTGAAAGTAATGTGCGCAGAAAATTGTTGGCTCCTCAATTATGTAGGTTCCACATATATACCCTTCCATACAAGCTCTGCTCATAACTTTCTTCTTTAAGGTTTGGAAAAACCTATGTAAGTAAGCAATAGAGTGCTAGATTGTACTTTTGGTAGGGTATATCAATCTTAACAATGCTAATGAATAATCATTACCTCTTAAATGGATACATCAATCAATATTGAACTAGCCCACCAACTGTAGCCTTGTATGCTAAATGTATAGGTAGGTGTTCCATAAAGTCATAAAAGCCTAGTGGAAGAGCTTCTCTAATTTGCACATTGTAAGAATCATGTTATACTCTAACACCTTCTATTGATCCACTTGTAATGTGGTGGAGCAAAGGTCCACGAAGAACTGATTAAGATTAAATAGTGGATTTCAAACAAATTGTAGTAAGGCAACAATTGTTATAGGAAGTAAATGCTCTATGAATACATGACAATCATGACTTTTCAATCCATAGAGTTTAGCTTCTTTACTATCCACACATCAACTAAGATTCAAAGCATACATATATAACAGTTTTAGGTTCTTGATCTATTGACAAACTGCTCGTTTTTGTTCAATATTGAGAGTGTAGTTTGCCTTAGGTTTGAACAACTTACCTCTATGGTTTATAAGTTCTAATTCTCTTCGTCAACAATATTATTAAACATTCATCCTCGCTTTTTCATTGTCTTTTTGTTTTCCCTTTAACATCCATGGCAATGTTAATTACATTGTCAAATATGTTCTTTTCTATGTGCATAACATCAAGATTATGTCAAATTATGTTTGTTGACCAGCATGGCAACTCCCAAAAGATACTTTGTCTTGTCCAATTATGATAAACCTCATATTCTGCAATTATTTGAAGTTGTCTATATTTAGTGACCTTGGGAAGATTGCATACTCTCTTTCATGCTTGCTTGCCATTTAACCTTGGGGGTCGTGATTTCTCTTCTTTGTTCTTTAGAAATGCTTTTTTATTTCTCTTGTACAAGTGATCCATTAGCAAGAATTGTCAGCGGCAACCAAAGAAAATTATTTTCTAACTATACTTAAGAGTGAATGCCTTCAATTTCTCTATACAAATAGGGCATGAGAGTTTTCTAACAGTCATCCATCCTATAACATCTTATAAGCTAGGAAGCCATTGATCATCCATATAAGGGTTATCTGCATTTGAACATTTTATTTAAGTGAAATATCAAATGTTGGCACTGCCTCACTCCACAAGATCTTAAGTTCTTCAACTAATGGCTATAAGTAAATATCTATTTTTCTCTTTGGATTACTTGGCCCAGGGATTATTAGCATCAAGAACATGTATTGTTGTTTCATACATATCCTGGGTATCAAGTTATATGGATTGACAATCACGACCAATATGAATAATTTTTTCCAAATTGGTTGTATGAGGTAAAGCCATCTGCATAAAACCCTAGCCTCACATTTCATGGATTGGTGGCAAAATCAAGGTATGTTTAGTTAAACACTCTTTATGCTTCTCCATCTTATAGGTGGGATAAAACCCTATGATCCTATTGGTTTTCGTGGTACCATCTCATTTCCTTAACTGTTACTTTAGAGGTGAACAATCTTTATAGCCTTGGAATCAATGGTAAGAGCCAAATATGTTTGTTTGCCACCATCTTGGATCTCCCCTGTCTAGTCCTCTCACAATACCTTGCAGCCTATTAAACTTATATTGCCTTTCTTCAGAGTCACCCATGTAATATAACATACACACATTAATGCAACAATCAATCTTTTTATATCTAGGGCCCAACTAAGACACTAATGTTTTAGTTTATATAAAAGTCTATAGGAGCATTGTCATATGAGGGTTTGCTTCTCTTATATATTGCATGATGTTATTGTGAACACTGTAATTTGTCCAAATAACTTTTAAAAATAGCAATACTTAAGGGAATCCTAAACAACTTAATTTATAAAAATAATAAAGAAAATAATGTAATAATAAAAATAAATAAGAATAGAAATAATGTAAATAAAAAAGGAATGTGTTAATTGAAAATTCCAAAAAAGAAGAAAAAGAAAAATGAAAATGGACATTTAGCTTGATAAAATATAAAGTAAAAAGGGTAAGCAATTTATTTGGAAATTGGGCTCAAAAACCAAATGAAAAGATATAAATGAGCTTAAAGAATTAAGGAAATTGAAATTTAAAATAAGAAGGACACTTGAAGGACTAAGAATGCATTTGAAAAATCAAATAAAAAAATAAAAAAATAAAAAAAAAAAAGATGTGAGTTAGCCGAAAAAAAGAAGCTAGAAAATTAAAATGTGAAGTCTCCTCTAGAGGGTGTGATGTATAGAGGGGGTTGAAAAATGGAAAAAAGCATTTCTAACCTAGGACACATGAAGGGTGAAGATTACTTCTAAAAATGGGGTGTGAAAAATCAAAATTAAAAAAAGGAAATATGAAAGAAATATGTGAAAACACATGAAATGGAAAAAGGAAATGAGGTGAGCTGACAAAAAATAGAAGAGATTAGAGAGAGCCAAGGGGAATGAACTTTTAAGGGTTTTAGGAGAGGAAAAATGTGAGAAAGAGGCTAAGGAAAAGAGAGGAGAAGGCTAAAGAAGGGAGAGAAAGAAAGAAAGATGATGGCGAAGAGTTTGTTCTAAGAGACTAAGAGAAGACGGTAGTCTTTCAACAATTTTTTTTCTTCTACATCTTGGGTTGCTGTTGTAGCGCTTAAATAGAGTTTCTTTAACCTCTCTTAAATGTGTTTAAACACTGGAAATTTTAAGCATTTTTTTTGCTCTTGTGTGGCGTATTTATTGTACAAAAAGTTGATGCAATGTGGCATGTATAGTGTTAGAAGTGTGGAGTTATTTGCTGCATTTTTAGGCAGAAAAATCTGATGTGTTTATGTGTTTTTCTGATGCATTTATGCTAAATGTTGACAAAAGTGTGCTCTAATTGGTCTCTATTATATGCTGAAAAATTGTAAGGTGTTTGGGTCATGTTTGTAAGGTGTTTGATGAAATGTCATTGGGGTATTATATGGGAAAATTTTTCTGCACCTTAGCTTGATTTTATTTCTATGAATTGGGTTGCAAATTTCATGTCCATTAGTTATCATTAAGTGCTGGAAATATGGTGTGTATTACTCCTCCTGTGTGGCTTGTTCATCATATCAAAATTTAATTCAATGTGGAGTGTATAGTGCTAAGAATAAGAAGTTATGTGTTGTATTTTCTTGCTGAAAATTTTGATAACGGGAGGCATTGATCTTTAATGGAAGTTTGATATGTTTTTCCCTCTTTAGTGATTGCTAAATGTTGTTGAAAATAATCTCCAATTGGTTTTGTTATATGCTGAAAATTGTGAGGTGTTTAAGATATGTTACTAAGGTGTTTGATAATTTTCTTTGAGGTATTATGGTGGGTAATTTTCTGCACCTTAGCTTCATCTTATTCTTCCATTTGTAAATATCCATTTTTTGTTTGCGTTAATTTCATTTTACTTTTCTCTATTATTTTCGTGTGTGTTTTAATGTGGACAATGTAAAATAAATATAATGTTATATCCTTTACTTTACTTGACTAATTTAGAATAACCGTCCTCTCGAATGAGTCTTGTGGGGTGTCTAACACCTTCCCCACACATAAATAGACTTTTGAATTTATCTCTAGTTATGCAGACCTCCTTTCCATTTTCATTTGGTTTCCAAAATTTTCCATTTAAAAATTTTGGTGTGGCTTTGTTAAATTGATTTTTGAAATTCATTTTAAGAATCAATTTACACATATTATTTACTTTTCAACCTCGATGTTAGTTATGAAAGTTGTTATAGCACTGCTTAGACATGTTATACTTAGCCTTTATGCTTAGCATTCTTACTGCAGTTAAGAGTTCAAAGTGAGTATAACACCTGATGCGAAACCCCAAGGTTATAAAGAACCTAAAACTTTTAGAACTCACAATATGACATGAACATGAAATGGAACAAACCCTTAACTTATTAAACCTCTATATGATAGATGCAATTGGAAACGTAAATAATATGTTGATTAGAAACAAGAATAAATTTATCTCAAGAGATCACCTTGCTAAGAATTAATTCTTCTTGCAATAGAAGAAGACAAGTTGTCCTTTTCTATAGAATTCTGGCCAAGCCAAGAAAAGAAACTAAGGAGTTTCTTTGATAGAATGAAATTTGATGTCAAACAAGGTTAATGTTCAAGCCTTTTTATAGGCTACAGACTCCTTAAAAAACCTTAATTTGGAATGCATCCTTGGGCCTCTAATAAGTTAGGTCAAAAGAGGCTAACAAATAACTTTAGACATTGAAATAAAAGCCCAATATATAACCATACATATTTTGGGCCCAAATTCATTACAATGAGGTCCAAAACACTTATTTCAATAGCAACATTTTTTAAGACATGACCCAAACAAATTGGGCTAGACAAGAGTAAGATGAATGACTTAGGTTTCCTTCTTAAAGCCTAATTCACCTAACTGACTTTCTTCTTCATTCTCTAATAATTTTTCCAAATAAATTTGCAGTAATTTCTTGAACTTCTTGGCTCTTAATTTTGTAATAGGACCTGAAGAAAAATTCTAATCGTCATTCATGCCACCGTGCCTCTTGCTTTTTGTGCTCACATCAACACCTTTCCCATAGAGGGGCCTGTGCAGAAGCTAACATGTTATAGAATGCTTGAGCATTAGGATTTGGTTCCTTTTCCACCATTTGAGTGGAGTTATCCTCAAAAGATAGCCCAACTACATCGATCACCGTGGTTTCATATTGATTAAATTGTTGACCACCTTCATTGAGTGCCATAAGAAGTCCAATGACAATAATTTGTCCTAAATCCTCACTTGTATAAATTCACCTTTACCTCATCTAGAACGAAGTAAACCCTACATTTATACTCCACACATAGGCACCTAATTGTACCCCCACTTGTGAATGCTGGTAATTTACTGGCATGTTTGATGAACTCATCAACACCCTTCTTAAACACATATATAAAGCCAACCTGACCAAGAAGCACTGTATTATATACCCATGCTCTCTTTTCTACTACATCCATATTTTCCACCAATGCACCTATAAACACATTTAGTGTTTGTGTTTTATACTTCAGTGGATAGTCTTCATCGAACAATAAATTTCAACTAAAGAGACATATAAGTATATTGTACATGTCTGGCCAAAAGAAAAGCATACTACACATGATTTTTAATATGATGTCAAAATAAAGATCAATAGATGTGTACCTACTAATCTATAAGAAAGAAACCACAATCACGTGCTAAGCAACTTGTTTAATTACAAAAAAAGATGTGTCTATTGCAAGAAATCATGTAGTTCATAGAAAATTATTTACTAATTATAAGGGAATGATTCTGGAAATAGACAACTCCTGTGACCTACAATGGTAGTCCCTAAAAGACAGGAATAAAAAACCTAAATATCATAACATCAATGAATGATTTTATGAGAACGTAGATTTAAGTACCATGAAGATTAATTGGACATCAATAAATAAAGATAGCAATGCAATATTTGATTCTTATGTAATATTTCAGTAAAAAAAAAAAAAAACCTAATTCCTCCTCCATTAAGTATATAGGACTTAGGGAAAAAAGTAGGATTTTCTGGGTGATCTTGTAGTGAGAGAAGGCTTCATGTGCACTATATGTTTAACACTCAACCTGAGTATGTAAAATTTACCAACATTAACAATGAGAAGAGTAAGGATTTACACTTACTGTAATAAGGAGATGTTTTTTACACTGGGCAGAAACAATGAGCTCCATTTGATGTATGCGACAAAAGGGAAACTTCATAGCACACATATACAGGGGAATAAGTTTTTCCGGTGAACCAATAACCACTAGATGATGTTTTATGTCAAAAAATGAAGGAATATGGAAGAATAATTTGCCAGCAAATTAACTCCCCTTGTGCAGATATGAAAACGAAGGAAGAACAAAAACTCACTTTAGCACCAAATCCACGCCAAACAAGAAAGATTGGGCAACTTTGGCACTTTATGGGAGGGAAAATTGGTCAAATGTTGCCAAAATTTGTGGGAGAATCGAAACCCTAGCCACTAGATTTAGCAAAGAAAAACACAAGATGCAGAGGAAAGGTGGAGGAAGAAAAACGCATGGGAAGAAATTTGGGGGGCATTAATGTGATTTAAAAAAATGGCTTTTTTCTGAAGTTGCCTCAGGAGTTTGAACTTGTGACTTTATGCATGGTTAAGATGAGTGAAGCGAACATTGCCAGCCTTATTTTTCCTGTACCATATTCAGTTAAATAAATATTATACTCTTTAATCTCCATATTCTAATTTCCTTTATTCCATTTAGGAATTTGTGTTCTACCCCACCAATAGCCTACAACTTCCCCTCTCCAAAAGTCATTAATTTGTTCTTATTATTAGCATTATTATTTTGTGCTAACATAACTATATTTAAAAATTTCAATGGTGCTACATGAGTGTTCTGAACGAGAGTTTAAGGAAGCTTAGTTTAAGGATTAAATGCACAATATGCGCTACCAACTACAGATGAAATGACTGCTCTTCAATCCAAAGTTTAGGTATTTGTAAAGATGAAATGTACAATACTTGAGGCTTTTTAACTCTCACACGATAGTATATATGAAATCATTATAACCTATATCCCATAAATAATATTAACAATAATATAAAAGTAAATAAATAAGATAATCTGAATAAAATATTTAATATTAACAATAGTATAAAAATTAATAAATGAGATAAATTGAATAAGATAAATAATATTAACAATAATAAATAAATAAGATCAACTGAATAAAATAAATAGTATTGACAATAGTATTTGTGAAGTTTTAAATTTGTTCTACACATTAATTGCTCTACAGCCAAATGAAGTTTTTATAGTATTGTCGTCACCTCCAATAAAATGGCTTATATAATCTGTTGAATGAATAAATGTTTTATTTACATGAATTAAAGTTCACTACAAAAAAAATTTCGTAAAATCCACTTCTTTTTTCAATTTCTCATAAGAATTTCATCACTGGGAGTCAAAATTCCTTGCTCTTCTGCAATGGATACATTCATGAAGTTTTAATTTAAGTCAGTGCATGACGTGCAATTACTTCATTAGTTATTTTTATTTTTAAAAAACTATTT
Source organism: Delonix regia (assembly GCA_037074485.1). Classification (NCBI taxonomy): domain Eukaryota; kingdom Viridiplantae; phylum Streptophyta; class Magnoliopsida; order Fabales; family Fabaceae; genus Delonix; species Delonix regia. Next base: position 19,673,165 of record CM073460.1, read on the forward strand.
GCGTGACAAATTTTAATTGACTACAATAATAGATTTTATAAGTGGCACAATTATTCGCCAAATGACATCATCGTTTAATAATCATTTTAGACACCATATACTTAAATTTGATTGGCATTGAGTCACCTTTAATATGTAACAAAATTTAACAGGTTGTCCTATAGGCTTTATAAACCAATTTAATGAAACATAAAAAATTTTTATATTAGTCCTTAAATATTAGGTAGATTATTATATTTTCGTTTAAAAATTTTATAATTAGCTACAAATTTTGGGGTGACAAATTTTAATTGATTAAAATTTAATTTTCTGCACAGTCTTATCGTATTGTGTTTTGATCACCAAACATCTTTTCAAAGATTTATATATGTTTCTTTATTATATAATAAATACATGTTTTCATAAACATCATTGTAAAATCCATCATTAAATCAAAGTATAGATAAATATTATTCTTTACTATAAGAAGAATTGAATAAAATAAAAATATTATTAACAATAAAATTAATATAAATAAATGAGATAAACTGAATAAAATAAATAATATTGACAACAATATATAAACAAGGAAATAAATAAGAATTTTGGTCAAAGATAAATGTTTATTTAATGAGTGTGTATCTTTCAAGTAATATTAAATTACAAATTCATTTTAAAAAAAGAAAGAAAGGATGAAAATTTGTGAAGCAGTGTTTCACATCATATGCATATATTTATGTATGATTATATCAAAATTACATAAATCTATATAACCAAATATTCCTTTTATTCAATTCAATTGAAATATATTTTTATAAGAAGCATTATATTTGAATACAAATTAAATAAAAAAATTAAATTATTAATTGTCATTTCAATTTTATGATATAAAAATATATTAAACATTTCTATTTAATTCTCTAATAAAAAGGAAATATTATAAAAATAATATTACCAGTTAAAATATTTATTTATACATGTTTTAAAAAATAAGTTTAAAGATGGATTCCTGATAGGGAAAATCTGTCCCCAAACATGGTTAGATTATTCTCAAATAACTAAATCTTATTTTGACATAAATTTGACACAGATTTAAGTTAGATTTCTGAGAGGGAAAAATATCTCCCAAAAATTTGTACCTTAACTATTTTTTTTTTTTAAAAAACTATGAATTATGTGTCAGGGACGATTTAAGGACAGAATGTTTGACACAGAAAATATGTGTCAAAATTGTGTCCTTAAATTTGTTATTTAACTGCAAAATAAAATAAAAAATCTGAGACGAATCTGGCACAAAATTGACATGGATCGTTTTCCATCCTTAAATTTTGTCCCTAAATCCTACTTTTCTTGTATTGACAAGAACATTATATTGAAAAAGGTTGAAAATGTTAGCTCATTACAATGACAAACCAATATACACTCCCTATAATCCTAACATTCAATTGAGTATGCACAAATCATTGGAAGTCAGTTGTATTTCATGAACTTCACCTTATTTAATATAGCTTATATAGTATGTAGATTAAGCAAATATATGCACAGCCTAAACCGTGATTATTGAGATGCATTGGTCAGATTAATGGCATACTATAGGGGTACTATGAACTATGGTATTATTATATACAATGAGCTCTAATCGGCTTGCAATAAGCTCTCAAATATTTGATTTTCTCTAACAAATGTATATATGGACTTCAAATTAAATGTTTGATGCTATAAACGGTAAAAGAATCCCCAATGTATTTTGAATATAAGCTGGTCAGCTAAATCATCACAGTATTGATCATGCTATTTTTACATTGATATTCTTGCTTAGCTTGAAGAGGATACAAACAATTTGTGCAAGTTCGTCTATGTATGGCATGTCTGGCTTTGACAATTTACATATGGAAAAATTTTCATGCCAACAAGGCGAACTATATATATGGAGTGAGGATCCGTTGTTGTGCTAAATAGAACAGCTGGGGGTGTTGTGCACCCAAACAACAGAGCGTTTTGGTGTGCAACAATTTTTTAATTTTTTTTTATAATTAATAAATATTGTTTTACTTAAAAAATATTAAAATAAAAATAAAATGGTAAATATATTTTAATTTCTTTCATGTAAAATGTAATTTTCTTAAAAAAATTTTTTAATTGTTCATAATGTTAAAAATTCTTGCAAGCATAATTTTTTTGAAAAATATATTAGAATAAAATAATAATAAAAAATATTGGAATATAAGATATCATTTTTTCAAATAGAGAAAGATTAAATATCTTGAAACTTGGAAACTCTACACCTTTTAGTTTATTTCTTTCTAACAAAATGGTTTTATATTTGTGTTCTAACACTGGACTGGATTATATACTAAGATACCAATAATATGTATTCAGAAAAATCAAATGTATATTATTCATTTACAATAATTTTATTAGTTTCTAGAATATATATTATTATTGTCGTAATATTTAATATTGTGTAGTGTTAGGGTGTGAATATTGTAATAGCTAGAAATTAAAAAGAAACTATATATATATATATATATATAAATTAAAAATTATAAGGACTTATTTGTAGGATATTAAATCCTGTTAGGATTAAAACATAATATTTTAAGATTAAAATGGAGCAATTTAAAATTGTAAAGGGCCAAATTATAATTCTGAAAAAGTTTGCTTTGCATACAAGCAATGGAGGTACAAATATTCACTCGAGGAGATTGATTAATGTCATATGGATCAGACTCAGTTGACTTCTTGCCTTACACATGCAATGTGAAACCCATCATTTAGAGATGAACAAAAAGAAAATATTAAAAGCACCAAAAATTAAATTTAAAAGCCATGACCAGATTTGCTACAAAAAGATCACAAAGTGAGGATGAAAGAGACATTAATATATAGGAAAAGTAAACAATGAGAATTATTTCCACGATTCCAATTTAGGATAATGACCGACATAGGGGTCGAAGTAAATCTGGCGACTATAAACCTAACAGACAAATAAACTTAAATTGATTAATAGACTAGATCAAACTAAATATAACTAGATATTGTCATAACTGGAGATGTAGATATATATTAACAAGATCAATTTAACATCCCCTATAGAGATTTCAAATATACAATATAAAGAAAGCTATACTCTCAACAAATTAAATCAACCAGACACTATCACATGTTAACGTAAAGGGCAACATCTTACCTATGTAATTAGGAGCAATAAAGAATGAAATTTGAAGTTTACAATATAGAAATATTATTGTCCTTGTGAACAATGCAAGGCTCACAAAAAAGAATACTATCTACAAGCTCCTAAGGTGTATATGGTGACTGAATCGATGTTACATATTTTAAATGTTAAACAATGAGGGTTAAATGGAATAGTTAGTGAACAGATAAACTAATTACATAAAGATGGGACAGACTAGATGTAGTAAAGTGTTTCATAAACCAGTCATTTATCTTTGAAATTGGAAATACAAATAAATTGTAACTCAATTAGTATAAAGTAAGAACATTTTAGTTTCCATATGAATGCCAATCAAAATATAGATTGAAATCTTGTTTGAAAAATCAAAATTTGTTTTGAATATAAGATAATCAAGTCAAAACCAAATATTTAGTAGGAAACATCTAATAGAACCATTAAATCAAATGCTAATTCTAGGCTAGTTTAATAAAAACTATACAAATATCAAATTCAAGAATGTGCCTTAGAATAAACAGAATAATGACATTATGCTTGATACATAAAATCATAATATTGACATTATGCCCCAGTCATATTAGAATAACGACGTCACACCTCAGTCATATTAGAATATCTAATCATAGTGCACTATGGCTAGTGTCTACTGTCATTAGCTATACTGTCTAGGATGGATCCCCAAATATGATTACTTCCAAAATAACACATAGTTAAAACATTGACAAATTTGTTAAACAATCATTTTTACAATAAGGATTATACAAAATAATCACATTTAGCTAGAAAATTTGATATATTTCATAATAGGAGTAATACTTTGTCAAAATACAGAGATTTCATAATGTTCAAAATCATGTGGAGAAGTTTAAAAATCTAGAATTAGAGTTATTTAAACTTCTAAAATTAATGTAATTCAGTACCCCACAGTAGTTCATAATGTAGAATCAGAGTACTTCAAAAATATAGAATCAATTTACTTTATAAATATAGAATTAGAATGCTTTGGAGATTCCAAATCCAAGTAATTTAGAAATGTAAAATTTGATATATTTTGCTAGCGGTAATACTTTCTCAAAATTCAAAGATTTTAGAATGTTCAAAACCATTCGATGAAGTTTAAAAATCCAAAACTAGAGTTATTTAAACTTCTAGAATTAAAGTAATTTAGTATCCCATAGTAATTCAAAATGTAGAATCAGAGTGCTTTAGAAATATAGAATCTATACTTGATAAATACATAATTAGAGTGCTTTAGAGATACCAAATTAGAGTAATTCAAAAATGCAAATTCAAAGAAATTGATAAATTCAAAATTTTAGAATTTCTAACAATAATAAAATTTAATCAGATCCAAAGCTTTCGAATAATTTGAACTATACAAAAATGATAAGGCTTATGAATTCTAAGAAGCTTGCCCCTGTCATAATTGACATCTCAGTAGATGGGAGAGAGAAAATGGAGAAAGAGATGTAAATTGATTCCCAAAAATAAATTTTAAAAATCTATTCATTGGAGTCACCACAAAAAAATTTTAAACAAACAATTTTAAAAAATCAAATAAAAACAAAACGTGGACTATGTAACTACAGATGAGTTTGAAGTCTATTTGAGTGTGGGAAAAGAGTTAACTAACCCACAACATCTATTAGTGAAGATAGCTGCCCTAAATTAGTTTAGCAAAGTAAATGATATGTCTTTAAACTTATTTAAAATTGGCCACATTAAACACGCACAAAAATAACAAAAAAAATGAAATGAAATTAACGTAAACAAAAGAAAATTGGATATTTACAATGGGTGGATTTGATCTTGAATAAGAGTTTAGGGCCTACATACTCGACGATAAGGTTCAAAGTTTACATAGTTAATCTAGAAAGGCATGTTAATGGGTTCTTATTTTTTGTTTTGTGAAAAGTACAAAGACAGTTGAATTTTGGCCAATTTTTGTAAATAAAACAATTTAGAAATTAGTTAATGTGTTTTAAATTTGAAAAATATATTTAATTTCACTTTTTTTCACCCCTTATGTGAATTTTTCTTGAATTTGGAAAAGATGATTTATTGATATTTACATTGAAATATCTATAGAACAATATGACCATTGGTTTTTTATTTTTTTAATTATAAATGAAATGAACTTAGAAAAACAAAGAGACATTAAACTCAATATTTTATTTGAAAATAGTTAAAGAAAGAGACATTTTTATTTGTTTTTAAAATTACTTAGTTTGAATTTCAAAATGGCAAAAATGTAAAAATAAAATGGGATGAGAAATTGACAAAAGGAATTTTACCAAAAATGATTTTATTTACATTGATAGTCATAAGTTTAATTTTTTAAAAAAACATTAATTAGGCATCAACCTTTGAAACCTAACTTTATTTTTAGAAAACACGCATAATAGTAGACTTGCCATTGGAACCCTAAGTTTATTTTAAACGTGTACAACCAATATTGGGTAATGCCTATAGAGTCATTGGGTTTCACATGGTCTCATTATTGAATCATTAGGTGCTAATGAAAACGTTGGTCTTACACGGCAACACTAATGTTGAAAATCATAAATGTTTGTTGGATGTTCCTATGGAGGCATTGAACCTCACATGGCAAGGAACCCAAAAAAGAATGCTTGTAGAGGCATTGGACCTCACATGACACCTTTAATAAAACAAGCATTGGTGTTTGTGTGTATGTTAATGTTTTCTTTTTTTTGTTTTTGCCAAAAAAATCCATTATCATTCATAAGCAACTGAACAGAAACAACATAGTACAAAGAAAACCTTCATATTGTAGATACATTCTCGAAAGACTATTAACACTCTTAACAAACAAGCTCAAACAAACTCCAAACCAAAACTTCAAGAAAAATCTAAAGGAAATGACATACAATGAAACTAGAAATTGAAAAACAAAAATGCATATCAAAATACCTAAAATAGCAAATAGAAATACTCCATCTAAGCTGGTAATCACCCAATACTAGTAGTTGTTAAAGAGTTATCAGCAAGCCCTAAATCCTTACTTAGAACTCGCTTCAACAAGGATGGTAGCATATTAACCCACCTATTTGGGCACATTCTCTTTGCAGTAGCAACTGTAATCTAATATGCAGCACAATTTCCTTGTCATGAAACCAAGGATAACGAAGCATAAGGCAACAAAGTCATCAATGAAACATTATCCTCCAATATCTCTTCACATTTCCAATTAATCCCTTTAACTTTCCCACCTTGATTGCATGATAAAGGATAACACAATCCATTTCAATACAGATCACCTTATTTCTAGACTTCCATGCCATCAATAAAGCCTTCCTAAGAGCCCAAGCTTCAGCCATCAAAGTTGATGATGCCATAATCTTTACAGTTGCCCTATCAATTACATTGCCTCTATCATCTCTAAAGATAATGCCAACACCTACATCCTTACTATTTTCCTTATAAGACCAATCAATATTAGCCTTTAGTTGACCTTCTCCAGGTAATGTCCATCCCTTTAAGTCAATTGATCTTTTTACCCTCTTTTCCTTATCCAAACTATTCACAAGATTTCTTACAACACAAAACTCTGATACACTTCTATTTTCCTTCTTAATTACCCTATTCCAATCTTCCTCCTACATTTGAAAAACTTTCCCATATCTTTCTTTCCATATGAACCAGCATGTATAAGCTAAAATAGCCTTACTATAATCATTGGTATCAGAATTTATCAAAATTTGACAGCACCAATAAATAAAGCTTGAAACAAGCTCTTATTTATCTTCAAAGTTAGAATACTCCCAAACCACACCTTTATAACCCATGGACATAAGATGATCAATTGTTCTGCAGTTTCCATCTCATTTTCACAAACTGGATAGTTCACATTATTTGCACATCTTCTTCTGAATAAGGCTTACTTTGTAGCTATAACATTGGAAACCACCCTCCAAATAAAATGTTTAACTTTATTTGGAACCTATAACTCCCAAATACACTTCCATAGCTTATTTGGAGGGTAAACGGATTAGCAAGGTCCGGCTACAACCCCATTAACCTGCCTATTTTTAATATACTTATATCTCATTTTAACATTATACACCTCATCTTTGACTTTCACCCATCTTAGCTTGTCTTCTCTCTCCCTCATAGAAACATCAATTTTCAAAATTGCCTATTTCTCTCTTATTGATATTCATTCCTAAATTCTCTTTAAATTTCACTTTCTTAATACTATCATATCTTTAACCTTAATCTCTTCATCCCCCTCTTCCACCCCATTCATTCTTAACCTAAAATCATCACATTCCTCTACCCATTGATCATTCCACACACTAACCGAGTTTCTATTTCCAATTTCCTAACATAATCCAATTTTTAAACTTTCTCATCCTTTTAATATGCTAGACCATGCCCATGATGCTCTGTGGCCTTTCTAGCATGCATAAAATCTATTCTTGGAAAATACCCATTGAAGTACTTTCGCCCACAAATCATTTGGATTCTGAATTACTCTTTATGCTATCTTTGTAAGTAAAGCCAAATTAAACTTCAAAAAATATTTGAAACCCAAACCCCCTTCATACTTTGATGTTGTTGGATTTTTCCATGCTTTCCAATGAATTTTACTCCCATTATCACTGCCCCTACCAAAAATTTGCAGCAATACAATTTAGATCTTCACACGCCTTATTTAGAAACTTAAAACAATTCATAGGATATACTGAGATAGAACTAACCACTGCTTTTTAACAATACCTCTCTTCCACTATAAGATAGTAACTTTCTTTTCTAACCCTATACTTTCTTAGCAAGTTTATCCTTAACAAAATTCAGTTCTTGCACTTTTGATATGCCCTACACCACTGGTAGAGCTAATTAGCTACCAGGTTCATTTGTTTCCTTAATTCCCAATCTTCTACATTTTACATCCCTAATACTTCCAACAGCAGAAAATAATAGACTTCTCTAGGTTCTCCTCTTGACCTGAAGCTTTACAATAAACCTCTAATATTTTTTTAATCTCACATTATTGTCATTTTTTGCATTTATGAAGAACAAGATATCATCAGCAAAGAAAACATGTGTTAAAACAAGGCAATCTCTAGCCAATTTAACTCCTTTCATATCACCACTTTCAACATGAAAATTCACCATATTAGACACCAACTACCAAAATAAATAAACATGGAGATAGTGGATCCCCTTGTCTTAATCTTATCTTTGGAGCTAATTCTGCTACCTTTTTACCATATAGAAACATGTTAAATTCCATTGACTTTACATATGTCATTATTCTTTCTATCCATACTTGACAAAAACCCAATCTTTCAAGCTCACCCTTTAAAAATCCCACTCAACCTTATTATAAGCGCAACCATATCCATTTTTAGAGCAAATTTAGATTTCCCACCCTTCCTTTTATTCTTCAAATAATGAAAAACCTCATGTACAACAAGTATATTATCTTATATAAGCCTCCCTGGCACGAAAGCCCATTGATTAGGTGTCATTACCCTATCCAAAATCCCTCTCATCCTATTCACAATGATCTTCAAAATTGTCTTACACATAAAATTACACAAACTTATTGGGCAAAATTGTGTAATAAATTTAGGTATATCTACTTTAGTAATATGCACTACATCAGTTTTATCTATCTCCCTCACTAATATTCCATTCTCAAGAAAATTATGAACTATTTCAAACACATTAACACATACCACCTTCCAAGCCTTCTGATAGAAACTTCCCAAAAAACCATCTGGCCCAGGTGCTTTTGCTACTCCCATTTGATACACTACTTTCTTGAATGCCTCTATGTTTACCAATCTAGTTAGCAACTTATTATCTTCATTAGAAATCATTTTTTCCATATATGCTAATGCCTGGTTGAAAGGTTTGTCCCTCTGTGATGAAAATAATTCATTGTAATACTTGGCAAACAGATATGCAATTTTTTCTTCTTCTTCTGTCTACCTCCCTTCATTATCTTTCAACTTCACAATTTTGTTCCTTACCCTTCTCAGTACTATACTTGAATGAAAGAATCTAGTATTTTCATCACCATCTTTAAGCTAATTCACTCTAGCTCTTTGAAACTAGTATTTCTCTTCAATTCTCCAAATTCTACTAATTTCTCTTATGATTTCCTCAACTATCTATGCTTTATCTTTAGCAAATTCCCCTTCATTACAAACTGCTCATTCTCTCTTTAGCCTTTCAATTTCTTTCCTATTATTCGAAAAGACTAGTTTACTCTATCTTTCCAATGCTTCCCTATAACATCTCAATCTTATTGTTATATCCTTCACCCCCTCAATATGATTCCCATCCACTTTATTCAATCCTTTAATTCACTATCTTTACAAAGTCAGTATGCTCTGCCCAAAAGTCTCAAATCTAAATCTCTTTGGTGTTCTTCTGTCTTTAAAACATAAGTCTACAACTATCAAATGATGGTAAGACCCAATTAGGTCTATATTTAGCACCATAGCCCTTGGAAAACTGTCCCTAAACTCCTCATTCCACAATGCCTTGTCTATCTTTTCTTTTACATTAGGATCACCCACTCTTTTGTTATCCCAAGTATATTGGGCTTCCTTGCACTCTATATCCATAAGATTGTAGTCATTCAACATACTCTGAAAATTTAAAATGTTCCTCAAAGCCCTCGGTCTTCTTCCTCTTTTCTCACCCTGATACAAGAGATCATTAAAATTCCCAATACACAGCTATGCTTCTTCAATACTACTAGCTAGTTCCCTTATCTTCCTCCACGTACCCCTTCTGTCCTCCTCCTTTGGCGGGCCATAAATGAAAGATATATATTTTGGACATTCCATACTCTTTGACTGCACTTCAACATGGATTATGTTTTTTTGAAATATATGGAACATTCACCACCATTTCTTCCCTCCACCAAAGCGCTAATCCTCCTGCCAATCCAATTGGTTCCACATACCAACTCCATTCCACACTTAACTTTTTTTTTTAATTTTTTCTTTTCCATCTTAGTTTCCATAAGAATACAAAGGAAAGACTATACATTTTACATGCCTCCCTAAGATTCCTAACGGTCAAGGACATCCCCAGTCCCTAATAGTTCCATGATATCACCCTCGTGACTCTTGGATGGCTGATTTAGGCCAACCATCACAACCTTCAACACAAAAGTTCTTCTTCTCCCTACTTCATTCCCCTGCCTGAAACCTAAACCAATCTTCTGGAAAATCACATACAACATCCACTGGAACTTCAAACAGAGCTTATTCCCTTATATGTTCTTCTATTGTATTCTCCCTTTTATTTTTCTACATCTGTACTGATTCTGTTTTACCCCTCTGCTTACTTCTTCCCTTCCTACTTTCTTTAAAACTCAGTCTGTTATTATCCCCTTCCACCTTAATTTTCTTCTTCAGTTGCGAGCTATCTTCTTCTTTAAACTTCCTCTTCAGTTTCATTCTCTCCATCCTTCTCGTCACCTCCTTCAGCAATTCATTATTGTTGTACAGTACAATTGTTTTCTTCTCTAACTTCTCGTCCCCTTGAAACTCGACAATATATCCCGACGGTGTACTCTCTTTTATTTGATTAATGACTTCTTCAATTCTGTTATCCCCTCCAACGTTCTTCAACTCCTTTGTAGAAACATCAGAACCCAAAATATCATCAGCCTCTGTTTTTCTAATCTCTTATGCATCATCCCATTCCTTATCTTTTGCCACCGCACAGGCCCATTTCTTGTTGGGCCTTTTTCCCTTATATGTTTTTTTCTTCCTTTGCCCTTCGTGGTCCATCATATTTCTATAGCTCTTAGTATCTTCAATCGGTTACTGTTAAGTCCTTCTAAACTAACTTCCGTAACTTTCGCTTTTTCTTCTGCACGCGCCATATCACTTCTTTCCCCCTTCCACTTTCCTGCTCACACACTTTCTCTTTTACATCACATACACATGTCTTCTCAAACTTTCTTTTCTCACGTTCCTGCCTTTCTTATTTCTCAAACTCTTCTTCATCACTTACCTCCAGACCACACGCCGTCGCCGCACTCAACTCCGGCCAGTCCTCTCTGAAGCAAACAATGGCCACTGCTCAACTCCTGACTGCATTAGTACTCAGCCAACTCCCGTACATCTGCTTCTGATTACTTCACATCCTTCTGGATCACGCCTGATTACACCACATTTGAAGCAGAATTGTTGCAATTTCTCGTATCTCACTTCAACCCAAATTCTCTCCCTCCCCGGTCTCAGTACCCAGAAGCCTTCAACAAGTAGTCTTCTCAGATCTACCTCTACTCTAGCTCAGATGAAACTTCTCAAGAGCCTCCCATTCGTAATCGGATTTCCACCAGTATAGTCTCACCCACTTTATCACCTAATTTTCTTACATTCTCACTACTCATACCTTCCAGAAGGATGTTATGGAATTGAATCCAAAATGGACATTTATCAATGATAATCTCCTGAAATGTACTAAACTGCAACCACTCTTGAATATTCAAGATAAAGCCCAAGATTGCCCATGGTCTTCCTCTGAGAATCCTTCTTCGATCTGCTTCATTCTGGAAAATGAAGATAAACGCACACTATGCAATTTCCAGAATACTCATCTCCTTGTTGATGTTCCATCCTTTTGTTATGATCAATATCACTGTACCTTTATTTAATTTTTTTCTCCGTTAGCAATTTCCCTACTAGAGCCTTCTTCCCCAAATCCTCCTCCTTCTTTCCCTTCCAATCAAGAACAACCTAATTATCTTTGCCATATGAGCAATCGCCCTCCGTATCAATCTCCATCCTAACTTGAAATCTTCTCTGCTCGATCAGAGTAAATCTTGATTACGCCCTCTTCAATATCAGAGTATGAATAGAATCGTACAGTCTCCCACTAAGGAGAGAAACCCCATACCTCTCGACACATGCGAGGGAAAAATTGACTCACCCCGAGGCATACGAAAATTTCAAAACAGAGCAAGTGTTTTGGAAAAGGCTTTTTTGAAAATACGTGTTCGTGTGAGTTAGCCTTTAATTAAATACTCGTCATTACATATTACTTACAAGCTTTGAAGAATATATCAATTACAACTTGACTCAAATCAATTAAACCTCTTAGACTTATTGGCTTGCCACCCACTTGTGCCATCCTTGCTTGGGCAATTTTACATCTAAGTTTGGAAAAGTGTCTTAGCAAGGTTCCCAAACTTTAAGCCACCAAGATCTCTTATGCATTCACAATCATCATTAAACAACACAAGAATTAATCATGTAATAAATTTAAAGAGTAAGACAAATAAAATAAGCACACCTACATTTTCTATAAAATGTCTCAGTGATATTTCATCAAACACTTTAGTTATATAGCCTAAACATTATAAATTTAAACACTTAACAAAGACCAATTAGGATCAACATATTATTTTGAACTAAAATTCATCATGACCCACATGCCACATTGAACCAAAATCCATGGTGATCCTCGTACTATATTGAACCATAATTCATGATGAACAACAAGTCACATTGAACCCAAACTCATGGTGATCAACAGGCTATAAAATATTTTCAACAAATGATCTCACCATTTGACATTAAATTGTGACATCAAATCATAGAAATAACAAAGAACTAAAATGCAAAAAAAAATTTTAACCAAACATCACATAGACATTTTATCAAACACTTAGGTAGCATAACTTAAACACCCTACAATTTTTAGCATATAATTGAGATCAATTGGAACATATTTTCACCAATATTTGACAGCCCATAAAGTAGTGAAATGCATCTAAAAAGCTATCTAGACACATCCTATTTTTCAGCCTAAGGACATAGTATACAATTATCACATACTTAGCATTATTCACACCACTCTACCTCTACCTTTAGGTAGAAAGAACACACCTCACTCAACATAACTTTTAGCATTTAATTCTAATCAAAATTCAATTGAAAACCACCTTAAATATGAACCTAAGATAGAAAGGAATGGAAAGATGAAGAATCAAGAAAGAAAATTACCTTCTCCTAGGCCTTTTGCACTCTTTTTAGCCTTCTCCCCTCTCGTACCTTTGGTTGACCTTAAGCAAAAAGAGAGAATTCAATAGAAATGCACATCCAAAGCCTATTGAGTGAAGAAAATGAGCCAATTCTTCAAATGACTCCTAGGGCTAGGTGCCAAAGTGTGTGTGTTAAAAGAATTACGAAAATAATGAAATGTGATGCAAATGAAATGAGAAGAAATGAGAGAGTGACATGTAAGAAGTGTGAGAAAGAAAATAAAAGAAAATTGAAAAAATGGATTAAATGTAAATGAAATGCATGAAAATGAGATGTGAAAACACATAGAGAAGACGTGTAAAACCCATCAAAAGTCTACAAAATTAAATCAAATAAAAGGAATTTAAGATGGATCATGGATATGGGTTATGGGTTTAAAAACATCTTTACTTTGAGTGGGCTTCTGGACTCCCTACGCTCCATCATGACCGGATCTTTCTCAATCATTTATGCCCTATTTTAATTAGGCTTCTTTTGTTTAGCTTCATTCTTACTTTTATCTTGGACCCAATTTCAAAAATATCTCTTTTCTTTTATTTCTATTTTTTATTTCTTTCTTTTATTATTATTTTTCACACATCCTCCTCCTCTCACTAATTTATTTTCCACGTGAATTCTAACTTGTTATTATATTTTTATTTTTATTTTTATTTTTTACATCTTGATTTTATTGTTATTTTGATTTACATTTTTGTTATCTTTTTACTTTAATTTTGTTATTTAATTAATTCTTTCATGTCCCCTTAATTATGGATATTTTATTTTGTCGAACAAATTATAATATTCACAACCCCTAGGCACTAGAATATTCAATAAAAATTACTTTCACAAGAAAAATTTTCAAATAAAAACACACAAACACCAAGATTTACCTCTTACCGTCTCCTTCACAGAAATTTCAAACTTGCAAAGAGAATTATCTTTGTCCCCATAATGCAAAATATGATAACCTTAAACCGTTAAGCCTTAAAAACGATGCCCCTGAACAAATAGTATGCTCCTAGCTAAGGGTCAAACTCAATATTTATCCCCCTTACTAAGAAATCACTTATGTGATAATTATGTACTCAAGTGGAGTTAACTTATGGTTAGCCCAACAACTTATCTTTCCCAAGAGAGTAAAACTTTAGGGACAAACATATATATATATATATATACACACACACACACACGTTCCCATCCTTATCTATTTTTTTTTTTTTTTCAAGTTCTTTACCGCCATAACTTTATCTACTAAAATACCTCCAGCATTTACTTATTGCTATAATTATGATCATATAGGCACCCGTGTTTATCAATGCTTATATGCGCTTAATTTAGCTAAATAATCCAAATGAACCTAATAATCCTAAGATTTGACTTGATCGATTGATTTTTATTTTCCTTATTATTTTACCTAAATCCTGATTTCTTACTTTAGTTTAACTTCACTATTTTAAACATACACACATATGTGTGTGTATAGATATATATATATATATATATATATATATATATATATAGCGAACATTGCTAGTTATCACCAATATATCCATTGTTTTAATTTGTTAATATTTAAATCCATATGCTCATATATACCTACTAATAACATAAATGTCTCTTAAATATTAATTATTGTTCCTAAAGTAAATTTTAATGATGCCATAAGTGCTAAGTGTTAAATGTTTTTAAATATTAAATATTAATATATGATGCAAATATTTATTTATAAAGGTTTCAAAACTTTTAGATTTATTCAATGTGAAACTTAGAAATCTATCATTATAATCACAAACTTTTTAACATAATTTTCCAAATTAATTATATCTAACAAATCTCTCACATAGTTTAAAAAACTAAATAACCATTTTGTTATCCTTTCTATTTTTTAAAAATTTAAAGTTTAAAGTATAAGATTTAAAGTTAATGATAGATATTTGTTAAAAATTTTGAGAATGTACTTTTATAACAGGTCTGATCTTAGTGATAGGACTCCAAAGACAATCACTCTTGTCAGGAACCCCCCCCCCCTTCCCTCACTTGATGGTCAATTAGAAAAATACAGTGCCTTTTTTATCAAAGACTCTAATTTCATTGTGATAAGTGAACAAATCAACTCCGTCTAAATTGAAAATGGCCTATAATGACAAATTTAAAATTTAGAAGATATGAGGACCATATAAAATTTAAGATTCAAAAGAAAGGAATTTAAGAATATTATATCTTATAAATCATTTTAAAATATTCAAATAACGTAATTTGAATTTAACAATATTTCATAGAAGATAAATGTAAACGTAGGTTATGTGGCTCATGTTTTTATCTTAGTTCACTCCCTAATCCTTTTTACAGGTTGAAATGATACCTTGATAGGCACATCACATCACATGTCACTTGAAAAAGAGCTATTAATCAAAATGCTCTTATGAATCCTAGTCTAAGAGAGAAGAAAATTTATATGATAATACACCGTCCACTTTAGTGGCCTTAGAAGGACGGTTATTCCTTTCACAAAATTGTCACTGGGATTAGGTAGAAGCGTCAAAATGGGTGGGATTCATAAGGTTAAGTTCGTGTAACTTACTCAAGAGGTGAGTTAGATTAAAAGATTCTTTTAAAAATTCGTTTAGTATACTTTTATCAATTCGACCCGTTTAACTCGTGAGTTAAACGAGTTAACTCGTGGGTTAAACGGGTTGTCTGTTTTTTCTTAAAAAAAATTTTCTATTCACTCAGTCCAGCATCCCAGCCTACTGCACTTTCCTATTTAAAATAATTAACCCAAATATATGTATTGTGTTGTTTTTATTATTTTGTAATTTGTCAAATTTGAATATTTTGCTCATAATCATATTCTTATTATTATTAATGAATCATTGAATTATTAGATTATTCTACTTGTTTTAATTAATTGAAACTTACTTTTTATTTAGTTATTTTTTTGTTTACTTATACTAATATAAAAATTGATTGATCAAACAAAACATGTACTTAAAGAAAGTCACATTTAAATTTTTATAATTTTTTATTATATTTTTATTTTTTTAATTTTTTTGTAGATTAAACAGGTCGGCTCGCTTAAGGTGGATCAACTTGGGTGGATAGGATTGACCCACTTTAACAGCTTTAGGATTAGGTATGGATTCAAGGGTGCGCGAGGGTGTCGCCCTTGTAATTTTAAACATTTTTATTTTTATATGTAATTTTGCTTTCTATTCTTCATTTGGTTTGTTAATTACTAAGATTTCAAGGATGAAAACCAAAATTATATAGCTTAACAATATTTTTTATTATTTTTTTGAATTAAATGAATCACTTATTTCTTATACTTTACATGAATTTGTAAATAAGTCCTTATACATTATTTTTTTAAATCAGTTCTTATCATTGTTATCAAAATCGTGATTTAACTCTGTAGAATCGCTGATTTTACGATCCTAGGTAGTAATTTCATGTTAAATCGTGAGTAAAATCAGAATCAGTGCTAACTCGGTCAAACTTGCCACTGATTCGTGCAAACTCGGTAAAATTGGCGAGTTTGACTGAGTCAACCAAGTTAGCAATTTGTCCATTCTGCATCAACCCAATCTTGTTTCTTTTTGGAAGCCCAGCCCAAAAATCTTTAGCCAAAAGATGGTTCAGCCCAAAAATGCTTCAAAAAATAGTTATGCATCACAGAAAGCTTCCTTCTTCCTTCAGAATGCTTCTTCCCACGACAGGGGTTCCACACGACGGTAACAGAGAATGGTGCACAACAGTTTGATGGCAAAACGAGTCCTTCTTCATTCTTCCGACGGTGATGACAGCAATAGTGCATGGCTTCTACCAGGTTCCCTTTCTCTATTCTCTCTCTCTCTCTCTTTCTCTCTCTCCCTCTTCTGTATAGACTACCTGGTGGTTGTTTGATCTTCTCTCGGTTGTACCCAGTACCCACTGTTGTTTTTCCCTTGTTTTCGTTTAGTTCAGACTTCAGAGCATTGTAACCAGGATTACATTTGGGTACAGAACAAGCTTTGCCTTTCCTGTAACAAGCTAGCTGGATCGGTAGGTATAACTTACATCACTGTCTGCGTTTCAACAGCAACAATTTCCACAGGGATTCCTCCAAGCTTTGCCCTTCCTGTAACAACTGTTCTTGCCCATCCATTTAATGTCTCCACAAAGCTGTCCTTGTCAAAAATTCCCCCCAGCCATTTTCCATTACCATCCACAGAACCACAGATGGCAGCACGAGGATCACATGAGGTTTTCTAGGAAATATTCCACAGGCCTTTTAGGAGGATCAAGGGATTGTACAACGGGAAGTGTACCGCCTACATGAGAAGGAATGTAACTTAGCCACTTCAAAATAGCAGAAACACCTTCAAGATCATCTGATACTGTAAGATGAACAACTCCATTTGTTGCCATGATCTTAGACCCCCCAAGTTGTATGTAAGGGCTGTATACCTCTCAACTAAGAAGTTTGTTCAATGCAGAAAAATTAGTAAGAATTATGGGTTAATCTACACATAAAGATGGAGAAGACAATCAATAGCGTGTCATATGCATGTGAGAGAACAAGTATTGGCTAATATAAACAACCACAATGAAATTATTAGTTGGAAATGGCAACACTAAGTGAGAACTTACTGGCTTTAATTTGTCATGCATGAAGAAATTGTGAGATTTGAGGGATATGTATTTATGCTAATAAGTATTTAAGTGAGATTATAAAATAATATAAGTATTTATGTATGAAGTATTTAAGTGATTTTTTAATATGGTTATGTTCAATAGAATAAATAACATGTGTAGGTAAACTCTTACGATTCTACATTACGAGTTTACAATACGAGTCCGCCCCCCTTTCCGAGTTTAGGTAGAATCGCGATTTTGACAACAATGGTCCTTATTGCTTTAAGAAAATTCAACTCACTCCCTGCCTTTAGATGGATTCCTAACATCATTAGTGGAATACTGACATGGAATGCCTGTATGCCAACTCAAATACCAATTCAGCTCCCAAATTAATGGCTCGTTTTTTTAATATTCTTAAATATTAAGGGGGGCCATTTTGGACTACTATGGCATATGGCTTTTTTAAATATTCTAATGCCCATATGTTAGAGAATGCATATAGGAAGATGGAGAGGAAGAGAAGGCAGGACTTCTAGACAGGAACGGGATGACAGAAGCGATTTTGGAAGGCATATAATTTTGTATAAGTGATTATTAAATTCATAGCATTAAATATTTGAAAAATGGAAATAAAAACCCAGAAGAGCAAAAACAAAGCCATTTGAACAGTATAGTGTTTGGAAACTAGTTTCAAATTCAGCAAAAGAAAATTTCAATTTTCAAAACACAATTTAAGATTTGATTTAAAACCCATTTTTCCAAAAGATAATACCAATTTAATAGTATTTTGTTGGGCTCTAGTTCAATTTGAGCAAGCAATGCGTTCTTAGCGGTGCTCGTTGAGTTATTTTATGCTTTCAGCAAAGGAAAAACCAATTTTAGATTTGATTAAAACCCATTTCAAAAGGGCATTTTTGGAAAAACCGAATTTCAGATTTGAGCAAAGGAAAAATTCAGTTACCAATACCATATGGACGGCATAAAATGGCCTATCTGTCATGTCCCCCTTCCCCCACCGTATAAAGACAGCCTTGCATTTCAAAATGCCCCAGCTTAATAGTTTAGAATATTAAAAGAAAACGAGTCACTAATTTTAAGAGCTGACTTGGCATCTGAGTGGCACTCTACATAAGAATTCTTCAAGTGGTATTAAAACTCAGACCTAACAGCAAGGAGTGATTTGAAAATTTCTGAAACAATAAGGACTAATTTGAAAAAAAAAATTAAAGGATAGGGACCTAGTTGTAAACTTGTGTAAAGTACAGGGACTAAATTATGACTTTTCCCATTTTTTTTATAATTTTCATCCTTGAATAATATTTATATTTAGTAGCCAAAACAAAACAAAAAAAATCTAGTTTCCTAGCTAATAGCCAAAACAAAAAACCCTAACTTCCTAACTAATTGCCAAAACAAAAATTTTAAAAAAAAAAAAAAGCTATCTTAATTTGCATCATTCTTAAAAAAGTAGTGCTACTTATATGATATCGAAATCCATCATTCACGTAGTGGGGCCACCAATTAGCATCATGTATCTCAAATCACTTTCATTCATGCAGTGCGGCATCTTTCCTCAAAAAATGAAATTCATCATTATCTATTTTTTTAAAATTTTATAATCATCATTTAATTGCAAATTTATAGGTTATTGAAATATAATTTTATTTTTGTGCAAAAAAATTGAAGAAAATATCATTTTCAAATTTTAGTGCTCTTTACAAAATTAATTAAGGTCAATCTCACCATCAAAGAGATAACCTTAAAGTTAAGCATCACTATTGATATATTATATTCATTTCTATTGTAGATTCTTTGTTTCAAGAAATGAACTTTTTCTTCAATTAGGATATAATGGAATTACTTATCCTTAAGTCGAGTCTAGATCCATGGGATGATTATGAATCATTTTGGGTTGGAGATATTTCCAAGCATGGGAATAAGTTTTATCCAATTGACTATATGAAACAAGAAAAGCAACATTTAAAAATTCAAATGGTTCATTTTGATATTGATGCTCACAAAAGCTCAAAGTTGAGAAATGTTTCAATGGTTGCAAAGTTCTGTCAAGTGCTAGCAAAAGCCACAAAAATTGAGAATTCATCTAGTTATTGATAGGATTATTTGTCATCTACTAACTCTTGTGGTGTTAATAGCAACAACAGAACAAGCATTTTCAACAATGAAAATTATGAAAACGAAACTTTAAAACAAAATGGAGGAAGATTTTCTCTTAACTTGTTAAGTAACATATATTGAGAAAGACATAATTCTAGAATTTTCAACAAATTCTTTCTTTATGACTTTGATCTTTTGAAAAAAAAAAACAATATAATACAATTTAGAATATTTGAGTTAAAAAAATAAAATTATAGTTTATGTTTATTTCATATTTTGTATATTTTTTGTAGGGTTTTAATGATTTATCAAATATAATTTTATTAGTAGAATATCAAAAAGTATCAAATTACTTCTATTTATATTTTTAGTTCTTCGTCCTAATTCCAAAATCTGTCACCTTTTGTCGATACTGCACATAGAAGACTTATGGACACAATTCCTCTATTTATATGTTTGTGAAACTTGAAAATTTATAGGAAAACGATTTGCTATGATCACTTCTCCTCCATTATATCAGCAAGTCCGTTGTTGACACCACCACCACTATATAATCAGGTTGATTAGCGTCAATAGGAGTGACAGTGGATTCCTTAAAGTGGGAAAAGACAACCCTAACATACAAGTCTTGATGTTGGGTAAGATGCATCTGGTACAGTCTGTCTCTCAAGTAATTCAAACCTAGAAGTGGCAGAGAAGAGGGATTAGAGGAAGATGCTAGACCTCCGGTAATGTAACTGCGAGGTTGTAATTGAAGTTGTAGTCAACCACCACCAACTCTACCATAGAATAAAAAGGCTTTTGTTACAGATTTTTAATGGTCTCTACGAGAGTTTTGACCGTCGCAAATAAATTATTTGATGGTTGATAAAAATGCCGTAAAAATCACTGTCATAAATGAGATTACAACTTTTTCTGTTTACCTTTGTAAAACTTGTAGTAATGACATGATTTTGTGATAGTTAAACAATTCTCGTTAAAATTTTTACAAAAACATGTTATTGTAAGAGTTTGAAAAAGTATTACAGTGACATGACTTTGCAATAGTTTGTTTGATAATTGTACATTGAAACTTTCCTTTTTTGTTTTATTTTTTGTCAATTTTTCTTTGCTAATACAACATCCCGTAAACAAGAAAAATTTACCATCAATTACAACAACAAAAATCTAATAAAATTGATATGCTTCTTGATGATTTCTAATAAGAAATAAATCAGATTCCTAAAAGCAAATTGCATATGCAACAATCAATAGGATCTGTTTCTTGATGATTACAGTGTAGTAAAAATAATGTGCTAATATCAAAAGTTTTATACATGAACATATTTATAAAAGTAGACAGTCAAACTAAGCTGAATGTTAGTTAAGTATATTTAAGTGTTACAACTCTTGATCCTCCTTTTTCAAGGTCACCAAATCCACGGGCAATTTTTTTCTTGAAGTCAATTTGATAACTCCTATGAGAATTCCAGGAAAAAAAAAATAGTGAATCGTCAAGTCAACAGTAAAAGAGAATTACCATGTGCTGATGAGACTTCAATGTGATGTGCCAATTGCCATCAACAAATATATATAATCCACTTCCAAAAAGAAAATTCAATTTTGAGCTATAATACAATGTCATCATTAACTATACAGGCAAGTGTATTTATATATTAACTTTAGAAAGGCAGTTTCTATATATATATATATATATATATATATATATATAGTTATTTGAAGGCTTCAAGCCCTTTTAGCTTCTTTTTTTTTTCTTTTCTTATTTGCGAGTTAGACACGATTTAAAAATGCAAAGACAACTAATTCTTGCTATATATATATATATATATATATATATATCAATGTGTATAAATATGCTTGTCAACTATTTCCATGTCAAATATTTTGCCCTTCCTCTCTCTTCCCCTTTCTCTTTGTCTTTAATCTCTGTTCAATAGAATCCATTTAACTCAATTTCTGTGAGACAGAAAGCAAAATGGGGTGCTAAACATAGGAAGGGGTTATGATCACCTGAAGAAGACAATAAGCTCAGAAACTACATTCTTAAGCATGGCCATGGCTGCTGGAGCTCTGTTGCCATTAATTTTTCTCACAATTTATCACAATTTATGATAAAATGATTAATTTTTCTCACAATTTATGGTTTTGCATGAATTCCATATATCTTATTAGCAACATCAAATCACACCCTTTTATAGCAATATCTTTATACAATCATGCCACAGAAATTTTAATCGTTCCTTATTTGGTATTCTTGTCTTACTCTGACCAATTATTTAAATATGCTTTAAAATCTATATAGGTGCAAAGCATACCATTCGAGTTTTTCTTACGCTTTTCTTCCATTGCTCACTCTCTGGCAACAATGGCAAACCGTAAAAAATAGTAAGTTTTTATCATTATCATTCTTTTAACATTATTCTCTCTTTCCTTTACTAATCCCTCTATTTTGTTCATAGCAATGATTGTTCTGTCAATACATGTACAAGAAAACTTCAAATTTATCTTCTTCTTATTCTTTCTTTTCTTTTTCTTCTTTTTTTCTTTTTTTTTTCTTTTTTCTGTCATTGTTAATTGGGTTTGACCCAATTCATATTCTTCTTCTTATTTTTCTTCTTTATTTGCCACTACTCACCGTGAAACACTATCTCCTAGTAATTACACGTGATGCTATTTGAAATTTAATGTCATCTTAAAAGACAAGCACTTAGCCTCTTCTTATCTGTTATTTTTTTTAATATT
Source organism: Delonix regia (assembly GCA_037074485.1). Classification (NCBI taxonomy): domain Eukaryota; kingdom Viridiplantae; phylum Streptophyta; class Magnoliopsida; order Fabales; family Fabaceae; genus Delonix; species Delonix regia. The sequence goes on from CM073460.1 coordinate 19,695,839, forward strand.
GCAAAAAGCAAGTTGCCCTTTTCTCAACCAAGTGATTGGCTGGCCATTAACAATAGGTATTTCAAATTTACAGGTAAATTTTTAATTCTTGGGAGCTTTTTATTATAATGTATTACATTAAAACTAATTAATATTTCTCCATGATGTACAGAGTTCGTGAGGAGACGACCCTATGGTTGGAAGTTATAATAGGTAAGAACAAGAAGGGTAGGATTTTTGGGGTAGGGTCTGAGGCACCAGACAAATTATATTGTCCTTTTTTAAATGTTTGTTAGAGGACTTAGTCATTTTGATAATTACATTAGAATTTGCTTGATATTTATATTATGTTGGACTTTATTGTGGATTTGTTTAATGTATGTACATTAATATTTAATATTATGACTACTTATATGTTTTAGTTCATTGGTTGTTTATTGTATTATCAGTATTCAAGTGTGCAAATGTCCAATAGCAATATAATGTTGAACAGGATTATGACATTTAGAGACGAATAAGGGATGGATTCAAGATAAAAAAAATCCTAGATTGTAAACTCGGGATGGATTAGGGATGGGTATATTTCAAACTTGCAAAATAGGGACGAATTAGGATCGGACTAGTGACGGAATAAGGATGGGACATAGGGATGGGTTATGTTTCCGTCCCAAATTAAGATGGAACTTAGGAAGGGAATATTCCGTCCCAATTTGGGACAGAGATTTGAAAGCTACAAGTATTTAGAGATAATATATTTAGCATTTATTTATACATATAAATATTATTTAAGAAAAATGAAATAAATAAATATAATAAGAAATAATATGAAAATTAAAAATAATTTATTTATAACAATTTTGTTAAAAAAGAATTAGAGACGGATTATTCCCTCTAAAAGATCCATCCCTAAATATGTTTAACTATTCTAGAATATTTAATCCACATTTTGACATGGAATTAGGGACAGACATTTTGAGAGGGAATCTTTGTCCCTAAATTCCGTACTAAAAACTTTTTTCACAAAAAAAAATTTTAAATCCTATATTGAGGACAAAATTGAAGTTGATTTCGATGCAGCTTTTTTGACACGAAAATATTTGTCTCAAAAATTTGTCTTAGATGATATTTTTGAATTAAAAATAATTAATCTTTTTGGAATAGATATAGACATAGATTTGGCATAGGATTAGACACGAATGGAAATTCGTGTCCAATTTCTGTCCCTAAATTTATGTTTTCTTGTAGTGTTAGTTCTGTAACATAAGCTATTTAACTAGACAATTACATAGGTTCCTGGCCTACCATTATAGGGTTTATTAAACTTAAGACCTTAATTTTAATATGTTTAAGGTGAAACATTTTAAAATTTGCAATTTTTGTAAAATATTTTGATATCAAGTTTTACTCATTCCATAAAACTTTACTTATAAGTAGTTTACTGTTTATAGTCCTATTATTTATTGTCTCAAGTTGTTGCGTGCATGCTGCATGGTGATGTTTTTTTATTACTATTTTTTGGACAATACACTAATGAAGCTTTTTAGGGGCCATTTATGTATTTTTTGATGGGGGTAGTTGGGCATAGTTTTTCGTTCCCCATAACCTTGGGAAGGATAATGCTATAATACAGGTTAAAAGTTGGTATCAATGTTTGTAAGGCTTAAGCCCCATGTACCCATGAATCCAGGCCCTCTACGTGTATAGGTTACATGTGGAAGGTCCTACACATATGGTATAGTATATAATTGTTTCTAGATATAAGTAGCAACCTAGGAGATGTACATATAGTATGTTGTTAGTAGTAGCTAAGTTGCCACTTGTTATCTAATTGTCTATTCTGATTTTGATTCCTTTCCATTGATTGTTGTTTCTTTCCTTGTACTTATAAACTTGAAAAAGTTTTGATTGCCATGTGAGTTAGAAGTTTTCATGCTAAATTGACTTTGTATGGCGCCTTGACATTGGTACTACAGTGCTTGGGCACTAGCTTTTTGGAATTGGAGCCCAAGTGTTGGTACTATGGTGTTTGAGCACTCCTTTTCTAGAATTGGCACCTGGGTATAGGTATTATGGTGCCTAGGCAACATTTTTTGGAATTGGATCCTAGGCATTGGTACTATGGCACCTAGGCGCTAAATTTCTATTTTTGGTGCCGAGCCGCCCATTCTAGCGCCTGGGCACTGAACTTTGAATTATCATGCTACCATTCCAACTCCTTTTTCTTAAAAGTAAACACTTGATTATTTTTCTCAACAGATGTTAGAAGAAAACTTTTAAGTTTTATACGAAATCTGTGTGATTTTTATCCATAATTACAGTGTTTGTTCAATTAATATTACTTTAGATAACTTTCGACAAAGAGTTATCAGCAAATATATAAAAGTTGGATGTCATTAAAAAAAAACATTGGATAATTAAGAAGTTCAATACTCATCACCACAAATGTGAAATTCAAATTTCATATAACCAAGTACGTAGGAATTACAAACACATTATCCTGAACAAACATATATATATATATATATATATATATATCACACCTAAACCCAAACAAGTCTAAACCGAAATACCCGACCCAATCCCCATAATCTTAAGCCCAAAAATGCTCTCTAACTTAGCATAATATGGAAGTTGTTTATTCTTCAAGTACTTCATACCCCTATCTACCTACAAAATCGACAATAAACAACACAATCAACCACTTTATACAGTATAAAACTTTTGTTAAGTTCTAAATTGACATAATTAACACATAAGCAATCTATTGTAGTAAGAAAAATTATATTACCTCTCATGTTGTATTCGATACTTCTAATGCATGGTTTACATTGTTCCATTCAAAAGCTGGGTTAGTTAAAACATGTTGATTGAAGGTCCTTTTTCATTCTCTTAATTCAGTTCATGATGTCTTTCTCATTCTGTTCAATTTGCATCAGTTGCATTATATTCCCGACTGCATCATGTCTAGCACCATGTTTTTTGGTGATCCATCCTATATGAAATGCTTCTTCCAAAGCATCAAGCAGAGCACTCTCCTTATTCAAAGTCCAAGGAACTGGCTTGGTAGTCAAGTCGTTCCCCAACATCACTTTATATGTTGCAATAGGCAGCAGTGCAAGCTATATTAGATTATGGACAACATTAGATGTAGTCCAAATGCAATAATAAGTGCAACAAGTATTTTGTTAGCTAAACTCCAACTAATAAATTCTAAAGTCAACAAAACTCAAAATAACCACACATTGGGCATCAATAATACTAACAACAAAGCTCAAAATCAATAGGCACACACAACCATGGGAGTCAACAAGCAACACGCATATAGCTGTGACTAATATTTATATGGCAACTTGTACAATTAAGCTAGGAAGCATTAGCCACCTTACTTCTAATATAAAAGTAGCTTAATTACATGCACTAAATTGTTAGCTTTCCTCTTTCAACCACACATAAGCAGCATAATTACATATTACACAAATGACGCCTACTACATTAACACATGCTAGTACAAATAGAGGTGGACTAATTCCTTAAGCTACTAGAACCATTAGTATCAACAGCACAAGGGCTAAGGCCCTCTCAATCCTAGTTATCCTATGTTCAGCTTCGTCAATTATATGCTCCTTTCATGCGAATCTTCTTCCCTATCACAAACCATGGGTTTTTCTAAAGGTTCACTAGTAATAAGATCAGTAAGCTATTGAAAGTATTTGCATCTTTCTTGTCCGATCTAGAAATCTTTCTACAGCTCTTCATCCACACTTACAGTTCTTATTTCACATAATAGGAATCCTGCCTCCAAAGCTTTCTCCTACATTTACAGTTGACATTATGATATGCAACAAAATACAACACCCAAAGCAAAATGTGTTAGGTTCCAATTTCACAACCACAACTAAGTCACCCAACACTGTATAAATTTATTTCCTTCACTGAATCTAAATCAAAACAACTTTCACATTAACAATGATGATCAAAATGTGATACTGTAATGTAAAAGTAAATATCATAATATTGTAGTTCATTCAAGCAGCACCCCAACATTACAAATATATACATTGACACATACATCACTACTGACATTATTCACTAGGATTATGATAACAATGATTGAATATTGCTCAAACACATACACTAACAACACACCGTAAAAGTTATTCCCATTCAAGTGATTAGCTATAGGGACGTGCAAACACAGATATTAAAAAATAGTAACTATAAATCTAAAAAAGCAGCAAAGGAAAGTTTGAATGCCTTATATATTCAAATACTCACCATGGGAACCCACTTATGCAACTGAATCAATTTCCACTGTTGTGATACCAGAGCCTCCGCAACGATTGTCTCCTTCTTTGCACCCCAGAGACACCTCATCAGCCGCACGTAGCTGAAGGTGAAGTCGTAAATGAAAAAATAGGGCATTGATGTGTTTTTAGCCACCTTCGCTATACGTGGCAACGCTTGATGTTTCAGTTTTTTCTTTTTTCAAAAATTTTCATAAGGGGTATTTTTGTAATTTTATCCTCATTCCATTCTTTTCCCTCCATGATTCTGCCAACTAAACAATGGGAATCTTCTCCTTTCCATTCCTCTCTCTTATTAACTAAACACACTTATCTCCCATTTCGTCTGCCATTCCCATTCATATTCCTATTACTTTCGAAACATTTCTATTTACCAAATGGTATGTATATGAGTTTTCGTTCGATTATTTAACGGGGCATGAGTACCTTTCTTGGATGGATTATTAGAGCCTCAGCTTCACATCGTACAAGGCAAATTAAATTGCCTTATCTTTCATGTATTGATTTGTTGCTAATATCAATATAACTGTAAATTGCAGCGTTTGCATTAATGGAACCTTAACGAAGTATCTTAATCATAGAATGGTAGCATGGGCATATTTTAAAATTATTTGATCTCAAATCTCAATATGTTGTTTCTCACTATGCAAATATCCTCTTTCTATTTATGGTTTTTTACTCTTCACATTACAACTTATTTGTTATAGATCAACAACATATGCTTGTGTTTCATTAAGAACTTTGGAACATGGCTAGTTAATTCAGCTTAAAAATCATTGTCTTGGATTAGCAAAAAATGTCAGATGGCATTTTCTTTGGTTCTTACTCTTTAATGTAACATCTTAGTATTTTAAGGTTTCATGGATGTATTTGATAATATAAGGACATTAAAAGGTCTATATAGGAGATAAACTTTCTAATAACATATAATTTTGAACACTAAATATTTATAAATATGAATAATCTTATATAACATATTCATGTCGTAACCAACCTACCAGTAGAAGGAATAAAAAAGAAGAGGATTAAATTGATTCTTAAAATAAATATTGAAAATCAATTTACTGAGTCGCTACCAAAATTTTTAACGAAAAAACTTTGGAAAATCAATTTAAAATAAGGTCTGTGAAAATGAAAATGAGTTCGGGAGTCTATTTGAGTGTGGAGAAGGTGTTAGACACCCCGCAACACCTGTTCATAAGGACAATTACCTTAAACTAGTCAACTGAAATAGAATATGACCTTAAATTTATCTCAATTACTCTTTTATTGACCTAGATGCATGTTAAGCAGAGAAGACAAAAACAACAATACTGTAATCAAACTAATAGATATTTACAAAGGGTAGACTTGACCTAGGATGAAAGCCTAAGGCCTATGTACCCTGTAATAGTGATTAAAGTCCACGTAGTTCGACTAAAAATACGTGGCAGTTGGTTGGTGTTTTTATATTTGTGAAAAGAGCATGATAGTTGAAATCAAATAAATCTTCACAAACAAAACAAAACTAAAATCGAGTTGGTGTGCTTTAATTTATGAAATCAATTTAGTATCACTTCCTTGCTCTTTTCATTTTTCCTTTTTAATTTTTTTTTGGATTTTTTAGTTTTTATTTTAATTTTAATTTTAAAAATGAGATTATAGTGAAAAATTATTTTTGGGATTTTTAATTATAGATAAAAGGTAACATAAACCTTTTATTTTATTTTGGAATTGTTGTACTTTTGAAAACAGTTATTAACTTTCAATATTTGTGGAGACTAAGAATTTCACGTGGCCTCTACTACTTAACTTTTTAGGTGTTAGAGGAGAAATATTTCCTCACACTGCAACTCGGAAAAACAAAAACAAACCAAAAAAGAAAAAAGAAACAATAAAATAAGATAAAACTCGTTCATTAACATGAGTACAAGTGGACATGCATGTCAATCCCTACTATTTAGTCTTGTAATCTTTACATATAGTACAAGAGCATTTGTAACCATCCACAAAGAACTTGCACAAGAATTATGCTTTGCATCTAAAAGGTCACTTTCCAAACTATATTACAAATGCTATCAGGATAGCACGCCTTTGACACTTTAGTGCAAACGAAGACCATTAACACTACCCCTAGTATGCATCTTGAACCCATCTAAGAATAAGACTAACCTCCTATGTGATAAGTTCTCACAACATCATTGATGTGGTACCACACTTAGGTCTGAACACTTTATGCAATTGAACTTATACCCATATACACAAACTAACTAAGAGAAGCAAAAAGCTATTTGGAACTAATACCAGAGGATTTTTCACTCGAGAAACAAAGAGAAAAAAAACCAATGGGGACATAAACTTAACTAGCACTCACATTGCACATATTAAAAGGAAACTTCCAAGCATTTATATTCTAATCACCTAACGAACCAGATAAGTGAAGCTTTGGAAAAACCTAACACTTTCGACAGATGCAGACCCAATGGATTAGAGAAAAGAAGCTTCAAACAAACACAACTATCCTAATAGATGCAAACCCATTAGACAACAACACCTCTGACTTACTGACTCATAGGTAAGCTTCCGCTCTTGTTAAAAATGAAGAGAGCAGCAACGTAACTCTAATAAAACAAATGAACATAGCCTACAGGTAAAAAGAAGGTACACACCAGCCTCATGTACTCACCTCTCTTCGAGCTCAGATTTGTTCACGTCGCATGGACTCTATTTCTCTGTTTGGTACGCTAAAAACAAAGTTCCACCGCCCCCGTTCTCTCTCTCGATCTTTAACTCCTCAACCTCCCTTTCTTAGTCTCTTACTCTCTCTCTCTTTCTTTGGTTCCTTTCTCTTTTCCTGATTCTCTCTCTCTCTCTGTCTTTCCCTAGTTTCTTCCTATTTTCTCGGCTCTCTCTCTCTCTCTCTCTCTCCTTCTTTGGTTTCTTCCTCTTTCCTCGGCTTTCTCCCCTTTGGTCTCCCTCTCTCAGTCTCTCTCTCTCTCTTTCCTTCTCCTTTGTTCTTTAGCTTGGTTTTTCAGTTTTGTTTTTCTTCTCTCCCTTAGCTCTCTTTCTCTCGTGCTCCAACCCGTCTTCGTTTCTTCTCTCCTTTCTACCTTTTCTGTTCTGCCTTCACCACCTTATGAGTGCACTGAACCACTCAGAAGGAAGAGGGAGTGCTAAACCACCACCTCTATTGAAGATAGTTGCTACCGAGGAAAACTGAGGAGCTTTCAGCATATATATTGCTCCCTTACTCTCTTCCCTCGAAGCCTCGCTACTTCCATGTCTTAGCTCTGTTTTCCAATAAAGAAAACCGAGATCCCCTTCCCCCCGTAACTCCTTTCCTCCTTCTCCCTCTCTTCTTAAACCTTATTTTTAATGTAAAAAAATGAACCCACCCCTCATGCAGCCTCTCAGTCCCTTTCACGCTTAGCATTCCCTTCCTTTCTTTCCTTCCCCTCCCCCTTCTCTTTTCCCCCGAGCTCTCTATTTTTCACATAAAAAGGGAACAAGCCCATGCATGTAGCCTTTCCATTCTTCTCACGCTCAGCGTTCCTTTTCTCCTTTGCCCAAGATGCTTGAAGCAGAGCCCTTCACACATCCTTCTCACCTTCTCCTTTGAGCTCTTCGATATTAAAGGTGGAAGCATCAGCGCCTCGACTTCCAACATAAACTTCCCTTATTGTCTTTTGTTACAACCGAGGATGTGAGTGTCTTGTCTTGAAACACCATCCTGATTCTTCCTTCTTCCTTTTATCATCTAGCCATATGAGGGAAGCCTACTATAGCCCTACATATCATGCATGCAAGGGCCACAAACAGCTACTGTGTAAGAAAAGCTTTATTTCATAATTTCGATTTTATTCATTACCTTATTTTATTTTGATCAATTTATCCATTTATTTCCCCTTCAATTTTGTTTCCTAGTATTTTGCTTTCTTTTTTTCATTTTAGAACTTTTAATCTTGTTTTTTTTTAATTTTATTTTATCATTTTGTATTTTTTCCTTACTTTTTGTTGTTTTATCTTGTTTTTTCATATATATTTTTAGTTTTAGTTTTTTTTATTTTGTTTTATATGATTTAGTTTTATATTTAGTTAACGAATTAATTGATTGATTAGTTAATTAATTATTAATTTTTTATTCTTATTTTTATTTTAAGATAGGGTGTTCACAATTAAAAAAATGTCAAATATTAAAATTACTATCATGAATTGAATCATTCAATACACCAATAATTACAAAGGTTTCATGGAGGATTTGACATACAATGAATATTAATAATTTTGAATGATTTAACATAAAATATAAAAAATTATCCATACAGAAGAAAAATAAATTAAGAGCAGTAAATATTAAATTAATATAAATATTTGCATATTTCAATGCACACCGACAATAACTGAGACTTAAATTTCAAACAACATGACTAATTTATTAAAGGAAGAAGAGAATAATTAGTGGGTCGTCTCTTCTATTCCTATTGAACTCATTCCCTTTATCAAACTTCAGGTCAGGGAAATTTATTTTCATATTGGTAATTACTTAGATACATGTGTCTTCATAAATCGAACAAGTTGGCCTATGTAGTGTTCTTGGTGTAGCCTTCTATCTCCAAAAATAGCAGCAGCTTCCCTTGCACGAACTCTCAGTGGTTCTCCCTCTTCCAAAACCATAGCTATTTTCAAAGCCTTAGCTATGTCATCTCCACTGAACGATCCATCCTCAGCTCTGTCTATCTCCACAGCCAAACCCTTCTCTGCCAGTAACCTAGCATTCAGGCCCTGATCGATTATAAATGGCAGAAGCACAAGGCAATGCCCAAATTGCAAAGTCTCTATTATAGAGCCCCATCCAGAGTGAAATAGCGAACCCCCAACTGACGGATGGCCCAGAATATCCAGTTGTGGCGCCCAACCCATGTTCACCACCCCTCTTCCTCTTGTTCGTGTACCAAACCCCAGTGGAAGAGCTTCTGCATCATCATTAACCCAATCAGGTTTTCTCAGAGACCATAGGAATGGCAATTCTGAAAGCTCTAACCCATAAGCTATCTCAAGAATCTGGTCCTTGCTAAGCTTGCATTCACTTCCAAATCCAACGAACACGACTGACCTAGGCTTTTGTTCATCCAGCCACTTGAATATATGTTTCCAAGGTTCATCAGTGAATTCCTTCTTTTCAGGCTTCTCTGGTGTGAGTAAACCCGTTGGTATCACAGGTTTCCCAAGAAGCTTCGTAAGCAATTCCAAGTAAGGGCCTTCGAACTCACCGCACGTCCTTGGAGCAAACGCTTGGCAATTTGTAATGATCTTTCCAAGGCGTTGTGAAAGAGAGAACGAAGTGCCACTAGTATTTGGACCATAAAAGGCATTAAAGAAGCCAATAGCCTCATGCTTCTTGTATGCCACGGAAGAAGGAAAATCAACCCAAGGCGGCGGTGAAGTTAGAGATTCCACTGATGGCCTAACTCTCACTCGAGCTTCCCCACTAAAATATTCTGGAGGGCCAGTATATACAGATGTAGCAGCAGACATTACACTAAATAACATGACTGGGATGCCTAGTTCTTGGGCAAAATCTATCACCCAGTGAGGACTGAAATCAAGGATTATCCAATCTGGAGATTCATCTGCTACAAGTTTCTGAAACTGGTCTTGTAGGAGATCATAGGCCATATTTAGTTGTGGCATTTTTTCAAATGGGATGTCTATTGTGGCCTCTGCTCCTTTTGGTAGGTCTACATTTTCGGGAAATGGCATACCCACTAGAGTTATCAGAGAGGCTAAACTTGAAGGCACACTGGGAAGTCTTTCAATGATCTTGGGGGTGGACACAAAGGTGACACGAACTCCAGATTTGGCTAAGGCAATGGAAAGTTGAAAGAATGGCATTATGTGGCCAAAGGCAGACCATGGAAGCATCACCACATGAAGTTCCACTGCCATTTTCTTCTTCTGCTTCTTTTGCTACGAACTCTTGCTTATATATATGGTGTTTAGTTTAGACATATAATTGATTGATTAGTTATGGCAGGTAACGTTTTAAATGATCATTTACATCGTATTAGCTCGCTGCACTAACAATTAAAAAAACGACAACACACTTTTCTTGGGAAAAACTGAGCTTTTCAGAAACTGGTTCCAGCAACTGGGAAAAAAAATAAATAATTGTGACAGATTCGAGTATTCCACATGAAGAGAAAGATGTAAGGTCAAATTTTTTGAAGATATGCTACTCTATATTATATATCAACAATAGTGATGCAACGTATTTGGGCTGTTGCTGAAGATTAAATTTGTTTTGGTCCCTGCAGCATGGAAATAAATTCTGCATCGGGACAAGGAAAGATTATTATTTTTGTGTCGCGATTATGTCAATTCTGCATCGGTGGTATTTGTTTCCATCTGAATCCGCTGTACAGTAAACGTGTTGTGGATCAATTAAAAAAAATTTTTAACAAAGCAATCATACAATAAATCGTTGATCCGGATTAATTTGTTTCACGCACTCTAACATAATAGAACCAGAAATTTTTCAACATATCAAGATTCTATCCTATTGTTTTGAGAGAGGCCTCCGAATTAAGGGGAAATAACTATTATAGATAATATCTTGATCTGTCAATATGGGCCACAACCATCAAGAACATGTTTAGATTTGATATCTTGATAGGGCAGGATAGGCCACAATTATCAAGAACATGCTAGATTTATCTTGATAGGACAATATGGTCTTCTCGATAATCAAATTATTACTGAATCATGTGAACACGATAGCGTCCTAAGACCTACCAAGTGGGTAGCCTCAGCCTGTTCCTCCGCAGACCTACCAGATGGGTTGGAGGGTCACTTTGGTTTTCTGACCTGCTTTTACGCCTTTTTCGTCAAAGAAGGCCGTGACATGAAAGCTACCGTAAAAATATTAAATGGCAAACATCTTACGTCATTTTTCACTAACCCACCTCAAGAGTATTCTTTGTCCTGTTATGCCCTATAAATTAGGACTATTTATGGGTTAGGTTGAGTTTAGTCTAATTGGGACAGGTATATTTTTTTATTTTTTAGTTTTTAAAAATTTTATTTTATATAAAATTAATTTTTTATTAATTTAAATAAAAAAATTAATTTTGTATAAATTTAAATTTATTATAAATTAATTTGTATAAATTTAAATTTTTGATAAATTAATTTGTCACAATTAATTTATAAAAAATTAAATTATCACAAAATATAAAACTAGATGATCAATTTTATATTTTTTTAAAAAATGAAATGAGTAAAACAATTAAGATTAGAATTGAAAATTAATTAAAATTTAAAAAGAATTAAATTTTTAAAAAAATAATCAAAACCAAAATATATTTAAACAAAATAAAAAGAAATTATAAAAATAATGAAATAAAATAAAAACTAATACTATGTCAGGTATTGAATGATATAAAACTTGATCTAGCCTGATTATTTTAGTTAAACTAATAAAAAGGTAAATCTTTTAATTGACTGAGTCCAATTTGATCCAATATAACTAGATAGCAGTAAATTAGCCTGGTCACTTGAGTTGGTGCTCGATGTTACTAAAAGTGTGCTCACATTAGAAGAGGAATGCATCTACCCCCAATCCCCAACTCTTCCCTTCCCCTCTCTTCTCTTTTATAAATAATAATAATAATGATTATTATTATTATTAATTACAAAATTATTAAAATTATGTTAGGAGAAGTTTTAATATTTTGAATAAATTATAAAATGAAACTATTATCTATATTTAAATTATTTTAACTTTTAATTACTAATTTTCTATGAGTAAAAAATTTAAAATAATATTAATAATTAAAATACTTAATCATTAATCAATACATAAATTTTTAATAAAAGTTATTAATCCTATAAAATAAGATCAATTTTATGAAAAGTTTTGAAAATAAAGTTAATAATTAAAATATTCAGTTGTAGATTTTAATAATTTAAATTTATTGAGTAAGTAGTACAAGGAAATTTCAACATTTTGAAGTGAAAATAAAGCACTAATTTTCCTACACTTCTAGATTTCCTTCTTTTACGTCTAATTACTTTATAAACACTTCTTTCCAAGATTTTTCAAAAACACTCAAACTGTATGAATAGTTTTCGTTTACTAAACACTCTGTCTCATCTTTATGTACCAGATTTATTAATCAAACGCTCTTATTTTATTATACATTTACCAGCGAGCTTCGTATATCATTTATGTCGTTTTCATTAGTGAATCAAAAAGTCTTAAATTCATACCCAAGATAAAATCAAGTCTTCAATTTAAAATGTATTATGTATTTTATATTTTTTCCTGTTATTATATTTCCCTTCCAAAACTAGTATATTTTATAATAATAATTATTATTATATTATAATTACTAACATATTTTAGGATTTATATTACATTATAATTATTTTATTATTTTATATATTTCATTATATATTATAATTTTTATATAAAATAATTATGGTATACAAGATAGCTTTTAAATAAAAATAATAGGTTAAGTAAATAAAATAGGATTTATTTATAAATCATGACAGAAACTATATTGTTTATTAGTGGCAACAACATAAAGTCAAGAATGCTGTTGTACAAGGTATTTTTAACTTGCTAATGAACAAGAAAATATTGCTCGATAATAACACGCTGGTGTAGTAGCCAATGTGATGTATTAACTTAATTAAATAGAGAAAATGTGAGAGCTGGCAAACAAATTTTTTCTCCCTATCATGATTTAATTAAACTAATACACCACCTTAATTGTTATGTAAGTGTGTTACGGACTAATATTTTTGTCCCAACGAATAGGTTACCTTTCTCGTAGTTAACTCACTATGTTGGTGAGCTCTTGCTTCAGTAACAGTAATGGCAGTGGCGTTATCATACTGCCTCTTCTGGAAAGAGGTTATTCATCTTCTGAAGCATTGAAGGGTTTTGAGGTGGGCAGCATTTTGTACATGTGAGAAATTGAAATAGAGATGTTCAAACCCTATTTAGATTTCATTCACTTGTTTCGAATCTGGTATTGCAGATAAAGATCGATAGAAGAGTTTGAAATATGATGAGATAAAAGAAAGATTTCACTATCCTTCCACTTATTTTATTCTTCTGTATTCATTATATTTCTTAATTTTTTATTTATTTTTAATAATTAATTTTCAGTTTCACTCTTTGAAAAACTGTGATTCGGATTTCCTCTTCACCCAGTATATACCAACACTAGGGTACAATTAAATAAAAAATAATCGCTGGTTCATTTTTTTTTTTTTTAAATTCAGATTAAATTTTTAAATGTTATAGATTTTAATTTTTAAAAAAAGTTTCAATGGTGGTTTTTAAATTTTAAGTAGTGACTATCGAATGCAATTAATTTAAAATGAACAGCTAGATCAAAATTGAACAACAACAAAAATCTGAACTTAAAAAACTGAGTTATCAAAATACTAATTTCTAGATACGCGAAGAAGAAAAATAAGGTTTTAATAACTAGTGCCATTAACGTATGAGTTCAGGAGCATTTTTTGCATACATTAATGGAAATAATTAATGTTTTTTTTTACTATTTTTCATTGCATTTAATTAATGATTTCTTTGGTTTTATTTTTATGAAAATATTATCATTAATTTTTTTCAAGAGATATAATTAATATCTTTATTTTTAAAAAAATATAATCAATCTATAACAACTTTTTCCTAAATTATTAAGTTTTTGTATGTTTCACTTATTCTAAGAGAACTTAGAAAACTTTTAATTCATTAGAATATGGTCAACTTTTAGCTCTGTTTTGTCACTCCATTTTCATTAGTTGTTTCGTGTCCCTCGGCCAGACAAATTACAAGTTCATATTTTTACTTGTTTATTAGGCAAGTATTTTTAAAATTACATTCTCTCCTATTCACATAGTAACAAGTAAAACGGACAACTGTGAATATTATAATTTGTCTGGACCATGTCAAATCTTAATAATTAAAGGGAATTGTAAACAAGTAATTAACAAAAATATCAAAAATTCGAAAATATACAAAAAATTATCAAAATTAGCAAAATGTACAAAAATTAAAAAATGAAATTATGCTAAGATATAAAAATACAAAAAAAATTTGAAAATCAAAATAAAAATAATAAAATAAATAAATAAAGTGAAAATGATGAACAATAAACAAAGATTGAAATAAAAAATGAAAATGAAGGAAAAAGAAGATGAAAATGGTGAAAAGAAAAAATATAATAACATAAAAAATGAATTGGATACATTTGAAAATTGAGTCCAAAAATAAAGTATAGTTGAATCTGAATATTGAAGGTAAAGCCTAGCCCACTTAAGTTGGAGTTTGAGAATTCAAGAGGACTCACTTGAACCCAAGTCACTTACAATCATTGATCCATTATCCATGACCCTTCTTGATCCCTTTTGCCAATTTTTATTTTTTATTTTCTTTCCTTGTTTACACTTGTCATTACATGAGGAATTTCATTTTCTATTTGCATTTTCTTGCATTTGTTTCATTGTTATATTTTATTTATTTCCGTTTTATAGCATTTTACACATGTCACTCCAAGAAGGCTTCATTTTGCATTTCACTACAATTTCGTTTGCATTTTTTATTTTACATTTTACATTTTTATTTCCCATCACCTATGGCATCACCTTATTCTTTATTATTAAATTTCATTTTTATTTAAATGTTAATTATTTTACCATGCATTTCATATCTAGTACACAATTTAGGCTAGATTCATTTGGTGCATGTGAATTTCATTCCATGTAGCATTACATTTGCATTTGAGGGGTGAAATTTTCATATTGGATCCTTCTTAACCTAAGTTCAAAGGAGACTGAGAAGACTCTCCACAATTAAAGATCATCTTGGCTCTAAAGAGAACTTTAGTGCTAGAGAGGAAGAAGCAAGGAAGGAGGAAGCACATAGGTATATTTCTTATCATCTCTCTAACTTTCATTCTCTTAATATCAAATTCTTCCTCTACTTCTTCTTTTATTTGCTAAAACTTTCATGGATTAGATGCTAATTGATCTCCATAGATGTGTTATTGATATGATGGTATTTGATCCTAAGGTGTTTAATGGATTACTTTACATATATGCCCATTTAGATATCCAAATTTAGGCTCAATGCAGTTCATGTGAATTTTTGTGCATTTTTTGATACTTCATATGATTTCATTTTACCTTGCAATTTGATGTCAAAGTTATTTCATATGTTTCTTGATGAATTTTCCATTGATTTTTTAGGTAGGATGGGTAGTGGAAAAGTGGTGAACATTAGTGTTTGTCCTAAATATATTCTATTCCAGTGATTTTGCCATGGGTCAATGTAACACCCTTCTTACAAAGGATAAAATTTATTATACATTTCAGTTAAAATTATTATGAAGCGAGAATTATGAAAAATGCATCAGAATATCTCAAATATAATAGTATAATTATAGATAACAAAAGTTCGTACATCCATTTGTTCATACATCTGTATAGATAATTTAACAAAACTGAGAGAAGGGATATCAACCTATATCTATATCTATGTTTGTGTCTATCGAAATTAGACCTAATATTAAAGACTTATTCAGGACTTAAAAAACTAATAAGATTCACACCCTCTTGTGCCACAAACATAAGTGGTATGGCGTGTAAGGCATATCACATCTTACGATCTTAATAACAAGTGTTTCCTAGTTAGTGGGACAAATACCCATTTAGCATGGACTTGAAGAGAAATTTGGTAATTCATCATCTAAAAACATTGTGAACAAAATGGAAAGAATAATTTCTTAGTAACATAAAAAAGTATATATGATACTCGAAATATCCATGGAATATAATTTGACCTTAAATTATGTTATTTATAAAACATGTATGGATGTTAGATATCATAACATACAAATATGCATTAACAAATATATGGCAAATAGAGGTTAATAATGTCCTCAACCATTTGGCATTGTGAAGTCATATTTAGGTTATTTGAGTCTCACAAAGCCCAGCATATAACTATCATACCTAGACGATCAAGTCTCACAAACTCTAGCATATGACACCTGACCAGCAAGCGTGACCCCACCTTTAGCTAAGGTGTCCACTAATGGGTACCCAAGACAAAGTTAGGCAATATAATTTTTATCTTAATATGTCATCCAAGCCATCATGTGGTCAAGATTATATTAATTTGAGAGAGAATTACTAAGATTTCTTTTGTAATCCTAACATTGATGTTTTTATGACTGTCAGGAATCCCTTTGGTATCAATTTAATTCAATATATTCCCACCAAAGATACATTCTTATCATCTTCTAATTTCTTAAGACCTTTTAAGTAGTAAAGCCTGCCATTGATCTCAGAATTCAAGTTGTAGATAAGTGTAATAACACCATTTTTCCTATAATTATTTCGGCAGTATAACTTGCCATAAATTACAAGACTAATGGGATATAATGTCTTACTAAAGAACTCATAAGGTTCATAATATATATTAAGGTGGCATAGCCAGCCATTTTCAAATATTCATAATATATATTACGACAGCATAGTCAGTCATTATCAAATGTTCACAATATATATTAAAGCATCATAGCTAGCTATTATTAAATGGGATTCGAAACTATCAATAAGTACATAATGTACGAGAATAGTTTAATCTCACGAAGAGTAGTTCTCTTATCAAACTATCATATTGTCACCCCATCATACAAAGTTGACATACGCAATAATATAAGCAATTATAGTTCATGAATAACAAATATAAAGATACATAATGCACACGAAAATCCACACATCAAAATTGTTAGTTTAAAGTTGTTATGTCTTACATAATAATTCTCTAGATATTTCAAAATATCTATCTATCATCAATCTTCTCTAATTCTATCTTCTTAAACCTTGAATGTAACACCCATCTTACAAAGTTTAGAATTTATTATAAATTTCAATTAAAATTATTATGAAGCGAGAATAATGAAAAATACATTAAAATATCTAATATATAATAGTATAATTATAGATAACAAAAGTATATACATCCATTTGTTCATACATCCCTATAGATAATTTAACAAAACTAAGAGAAAAGATATTAAGCCTATATCTATATCTATGTCTGTATCTATCTATATTAGGCCTAATATTAAGGACTTAAAAAACTAGTAAGATTCATGTCTTCTTGTGCCACGAACATAAGTAGTATGGCACATAAGGTCATATCAGATCTTACGATCTTAATAACAAGTACTTCTCAGTTGGTGGGACAAATACCCATTTCGCATGAGCTTTAAGAGAAATTTGGTAATTCGCCATCTAAAAATATTATCAACATAATGGTGAGAATAGTTTCTCAGTAACATAAAAATGGCATATATGATACTCAAAATATCTATGGAATATAATTTGACTTTTTATTATGTTATTTATGAAATATGTCTGGATGTTAGATATCATAACATACAAATATACATTAGCAAATATATGGCAAATAGAGGTAGACAATGTCCTCAACCATTAGGCATTGTAAAGTTATATTTGGGTTATTCGAGTCTCACGAAGCCCATCATATGACTATCATACCCAAGCGATCAAGTTTCACGAATCCCAATGTATAACACTGGATCGGTAGGTGCAATCTCACCTTTAGTTAAGGCGTCCCCTAACGGGCACCCAAGACAAAGTCAAGTAATATAATCTTTATCTTAATATGTCACTCAAGCTATCATGTGCTTAAGGTTGGATTAGTATGAGAGAGAACTATCAATATTTCTTTTGTTATCCTTTGAACACTGATGTTCTTATAATAGTTAAGAATCCCTTTAGTATTAATTAAATTCAAGATGTTCACATCAAGAATACATTCTTGTCCTCTCCTGAATTCTTAAGACCATTCAGGCGACACAGTCAGTCATTGATATTAGAATTTAAGTTATGGCGTAAGAAGTGTAATAACATCATTTTACTTATAATTATTTAGATAGTATGACCTACCATAAATTATAAGACTAATAGGATATAATGTCTTACTAAGGAACTCATAAGGATTACAATATATATTAAGGTGACATAGGCAGCCATTACCAATGGTTCAAAATATATATTAAAATAGCATAACCAGTCATTATCAAATAAGATTCTTAACTATCAATAAGTATATAGTGTATAGGAATAGTTTATTCTCACAAAGAGTAGCCCTCTTCTCAAACAACCATATTGTTACTCCATTATACAAAGTTGAAATATGCAATAACATAGGTAATTATTGTACATGAATAACAAAATATTTATTTAAGAATACATAATGCACAAGAAAATTCACACATCAAAATTCTTATCCTAAAATTGTTATGACTTACATAATATTTCCTAGGTATTTCAAAATATCTATTTAGCCTCAGTATTTTCTAATTTTACTCTTCTTAGACCTTGAATGGGCTCAGGGAAAATTATGGTGACAACATTTCAAGATAAATGATCGTAGGCCAAAAAGGATTGATTATGCAATATTATGATGTATTCTAACTTCAACTACATTTCCACCCCATATCCAACCCTCTTTATACTTACATTACCATGAAAACCATTCAAGAAGAAGAAGAAGGAAAAGAGAAGAAGAGAAACTAGAATATGCTAAATCATGTTATCAGGATATACTCTCATTTCTTGTAATTGTTCTAAAATTGCTTCCTTCCTTCTTGATATAAGTGTGGAATAGAGAGATAAGAGAGAATGGAAGAAGAAAGGTAAGGTGTAGGGAATTAAAAGAGAATTCGATGGCTATGATTTAACCATATATTTTAATCCAACAGTTGTGATATAATCTCAAATTATAAATATTTAAGATATAATTATGGCGTGAGCCCTACATGTGCAAGCCTTGTAGGTTAAGGTAATGCCACATGTCCTTCCTTGTGAATTTACCATTTTACCCTTGGTATTTTTTTAAAATAACCATTTTTCCCTTGACATTGTAAATTTACCATTTTGCCCTTAGTATTTTTCAAAAATGACCATTTTTCTCCTATGCCATAAAATTTAGCTATATGTTGTTTTTTTTTAAATGATTCAACTGGGTATATTTATTCTTGTTTAATTCTTTCTGATTTTCCCTAATTAGTTTAGCTTATATTAAAAATAACTAAATTAGGGATGTCACATTGAATGAGCTTATGGAAGATCATAGCGACAAAATTTCAAAATAAATGACCCTATGCCAAAAAGAATTACACAAAGACCATTTAAGAAGAAGAATGAAAAGAGAAGAGAAACTAAAATATGTTAAATCATGTTACCTGGGTATACTCTTCTTTCTTATAATTCTCTTAAAATTACTTCCTTCTTTCTTGATAAAAGTGTGGTGCCAAAGTGGAGAGGTGAGTGTGAGTGGAATGAGTATAGGGAAGAATGTAGGGTATGATGTGAAGAAGAAGGGTAGGGTGTAAGGTATTAAAGAGAATTCACCAGGTAGGATTTAATCACATATTTTTAATCCAATGATTGTAATTTAATTTGAAATCATAAATATCTAAAATATAATTATAGTATAGACCCCACGAATATATAATATTTTATCATGTGTGGGCCCCCACATATAAAGGTAATGTTTGTTTCTCCTTGTGAATTTACCATCTTATCTTTAACATTTTTTTTCAAGATAACCATTTTGCCCTTAGCCTTGTAAATTTACACCCTTAACATTTTTTAAAATGACCATTTTGCCCCTACGGGTTAAATCTAAGTTATAGGTTATTTTCTTTAAATGATTCAATTGAGCATGTTTATTCTTGTTTAATTTTTTCTAATTTTTCCTTAAATAATATAGCTTATATTAAAAATCATTAAATTAGAGATGTTACAGTCAACTTGTTGAATTTTATGGAAAGTGCCTTTATATCCTTTTAGATGAAATTTGGTATACACATCGTCTAATATGTCATTGTTGTTGTTGAATTTTTTTAAAATTTATAATGACCAATTGATATATCATTTATACAACTTTGCACACATAATTTTGTGATTAGACAGCTTAGATATAATTAACTTTATGGATTTTTGGTTGAATTCATTGGAGATATTTAATTTTAAAGATTTTAACATTGAGACTATCATTTCAACTTTATTTGACTCATATCCTAACATGATTTTAAAATTCCAAAAATACGTTTTTTATTTTTTAATTTCTTTTAAATTGGGTTATCTCCCTGTTTAATACGAGGGGACGTCCCCCATATTATATAGGGAGGCACCCCCCCTTATTTATAAATTAAAAAATAAATAATTTTAATAATTAATATAAATAAATTTATATAAAAATAAATTTTAATAATTTGTATTTAAAAATATATTTTAAAATAAAGATTATAAAAAAATTGGAGAAAATAAAATTTAATTTTTTTGAAAAAATAATCCTATTTTTTATGAATACGTGGCACAATGTAAATCAGAAAAGTTAATACAGTTCATCTTGGCTGACGAAAAGCTGCTATAAGACTGTCGTAAGTGACTATCCCACTTCCTGAATATATGAGGTTTCATGCATGTGATTTGCTTTTAACTCTCAACATTATAATCCCTCCCCCTTATTTGCTTTGTGGAATTTGATGTTTTCAAAAAATTTTAAGTGTCTTGATACGCCAACAGGACGTAGTAATTTTGGACGTATTCGTCTGCAACGTTGAAATTTATAGCCTAAAAAATTGGTACAGACAGAGTACTTAATCTTATAAAAAGGAAAGATGATTTTATAAACAATCATATATAATTACCTTTCTTTTATAATAAAATTAATTTCATAAAAATTTAATAATTTAGTGATGATTTTCAAATTAAAAATCCTATAAGCTAATTTTATGGGAAAAAACTCTCAAAAGCATATAATAAAATAGGATTATTTTTTAACAAAAATAAATTTTTTCTCCAATTTTTTCTTCTTTCTTTTTTATAATCTTTAGTTTAAAATATATCTTTTAAACTTATTTCATTAAAATTTATTTTCATATAAATTTATTTATATTAATTATTAAAATTGTTAATTTTTAATTTATACTTAAGGGCACAGTCTCAAGTAACCTTATTGGATGGGTTGCAGGCTGTGTCAATAAACAAAGTTTACAACATATAAAAAATAATTAAAAAACATATTTTTAGAATTTTAAAATTTTGTCAGGAATATAAGTCAAATGAAGCTAAAATGACAGTGTAACTATCAAAATCCCCATGCAAATAGTAGCCTACTACTCGAACACGTTACATGATTGAGACTTTTTAACCCTGTCCCGTTTTTTAACATATCAAATGCTTAAAATGTAACTGCCAAAACAATTTACACATATCCTATTTTAATTTTTTTTTAATTTAGTATATTGTAGGCCACAATATATATGTAGCAAGGTCGCAACCCAAGTTTTTTCTTTAATTTTTCAAACAAAAAATAATTTTAATTGAATTTGATATTTTATTGATATAATAATATATATATATATATATATGTAAAATATATATAATATAAAAATTAATTAATAAATATAAATTAAATATTTTGATATTTTTAATTATATTATATTTTAGAATTATAAAAATTTGAATTATGAATTCAAAAATCTAAGAATTTTTGTAGGTTTTATTATTTAAATTAATATTTATAAAAATATTTGTGAAGTGGAAAAAATAAATAAAATAATATTTCAATTTGATAACATGTAATAAGATGGAAAAAGTTAATTAAGAAATTAAATTATATTTAATGAATATATAATGGATATAAAATTTTAAAATTGGGAGAAGAGTCAATAAAATGCAAGGATTGTTATAAAACTAATGAAAAGATATAAGAGAGAAAGATAAAGAAAATTGTGAGGAGCATTGATTAACTTATACTTTCTTCCTTAATACATATAGTTCTATTAATTGACTTTGAGTCCATAAAAGTAGACTTATAAGTTACAATGAAATTAATATACATCGTTGTACAATATAAATTATGTAGGAGTTATAGAATATATGAACTTAAAAAGTCATTCTCAGAGAGTTATGGATATTCACACAAATTTAATATTATAACAAGCATAAGGTTTTTAAAGTCACATTAACATAACTACATATAGTCTACTTTAGTTAAAAGATAATTTTTCTTTTAAAAGATAATTTATTTCATAAAAATTTTATTTTATGAAAGACTATGCAAATAAAATTTTATTTTACTGATTTTAAATATTAAAATTTATCCATTTTTTTAAGCGGAGATATATGGTTCATGGCTATTACAAGACTGTCAAGGCATAAGGAATTTTTGGTTAATGGCTATCTCAAACCAAGGTCGATACTCATAAAGAGAGTTAATAGTTTCCTAGGGAGTGTGGGAAGTTGACACAATAAAATCATTAACTATATGAAAAGTTATATTTTTATTAAAAATTATATAATATAATCTAAGGTTTGTCTAAAAATATAAATCAATTATAATCTATGAAGCTTAGATTATTTTATATTGTTAGACAAAACAGTAAACTCAATAAAAATATAAAATCAACAATAAAGTATGAAGCTTAGATAATTTTATATTTTTAGACCAAACTTAAATAATTTATATTATACAATAATATAAATTATTTTTATTGCAATTATGTCTACCTTTATAGATTCAAAACCTATAAATAGGACTATATGTAATAAGGATGAAAGTTAGAGAATACTCCTCTTATTTTTCTTCTTAATTTTCTCTATCATTGTCTCGTATATTTTTTATTATATTTACAACAATCCTTGCATTTTATTCATTCTTCTCCCAATTTTAATTTTTTCTTTTATTTTGAATTTTAAATATATAATTACAAAATGAATATTTTATTTTCATTATATATTTAAAAAATATAATTTTAATTCTTAATATACTTTTTTATCTTTTTATATGTTTGGAAATTTAAATATTATTTTATTATTATTTTTCCAATTCTCAAATATTTTATACTAATATAAATTTCAACAATACAAAAATATAAACATACTTAGAGTTTTGAATTTATAATTCAAATTTTTATTATTCTAAATTTATATTAATATTTTCAATAATTATGATTAAATAATATTATAATTATAATATATATTTATTATTTAATTTTTATATTCTACTATATATTATTATATTAAAAATATAAAGTAAACAAAAAAAAATAAAAAAGATAGGTTACGTTAATCGCAACCTACTTATGATATATGGATTGCAGCCTACAACCTTATTAAAAAAAAAAAAAAAAAAAAGGGACATGAATAAATATTGCATTAATCAATTAAGCCCCATTTGCCACGTTGAAAAATTTAATTGTATAAGGTCCAATAGAAATTTAATATTATGCAATGTTTGATATAATCTTATATTATATATATATATATATATATATATATATATTGTATAATATAATATTGTTTTATATTTAGTAACATTGTACAATGCTAGTTAGAATAAAATTTATATTCTTAAATTTTATAATGAATAAAATTTATTTTAAATAAAATAAAAATAAATTTATTGAAATAAATATATTTTAAAAAATATAATCAAGTAATTATTAGACAAATTTAAAACCTAAACTAGCTTAGTCATTATCCGAAACTTAGCCTAGTTAAAATAATTTTTTTTGTTGCCTAATTTAACTTAACTCGATCATATGGACGAGATTGGCCGATTGGATGGGTTATATGTATATGTATTCCCTTTCTGCTCTAACTCGGGGAAAGAAAGAAATTAGATATGTAAATTGTTAATAGCGAATACTGACTAAGACGGGTTTACACATGACTTAACAACTTGACACATTTTATGGCTACATCTTTATTTATTTTTACATATCTAATTAGTTGTATTTATGTGTCTTCATAAACTCAACAAGTTGGCCTATGTAGTATTCTTGGTGCAGCTTTCTATCTCCAACAATAGCAGCAGCCTCCCTTGCACGAACCCTTATTGGTTCACCTTCTCTTAAAACCATAGCTATTTTCAAAGCCTTAGCTATATCATCCCTACTAAATGATCCATCCTCAGCTCTATCTATTTCCACAGGTGAACCTTTCTCTACCAGTAACCTAGCATTCAGACCCTGATCGATTATAAATGGCAAAAGCATAAGGCAATGCCCAAATTGCAAAGTCTCTATCGCAAAGCCCCATCTAGAGTGAAATAGCGAACCCCCAACTGACGAATGGCCCAAAATATCCAGTTGTGGTGCCCAACCCAAGTTCACCACCCTTCTTCCTCTTGTCCTGGAACCAAACCCAGGAGGAAGAGCGTCTGTTTTATCACTAGCCCAATCGGGTTTTCACAGAGACCAGAGAAATCGCAATTCTGAAAGCTCTAACCCGTAAGCTATCTCATGGATCTGGTCCTTGCTAGTTATCAATCGTATAGTAGTTTAACCCTATTTATAAAAGGCTAGTTAGAGTTAGGGTTTAATAGTAATTCTCATAATTACTATTTTACCCTTATTTAATGAGCATCCCTTATAGGTGCACACAATATAATATCTTAACAAATTTATACCCTAGATATTATACGATATTTTAACATCTCCCACTCACATATAATAAGAGTGCTCATACGCTCTAAATCCAAGAAACATATTCTCGGTAAATCAAGAGAACACTTTCTCTTTATAATTTGCAATCATTCATATAGAGAAAGTAGGTCGTGCGACCAACATACTATAAGAGCATCAATGCTATACATCAATTATGAATATATAGTCTCTCATCGAAAATGTACCTGCATATAGATCATAAAGTATGCATGCACCATAAATCATAAAAATCACATTCAGATATCTTTCAATGATCTCACCTATCATAACTGAAGTGAAGCGGATCCCGGCTCGAAGCAATACATGCCAGAAGAAGTACATTTTTGGAGCTACTCATATCCTTTCTAGCCGTAAATCATTACTTACTGAGGACCTCACTATGCATACGACTCTGCTACTCCCAGCCGTACAAGTTCATATTTTAATTAAGTTTTTTATACATGTTTTTATTTATATTTTTCAAGTTAAATTTATCATATCTATCAAATTTTTTAAAATATATCAAATTAATTTATTACTTAAAAATTTAAATAAATAATATAATTAATTATTATTATTACATGTAAAATTATATATAGAGAAGTTGTAAATGTAGATGAGTTGTAGTAAATTCTTTAAATAAAAAGTAATAATTTTTATTTTTTTATTAAAATGTCATTTTTTTTAAATAATAAACTTTTACTTATTAAAAAATTATTCATTTAAATTTTTTAGGCCTGGGATAAACTTTAAAAAATCTTGAGTCCAATTCATTTTACTAATCAAGCTTTTTTAATTTGACTCTTTTTTTTTTGTCGAACTCATCGGTTCGGATAAGTTTCTTAAGTTATGATCAATTAATCAAGTAGTATTTCATATATTTGATAAATTTAGTTAATTTAAAAGAATATTAATATCTATTTTGTAGTTAAAAAAGAATAAGACAATACAAATG
This sequence comes from Delonix regia, assembly GCA_037074485.1. Classification (NCBI taxonomy): domain Eukaryota; kingdom Viridiplantae; phylum Streptophyta; class Magnoliopsida; order Fabales; family Fabaceae; genus Delonix; species Delonix regia. The sequence continues at coordinate 19,721,614 of CM073460.1, forward strand.
CACTAAATACGTTAAATTTAAAATATAAAAGATTCAAATTAAAAGAAAGTTCAATTCTTTTAAAATTTGTGTAAGTAGTGTTAATATAAAATTAAGATTAAATAGTTCTATAATCCCATAAATTTATTTAGTATTTTAAATTGGTCCTTCCAATTTGAGGCATTTTATAGTTATCCCTTAAGTTTCAAGTTTTTATAAAAGTCGTCCTTTAAACATTGTGTACAGGAGGAATTTGAAATAAAATTAGAATTTAAAGGAAAATTTTAAAACAGTTCAAATTTAAGGTGCCATTTAAAATGTTTCAAATGAAGAGAACTAATTGAAACATTTCAAATTCAAAAGATCAATTTGAAATGTTCAAAATTTACGATATCAATTTGAAGGATAAACAAAGTTTAGAGGCTATAATATTATTTAGATATTCTTTTTCTTCTTTTTCTCTTTGCTAATCTATGACTCTGTTTCTTCTCTTTCTCTCTGTTATACTGTTTCATAAAAATAAATATTTTCTGTCATTGTTCAAATTTCTAGATATGAAAAATACTAGACGTGAAAAATTTTATAAAAACAAAAGAAAATCGTATTTGTATTTTGGGTCACATTATTTGTATGTTATATTCATGTGTCTATTTTACGAATCAATCATTGTATAGTGTAGTTTAGTAAAGTTAAGAAAGGTAAAAGAAAAGAGATTATTGTTTTTATGGTTCTTAATTCTGATAGATGAAAGCAGTGATGAGAAAATAACAAAGACGAAAAGTGATTTTGCCTGGTTTGTTTATCTTAAGTCTGTTTTCCAACATTGACCGCAGAAGGAAGAGTAGGAGATAGGTTCCTCTGCTGTAAGTACTGTAAAATGAAAATATTTTTTTAATTTTTCTTAAATTTTTTTATATCTATAGATCACAGCATCCTTTGCTGTAATTTTTTTTTTTTTTTACAGCAGAGGATCTGTAGTGAAGAGTACGGGAGGTAGATTTCGCATTCGCAAAAGGGGACAGAGATAATATCGGAATGTGGTTTTTGAAGAACGAAAGGGTTTGTGTTCAGTGGAGAGAGAGAACGATGTGTTGGTTTGGAAGGTCGATGGAGAATGCAACTAAAGAAAATTGAGAGTTGGTTAGTCATTTCATAAATAGTAAATAAGAAAATAAGTACGCTATAAGGCTAAGCATAGAGTTTTATAAATAATATTTCTCGGGTTAAATACAAAATTTGTAAAATGGTAACCTTTAAGTATAAATAATAAAAAATTATGTTAAGTTGGCATCAAGTCAATAATTTAGTACACATGATTGTTATATGACTCTATTTTACTATGCCACATAGTGATTTTGTCCATGCAATTACTTTTATAATGGCACTAATAATGTTAGCATAATTTTTTATTAGTTTATAGAAATCATTTATATTCATTTTATAATAATAATATTGATAAGAACAGCAATTTCAAAAGAAATTATGAGTAAGTGTTCGTAAAGACCATTAAAAAATGCAAGATTGTTTACAAAAAATATAAAATTTAAATATGCAAAAAAAAGCTAAAAGAGATATTTAAAGAAATAAAAAGTTCAACATATAATTAAATGAATAGGAAATAAATACTTAAATATAATAAAAAGTACAAGATTATTAAGAACTCTAACAAGAAATACTAAATCTTAAGTACCTACAATTCGAAATGCTACGTCCTACCTCAAAATTCTCGAAGTAGTTGACAAATTTTGTTTTCTTTTTCCTACATCTGCTCCAACAATTATTTCCCTTTATTTTAACTTTATATGTTTAATGTTAATTCATTTAGTAAACATATCATGAATTTTTAAACACATCATTATCATTTTAGTATATAATTTAATGTAATATTATGTCTCATTTGATATGCATAAAGAAAGTGGATGGAAAAAGGAATATGAAAGAGAATGAAAAAGGGATTGAATGGAATGAGAATTTTTTATGCTAAAATCAATTTGTTATGTTGGAAATATAGTTGTAAAATTTGTTTGATATGATAGAAATAATGATGAAATGAGAATGACAATGGAATCAAAAGATTGAAATGTTCATGTTGTGCCCTTATACCAAAAATATTAAATTTATGTTTTTTAAAATTATTTTAGGATAATATTAATAAAAATTATTAAATTATTCATAATAAATATTAATAAATGGTTTTCTAATTTTTTTTGTGTAATAAATATTTCAAAAAATAGTAAAATATTTATTTTTAATTTTTTTAACGAGGAAAAAGCTTTTTGACTTTCTAATACAAATATTAAATTTTTATAATAAATATTGATAAATAATTTTCTAGATTTTTAATTTGTAATAATATTTCAAAAAATATTAAAATATTTTTATGCTTTCAATTTATAGGTCAAAATATTCAAATAATGGGGAGAAAATGCATTTTACATTCTAATAATATTAAAATATTTTTTGCGATGGATGCGGGTATGATGGTTGTCTTCTGATGCATAGGCTCTTTAATCAAAGGAATGGGTAAAGTAAATGCTTTGAAGGTATTTTTGTCTTCAGCCAATGCATTCTCAGGAATGAGAGAGCTTTCCTTAGCTCTGTTCGGAGGAATGAACTTTTCACCTGACACGAGCAAGAGCATTCCCATGGAATGAAGGCTGCCTCGTACCAAACAGACTAACCTGTCTTTTCCTCACCCAGTCTCTTTTCGTGAACCAGTTTATCGCGTACCAAACTTTCCAGCAGTCTATGGTCAAAATATCATATCGTTGAAGAAATAAACTATAAGGTCTAGGGTCTTATAACTTCCTATATAAGAGCTTGTTTAAGTTTTTCAAATAAAATAATGTCTTCTAACCAAAAAGTTAGCTATGTGGGTCAGTGGATTATAGTTTAGACATATTCATTGATTGGATGTGACAGGTATATCCTATCACTAATTTTTTTTAATAAAATAATGTCTTGCATTAAATCAAGAAACCAATTTTACTAATTTGAAAAAAATAATAATTAATTATTTACAGTGATAGAGGCAATCAGTAGTGGAAGAGGCATGTCAAGGTTTTTGGGTACAGGGAAAGCAATAATTTTCTTCTTGTTTAGTCCATGATTACAACTTTTCTGGGTGTGACTTTCAAGTATTCAATTATTCTTTTTTTGAAGCAAAACACGAATTAATATTATTAAAATTTAAATGTCCATTGGGTCAAGACCCTTACATGAAAATGATCAAACTGAATTGAGGAACGAGCTATACTGTGAGCCTCAAAGTTTTCCTGTCTTCCTATCCAATTAACTACTATGTCTCCACATTGCAATATGAGCTCCCTGCATTCACTGATGAAGGAGCCAATCTCTGAAAGATCTACTACTTCAGTGCAAGTAGCATTATAAACCATTTTGGCATAAGTAAAAACAATACCTTTGCCAGGAAAATGGATAGTGGCCCATTTGACTACTTCTCAAAGGGCAACAGCTTCTACACTTGCTGGTAAAAAGGTACCTAGAAAGTGTCCAGAAATAACATACATGGTGTTGCCCTCCTTTGATTTAAAGATAATACCAAAGCCTATCTTAAGATGGTTAAAGAAAATGGCACCGTCTGTATAACACACCCAATCAACATCATCAAGGTGACGAGACGTGGCTTGGTAGTGCGAAGGTATGATGAGCACTGCACTCATTAGCATTCCTCTAATCTGTTACGATGTGAAAAGCTTCCAGAACAATATTCTCTGAGGTTTTCGATATTTGTCTCTAGACAAACTTGTTTCGAGCTCCCCTAATTTTCCATGCAATAGCACTGAACTCCTATATGATGCTTGTTGGAACAGAACGTAGGAGAGAAGTTAAGCAGTTTCTCAGGTCTTGATGATAGAGCAGGGCTACAGATCCCATTGGTTCCAACATTCACGTTCGAAATTGCAAGAGAGTAATGAGTGATTAGCATCTTCCTCACAAGAATAGTGTTTACACATACTTGAAACAGTTGCTCCACGCATGAAAAGATTCAAATTTACTGGAAGAACTGCTCTGTATAGATGCCACATAAAGTCCTTCATCTTGGGAAGACACTTCATGCTCCATATGATGTTTCAGTGTAGCTCTCATTATCTTCTAGACCTACATTTGTAGAATTAAGAGATAGAAAATAACCTGATTTCATTATGTATGTACCTCAATTACCATAGTGCCAAATGAGGGTGTCCCTTTTGTTATTATTAGTCATAGGAATGCTTAGAACTGCAACTCAGCCTGACTCATTGAAGATTGCCTTTACTAGATCTACATTACACCCTGCTCCACGGATGTCGAACAAATCTTTCACCATCTCATAACATCCCCTTAATCCGTGTGGATCCATAGTTATAAATTTATAGTTGTGAGGAAGCCAATGATCGTTGAAAGTGTGAATTGTAACACATTTCTTACAAAGTATATAATTTATTATAAATTTCAGTTAAAATTATTATAAAGCAAGAATTATAAAAAATGCATTAGGATATCTAAAACACAATAATATAGTTATAAATAACAAAAGTTCGTACATCCATATAGATAATTTAACAAAATTGAAAAGGAGTATTAGACCTATTTCTATATCTATGTCTGTATCTATCCAAATTAGGTTTAATATTAAGGACTTATACAAGACTTTTAAAATTAGTAAAATTCATGCCCTCTTGTGACATGAACATAAATGATATTACGCATAAGACCATATCAAATCTTACAATCTAAATATCAAGCACTTTCCAATTGGTATAAGAAATACCTATTTCACATGGACTTCAAGAGAAATTTGGTAATTCACCATCTAAAAACATCATTAATAGAATGGTGAGAATAGTTTCCTAGTAACATGAAAAAGCATATATGATACTCAAAATATCCATGGAATATAATATACCTTTAAATTATGTTCTTTATGAAATTTGTATGGATATTAGATATCATAACATACAAATAAGCATTAGCAAACATATGGCAAATAGAGGTAGACAATGTCTTTAACTATTAGGCATTGGGAAGTCATATCTAAGTTATTCGAATCTCACAAAGCCTAATATATGACTGTCATACCCAGGTGATCAAGTCTCACAAACCCCAACGTATGACACTTGACCGGCAGACACGACCTTACCCTTAGTTGAGACGTCCCCAACGAGTACCCAAGATAAAATCAGACAATATAATATTTATCTTAATATGTCATCCAAGCCATTATATGGTTAAGATTAGATTAGTTTAAGAAAGAACTATCAAGATTTCTTTAGTAATCCTTTGAACACTGATGTTCTTATGATGATTAGGAATCCCTTTAGTATCAATTTAATTCAAGATATTCCTAGTAAGGATACATTCTTTTCCTCTCCTGATTTCTTGAGACCATTTAGGTGGCACAACCTACCATTGATCTCAGAATTCAAGTTGTGGCCTAAGAAGTGTAATAACACTATTTTTCCTATAATCATTTAGGCAGTATAACCTGTCATAAATTATACGATTAATAGGATATAAAGCCTTGTTAAAGAACTCATAGGATTCACAATATATATTAAGGTGGCATAGCCAACCATTACTAATGGTTCACAGTATATATTAAGGCGGCATAGCCAACAATTATTAAATGGAATTTCAACCTATCAATAAGTACATAGTGTACTGGAATTGTTTACTCTCATAAAGAGTAGTTCTCTTCTTAAACAACCATATTGTCATACCGTCATACAAAGTTGAAATACACAATAATATAGGCAATATAGTGCATGAATAACAAAATATTCATGTAAGGATACATAACGCACAAGAAAATTCACATATCAAAATTCTTATCTTAAAGTTGTTATGACTTACATAATATTTCGCTAGATATTTTAAAATATCTATCTAGCCTCAATCTTCTCTAATTCTAACCTTTTTAGACCTTGAATGGGCTCATGGAAGGTCATGGTGACAAAATTTCAAGATGAATGACCATAGGCCAAAAGGGATACACTCTCTTTTCTTGGTATTCTACTAAAATTGCTTCCTTCTTTCTTGATTTAAGTGTGGTGCCAAAGTGGAAAGGTGAGTGTGAGTGGAATGGGTATAGGGAAGAATGAAAGGTATGATACAAAGAAGAGGGGTAGGGTGTAAGAATTTTAAAAAAATATGACGGCAATGATTTAACCACATATTTTTAATTCAACAGTTGTGATTCAATGTCAAATCATAAATATCTAAGATATAATTATGGTGTGAGGTCCATAGATATCTAATATTTCATTATGATGTGGGCCACATATATGTAAGCATCACAGGTTAAGGTAATGGCACATATCCCTCCTTGTGAATTTACCAATTTACCCTTCGCATTTTTTCAAAATGAACATTTTGCCATTGGCCTTGTAAATTTACCATTTTGCCACTATGCCTTAAAACTAAGCTATAGGTTATTTTCTTTAAATGATTCAATTGGACATATTTATTCTTGTTTAATTCTTTTTTATTTCTCCTTAAATAATTTAGCTTATATTAAAATTCACTAAATTAGAGATGTTACACGAATAGTACTCCCATCTCCTACACGTCACCTAACCCCCTTTCATAACATGTCATACCCAACTGAATGTTTCAAAAGTCCCCATAAGGAAAGTATTTAGCTTTGAGAATTCTAAATGAAAAAGTGGTTGTTGAAAGAGACATTCTCTAACCTTGCTTGCCTACCATGGAAATGTTAAAATAGTGCAAGTTATGAAAACTCATTCCACCTTTAGCTTTCTTGTCACACATACATTCCCATAATATCCATTTGACTACTTTTCCTTCATTGTTACCCTACCAAAAAGATTTCATCATCTTTTGGAGTTCGTCATACGTAGAAAAAGGAATAAGAAATACATTCATGCAGAAAGAGGGGATAGCCTGTGTAACTGCTTTCAATAGAATCTCCTCTCTTGCCCTTGAGAGAAACTTATTTTTCCAACTTTAAATCTTGTTCAGACTTTGTTTCTCAAGTAGTTAAAGATTGCTTTCTTGGTTCTACCTATAAGTGAAGGGAGACCCAGGTATAGCCTATGATCAATTGGCTTTTGGATCTCCAAAATATTACGAAGGGAAGTGCAAGTCTCCTCTCCTACATTTGGGCTAAATAATATGCTCGATGTATGATAGTTTATGGATTGCCCCGATATGAGCTCATAAATAGTAAGGATATCTTTCAAACATATGCATTCATCTTCATTTGCTTAGCAGAAAAAAAGGGAATCATCTGTAAAAAGGAAGTTAGAAATAGTAGGCCCTTTCCTACTTACTTTACAACCATGGATAGAGCCATTCATCACCGCTCTTTTCAAAAGGGTCGTAAGACCTTCTATATAAATAATAAACAAATAGGGAGAATAGGGGTCTTATTGTGTGAGGTCTCTTTTGGGGTAATTGGTTTAGTTTCCTCTCCATTGACTATAAAGGAATATTCCACATTTCTGACACACATCATTATCAAATCAACCCCCTGCTTTTAGAATCTTGTCCTTAACATGAAAGCCTCTAGATAATCCCATTCCACCTTATCATATGCCTTGCTAATGTCTATTTTGATAGCAAACAACCCTTTTTTACCTCTATTCCTCTTGTTCAGAAGTTGCTAGAACGTTGTCAATGATAAGTCTACCAGGGATGAAAGCAGATTGATATTTAGATATGATCTTTGGCAAAATTCTCTTAAGTCTATTTACTAGTACCTTTGCTATAATCTTGTACAATACATTACACAAAGAGATAAGTCTTCAATCTTTTAGTGTTTCAGTGAGCTAATTTTTGGAATTAGCACTACTAGTGTGCTTGCCATATCCATAAGTAATTGTAGCTCTATTAACCATCTATGGTAGCAATAAAAAACGTCCTTTCCATTCACATGCCAGAACTTTTGGAAGAAAGCAGGATTGAAACCATTAGGTTCAGGAGCTTTATCTAGATGCATTTGGAAGACAACTCTTCAGAATTCTTCCTCTGTAAAAGGTTGAAGGACCAAGTCATTATCTTCCCAAGTTACTGTGCCATCTACATGACGGAGCACTGGGTCTTTAATAGTCGCAATGGTCAAAAAAATATTTTAGAAATAAGAAGTTACAAACGCTTTTAGATCATCCTTGTCATGATACCAGGTGCCATCATCACTTTATAGAGTCTCTAAGTAATTATTACTCTTACAAGAAGAAGTTTGCATATGAAAATAGGGGGTGTTTTGATCTTCATTTTTTTAGCAAGAACTGTTTCGCGCACTGTTGCCACTTTATCTCCTTTTTGAGTAAGAGTTCATTCTTCTCATTTCCAAAAGTATTAATTTCTGCTGTCAACGGTGAGGAGCTAGATTCAACCAACATCAACTCTTGGATTTCCCTACTAAGACCCCGAGATGAACGAAGGTAGTTTGAGTTTTTCTACATTTCCCATAGTGGGTCGAGACGATTTGTTAAATCTCTGGCTCTAACAATTTATGAGTTTTCAAACCTAAATCTTCTGCACTAAGGGATCTCATCGACATTTGTTATCACTAGTATTGGGTTATGGTCTAAGTAAGTGGAATTTAGAACAGACATTAAAATTTTTGGGAACCAATTGAACCAGCTGGTATTAACAAAAGCGCGATCTAGCTTTCTTTAACCACACCATGATTACCATAACGTTTCTCCTACATAAAAGTTAAGTCGGAGAAGGCATGGTCTTGTAGCCTACAGTAAATAAGTGTATTTCGAAAACCTTCCAAAAGGGGTGTAGGGTAATTATGGCCTCCCATTTTTTCTCCAACATGTATCATATCATTGAAATCCCCTAAGCATAGCCATGGGTTATTGGCTCCAGAGGCTAATGATTGCAACATGTCCCCGGATTCGCATCTCCTGCTCACTTTTGGTATACCATAAAAACTTGTTAGGAGCCGAAAACCACTCCCTTGTCTTCAAACCTTCATGTTAATATGATTTTGGGAGTAACTAATAACTTCTATTGCCATACTGTTATTCTATAAAACTTCTGACCCCCGCTTTTACCTTGTCTTCCTACCATAAAATAATTTTCATAACCAGTGAATTTTTAGATTTTTTCTATAAAGGTGTGTTGGACCAAGGTTTCCATAAGGAAAACCAGATTGGGCTTTCATCTTTGGATGAGTTCCATAAGAGCTCGAACTGCCCGGGGTTGCCTAAACCCTGCCAGTTCCAATTTATGATGATCATCGCTGCCGACGGGCCTGCAGTACAGGTCCCACCAATGTGTTAGTCAAGTGAAAGGAAAGGTTGCTTTCCATATTGCATTGCAAGGCCATTTATGAATCCACTTTATCTGGTAGTGCGATTATTCTGGGCTTCTTTTTGCCTTTGATCCATCCCATAGCAGAATCTTCCTCTATGGCGCCCACTGTTGTAGTATCACCTTTTGACTTCTCTCCAATTGAGGTATGTTGATGATTTAACACTACAGTCAGCGCCCTTTGACTGCTAATAACTCCCTTCCCCTTTCTTCTCCCTTCATTAAGTAGCGTAGATCTTGGGATATTATCAAATTTGAATTCAGATCTGGTATCATATTAGTAAGTGTGATATTCTCCTTATTTTTTAGGACATGTGACCACCTTAATTTGGCTCTTTCCAAAAATGACCCTGTGTGATTAGGTAGCCTGTCCCCATCATCCCCCCTGAGCCATACACTGGTCGCTGGTGAACCTATCGTGCATATGCATGGATAGTGGCGTCCCAATTCATGGGTAAATCTCTTCCACCTCCGGGTGTCATCCTCATCTTGCAAAAACTTTCAAAATGGCCCAGTCGGCCGTCTAAAAAATAGCAAAGAGCACTCGTTCGTATCAGAAATTTACATACATAGCTTTCCTATTCGCAAGAATTATCTTCTTCCACCTTTTTAGTGGGATCCAAATATCCAGTTGAAGCGTTAGTCGCATAAAGGTGGATCTCCCCTCTGCAATATTCAATTATTGTTTGTTCTGAATTGTGTTAATGTACAATTCTTAACTTGCTGGGTGTTGGGTCATGTTTTTACTTTTTTCCTTTTTGGGTGTTGTACCCAAATTATCTGTTTATCACTATAAAAGAAAGATGGAATGGAACATTAATTAATGGCCTAGGGATCCAAATATTTCCTTCAGGTGTACAGCTCATACTTGCTTTTGAATTATAATGTTTATATTTTTATTACATTAATCTACTAAATAAAGCTTTCATTATTATCTTTTCTTTTTGTTTGAGTGAATTTTAGCACGCTTTAGTTGTCGTATTTTTGGTATAAATATTTTCTTACTTGGTATGTTAATAATATTTGTTTCAGCCATTTTGATAGTTACGCGAAATTTGGATTTTGTTATTAAAATGAATGTTCCAAATTCTATCTGATAAAAAATATTGGCCTCATATATAACATAATCTGAAGGAGGGTGAATTAGAGGCATAGAGAGGGGGAAATGTTTAAATTTTATATTTTTTTAATTTTTATTTTAATAATTTAAAATGCATATGAACTATTAATATAAATCTATCACTACAAAAATTAAAAAAAAAAAAATTAATGCGTAGTTGCGGTCCTTGGAACCCAGCTATCTAGCTGCGGTTTACTGAACCACAACTAAATAGCAGCAGTTCTTGCTGAACATTTTAGGATACTCAGATTTCATGCATGTGTGGGATACTCAGATTTCATGCATGTGATGAAATTTGTTTTATTCTTCAAATGATCATTCTTTACCTCAATATGGTTTTGGGACTTGTTGAATATATATATATGTGTGTGGGGTCAAAAATGGATTGAGGATCAGGAGGGGGTTTAAAGCCAAAGGGATTGCTCACTCCCTCACCAAATGGTTTCATCACATTTTAGGATGAATTTCGGATTAAAGTTAGACTAAATAGTAAATTTTATCTTGTGAATTTTGCGCATAAATTTCTTTAGTTTTTGCTTCCTGTAATGCTGATAATGTATAGGTAGAGTGATAAATATTTCTTACTGAAAGCTTAACACATATGATCCATTCCTTATATGACCAAATGTTTAGGTCGGTCTCTTCATTATTGTTTTTGGTATTTGTTATTATTATTACTATTATTATTTCTTCTCCCTTACTTTTTCATATTTTTTCATTATTTATATTTTTATAATTGTTGTCATCATTATCATTATTATTATTTGTGTCATCCCCTTTCTTAGAGTAGCTATGTAAGATCGTTAGTTTCCTCAACAACTTAAGAATTAATTAATAGAAGTCATGTGTGACCTTAATCTCCTTAGACTTTGAAAATCAATATATAATTATCAAAAATACAAACATAAAAAATATTTTATAAAGATATTTATTTTGCCTTTATTTTAGAAGTTGTGGTGTGTGATTGTTAGTCTCTTCTAACACTTAAGAGTAAAATAGTAGAGGTCATGTGAGACCTTAGTCTCCTTAGACTTGGAAGTTGATATCTTATGTAACAGAAATTAAAATACAAAAGATAAAATAATAAAAATAATTCCCTTGCAATTTGTAAATTAAAGATCCCAAAATACTTCCCCTTGATAATTTTGTTCTTTTTTTCTTTCTAAAATAAAAATCCTAATTCTAAAATTCTTAAAAAATAAAAGTACAAAAATCTCAGTGCTTTTCCTTAATAATTTCGTTCTTCTAAAAAAAAGAAAATAAAGATATCATCATTTTAAAAATAAAAAAACATAAAATTAAAAATCACAAAAATGCTTTTCTTTAGAAATTTTGATCTTCCTTCCAAATTAAAATAAATCATCTTATTTTCAAAAATCTAAAAAGTAAAAAAAATATATTTCTTATAGTAATTTCATTCCTCTTTCAAAATCAAAATAAGTCGAACTACATGAACTTTGATCCCTGGTACATAAGTCCTACGCTTTCATTTTACGTCAAGTTAGCCTTTTGTAAATAGTCATTTTTCCTTTATTTTATTTATTTTTCTTTTAATTATTTTTTTTTTATGTCTTTTATTTCTATTTTCACATGTTTCAATTAAGGTAATCAAAATAAGACTAAGGTCATATTACATTAATTTTACTTAACTAGTTTAGAATAACTGTCCTTACAAACGGGTGTTTTGGGTGCCTAACACCTTTCTCAAACTTACATAAACTCATGAACTCATATTTGTTTACGTTGACCACATTTCTGTACCTTTTTGTTTTAAAATGGTTTTTTAAAGTATTCCTTTAAAAATTTTGGTAGTAACTCTTAAAACAAATCAATTTTGAAATTACTTTGGAAGCTAATTTGTTTCTTTTTTCTCTTTTTATGTCATCTGCATTGCACTCAACCCTCTGATAAGTTGTTAAGTGCGACGAATCTCAATCAAAGTAGAAACTTTTTAATCATTTAATAGGATTGTTGATTTTAAGGAAAATCTAGCCTAGAATGGAAGTTCTACATTAGACTAGAAACTCTTGAAATGTTGTACTTTCTATTATGATTTTTAATTGAATCTAATCCATGTTCCTTAAGTCAATTATCAATTAAGGTTAGGTTTAGAATGTTTCAAGCATAACTATTATTAAAGCTAGATAATTGGACATTCTAGTTATCTAAGCCATTGACTTAATGGGAATTAGGATGCATATTAATTGAAACTAAAACATATGTCTTAGTGGTGAAAGCAATCCTTTAACGAATTCATTATCATTTGATCCATCTTTTAATGTAATGTTTTCTTTTCTTTCCTGGTTTCCATTTAATTCCTAAAATTTCATTCTATTTCAACCAACACCTAATCCATTAGCATTGTAGTCCTACGTGTCATTGCATCTTAGTTTTTGTTGTTTCTAGGTTTTTTATTTGATTTAACTTTTAATTAATTCTAAAGTAACCAATTGAATTAATTCTTCATGCGAATGATACTATATTCATACTTTACTTGAAATTTTTCAAAACCATATAGATTTAAATTTTGGTAATTTAATGACCTATTAAAAATTTTGGCGTCATTGCCAGGAAAGGAGGAAATTTTAGGAAGAATGATTCAAACCTAGACTGCAAAGACCACCATCACTTAAATTTCTAGAAATACCTAGTGAGTATTCTCCCTCTAAGCTTAATCTTTTCCAATCACTTTACACCTCTAAGGTTGACCTGAACTATCAAATAAAAAAATGGTTGAGAGAAACAACAACCATACCTTAAAAGAATTTGGTCAAATAGTCTCGATGTGGAGCCTTTATGAATCTAGTAACCAATGGTGAAAGGGGGTTATTAAGTCATAATGAGGTTGATCAACTTGCTCCTTAAATTTCATGGCTTAGATGGCAAGATCCTAATATAGATCTTAGATTGTTTCAAGCTACTGGCTCTACACAAAGGCCAGCAAATATGATAGAAAAACTTTGAATCTCCCCATTGTGTCTAAAAGGAAATGCAAGGATTGGCTTTTCTATTTGCCCCTAAGATCAACAAGCACAAATGCAAAGGAGTTTCTTAGAAAAGTATTTTCCATCTTGCAAAGCTACTGACATTAGAAAAGAGATTTATTATATTAAGTAAACACCTGGAGAGGCATTTTGTGAGTATTGGGAGAGAATTCATAAGCTCTGTGCTAGCTACCTTAATTATTAAATCACAAAGAAATTACTTATATAATACTTCTATGAAGATATATGCCTTGATTAGTGATTGCAACTGATGGTATTGTCATTAGTTAAAGTAACAACAGCATTGAGGATGCTGGAATTGTTAAAAGGAATTCTTAAAGGCTCCATATTCCTTATTATTTTTGTATTCAGTGTCAGCTTATAAGAATGATGAATTCTATGTCTATAATATTATATTGTCCTTCATGAATATTTCACCGCATCAAGTATGAAAGTGACAAGTATCTAATTATGTTAAATTTGCATATATTTTACTAAGGACTTATCATTCATTTTGGATAAACTCTTAGGAAATAGTGACCAATTGTCATACCTGACATCTTGGCATATGGGTGAGAGAAAATTAAAAACAAAAAATAAATTGGTTCCCAAAAACTAATTTTGAAAACTAATTTATTGGAGTCACCACCAAAATTTTTAAATGGAAAATTTTGAAAAACCAAATAAAAACAAAAAGGTGGTCTACGTAACTAGAGATAGGTTCAAGAGTCAGTTTGAATGTGAGGAAGGTGTTAAGCACCCTATAACACCCATTTATGAAGACGGTTACCCTAAATTAGTTAGGTGAAGTAAACAAGATATGACCTTTATTTTAATTGACATATCAAAACATGCATAAAAATAAACAAAAAAAACAAGACAAAATTAAGGCAAACAAAATATGGATATTTACAAAAGGCAGACATGACCTAAGATGAAAACCTATAACTTACATATTTTATGAAAGGGATCAAAGTCTATGTAGTTCATCTAAAAAAGCAAATCAGTAGGTTGGTAATTTTTTAATTTTGTGAAATAAACAAAAATAGTTGAAATCAGACAAATTTTCATAAACAAAATGATTTGGAATTTAGGTTGGTGTGTTCTAATTTATGAAATTGGTTTAATCTCACTTCTTTTGCTCTCCTCATTAGAATTTGTAGAATTTGGAAAACATGTTTTATTTATGCCTTAATTTGGAAATATTAGTGAAAAAGTGAGCACATATTTTTAGCTTTGGACTTAATATTTTATTTGAAAACATTCAAAGAAATTAAAAGATATTATTATTTGTATTTAAGAATGCTTTATTTAAATTTCAAAAATCAAGAATTAAAATAAAATAGTATAAGAAATTGACAAATGGATTTTATTAAAAAGGGATGATTACATTTTCATTTGATTATTTCAAATTTGAGATTTCTTTTTTTTTTGAAAACATTGACTGGACATGGGTCATTGAAACCAAACTTTTATTTTTAAAAGCACATGTAATCGGACACAGGCTGTTAAAACTCTAAATTTATTTTAAACGTACATGTCCGTTATTAGGTGATGCCTATAGAGTCTTAAGCCTTACATGGCAACACTAATGTTGAAAGTAAAAAAAAATCTTTATAAAATGAGCCTATGAAGGTGTTGGACCTCACATGGTAACACCAAAGTAAAAATACCTATGGAGCTATTGGACCTCACATGACACCTCAAAGCAAAAATACCTTTGGAGGTGTTGGAACTCACATGGCACCCTAATTATAAAGGCATACATTGGTGCTTGTGTGTGTTGGTATCCAATTGCATATTCATCATGTATTATTTACAACATTTACAATAATACAAATGAGATTACTTTTCCCAATCATAGGAATTTAAATCTTACAAAGCTTCTTGTTACTCCTTGTTTTGGGCTTGGAAGTCACTTTATCATGTCATTCAATAAGTTTTCAACACTTTTCATAGCCAGAATTCTCACCACCATAAAGTACAATTAACCAAGAATCATAACTTGCATCTTTAGCTTAATCACAAGACATGTCCAAGAAGCATAAATCATGCAACAAGATTATAGATCAAAGTGGACAGCCAAGATATTCAAATTTAGAAGCAATTTCCAACACATTAAGACACATCCAAAAGCTTAAACAATGTTGTAAAATTCAAGGGAAAAATAGACAACAATGGCACCCTAATTTACACGCCTAAGACACATTCAAAAGGCCTAAACTATGCTAAAAAAATTCAAGGAAAAAATGGACAGCAATGACACCTCAATTTATAAGCTTATAACACATCCAAGAAACTAAAACTATGCTAAAAATTTTAGGGGCAAAAATGGACAATAATGACACCTCAATTTACATGACTAAAATACTTTTAAGAACCTAAATAATGTTGCACAATTCAAGGGATAAATGGATAGCAAAATCACCCATGTTAAAAGCACTAAAACTAACTCGAAACACCTCCAAAGAACCTAAGTCATATTGCACAATTCAAGGGATAAATGGATAGCAAAATCACGAAGTTGGAAGCATTAAAACCTGCCTAAAACACATCAAAGAAACCTAAATCATGCTGAAAAAATTAAGGGATAAATGGACATCAAAATTACTCAAATTGGCAACAAAAATATAGCATGATTAATGTAACTAAGATGAAGTTAAAGTGCAATGAAATTCCACACAAAGTTCCCTAAAAGCATTTCATCAAACATCTTAGCAACTAAACCCAAATACATCATAACTTTTAGCACATAATAAAGACTAAATTGGAAATCATTATAGTGAAATTGGAACAACAAAAGATGGAGAAACATGTAGCAATTAGGCGACAAAGTAGATGATATAGGTGAGAGAAATGAGTATTCAAATTGGAATAGAAATCTTGAAGATGGAATAGGTGATGAATGATATTACCTCCCTTCCTTCTCCTTAGCTTGATTTTCTCTTCCCTTCTCCTCTCTAGCACCTAGGATTCCTTGAAAGCCAAGATGATGAAAGCCAAAATCCCAAGTGAGGTGTGAGTGTCCAAGAGGGCTAGGGTGGCATGTGAATGAGCTAATAAAGAATAGAAAATCTAAAAAATTAAGTCAAAATGAAATTGAAATGCATGTGTCGTAACCGACCTTTCAGCGGAATAAAATAAAAGGTGTTTAAATTGATTCCCAAAAATGAGTCTTGAAAATCAATTTATTTGGAGTTGCCACCAAAATTTTTAACGAAAAACTTTGGAAAACCAATTTAAATAAAAAGAAAAAGGCAACATGGTCTGCGAAATCAAAAATGAGTTCAAGAGTCTATTTGAGTGTGGGGAAGGTGTTAGGCACCCCACAACACCCCTCCATAAGGACGGTTACCTTAAACCAGTCAGCTGAAATAGAATATAGCTTTTAAATTTGTCTTGATTACCCTTTTATCGACATACATGCCCGTTAAACAGAGGAGACAAAACAACAAAAATGAAAGCAAATAGACAGATATTTACAAAGGGTAGACTTGACCTAGGATGAAAGCCTAGGGCCTACATACCCCGTGACAGGGATCAAAGCCCACGTAGTTCGACCAAATGGCATGTTTATTGGTTGATGATTTGTGAATTTTGTGATGAGTATAAGAGGGTTTCAATTAAATGAATTTTCGTAAACAAAACGTAATTGGGATTTGGTTCGTGTGTTTTAATTTACGACAACCTGATTAATCTAACCCTCTTGACCTCTTCATTTTTCTCTCTTTTTAATCTATTATTTTTGTATTGTTATTATTTATGGCAAGTATGTATTAATTTTTAATTAATAATTTTTTTCTAGGATCTAAGGAGATCTGTATCTCACACTATCCTAACACACCTGAAGAGAATAATATTCTCACTCGATGACTTTCTTAAAACTTTGTTTATAAAGCCAAAATTAATCTCCTATTGACACAAAAATAATAATGATACATGTACCCATACACATCTATACGTATACATATATATATACATACATATAGACACATATAATAATACATATGAGCATGATAGAAAAAGAAGAGCAAGCTTCAGGAAAAATAGGAAGCATATATCTATATATCCCCACACATATTTATGTATACATCTACATACACACACACACACACACATATATATATATAAACTCATATGTGATATATATGTGATCAAGAAGCATGAACTCATATACCCACACATGTATATATATTATATACATCCACTTACACACATATATATATATATATACATAAACACATGCATAATATATGTGTAAGAAGAGAGCAAAGCTTAAGGAAGGCAAGGGAAGCATATGTCTACATATATACACACACATATGTACTTATATATACTCCCTCATACACATAGCTATGTATATATATATAACGAAAGAAGGAAGAAGAAACTCTCACTCCCACCAGAGAGATCTTTGTAGCGTTTTTCAGTATATATATATATCTTCATTCACCTATATATATACATATATACATGCACACATATGTATATATATGTACTCCATATGCACATAGCTATATATATATAACAAAGAAAGTATGAAGAGACATGCATCAAGAGGTGAACATATGGTGGACCTAGATGACAAATGGTGTAACTATGTGCAGTAAAACCAAACAGAAGCTTTAAGAGACATGCAACGGGATTTCCATCCTTCACCTTTTTGAAAATGGAACTAAGATGGTTAACATTGCTTCTAACAGCCACTTTTTCCTTAGATCTTTCCCTGGTTTTGAACCTCCTTTCCTTACTTTCTTCGAGCCTTCCCCAATGGTCCCAAGAGCTTCTGCTTTCTGTTGTGATGCCTCTGCTTTGTTCAGCAATCTCTCGGCTTCCACTTGTCTCTCATGCTCTGCTTTCTTTCTTCCTTTTCCTACTCTTCCACGGCACCAAAAGAAGAACTCGCAGCAGACCACCTTCTTCTCAGCTTTAGCCATTTCATTCACCTCTGTTCACCTCTGTTTAAAATGCTCAGAGCATAGGAGACGTTCTCAGCTTGCTTCGTTTTCCCTCACGGTTTAGCACAACCTTCTCCTCCAGCCACAGTTTCACGGCCCAGCAGTGCCTCCTCTTCCTCCTCTCAGTTTCTCTCTTTTTCTCCTATCTTCTTGCTCTTCCATGGCATCAAAAGAAGAACTCACAGTAGACCACCTTCTTCTTAGCTTTAGCCAGTTCATTCACCTCTGTTCACCCCTGTTTAAGATGCTTAGAGTAGAGGAGACGTTCTCAGCTTGCTTCGTTCTCCCTCACAGTTTAGCACAGCCTTCTCCTCCAGCCACGGTTTCACGGTCTAGCAGTTCCTCCTCTTCCTCCTCTCAGTTTCTCTCTTTTTCTCCTATCTTCTTGCTCTCCTCGACATCAAAAGAAGAACTCGCAGCGGACCACCTTCTTCTCAGCTTTAGCTAGTTCATTCACCTCTGTTCACCCCTGTTTAAGATGCTCAGAGCATAAGAGACGTTCTCAGCTTGCTTCGTTCTCCCTCACGGTTCAGCACAGCCTTCTCCTCCAGCCACGGTTTCACGGTCCAGCAGTGCCTCCTTTTCCTCCTCTCAGTTTCTCTCTTTTTCTCCTATCTTCTTGCTCTCCCCTTTGCCTCATCGCCCCTCCCTTTTCTTTATCGCCTTTTTTTTTTCTCTGAACTTTCTCGTGCTGTGGTGCTACTCCTGTCGTTGTTGTTGGAGCAGCAGCTTCTGCCTTCATGAATGTTCAGAAGGCTTTTACGCTAGCTCTGGAAATTTGCCCAACAAAAGTGCTTCTCTCCTTTTTGCAGCTTTCACCAGCACAGCAGTCTACTTTTTCCACTTTTTCCATTTAGTGATCACATTTTTTGTTGCAGCCTTTTCCCACTTTTCTTTTTATTACTATTATGATTAATATTTTTGAGTTTTTATTTTTTATTTTTTATTTTTTCTTATATATTTTTTTTATTTTTTATAGTTTTGCTTTGATTTATGATAATTTTTTTTAATTAGCGAATTTATATATATATATATATATATATATATTTTGGGTTTTGAGTTTATTTAATTATCACCCATTATTTATTTTTAATTCCAACTTGTCCCCCAATTGAAAATGTCATTTGAAGTTTGTCATTTTTAATTTTCCTATTTGCCTAATTATTAATTAATTAGTGTATCAATTAATTAAATAATTAAGTGATTAGGGATGGGGTGTTCACAATGTGAAATGAAATTTGATGAGAATGAGATTGAATATGGCTTGAATTATGTGCTCTATGGGAAATGTAAATCTAAAAAATAAAATGCAAGTAAAATTAAATAAGGAGTGATAAAGGAGTGCCACCTATGGAGTGTGAGTTAATTGAGAAATGAAAATTTGAAAAATTAAATCAAAATGCAATTCAAATGCAAGTAAAATTAAATAAGAAGAAAGCAAGGAGTGTCAGGTGTGAAGTGTGAGTTAATTGATAAATGAAAATCTAAAGAAATTAAATCAAAATGCATATGAAATGCAAGTAAAATTGAATAAGAAGAAAGAAAGGAGTGCCACGTGTGAAGTGTGAGTTAATTGAGAAATGAAAATCTAAAATATTAAATCAACATGCAAATGAAATGCAAGTGAAATCAAATAAGAAGAATGAATGAGTGCCACGTGTGAAGTGTGGGTCATGGGTCATGGTCATGGCAACAACATCCTTAATTTGAGTAGATTTTTCAATCTTTAAAGCTTCATCTTAAATGGATCTATCTCATTTTTAATGCTTTTAATTTTATTTGGTTCATTTTTTTTTTTAACTTTTCAACCCAATTTCAAGTAAATTCTTTTTATTTTTTCTCTTTTCTTTATTTTTACATCTTCACGTGTTATCACACTAATTGATTTTTGTTTTTTTCTTGTTTTTATATATTTATTTATTTTCATATGAATGTAAACTGATTTTTTAGCTTTTTGCCCCTTTAACAAGTCATAATGGATTACAATTTAAGCATTTTCATTAACTAAAACTAATAAATATCCATTCCGATTTATTCATCAAATCACTTTTCCTATACAGTTTACAACTACTGTTTTTCCCAAATAAAATATTATTATTTCATCTAATTTGATTAAATAATCTATTTCCCATTTTAGAAAAATATACCGCCAATATATTATTTGTTTCTTCCTTCAATATTGATTATAATGTTCATTCAAAATAAAACTTATGTAACATTAGGCTTAGTTTATCAAAAAAAAAAAATTAGGATTAAAGCAATGGGTTTCATATTAGTCATTATTATTCCTACTTTTTCACTACTTTATCGTTACTTTTTTCTTTTTTGAAAACAACAATTCATAGTTAATTGATTTTGTACAGTTCTATTTCCTACAAATATGATCTTCAATATCAACGGAACCATAATACAAGAACAATAATTAGAAGTTCTTTCAACTGAAAGAGACTTGCACGCTAATTTCAAACTAGATCAATATAATTTCAAAATCAAATGGCATTAATCATGTGATATCAAACTAAATAAAACATGTTATAAGCTCAGACAAAACTAAATTTATCAATTGCATTGTTGAAGTTGAGTCCAAGACCATATCAATAATTGTAGGACCACCTCAGCTCTCCCTTCTTATTTGTTAACAAAAATTGCAAGTGGTTGTTGGGGGAACTCGACAAAATTGCTGTTGGGGCAACTTTGGTAATAACTCCAAATGAAGAAGAGAACGGGGTGGGAAGGAGAAGGTGATAACTTCTGGAAAAATACAAATCACGAAGAAGGGAAGTCCAAAGGAAAAAGACTAGACGCATTTAAGAGGCTGACAGGGAGGTAAGTAAATTTGAAATCTGAACGCAGCAAAAACGTATATACAGTTGCTTATAATTTTTGTCAAGTCATTTTTTAATTTAAATATGATAAGTGTTTTATTTTTTAATTATGTTATAACACGTGTATGGTTATTGCATAATATAGTATTATTTTTAAATTAAATTATATATTATTATTAGTTAATGAAACACTTGTCATATTTTTATTGAAAAACAGTACAACAAAAGTATAATTAACTGTATATAAGTCTAAACCTTTCCATAAAGATAAAGGAAAAGAAAACAAGGAAGCTTGCTTTCCATGATCATCAGACTCATAGAAACAGAATGCAAAAGCTTCACTCTTGAGCTCACTAATTATCACAATTCTTAACCATCTAATAAGATAATATTGCTACTCATGAATTTTAATTTAATATAGACCCTTGGATTGTTACAGTACACAACTCATAGCACCAGATCTAGATTGCTTATTGTCACAAGGAGGATGCACTGAGCTTCCAATTTGTCATGGTCTACCCATTATCCACTATTTCACTACCATATAAGAACAATCATCAAATTGATATAACTATATGAACGATTGTTATGCATGGAATATTTATAAATTTGAATTCTTCATTCAAGAATTATTCATACAAAATGAAAAATAAACTAAGAACATATGATACTAACATTAATTTCAATTATTTGAATTGTTCAATACGCTGACAATAATTGAGAGTTACATTCCAATCAACATAACTAATTTATCAATGGAAGAAGAGAATTTGTGGATCATCTTCTCAATTCCTATTGCAACTCCTTCCTAAACTTTTTACAGGCAATTACTTAGATTTATGAGACTTCATAAACTGAACAAGTTGGCCTACGTAGTATTCTTGGTGCAGATTCCTATCTCCAACAGTAGCAGCAGCCTCCCTTGCACGAACCCTCAGTGGTTCTCCTTCTTCTAAAACCATAGCTATTTTCAAAGCCATGGCTATGTCATTCCTATTGAATGATCCATCCTCAGCCCTGTCTATCTCCATAGCCAAACCCTTCTCTACCAATAACCTAGCATTCAGACCCTGATCGATTATCATTGGAAGAAGCACAAGGCTATGACCAAATTGCAAAGTCTCTATCATGGAGCCCCATCCAGAGTGAAATAGCGAACCCCCAACAGATGGATGGCCGAGAATTTCCACTTGTGGTGCCCATCCGATGTTCACTACCCCTCTTCCACTTGTTCTTGAGCCAAATCCAGGAGGAAGAACTTCTGTTTCATCATTAGCCCAATCAGATTTTCTCAAAGACCAAAGAAACGGCAGTTCTGAAAGTTCTAACCCATAGGCTATCTCATGAATCTGGTCCTTGCTAAGCTTGCATTCACTGCCAAATCCAACAAACACGACTGACTTGGGCTTTTGATCATCCAGCCACTTGAAAATATGTTTCCAAGATTCATCAGCAAATTCCTTCTTTTCTAGCCTTTCGGGTGGGAGTAAACCTGTTGGTATCACTGCCTTCCCAAGAATCTTTGTAAGCAATTCCAAGTATGGGCCTTCGAATTCATTGCATGTCCTTATAGCAACCCCTTGGCAATACTTTAAGATCTTTTCCAAGCGTTCTACACTAGAGAACTGAGTGCCACTGGTATTTGGACCACAAAGGTCATCAAAGATTTCAATTGCCTCATGCTTCTTGCATGCTACTGAGGAAGGAAAATCGACCCAAGGTGGGGGTGACATAAGTGATTCCATAGATGGCCTAACTCTCACTCGGGCTTCGCCAAGGAGATATGCTGGGCGGCCGAAAAATGCAATTGTGGCAGCAGAATATGCACTAAAGAACATGACTGGGATTTGTAGGTCTCTGGCAATATCTATCACCCAGTGAGGGCTGAAATCTATGATTATCCAATCTGGAGATTCATCTGCTACAAGTTTTTGAAAGTGATCTTGCAGGAGATCGTAAGCCATATTCAGTTGTGGCTTTTTCTCAAAGGGAATGTCTACTGTAGCCTCTGCGCCTTTTGGTAGGTCTACATTTTCTGGAAATGGCAGGCCCGTTAGAGTTATCAGAGAGGCTAAATTTGAAGGCAACTCGGGAAGTCTTTCAATGATATTTGGGGTGGACACAAAGGAGACACGAACTCCAAATTTGGCCAAGGCGATGGAAAGTTGAAAGAATGGCATTATGTGGCCAAAGGCAGACCATGGAAGCATTACTACATCAAGTTCAACTGCCATTTTCTTCTTCAGCTTCTCTTGCTGCGAACTCTGTTGATCGCTTTTGGGCATGGATAGTCCCCTTTTTATGGCGTGAATTGTGCTTGTGGTTCTGCGATCTCATTTTTCTTTATAAATTAAATCTTAGTAAATATTAAGTTTAAAAAAATTATTTTGTTGCACTAATACAGTACTAATATTTTATTTTCCATTTCCATATTATACACGTCCTCTAAAACAGAAAGAAAATAACTTTTAACGTGAAAAGTAGTTAGATTTCATACTGATTCCTTTTAATATTAACATATTAAATTTTAAAATGCATATTATAAGTGTTAAAAGTTATTATAATATGAGTGGATGTACATAATGCTACTAGAAGGTGTGGAGTCTAACAGCTCTTCAGATTTGACGTTATTAATTTCTTTTATAGAATGATATTTTATATATGAAATATCTACAATATTAGTATCATCTTTATATAGTATGATAATATTTTTAAAATATAATATTTGTTAAAGTTTATATTTCTTTTCAAAAAAAATGGAACTACACATGGGAATTCGTGCGAAGGTATGCATCCATGGTTCAATTTGGGTTTTCTTATATTATTATTACGAGATAAATACAAAATTAATGATATTCAGTACAGTTTACCGTACGTGATATCTCTCTTTAAGACGACGATAAAATAAGAAAATGAACATAAAAAAATTCAAAGTGGTCCATGGTATTTAGTTTAGATGTATTGATTGATTGGATGTGACGGGTAACATATTTTCAACTCTGTGAACGTACAATTATTACTTATAGAGCCCCACATCAAATGCACACATGTGACATGTTGCAACTCCTTATCTTTACCAAATGGTTGGGTCAAGTTACAAGGACCAATGATAACTTTACAATTATTTAATAAAAATTTAATATTTAAAATTATTATGTGATTTTTAATTTAATTTTAATAATATTAATTTTAAAAATTATATAATATATGAGATATTAATATTTTAATTATTTTTTATACAATTGTTATTTTGTTAAAAAAATAAAACGTAAGACATAAAGAATAGATAGTAAATTGTTGAAGTTGTTTTATTTCTTTTAACCAGATATTATTTTATATAAAAAAATAATTTAAAATATTAATATGTTTTTGTGTATTGTGATAACTTTTTAAAAAATTAATATTTAGTAAATTTTTTAAAAAAATCACTTTGCTCGTTCTAGTGCATTGAATAAATATCTAATTGTCCTAACTCTACCACTACCGGCACTGTAGGGACCACCCAAAATTACAAAGAATTTTTAATTGTTTTGAACTGTGTGCAATTGATCTAAAATAAAATTAAAATCAAATAGTATTGCAATCATTTTATTTCACTTATTATTTTAAATTGGTCATCTATTTAAAGCATTTTCAATAGTCCTTTGAGTTTTAATTTTATTTAAAATTTGTCGTTTACACATTATGTACAGATAGAATTCAGAATGAATTTAACACTTACGGACCAAATTAAAAATATTTTAAATTTTATAAACCAATTTAAAGTACTTTAAATTTTAGGATCAATTTGAACGATAGATAACTTTTAATATTTTATTCTTTTTCTCTTTGCTCTTCTACAACTTATTTTCTCTCTCTTCTGGTTGCATCAAAATAGAGATTCCCATTCATTTTTAAAATTTCTGAATATGTCAATTTTGTGTGCGACTTTGAACCATAATGTTTGTTCTTTGTATTTGATGATATTGTGTATTTCCTGATTTAGTCACAAGTATGTGCTTTTGAATAATAATGTTAACAGTTTTATTATAATAATCTATTAATCAGAGTTTTCATTATTTTCTTTTCTTCTTGGAGCGGATTTTAGCACTCTTTATTAAAATAAAAGATACAAAATAAAGATTACCCTCCTCCCCAACGCCAATAAAAAAAAAAAATGTATCCTTAGTGGACGTGTTCTTTGATTTAATATGAAAGAAATAATTTTTGGATGTTGCATAGAATTAAGGGCACTCATTAACAGTATTAATTTTTTTTACTGCTTCCTAACTATATATCCACAAGCACATGTTAAAAATAGGATTAAGATTTTTTATATTTGAAAATCTTAATTTATTATATTTAAAATTATCATGATCATTAAATTTTTATTTAATAATTTAGATTAATAATAAATATTAAATAATTTTTAATAAGTTTTTCAAATTTAACTATTAAATTTTTATTTAATGATAAAATATTTCTTTATTTAAACATTTAGTTCTACCAAACTTATTTCACTAAAAATGTTATAGTTCTTTTTTGCCGTGTTTGAAAGATTCAAAAGTCATTTGTATATAAATATAAGTTTGTTTTACAAATACTGTCGTTTGATTTGACATTTAATTTTTTGTCAAAATTAATTTTGTCCTTTAAACTTTTATTTGTATAAAAGTGCAAAATATTAATTTTGCATTGAATGAACTATATAAATATGGTAGAAATCAATTTTCAAACAAAATTTTTTAAACATAAAACATGGTGATGTAAAATCAAGTTTGACCAAAATTAATTTTTAAAGTGTGTTTGATTTAGCATTTAAAATGTTCAAAAACCTATTTACATACTTAAATGAAAGTTTGTTTTGTGAAAATTGAATTGATCCAAAATCACATTAGTATGCTACCTTTTGCTTTACCATGTGTGTAGTATTACAAGGACGGATGAGAAATTTATGAATATTTAATAAAAATATAGTAGTTTAAAATTATTATGTAATCTTTTAATTTAATTTTAGAAAATAACAATGTTTAAAAGAAGAATTATAATATATGAGATATTAGTATTTTAAATATTTTATATAAAATGTAAGGCATAAAGAATAAAAGGTAAATTGTTAAAAGTTGTTAATATTTTTCTTTTAACCAAATTCTATCTCATATAAAAAAATAATTTAAAATATTAATATGTTTTTGTGTATTGTAATAATTGTTTATTAATATTTAATAAATTTAAATAAAACAAACACTTGGCTCGTTCTAGTGCATTGAATAAATATCTAGTTGTCCTAACTCTACCACTACCGGGACCGTAGGTACCGCACAATATTACAATGAAGGTTGCAATTGATATAAAAGTAAATTAAAATCAAATACTATTGCAATCATTTTATTTTACTTATTATCATAAATGGGCCATCTATTTAAAGCATTTTCAATAGTCTTTTGATTTTCAAATTTATTTAAAATTTGTCCTTTAAACATTATGTACGGACAGAATTCAGGAAGAATTTGACACTTAAGGACCATATTAAAAATATTTTAAATTTAAGAAACAAATTTAAAATGTTTTAAATTTTAGGATCAATTTGAATAATAGATAAAATTATGCATTGATTTAATATTTTATTCTTTTTCTCTTTGCTCTTATATAGCTTATTTTCTTTCTGTTCTGATGGCATCAAAATAAAGATTCCCTGTAATTTTAAAAATTTTTGAATATGTCAATTTTGTGTCTGGCTTTCAATCATATTGTATGTTCTTAGTGATCGATCATAATGTGTATTTCCTGATTAAGTCACGAGAATGTGCTTTTGAATAATAAATTTAATAGTTTTTATTACAATAATCTATTGTTAGAGTTTTCATTTTTTTCTTTATTTCTTGGAGTGGATTTCAGCACTCTTTATTAAAATAAAAGATAAAAAATAAAAATTAGTCCCCTAATGCCAATTTAAAAAAGGAAAATTTTCTATTTAGTACCAATAAATACAATTAATTATTAAAGAAAACTTTAAATTTTGTAATTACCCTAGAGGATCTAATCTCATTTTATGACTTTCCAATAGATAAAATTACCCTCAAACTTATGGATTTTATTATTATCATGGTTTGTGTTATTTACAAATCATGTTCCCTCTAATTACCAAATATTTTTGTATTCTAATCATATAATTTTTATTTTTAATTAGTTGTACTAATAAGTAACTTACAACTCATGTTCACCTAGTTACGGAATTCTTTTATATTTTTTACCACATAAGTTTTATTCTTAACTGGTTGAACTAACAAATAACTTATAGATATATTACCACTATGATTTGTGTTACCTAAAAATCACGCTTGCCCTAGTTATCCAATATTTTTGCATTTCTTATTATATAATTTTTATTCTTAACTGGTTGGACTAATAAGTAATTCAAAGACTTATTATTACTATAGTTTACATATCCATAAGTTACTTGTTAATCTAACTAATTAAAAATAAAAAGTACATGATAAGAAACGCAAAATTATTTGGTAACTAAGGTAAGTGTAATTTGTCAATAATGTAACCTATGATAGTAATAAATCCATAAGTTACTTGTTAGTCCAACCAGTTAAAAATAAAAATTATGTGGTTAGAAATGCAAAATCATTTAGTAATTTAAGCGAATGTGATTTGTAAGTAACACAAACTATGGTGGTAATATATTTATAAGTTACTTGTTAGTCAAACTAATTAAAAATAAAACTTACATGGTAAGAAATACAAATCATTTGGTAACTTGGACAAACATGATTTGTAGATAATCCAAACTTTAATAGTAATAAGTCCATAAGTTGTTTGTTAGTCTAACAAGTTAAGAATAAAATTTACATGGACAGTTATCTGCCTACTCACATCATTATATGCTTAATTGGATTAGTTGGGCTCCTTATAAGCACACACATCAGCCAAATGGACCACGTTTAGTAAATGAGTTAGGAAACAAGTCTCTAATAGAATTGGGTCATTTTATGTTTGCTCGATAGATAATGGAACTTGATCTTCTTTTTAGAACACATCTAGGGCTTTTATGCATTACAGAGACAAAAAGGAACACATTCACTCAATGGCAACAAGCTAGGGCATAAGGGAAGTTGACTGAAGATGATGACAGAAGATGCCGGAGATGTCGAAGAGATCTCCTGCATCACGGAGTATGCTGTTCTCCCTAATTGGCCAACGACATTGGAAAAAATTACAAATTAAGCATTATAGAGATAAAAGGGACAAAGTGTTTGAAGGCTAAAATTTAACGATGAATCGTCATAATAGCAAAGGGCTGAGAGTATATGGATAAAGAGGAATTGTGTATTCGAAGGTATGTGGGTTTTAAGTAGAGGGAAATTTTTAGTTTCAATTTTCTTCATTTGTCATGTTGTGCATAGAAGAATCTTGCTTTATTTGAGGATTGTTGTATCTGAACATCGTTTAGATAAAAACATAGCTTCTTCTAAACACTTTTATGACTAAAGAAAATGAATTTCACATGCTCTTCTGACATGGTGGGTCTAGGGGTCTTAGAAACAATAAATTCTTTATCTAACATGGAGTTTTAGTAGGTTAGGTAATTCCTCTTGTGTGAGTAATTTCCATGGTCCCTCGTGTGCCCCCCACAAATATGAATAAACAATTCTTGGCCATGGTTCCTATAGTTGCTTTGACTATGTCATGTGGTCCCTTGTGTGTTATCATAATGCACTATTTAAGAAATTTCTACACATGAAGTTCAGATAAGGACACACCTCCTTAGAATAAAAAGTGACAATTGTATGACAACTTAATCATATATGAGTATCCAACTATTCTTTTATATAACTGAGAGCTAATATAATAGGTTGTTTTAGTAGGCCCCTCTGCATTTCTTACGGTGTTTTCAATTCTATTGCAAGCTTCTAAGTTACTCTACACTCCCTATCTTATAATGGAATTGTGTTATAAATTCAAGTGTCAGCTAACATATCCAAACAAGCAAGAAATAAGAAAGGCATCATTGAATTAGGTTGTCTATTCCTTGCGGTCAGAATAATGAGCCATCACAAAAGAATTTGAACATCAGCAAACTTAACTATGTTTACCTTGCAAACATACTAATTTCTCGTTCAGTAAGGAAGAGCATTTGACATCATTTTATATCTAGTAATTAATATTTTGGTTTTAACTTTATATTTCACCTACCTACTGATGGAACCAAAATGGTTCCTCTGTATTATTTATGTATATATGGTGTACTAATTACTATTGCGTTTTCTTGTATTGTGTCGATATTGCAACAATAGAGTTGATTTCAAACACGTACACATACTAGATTACATCTGCCTTGTACCCTATCCTTCTAACTATTTTACTATTGAGTTTTCTTTATGCACTTACACTTAGTTCAATTAAAATGCACTTTTCTATACCTATAACACACTTTTCTTTATATGGTTGATTATTGTTATTTTTATTTTCTTATGATTTTGAATTTATGATACTGTCATGCATGACATCAAGGCAAAGAGGATGAGAAAAAGAAGAAAAAATAAATTTATTCTCAAAAACGAATTTTGAAAACCAATTTATTGGAGTCACCATTAAAATTTTTTAGATGGAAAACTTTCAAAAACCAAATGAACATAGAAAGGTGGTCAGTGTAACCAAAGACGAGTTCAAAATTCTATTTAAGTGTAGGGAGTGTGTTTGGCATCTCAAACACTCGTCTATAAAGACAATTACCCTAAATTAGTTAAGTGAAATAATATAATATGGCCTTAATTTACTTTGTTTGCCCATTTCAAAAAACCTATAAAAATAAGCAGAGAAAACAAAATAGCCTTCAAGGGAACAAAAATGGATATTTACAAAGGGAGAACTTGACCTAGAATGAGACCCTTTGGCCTACGTACCCTACTAGAGGGATCAAAGTCCATATAATTCATTTAGAAAGGCGTGTCAGGGGGTTGATATTTTTTAGTTATATGAAAAGAACAAAACAACTGAAATTAAATTACTTTTTGCAAACCAAGTAATTTGGAGTTTGGATTGGTGTGTTTTAATTTACAAAAATAGTATAATCTTACTTCTTTACTCTCTTCATTTTATCTCTATTTTTTTGAAATTTTGGAAACATGATTTGCTTGTATTAAAATTAGCAAAGGAAAAGGTTTTTTTTTTTTTTTGGTTATTTAAAAGATCAAAATTTGTAAAGAAACCATTGAAACAATACACAATACTTTATTTGAAAACCATTTGAAGAAACAAAATCAAACTTTATTTAATGTGTGTAATGGGCCATTGGAACCTAAAATTTAATTGAAACGAAAGCATCTAATATTGGATAATACCTATAGAGTCCTTAGATCTCACATGGCCCCAATAGTAAATTCATTATGTGCTCATGATGATGTTGGCCTCACATGAGTACACTAATGTTGGAAATAAAAATAGTGTTGGACCTTACATGGCAATATCATAAAGAAAAGTGAAATTATTTTTCAAAAACATGTCTATGGAGACGTTAGCCTCACATAGCAAGAAACCAAATATGCCTATGGAGTTGTTGGACCTCACATGGCAACAATGAAATGAATAGTAAAATTATTTGCATAAAATGTCTTTGGAGGCGTTGGACCTCACATGACAATATCAAAGCAAAGACGCCCAAGGCATTGGACCTCACATGGAACCATCAATGATAATCAAGGCATACATATGTGCTTGTGTGCGTGTTGTTGTCCACTTGAAGATTCATTATATATTATTTACAACACTTTAAAATGAGATTGCCGCTCCCAATTACAGGAATTTAAATCTTATAAAGCTATTTGTCAACTATTGCATTCCAACTTTGCATGCTCATTGATTTAGGCATGGAGGTCACTTTTCCATGTCATTCAACAAGCTTTCTAACACCTTCTAAGGCTTAAATTCTCTCTATCATGAGTACAATCAATCAAGAATTATAACATAAATTTTTACTTAATCATAAGATATGTTCAAGAAGTGTAAATGATGTAACTCAATCATGGATCAAAGTGGGCAACCAAGATATTCAAATTAGAAGAAGTTTTTAACAAATCCAAACAAATTCAAGAGACTAAACTATGCTGTAAAATTTAGAAGAAAATTGGACTTTTGCAGGAAAGTAAAGTGGTTGGACATTAGGCAAGATTCTTGTAAAGAAGTTAATTGTATGGACATGATGTAGGACTTTTGCAAAAAAGTAAATTGCTTAGACATGATGCAGCACTTTTTCAGAAAAGTATATTGCCTGGACATGATACAAGACTTTTGCAAGAAAGTAAATTGTCTAAACACGATGTAAGACTTTGGAAAAAATTAAGATGCCTAGACTTATGCAGGACTTTGGAATTAATTAAGATACCTAGACTTATGTATGACTTTTGAATAAATTAAGATGCCTAGACTTGTGCAAGACTTTGGAGTAAATTAAAATGCTTGGACTTATGCAAGACTTTAGAATGAAGGAAAGGCCTGATACGAGCTAGGGCTTTAAAAGAAAAGGGAGACATGACATGAGTCAAGGCTTTGAAATGAAAATGGGTGCCTCTACAAATGTAGGCAAGAGGTTAAAGGTGCCTTACGAAGGAAGAATGTAATCCCATGCAACATGTCATTTGGTGATATATGTACACATGTGAGAAGCATGATGCTTGACTTTTCTTTTCAAAAATTTCAAATTTTCTATGCATGGTATGTGTAAAAATGAAGTGTACTATATGCACACATGTGAAATGCTTAATGCAAATGCTTAAGCATAATTTTTTTTTTTTACAGGATTTTGTATGCAAAATGCAAAAGGTATACACAATGCTTAGATATGATTAGAGATTTCTACCTTCAAGTGCCCTATTGAAAATGAGATGCACTTTTTAAGGCCTTTGGAATAAAAATGGAAAATAGTTCCTATCCAAATCATTAAGGAGAATAAGTGAGCCTCTTACTCTTCTTGATTTTCAAGTTTGCTTTGAAGATCTAGAAAACAATGCAAACTCATGATATTTAGATGTCCTTCAATTTGTAAATTGTTAAATTCTCTTGGTCATTTTCATTTGCGAAAATTCCTTATGTCTACCTTTTATTTGCCCTAGTCCAATGAATCAAGGTCTTAGAAGCTCCAAAAGTTGTACTTCCACTATAGAGAATGGATTTTAAGCACATGCAGCTCATGCTTCAAGCAAATCCATGCACGATAGGTTTTAAATGAAAATATCTCAAAATCATTTCAAATTTAACTAAAATATCATATTCTATTTGGATTGCCTTGGGCATGATCCTAATGTCATTCCCTACGAATTTTTCAACTAGTATTACTTGAAAGGTCAACATTAAAATATGCCTGATTTTATTTAACAATCTTAATGCAGCCATACATTTAGAAGCTTGAGGCTATTGGTCTTCAAAAGAGATGGATTGCTCTATTTTGAAGGGACTTAAGGAGTGAAAGAATATTCAAATGATCATAATGATTTATGCTAAAATGAGGCCAAAGGAAGTGATATACAAAACCAAGAGAAGCCTCAGTTCCAAACTAGAGATATGATTGGCACAATTTGTAAGTATGGAAGGAAAAAAAAATTATTCTAATTTGACACGATATAGGAAATAATGAAGCATAAGAACATGCCTGATGAATCATGGTAAAGCAATAGAAGGGACGTGCCATTACAAAGTACTTCAATCTAAGACATACTGCATTCTAATTAAAAATCTTTAATTAATGAGGAAATTTTCTATTTTGAATATGGACGACTACCCCAATTCCTTTTTATTGATTTTTTTTTGAATTTTTTTGCCCTTCTATGTTATTCAAACAATTTATACCTTAACAAGGACTATCAATAGTTGAAATGTGGCTATCGTAATTGGGTTTCATAAATAAAAGGATATTAGGCTCAAAATCTAAAGCTCTTCACTTTCTCCATTAGTTTTCTAATCTTTTTCTCTTAAATTATTTTTATATTCAAGATTCATTTAACAAGAGAAGATATTCCATAGTTGTAATGGGGTTTAATGGGAGAAAATTGTGGCTTTAGAAGAAAGGATAAAATAGCCCAAACATTGATGTAGGGTCATAATGAGAGTTTTGCTATAACAATCATGCGATCTTGATAAAACATGCTATCTTTTCTTGCTAGTAAGAATTTCCACTTGATGGTTCAATTCTTTTCATTTCATTCAAAGAAGGAACTCATTCCTAAAGGTCATTTGAAATTTTTTATTGAGTGGGAGCTTTCCTCCTGAGGATCTTATTCTTTTGCTCCCTCTTTTCCATTTTTCATTGTTTACTTTTGTGTATTTACTTTTCCTTTTCCTTTTTAGGAGACTCAGTCTATTACCAAGAGAGATCTTTTGTATTTGATTCTTATTACTTCCAAAGTTCATTCCATATTAGGTATTTGAAATATCTTGAAGGCTCAAAGAGGGTGATAATGGTTAAGTAGTGCATGGATGGATAGTGGAAAGAATATGATCCTCTCTTGATATTTGAATTTCTTGACCATTTAGGAAAGCATGCAATGAAGAGGAATGCTAGCATAGTTGATAAAATGAAAGGGTATACCAAAACATATAATCTTTGCATTGATGATGTTAAACATGATGTAGTATGAAAAGTCAAGGACTAATTATTTAGGCCTTTCTTCCCCTTCAGTTGTTAATTTTGGCACCAGCCCAAATATTCATTGCAAATGACCAAAAGATATCCTATTCCTCCAAATTCCAATGTTTTCAATGAAAAACATCATGAGTATGCATGGATGCAACCTTATTATGTTAGATTCAAAAAAAAATTTAATTGACTAATTTAACATTATAGGTAAGAAAGGTAATATCCTCTAACCACTAAAAGCGTATCACATCCTTTAAATAAATAATCCATAATCTAAGATAGAACATAATCAAAATGTTAAAAATTACAAATATGTAACTTCTATGAAGCTTAATTAGTGAATATTGTATATACACACCTATCTCTTCCGTTCACCAAGGACTTTATTGACAAAGAAATATTAGCAATTGACCGAAAAAGGATGTGTTCCATACTCTTGTGATGCCTAAGACACTCAATCACTCATGTCAACATGGTAACTTCTTATGAAGTTAACACTTTGACACATTGGGCTTACAAAAAAGTTCTTTGCTTTGAAAAATATTGAGAAAAGTACAAAACTAGTCCTCCACTTTTGCACTTTGCGACAATATGGTCCCTTACAAATTAATCATGATAAATCAGTCCCTCACAAATTTAAATTTTTACAAAACCAATCGTTCACAAATTTAAATTTGTACAAATCTAGTCCCTCTATTTGGATTAATGTGGGAGTAATTTTTCATAAATAGGATTTTTGATAGACTAATTTGTCACGGTTCTTAGTAAGGGACTAAATTGTCATAAAGTATAAAAGTAGGGGACTAATTTATTTTTTTATCAAAAATATTCTTAGGAAAAAAGGTTTTAACAATCAAAGAAAAAAATTTAGGTAGCCTAACGATGTCAACAAAGCTAAAAAATCCAAAAAAAGAACTTAATTTGAAACTTTTATTTTTGAAATGAATGCTTATGCCATGAAGAGTATGACTATGCATTACACAATATGCTTTCCATTGGCCTATTACTTGGCTAAATCCTACATGATGGTATCACTCTATAGGAATACTTCTATGTTAAGGTAGGTTACTAAAGTTTCTCTAATGACGTGTAAGGTATTTACGATTAATCTAACCTCCTAACAAAACAATGGCCCCCAGAATGCCTTTAACAAACAAGTGAATATCTCATGGTATACACATGATTATAAGATGGATAGGCCCTACCCAAATCATATACTAATAAGGCACAATTTGAACAAGGTCTTTATAGTAACCTTAGGAAGCACTGGCTTCACCAGGAGATCAATACAAACTTTACTAACATATGGTAAGGGAGGACTCGGGCATAGAGCCCAAAAAAAGTGTGTGAAGTTATGCCATTGCTTTGTGTGTGAGGAGAGCATACAAACTTGAAATCTAAAGTCTACCTAGCCCTCATTTGCTAAGTAGATTGGCTGAAAATCAAACCAAGAGCAAATAATAAACCGATATGAGTCATCTACCCTAAAGTTTTATTTTACATGTTATCTATCCTAATTCAAATCTTAAAGATAAATAACAAACAAATAAGAACATGAATAAATAGTAAACAAGAACCAAAAGCATATTATACATGATCAAACCGAAAAATAAAAAATAAAATAAAACATGCTACACCACCTACAACCAAAAAGTTAAATAAATTAACATGAAAATAGAAAGAAATGGATTAACAAGACAAGAGAAATGGGTAATTAAAATTAAAGAAAGGTCGTATCACTTTGCTTCACTAATTAAATAGGCTTGACTCTCAAACTACCCCTAATGGGTTAGTCAAACTATCATTCATGACTTAGTGACAGAGGGTGAGAAAAACAAGAGAAAATAAATTGATTCCTAAAAAAAATTTCAAAAACCAATTTACTAGAGTTGCCATAAAAAAATTTTAAATGGAAAATTTTGGAAAACCAAATGAACATGGAAAGGTGGTTTGTGTATCCAAATATGGGTTCGAAAGTCTTTTTAAGTGTGGGGATGGTGTTGGGCATTCTACAACACATGTCCATGAAGAAGGTTACCCTAAATTAATTTAGTGAAGTAAAATAAAAAATATGGCCTTAATTTTACTTTGTTTGCCCATTTCAAAACACCTATAAAAATAAACAGAGAAAACAAAATAGAATTAAGTGAACATAAAATGAATATTTACAAAGGGTAGACTTGACCTAAGATGAAAGCCTAGAGCCTACATATCATGCTAGAGGGATCAAAGTCCACGTAGTTTGTCTAGAAAGGCATGTCAATGGGTTGGTATTTTTTTAATTATATGAAAAGAATAAAAAGTTTGAAATTAAATAGATTCATGCAAGAAAAACAATTTGTAATTTGGATTGGTGTGTTTTAATTTACAAAAATAGTATAATCTTACTTCTTTACTCTCTTCATTTTATATCTTTTTTTTTAATTTAGAAACATAATTTATTTATATTAAAATTAATAATGCAAAAGGTGGTTTTTTTGTTAATTGAAAGATAAAAATTTGTAAAGAAACTCTTGAAACAATACACATTGAAAGCCACTTTAAGAAACAAAATCAAACTTTATTTAACAATGTGTGTAATGGGCCGTTGCAACTTAAAATTTATTTAAAAAGAAAGCGTCTAGTATTAGGTTATACCTATAGAGTCATTAGATCTCATATGGCCTTACTAGTAGATTCATTAGGTGCTTATGAAGATGTTAGCCTCACACGATAACACTAATGTTAGAAATAAAAAGTGTAAAATGTGTCTATGGAGGTGTTGAACCTCACATAGCAATATCATGGAGAAAAGTAAAATTAATTTTCAAAAATATGCCTATAGAGACATTAGTCTCACATAATAAGAAACCAAATATGCCTATGGAGTCATTAGACTGCACATGACAACCATGAAATGAATAGTAAAATTATTTGCATAAAATGTCTTTGAAGGCATTGGACCTCATGAGGCAACATCAAAGCAAAGATGCCTATGAGTTGTTGGATCTCACATGGCACCATTAATAATAATCAAGGCATACATATGTGCTTGTGTGTATGTTGAAATCCACTTGAATATTCATTATATATTATTTACAACATTGATAAATAATACAAATGAGATTGCCACTCCTAGGAATTTAAATCTTACAAAGTTGCTTGCCAACCATTGCATTCCAACTTTGCTTGCTCCGTGCTTTAGGCTTGGAGGCCACTTTTCCATGTCATTCAACAAGCTTTCTAACACCTTCCAAGGCTTAAATTCTCACCACCATAGAGTACGATTAATCAAGAATCACAACATACATCTTTAGCTTAATCACAAGACATTTTCAAGAAACATAAATGATGTAACTTAATTATAGATCAAAGTGGATAGCCAATATATTCAAATTAAGAGAAGTTTCAAAACATATCCAAACACATCCAAGAGACTTAAACTATGCTATAAATTTTAGTAAAAAATTAGATAGCAATGACACTCCAATTTGAAGCATTAAAACATGCCCAAAACATATCAAAGAGGCCTAAACTATATTGAAAAATTCAAGGGAAAATTGGACAATGAAATCACTTTAATTAAAAACACTTAAACACATCTAAAAACACTCAAATGATGGTATAAAGATCTAGACAAGAAAGATAGCTAGGATGCCCCAATTGTGCGCACCAAAATGCCTACTAAGCATAAAATTTTGTGCAAAAATTTAGTCAAAATGGGTAGCCAAGATGCCCCAATTTGACACATTAAAACATACCTATTAATATTCAAATAAAAATATAAAAAATTGGGCAAAATGGTTAATGAAATGAAGCTTAAAACAGGCACAATTATGACTACATATAGGCCATATTATGAAGCTAACATGATGTACACTTATGGCGTAAAAGAAACATAATATATAAGTTATGATTAAACACAATTGAGGCATAATCATGTGATTAAAAGGGGGATAATATGCAGCAAAATAAATCATCAAATTCCTTAGCTACATTTTATCAAATATCTTGCAAACACAATTGAAATACCACATAACTTTTAACGCACATCAATTAGTAAATTGGAAGCTGTTTTTTAGGAAAACTAGCCACTAGTTAAAGATTAAACATATTAATTCAACCCCAATAACATGCCACCCTGTATCATGCTTCTTAGCAAAGGAACACGCCACATTCAACATAAAATTCTACACTTGATCTTAATCAAAATTGAATGAAAACTCACCTAGATATGTGCCAAAGAAAATAAAGAAGGGGTGAAGAACTAAAGGAGAGAACATGCCACATTCACAAAATTCAGCACTTATTCTCAATTAAAATTTAATTGAAATTCACCCTAGATTGACTAAGATAAAAAAGAAAAGAGAGATGAAGAATATGAATGAGGATTACCTTTCTCTTTTAGCCTTTAACACTTTTTGTGTCCTCCTTCTCTAGCCTTTAGAGTTCTTAAGAGAAAAGATTATGAGAGAAAATCCCCAAATAAGGTGAGAGTATCTAAAAGGTCTATGGTGATGTGGGAATGAGCTAAGGAAGAATAGGAAATTTTAAACTTAAGTCAAGATGCAAATGAAATGTATGTGAAATAAGATTTTTATGAGAGGAATGAATGTGGCTTAAATTGTTTACTAAGTGGGAAATAAATATATGAAAAATTAAACAAAGAATAAAATGAAATCGTGAATACCATAATTTGTCCAAAACAATGAGGAAAATAACAATAATTTGGCAAAAAACAAAGAAAGTTCTAAAATTTCAATAAAATAAAAAAAAATTAATAAAACAAATAAGGAAGAAACATGGGAGGACAAAAGAAAATAGAAAGTAATAATTTTGAAAAAATCAACTGAATGGTTCAAAAATATTTAAAATAAAAATCTCCAAATTAGAGAAAGAATATGATCAAATAAAATTAGGAAAAAACTAAAAAAAAATGGAGATAGGATTCTAGGGAGACATGTTTTAATGTAAGGGTAAAATAATACAAAATTAAAAAATAAAATGAAATAAATTTGAAAATTAAAAAAAATAGAAGAGTTACGCTTTTCTCACACATTGTGTCTTGGAAATGTGCTGGCAAAAGAAAAAGGGGACAGTATGAAGAATGTAGGAGAAAATGATGTGTTGAGAAAAAGAGCAACAATTGAAAAGGGACAACAGGAGAGGAATGGAAAAAAGCTAAAAAGTTGTAAAAAGAGGTAGATAGGCTCAAAAGGAAAGAGCACAACGTATGAAGGAAAAAAAATGCTGGAAGAGTTGTTGTATATTGGCCTTGTTTTGCTATCAAAAGATGCCAAAAATTGTGTTACATATCAACTTTATTTAGCTATCAAAAATCTACTTTGAAGTGTGTTGCACATTAACTTTGTTCAGCTGTCCAAAATTTGCTCTAAAATTGGTTGTTTAATTCACTTCATTGATGCTCGAGGTGTTTATTTTTTTGTCGAAGTTTCTTTAAGATTTTCACAATTTAGTCAAACTTTTTATTTTGATATGTTTGATTTGAGTAACTTTGAGTGTATTGGCTGTTAAACTTTTCTCTGATTTTTACAACCTCATTCAAGCTACTTTAGCGTGTTTTAATGAAGTTGAATCGGCTTCCAATTAAAGTGTATTGGTTGTTCTTTTTTTTTTTTTTTCTTCAGGTTTTTGCTGCCTAGTTCAAGCCTTTTATTGAGTTCTAATGAGTTGAATTTGATTCTAATTGAAGTGCCTTGGTTGTCTATTTTGGATCAAAATTTTGTTACATGATTTTAGCTTCTTAATGTCTCATAATGTCCTAAATATGCTTCATTTTAAATGGTTGAATATCCCTTTTAGTTTTTCTTTAGCAAAGGATTATGGATTTTAAATGTTACTTGAAAATGCATGTATTAAAGCTAAAAGTGCATATTGTGATTCTTCATTAAATTTTTTTTCAATGGTATTGAGAATTTGATCATGACTAAGGATTAATGATCATGACAAAGTGGTTTCCTAATTTAAAAAAAAAAAAAAAAAAAAAAGAAAAGGCAATGAAGCAAGGATGGAATGCAAGTGGGAATAAGGAATTTTGTAAGGTTTATTTCCAACGATTAAGGAAAAGTAATTTTATTGGTTTTGCTGTAAATATTGTAAATAAAATAGAATGAGTGTATAATTAACACTAACACACATAAGGCACTAGTAAATATTCAATTGAATACCAACACACACAAGCACCAAAGTATGTCATTGTTATCATTAAGATGTCATGTGAGGTTTAACGCCTCCATAAGCATTTTTAAATTCATTGTCATATGAGATCCAATACTTCCATAAGCTCATTTTATAAACATTGTTCACCTTTCAACGTTAGTGTTACCATGTGAAACCAACGTCTTCATGTGCACTTAATGAATCTACTAAAGTGGTCATGTGAGATCTAACGATTCTGTAGGCATTACCCAATACCATATGCATATGTTCAAAATAATCTTAGGGTTTCAATAGCTTGTATCCTATTACACACATTTTCAAAAAATAAAATTGGGTTTCAAAGACCCAAATCCAATCAATTTTTTTTCACAAAAGTCACGAATTTAAAATAATCAAATGAAAATAAAATCATTTCTTCTTAGTAAAAATCTTGTTGTTAATTTCTTATTCTATTTTATTATAATTCTTGATATTTTGAAATTCAAATAAAGAAATCTTAAAAACAAATGAAAATGTCTTTTTAATTCCTTTGAATATTTTCAAATAAAGTATTAGGTTCAAAGTTTCTTTGTTTTTCAAAACTCAATTATTTAAATAATCAAAAACCAAAAATATGTGTTCACTTCTTTATAAATATTTCAATTTAAATACAAATAAATCATGTTTTCAAAAAATTTATTAAAAAATTAAGAAAGCAACAGAACTGAGATTGTACAAATTTCACAAATTAAAACACATCAGCCAATTTCGAAATTATTTTGTTTTCGAAAATTGACCCAATTTCAATTATCATTGTTCTTTTCACCAAAAAAAAAAAATAATACCCATTGACATGCTTTTTTAGACAAACTACATGGATTTTGATCCCTATTACTGGGTACCTTGGGCTCTCATCCTAAGTCAAGTCCGCTCTTTGTAAATATCCATTTGTTTATTTTCATTGTTGTGATTTTTGTTTGCTTTATTTAATGTGCATGCTTGTTAGTATGTTTGAT
The DNA here is from genome assembly GCA_037074485.1 of Delonix regia. Taxonomy (NCBI): domain Eukaryota; kingdom Viridiplantae; phylum Streptophyta; class Magnoliopsida; order Fabales; family Fabaceae; genus Delonix; species Delonix regia. The sequence goes on from CM073460.1 coordinate 19,762,541, forward strand.
CAAGATAAATGTAAGGTCATATTATGTTAATTTCACTTAACTAATTTAGGGTAACCATATTTATGGACGAATATTGTGGGGAGCCTAATAACTTCCCCACACTCAAATAAACTCCTAAACTCATCTCTATTTTTGCAAATCACTTTGCCTTTTCTTTTTGTTTTAAAATGGTTTTTCGAAGTTTTCCTTTAAAAATTTTGGTGGCAACTCCTAAAATAAATCGGTTTTTAAATTCTCTTAAAAGGTGATTTGTTTCTTATCTTTTTTCATGCCATTTGCATTGCCTCGATCAGGTTGTCAGGTGTGACAAGAATGCAAATGAAATAGATAAGAAGAAAAGAAAGAGTGCCACGTGTGAAGTGTGAAAGGAAAGAGAAATAGAATTCTAAAAAATATTAAATCAAATGCAAGTGAAATTAGATGAGGACAAAGCGTGAAGTGCAACATGTGAAGTGTGAGAAAAATAAAAAATTAAATCAAAATGCAAATGAAATGCAAGATAAATTAGATAAAGAGAGAGAAGAAAGTGCTATGTGTGAAGTGAGAGAAAAAATAAAAATTAAATTTTGAAAAATTAAATCAAAATGCAAAATGAAATGCAAGTGAAGTTAGATAAAAAGAGTGAGGGGAGTGTAACATGTGAAATGTAAGTTAATTGGAAAATAAAAATCTAAAAAATTAAATAAAGGTGATGAATTTGAGGTGGATTATTGGTTATGGGTCATAGTCTTGGGTTTAAAAACATCCTTGATTTGAGTAGGCTTTTAGATCCTTAAGCTTGATCTTAAATGGACCTCTCACATTTTCATTCCCTTAGGTCCTATTTCAAATGGATCGTATTTTGTTTTGTTTTGTTTTTTTTTTCACTTGTTTTATTTATTTATTTATTTGCATATGAATTCAAGTTGATTAAATTTTCCCCCTTTTAACATTATTCTTTCATTTTTCTCTTTTTCCTTTCTTTTTTTTTTTTTTGGTCTTATTGTTTAATTAGTTATTTAGGGTTCCCTTAATTATTGGCATTTTACATTGCCTAACAAATTACAATGTTCATAGACATATGTCTTGTTTTATTGAAGTATCATAAAGTTTTGATGGTATTTATATTTATATAAGAATCTTACTCTTATTCCATTATTATATATCAAATATTGAAATGGCAGATGATGAATGAACTAGTTAAAATAGAGGTTCTCCATCACGGTGAAACTAGTGAGGTAGAACATGATGAAGGTGACTCTGGCGGAAGTGATGCAAGTCGAGAATTTAGTGAGGATTATTCTGACAATGAGAATGACAATGTCCATCTCAGTTACACAAATGATATCCCAATAGAGAGGCATACCAACCCCTATAGTGTGAACAATATGATTCAGACAAAGATGAACAACATTATTCTAAAGAGTTATGTAGTGTGGTTAAATTTGATGAAGAAAATGAAAGGAAGAGACACATTAGATGGCCATAATTCAATAAGAGTGTACTATTTAGGCAAGTCTCTTTTGAGCTGGGAATCTTTCTATGTCTAAGAATGTAGTCAGAGAATATTCTATCCATGCAAGTATGAAAGTGAGGTTTAGGAAAAAAGATTCAAAGAGGTGTATGGCTAAATGTGAGGCCCTATGCCTATGGTCAATTTTATGTTCATGGTCAAGTGCAAATGATTCTTTCCTAGTGAAGACCTTCAATAATGAGCACTCCTGTAGTAGGTCTTTAAATCCGAGACAAGCAACTTCCAAGTGGCTTACAATAAATTTAATGCCATTTTTTAGATCCAATGCAAACCTAAAACTGTGGGATGTGGTGAATTATATAAAGGAAAGATTTTTTTTCAACATCCCTCAGACCAAGGCCTATAGATCGTATATGTGACCAAAGGCCCTTATCAAAGGCAATGAGAATAACCAATACAAATGGATAGAGGAGTATTGTTAGGAGATTATATAGAGTAACATAGGGTTAAAGTGTTAAGTAAGGTTATCCCAAGCAACTCTTAATCATCCTTTGACATTTAGTAGGCTACATATGTGTATGAAGGCATGCAAGAATAGATTCCTTACTAGGTGTAGGCTTATGATAAGGCTTGATGGGTGCTTCCTTAAAAGGTACTATAGAGGTGTGTTACTATATATATTAGGTCAAGATAGGGACAATTCTTTCAACCCCATCTCAATTACAGTGTTGGACACTGAAAGTACAGAGATATGGTTGTGGTTCCTTCATAAACTATTGGACAACATTGGACCTAGCTATTAGGGACGTGCATGGAGTTTCATTACAGACTAACAAAACATAAACTTTAGTAATATGTAAATAAAATTTTCAATAAATTTGCTTTCAGAGGTAGCTACTAATTGTTACTGTTTTACTATCTTACTATTTGAATTCTTACTATTTATAGACTCATATTAATGTTGTTGTTTCATTGCATGTTGTTATTTGAACTATTGTTGTTTATTGAGTTACTTGGTTGTTTTTGTTTGAATTATTATTATTTACTGACTCATTTTAATTGTTATTCTTTGAATGGTTTTGGCTATTTGAATTGTTGTTGTTTATTGAGTTACTTAGTTGTTACTGTTTAAATTGTTATTATTTATTGATCCATCATAATTGTTGTTGTTAAAATGGTTGTTGTTGTTTGAATTATTATGTTTATTGAGTGACTTAGTTGTCCTTGTTTGAATTATTGTTATTGTTTACGAACTCATCTTAATTGTTGCTATTTGAATGGTTGTTGCAATTTTTTGAGTTACTTGGCTATCACTGTTGTTGTTTGATAATCACATGGAAAATGATATTAATTGTTTGCTGTATTTAATTAGCTACCTATTACTTTGCATCTGATTAGAATTTCTTTTGTTGTACTTGATTAGTCAATTGGTAGTTTTCTACATACTTAGTTGATGAATGTTTATTCATCCTTTCAAGTTTTTATCAACGCCATAGCTGAGCTGTGCCCAAAAAATGAGCATTGCTTTTGTATTTATCACCTACATAGTAATTTCTCCAAATAATTTAAAGGAAAAGAGCTTAAGTCTATTCTTTGGAAGTGTACAAAGGTGGCAACTATTTTGGATTTCATAACCAACTTTAAAATTTGTAAACATACTTTAAACACTTTCTCTAAACAATTTAAGGGAGAACTATATTTCATGTCCTTTTGAGATAAGGCTTAGTTAATTATAAAATTTGTAAATGAACTTTAAAATATAATAAAATATTTTCCTAAACTTTATATTGAAATTAAAACATTAGAAGGCCAAGTTATATCCACATGCTTATTCATTAATTTGTATTTTCATCCCAACTCAATGGCGATTTTTTCAAGATTGTTACAATGATGAAATGTAGTTCTCCAATTATCCAATGCATAAAATTAATAGTTATCATCAGTAAGTTAATCAAATAGCATCAGCCAACATGAACATGTACATATGTAATTGTTTTCCTAGGAACAATATCCACAACATAAATATACTAACTCTATAACAATTTGATTAGTTTACCTCAATAACTTGATCAACTAGGGAATTCAAGTCTTCATTTTTATTTATTTAAGTACATTTGTTTGTGTTAGCTAAAAAAAGTACATATGTTTGTAAATGGTGTACGAGTTTGACAACATTTTTAGTTGTAGGTTTTGGAATTTGTATAAGACTCATATATTTGTCGATAATATTTAGGATTTATAATATGATTTAATAAATATAAATAGAAATAAAGAATATATTATTTAGGATTTATAAAATATGTCAAAATAATCCATTGGTAACAATTACTACCCCAAATAATCCCTATGTCATTTATGGAATTAAAAGCAAGATTCTTTGTTTGAAGCCAAGGTTAATTCCTAGAATGGAACTAAAATGAGAATTATGAAATGGTTAGAGTAAACTTGTAACCAATGATTGGTTGTTAACAAATATAAATGCAATTATTTTGTACTCCATTGCCAAATTCTCCTCTTAACAGTGGCAAAATACTATATAACAACCATTAAAGTATAAACTAACATTTTAAAACTCCTCAAATACTATGATTTTACCACACTCGTTTCCTTACAACGAGCATTGATGCACATCAAAAGATTTCAGATGCTTGAAAGCAAGTGTATATATATATATATATATAGTATTCTCCATGCTTACAACTACTTAGAATAGTTCTTTAATTTGAATTACAAATTGTAGCATCATAAGGAAGTAACAACTAACTAATTCCCTCTACCACCCCTTCTAATGCTTCCAACTTAGATAGTCTCCTTCTTAGATCAACCACATTTGCATCTATTCTTCTTCTTAGATCAACCACATCTGTATCCGTACTTCTTTCAAGATCATGCGATTGTTGTACTTATATGATCTTATTGCCATGGTCACTTCCCTGCTCATAGGCATCACTATATAACCAATTAAAGAATTTACACTTCCTTTCTTCACATAGAACATAAAGCTTATAGGGGTTCTTTGCAAACTTCAAGTTCTTTACTCAATTCCTTCTACCACAGTAACAATTCTAGTTTCAAAATCCATTGCCTCCTACATTACCTGTGCTCTCACTAACACTGAAGAGGGCCATAACACTCTAAAATTGACAATAATAATACCTATGATAGAGTCAGAACCTATGACTTCAATGAACCCAAATCATAGTTATGCAAGAGGTAATACATTAGTGAACTCTTAAAGTTAAGATTATTTTCACTTTCACCATTCTTAATATGTTGTCAAGTTTAGGAAGAGGATGTGACAACCTTCATTATGCAAATATTAAACATAACAGACAAACCATTGATAATAAAATTGAGCTTTTAAATTTTTCCTATTTATAGTTTAACTCTTAAAGCTAAAATAATATCTCACAAAATAGAAGATGAATTAATGAAATCATAGTTAAATCATATTATTGCCCAGTGACAAGCCTGTTTCACTAAACCATATTCATAGTTAAACCAATGATAGCATAGAGAAATCACAATGCAAACAAAAATAAACAAAATAACACTTACCAAACTTTAAAAGTAGATGAAAACCATTCATGGTATAAAAAATCTTTAAACAAGTTTCTAGAAAACATGGAAGGACACTAGTATCCTCAAAGCTAAACAAATATGGAAACAAGACTAACAAACATGTCATCTTCATCCACCGATATCTTTTACATAGTTGTTCTCCTCCAAGCCTGTAAAAATTTTGCCATTGCTGCCCTCCATGCAAAAGGTAACCATAATTGCTCTGCACCAACTTATGAATGGTGAGACAGGGCTTAATTTAGCTAATGTGTATACTGATGAGGAGCCCTACTAATCCAACTAAGCATGTAAGTATGTGAGTAGGTAGATAACGGTCCACATCAGATGATTTTTAACTCCTTACTGATGGAGAGACTAATTATGGACACAATGTAAAACTTTAAAACCACATCAGTACTTTCCATCTTTCTAGGACCACATTGATCTAATGGCCAAAGTTAAGGGACTAAAGTTTAGCATTTCAAAATGGTTTTTTAATTTTTTAAATTTTCTTTAATTTTTCCTTTACGTAGTGCTTAAGGGATTGTTTGAAAATGAATTAAACTTATAAGACTAATTTAATGAAACGAATATAGTTATGTGACTAATTTTGACCTAAAATTAATGTTTAAGAATTATACCTCAATTTTAAAAGACATTTGAACAGTATGTTGAATAAAATGCAAATCAATTAAAGTTGACCTGTTAATTAGTAATAAGTGATGCATATGACTCTATGTATCCCGTATTTAGGAGTTGGTTATGCATACGATAAAACTGGGCCTATAAGTCCAAAGATAAACAATTTAATTTATAATAGTGTTTTGGTTTAGCATTTGAAAAGTTTGAAAGCCTATTTGCATATCTAAATGGTGGTTTGCTTTGCAAATATTTTTGTTTGATTTGGTGTTTGATTTTTTCCAAAATAAATTTTGCCCTTCAAACCTATGTTTGCCCATAAATGAAAAAAACTTGATTTTGCATTGAATAAACTATGTAGATAGCAAAAATCAATTTTCAAACAAAATTATCCAAACATAAGTCACGATACTGTAAAATCACGTTTAAGCAAAATCAATTTTATATGTCAAGTTAATCCAAAATTACGTTAGTCCAACACCAATCTAAACACACACTAACTCCTCATCCAGTTTTAGAATCTAATAAACATACACCTTCAAAATGTCTTAAAATCAGTGTCAAGCAAACATATTTTAAAATTAAAGTGAATTATAACATTTCAGTATGAAATAAGCTTGATGTTATTGCTGGTTCACATTATTATACAGTCATGCTTTGACAAAAATATTATCTGTCACTTACAAAATGTAAAGGTGAAATATATAACAAAAAAATATGCATGCCTATAACTAATTGCTCTGGTAGTAGAATTTGAATAGAGAAGGAGAACCATATTAAGAAGCCATTAATCCATCATATCCATTAATCTCATCTTTCCCGACTACACACTTTTTTGCCCTTTCCTTCTACTTGTCCTTATAGAGCTAGGGAATAAACAAGGGTTTTTGAAGGTAAACTTCAATTCACTTTCACAACCAAGTTGTTTTCCAGTTTAAACCACATCAAGCTTACATATTCCTAATTATTCCAAATAGGAAGTTCGTAAGCCACAAAATAGAAATCATAGGGCTTAGGCCTATTTAGATATACTTTGCAAACTTGATATTGCTAATAAGCATTTACAATTCATGAATTTAATAATATGGAAGTAGAAAATATCTTATGGAACTAACAATAAACAAACACTAGTTATTGCTAGTGAAATTAGTATAGTACAATGATCAAACATGAGCAATGTGGCTTGTAAACAGTCAAAACATATTTACATTTGGTGGCCATAATATGAGGCTAAAACACTCCAGCTAGCTAGGTTTTGGTCAGTGAAAGTAATTATAGTGCACTAGGGCTAAGATCTAATGCCATTAGCTACAAGATTCCATGTTGGATGAAATTTCAAGAAAACACACTTTTTCTCGTAAGATTATAAATATTGAAAATATATCCAAACAGTAAGTCTCCAATTTCCAAGGAATTCATATAGTAAACAAAATCATTAACAAAGTTCCAAGAAATCATACAATGCACAAATCCTTTATAATGATGATTCAAATGCAAGAGAATATTTTAATAAAATTTCCAAAAAATTTTTAGAGTGCTTAGAATAATTGCTAGGGACAAAAATAGTATATTCAAGAGGCATTCCCCTAGGTGCCAGAGTGTCCAAATAAAAAATATTTCACAAAGGAACAACATAAAATACATAAAATAAGCATAGTTAGTAACATTTTACTCACTTGGCTCAAGAACTCTAAAACTCCTCCCCTACCTTCTCCACTAGCAATTTTTCAAATTAGTGAAAGGAGTCCTTAAGCCCCTATAAAGCAATAATACCAATATTTTTATCATTGTGATTTTAAATTTCAAGGGTAAGGTCTCATACCGTCAATTCCTAATATTGATAAGCAATTTCTCTCCTTCCTCACAAACTTTTATATTTTAGGGTTAGACTTTTGTCACATAGTATATTCTATCTCCACTAATATAGTCATCGCAAAACCCTGGATCATGAAGTCTTCAAGGCTTGTAGTGTGGTTAGGGTTATAGCTATCCATGGAAAGATATTAGAAAACACAACCTTTAAGAGAATTTTCAATTCAAGCACAAGCTTGAAAGGGAAGCATTTTCTTCACTTTCTCCTTTCATCACCCTAGTCATCATATTTCTCGCTTTTCCTCTTTCACCTCCCCAAAGTTAGATTTTTTTAATCTAACTTTTCATTCAAACTTTTTTCTTTCAAAGGGAGGTTAGCTCTTTCTTTTCCATTTACTTCTTCTTCATCTTAATTTTTAAAACAAGAAGAATCCATAATTACATCTTTACATTTACTCTGCAAAATTTGTATTTCTCTCTTTTTAATTACTTCATTTTTTCACAAGCACAAGAAATGCCAAATATATCACACTTTTCTGGTCCTTAACAAACAAGGATGATTGTCTCACAATGATGATTTATTCTACTTATATTCACATATTTTCTTTGAGATTGTTCTTCAATAATTATGTGATTTCATTAACTAATAAGTGAGCGTTGTTTCTTGTTTGGAACTTTGTATTAATTTGTTAGTTAAGGTAATTGCAAAAATATTGAACGGTTTACATTGTAAAAACTATATATAACCTCACGTATTAGAATTGAATGTGCACAAGATATTTAATGAAATGTCATGTTAAGGAATCAAGTTTAATTTAACTTGAATAACTAGATTGGACTTTTAGAAAAAATTAACACTTGAAATCTCAATTGCCCTATGAATGTAATGCATGCCTTAGTATTTGTTTTTTTAATTCACTGGGTTCAAATTTAATAGCACGCTTTTCCACTAAATAGTTGATCACTTTTAGCTAAGGCACTCTTGTTTGACACAAAAAATACAATGTCACAAGGGAAAAATTATTATCTGGTATGATCAAAATTTTCACCAAGATTCTGTTAGGTGTTACTGAAAAACTTATAATAATATTGTCCCTATGAGTTCTAAACCTTGAATCCCAAAATTCTTAACATCTCAAGAAGCAGGTTATTTTTCACAACATTTCCTTTAAATTTTTATGGTGTTTATACCTTTATATTTCTTTTCTATTAATTATAAAAAGAGTAAATTCTACAGACATTTTTTTTTTAATTTCATTGAAGTTACACAAACTTATTTATATTCAAAATATACACTAACCATCCCTGAAACAAAACGTTACCCTATACTTTAGTCCAATTTTAAATTTTTAATCAAAACACTCTTCATTTTAAATTTGTTCATTAAAATAATATGTATTTAGGTTTTCCATTTTGGCCTGAAATATGTATTTAGGTTAATAGAAGATATTTTAGTTAAAAAATTTTAAATTGGCCTACCACCTAAGGTAATTTTTTAGGTTTGTGTATATTTTAAAAATAGAAGAAAATTTTTTTTAATTTTGAAAAAACTGAAGGAAAAAAAAAATCCCAATAATTTACTCTTATAAAAAAATTTAAAATCAGGGCTAACTAGGCCTCTTCGTGTAGTTTGATAGGGCTTAGTGTTACACAGAACCAACGTGGACGAAGCCCAGAAAACCAAACGTGAACTGATATTGTGAAATGGGCCGATGAGAAATCAAGCTTACCTAAAATTAAGACCCACCTCTTTGGGGTTGGGCCTATGGGCCCATTTTTTAATGCTCTTCTATTCAATAAAAATTCCCATTGTCACATCCAACTATAATTTTCGACTTAATGCCACCAGGCATAAGTAAATAATATCACAAAACACATTAAAAAAATAATTTACTATCATCATTTTTTAATTATTTTCTCCATATGAGATGTTTTTATATGCAATTAAAAAATTTCACTTAAATCACTTTTAAAAAAAAATCTTATAAGCAATTGTTCTAGCTTTTCCACCGGTTCCATCACCCATCATTCTATTCTTAGCATGTCTATTGTATGTGAAAAATGAGTTTTTAGATTAACATTATATAAATTTATTTTGGATCAGGCAATTTTGCGAGAAGTATCTCCCCACTTCATCTCGCCCATTAATTATAACCCTCATTCCTATTTTTATTTTCTTATTGGGGGGAGAATTTTCTCATATCTCTATTCTCTATGGGAATGCAAATGTCCATAGAAAATTTTATTTTTTTATAAAATTTAAAAAATAAATTATATATATTTTTAAAGTTCAAACTCATTGTTTATGTTATCTATCAAACTTTAACTAAATTCGTAAAAGTTACAAATATTTAAATTACAAGTTTTACAACCTCATTCTATAAGTTATAATAGATAACTCATAATAAGATAAGTTAATTCTAAAGAAAAAAAATAAGTTTAACAAAAAGATAATTAAATTTCATTTAAATAATTCTAATTCATATGTTTATCCTTAATTTTAATTTACAAATAATTAATGTTATTTTTTTAATATTCACTTTTGATTTTCTATTACAATGTGATTATAGCTCTTAGATATTTTAAAAGCAATCTTATTATGTCTTTCAAGTACCAAAAAAGTGAATGACTAATATATAACTATTGATATTATTTTGTAAGTTAAAATTATTTTTTTAATTTTTAATTATTACAAATATAAATAACGAGTGAAATAATTAAAAAGACAAAAATTAGTGTATATGTATATTTAAAAGTTTTCACCTATTCTCATCCTGGGACAAGAGGTGTGATACTCATCCTCATCTCCAAATTTCCTTCAGACAAGTTTTCTCTCATCTTCATTTCTACAAAAAAAAATTCTTTAAATGCATATCTCAAAAATAAAGTAATCTCTACAAAGATCCCTAAATTTAGTGACTTTTTGTTATTCCTATATTTGAATTAAGGTGATTTGCATATTTAATTTTGGTTAAAAGCAAATTTGCGTGATCATGTAGTTTATATCTGAAAATATTTTTTAAAAAAGAATTTTTCATTAATATAATTTATAAGCAAAACTTATTTTTCAGTTCTATGTAATCAGAAATTCAAAAAATAAAAATAATTTTAGTGATCATTCTAACACTAAATCATGCAAGATTATTTGTAAAATAAATTCTCACTAAATTGGAGACATGGTGGGAAAAAGGTAAACCCACTAACAGCAAAACAATCAAGTGAAAGAAACGGCAGATAAAAGAGCAAAAGATGAAAACCCAATAACTATTAAAAATCAGAGGTAGGAAAGGCTTCAAAAACATTTATGCACGTTCCTCATATTTATAAATCAGGGTTCTACAAATAAATTATTATTATTATTATTAACATCACGTTTATGTGCAATGTGACGAGACTGCTGACGTCTATTAACATTGAACAATAGAGTCAAGATATTGATATAATTCTGGGAAAATTACACTTTTAATTCCTATAGTTTCATCTAATTTTAATTTAATCTTTATAATTTTAAAATTGTAATTGAGTCTTTGCAATCGATAAATTTTTTAATTTAGTCTTTAATATTAAAATTCTATCAATATTTTATTAAATTTTGGTGATGTAACTAACTATATATTATCTTATGATTCTACATATATATAATTAATGCTAATAAAATATGATAATGAAATAAAATAAAATTAACGTACATATATATAAAAACAAAAACCAGTGATAAAAATATAGTAATATGGATTAAATTTAAAATTATTCAAACTATGAGAGTGAGAAAACAAATTAAAAATTAAGTGAAACTAATTTAAAATTAGTTCATACATCAATGATTCTTTGATAATTTTAGCAAAAATTTTTATTCACTTATATTTGGTAAAATTAAACATAAATCTCCAAAAAGAAACCTTAAACAAGAAAGCCAATTGAAAATAAGTAATATTCACAATAATACTTTTATTAAATATCTCAAAAATCAATTAATTACAACGAGATAAATTATAGAAAAAATTAGTTGACACGTTTTAAATTATACGCTAACATATTGATAGATGAAATTACATTATTACTGAACTTAATTTTCTATTATTTGCTTGCTAATCAACAAACCAAATGAACCCATTTATGTAAAGCCCAAAAACTACTTCAACCCAAATATCTACATATCCCTTTACTTTTCTTTTTACCATTTTTTTATTATGCAGGATAAAAGCTTGAATAACATCAAACAAAATGCTTGTGATGTTTGTGGTAATATATCCTTATAGTTTAAATCTAGTTCTCAAATTTGAAAATCTGCACAGGATTATCAAACTCATATCTGAGATTTTTTTTTGCGAGCATAAAAATTGTTAAAAAAAAAATTTCCAAAGATTATTTCGGAATGAATATGTGGATCATACCCCTCGTTTTGGTGAAATTCTTATCCTGTCAATTATACAGAAATATATTTATATAATTTTATATACATGTATTATTAATTTTGGTATTTTATAGTCATTATTTATATAAAAAAATTTATATGATATTCCTTATATACTTATATCGTATTCTTTCAATTACCTAATGATATGTGGACAATTTTCTAAAATATGTGAATTAACAGTGTTAATAAAAAAGTGAATGAGGTATAAAAATTGTCCAAATATTATTAATTAATTGAAAAACCAGATATAAGTATATAAGAAACAACATATATGTTTTATTATTTTTATATTTATAATAATTAAAAGATAAAATATTTACTACAATTATAAAAATAATTATACCAATATAATCACTCAACAAGACACTTTCATATATGTTTTGTCACCTATTGAAGGCAGGCTATTTGGAATATTATAAGTTGGCTCCATGCTTGGTACTGCTTTCGTAATGAGTTCGTTTAGCCCATGCAAAACCACGTTTTTGTTTGTCATACGTGATCAGACAAGAGTGTGCGCGCAATGTGCTTTAACTATAATTATTGCAATTTTTTCTTATATTCATAAGGAAACATTCACGTTATTTGATACGGGGTCTCAACTTAGTGTAGCTTTTCCTTCTTTTTCTGTTTATTTGTTATTATATCTTAATTCATAGTATTTATTTTCATATAGAATTTGAAATCAAAACCACTTGAATAAGCATGAAGAATTTGGTCACTGAATTACTCTTGTTATACTTAACCTTCTCATTTTAGTATTATTAAATAGAGAAAGAATTTATTTTGGTTCTTCAAGTTTCACACAGAGATCAATTTGGTTTATCAAATTTAAAAATTGTTAAATTGGTCTTCCAAATTTGCACTCGTAATCTAATGTTGTCTTTCCATCTACAAAACATTATAAAATGGCTTACGTGGAATGTTTTCTTTTAATCCGTTATCTAATGACTTGTATATCTATGTGCTATGAGAAAAAAACTAAATTTAGTCCCTTAAATTTCACTTAGACATTAATTTGGTCCTTCAAATTTTACTCAGAGATCAATTTAGTTCCTTAAGTTTTACTTGGAGATCAATATGGTCCTTTAAATCTGGAAAATTGCTAAATTGCTCATCCAAGTTTGTAGTTGTGATATGATGCCGTCCCTTTGTTAACATAATGTTATAAAAGGGCTAATATGGAGTTTATTTTGAGGGAAAATTGAGCACTGAACAAAATGAAGGAAGTTTAATTTTGAGAGAAATATGGTTTCTTGTTCTTTTTTTTTTTTTTTGGGTTTTACGAGAAATCTAATTTTTCTTACTCTTCTAGTTCAAGGGAAATATGGTTTTTCTATTTGGGGGAGGTATGGCTTGCATGAAATCTAATTTTAAGAGAAGGCTCTGAAAAAAATGGGGAATGTGTTAGTGATGTTGATGAAATTCTTTCTATTCATATGAATTTGAGAGGGAAAAACGAAAAAGAAAAGCTGTTGTTTTACCCTTGGAACATTAATGCCAATTAAATTTACTTTGTGAATATTTCTCACTAGATAAATTTGTTGACTCACATTGTATCAGACATTTATAGAGCAATATTGTTTAATACAGAGTAACTTCATCAATACAAAACAGTAAAAAATCTTGTCTAAACAAAAACCTAAGCAACCTTCCTTAATATAAATGGGTTGGTAACATAAACAAAACAATAGAAGATTACACGTTTTTACAAAATGAGTAACCATGCTGAATGCAAAATGGGCAATGTGGAACTAATTACATGGTTATACCAAAATAATACATGGTTGGTTATAAAATAAAAAAAAAAACTCAAATTACTATCATTGAGTCACTTTGTTCATGGTTGGTTTCAGATTCTTGTTCCCCGTTAGATAAGTTACTGTCATTTATTAGATTCCAAACCTGAGGAACCAAATTGTTCTTTAAGTGAAACTTGAGGGACTAATTGATCTCTAAGTGAAATTTGAGAGACCAAATTGATGTTTGTGTGAAAACTGAAAGACCAAAACAGGTTTTTTCAATGATATATACGTACAGGTCATCAAATAACCGACTAATCTAAAGAAAACATTTCATGTCAGTTATTTTATAACATTTTGCAGACAGAGTAATGACATTAGATCACGGTTGTAATTTCTAATCCTAAGGGACTAAATTGATCTTCGTGTTAAACCTGAGGGACCAAAATGAGTTTCTTCTCTTATTAAATATACTGAAGCTTACTTATATGTGCTAGAATTCTGTAAGGATTTTGCAGTAACTGTTTGGTGTTAAAAAAATGGTGAGGTTGAAGTTATTGCTCTTTCTAGTTTAAAAGAAAAGGAAGAGCAATATAGGAAGCAGGTACGATTAGTGGACCAAATGCCTACTGTTTTGTTAGTTGATTATAAAGTAAACCATTATTATTAGGACTTGTGCATCTGTCTGCATTTGTGACTCTGTGTTCATGTCGTGCGTCTCAATCTGCAGGTATAATTGTTGTAACAGCTTGGCTTTCAAATTCTATAGCAGATTTATACATTTTTGGCTTATTGGATCCCTCTAATTTGCATGTCTCATGTAATCTTGTGATAGAGTACTTCCAGCTTCATTCTTTCCTTTCTGTGGATAGCAAATTTTGAAAGTCATTAACGGGAATAAGGATCTGAATCTTCGGCCCATAAGGTGACAAAGAAAGTTTTGAAGCTTTTTTCAATTGGTCATTTTTATACATGATTAAATATTCATGATCCCCAATATTAAAGGACTAGGTCTATTACATTAGACCTAGTCTCTATTGAAGTTAAGTCTTGAGTCAAAGTATTAGTCCGGTCTTGTATAATTTTTTTTTAAAACAATTTCCGTTAATTTCTCTTTCTAGTAAAATTGATCATTTTTTTAAAAAATAGTACTTTTGTTTATATTAAAAATATAAATAATCTTTTATAATATAAGATATCCTATTTATTAAATATAAACTAAATTTTTTTTAAAAAAAATGTAAAATTAAATGTATGAAAAAACTTTAAAAAATAAACAAAACCCAAATAACTTGGCTCAGCTCAACCTTATATTTCAAGTATTATATATAAAATATAAAGTGGATATATTTTTATTTTTATTAGAATAATATATTCTATATTATACATTTTTTATATACAATAACACAAATAAAAAATAAAAGAAAAGTTCTCTTTTGAATGTAAACCTTCAAAGTGACTTGACTCAGAGATGAATCGTTGAAAAAAAAAATTATATTCTATCCAATATTATATACTCTTAAATAGGAAGTTTTTCAAAAGAAGGGCGATCTTTATTTTGATATACAATTTGTACAACTAGCTTTTAGGACCGGGCTACATTATTCGGCCCCGAGTATAGAATTGGTGTCAAACCCAATGGGACGCTGGAATTCTTGGACCATATTCTTTCACTTTGTGGGTTATAGTTGCTACTATACAATGTAAAGAAATTGCCAATGAGAAGTATGTTGCTTTCATTGCTAATAAGATAGCCACAATTCCTCAACTATGGTACTCCAGCTACATTGTCACAGCTTTAACAGTTTATATTATGTAAATCGCTTTACAGATATATCAAAAGTCTTGAATTGTGTGACTAAAGAAAGAGAAATGATGAAGTTGACTCTGCGTTTTGTTTCTATCAGAAGAATATGCAGATGATGGAGAATGAAGAGTTATTTCAATCTCAGGGTGGTACAATCATTCTTTCTCTGTTATGCAGTTCTTACTAGAGTATGGCATAATGCTATGAAAATCTTGATGTTGCTAAATTAAAAGCAAGAGTGGATGTGGCATTCTTACATATATATAATTCATGCTAATGAATCGACAATTGAGGAAACAACCTTAATTTGTTCTCCTCTTGGTATTTGTACGGTAAGATAATTGAGAGAATGACTTAATTGTATTGATAAAAAAAAAAAATTTGTCATTTAATTGTCATAAAATTATTATTTTAATTATTCACTTATTGTAATATTTAAAATTATTTTTTGTGCATTAAAAAATGTTACAGTTTGATCTTTTCAATTTAAAAAAAATATCAAATTTAGTCTATTGAACGAAACATGTTTTTGGAGACATCAGACATAGATTACCAACCAAAACTAACTGAATTGGATTAAAAAAATAATTACTTTCACACTTTTTGCTTATTATCTCACTAACATTAGACTTGATCATAATATAAAAAACATGTTTAACTCAATTAGTTCAACCCAAGAAAAGTAAAATCTGAACCAAAAAAACCTAATTAAAATATTTGTTTTGTAAAATGAGTTGGATTTAGACATTTTTTTAAGCCTAGCCCCAATCAATATTTTTTTAATTAAAAAACTTATTATTTTAAAAAATACTTAGTGTAACGTGATATTTTAATTAAAAATAAAAATCAATTCTTGTTATCTAAATTGTTTATGCCAATACAATAATTCATTTATATTTTCAACTTTTTTATATATAATTTTATAGGTAATAATAATAATTAGTTATATTATTTATCTCAAATCCTAAATAACAAATGTTGTTTATCATTACTTAAAAAAATTTTATTGACTCAATAAGCCTAAGCCAAAATGGATAAAATTTTGAATAAAAAAATTTAATTAAAAAATGAACTCAAGTTTTTTCAAAGTTAAATTCAAATTCAAATTTTAAAAACTCAACCTAATAATTAGGTCTAAAAAAGTATCAGGCCATTTAGACCACCAAGGGTATCATTTCTCCGTTACAAAAGAGCAATGTAATGGTCAACAATGACACATTGCGGGGATTACTATCATGGGAATTCTACATCGTTCATATCAACCCCATGATAAATATTTTTGAACCCTTCCATTAATTAAAATGATTGAAACCTTGGAATTTTGTACAGTTATATAAAGAGGAAAGTGGAAGATGTATGGATGGGACCTCTCTATATAGTAGGTAAAAGCATGATACAGAATTTAAATATTGCACAATGTTTCTTTCTAGAATGGCAGGCGACAATTCATTCTTCTAAGCTTCTTACAATTAGGACTTTGCTGGGTGATTGGTATTACAAATGGAAAGTTTAGGTTTGTCTAAATTTATATTTATTCGGAGAGTAAATATTATTTTAGTCCATTACTTATAGTTTTATTTTAGTTTCTCTCAATTTGATCCCTCACTTGTGAGTATAAACTATTTAATCTCAAGTTAATCTTTTACCAATTAATATAAATATTAACTATTTAATCTAAAATTAATAAAATTAAATTAAGAATTGACTAATAAATATAAATATGGGAAAGATTTAGTTGAGAAGCATTTAAAAGGATGTAGATAAGTGGAATTAACAGTACAAGAGGACTAAAGGATTTAGACAAGCGTATTTCCTAAGAAGCTGCTATAAATATAATCTACTTAATCACTTATTGTAAAATTTCATAAATTTATATTTAGAAATTTAAAATCATATTAAATATATAATTAATAAAATGAATATCTTAATAGGTTATATTAAATTATTATTTATGTATATATAAATATGTTAGAACTTTTATGCTAAGTACTACCAATTATAAAATACGAGTCATTTTTTTATTATTAATTTTTTGAATTAGAATTCTCACACACAACAAACATTTAGTTTGTAGAAAAGCTTAATGTAAATTGATTCGTAGAGATAATTTCAAAAATCAATTTAATGAAATTGTCATTTTGAAAGAAAATACAGTTGGTTAACTAAGGATAAGTTTGTATGTCTATTTGTACCATAAGAAAAGTCTTAGGTATCTCACAACGTCTATTTATAAGAAAAATTATCTTAATTTAACAATGCAAATTAAATATGGCATTAATGCTTATTTTAATTACCCCAATCAAAAGATATGCAAAAATGAGTAAAATAAAAGAAAAAAATTGTTACAAATACTTGTAACGTGGATGTCTATAATCTTATAAGGACTTCAAATAATCCATAATGAAGTGACTTTCTTGGAGCCATACTTATTATTGTAGGTAATCCTGTAGCATCCTTTTATTGTATCACACCTAATTTATTTATATTCCACCTCTATGTAAATTAGTTTCTATTTATGTATATTAAATTTTCTCTATATTATGAAAGACCTATAAATAGAGTCATATACCAAAAAATAATATATACAAGTGAGTAAGAATTATCCAATATTTTCTCTCAAATTTTCATTTACTCTTCTTATCCTTCTTACATTTCTAACAGTTTCATAACATAACACGTGATTAGTACAATTATGCTATAAGTTTCTAATTAAGGTTTTCATTTTTAGTTCATAATTTCATCAAGGTATTATTATTCAAATTATTTTATTAATTTTATTTTGAATATGTTTATGATTCATTTACAATCTTATATCTAGATACCTTTTAAAATTTGTACCAAGAAGCCATTTGAGTTTTGTAAGATTCTTCAACATTGTTTAGCGAGTAGAACTAAATTGAAATATAAAAAATATTTAAAACCCATACTTCCTCTTAGTTCTGCTTTAGACATCTTCCTTCGAGCTACCTAACCTAGTCAATCCAACGTCCCTCCTTCTATTGCCCCCACTAGAAGTTTTTGGATAAGGCTATCAAATTTCATGCATGTTTTCTTAGGGAATAGAAAACAAGACATAGTGTTAGTAGGAACAGCGTTTGCAATAGCTTTTATAAGAATTTCACATCTCTTTTAACTCTAAACTCCAAATGAAACAAACTTAACAGACTCCATTATGTTTGCCACCAATCTTCCATCATACCTAAGTTTCCATAGAGTACTTTAGAGGAAGTGTCATTCAACTCTTTCATACGCCTTGTTCATATCAATCTTTATGGCCATCTCATTAACTCTACTTCTTTTGTCTTTGAGATAATGGAATGCTTCATGCACCACAAAGATATTATCAAAGATTTGCTGTCCGAAAACAAAAGCTCTTTGATTTTAAAAATCATCTTAGGAAGCAAAACCTTCATTCTATTTGCAATAATTTTTCAGATGACTTTGTTGGAAAATTTACAGAGGTTAATGGGTCTAAGATGTTTTACATACTCGAAAGCATCAATCTTAGGATAAAAGAAGCGACATGATCAAACATGACTAGACTGAATTTAACTCTATTTAAAATGAAAAAGTGAAAGGATAAACATTCCGGATAAAATTTAATGTTTATGTGTTGCCTTTTTACTTGTGTCTTGGGTGAGGAAAGAAATGTTATTTACAATATTCTCACTGAAGAAACACATAAAGATAAAAGACAGTCTCGAAGTGATTTATTGGACTAATCCTATTCATCCTAACTAGATTCACTATGATACATGTGGGTGGTCATATGAGCTGTACTAATAAACAAAAGAAAGAAGCAGCAAAGTTATTCGACAAAAGTTATGTGAAACTCCATTATCTTACCACTTGCGGCCAATCATGACAACAATATAGATAACATGAATTTTTTAAGCAACCAATGTTTGTATAGACCTAAAATAACTAATATAATATCGACGACGAATGTTAACTCAAATAGTAAAAAATTTGGTGTCTTTTAAATAAGATTTTAAGTTCAATCTCTTATTTGTATATGAAAAATGTGTTTTATAAATAAGAAGTATTTTGGATAATAAAATGAGTTAATGATAAAAATAATAATTCAATAGTGATTAAATATCAAAATCATTAATTAGGTTTTAATTTTGTATTACTAACTCAATAGTTAATTATTTATTTATTTATTTTATACTATTTTCTAGTATTCAGTTCGACTCTGAAATCATGAAATTGACTAATCCAAAATTAAATATTGTTAAATTTAATATTGAAGGTAATCTTTTCAACATTATATTCTCCATACACAAAACAAATATCAAACCCGAAATTTTACTTAAAAAACATCAAATTCTTTACCACTTTAGTTAACAATTATGTGTATAGTCTCTTATCTTTAAACAATGTGATATTGTCCACCTAAATGAAATTACAAGCCATGTGACATTCTCGAATGTAATGTGATTAATGGTGTTTGTTTGGATAAGGAACAATAGTAGTACATCCATGAGTGGCTAAGGTTTCTTGTGAAATTAAAATGACCAAAGTTTTTTAATTTTTTAATCCAAAGAGGTTATGTTCTTTGAAAAAGGACGAAGTATGATGTTATCTTTTGTCTGAAGACAACAGAATGGGCTCGTGATGGTTTTTGAGTTTAGGCACAGAAAGTTGTCTCTGTCTCTGAATCACATCCACAAAAACCCACTACTACCTAGGTCATGGGCATTAATTAATAAATTAATTATTTTATTTATAGATTTCTAGAAATGGTGAGTGCTCTCGTGAGTGGAACATTAAATAAAAGTTCACAGACGCCGAAAGAACCACACTGTAATTTATAAATAATAATTAATTTATTTCCTAAAAAGGCATCATAATAACTCAATATTATTGGTGATCAAGTTTCCTCGAAGGTAGTTTCATGGGCAATGATTCAAGTACCAGGGAAGGCTTTTTTTAAGACGGTAGTTTATAATGAGAAAAATATAATTTTATTTTTTTATTTGAATTAATATATTGATTTAAAATTTTTAAAATAAAATATATTAAATTAGCTTTTTAATGATGAAAGTCTTAAGAAGTCAAAAGTTAAGAGAGGCCAAATTAATTTACTTTTTCATATTTAAAAGATTATTTTAATACTTTAAAATTTTAAAGAATAAAATTAAAATTTTAACTAAAAGTGATATATTAAAATTATATTTGTCTCGTTTTATGGTAAATATAGATTTTTAACATTCGTATTTCAATTAATTTAATTTTTATCAGATAGTTATAAGATTAGGAGATTTATTTAATTTAAAAAAAAAAACTCGTTATGACCTATTCTACTCGTGTAAATTTTCACCTTCCCTAGAAAATTATTTCACCTCTATATTTTGGCTAAATATGTTGCTTTTTTTAAAATGAATAATTTATGATGACATTGATGTGCTCGATGGAAATCCATAACTCCTCCGTGGAACTCACACAATCATTCTTAAAGAGAACAAATGAAGTCATGTGATTTCATCAAAACAATTATAAGTATTTATGAACTACCTCGACACTATCTCCATATATATATATATATATATATATATATATATATAGAGAGAGAGAGAGAGAGAGAACAACCACGTTACCAAAATCTATATAAAAATATATTATTATTTTTAAAATTTTGCTAACTAGTGTATTAAAGAACTGATTAAAGAGCATTTATTGTTTTCACTTATAACAATAATTATTATTTTTTATTACTTTTTATAATATTTAATTAATAAATTTTTATTTTTATTTTTATGACAATAATACCTTTCATCTTTTTATAAAAGAAATAATCAATTTCTTATATTTAAAAAAAAATTATAATCAATTTCTAACTATTTTCACATTTCCATATATTTAAGTAATATTTTTATATTATACTTAATTTTTTTAAAATATTTTTTTAATTTTAAAATTAATCTTTTTAAATAAATTTTTATGAGATATTAAATAGTAATAAAAATGTTATTAAAAAGTATAAATATATGAAAATTTATTAGAAATTAATTATATTTTTTTGAAAAAATTAAAAAACATAGTCAATATATTTTTAGAAAAAAGAGAGAGAATTATTTAAAATTAATTTAATTAAATTAAATATTATATAAATATATCAATATTAGTCGACAATTTTACTTATATTTTAGAATAGTATATTCGAGAATATCACAATTATTTTTTACTAAAAACAATGAGAGGATGAGGGTAGTGATGGAGCAAAAGGGAGGCTCAGGCTGTGAGCCCGTGAAGTGGGTCGGCAATGGTGGGGTGTGGCGTGAAGATGAGAGAGAGGATCACGAGATGGGAATAGTGAGAATTGAGAAACTCTATAAAGTGAAGATGTGGGTCCCACTAAATTCCAACACTACACTCCAAAAGCAGCCATCACACTAACCCAGACTTTCTCAACCCATCATCCATCACGCCCAAATCAAAAGTTTCGTCATCCTCCCAAACCCACTACTCTCTCTCCAACCCTTCATGCTCTCCATGTTATGCAAAAAATATAAATTAAAATTAGGTTTTGCTAACCACAACTAATTAAGAATTATTTATTATATATAATAAATAATTTTTAATTAATAAAATTAATTCATAAGTATATATTATTTTTTAAAAATTTATTATTATTGTAAGTTAGTATAATAAATAAATTTTAACTTATTTTATTGGTTAAAGATTGTTTATTATGTGAACCTATAAAATTTTTTTAGAGTAAAATATATTTTTTGTTCTTCATTTATCACAAAATTATTATTTTAGTTTCTCATTGAATGTCCAAAATAATTATTTAATTATTAAAAAATATCACATTTGGTCATTTACATTTTAAAACAAATTATTAGATTTAGTCCCTTAAATTTAATATTTATAGTTCAATAGAATAACTAAATTTGATTATTTTCTTAAAAGTGAGAGATTAAGTGTGATTTTTTTAATGAGTGAGGGTCTATTTTGAGTATTTCATTGAGTAAGGAACTAAAATGATAATTCTATAATAAGTGAGGGGTGAAAAAATATATTTTTCTTAAATTTTTATCATTATATGAATTGTACATATTTAATGATTCGCATTTAAAGTTTAAAAGTTAAAATTGATAACTTTTAAAATATTGGTCTAAAAATGAAAAACAATTTAAAATTTTAATTCCATAGTTGGCATCAAAACAAATACACTCAAATGAGCTACCAACCAAAGAAGATTCAAATCTATAGAGAGAGAGATTGTATATAAAATCGATTCTCAACTATCTTAATTTAAATTGCAGACAATAGTTAATTAATCTAAATAAATTTTGTTAATTTCAATTTTAAAATGATCAAAATCAATAATTTAATTTTAAATACAAATTATTATATTTGCGCAAAAATCTAAATACTACTATCTACTTCTAATATATATATACATATATATATATATATATATACATATATATATATATATACATATATATATATATAATTTTTTAAATTGTAAGTAGTTTCGGATTAACCCATCACTTATATCCTAGTTCAATCAAATAAAATCATAATAAAATTATATATAAATCTTATGCTCCCTATTTTGAGTACAAAGTTTTGTGAAACGTTGCCTATATATAATTTAATTATATGCAACATTTTCCCTATTTGTAGCTGATGATGTATAAGTGATGGTGTTTCATACCGTTACTCATTATCATATGGGTGAAATTTTATCAAATATGACTTATTATAGTATAAGTGATATTTTCTTAAAACGTTACCTATATATTTGTATATACAATAATTGTTCAAACTGTGACGTTAAGTTGAAGAAATCGTTGCCTGTGTTAATAGACCACGCAAACGTTTATATACATTAAGCAACAATTTGAAGTGTTGCCTAAAAAAAAAGAATTGTCTTGGCGTAGCTTATTAGAAGGGAGAGTTACCAGATGAATTTTTCATGTCAATCAACTCTAATACGGCGAGTTTATTTGTTCGCCCGTTAGATGGGCTATTGAAAAAAGTTAATTTATTTTATTATATGTCAATATTTTCTTATTAACTTAAAAAAATTATTTAAAAATAATTAATTAATTCAATAATTTATTGAATTTATCATTCACTCTAAAAAAAATTCTCACAATTAAAAAATTTTTTAATTTAAGAGATGATTAATTGAATCATTAATTAATTATTTTATTATTTTTTCATTGACTTCAAAAAAATATATATGTGAATTAATTAGTTTATTATTTTTTTCATTAACTACAAAAAATTTACATACTTCAAAATATTCTTAATATATGTATGAGAAAAATAAAAAATGAAGAATTAAAAATTTGATCCCCATTACTCAATAAAACACTAGAATTAAAAGAAACATATTTTACTTATATATAACATATTACTAACTGATATAGTTAGACATAAAAATAAAATTAGAGTCTTAAAATTTATATGTACAAAGTTTTTGGATATAGTAAGAGTTGATGTTTATTCTTGATAAATTATTTGAAAATTTTTGGATTTTGTTGCACCCACAATACTCTCATTGATTATATTAATACATTCTGAACGTAATATACAGATAAAACTATAGTATAATTTAAAACATTTCTATATCAATTGTT
This sequence comes from Delonix regia, assembly GCA_037074485.1. Taxonomy (NCBI): domain Eukaryota; kingdom Viridiplantae; phylum Streptophyta; class Magnoliopsida; order Fabales; family Fabaceae; genus Delonix; species Delonix regia. Next base: position 19,786,575 of record CM073460.1, read on the forward strand.
TTTTTAATTCAACGGAATAAAAGGTTTCATCAATTAGAAATAATGAAGACAAAAAAGAAGAGTTAATGTTTTATAATTTTTGGAAAATTATGTTCACTTCCAAAGATGGTAACTCCATGATGTTTTCTTTTCTTCCAAAATTCATTATCCACTCATGGATTTGGAGAATAAAAAAATGATGTCATAAACAACTAAAATTTAAGACTTGCACTCAACTAATCGACAATTATTCTTTTCATATATAATACATAATTATGATAATTACTTCTTTTATAAGCATATAACAGCAACAATCCCTAAGTTAGTCCCTGCTACGTCTATGCACATTAAAAAGTAAAGATACCATTTATATTTTTAATCCTTTGAATTAGAATTTATCTCTTCAAACTAAGATAAAAAAATATTAAATACCAGTTAAAATAAATTACAGTCGGTGAAATTTATTAACACAACAAAGAAATATCTTATTATTATATTAAAAGTTTATGTGCCCACTAATTATGCCACAAAGAAAATATTATAACTTTCCTAAAAATAACCCATTAACTGCAACTAACGAAACCTCCCTCTCCCCTGTAAAATATAACAAGATATATTTTAAAACTAAAACAAATATTAAATACCATTTGAAATTACTTACTAGTCCGTGACTCTCAAAAGAACAAAGAAATCTCTTATGAAAGAAAATAATCATTTTAATTCTCCACTTTTGGTTTGAGGATTTTATAAATTTGTAATGTCAAAATAATCTTTTAAACTTTTGATATTAATAAAAATAATCCTAAAAAAAAAGTATACAATTATGATTGATTTAACCATAAACTTAGTTTTGATTAATCTTAAATTTTCAAGAGATTGTTTTAACACTTTAAATATGGAGAGAATCATATCAACACTCAAACAAAAAATAAAAGACAAAAATAATATTTTTTTTCCAAGTATTAAGAGTTTGTATAGTTAGTACCTACTCAATTAAAATCTCTCATATATTATTAAATAGACAATTAATAATTCAAATGTACAAATTAAAAATATAACTATAAATAATTATATTAATTTAATATAAATTTTAACAATTAAATTTCTACATCTAAACTTCAAAGCATGGTAAAAGGTAACTTCAATATTCCACCAAAATACGAGAGGATGGACCCACTAATTAGAGCACAATAAAAAAAAAAAAAAAAAGTATAACTTTCCCAAAAATAAGGCTCCAACTGCAACTACGAAATCCTCCTTCTCCACTATAAATATTGCAGTTATCTCCACTCTCACGTACATCCAAACCCATCACCGAGGAACCTTTTCTCCTTAGAAATGGAGGTAAAACTTCTTCTGCCCTCATCTCTGTGTGTCTTTCCACCTCAAATTCCAGTTAAAACTCCTTCGTTTTTTTAGATTCCTGCTCATGGGTGCTTCGTTTTCACAGGTAATAAAAGTGCTCGTTGCTCTGATTATGGTGGCACTGGTGAGTTCGGAAAGGGGAGAGAGCAGAAAGGCCAGAAACGTGAGGGCCTCCTTCGAGTACACTGCCATAAACTGCAGAGCCCACAGTGCGTCGCTGAGTGACTTCGGAGGCGTCGGAGATGGGAAGACGTCGAACACGAAGGCGTTTCAGACAGCCATGGCTGAACTGAGCAAGTATGCTTCGGAAGGAGGGGCTCAGCTGTACGTACCTCCCGGGAAATGGCTCACCGGAAGCTTCTCGCTCATCAGTCACTTCACCCTTTTTCTTCACAAAGAGGCTGTGCTCCTTGCGTCTCAGGTCCCTCACTTCTCTTTCTTTCTCCTCTCTTCTTTTGCTTTGCTAAGAATATAATGTATTTTTTTTAAAATTAAACCATTTAATTTTTTATAAATTAATTAGAGGACAAATTAATTTCGTATAAATTTAATTTATATAAAATTAATTTAATATAAATTTAAATGTATAAATAATAATTATTTTATTTAAATTAATAAAATATTATTTTATTTAAAATAAAATATTTAAATATATTATTTGTCGATATTAATTTTTAAAATATTAAATTGTGCAAAATATAAAGGGAAGGATTAATTTAATAATTTTTTTTATTCTCAACATGATATTTTTTAATTATGATATAATTAATAATTAAATATCAAATAATATTTTATTAAATCATAATAATACATTTATTTTAAAACATAATATTATTTTATATTTAATGATATTAATGATTTATTAAATCATATTTAGAAAGTATGATGGTCCTGATCATTACTAGTTTTTATCATTCATCAATCTCAGATGCACATTGCCTACTTTGGATTCTTTTATTTTCGGAAGAATTACAATAAAGAACAATATAAGTTATAAATGATTATTATGAAGGATTTTAAAATTTTAAATTATTAGATAAGATTTAGAGACCAAATTTCTTTTAGTTGGAAGGATCCTAACTTAGGTTAAGACTTTGCAAATATATAATAAAAATGTCCCATAATAGCATAGCAGTTGCTTCTAGAATAAAAAAAATATTGGTCTTTAAATTCTTTAAAATAAATTCAAAACTTAATATTTTTAAATTTAGCAATAATTTTTCTTTCATTTTTGTTGTTGTCTATTATATATATATATATATATATATATATATATGAAAATCATTGTTTAAGTGAATTATACAGACGACAGTGTAGCTTTCAAGTTGAGTATGACAGTGATGAGGGTTATAGCTGTCATTTCTCATATATAGACATAAAAACAGACGTTTTAAAGGGACTCACGGGTGGCAAATGAAGAAAGACATTTGATAATAAATATAAATATAAGAGAAATGTTACCTATCAATTTTGAAGCACAACTTTTTTTTCAAACAAAGAGGTCCAACTCTCAATCATAATTTTTTTAAATAAATTTAACATTTAGAATTATTTTTAATCGTAGTCATTAAGTATAGGTACAGTCAGTACACACGTGAACTTTTCTCTAAACATATTCTTATTCCGGACAGAAATAATTTTCCTTTAAACAGAAAAAATTAATTAATTAAAATATGAGCAAAATTACCTTACACGACGTCACTTCAGAACATCTCCAACAAAATAAAATTAAATTTATTAACAAAACGATGTGTGATAAGTTTCCCCATTTCAACTGTTATTATGTGAATGACAAACAAAAAACCTGTTATTATGTGACCATGTATTTGAATTAGTGTTTGGCTAATGTAATTTTAGATTAATTAATTTTTAAAGTTAATTTGGTTAAATGTAATTTTTTATGACCTTGATTTATGTTTAAAAATTTTAGTTTAATATTTGAATTTTGTTATATATAAAGTTAATCCATTACAAAAGTAAGTTTCTTTTCTTTACTTCTTAGTAAATGGAAGTTTGGATGATTAAAATTGATTTCTTAAAAAATTAAATATTAAATTAAATGAAAATATTTGTAAGTCAAATTCTTATTTAGGTAAACAAACAAAATTTTAAATCTTTTAAATGATTAACCAAATATAAAGTGAGTACATATTTAAATTAGTGTTAGGTTAATGTAATTTTAATTAATTTAATTATGATTTAATGTAATTTTATATTATTTATGTCTAACAAAATTTTATTTAAAATTAAAATATTAAAAAAATAATTTTTTTATTTCTATTCAATCGAAAATTTGAATGACAAAACCAAATTAAAAAAAAAAAAAAAAAAAGCTAGTCATGTTCAGCCATAAAGAGGCCCATTATGGTTTTGTCTTTTGTTTAGAATTGAGCATTTGCTTTTGTGTTTCCAAATTGTAATGATAAGAATTGGATTATTCAGGACATAAATGAGTGGCCCGTGATCAAGTCCCTCCCATCGTACGGTCGCGGAAGGGACGCAGCGGCGGGAAGGTACACCAGCCTCATATTCGGCACCAACCTCACTGATGTTATTGTCACAGGTATCACACCCAGTTTTAATTATTCAAAGCATTAGTTTTTTAGTTGGTGAAACATTTTAACAAACATGTGGTGCGCATCCAAATGTTTGAATTTTAATTCCCAAACCTCACCTATTCTCCCACATTATGTTTCCATTTTCAAAATTAATTCTAAAACATTTATAAAAATGTGAAGTTCTACCCATTTAGGTGACATTAGGTGTGTGAGCAACTTAATTTTCTAAGCGCTAAAATATTTAGTAATAACAAATTTGAATATGAGGGAAAAATTAAGTGTTTTAATACTAACTGTGAGGCCGCAAGGATTTGATGTCCATTTTATTTCTCCCAAGTTTTGAATTAACATACACTTTCAAGTTTGAATTTTAACTTTGTTAATTTATGGGTCAAGTCATAATGAAAAATAGAACAGCTCTTTATCAGTTTTGGATCTTCTTCGTTCTTTTTATTAATTTTTTTCGTTAATTTTGAAGAGATAGATACAAAGTAAATAGACTTGCAATTCAAATGGCTCTCATCAAGTTAGAGTTCACTTATTTTATGTCTATCTTGATTTGAAATTAACAAAAAAAAAAAAAATGAAGAGAAATTAAGAAAATCCAAATCTGATTTTTTTTTTCTCTGTATTAGTGGCCTTTTCCCCTTAAATTAAAAAAAAAAAAATAAGAGTGAAGTACTATTTTAATTCTTTATTTATCATTTAATTTTTAATTTAATTACTTAATAATCTAAATATCATCATATTTAGGCTAAATTTACAGAAGTTTGAAAGACTAATAAATTGTTATATTAGTGAAAATTTTAATTAAAAATTAACCCCTAAATAAAAAAAAATAATGTTTCATTTGATAAATTGATTAAAACTCACTTCACATGAAAACAATTACGAACAAAAATAATAATACTTTTTCACATCTACTCATTACAATTAAAACATTATAGTTACTTTAACGCTCCAGCTTATTATTGGTTTTTTTTTTTTTTTTAGTTTTAGATCAAATTTAAAATCTAGGTAATCTTAATATAAAAACATGGGCCGTTGGATAACAGGGGACAATGGCACAATAGATGGTCAGGGTGCATTCTGGTGGCAACAGTTCCACAAGAGCAAGTTAAAATACACCCGCCCGTACCTGATCGAACTTATGTTCTCTGACAACATTCAAATCTCAAATCTGACGCTCCTAAACTCTCCGTCATGGAATGTTCATCCTGTTTACAGCAGGTAATTTACTAATTATTATTTAATTTGAAAGCTCCGATTCTACATCGTTCGATCATTTTGAGGTTCGAATCATGATAGGGATCCCACGATGGAAAATATGTCCCTTTTTTTCCAGTAACATTTCACTTTTGTCCTTGTGCATTGTGTTCTTATCTATTACGACAAGTGACAACCTTAATTATGTTTTATTTATTTAAGATTGTAACAACATTTTCAACGTTATAACAGCAATATTGTCGTGCGAGGAATCACCATTATAGCTCCTGTCACATCTCCAAACACAGATGGCATTAACCCAGGTTAGTTTCTTCACATGAATTCACCTTGACTGTTACTTATAAGTTAATGAAAAAAGAAATATAAAATATATATTTTTAATTTAGTATACAAATCAGGTCAAGTTTGTGAAACACTTAAAGACCCGTCTGACCTAACATTTAAGACGTGCTTATTTTTTGATTATGTGTATAATTATTATAATAATTATTTTATTTTTAAATTTAATTATATATTTTTATTTATAAAACTAAATACTTATTATATTTTAATTAAAATGTAATAATTTTTTTTAAATATGATATAATTTTTTGGATAACTATAAAATTAATTCTATCAGTACAATCATTACATAATATATTAAAAGAAAAATAATGTCACTAATATATCATATTATATTAATTGTATGTTAATTTAAAATAATTTGTTGTTTTTATATTTTGACTTTATTATTTTTATATTTTATTTATAAACCCAAAATTCTTTTAAAATTTTTTAATTTATTCCTTTGTTTATTTTTTAATAACCCACATGAAAATATTAGTGTGTAACTTTATTAATTCACTCATATATTTTTTTTATTTTTTCAATAGCTCTACAAGAATTCTTTAATTTGATTCTTATTTTTTAATTTATGAACTAATATTTTGTAGGGTTATTAAAAAATAAAAAAGTAGAAGGATAAATTGAAAATTTTTAAAAAATTTTTGAGTTTATATATAAGATCTAAAAAACTTAAGATCAAAAATATAAATATAACAAATTATTTTAAATTCTCATATAATTAACATATTTTAATATATAATTATCACATGTTTTATTCTAATTGTGCCGATTATAGCGGTGGAAAATTTTATACTTACATATAAGTTTAGTATATACCGCCTTTGCTCCTTTAAAAAAAAAAGGACAATCACATTCTCTTAAGATTGACCTCTCTTTTATATCTAATTACTTCTTCATCAATATCGTTCCATCAGATTCTTGCACAAATACAAGAATTGAAGACTGTTACATAGTTTCTGGTGATGACTGTGTGGCCGTGAAGAGTGGATGGGATGAGTACGGCATCAAGTTCGGATGGCCCACCAAACAGCTAATCATCAGACGGCTGACGTGCATTTCCCCTTACAGCGCCACCATCGCGCTCGGAAGCGAGATGTCCGGCGGCATCCAAGACGTCAGAGCCGAGGACATCACCGCCATCCATACCGAGTCCGGCGTCAGAATCAAGACTGCAGTCGGTAGAGGAGGGTACGTGAAGGACATATACGTCAAGAAGATGACGATGCACACCATGAAGTGGGCGTTCTGGATGACTGGTAACTATGGCTCTCATGCTGACAAGAAATACGACCCCAATGCCTTGCCGGAGATCAAGAACATCAACTACAGAGACATGGTGGCTGAGAATGTGAGCATGGCTGCGAGGTTGGAGGGAATCTCCAATGACCCTTTTACTGGGATTTGTATTGCCAATGTCACAATTGGGATGGCTGCTAAGGCAAAGAAGCAGCCGTGGACGTGCACGGATATCACAGGGATGACGAGTGGCGTGACGCCACCGCCGTGTGTGTTGTTGCCGGATCAGGGGCCAGAGAAGATCAGGGCTTGTGATTTTCCGGAGGAGAGTCTGCCTATTGATAAGTTGGAGTTTAAGAAGTGTAGTTATGTAGTTTGAACGTTCCATGATTTATATGAATTGGATTGTATCAGTAAATGTAGGTTGTCTATGTATGGTTAGTCTCTCAGATTAACCAGATGGTATTGCTCTATGTTAAATGGGGGCGTTCTAGATCGGTTTCTTCCAATCCAACAGAACCGATCGAAATTGTGTAAAAGTTGATCAAAAGTAATTTAAATCAGTTTTCTCCTTTTGGGATCTAAGTGAAAATTGAGCAGTTTAATGTTTTTATGACAAAAGAACCAAACCAAAAAACAACTTACTGTTAAACCTATCTCCATTTAGTTTACAAATACACGAATAAATTTATGAGAATCATTCGTTATTTTTATTCATTAAACAGTAAAGATTTTTTTAAAAAAGGTTTTGAAATTAATTTTCTATAAAAATGCCTTAACTAATTAAAATTTGAATAAGAACTATGAAAACTAAAACTGATGAAAGCCAAAATGAACCAATCTAATTTTTGATTGTTTCATGTTGGTTTAGTTGAATCACATCAAACAAGTTCAAAATCTAGTATTGATGCTCGATCAGACTTAACGGATAAACTGCCAAAATCACAAATAAATATAGCGATTAAATGCTTTAATTTCAATCTAAACTGATCAAAATGCTATACAGTACCCGGTTAAACCAACAAGTACTCCAACATTAGATGCGTCTAACTTCAGTTGAAACAATCTCAAGGAAGCTGAGCAAACCATACAAAAAACATGTCAAAGACTAACAAATCAGTACACTTATGTCTAACAATGGGATGTCGTCTGACCCCATAAATGAAAAGTGTTCTGGTGTATATATCATGGTCTGAAGGATACAAACATTGGCAGCATTAGTTCACTGCACTGATTTCAGGTCCTAGTCTTTAGCCCAAAAGACAGAAATACACCAAGAAGAAGTAGGAGCTCTCAGATAATCATTCTGCTGAACATCTCAGAGACAAGTATCAACAACCAAGTAGAGTACTGCTTAGCTTCTGATCCTTTTCCTCAAAACATGTCAACAATTCATGTAATCCATGAATGTGAAACATGTTAAATGGAAGACCCCAGCAACAATCACTCGTTAAATTTATCTTTCATATAATTTCATATCTTATGGAGGAAAGAAAACTTTCCACTTAGTGATGTGATCAGTCAAGTATTTCACTAAGCATATACAACAGGAAATGCAAAATCTCAGTAAATTGGAGGGTCAGGATTGAACTTCACAGATTCTCTCCAGATAAGTTCCTTAATATCTTCTTCAGTGAATGACGGTTGCTCAAAATCAAAACTGAAAGGTCTGGGGCAAACGGGTTCCTCATTTATATCATGGAGAGGTGCCAAGTATGGGTGGGACAGAGCCTCGTCAACTGCAAAGAATCAAAGCATACAGATGCTGTCAATGAAAATATTTACAAGAAAAAATATCCCGTCATATTTAATATGCCTTAATAGTAAGTGGGCAACAGCCCAAAGGGTAAATACAGCCACGCATGGTTTCTGCAAAAACTGACCGCAAGGCCTGACCGGATTTTGACAAAAAAAGTAATTGTTCTGGTCAGTTGAGATTGGCAATCATTGCTTCTAGCACGCACTCTTCTTCCAAATTTACAATTCCTCATACGAAAAATTTAATTATTCCCCCTTCGTTACCTACTGAAAAATTAGTGCCTCAGTTGTTACTCCTGCAACTTCACCCATCAAATTTATTGCCGCCTCTTTATCAAAGTCATATGCAGCAGCCCCCATTCAATTAAAATAAACAAAATTGCATCAGTGTGAGCCATGTTACCTGTAATGCGCCTGTTTGGATCAAAGACAAGCATCTTCTCCAGCAAATCAACAGCACCAGGAGACATGTTGGGAAATCTAGCAGAAAACTGTTGTCTGGGATATGGTGGAAGCTGTCTTACATATCTACGGGCATTATCACTTCGTAGAAATCCAAGGCTAGCATCATCAGGTGAACCTATAAGCTTTAAAAAGACAATGAATTTTGTCATTACCATTTCTCAATATGGAAGAGTGCATGAGAAATTCTAGCGTAGGCATGGCCCATAAGTAGCATCTTCAAAGACACAAAAACAGTGATGAAATCTCTTGTATTACAAATTTTGGGTTCATGTGCTTAGCTCTTTACTTTTAGGCATGGTCACACGCACACCCACCTGCTCTTTTGAATCTCCTAAAGTTCTCATGTATACTCCAATTTTTTTTTAAATAGAAAAGATCTTAATGACTCCTATAGCCACAGAGGGTTAGAGAAAAATGTGGTCACTTTCAAGGACAATGATCCAAGGTTTTTATAAACCAGCCAACTCACAATAATGACAGTGACTTCCAAGCAAACTATGACAGCCACACTTCATGATCACACACAAGACTCTAATTTAAGTGGATCCAACATCATATTCTTTTATTAAAACATATAAAAGAGGAGATGCTTGCAATTTAAGAGTCAGCAGCAAGAAATTTCAAATAATTTCTCCAGCATATACCTCTGTGATCAGTCTTAGCTGATGGACATAATCTTTGCCAGGGAAGAGGGGTTGTCTTGTCATAATTTCACCAAGGATGCAACCAACAGACCATATATCAATAGCTGCAGTATATTCTGAACAATTAAGAAGCAATTCTGGAGCTCTGTACCATCGAGTAACTACATACTCGGTCATAAAATCAGTTTCAGATGTAGTTCTGGCAAGTCCAAAGTCTCCAATCTTAAGGTCACAATTGGCATTCATGAGCAAATTGCTAGGCTTTAAATCACGATGCAAAACATTTGCCGAATGTACATATTTGAGTCCTCGCAACAACTGATACAGAAAATACTGAAAGAAATAGATCTTATTAATGACCAGAAGACAGAAACTATAATTATATGTGATTATCTGTTGTTACATAAACCCATCCATATTTGATATTATTTCACTTCAGAACAAAGTAAGACAATTACTCAATAGAAGTTTGAAGAAAATTCAGTACACCAGGTTACATATAAATTGTAAAAGCACTATTTATTTTCTTTTCCTTTCATATTATCACATGCAAGTTATATAGGAGATCAAGTAAATATATTCTACACATCCTACACAAAATTACTATATTTTGCACAAAACCAGAAAACTGCAAGGGAAAAGGAAAATTCAACCAAAAATTAAGTTTCCCCAACCATAATGCTAATGCTTCACATATGAAATAACATTAAATATTATATATCCTTCATGAACAAGCATTTCTATTGGAATTACAATGTAGAAATTATATACTAAGAAAAAGGAACAACCAAACAGACCCATTTGGCAAGTAGAGAATGATCTTTCAAATGATGACCATAAAAAGGATGTACCATATAAAGAGGAGGAAGTGTGCCACAATTTTTTGCAGTGATGAATTAATATATCATACAAAAACCAAATTATTCTCAAGTTCAAAAGATCCTGGATGATATTTATATCTACCATTCACAAAAAATTGGATTTTACTCTGCATTAAGAATGCAGTCCCAACTGTCCAGAGGTGCAAACATCCCACTTACACAACTGATGATTGTTTTCCTTTCAGTTTATGCAGCAATACAAACAAAGGAAAACGCACCACATAAGCCATTGAAGGACATAATATAGTATAAAGGCAACCAAGCAGACATTTAATTAGCTAAGAGGAACTCAAACTGGAAAGGCAAGGCACAAATTAAATTTCATTAGCCAAGAAAAAAGGTTGAAGTGTCAACCCGACAATGATCATCAGTCAATGGTTGATTGGAACGTATTATTTGATGCAGATCAGTATCCATTAATTCATAAACAATGTACACATCATTGAAATTCTCCTTCTGTGGAGGTCGTATGATATCTTTGAGGGCTATCACCTGCATTGGAGAATTAACTGAGCAGTGAGCAGTGTTCTTCACAAGCTAAAACTCTGAAGTAAATTTTTAAATAAAAAAGATCAAGAAAAAGTCAACCAAAGCAAACTTTTGATCCAAAGAAATTATAGCTTAAGAACGACAGGTTACTATAATCAGGTTGTTCTAAAAGTGAATCTCTCAAAATTAGAAACAATCAATATGCCATTAAAATTTGAGCACAGATGAAAAATCTAACTTACAATTAGAAAGTAACAATATGGCACTCATAGTGATCTAATTTACCTCATTCAGAAGCATGTTTGGGTACACCGTAAACTATATAGTGATTAAGGCCCTGAGAAGAACAACCATTGTGCTCAGATAATTAAATTTTCCTGGATTCATAGTAGCTCCACTCCAGCCCAGTAAATCACAAATTTAGGCATTGAAAGAACATATGATCGAGTAATGTATCAAAAAGTTGACAAAACATATCAAGACTTCAAAATAGAGGATCATGCCACAGGAATATAGGATGTTGCACTGCATTGACATTTTAGTACAACGAACAACTTTAACTGACATAGAACAATGACAAAAACATCAAGGAATTTAACATTGACACAGGCTGCATGTGACCAGAACACGGACAAATTCTTCATAGTTTTCAAGTCAAAAGGCATGCCTTCCAAATATAAAAGCTGGAAAACAAAAGAACAATTGTGGCTACACCCAAATATGAAACAGGTGAAAAAAGACAAAATCTGTATGTCAGCAAAGAAAAAATGATACAAAAAGGCAAAGTGCTTAATGTAGATATATCAGAAAGAGAAAATTTTGCCGCCATTTCAAGATATCATTTAAAAGCTTGACCAGAATTTACAGTGGCCTAAAACCTTGGCCAGGCTCAGATGATTGGAGAGGGTGGAGATTTGGGTAGAGGTCCAGGGTTCAAGTAGCAATTACTTCTTACCAATCCAAGTACACACACACATTGTCCTTTTTCTTTATGCAAACATTGTCTGATTATTTATGCATAATGTTGAAGGCTTTTTTAAAAAGATGATAGCATAATGCAGAAGCATATAAAAGTAATACTTTTCTCTAAATATGTCCATCAAGCAAGGTAGTCAAAGGCAAAAGGTGTTAAAAAGGGGCATGGCCGAGTAAAGCAAGGCTCTACAATAGGAAAAATTCTTAAAATTTGCTATACAAAAAAAAAAAAAAAAATGTAAATTTGTAACATTTGACATATAAAATAACTATTCAAAGTTTCAAAACAGAATAATATCAAGTAATGAGACTTAAAAATCATCAAATGCATTATTAAGTCACTAATATCACTAGTCAAGGATAATAATCATCAAATCATAACTCAAATAATATTTGGTGCACTAATAAATTCATTAAGCCATATGTTAAGTTTCATTTTGTCAGTTTACTAACTAATAACCTAAACAATATTTTAACTGAAAATGATTTATTTACCAATTATTAAACCTCTAAGGCTGGGCTGGGGTTCTAAGGTTAGGTTTTGTAGTTTCTTATTTTATCCAAGGACTATAATAAAGCATTTGGACCGAGCTTCTAAGTTGCTCTTGCCTTCAAAGCCATCTCAAAAGCTCCCAGCGCCTAGGGTGCTCGCCTTGACAGCCAAGAAAAGTGTCAAAAGCACTACCAAGCAGGCGCCTAGACAAAGCCAACGCCTCTTACTGGGCTTCTTTAGAGCCTTGCCAAAGCACCTTAGCTCTAAGGCAAGTGCCTTCAACTTAGAGATACATAAATGTTTGCCTATGGGCTGTTAAGCAAATTCTTAAATTAGATTGAACAGAAATTTCTTGTTGTAATAGTCAAAATGGGAGCATTGACTTACTTAGCAAGGCACCCTGTGTGTCTATTTACAATTGTAAATTAGATCAAGTACAAAGGTTAGTACATTAGAACAAGCCCAGCAAACTAATCAATGAAACGTTACAGCCAACCTCACCATCGCACACTCAGTATTCTAACACTTGTCAATAAAACATATGAAATCAAACTAAATATTGAGAGGGTCCACCATCACTATCATCGTCACAACAATTTGCTCATGATTGCAAATATATGGAAGAAGAGAGCAAATGAGAGAAAATGAACAATGAAAGCAATAATAAGTTACACAGGAATATTTATGCAGCTGGGTAAGGAAAACGGCATTCTGTCAACAGTCAAGGTCAAGACAAAATAAGTATTTCCACTGTGAAAACAAGTTCTAATTATGATAATGCAGAAAAAAGGTCAACCAAAATTACATTTTCATGATCCATGTGCCGAAGCAGTTTAATTTCACGCAAGGTCCTTTTGGCATCTATTCTGTTGTCAAATGCATTGCCAACCTTCTTAATGGCAACTTCCTCATTAGTCTTGGCATTTACAGCAGCACTGAAGAAAATTAGAAAAATATAATCACATAAATATAAAATGAGAAAAGACCTTTTGCTAAACACCAAATCATAGGAAACTATATACAGGATTTAAATAATCCTCAGCTTAATAAGCCTGAAATTCCTAATAGTTGTGCGATTTGTAGCTTCTATATATTATAACCTGACCAAGGAGATAAAATCAGAATTCTTGCATCGTGTTTTACAGTTTGATTTAAGCAGAATTAATCAAGCCGCATTAAAAAGTATCAAAGATGTAATACTTACAAAACTATGTATAGTTAAATTAATACAACATGACTAGATTATGAAAATTTTAAAATTAATGTATTCTAATCAAACTGGAGATAATCAGAAATAATAAAACTTTAAGTTTAAGGTCAACGACATAATAAAAATAACCCACACAATGATTCAGCTCAGGAATCTTTTTCCATACATGAAAAAACCACAAAGAGTTAAAGGACCCATATATAAAAAGCGAAAATAAACAAATAAACTTTTATGATGCGACCTCAAAAATAGTGATCATCATCACCAAAATGATCACTTCGATCATTATTTGCAAAACAATTAGATATTGCCAATGACAGCAAACGACATAGATGCAAAACCCTACGAGAAACATTTAGAATGCCATATAATCACCCACCAACTGAAGTAACTAACAAGAATCAGATCTTTACACATACATCAGTTCCGGATCTTGACGAACTCCACTGGCAATCAAAGGGTTTAATTATCAGAGGAAAGTGCTTTCTTGCATTCGAAGTCATAAATTCCAAAGTCCAAACAAAATTTCCTTCCAGAAGAGGCAAAAACATGTCTCAAAGTAATGACAACCCTTTACCCACAAACACCCCCAAGAATCAACAAAAGCAATAAAGCATAGTAGAACCCACTAAGCAAATTAACTCAACACAAAAGCTCAAGCCCACATCATTTCTTACCAAACAATACCGTAAGCACCTCTGCCGACAGGTCGAATAGGAGGCACGTACTTCCTTGAAACTTCGAATAGATTTCCGTACACATTGTACTGAACGTAGCGTCCACCATGGGTGGGTACCCCTTTGACGTTGGGATCAGCTGAAGCAGAGACTGTTTCAGCAGACATCTCTTCCGAACTCTGCTTGAGATGTCCGACTCCGAAACGGGAAGTACCTAAGAAAGCAAACTACCAAAACAGAAGAAGCTAAATTATAAGAGAAAGGGCTGAATTTAGAGTGGACGCGTCGGTAGATGTAAGAAGGGATTTTGACATTTTTTTTGGGGTTTTTGGACAGAGCGAGCGAGAGAGACACAGCGTACGTGTGAAAACTTTGAAGGAGGCTTTTGACCTAGAAACGCTTTGTGTGACTCGTGAAGAAATTGACTTTGAATGCTTCTTTTTAACTTTATCTTTTTATGAAAGATTGGTGCGGTGTCTGTGAATTTTTATTTTGGATTAACAACCATTTTCACTCTCCCTCACTTCTTTATTGGACACAGTTTATTTTTCAGTAGGATTTAAAAAAATTAGTTGGATTGATGAAAAATTTATTCCACCAGATTTCATATTAGAATTAAAGAAAAAAATCAATTGTATCCTTTAAGCACTCCTTTGTATAAAAGTGAATAAATTTTGTTTTTACATTAAACAAATTATATTAATAAAAAACTTATTTTTTAAATATAAATTATGATAATATAAATTTAATTTTAATTAAAATAAATATATAAATTATATTAATCCCAAATTAAATTTATATAACTCTAATATAAACACAAACTAAAATATGGTAAGATATAAGTAGTTAATACTTTTTAGAATTTGTAACATTTAATACCAAAAAGTTTAGCATTTTTTCACTAAACTACACTACTTCTTTCTTTTTAATGTTTTCAGCCGTAAAAACAGATTTATTGAAGGGGTAAAAAATTAAAAAGTGATGACGAAAAATTGGTCAACTTTTATTTCTTTTATTTTTTGAATTTTCTCTGTAGGAATGTGGGAAGTTATAGCGTGTGGAAATGAGGGTGATTAAGACAGGTCCCAATGGTCAAAGTCATTGTTTAGGATTTGACCGACCTACAAATTTCCAAATTTATGTTCTCAGAAGTCATAACAAACGATGACTGACCAAAATCAGAAACAATGGAAGATTAACTACCCACCATTGCTTTTTGGCGAGAAATTTATTAAAGTCACAAAATTTACTAAAATAATATTCCAAAAAAATTTATATATAATTCTTTATATTTTTTATGTTATTATCTAATTAAAAAATAATAAATATATGATTTTTAAATTAAAGTGTACGCCGTTACATTTATTAGGTATTAATTAAAAATCTTTAAAACATATAAAAAAATGTCAACCTAATCCAATTCATCTCATATGTGTGAGAATAATATGCTAATTTATTTTAATCCGATTGAATCCAAAAAATATTCATTTAGGTTGAAGCAAATTAATAAATATGAGTTTAGAGTTTATAAGATGGTAAAATATTTAATACATTCATAATTTTGATTGTACTTATATATCTAGTTATGATATAAGTACATAATTATAATATTTTATCAATTTTGAGTTAAAATTGTAACTGCACAAAAAATAACACTATACAAAATATATAATTTAAGTGTACTAAAGTAAGTCAGTAAAAATTAATCAATATAATTTTTTTCACCTAAATAATAATCAATTTGATCACCCAATCAAACTCGATCGTTGCTCACCCTTTCTCATTCACCAAACTATCATTTTTGGATAAATTTTAATTGAATTATTGTGGGACTAGAAATTTAGAATATAAAACAAAACGAAATTGACACTGTGCTACGGCAAATTAAATCAGGTGGTATGTTTTTATCATGATTATTCGAATTAAATTATTATTAGCAGCCAGGAAAATTTATTTTTCTGAATGCGCTAAGTTGTGTAGTTTGCTTTAAGGTCATTTGAGGATAGACCAGTGAAGAGAAGTTAACGTGATGTGAGGATACACAACATAACAAACATGTTGAGAGAGATCTTTTTTTTTTTTTTTATTGTGCACGGTGCATGATTAGGAAAGAAAAGAGAGATTCAAAAACAAAATTAAAAAGAAAATCTAGGATGTCTAATGATGGATGGTCAAAGAGTGAAATAGTTAAATTAGAATGAATTTATATTTAAAAATTTATTTTGATATAGAATGAAATAATTAATGAAAAACTTCAATTGATTATTTTTTATCATTCAAAACGTTATTTTTATTATCCTCAAATTAAAAAGTCAATGATAGAATGTGAGAGTCTAGTGATATATTTATTATAATATCCTTCTTTACGAAAAATTTATTATATTATTATTCTATTTAAAAAGATAATATTATAAAAATAATATATTATTTATTTTATTTTATTAATAATTATCCTTCCAAACTTTTAAATAAAAAAGTACTATATATCTAATCATCCATCTATTATTATTATACTATTTTTTATTATTAGGTATTTTATTCTATCTGTTTTTAAAGTTTTAAATATAGAAAGTTATTATTAGCCCAAAAATATGAGTTGATATACATAGAAAGTTAGGTGAGATAGAAAAGTGAATATGATCCATTTTTATAGGCTTAACTATCATTTTGGTCCATTAACTTATTTATGATCTTAATTTAGTCTATCAACTTTTTATATTTCATGTTCGTCCCTAAATTTTAATTTGTGTTATATTCATTCATTTTCATTAAATGCATCAAGAACCATTTTACAACACTAAAAAAAGTTTGGAAATCATTTTGAAACACAAAATAAATAAATAAATACATGACCACATTAAAACAAATAAATTAATGAGGGACCAAATTAAAATAAACCCATTTTTACATAATATTTGGTATGCTTGAAGTATTAATGAGGATTGAAGAACTTATATGACGTGCTAACTTTTTTTTTTGGACAATCATCTGACGTGATATTTATATTATTAATTTTTATCCTATAAAGCGAAACAAACAAAGCCTAAAGGGATTATTTTAGTCATCCTTGAATCTTCTACAGATCGTTTCTAGTTACTTGCATAACTTTTCATTTGCAAATTGCCCAGATTACTAATTTAATTGAATTTAATAATGATTTTATTGAAATTTAACAAGCCTCAGTTTAAATACATCAATAACTTACAAAATTTAAGTAGCCTATGTGATTTCTAATAGAACTAAACTTAAAAAGATTTTTTTATATTTTTAAGATTAAGTTCTTCAATAAATATATATATGTATATATGTAAAAATATATTATTTTAAAAAATTCAATTATAATTTGTTGAATTATAAAAAATTATGTAGTGAATTTTAGAAAAGAAAAGTTTACTTTTAGTTCCTCACCTATCACAAAATTATAATTTTGGTCCCTCATTCATTAGAAAATGTTACATTTAGTTTTCTATTTTTCAAAAAATTATCAAATTTAGTTTCTCTACAAAACCTTAAATCCTAAATTTAAGAGATTAAATTTTGTATTTCTTTAAAGTGAGGGACCAAGTGTAATATTTTTAAATGAATGAAGAATTATTTTAGACATTTCAATAAGTGAGAAATCAAAAAGACATTTTTCTTAATTTTAAAAACTATAACTTGTCACACAATTATTGAAAGACCAGTAACAGATTTTCTAGTTTATTTTCCTATCCCTTATTTTCAGTCCAAAAAAAAAAAAGACATTATCAGTTAATGTCAACCCTATGAATAATAATTACAAATCTTCTTCCATCAATTATATTTTTTTCTCGGAATGATAATTATAAACCTTATACCCTCTATTATACCATACACAAAAAAAAAAAAAAAAGGTGATACAAAGATTAAAAAATATATATATATAAATCATATTTTTCTTTTTACACTCCTTCCCTTCTCAGAAGATCCTCTCCCATACTTGAATAGCATTTTGCGTTAACTCTAATCTTCCTGGAAATCACAGTGCATGCCATTGTCTTGACCATTATAATATCTTTACCCCAAGTCAAATATAGACTTTCAAGAACTCTTGGGCTATGTTTTGGGATATAAAGAATGATGGAATTTAATAATTATTAACGGGATGGTATACAATTAAGTGAAATTATTTAAATAAATATGTTATTTAAAAATTTTAATAAGAGAAAAGAGGAATACTTATGAATTTTATTTAAAATTTACAATAAAATTAATAGAATGGAATAACTCATTAATTATTTTTTGAAATATTATCTCTTATAACATAAACACATAAATAATAATTTTGTCATTGTTTAATATATAATGTTATAGTATTCTCTTGTTTATATTTCTTTATTTTATTTATTAATTATCTCATCTATATTTTATGTCTAATACATTTATTACAAAATATATACGTTGTTTCAAAAAATTTTAAAAGACAAACTTAAAAAGTCAAAAGGAAAAATTGTTGAACAAAAAAAATAAAAAAAATAGATAAAACTAATTTACATTATAAATTCTTTTATTCTCTCTTTTTTATTTTAAAATTTTAAGTAAAAAAGAAAAAAAAATAAAAAAAGTCATGTCCATAATGATAAAAATTAAATAAAATTATAACAATTAGAATGTTCTTTGGTGGATGGTGTATATATTATTAATAAGATATAAGTATATTAGTAATTTAATTTCTTAAACTATTTTTGACCTCTAATTTAGAGGGATACTAAAATTAGAGTTTCAAATGGTAGGGAATCTTGGTGTTCCTCTATTAACATTTTATTCCATTTTAAAAAATATCTAAACATAAATCTAATTTATTTTGATCATGTTATTCTTTATCACTTTCTTCTTAGTCATTTATATAAACATAGCCTCAAATTTAATGACTAGTGAGAATAAATCCTCTTCATGTGGGATTTAGTCTACACCCAAATAGGACCTAGTTCTCTTATGAAGAAATGTTAGCTCTTTATATCAACTTCATTGTTCATCGGAGAATTAGGGTTGGTCTAGTGGCAGTTGAATTGTCAATCTCGCTAAATTTCCACTCCAACTCTTAAACAAAGTAACTTTTACGTTCAATAAGTTCACATGAGCGTACTTAATGGTAAAAAGAGCATAATGTTCATACGTCAACTCATATTTTTGTTGGGGTTACATAGTCTACTTTTAAACTTGGAAATAGAGTGGAAAAAAAAGAAGTGGTAGGCAGGAATTGTATATATAGTCATTGATAATTTGACGATGATGATGCCAAAATAATAATAATAATAATAATACATAAAACATTTTATTAAACATGATAAAGAGAGACAAAAAGTTGTAAACAAATGTAAATGTAAAGTACAAGTTAAAAAACATAAAAAAAAAAAAGAAGAAGATAGAAAATATCTTTAAAGATATTAGAAAGAGTGGAGTTAAATAATGAAAGAACTAGGAAATGAAAACAAAATACATAAAAAAATTGTGATCTTCACTTTTTCAAATTTTAGTTTATACTTGATACTAACATATAAGTGTAAACATACACTAATTAAGAAGGGAAAGGATGAAAAAAATATGGCTAGACATAGCGAAAAGAATAGGATAAAAAAATAAAAAGGGAAAGTTAACTTTGTTTTATTTGAAAAGTAATAAGGGCCAAATGAAAAAAAAAATTTCTATGGGGGCTAAAACTAATTTACACACATTATACTGAGCTCAACCATTTGACATAATTTCCACGGTTAAGCAAAATACTCTAATAACTCATTACATTGGGAATTAGCAAAGATTAAACTAAATAAATAAGCACAAATAAAAATAAATAAATAAGCAGACAAACAGTTATTTTTTCCTCGTCAGATTAAGGGAAAATTCATCTTTTGGTCCTTATAATTTACCTCAATTTTAAATTGATCCTTGTAGTTTTTTTTTTCCAAATTCATCCCTGTATTTTCAGACGTTTAAGAATTAATTCGTGCCGTTAAATTTTGTCGTAACACCATTAATTGGTGACTGACATGGAAGATGAAATGTTGAGGTAGATTCATGGTAAAGTCTTTCTTTCTTTCTTTCTCACTTTGGAAAAAAAAAAAGAACTCAAAATATCTATCCACCAAGCAACACTCCTCCGAATAATATAGTGGCTCTATAACATTTCTATCGTTTGTCAACTCACTGCCAAAAGGAGACCACTCTGCCCCCCCCCCCCCCTCCCCCCTCCTTCTCTCTTCCCTACATAGATTCAATAAATGACATTCTCATTCTCACAAATAATAACGAAAAAACCCTAGCATCTTCATCAATATCTACCATGCACCCCATGGACAACGTCTTCTCCTTCCCTTAAGCCGCAAGACAAAATCTCCTCCAATCTGCATCGTACTCTCTTGCTGCGCTTACATTTGCCTCTGGTCCTACAGTTCCTCATCCAAGTAATTATTCCACAAATACACACTCAAACATGCACATATATATTGTGTCTCTAATTTTAAATTACTGTAGCTTAATTTCCCTTACTCTATTATTGGTTTGTTCCGTCGGGCGTTAATAGATATCTTATCGATGGATTTCTTGGGCCTTCCACTCTTGAACTCTCAAACGGGAGCTCATTCACGTACTCATCGTAATTAAGTATTTCAAGACCAATCTCAATATTGCGAACCCACGGTGGTTACCCTTCGGTAGCCATTTTTACGAGTTCTTGCAATGCCTCCTTGACTATCTCCATTGTCCTCGACTTCTAGAGCCCAAAATGCCAATGTAGAAATCCAACGAGCTTCTGTTCTCTTGCTCATGTCCTGCAAAAGACGATGGGGACGTTGATCCTTTTGGGTATTTCCCTATCATTGTTCGCAGCTTCTGAGTTGCTAGACAATAATTATAGGTAATGGGCCGTGATAATGGTGAACAGTGACAGGAGGAAGGAGATGAGGAGCAAGGGCAGGAGGGTGTTGCAGTGGGGTGCTTCACGGGTGCAAGAGCAGGAGAAGAGGCCATCAAACGAAGCAATTGACGGTGATAAAGGAGTAAGTTTTGCTTGGCGCATAGATATTGAGTTTCTTTTCTTTTCAAAGTGAAGCAGAAAGAAGATTTTACTTTAGATCCATATGGCGAAGTCAACTCTACTTAGGATTCACTTCAGCGTTTCATCTTTCATGTCAGTTGTTAATTGACAGTATTAAGTTTGAAAAAAACAAAAAACTATGGGGGCCAACTTAAAAATTGAGGCAAACTATATGGACAAAAAATTAATTTTCCATAAGATTAATTTCTTTTGCTGCTGAGTCTTCTTTCTTGTTTCCTACTCCGTCATTTATTCTTTATGTTTCAAATTCATTCCTTTTTTATGTGACAAGACGACAGCAATTTCCTCTTGCTATTCTAGCTATTCATCATATAATGTCCTGGGATAAGATTGCGTCCAAAATTTATTTGCAGTGCAAAAGAATTAAGCTTTTTAAATGTAATTATTAAGTATTTATAATTATATTCTTCAATAAAAATATCATCTGTGGAAATATTTTACAATTCAACACTACATGATCCATTCATTGAAATAAACATTTTCGCATTATATTTCTATTATAAAATTTGATAGGGGACACAAATTTTACTTTCTAAGTTTGATCCAAGGGTAAAATGCATGATAGATAACCGTTGACGAAAATAATTAGATATCATGAATGTGAGGAAACTAGTTCCCCTAATTTTTTCCGTCAATGGTAACTACCTGCACATAATTTGCTCGTTCACTTTAGAAGGAGCCAAATCCGTGTCTTCCAGGGTTTTGCTCCTCCTCCTCCATCTTGTTTCTCCTCCCTGTCGTCTCTGATACAGTTAATGGGTCCACAAGTATCCAATCAGATTGAAAAAAAAAATTGACAATCACTACCAATACCTCCGCCTAAAATTTCTAGGATACCATCAACCGTATAGACCCGAATAGGATCCGTTCAACTCAAGAAAGGAGGAGTTGAAGGTTGCAGAACCACTCCCGATTCCAGTAAACGAGAAAATTTCACCAGCTCAGGAGTTCCTTCAACTCCATAAAGGCTGAAAAGTGTAGGAAAAGGAGATAAAGAAACAACTTGTTGTAATAGCTATGCAGTTATTTTTTTTCCTTTTGGGATACTTCAGGTTAAACTAAAATCAAATTATTTCATGTGTGAACTAACATGCTGCAGATTAATTTATGTTCAGGAGTGAACTATAATTGCCAGTTCCTCAAATGTAATCTGTCATAAAGTTTCCAGGGCAAACAAACGTCCATGTGACATAACTTCAACATCAATAATCAGCATAAAGTTGGTTATTATAGCTTTGCTATTGGAGTCCAGAAACAAAGACGTCCCAAAGTAGTCATATATGATAAACAAAACTCCTAAAAGGAAAAAAAGAACAGATCCAAGATATCATGAGCTAGCCTAACTCTGAATAACCAGCTTGCAAGTTAACAAACTTCCGTTCGCATAAAACATTTTCATATATTTTATATTGTTAGACATTACACAATAATGCAAGCATATACATCTCCCCGCAACACTACAATAGCGCAACCTAAAACTCAAGATATAATAAATACAATGAGCCAAACAAGATTGAATACCAGAATATATCATAATACACAAAACCCCATACCTATGCCCATCAGTATGTACCATACTTAAGCTGCTGCAAACTCAATTGACCATCTGCTCATCTACATTACCTCCCGAGCTGAAGTCACAGACAGTTGCACCTGACCTCAAATTAGAGAGTAAAGCATCACGACCAGACAAGACTACTTGGAAAAAACCATCCACTCCCTTTGCAAGATCATCTAATCCCTGTGAAAGCTTCTCCACTGCCTTGCCTGTTTCCTCAACTGTCTTCACAAGTGATTCTGTCTCAACGGTATCCAGTTCACCCCGGATTATAGGATATAATTTCTTCACTAAGGCATCAACTGCTTCCAACTCCTTCAACACAGTAAATCTTCCGTTGGAAATTGTAACTCTAATTTCCTCATTTACAACATTCTGCAAACTTGTAAAAGCTTGAGCCCACGAATATGGATCAGCCACATCCAAACATGACAACTTTTGAGCAGAGCCTGAGAAAGCTGCAGCAAACACACTGCATATAAACACTGTCTCCACCTTCACTCCATACATAGCTTGCATCAAAACCTTCCCTTTGGCTGAATTCTTAACCTTTGGCAGATCAAGTGATCCCACAAGATTATCTAAAATGATGCCACATTTCTCAATCCTGGGTTTCCTAGAATTAATATGCTGCCTCCAACCATCAAGTGAAGAACATGCTCGAACAAACTGCTGTGAAGAGGCAGATTTTAAATTGTGTAACGCACACTGAAGCAGAAGATGCCCCTGGTTCAGACGTGAGAGCTCAGAACTAAATGCAATGCATATATCAAGCAACTTAACACTTATGTCTAAGTAAACATCAATCCACTTTTCATCCCAATCACTAACAGGGAGCTCAAGATCTGTTATAAGGGTTTTTATGTCATTATGAGTTTCACGAAGTGTTTCCATAGCTAATGCCATCCAAGACACACTAAGAATTTCATCCTTGTTTTTGGGCATAAGCTGCCTCAGCCTCTCAGCAAGTCTTGCTTCAAAAGAATTTAATATTTCAAGAAGTTGTGGAGACATGTGAGATCCTTTAGATGATATCATACGGAAAGGGTTTCCAAAAGGAAAGAAGGAACGGTGTAGATCCTGTGGTCGGTTCATTTTTCTGTTCTACTGCTACAAGCCAAATGGGAGAGTAAGATGTAAAACATAGCCAATTAACTCAGAAGCAAATGTATCTGACGAAGTACATCAGAGAACCCAAAAAGTTCATGTTCAACATATCGTGCTAGCAAGCAATAGGTCTAATAAATAATCTAACATTGGAAAATCACAATACATACGGCAATACTGCAATACAAACATAATCAATAGCAAACCCAGATATATTCCAAAACGCTACTACCCACTCCCCATCTAACTCCTCCTGTATAAATCCCCTCCCCCGAGGACAAACCAAAAATTAAATAATATACCACTGAAATACATGCGTGTCCACTGCCAGCTAAACATTCATTTTATTCCACTATCATAAAATTCTTCTTTCATTCAGCATCAAGCATCCAAGACAAAAAATGGTCAGATATCATTATAACCAATTAATCTTAAAGAACCTACGGATAACGAAATTTCTCACCAAAAATATAGCTTCATAATAATTAAAAAAAACAAAAGAGGCAAAACCTCAAGATTTTGTTACCACAGAAACAAAACTCCAGAGTAAAATATTTTCGCCTCAGTTCGTTTCTTCATATTCTTGCAAGTCGCGAACAAATAAGTGAATTAGAGATCAATAGCCAACTACCCGATTTCGGAACAAGTAAATACCAAGATCGTCTAAAACTTAGCGAATATGTTAGATCGTTGAATTAAAAAACCGATTAACCCGCCGATTAGTCCAGAATATTTACAAAAAGACAGAAAAGGAAGCCGAAATCTTGTGATTTTCTCCACATAAAAAACCAAATCTGCTTCCTGAGAAGTTAAGGGAACATAGAAAGGCATAGAGTGAGGGTTCATACCTGTACGTGGTCGCAGAAATCGAAATCGAGAGAATTTTTAGTCACCGACAGAGCTTTTGCCTCTCTGAGACTCCCAGAGGATTGAAGGCTGATTTGTGGTTGGCGGAGCGTCAGGTTTTGCCGAATGACGTTTCGAGAAGGCGAACTTAAAAAAATTTATATTTAAGGAATTAACGTGTCCTTAACTTTTAAATTATTTTAGAATATTGATAAAATATTACTAAAAAAAAAAAAGAAGATTGATAAAATATTTTCATTTAAAAAAAGTTCTATTTTAAGATTGAGACTTTAATGTTTGACAATTATATCGGATCAAGGTTTCAGGATTCTAACCAAGAGATTTTTAAAGTAAAAAAAATTATGTTTTAAAATTTTTCAGAATAATCTTAAAATTTAAAATTTTATTCAAAATATATTAATTTTTTAATTTTTAATTTAATTAATTAATTATTTTTATTTTTTATTCTTCTCTCACTATTTTAAAGGTACGCCCATTCCAGTCAATATCAGCATTTAAAATAACTCTTTGCAATAATAAAAATAGATTATATCAATTGTTATATTAATTTAATTAGATTATATTTAATATTTATCTTATTTTAAAATTATATTTACTCGCTTTCAATTTATTTCTAAATGAGATCAAATTTTTATATAACAAAAATAAAATTATTTAACTGTATTTACTATGGTATTAAGAAAAAAAATATAATTTTACGTTGAAGCCTAAGATCAATTTAATTGTATTTTATGTCTTGTTAAAAATAAAATTCAAGTTTTATATCATGCAAAAAGTTAATTTCTTTAATAAAATTAAATTTGAAAAATTTAATATATATATATATATATATAATGTTAGAAAATTAGATGTAATTTTCATATAAAAGAGATATCATATATAATTTAACCAAATTTTAAAAAATTAACCTAACTCATTCTAACAATAATTTAAGTGCATCATTGAAAAATAATTTAGGCGTAACTTGTATCTTTATTATCAGCTAAATATTTAAAAAATATCTCACATAATTTAAATTTTAAATCTATTCAGATGTTAATTCTTGTCTGGGTGCTTTTCTTTTCGCATAAAGGTTTTGGCTCTGGTGATTTTTTTTTTACCTGCCATGATTGGTGATTCCTTTATTCTCTTTTTTTTTTTTTTTTGGCGAACAGTGATTGGTGGTAATTCCTCGTATGTGCCCATTGCGATATCAGGAGCCACATTTAAAGTTTCTTTTGGTAATATATAATTTTATCTATATAAAAAAAAGAAAAAAGAAAAAGATAGGGTCGGCATTGACCGTTAAAACGTGACGAGCTTATGTGCATTGTGATTGCTGAACAGTTGTGATCCAAAATTAGACGGTTCACGTTAATTTTCCGTTCCGTACGAGTTCTGTAAGCCCTTAACGAATGGGCCCCACCTCATTGCCCAACGTTCTTTCTGTAAGTAGAAGAACTCTCTGGAAAAGAGAAAATTTATTCAGAAATAAATAAAACAAGCGACTTAAAATGGAGAAAATATTAATTTTTTACTTTATTTTCAAAATTTATAACAATTTAATTTTTTATAAATATATCATAATAAATCAATTTAAAAAAATTATTTTGAATAAAATAATTCCTTAAAATTTAAATAAAAAAATTTGTAAGATTTTAAATTTATAAAAAATTAATTTTATATAAAATTAAATGTATAAAAAATTAAATTTATCATATTTAATATATAAAATATTAAATTGTCTCAAAATACAATAGTGAGACCGTATTTATACTTTTCTCACATGAAATGTAACTCGTCAAATTATTTTTTAATGATTTTCGTATAGTCGTTGTTTCTTTTGGCCAACGTTCTGCAATTTTTGTTTCGCATAAAGTACTTTTACGTTATTTAAGTGCGGCTTAATTTTATTTCATAGGCTCCAGGTTTTTATATTACAAGGGTCCCTCTGAATTCAAGCTTATTTATTATTTAAATTATTATTTAGCAAATTTCTTTTAAGACTTCGAAGTATTTAAAATTTTTTTAAAAAAATTATGAAATTTTGTATTCATCGTAAAGTAACGGCTTAGTAGCGGCTTTCCCCTTGAAAACAAGGGGCGTCTTGAAAAGTTCAGTACTTATTGTGACAAAATAATCTTTGTTTTTATTATGGAATACCAACAGTAAAGCACTTTTTTTTAATTGAAATCAACAAAACATTTATACCTATAAATATTTTACGAAAACTTAAACCTATAAAAACAAAGAAATTAACAGGTGTCAAGATTCACTTGAATTTAATTTTTATTTTGTTCCTTTTTTTTCTACACCTCATTCAAAGCTTTTTTTTTTTTTTAAGGACAATAATTTGTATTTGTTAAGTTTAGAGAAAAATATATGAATCTAACCATTAAAATTAAACTGACAGTTTAAGTTAATGTCTGCATGGTGCAATGTTTTATTTAACAAGTCAGATTTAAGAAACAACAACCGAATAGTGAACAACAATTTTTCAATGGGACTGTAATAAATCCAGATTCCGATGAACAATGACCTAATAAGCCTTGGTCAAATTGATCACCCATATTGAGCCAAATTATATTGGATCAGAACAAAAAATTTACAATTTTTAACAAACCACACTAGGTTCGGGTACATATAATTTCACTTCAAAATTTAAAACATGAGACAAAAATAAAGTATTAATATGCCATGGAAGCGTCCCAACATGTTAATAGCATAACCTTACGAAGGCTACTTCCCACGTTTTAACGACCTAGCTCCTACTAATTGGCTTATGAAACTAGCTGCACAATATCTCACCATCTAACACTACCAAACCCACAATAATAGCGTGTTAACAAGGGCATACATATATACAAGATCAAGAGTTCATTTGGAGAACATCGATTTACTTTCAAGGGTTTATTCAAACATTGTGCTATAGGCCACTGTTTCTAATGACAGGCTAGTTAAAGAAGTTCTTTGCTACCACATGGTTATGGTGCACTACATTCAATCCCTAAATTTCAATCTGCACATGCAGGGCATGAAATAAAATCTAAGCAATTTCATTTACAAGCACTATATCATACCTATGAGTTTCTCTGCCAGTTGAAGAATACTATTTCACTGTCTGTCTCTATCAGTGACACAGCCTATTATGGGGACCCAAATGACAGTATGCTACAAGACTACTTGATAAGTGAAGCTAGAACCCTGCGAGGTGGAACAAATGACCTTCGAGAATGAAGGACGGCCCAATTATCAAGCAACAAAACATCACCTTTTTGCCATGGAATAGCTACAGATTCCTCCTCCAGGATTTTGAGACAGTCATAGATTATATGCGCCGGTAATGGTTGGCCATCACCGAAGGTCACGGCCTTTACAGGATCATTTCGTTCATCTTCCCAGCCTGTGTAAGCGGCCACCATGCTATTAAACCAAATCTTGCGTTGTCTTGTCTTATCAAACTTTATAGCTGCGATAGGACCCATAATTGTTTTGACTCCATCTTCCAACCATTCCAACCTCATACCCAGTTTAGCAGCCCTACACAATTATTAGGAATAATGGTTATAAATGACGTAAGAATTAGCATGTGAAAATATACCAAGATAAGACTTATTATGCACATATATTAAAGAATTAGTACATCATGGATAATGTTTTGCTCACTAGAATGCAATCTTATCCTTCCAAAGTATAAGAATGCTCATTGTTGAAGCACAAGGGCATGATTTTCATGTCTAGGCTTTGTACAAGTTTTCTACTAATCCATATTTTTAAAACAGATAATTTCTCAATATGCAATTGTTAGGTGACCGTAGAGAGTGATAGACCATTAAAGGAAAATCCAGAGAATAGCCACAACAAATTGAAACCAGTTTTATCAATAAGCTCACGGCTACCATGACTAAAATCTTTGCATCATTTGTTTGATAAGGATAAAATACAGTACCTGTTCTGCCCACACCAATTGAGTCATAGCCCATGAACAACGGCACAAGAATTCAAGACTTCATCTTTTCAGAGATATGTGAATTCTTAAATACTGTTTATGTCATCCTTGAACCCATATAATCGCACCACATTAAGCTACTATCAAACAGGAAAACAAGGCAATGATGAAAATATCATCCCCAGCATTATTCATAAAACATAAAATGTAATGCTAAAAAACTTCTCAATTCTTTTAATTATGTGCACTGTAAGAGTCAAGACAGAAACATCACACAACGATATTAAGTTTTAAAACTACAAACCTTTCTTCAGCTAGGCTCTTGTCATTGGTCAAGAAGGTGGATTTCCACCCACGCCCAATGGGGGATGAAGGATTGTCTTCTTCCCCTAAAACCCTTGTGTACATCAAACCATGTTTCTCTAGTCGCTCAACAAAATCTGGGTACCTCTCCTTCATCCTCTCATACACAATATGGCTAAGAACAATTGGAGTTTCACCTCCACTCACAGGCTCTACTTCACAGAAGAAAAACAATTTGGAAGGAAATTCAGGTACCTGATGATAAATCCCAGTGAGTCGTAAAGGTTGCTATATATCCGGTTAACGAATGCGATATGAAAATTGAGCATTAAAAAGCACACTCCAAGGATGTAAATTTAAGCTGTTAACTCCACATCAATTAAACAAAATGGTGGAAGAAAGATCAACATTGCAGCATTTACTTTGTAAATATTGAAAGAATTTGACACACTGAAGGTAAATTTAAGCAGCTAAGACCACATCAATCAAAACAAAATGGTAGAAGAAACATTAACATTTCAAGCCCAGCATGTATTTTGCATTAATTCAACCAAAATTTTAACATATTCGATAAGTCAACATGCTTGCTAAAAGAATTTTACACGCTAAATATAAATTTAAGCCATCAACCTAACACCAATCAAAATAAAATGATAGAAGAAACTTTCACATTTGAAGCCCAACATATGCTTTCCATTAATTAAATTAAAAAGATCAAACATGTCTAACAATCAAAACATTCGTACAAAGAAAATAATGAAAGAATATAACACACTAAGTGTAAATTTAAGCTGTTAAGACAACATCAACTAAAACAAAAACGGTAGAAGTAACATTAACAAATCAGGCCCAACATGTATCTTCTATTTATTTAACAAAAGATCAAACCTGTTCCAACAATTAGCATGCTTAAAAAGTAATAACTGAAAGAATATGACACACTAAATGAAATTTAAGCAGTTAAAAGCACATCAATTTAAACAAAATGGAAGAAGCAGAAAAATTTCAAGCCCAACATATACGTTCCTCTAATTTAACCCAAGATAAAAGTTGTTCCAACCTAAGAAGCAACAATACCAACACAACACCACAAAATATATAGTTTTAAAGTATAATTTGTACCATAATATAAATATGTACCCAACAAGATGCGACTCTGATTCCATTCATAGACTCCAAAATTCAACAAGCTTACAAAGAAAATACTGATAAACTTTGACACGCTAAAAGATAAAGACACACCTGAGCCATTTCATGGTGGAAAGGAATCTTTTGATCAGGTGGAGATTCGTTAGCGGTGAAAACCCGACCCACAACATTAGTACGAGGAGCAGCGCCACCCACATACGGAAGCTCCTCGTACCCAAATGCCTCAACAACGTCATTGAAATCGGAGGCTGTCTTCACCGGAAATTCCCTGAAAAGTACGGCACCTGATTCATGAAGCAATGATTCCAGAAATGGCTTGTGGGTCTGGATGGATTGTGTGAGATGGGACAGAGACCAGGAGGATGTGGGGTTAGGAGAAGACACGACGGAAGGAAATTGAATTTCGTTATAAAGCTTCTGCTGTGGAATCTGGATTTTTACGAAGGCCTCTCCCATGGCTGGTTTATCTCACTGAAAGTTCTCTCTGTTCGCCAAAACTAACTGTTATGCTCTTCGTTGTTTGGAGTGAACTATGGACATCACTTTGGATAGATTTTTCTCACTTGGACACATGCGACTAGGTTCAGACGCAATTGTTATATCATACGAAACGGGTTCCAAAACCAAAGAAAGATCAGTGTGGGTCCCGAGGTCGGCTCATTAGGCTGTTCTATTCTGACAAGCAAAATTGAAAAGTAAGATGATAAAACATTGCCAAATAGCTCAGAAGCCGACGCATCTGACGAAAATGTATCTCAGAGAACCCAAAAAATTCATGTTCAACATAACAGGCATGCAAGCAGTGGATCTAATAAGTAAAAAAAACTGGAAATCGCTACACATGGCAATACTGCAATACAAACAATCTATATTAATACTAAAGCAAACCCAAATATTGACTTCAACAACTATTTCGAATCCATATTCCAAAACCTTACTTCCCATTCCCCGTCTGATATTCTTCCTGTACAAATCCCCTCGCCCAAGGACTAACCAAAAGTTAACAAACATATCATCGACATACATTCGTGCCAACTGCTAGTTAAACATTCATTGAACTCGTCTATCGTAGAGTTCCTCTTTCAGCATCATCCAAGCTAAAACATGGCCAGAAATCATTTCAAACAATTCATCTTAAGGAACCTACTGACTGAGAGACGAAATCCCTCACAGAAAATAGCTTCGTAAAAATATATAAAAGAAACAAAAAAAGATAAGTAAACAACCCCAAGAATTCGTTATTAAAAAAACAGAATTCTAGAATCAGAAACTTTCACTTCAGTTCGATTCTCAAGAAGTGAAGGGAACATAGAGAATCATAGAGTGAGGGTTCATACCCGTACGTGGTCACAGAAATCGGAAAGTTGAGAGAATTTCAGACGCTTTTTGCCTATTCGAGACTTTCAGATTTGAAGAATGGAGGCTAATTTGTGGTCGCAGAGCAGCCGGCAGGAACTCGGGATAAACTTCCTGAACAATAAACAATTTTTATTTTAAATCTTAAAATTATTCTTAAGAAATTAAAATTTTCTTTCTTTTAAAATATTGAGGGCTGGAATCAACGCAACATATTATTCGGTATTTTTTTTTTGGGGCCAAATATTGTTAGGTGATATCAAGGGTAAGACAAGTGGGATCAAGATGGTAGTAAGATGAGAAAGTGAGAGAGATTTTATTCACCGTGGAAGCTCCTCCTTCTTTTAGTTCTCAACTCAAAACCTTTTACCATTCTATGTGAAATTTCTATTCCTATATCTCCTTCGTTCCCAAGCCTCTAAAATAGACAACCTTGTAGAAATTATCTATACAGAATTACCTTATGATTAATGTCTTGAAAACACTCATCTTCCCTTTGATAAATACCTACCAATTCTATACCCAAAAGCAATCATGGGGAAGAATTTTTAAGAAGTTGATCACTCGACCCAAAAGGCCTGTAAAGGAGAATATGTACACCTCCAAACTTAACAATTGTAGAATCCCTTCATCCACTAAGAAGCAATATGTTAATATGGAGATCCCTCAGTCATTCATCAACCATTAGAAAAACTAAGGATATACTCATCTTCACTTTGGTGCTACTCGTCTCTGCTTAACTTATTATAAAAGAAAAGAATTACTTGTGACTGACAGGATAGCCCTTCTAAACACCATTTATACTTCTTATAAGGATGCCCTTATAGGAATAGTCCTTACTTCACTTAATGCTAGAATAATCATCCTGACAATCTGCCTAAATTTCTGCCTTAAGCTTGTAAACGTTATTGTTACTAAACACATCAAGGTTAAAATTCAGATCACTGGAGCCAACCAAGTTTCGTTAGCTATTATGGCCACTCTACATCATTAGATGGTCTTTAGACTCCAAGACCATGCCATGGATCTTCAACTTCCCAACCAAAATGATAATGCTTTGATGATCGTAGCCATCAAATCTAATGTTCCAACCATCATTCAAATCCCTAGGCAATATTTGAAAGAGATCTACCTCAGCTTATGCCCATGGATTGGATTACAAATTATGAGAAGCTATATGTAGACAGCAAACTAGCATTCACCATAACCCCCTGAAATCATTCACCTTTTAGATGGTTAGATCAAAACTATTTTTAAAAGACCTGATGAATCCTCCTTTTAGACTTCCTAACCTTTTTTTGTCTAAGAAATTCTAACTATCACTCCAATCCCAATCCATGAAATAAAAAAAAGCATACTCTTCTTGTTGAGCACTTTGAGCTAAGTGGAAAACCTATTTTTGTATCCCATATTTATGACCATTTTATATAGGATGTTGCCTCAAAAATGTGCAAACTCGAATGCAATTGTAATGATCCAAATCACTTCTCTGATAAAAAGTGATATTGATATTTCTTCTGATGATTTTGACTATGAAGAACAATCCAGAAGATTGGCTAGAAATGATCTTGATCATTATTATATATGGCTATGACGTCGTCAAGCCAAAAATGATAAATAGAAGAAAGAATAAGAAAGATTAAGTCAAATGACTTGCAAACCCTCCAACTCTTTCAAAACTTATAAGAAAGACCAAAACCCACATTTCAAACCATGGGTAGGTCTTTTTAAAGAAAAAGAGCTGTCTAGAAAAGAAATATTGATTAAGCATATGAAAGTAGCATGATGTTTTAGGGAACCTTAAGAATCAATCCCTGATATCTCTCCATATTTTGTTGAACCTCCTGCCTCTTTATGCAAAGATCATATTCCAGGTGCTTCTCCTTCAAATTTGATCCCATGTATGATGTTCTCTCCAATGGATTCATCTTATGATGGCCTTTTTCCATCCTTAGAAAGATAGACTAATGATAACAAAGTGACTACTCAACCTTTCATTCCTAAGACAAAGGTCACTCTTATAGGACATTATGAACTAGTCCAAGCCTCAGAAGAAATACTCAATTGCCAATCCAAAAATGCCATGGCCTAAAATCATATGCTAAAAAGAATTGATTCTAAGATTGAACAAATTGCTAGAAAGCAAGATCTGACATACAAACATATGGATAACCTCTCTGCTAAAATCCTTAAGCTTAAGCAAAACACATAAGAGAAAATTTAGACTTTAAATTACGAGTAGAAGTGGTTTATATCTCAGAGTTATTTTGGCCCTGAATTTGACAAAAAAGGAAAAAGAGAGCAAGTTTAAGAAAGAGCAATTGAGAGCAATTGAGACAAATTAAAGCTGAGATGGCAACAAAACCACAATGAACTACCCAATTAACCTCTTCTTCTATTTATGAATTGTTCCTATCTTTTCCACATGTTTATCGTACTAGCCATACTCTGTCTTCTCTATATCTTTTTCATCCCTCTGAAGAAGATTATTCAAAA
Organism: Delonix regia; assembly: GCA_037074485.1. Taxonomy (NCBI): domain Eukaryota; kingdom Viridiplantae; phylum Streptophyta; class Magnoliopsida; order Fabales; family Fabaceae; genus Delonix; species Delonix regia. The sequence continues at coordinate 19,820,713 of CM073460.1, forward strand.
CATTTCAAAATGACACATGAGATATTCTTTAAGGCTACTCCTCTAACAAAAAGACCAACACACCTAAACCCTCACAAAGACCACCTTGTTTCCCAAAAGCCAATGTTACCACTCTTTCTTACACAAAACTTGACCCATCAATTCTCACCTCCCTCAAGGGAATTTCTGTTAATGAACAAACAAAACTTAAACACCAAAACCAACTCTAAAAGACAGCTTTAAACAAAAGGAACCTATGTACCCTGAGCCTAAAAGTCCTTATGAAATTGTCATGATGAAAGCTTGCCCACAAAAGATTGCTTCATTAGAATTCTGTAACGATTTGGCCTCATCACATGAAGAAACAAAATCTGAAGCCTCATTTTCTGATAAATCTCAACATTTAGCAAACATCTCAGCCATTTACATGACTAAACATGAGGATCCTCCACAACAATCACATATTGAAGAAGTCGAATTTGATCAAGAAGAAGGAGAATTTCAATTTTCTTCAAATGAAAATCCAACTTAACATCATCATGATCATTATATTCCAAAGTCTTCCAATGACCCTTGGTTTACTTTTGATGATATCTAGCCCTATCAAAGACGTGATAGGTTACATGAGTTTGGTGCATAGATTGATCTCTAAATGTCAAAAACTCGAAGTCATTTATATGTTATTATCAAAGTATTTGTCTCTAAATTCACAAGAACTTTAAAAGAATGGTTCCAAAGCCTTAGAGAATACAAACGGTTACAACTCCTCCTTCAGCAACCCTTTTAGGGTTAATTCACATAGAATTCATTGGAAATTTTTCAATAGATTGACGAAAAAAAAAAAAATCTTTGAGATGAAATGTTGTTCTTTAAATAAACATGATCTTGAGATTCATTTGCAGAGAATGACTGAAAGATATTATCTATTCAGTGGTTATAATGACCTTAATCATAAACACATCTATATAGCCTCGTGCCTCAAGAGCTACAATCAAAACTCAACAGAGCAATCCAAGCCCTTCATAAAGACATGTCTTATATATCTTTGGGTGAAATTCATCAACTTGCCTTATCCACTCTTGGCAAACTTTATGAACAATAGAAGTTGTTTAATTCCGTTCTTTTGGGGAAAACAAAGTTCCAAAGGATTTATTAGAAGCCATATCTTAAAATCAAATGCAAAGATAAGGAGTCATGCCATTGCAAACCTAAAAAGAAGTCTCATTTTATCTAACACTCCTTAAAAGCACTTTAAGTGTATAAGAGCAATATGTTATTTCCGACAAAATAAAAGGAAGCCATGGAAAAGAAATATATATGTCTGTTACATATGTGGATAGAAAAGATATTTTGCAAAAAATTGTCTAAAAAAGATGGCACAATCCATTCGTCTTATGGAATAGATAAGCGTGCAAGTTCCCCCAGAAAATGAAGATCTTGAGAATGTTCTCTCTGAACAAAGTCAATCAGACTTAGATACAATTTTGGCATTACTATTACCATAATCTAATTTGGAGTTAGATTCTCCTTCTCACTGAAATACATCTTTTAAATTCAAGAAGTTAAATCTTTAAAAAGACACCCATACCTTTATTTGGATATACTTTCTAATAAGTTCTCCAAACCCTTCCCTATCATCACTCTTCTTGATATGAGATCACAAAGGACTATTATGAACCTCTCCACTCTCCCATCAGAATTTTCGAAAAAGAGTGAAGAATATTTCAAAGCTGACAACAATAGTCATTTCCAAATTCCTCTAGTTACAAAACACAAAATATAGATTAAGTTTTTCCCAAATCTTGTCATTTGGACACATGCCCTTGGTAGCAGTCTTCCTGATGAAGATATTCTTATTGGCATGGATGTTTCTCACAAGCAAATGATTTCTTGATTCGACCAACAGGTATCTAGTGTAAGATCTCATTCAAAGGATTCACTAATATTTTGAAGCTCTATGAACTCCATTTGGCACCTCTTCTTTATGAGGAATATAAGAATGAGTGATTGGAATTCTGTCTAGAATCACATTCAAAGTTCAAACATGCTTATCACTTATGGAAAAATGAAAAGTTATTTGTTAGTCATTTAAGAAAAATGAAGACATCAATCCCACTAAGGCAACCCATTATGTAATGAATTTTGCTAAAAGAAGGTTTGATAGAACCCATTAAGTCTGATTGGACATGTCAAGTATTCTATGTTGAAAAGATATCAGAGTTAAAAAGAGGAAAGATAAGGTTAGTTATTTATTACAAGCCTTTCAATATGTTTATTGAAGACGATAAATTTCCTTTGTTAAACCTTGCAACTCAGCGACAACAGTTGAAAAGCACAAAGATATTTTAAAAGTTTGATATAAAAGTTAGATTTTGGCAATTGGGAATCCATCCCCAAGACAGACACAAAATAACATTTCACATACCAAATGCCTAGTATCAATGGACTGTCATGCCATTTAGACTAAAAGTTGCTCCATCCTTATTTCAAAGAGCCATGGCCATAACTTTTTAACCCATTTTTGACAATGCCTTAGTCTAGAATGATGATATTCTTTTATTCTCAAAAACAGTAGAAGACCATAGGCCCTTTTAGCCCATTTTGTCAATCTTATTAAATCTTATAGACTCATGCTCTTAGCCCGCAAAAATTAATTAGGTTAAACAAGAATTGAGTTTTTAGGCATGATTTTTGAAAATGGGTGGAACAAACCTGACCTGCATTATTTTGAACAATTATTGCAATTTCCAGATAAAAATCTGTCACTTAAACATATTCAACAATTATTGGGCATAGTCAACTTTGTCAGAGACTTTATGCCACAATGTTCAAATCACACCACACAACTTTCAAAGCTGTTAAAAAAGAAGCTACCTCATGAGTGGACTGAAGCACAAATAGTAGTAGCCAAATACCTTAACAGGATTGCAAAAAATCCTCATCCACTTAGACTTCTTGACATTGACACTACCCTTATCCTTCAAACAGATGCAAGTGATAAATATTAAGGTGTTGTATTGATTGAACAAGATAGGAGAAAAAGAAATTATTGTGGTAATGCAAATGGAGCCTTTAAGCCCTCAAAGATACATTATCATACAATGTACAAAGAACTCTTAATAGCTAAGTATGGAATTCAAATATTTTGATTTCATCTTAACTCTAGAGAATTTGTCATTGAAATGGACAACTTAACCTTTCCCAAGATTCATGAATTAAAAAAAAAAAAAAAAGAGCTACCAAACAAATAACTTATGAGATGGCAATCCTAGTTTTCCTGCTATAAATTCACAATTCACCATATGAAAGGAGTTACCAATCACCTTGTAGATTTTCTCTCTAGACCTTAACCAAATACCACTTCCCTTATTAATCCAGTAAACTCTCTAGATCGACTACCATTAAAAAATCCTTCCCACTAAATGACCAAATTCCCAATTCTTCCTCTCAAGTCATAAAGTTAGCCAAGAGATCCCTTTTTCAGTAACTTCACCATCACCTTACTAACTTCTGGTTATCTAATAACTTTTACCTTTTCCACTTTGACGTATCTTTTCTTATCCTTACCAAAATTTCTCCCAAACACTTTGATGAAAATGTCATGTGGTTCCACTAGTCCATGTATGTCCTCTACAACATTGCCATTGAATTTTCACCCATGGATATGTTTCATCATCTCAATAATGAATCCCATCATCAGTCCCTCCTATTTCCTTGAATGGTACTCATCTTTAATATGGTGGCATAAATATATCAATAATGCCACAAGACAACTTAGCTTGTGGAATCATCCTGAACTCTGAAAGATAGTCTCATCAATCTACATCATTCATAAACCCTATTGATGTCATAACAATGAACTTCTCGTATCAAGATACCATGCATATGAATGGAATATTTTCTTTTTAACTTTATTAAGGATTACCAAAAAAATATTTGTTTCATTAAAGAAGTTTTTTCATGAACTTAATAATTATCATGGTCCTTTTCAAGTAAATTGTATAGTCATAGGTCCCTTTCTAGGAGTACCTAGGCACAATCCTAATGAAGTCTTTCTAATTCCTCGTCTAGATGTCGATCTGAGTAACATACCAAGGTACAGTGCTCTTCATCCTGAATAAGATCCTTTACCTTCATACTCTCCCTGATGATGAGGATGTAGAGATGTTTCAAGATTCTCATGACCCTTATATGAGTGATAGCCCTCCAATAACTGGCCCCAATGATTTAAGAGTTGAAGATTTTTAGACCTAGCTTAGAAAGCCCCATTCGGACTAATCCACAACATGCCCATCTCTATGCAATTTCAATGTCTCCAAGTTATTACCATAGTAATCTTTTCTTTCCTTCTTATAACTCTTGTCTGTTTTCAATATAGAATGCTTAACATGCCTAATCAAACTTAGTGGGTTCTATCAAACCTTCTTTTAGTAAGGCTCCACATTCTTCTCTAGCAAGGCAAAGATCATTAAGATTCATTCCATGATGGGTTGCTTTAGTGGGATTGATGTCTTTATTTTTCTTAAGTGGAAAACTAACAAAGAACTTTTCATTCTTCCATAAGGGATGAGCATGTTTGAACTGTGAATGTGATTCTGGATAGGATTCCAATAATTCATTCTTATATTCCTCAAAAGGAAGAGGTGTCGAGTAGAGTTCATAAAGCTTTGGTATATTAATGAATCCTTTAAATGAGATCTTATGCTGGATTCCTATTGGTTGAATCAACAAATCTTTTACTTGTGAGAAAACATCCATGCTAATAAGAATATATTTTTCAGGAAGATTGCTACCAAGGACATATATCCAAATGACAAGATTTAAGAGAAACTTAATCCCTATTTTGCGCTTTGTAACCAGAAGAATTTGGAAATGACCATCATTGGTAGCTCTGAAATATGCTTAACTCCTTTTCCAAAATTTCAGTGGGAGAATGGATGGGTTCGTAAGAGTCCTTTTGTGATCTCGTAACAAGAAGAGAGATGAAAGGAATGGGTTTGGAGAACTTATCAGAAAGTATATCCAAATGAACGTATGTGTGTCTCTTTGAAGATTTAACTTCTTGAATTAAAAAGATGTATTCTAGTGAAGAGGAAGAATCTGACTCCAAATTAGATGTTGTTAATGGAAATGCCAAAATTTTATCTGAGTCTGGCTGACTTTGTTTAGTGAGAACATCCTTAAGATCTTCATTTTCTAGGGGAATTTGCATGCTTATCTGTTCCATAAGACGAATGGATTGTGCTGTCTTTTTTGGATAATTTTTTGTAAACAGTCCTTTCTTTCCATATAAGTAATTGGCATCTATTTTTCTTTTCCATGACTTCATTGTACTTTGACAAATTAACCCTAAGAGGGTTGTTGGGTCAGGTTTTGTGTAAAAAGGAGCGCAGTATAGGCTTATGGGAAATGAGGCAATATTTGTAAGGGTTTAGGTGTTAGTCTTTTTGTTGGAGGAGTGGCCTTAGAGAATATTTCATGTGTCATTCTGAAATGTTTTAAATAATCTTTTTTAAAGGGATGAGAAAGATATAGAGAAGATAGAGTATAACTAGTATGGTAAATAGATGTTAAAGATGAGATTGATTCATAAATAGAAGAAAAGGTTAACTGGGCTTTTGGTTGTGGTTTTGTTGTCATGTCAACTTCAATTTATCTTAATTGCTCTTTTTGAAGCTTGCTTTCTCTTTCCTTTTTGTCAAATTTAGGGCTTAAATAACTATAAGATATGAACTACTTTTGTTTGTAATTTGAAGTTTGAATTTTCTCTTATGTGTCTTGCTTCAGCTGAAGGATTTCAGGTGAAAGGTGATCCACATGTTTGTATATCTAATCTTGCTTTCTAGCAATTTGCTCAATCTTGGAACTAATTCTTTTTAGCATATGATTATGGGTTATGGCATTTTTGGATTTCCAATTGAGCATTGCTCCCAAGGCATGGATTGGTGGAATAAAACATCATGTTGCTTTCATATGTTTAATCAATATTTCTTTTTTGGAGGGCTCTTTTTCTTTAGAAGGACCTACCTATGGTTTAAAATGTAAGTCTTGGTCTTTCTCATAAGTTTTGAAAGACCTGAAGGGTCTGCAATTTTTTTATCTTAATATTCCTTCTTCTTTCTTTTATTTATCCTTTTTGGCTTAACAGTGTAGCCATTAATAATAAAGATCAATTTCATTCATGGCCAATCTTTTGGATTGTTCTTCATAGTCAAAATTGTCAAAAGAAAGATCAATATCACTTTCATCAAAGAAGTGATTTAAACCATGATAGTTACATTTGGGTTTGCACATTTCTAAGGCAACTTCCCATATAAATGGTCATAAGTATGGGACATAAAAATAGGTTTTCCACTTAGCTTAAAGTGGTCAATAGGAATGTAAGTTTTTTGATTTCATGGACTGGGATTAGAGTGATGGTTAGAATTTCTTGGACAAAAAGAGGTCAGGAAGTCTGAGAGGAGGATTCGTCAAGTCTTTTGATAACAGTTTTGATCTAATCATATTGAAGGCAAACGATTTCAGGAGGGGTTGTAGTGAATATTGGTTTACTATTTATAGGCAGCTTTTCATGACGATTTCTATACGTGGTGTTGTTAAACCAAAAATATAGATCTTAAGATCTCTTAGTTTCAGTAGTCCTGCAATTTTAGGTTTCCAATCGATATATAGATCATAGAAGAGTAACCTCTTATATCTCTAGGCAAACTTAGTCATGTTTAATTGATACAACATTAAGGTAAACATCATGATTCAACAAAGCCTTTTCTAGGCAATAATATTTTAAGGCCACTGTTATGATGCTATACACTAAACTAGTTGGAATCACTTAGGAGACTTAAGGAGTTGGATTCATATAACAACCATAGATCATTCTTGGACTTTATAGACTAATATGATATGCAGGATCCTCATAAGAGGCAACCGTATAGCATACTTGGATCTCAGGTAAGAAGTCATATAAAGATGTAAAAGAGATGTTTCAGGGAGGAAGAAAACTTAGAAACTAATATTATTAAAGGAAAATGTTACAAGAGTTATTCTGCTTGACAACTGAAGAGAGGGCTTCTTAAATAGAGAGGAGCAGGAGACAACCAAGACAAACATGTGACATAGAATTCAATTATAATGCAAACTTTAACATACAAAGTAGACAGTGAAAAGATAGCACTACTTTTAGGACATACACTCTTTAAATAAAGTAAAGCACAAGGGATAGCTAGACATGAACACATATTGAAAGCAAAAGATAAGTTTGACAGCACCAATAATGTAGAATACTGAGTCAACCTCTTTTGATAATAGGCTTATAACTTGGAGACATATTGACATTGCTTAGAGATGGGTTTGTTATATATGAGTCTAAATGAGTCTCTCTAGGCTTGGTCCAGAAATCATCAATTCTTGGATCATTAGGGTTTGTTATTGGTAGGCTATCATTAGCATAAAAAGTCTTGAGAATCTTGAAACATATCTACATCATCATTATTAGGAGAGTAAGAGGGTAAAAACTCTTGTTTAGGATGGAAAGCATTATTCCTCTGTATGTTTCTCGGACTGACATCAGGATGAGGAATCAAAAAGACTTCATTAGGATTTTGCTTAGGTACTCTTGGAATGAAATTTCCTAGAAAAGGAATTATGACTGTTCAATTTAATTGAAAAGGACCATGATAATTATTAAGTTCACATAAAATTTTCTTTAATGAAATAAAGATATTTTGGTGATCCTTAATAAAATTAGGAAAAGTGTTCCATTCATATGCATAGTCTTGTTATATGAGAAGTCCATTGTTATGGTGCCAGTAGGGTTTATAAATTAAGTAGATTGATAAGGCTATCTTGCATAGTTTAGGATGATTTCATAAACCAAGTTGTCTAATGGCATTGTTGATCAATTTGCGCCACCACATTAAAAGTGAGTACCATTCATGGAAAGTCCCAAAAAGGGACTGGTGATGGGATTCGTTGTTAAGATGATGAAACATATCTATGGGTGAGAATTTAATGACAGTGGTGAAGAGGATGGACATGGACTAGAGGAACCACGTGACATTTTCATCAAAGTATTTTAGAGAAATTCTAGTAAGGATGATAAAAGATATGTCAAGGTGGAAAGAGTAAGAGTTATAAGATAATTAGAAGTTGGTAAGGTGACGGTAAAGATACAGAAAATGGGATCTTTTAGCTAAGTCCATGACTTAAGAGGGAGAATTAGGAATTTGGTCATTTAGTGGGAAGGATTTTTCTATGGTTGTTAGTTTGGTTAGAGGAAGGTTATAAGATGAGGCCATCAGGATGAGTGGGATAGAGGCTACTAGAGTGATAAGGGAAATAGTGTTTGGTTTAGGACTAGAGAGAAAATCTGCAAGGTGATTGATGAATCCTTTCACATGGCGAATTGTGAATTTATAGCGGGAAAACCAGGATTGTCATCTCATGAGTTATTTGTCTAGTAGTTGTTTGTTTTTTTATTCAAGAATCTTAGGAAAGGCTGAGCTGTCCATTGCAATGGAAAATTTTCTAAAGTTGAGATATAATCCAAATATTTGAATTCCATACTTAACTATTAAGAGTTCTTTGTACATTGTATAATAATGTATCTCTGAGGGCTTAAAGGGTTCACTTGTGGGGCCGTAATACTTCTTTTTCTGATGTCTTGTTCAGTTTATACAGTACCCCAATATTTGTCACTTGCATCAGTTTGAAGGATAAAGGTGGTGTCAATGTCAAGAAATTTGAGTGGTGGAGGATTTTTTACAATCCTTTTGAGATATTTAACTGTTGTTTGTACTTTAGTCCACTCATAAGGTTGCTTATTTTTTAGCAACTTTGACAGCTATGTGGTGTGATTTGAACATTATGGGATAAAGTCTTTGACAAACTGTTAAATCTTTATAAGAGATAGATTTTATTTAGAAATTGCAATAATTGTTCAACAAGATGTGGGTCAAGTTTGTACCGTCCATCTTAAAAAGTCATGCCTAAAAACTCAATTCTTGTTTAACCCATTTGGCTTTTGTAGCCAAGGGCATGAGTCTATGAGATTTAACATGATTGACAAAAGGGGCTAAGTGGGCCTTGTGGTCTTCTTCTATTTTTTGGAATAAAAGAATATAATCAATTTAAACCAAGGCATTGCCTAAAATGGGCTTAAAAATAGTGGTTATGGTTATTTGAAATAAGAATGGAGCAACTTTTAGTCCAAATAGCATGACAGTCTATTGATATTGGGCATTCAGTGTGCAAAATGTTGTTTTGTATTTGTCTTGGGAATAGATTCCAAATTGCCAAATCTAGCTTCTAAATCAAACTTTGAAAATATTTTAGCACCTTTCAACTACTGTTGCTGAGTTGCAAGGTTTGGCAAAGGAAATTTATCTTCTTTAATAAACATATTGAGAGGCTTGTAATCAATAACTAACATCTTCTTTCCTCTTTTTAAAATTTGAACTATTAAATAAAAATAAAATAATTTCAATTACTTCAAAAATAAAAATATTTGAGCAATTTTGATATAACGTCTCAAAATTCTAACCTAACTCTTTTAGGTTAAAATAAATTTAGTTTTTGAATATTTAAAATAAATATAAAATTTAAACTTTTATATTAAAAAAGACTTATATGTAATTCTTTAGATTTTTGTTATATTGTCCTTAATATCACAAATATATAATTTTCTAATAATATAATGACATCTATATAGTTATTGTATATAACTATATGATTTTTGAATTAAATTTAACACGTTTACGTTACTATTGATATACTTTACATATGAGTGACAAAAAAACTACATACTTGTATCAATTAAAAATCATATAGCAAAAATATAACTAACTACATCTACGTCTAATCTTTTATAATACATGTTTGACATGTTGTCGTAATCAACCTTTCAGCATAAAGACTAAAAAAGAGAGGTGAATTAATTCCTAAAATAAATCTTGAAAATCAATTTAATGGAGTCGCCACCAAAATTTTCAATGGAAAATTTTGGAAAACCAATTTAACAAAAATAAAAGGCAAAGTGGTCTTCGAAAACAGAGATGAGTTTAAGAGTCTATTTGAGTGTGAGGAAGGTGGTAGACACCTTACAATATCCATGAGGACAATTACCTTAAACTAGTTAAATGATATAGAATATGACCTTAAATTTATCTCAATTACCCTTTTATTAACATACATGCTCGTTAAACAGAAAAGATAAAAACAATAATAATAAAAGCAAACAAATAGATATTTATAAAGGGCAGAGTTAACCTAAAATGAAAGTCTAGGGCTTACGTACCCTGTAATAGGGATAAAAGTCCACGTAGTTTATTTAAAAATGCGTGTTTGTTGGTTGGTGACTTTTAATTTTTGTGAAAGAATAGGAAAGTTGAAATTAAACAAATCTTTGTAAACAAAATGAGATTGAAATTTGGTTGGTGTGTTTTAATTTACAAAATCAATTTAATATTACTTTCTTGCTCTTTTAATTTTTTTACTTTTTAATTTTCTTTACTTTGGATTTATTTTAACAATGCAAAAAAAGTATTTTTATGATGATTTTTTTTATATTACAAGTAATGGGCATAATAATCCATTTTTAGCATAATTCCATCTTTGTATTTTAGGAAAGTTGATATTAACTCTCAAACCTGAGGAGACTAACAGTCATACACAATCTTTACTAGTTAATTCTCGAATACCTGAGGAAATTAATGATCTCACATACCAATATGAAATGTAGAAGAAACCATTTGTGATTTTTTATCTTTGTATTCAGGAAAAGGGCAAGATAGACGAAATTAAATTGGTGTTCGTGAACAAAAAAATTTGGGATTTTACCAGTATGTTTTAATTCATGAAAACAAGGTAATCTTAGTCCCTTGCTCTCTCTATTTTTTCTCTTTTTTAATTTTGGTTTTTTTTTTGGAATTTTATGGAAGGTGTAATTTATTTCCTCTTTGAAGTTTAAAAGAAAAGATAAATATTTTTTTGTTTTCATTTTGTTTGTTGTCTAAAAGAAATTAATTTGTTTTAAAAAAAAAGATAAGAAAATAAACCTTAACATAGCATTTCTTTGTATTTGGATTTTTAAAACAAGTTATATTTTTTTTGACTTTTTTTTAATTATCCTATCTAATTTGTTTGGATTTTCATAAAATTTGGGGATTACTAAAAAAAGGACACAATTAACATTTTAAAATTAAACATGAAATATGAAGATGGATTTTTTTATTAAAATAAAAATAATTATTATTATTATCATTATTACTTTTTTTATAAAAACGTCACTCGAACTTGGGCCATTGGAACCCATTTCTTTTAAAAAGAGAGAGAATCGATATTAGGTAAAACTTAAGGAGACACAAAGTCTCACACAACCCATCCACTGACTATCTAAAGGCTAGAGAAGACACCGGTTATCACACGGTGAACAATGTGCAAGCCTTTTGACATCATATGCCTTTTCTTATTATTATCCATAATTTCCAACACATTTTCTCTTGCTATTCTTAGGATTTTGGTATGCTCACAATAAAGTGAAACAAAAGGAAAAAGGTATGCGTGTATATATATATATCTATACATGGATATCAGGAAGTTTAAATAACTAAGAAATATGCACAAGTCAAATCTTTTTCCTTAATTAAAATATCTTCCTGATCACATTCAGTTCCTTTTCATGTGGCTTCATGCAAAAACCTCACTCTCAAACAAATGTACAACTCAAGGCAAAATATCACTAAACTAAAGAATGAATTAACCAAACACCATGCACCAAAAAAACACGTCCAAAGTTGGATTGCCCAGCATAAGCTTGCTATAAGGCTGCCTAAATACTGGGGCGACACTAATAGGGGAACATCAAGAATTGACCAAGCATTCATATTGGCAACAAACAAGTAAAAAAAAAAAAGGTTCTTAGGGAACTATTCGTAGCATTCAAACAAACCTGAGTTGAAGTATTAGTAGATCTAACTGGTCAAGTTACAAATCAGAAGTAAAGGGTTATATAGACCAAAATGTTCTAGCTGGCAAACGATGTGCAAAACCAATTAACAACACAAAAAGGAACCCTAAAGTTTACCTCCCAAGGAGCTTTCAAATGTCTTTGTTTGTCCCTGTCTGAGGTTTTTCATTTAGCTGCCCAGCGATTTAGCCTCCCTTATTTGCCAAACTTTGACCGGTACTTCCTCTACCCTTGGTGTTGCAAAACAGAGCTGGTTCTCTTCTTTAACGCTACTCAGTCTCCACTTTTCCTCCTCTCTGTTCTTTCTTTCTAGCTTTCTTCTTCTTAGGTTCTCGCTCCCTCTTACTCTTTCACATTCTCTAACTTAGTTCTTCCTTTCGACTTGCTCTCTCTCTCTTTCTCTCTCCCTTGCTCAACCTACCTCACCATCATCATCACACTCAACGTCCCTATTTCGTGGCTGGAGAATATGGGTGTCTTGGCTTTCTTTTATTCCTCAACCTCTCGGCTTTATTCCTTCTTTATGCTCAGCCTACCTCACTGTCATCATCACACTCAACGTCCCTATTTCATGGTCAGAGAATAGGGGTATCTCTGCTCTTTTTTCTTCCTTCGCCTCTCAGTTTCCCTCTTTCTCTACTCTCCCTTTTTTTGTCCCTCGCTATGCTTTCAGTTTTTTTCTCCTCAGCTCTCTCTTTTCTGGTTTGTTGTCTCTTCATCAGACACTCGGTTTCTCCTCCCTTTTTGCTCTTAACTTGCTCTCCTCCCTTCCTTCCTCTTAACTTTTAAGTTCTCTTCTCCTCTCATGGATCATCTTCACTCTTTTAAGCTCTGTTCTTAGGCCGTGAAAACAGAGGTGCTTTTTAGATAAAGATCTTTCCCCAATGTCGTATAACTACACCCTTTTCAAGCCTATTTTCCCTCTGTTTTTCTGATGTGAAAACAAAGGTATTACACTCTTGAAAAGTTCAACTTCTTTCATATCACTTTTTGCTTTCTGGTCTTACTCTTGGGCTCCTTACTCCATTGTTGTCTTGTTTGAGCTGAAGCATTCATATGGCAGAGATAGCAGCATAATTAGTTAAAATCCCCTTTTTTACCTGTGTTTGAAGCTTGCTTTGTATGCTAGCTTCTTTTTTCTTATGCTTTTTTGTGTATATGGCTCACGTGGGTGGACAGACATGTTTATTATCTCTTCTCATTCTTTCTTTTGCTTCTTTCTTTGTTTGACTTCAATTTTGGCTTCTTATGTTCTTGTGTTTTTTTAGGTTTCATAGTTTCAAAAATATTTTAACTTTTTAATCTCCAAAATTATTATTTCTTATTCTTTTAATTTTAAATGAGGTGTTCACAAGATTGAAGCAAAAAGGGGTGTCAACATTTCTTAGTTCTCATTCACAGTCTTTGCATTCCTATTCTATCTTGGGACTTCCATTTTATGCAACCAACGAGCTAGAGGAAAGGGAGCCACCAGCATTATAACCTTCCATTTTAGGCACTTTTGCCTTGTTTGAATTTCTTTAGTTTGTTTGCTTTTTCATTTGTTTCTTCTGAAGCTATCATTTTCAACTTTTTTTCGTCTCTTCTTTCTTTTTCTTTGATTTTTTAATCCATTACTTTATATATTCTTCATTTTGTTTTTTTCCCTTTTTTACTTTAATTAATTTGGACTAACTTTAATTAAAATTTTTAGTATTTTGCTATCATTTTTTCTTTTTCATATATGAATATTTTTTATCATCATTTTTATTTTGTTTTTTTCATTTTAGAATGGGGTGTTCACACATGTGATCATAATTCTTCATAACATAGGACTAAATTAAATAAAATTTAAAAAATGTTTGAATTACACTTATTTCCTTCCTTAATTTAAAATTCTTTTGCCTCCTTTTCGATATGTTTTCTCTTAATGAAGATAATTTTTTTAATAAAATATGTGTCTTTCTAAAAGTACAATAAATTAATTACTTTAATTGTCAGATTAAAAAAATAAATTATTGTCTTATGTTATATGAATGAAACTATCTTTGCTAATTTATTATGAATGAAACTACTAATGTATATCTGGTAAAAAATTTAATTCTTCAACAGATTATAAATTAGAGAAGTTTTAAAATACATATTAAAATGTTAGAAGAGTTGAATGTAACTTTCAAAACAAAAGAATAAACAAACCCTGGGCCGGTTTGGTTTGGTTTATGAATTGTTGGGAATTGAGAGAATAAATTTTGATGAAATAAAATCTTAAACTCATATATTATATTCAGTATAATACTATAATATTAGAAAAAAGAGTAAGGATGACAATGAAAACTAATTAAATGATAGAATAACCTTATTTAAAAATTAAAATATTAATTATAGTTTTATTAAAAATAGGAAAAATTAATCATTTGGTCCTCATAATGTATATCAATTTTTAAATGGGTCCTTATAGTTTAATTTTTTCAAATCAATCCCTATACTTCCCAAACTTTAAATTTTGGACCCCCACAGTTTGTTTTTATCCTCACGCTGTTAAACATCATTCTATGTGGCAAAAGCACTGCAAAAATATAGCTGAGGTGGACATACAAAGTCACTTAGGTTGGACAAAATGCTTCTCAAATAGTTCTAGTAGTGTTTTTTTTTTTTCTGGACTGAGTTCCATTAGCCATTCGAGCAAGGTTGTTTGCTCTGTTTGCCAACTTGAATCAGGAAATGGATGAGCATGATCAAATTTCAGACTCAACAAAATCAGTGTTGCTTGTTGAAATATCATGCATATCCTCCTCACACCAAAGCATCCTCACTAACGCCCTAACTCCACTTACCTACAAACCCAACCCCATAATTGCTTCTTCCCTCAAGAGTCAAGATAAATATATGATGAACAACACTAACAAAAATCTCAATTCCTTTATGTATGTCTGTCTATATCAACGCAAAAGATCAAGTGACTATTCTAAAAGTAAGGGCAGAGGCTTAAGATAATGTGAAATTATAGGTAGCCTCATCATCGTCCGCGTCAACGGTTGTCGGTGGTGGAGATCAAGTGCAAGGGAAGGCAGTAAACCGGTGTTGGAGTTAGAACAAGAAGGCGGTTTTGACGGGAGTGAGGTGCAAGTATGGTGGGACTGTTTGTGGGACACATTGTTATAATAGTTTCTGAAATGGATGAGGCTCTGGCTTTTGGGGTCAGATTTCTTGTGCCATGCACATGGAGAAATGGCCATGGGTGTGCAGGAGCAAGAGGTTATGGGGTCTTCAATGGTTGTAGCTACTTGTAGTCATGACGATGGGCGTGCATCGTGCCGGAGAAACAACATGCCCTTAATTTGAAGCTCTGTTGAAAAGATGATTCTTGCATACTCTCTTGTTGATAGTGGTTTTCCTTTCTATTGTTCTCTTAAATTCAGATAGCGACGAGGCAAAGAGGCAACCAAATGGGCATGTTTGTAAGTTGCGAGGAAGAGGAAAAAGGAGAAAGGGATAAGGATAGAGGAGAGGGTGAGTGTGCGCTATTGATTTGGTGTGAACATGTGATTGTTAGGCAAGTTAATTGGATGGTTAAGCTGATGTGAGTTGGCATTGTTGGCGGCAAACAGAGCAAAGAACCTTGCTTAAATGGCTACTGCAACTTTGTGAGAAAAACTTTTGGTCCAACTGAACTGACTTTTTTATACCACAACAGCTCTACTTTTACAGTGCTTCTGCCACATAGGATGATGTTTAACGATGTTATATAAGAAACAAATGATAGGGACCAAATTTTTAAGTTGGAAATTATTGACTGTGGCCTATTCTTAATCAACATTCTGCTTCCTCTTCACTAGCGCCACCTTAAGTGGCTAAACCTTCATACTAAAAATGTAGTTTTTCTTCAGTGAACAGAGTAGAAACCAAAACGAAGACCGGTAAAAAAGAAGAAGACGGAGTACAAGGTGAAATAAAAAGATGACGATGATTTAGAGGAGGGACAAATTGTCACATATTGGGCCAGTTAATTCTCATTCCTTTGAAAGATAGAAATTTCACTAGCTAGATGAGGAGAGAAAATTACCAGAATGAGGGAATGGGAATGGCAACAACAATATATCAACCCTAAACTCAAAACTCTAAAACTCATTCACATTCCCTTTCGTCCCCTAGATTTCAATAAGCTAACATAGCCTTAAAGTTATTGTAATCTTCTCTAATAATAGTAATAATAATTTAGATACTGTTTTCCCTCATTAAACATAATTTATAGGTATAATTTTTATAATATTTTATTACTAGCTCAATATGTAAAAAGACTATTTCAGATAATTTAATTTTTTACTACTATTTTCTTTTAGTAACTTTTCTTTCTTGCAAAAATTTTTTATATAATTCTGGTGGGGAAATCAAGAAATAGAGCTCATGGCCTCGTGTCAATCTGGGCATCCATTGTGGAGAACAATGATAAAATGCATGACCATTGGTGAAACCAGTCATCCATCCCATTTGGGGATATTATATCCTCTTTCTATACCTTGGTACTGAAACAACAAGACTTCTAAGGTAATGATGCATCTAAATTTATGCCAACACCACCATATACAAACTTCAAAGGTGTTGGTCTTTCTATTATGCCACAATCTCCCACTGGAGCTCTTGAGTAATCATTTTTATACACTCACACCACAAGGTGTGGAGGGAGAAATTTTATGGTAGGGAGCCTGGAATATAAATAATAATATATTATAGGGAAAATTAACCTATTATTCCTTATAGTTTACAACAATTTTCAAATTGGTCTCTATAGTTACATTTTTTTTCAAATCACTCCCTACAGTTTCACAATGTTTGATAGTTAGTCCTTGTCATTGCTTACTGTGAAGATGCCATGAAACAAATGCTGAGATGGCTAACACACTGCTTAGTTGTCATCTTACTCACCTCTTATTATCTACATAAGCTGCAGGAAAGGTTTAAGCACATGAGAAATTTATAAAAGGCCCTGATAAACCTAATGTTTCACTGTGCTACACAAGGAGAGATTGACGCGATAGAGAAGAAGTCGCTAGGTTTGAGTTATGGTCCCTTGATTCTGTACACCACGTGAGCCCCTTCCTTGTTTTTGCTACATATGTATATGCTTTCCTCTTTTGTATACCGTGCACTATTTTGAGTGGGTTCCTTGATTTTGATGCTGCTTTGTTTTTATCTGTATGCTGAACCAGGTACTTGGACATGTCTGATTTGTATGTCTTTGCCCCCAAGAAATAATATTTTAGTTTGTTTATGGACTAGCTTTATGTGTTACTGTTACTCGGTTAATTATGCTAAAGAATACCTCTTTATTAATCATTGTTTCAGTTCGAAGGCCTCACTTTAATTGTTTCTTTGTGGGTTTATCTTTGATGCTTTGCTATTCTTAACATTAATTAAATGCAAGTATAAATTGGTATCCTTTTTTTTTCTTTTTTAATTTCTTGTATGCTTTTGCATTCTATTGTTGGCTAAATAAAGTGTATACTATGGAGGTTTCTCCTTTCTGACATATATGGACTCTAATGGATTCTAAAACCCTCTATTTTTGTAATCAATAAAAGCACCACTCATGAAAAGTAATTTTTTAAGGTTAATTAGAATAATAGGATTTGATTACTTCATACCTTTTTGTATTTGTCAAACTCACTTTTTTTGTGTTAAATTCTCATATATGTTTCCAACAGTTAATGATTTTAACATATAAGTATATTAGTTATTGGCAGAGTGAAATTTTGAATATATGTAAATGGGAACCACATGTTATATGTAGGTTAAAGATTACATTAACATTTACTTTTATGTGTTTTAAAAGAAAATTTTTAAGGTTCACTACAATAATTACATAGCATGGATAACAATATTCATGAAGGTAAGTCATATCGCGGAGAGACAGATACAAATGAGAGTACTATGGGTATCTAATTTGATGATAGTGAGGATAAAATGGATGATGACTACTTTGACCAATATGTTAACAAAGATGTGGTTGAATAAGTTAGTGGAGATGGTCATGCAAATGATATGATGTTTAATAGCCATGTTGCATCTACAGATATAATTCCTTCATTCATAACGATTAATGAGGATGTGGGGTTAATTCCATCTTACTATGATACTAATGAATTACATTCTAACGATGGTTAAGAGATTGATGAAAGTAATATAAATAGCAAGTATGTCCAACATGACCCCACTGAGATAGGCAAGGGCTTTCACTTCAAGCTAGGAATGAAATTCACATCAATATCTTAGTTCAAAAAAATTGTGAGAGAGTGGTCCTTTCTCCATCAGTATGATGTGCGGTTCCAAAAGAATGACAACATAAGGTGTAGAGTGGTTTGCAAGGGTGAGTGTCAATGGTTGATGTACGTCAATAAGGTTGAGGGGTCAATGACATATCGATTGAAAACATTCAACCTAAAACATACATGTGGAGTCACATTTCATGCAAGAATGGAAACTTCAAATTGCATTGCAAACAAGCTTGCCTTAGCCATTAAATTGAACAAGAACATAAAGCTAGCTAATGTCGTCTCTTCGGTTAGGGAGAATTACAAGGCAGATGTGTCGGTTAGTCGTATTGGTCTAGATGAAAGGTGAAGACCCTTTGAGAAGGAAGTTATAAAGAGCAATACAAGAAGCTATAGGTCTAGTGCAATGAAGTAAGGACTTCAAACCTTGGAACAACCTTCCAAATGCAAATGAAGAGGTTGTTTTTAGATCACCCCTCATGTGTAAGAGATTATACCTATGCTTAGATGGTGTGAAGATGGGCTTTTTGGCAACATGCAAACCAATCATTGGCTTAGATGGATGCTTTCTTAAAGGGCCATTTGGTGGTATTTTGCTTGTTGTTGTAGCAAAGGAACCCTATTATCAATACTTTCCATTGGCTATAGTTGTTATAGAGGGGGAGAACAAGGACTTATGGACATAGTTTCTAACTAAACTCCTTTGTGACATTAGGAGCATGACAAATAAGAGATAGGTGTTTATCTCAGACTAACAAAAGGTGAGTATGTTGATTTATTTAATCTTCAAACCCCTATTATTGTTTGTGTGCACTTTTTTTTTTTAATAACATGATGCATTCTATGGTGTGCAAGAGTTAATGCCAACATTTGATGAGGTGCTTCGGGAGTTTGAATACCGTTTATATGTCAGGCATTTGTATGCCAATATTAAGAGCAGATATGGCGGTGGAATAGTCATTAAAGACTTTGTTCTTGGAGCTGCAAAAGCAACCTATATTCAAGCTTGGCAACAGAAAATGGCTGAGCTCAAACAAGTCTAAATAAAAGTGCATGATCACTTGATGAGCTTCCTTCCTTCATGTTGGAAAAAATCTCATCTTGGAGAGTAGCCAAGATATGACACGATCATCAACAATATATCAAAATCATTTAATGGCCAATTACTAGAAGCATGGGAACTTCCTATCATTAGTATGTTCGAGTGGATCAGAACTTACATGATGACAAGGTTTGTGGACAATAGGGTCAAAACAAAGATTTATAGGAGAAAAGGGGATATGTGTCCAAAGCCAAGGAGAAGGTTAGACAAGGAAGTTAAAGAATTGAGGAAGTGGATCGCAAAATGGGCTAGAGCAATGAGATTTGAAGTGTCATACTACCCCCATAAGTTTGTAGTCGATCTCGATGCAAGAAGTTGTTCATGTAAGTGGTGGGGCTTGACAAGATTACCATGCAAGTACATGCCTTAGTTGCAAACCAACTAATATAATCTTCATTTGACATTGTAATATGTTTCTCTTCTAGGCACGCAATTACCAGGATATATGCTAAGTGGGAGGATCCGCATGACAATGTGCATGAGTACCTGAACCTCTAGTCTTATGTGGTGTGTTATGCTCCCACCATACAGTCAACAAATGGAGAAGAGATGTGGGTTAAGACAAGGCAAGAGCCAGTTGAACCTTTGAAACTTCATAACAATTTACAAACCAAAAAGACCCAAGAAACTTATGAGAAGAGCTCTTGCTGCTAGGCCAAATAAGGCTAAAAGAACTAATTCTACCCTTCAATGTGCGTCTTATGGTACCTTCGGTCACAACAAAAGGACCTACAAGTAGCCTTCAGCACAAACTTGAGTACCTTGCCGCAACAGTCAGTTAATGTGGCCCAACATTAGAAATCTTATGCTAAGTCAGTCACGTGATGGCATTCATGGTCTTGGTGTTTGTTATTGTAGATTTTGGCAGCCTTCTATTGGCCTTTGTGGTATATGAATTTGTTATTTTGGATTTTGGCAGACGTGTGTTAGCATTTGTGGTCTTTAAGTTTGTTGTGTTTAGATATGGGTAGCCTTATATTGCGATTTTAGAACTTAGCAGCCTTGTATTAGCATTTGTGGTCTCTGTGTTTGACAATTTGTAACTTAGGCAACATTAGTAATGGTTTTATGTCAACTTTTTTCATTCCACTTATAGTCATATATGTAATTTATACTTTATGTTAAGTTTTGGATTTTGGTAGCCTTTTGTTGCCACTTTATACTTGACTTTTGTGTTCATTTTAAATAGTTAGAGAATAAAGAGAGACAGATGCGAAGAGAATGTAAAATAAATTCAGACTCAAATAGTGAGGGTCAAATAAAGAGAGGTAAATTTCATTATAACTCAGTCACCTTACAGTAGAACTACAACAGCATTACAACACCTAAACTATAATATTTCAACACTTTAACAATAATATTTCAGCACCTAAACAGAGATATTATAGCAGAATGTTACAACAACTAAAAAATCAAGTAATTATAAGATTTTGTCAACATTACGTCTAATTTGCTTCCTTAAAATATCCTAGTCTAACTGCTTTTGGAATTCCATCTTGTTCATTCTCCTCGAGCTTGCTTTCACCTTGTAGCTGGGGCAATTTAGTTCGATTTCAAGGCCCAAGCACAAGAACCATCAGTTGAGAGCCTACTTTATTGTCATTTCCTCTTCTTTTTATTGAAATATTTACATGAGAAAGAATGTGTTTTGCAATTTCAGTAGAGGCATTAGCAGCTTCGAGAGCCCCTCAGACATAGTAAAAGAATGAGGAAAAATGAATAATGAGATAAAATAGTGATACTTAAGTGTTCAAATTCTTGTTTATTAACATAAAGGCGTAAACAAAAACCTTTTTATTTTAGTTTTTAAAATTTTGGTAAGATTTATTTTTTAAAGTTCATTGGTTTTTTTAATCATTCACAATACTTACAAAACTATTAAAATATATCATACATTATGAGAAAATAACCATTTTAGTCCTCTACTTTTTGCTTTGGTGTTAGTTTGGTCTTTCACCAATTTGTATTAACAAAATAATTCCTCAAAAACACAAAATCAATAAAAGCAGTCTCCCAAAATGGTTATGAGTGTCTTGCCCTTGGTCTAATGGGATATTACTTTTGATTACTGTTGAATTTCTAAAGAATCATTTAGCATTACAAATTTGTAGAGTACTAAGTTGACACTAAGGCAAAAAGTGAATTATTATATGATATGTTTTACCTAATTTTTCAAAAAAAATTATATAAGTTTTAATATATATATATATATATATATATATATGACTTCTTTTAATTAATTGACATATTAAGGTTTGAATTTTAAAGTGAAAAAATTTGGTTGAAGTTTAAATTTTAGAATTTAGGGTTAAGGATAAAATTTTTTTTAATTGATATCTTAACCATATGCAAGAATATTTATATATAAAAAAAAACACACACACACATACACATAAAATAGGTGTCTCAGGCCACATCTAATAATTATAAAACAATGTAAGATACGGAATAAAGACAACTATAACCTTATTGACCAAAAAGAAAGATACAACTATAACCTTAATGCAGTGGATTGTTAATGCACAAATGAGGTAAGGTTTCTGTAATTTCACTATATCTTTCCCCACTCATGATTCGGCAACAAAAGTTTTAACTATTGCTATACCTTTCCTCACATATAACTCAAATAGGAATTTATACCGTCGCTAAAACCTTGTACATTTTGTGAAGTAAAGATTCACGCCTATATGCAACTAGATAAAATTAAGAGTCAATCGTACCCTGATACCTTTTTAAATCAAAATCCTTACCCCTTTTAAATTAGTCCAAAGAAGTTTCTATTAGTTTTGTATCAATTCCTGGGTTTATTTGGTTTAATTAATTATTTTACTTTTTTTAATTTACTTAATTTGCAATCAAAGAAGGAAACAACTCAAATTTGTACACCAACGTGTTGATTTCTTTAGCAGGTTCACAACTAGAAATCTTATTGTATTTATGTCCATTCATAGCACAATTTAACGTGATAATTGCATAAGCATTTATTTAAATCATCTTGATATCTTTCTCAGTCCGATATCTATTCATGGTTTTGCAATTATCTCATCAATCATGGGAATCTTTAGTCCATCTACTATGACATCACAAACTGGATCGTCAATTGCTTGGATGAGTGCGTGCTTCCATGCTTTCCAATAGATATAATGACTTCGTTTGGTGGTCTACTTGTCGACTATCCTTGGAAGTATGGAAAAAATATCAACTAATTCTAGTACACTTATATAATAGTTGATTTTGTATATTTTAACAAATGAAACTATTCTTTTGATGATCCTTGTTTTTTTTTTTAATGATTTTATTAGAACTAATACACTATATTAGCTGTCACATAAGTATATTAAGACTAACTAATATTTTTTTGAAAGTATCATTCTTCCAACTATCGGTTCATCAATTCCTATCCAATGAACACTAGAACATTTTTTCTTGGCTATTAAGCACAAAACTTAAGTATGACCTACTCTAATTTCAATTGAAGACACATTCAAGGGGGTGAATAGGTGTTTTGTGCTAAGAGTAACTTATAATTAAATTTTAAAACAGTTAAAACTGATGGCATTTGATAACAAATAGTGGTAAAAAAATAGTTGCCTAAATCTTAGAAAAAATGTTGCATGAAATAGCTTTTGGATGACTTAAACGAACTTTCATTAATTGAAAATTTAACAAGTGGCGAAACAGTAGTTAAGAGGATTTTGGTTGATTGATTGCAAGAAGCCACTTGCTAAGGTAGAGTTTACAGTGAATTAAAATATAATTGGGTTAAGGGCACATAGAGCATTTATTGCACCAACTGATACTAAAAATTATTGTTTTTTCACTATTTTCATGACATCTAATTAATAATTTCTTTAGTTTTGTTTTTATGAAAATATTATCCTTTTATCTTTTTTAAAAGGTATAATCAATCTCTTTTATAAAAAAAATTATAATAAATTTTTATATATTCAGACATTTAAATAATATTTCCATAGTACATTTAAAATAAACACAAATTATTTTTTTAAAAAATTAAAGATAATGTGGAGATACTACTAGATATCAAATCTGTTAGAGATTGATTATGCCTTTTAAAAAGAATTAAGAGTAATATTCCTAAAAACAAAAATAAAGAAACTATTACCAAGATGCCATGAAAAGTATTGAAAAAAATAATTAATAGTGTTAATAGATGCAATAAATACTCCTTAATCAGCACCTAACAAAACCCAATATAATTTCAAGTTATAGAAAGGCAAGGCAAAAACCTGTGGAATGAAATGCAATAGTAAATGGAAAAGAGTTAAGAGCACATATTATCTGGACTCGAACTCTTTTATCCTAGATCTAATATTCTTTAAATTTAAGATATTGTTTTCACTAACAACTTAGATTACATAGCTGAATGTTTTGGTTCAACAACTTTCTCACACTATTAGTTTCTCCCAAATCATCGGTAGCTGACTACCCACTCACAAGAAAGATTTACAAGAATGAATGAAAGGTTTAGTACCTTCTGCAAAAAGGTTATAAAAAAGGCTCATGTCTTAAAGCTCTCAGATGCGTGAGGCAACAAGACACTAATCACAAGAATGAAAAATAGAGTATGTAGTTTCTCTCTTCTGTTTTCTTATTCTTGTGTTATGTTTCTTGATGTCTCAAGGCTTGCTGATATAGGTAGAGCTTACTAGCCATTAAAGGCGATTTGTAGCAGACTCTCGTATTTCCATTTGAACTTTGTAAGCATGGCACCTTTGTCGTTGGAAATGTAAGCCATCATGGTGTTCTTTCCCTGTTTTTGTCTATGGGTGTAGGGACTTGTACATGAGGAAGAAAAAATTGAGGAAAATTCAACCTATGGTCCCTATAGTTTGCAGTTGTTTTCAATTAGATCCCTATAGGTTTTTCCTATTTAGCTCCTATACTTTGTTGTGGTCTCCAAGTTGGTCCCTACCGTCCAAATTTAAGTTAATGCCATCTAAATGATCTAATATGGCAGACGGAGACAAAGTGCATCCAAAACTTGTTGTTTCCAACCTCAACATTGAGTCATTGTGGGTAGCTGGTGCATGGCCAAAAGTAATGTTAGCTCACTAGCCCTTCAAACAACCTTGGACAATGCATGCGGAGTAGAAGTCGATTGCCTTCCCATTCAGTCTAATGGCCTCTGTTTCCTCCCTATTAGAATATCATATAACATCTGAGGTTTAAATCTATTAAAATATTATACAGAGTCTACCCATATAGGATGCTCATTAAGTAAGGGTAAAATAATAATTATAAGAATTTCTATTAAACCTTAACCTTAGCTAGTCTTTTATAAATAAGGTTAGACTATTATACGATAGATAACTTTCATAAAAGAGAGACTTGAGACGCTCTGAGAGGAATACCTGCAAATATTATGAAGTTGCATTCGAGAGGAGATTTAGGATGTGAAAATTCGAGATACACCTAATATATTGTGGGTATCTGATTCAATCAGTGATCCCAGCCAAAGTTTGATAAACTTCTGCAATTAGGAGAAGTATGTAAGTCTTCTACTTTGAATTTATGAATGTGTTCATTTATTTTTTGTTCCCTTCACCCCCACACTATCCAAGCTCACACCTCCTACACCTTCAATAGCTATTATCAGTGCAAGTCTCGAGCCCCTTGCTCCTGCTACTTCGCCGACACCACCACTATTGCCCAAACCGATCCTAGTATGATCCCTTCTTATTCTTTTATTTTGTTTCATTTCATTCCATTATGTGATTTTCCCTTTGTTCATTTAATAATCTTGGATGGTTTTGTTTGAGTAGGCTATGGATCTTGTGTGTACTTGTCTTCTTCAAGGTATGTTCTATTTCTGTTTCTTTGAAGATCTTACTCTATTTTAGTAAAGTAT
Organism: Delonix regia; assembly: GCA_037074485.1. NCBI lineage: Eukaryota > Viridiplantae > Streptophyta > Magnoliopsida > Fabales > Fabaceae > Delonix > Delonix regia. The sequence continues at coordinate 19,845,873 of CM073460.1, forward strand.
GGAGTGTAAATCTTTTTAATTAATGAAATGAAACATTTTCTATTCTTCCTTTATCTTCAAGAAATTGGATTCTCCACTGTTTGTTTGTTTATTCGTTTGTTTCTCTTCCTTTTCTCAGTTCCACTTTCTTTTTATCTCTATAGGTCCAATGTATGGCTTCACGTTTTCAAATAAGAGGCACTAGCAGAACTTGAGCTCTGTTTTTTAGGTAATCAACGAACTCAAAGGGAAAGAGTTGGACAGAGAGAGAGAGGCATGAGGAGAGATTTTGTTTGGATGTGAGGGAGGTGTGTAGCAATCTGGTGTGCGTATGTAACTCGTGGAGAGCATAGCAAAGTATAGGAAGCCAATTAAAAAAACACAAACTATAGGGACCTAATTGAAAATGACTACAAACGAGAAGAACCATATGTCTAATTTTCCCAAGAAATTGAGAGAATTTGCTTGTTTGCATTATGTTTTTGATATCTGTGTAGCTAATGACCAAAAAACCATCTTACACTAGTATAGTACACTTTCTCATTTTACAATCAAAATTATTTAAAAAAATCATTTATATTTAATTTATAATAATTTTATTAAATAATGTTAAATATTGTTTCATCACATTGTTTAATATCACTCAAAATAAATTTTTAAAAAAATAATGCATCCAAACTTTTTTCTTCTACCATGAAATAAAACTGGACATAATCATTTAACATACACTCACCTCCTATTAATGTGAAGTCTGAAGCCATTACAAGGCCATGTTCTAGGTAGCGCCATATCCGCTTCCCATCCCAATTTTACCACTAGCTCACGTGCTTTGGTTTTTTTTTTTTTTTTAATCAAGAAATATAACTGGACAAAATCACTGGCTGGTGTCTTTAGTGCACATTACCACATTAAGTACTCATGTTCGCTCCCTTGAAAACTACCCATATTAAATACATAATTTCCAATGATACGCTCTAGAATTCAAATTTAGACTCAATTCACGAAAGGGAAGGATCAATGACTTCCAAGGACATTGCATTTATAAAGTCATTAAGACATCACAGAGTGCACGCTTCTTCAACCCGCGTATTCATTTCAGTTTAGAACTGTCACAATATTGAAAATTGATCACTAGAAGGGACCAAAATGATGTTTCTTAACATGTTGCAAGGAAGAATTTTAGCTACTTGAAAGCACGTCGTACAACACAGTGTATTATGCAGCGTAGACCATTAAATTAACGTAGATCCTATAAATTAATGTGAAATCCACTTTAATCTAATGATTTACAATGCACGTTATACTATGTTATATAGCGCTAAATCCGCTTTCGTATTTTTGGGATGTGCTTAGTGTTTTGTTTGGTAGAAAAGGTTATAAGGAAGAGTCTTTGACCTACCAGTCATGTAGTGCATTGTTTTGATTCCAGTAATGCTTTAAATATTGAAGAATTATTTAATTACAAATTATACTATTCTTAAGGGACTGATGCATGAATATTACTTTTTTAATGCTGATTTATGCAGTTTGATAACGTAATATAAAACAAAAAATTCTACTAACATTGTACAAATTACACTAAAAAATTGTATTAGGCTTTCTTTCATTGTAGAGTTTATACTTACTACATGTATTGTTTACAGATATTGATTTGAACTTCCTGATGTCCTATCTTCTCCAGCGGGTTCAACTTGGTACATACATTTTTATTAAAAGGAATAAACGTACTAATATATATATATATATATATATATATATATATAACATAATTATAGGCTATTTTGTTTTAAACAATAAGAATTAAGGTTTTTTGTGTATAATAATTTTATATTTTAATTATGTTATTAAAATAATATTTTATTTTATAATTGCATAAATCAGCATTAAAAAAATATTCAAATGAACCAGTTTTAAAACAAGAGTATACTTTTTAATTAAATGAAAAATGCAAATCTATTTTTACTTTTTAGGTTTGAAGCATTATTGAGACCAAAACAAAATAAGGATGAAAATGGGTTGAGCTAGGATGTGATTTTATTATATTCAAGAACCGGCTTGGTTTTAAACTGAATCTCTTTTTAGAGACTCTAAACTTTGCCGTTCCAAGTTTATTTATTATTTTTTTATATAGAAACAATTTTTTCATTTATAAAAAAAAAATTTTAAGGCAAAAAAATCTAATATTTGAAATGAATAATAAATAGAATTAAAAAAAAAAGAGTTGGAATGAAAAATAATTAAAATTTTAAAAAAAAATTAATATTTTAAAAATTTATCATAAATAAAATATAAATAAATTTTAAAAAATAAAAATAATAGCCGGATCACATTTTATTCAAACCCAAAACTCAGTATGACCGGATCAATTGGATTCATACAGACCCAGCAATAAAGTGACGTGCAGGCCGAACAAATAATGTTCTCATGTTATAAATGCTTTCAATTTTCTTTAAGAGGCTGAATAGACGGTAATGCTTCCATCAGCTAATAAAATTGACACATGTCTTGGGAATATGTATGACACGTTCCAAAAATGTATGATCAAGATTCTAAATAGAATAAGTAAACGGAACAACGATGAGTGGGAAAGTAACTATAAAAAAAAAAAAGTAAATGAATTATCTCCAAGCTTAATGTTGAGAAAACTTGAGTTTTATGCCTTTTATTTTAGTTTATCAATTATTCTTAAATAATTTGAATTTATTATAACGTCGCAAATAAGATTTACTATAAAATAAATAGATCTTGTTATCTCGATTATTTATTTCATCACTTTTTATAATGAACTAAAATTACAAAACGGTTCGCCAAGTAATCAAGAGCAGGCAGACAAATCATTGAAAACCAACTAAAACTTGAAGAATTGAGCAAGAGACAAAAAGTGTTGTCTCCTTCAAGACTCATTCACATTCATAAATCATAAGTTTCTCCTTATGAGTCAGCAGAACCACTCACCAAATCATTGTCATGCTTCCCTGTCTACTGGTCCAGCTGGAAAATCTGAAGCAGAATAGACAATTTTGCAGAAAACAGTTGTTCATGTTTGGCCAGCCAGCAGGTCTATTTCCCAGAAGCATCCATCAATGGAGATGGAAATTCATTTTGATCCAACCCTGATTGCTCCTCTCAGGATAAGTGGATGTTATTAGGGCCAATTCTCATGAACTTCTCATGGGGGCAACGATGGGGATTCTTATTTGTATAAATAGTACTTTAAACTTGGAATGTGAAAAAATTAACGGTCTTATTTTATCTTTTGAGTTTTTGCCGAATGGCCACTAATTCCAATCATAGTAAGCATGGCTTATAACCCATAGAATTTAATTACAATTTTTTAAGTGTTTATAGTTAAGTTTTTTCATAAAAATTTTTTTAGCTTGAGTTCATATTTTGAGCTCCTTTAAGTATTTGTTTTTCGCGTGTTATAAGTTTATAGTTTAATTACAAAATTTAACAAGACACTTAAAATAGTATACGAGTTTTAGTGCGTATTTAAACTTGGAGTTGGACAGATGTAATTTTAGATTAGTTTAATTTTTAAAATTAATTTTGATCAAAATATGATTTATATTTTAGAATTTTTATTAAAAAATTAATTTTATTACCAATACAATTCTTTCAACACAAAAATATTTTTATTTCTATATAAATATAAATTTTGAATACAAAATAACTTCATAAAAAATAAAACATCAAATCAAACAAAATTATTTATAAAAAAAATATTATTTTAATATACAAACGAATTTTTAAAATTTTCAAACATTAAATCAAATATAGTGTAATCGTAATTCCTTTGATAACTACATGTTTGGGGTCAATTTTCAAGCCAATTTTCGAGAACTTCTCATTGGGGCCATTAATTCCAATCTCAGCATGCGAAGTAACCGATAAATATTGAGTACAATATTATTCCACATAAAAACCATATTTTGAACTTCTTGAGAAAAAAAAAAAAAGACTTTATCCATGTGTCATAATAAGTTTATAGATTAAATGCAAACCTCAATAATAGACACCTAAAAATGACAATACATGTTTTGTCCTTTTACGCCTGTTTTGTCTTATCATTTATTTTGTTTATTATAAAATAGTTCATCTTGAATCATAAACAAACAAAACTTAGATATAATTTTTTACGTATTTATTATCATATTATTCAATTAAAAACACAGCATATGAATATTTTTTTCCCAACCTCACACTATCCCTCAATCTTTCAAAAACATCAAAATTCCTCTACGCATCATAGTTTAACTACAAAATCTGAGAGCAAACACTGCGTGAAAATTTCTTTTCTTTTGTTATATGCTAATATTGTTTTATCTTGTAATCTGAAAGGCATCAATAATTGTGACTTTGTACGTATATGGATGAATCCCAAGTTGAGGTAGGAAACAAGAAGAGGGAAAAAATGGAGGTAGAAATAATTATTGGCAAACTACAACGGATCAAAAGATAAACACATTGTCATTCTAATTGTTAATCACTTAATTATCAAACTATCATCTCCACCTAGTTGACTGATGATGACTTGAACTACTATCATCTGCTTCACTTTGATCAGTGATTCCTCCTCCTATACTTCTTTTATCTAAATTCAATGCCCTCTGCTCTTGCTGATAATTGGGTTGGGAACGGGAAGATTCTCCAGTCCGGCGTTCCTACAGGCCGGAAAAGAAGAAAGCACAAATGAGTTCGAAATTCAAGCATTGTGGAATTGTTCAGAGTTTGATTCAGACAAGCACAGAACTCACATCACGGAATAGCAGGTCATCTGCCTCAAGCATGTGAATGACAATCCCCATTTTAGGCCTCTTGGTTGCATCAGGATCAACACATCGAAGAGCAACCAGCAGAGTGCGTTTGAGAGCTTTCGAAGATGGCATCTCGGGGAGCTTAGGATCGACTATTTGCTCGGCTTTTCGATTCGCAACCATGGTTTTTAACCAATCTATTAAATTGACCTGCAAATTTTCAGCTTTCACCGTAAGGAAAACAAGAACTGCTTAGACATCGATATTTAGATTGTTGAATATTTAAGCGGTCTTGTTACCTCTCCCTGTGGTCTACTGTAATCAACTGGACTTCTCCCAGTAATTATCTCCATGAGAAGTATTCCAAAGCTATAAATATCACTCTTCTCAGTCAGCATTCCAGTGCAGGCATACTCTGGTGCAACATAACTGCAGGACGGAAGAAAAAGTAAAGAATCACTATGTTTGAACCTTCAAATGTTTGAGAGTAATATTGACACTTTATCTGTTATACACACACGAATGAACACACACATGAATGAAACTAATTATAGGGAAAAAACTTTAGGTGACATGGGGAGGAACTTTTCTGGTAGGGTCAATGATGTCATGTTGAGTTATATAAAAAAGTTCACATCTGATGGTTTTTATGAGAAAAATTGTCCTAATTATACATGGTGGTAAAAATATATAGGATAGAGCTTAACACGATCATACTAACCCAAATGTGCCCATCACTCGAGTAGTGACATAACTATGGTCAGAACACAAGAGTTTAGCAAGCCCGAAATCAGAGACCTTGGGGTTCCAATGGCGATCAAGGAGTATGTTGCTAGATTTCACATCTCGGTGGACAACCTTTGGTTCAAGACCCTCATGAAGATAGGCCAATCTGAAAAAGAATAGAAGAAGAACTGTTATAAAAAGTTCAAAACACTTCTGCATCAACATAGAATCATGGATAGTATTTATATACAGATCAGTTCAAGAATATGGTACCCTTTTGCAGTGCCCAATATGATGTTCATACGGATATCCCATGTCAGAGGGCTTACAGCTCCAACATCCCCATGGAGCCATTGTTCTAGATTGCCATTATCAACATACTCATAAACAAGCATCCTATAAAACAAGATCAGAGGATAAAACTTTAATCTCTTGAATATGAACAGAACCCTCGGTATCAATTACGGTTAAAGAAAATTATGTCAATGCCTGTATGCTCCCTCAACACAGTATCCAAGCAGCCTAACAAGGTTCTTGTGTCGCACACGACCAATAGCTTCCACCTCCACTTTAAATTCTTTCTCAGCTTGACCTCTGAAATGAGTAAAAGATGAAATTTAAGAGTATTATCAATTTAGTAATAATACAACAAGGGTCTAGAAAGAAAGGTGATTCTTTTCTTCACTCAACTGAGCCGCTTTAAAGCCAAATGTTAACTTTACTAGACAAGGATAAAAAGGGGAAGATTTTTAAGTAGAAAAGATAAATAGTTGAAGTAAAAGAGAAGCAAAACACTGGCCTACAATGAAAAGCCAATCACTGGCTAGGAGAAGTATTGCTGGTTACCAGCGAGAAAACCACTAGCATCACTCAGCAAAAATTCCATTCATACTTTTCTGAGAACAAATAAATAAAAGCAAAATAATATCTATCGGCTTTTCCCTGGGCTTTCGTTGAGGTTTTAAAGGGCGATTCAACATCTGAGAACCTAACCAAGAAAACCGAGTAACATAAAGTAGCACTCCAATCTGGTGACCAACATGACTGCATCTGTAAGAAACTAATCTTCCAACATTAATTATAATATCATTTTCCTAAAAGCTTTCACAAAATTTGGATCAATAGACTTTTAATTCTCTTCAGGTTTCTCCAAAACACTCCGAACATCAAGCAGAAACAATCAAATTTGCAGCACCAAATCCAACCATATATGATAAGAGCACTTCAAAGCAGGTTAGTAAGTAAGAAGAGTTGTACCTTCCATTATCAAGTTGGTCGGTCTCAATTTACATTGAGATCACTACGAGTAAAATAAAATTACGGCCTATGAAAATAAAATTGAAACACATACTTGTTATTTAATAGGTTTTTGACTGCAACCCTAGTACCATCACTGAGTACTCCTTTGTACACTATTCCATAGCCACCTTCCCCAACCACGTTTTCTTCACACAGCCCATTAGTCGCAACTTCAAGCTCTCTCAGAGTATACCATCTTCCCCACCCCAAATGCGAAACCTCTGGCCCAATACTCCCACTACCAAAAGACGATGTAGTTTCAGAAGCACTCGCGGCCGTGCCCCTGCTCTCTCCACTAGAAATCCGATCGGGTAACACCACAACCCGGTGCCCCGATTTTCCAATATCCACGTGGATCTCCGGAGGCGGAGGCGGCGCGGGGTGGTGCTGGTTGGGTCCCGGTAGGTGTACGATCTCCACGATTTCCTTCGTTACAACAGGTGTTCCCGCGTCTTTAGGGTCGTAAATCTTCTTCGGATCACCGGCGCCGCGGCGCCGCTGGCGGCGGCAGGTGAGGCACAGAGAGAGGAGGAAGAGGGAAAGGACAATGACAACGCCGACGAGAATCCCGACGACGACCCAGAGTCGGAGGCCGAAAATTGAGGTGCGTCTGGAGAGCTCCGTATCAAAAAAAGCGGCGTCGTATACTGACATTGTTCTTACTGTTGTCTGGGGAAATAAACACACAACACAATATTCGCGCGCACACTCTCACAGTGAGGTTTTAGAAGCTGGGTCGCATTGCTTTCGCCTGAAAAATCCAAAGAACGAACTTTTCCGGCTAATATGGCTAAAGCTCAGAGGGTAAACGGGGAAGAAGGAGGTGAGAGAGAAGGAGATGAAAATTTTGAATCAAAATGGAGAAAGAGAGACGTAAGCGTGGGTTAATAAGAGAGAGGAGAGAAAGAGAAAGAGAGAGAGAGAGGCTTTAAGGGACACAAGATGAGACCAGCAAGCAAGGACGTTATTGTTTAATCGTAGTGACTGTAAGCTTGTGTTTTCGTTTTCCCTTTGAGCATTAAATTACCAGACTCGGTGTTCTCTAGTGGCAACATAGGGCATATATATACGGCGTGCGTTTAGGAAAAATAGATTTGATAACTCTGGAATGGAGTAGCTTATAAGGATGAAAACTGAAAATTTAAAAATTAGTTGTTCAATTTTTTTTTAGTTTGGCAGAGTCAAGACCTTGAAAGATGAAATTTTTTTGTATTCTATTTTAAAAATTTTATTTTAATATTATGCTTTTTAAATAATTTTTTTTACAAAATTTATGTATTAAACTAAACCAGATTAACATAAAGATAATATATATCATCATTTTATTTTTTAAATTTAAATAAGTATTATATATAACTCTTTATATTAATATTAATTTCAATATGTAAATATCCATAAAGATATTTTCATTTGCTCATCACTCATATAATGTATAATAAAAATATACTAAATAAATGTATCATCATTTAAGAATATCATGTTAGTTTAATAAGTAAAAAAAAATTTAAAAGGAAGAAAATTTGCCTGATAGAGTATAAAATTTATAACTGTCAATTTGTCCAAAAAAATATTTCTAGTGCATTATAGATATTATTTATCTAATAATATTTCAAAAATTTTATAGCATTTTTGGAAATAATTATTCAAGATTTAGCTAAAATAACATATTGACATTTGAATTTAATTATATCCTATTTAATTACTGTAAAACTACTATCAAATGTATATATATATATATTAAATGTAAAATTATATACCTAAAACATATGTAAATTTAATATGTTCAAGTTAAAATATCAAATAATAAAAAATAACAAAACCTGATATAATTTCATTGGGTTTAAAAATATAAAAAATGTAAATATATAATATTATAACTTAATCATCAGTGCATCAAATTTAAAAAATTAACAAAGTGCATGTGCCCCCTAAACATGAAGCAGCTCCGCTTGTGATAAGGTATAGTATTGCACGAGTTTTTTTTTTTTTTTTTTTAATAAAATGGCTTAAATTTTTATTTTAATTTTTCCTTGTAACTTTTAATTGTATATTCATTTATTAAATTTATTTAACGTATCAAAATGGAGCTGTTATTTTTTTATTATCTGAAAATATCTTAAAATATTTTAGTATTCTAAAGTGGTCGTTAATAAATGTAATGTAAAATGAAAATATGATACAACTTGAAAATTAATGATTAAATTGAAATTAAAAAATTAAAAGACCAAGTTAAAATAATAAGAGACTAAAATAATAGATAATAAAAAGAAAAATAATGGAAGGTCTCCGAATGAAAAAAGACATAAAGAAGAACCCCAAAAAGCTCAAGGTAAAATCATTATAATTTAATGCTCAATCCTGTGAAGTGCGAGTCCACTTTTCTTAATTTTCTTTTAGGTAAAATAGGAAGATAAATTAATAAAGAGGGAATTACATACGGTTGGTAATTAGTGCACGAAATAATAACCTAAAATAACTGGAAAAATATATATTAGTTGAATTTTTCAGTGCCTAAAAGATTTTGGAAATCATGGTGTCTTGCTTATGTGGCAAATTAAAAGTGACCATTTTGGTCCAAAAAAATCTTACCATTTAACTTGTCATGTAAGATTGAATATTTGGATTGATAAAAGCTAAAAAAAAAAATGCTAAAATTTGAGATTTTTTTTTGCTTTACCTGTGTTAATTATTTAATATATAACAAATTTCAATATTAATACAATTTATACTTTGATCACAAAGTTTTTCAATGTTAAGGGCAATTCAGTGTTCCCATCTTTTTTTATTTTTTCAATTTCCTCTACTTCATGCCATTATCATGTTCTTAATTTTTGCCTGTCTTACCCAAAATAAAGTGCGTGGACATAGTAAAAATTCTATTAATTTTAAGAATTTGTATATACCAAGTTATAAACTACGGTTATATTTCAAATGCAAAAGAAATTATCTTATGCTTTAGGTCTATTTTTTAATTTTATAAATCAAGCCTTTATTATTACATGTTAATTTTTTTTCATTTATGCCATATTCTTTTTTTGTTATATTCATTAACATACTATATTTGAGGTGGACTTACATCATTAAGGTGTTTATTAAGTTTTAAAAATATCTAAGTTTGTTCAATTAGATGGCCTGGCTTAAAAAAAGAAAAGATATGAGTTTGAAAATATAAATTTGAATTTAGAAAAAAAGCTTATTTAGATAATCTCATTGAAGGGAATAAAATAATAAATAAACAAATAGATTTTGGATAGGAGACTTACATTGATCTCTTAATTGCAGAAGCCTATTGAGTTCTGGCTGGGATCACTGATCGAATGAGATACTCATAGTGTATTGGGTGTAAATTCCCTCTCGAATGCGACTGCAGAATACTTGCAAGTATTCTACTCAAAATGTCTCGAGTCTTTCTCTTTAGTGAGTTATTAATTGTATAGTAGTCTAGCCCTATTTATAGAAGGCTAGCTAGGATTAGGGTTTAGTAGTAATTATTAAAATTACTATTTTACCCTTATATAATGAGCAATCCTTATGGATGGACTCAATATAATATTTTAATAGATTTAAACCCTAGATATTAAAAGAACACTTTCTTTTTATAATCTGCAATCGTTCATACAGGAAAAGTAGGTTGTGCGACCAACGTACTATGAGAGCATCAATACTATACATCAATTACGAATATATAGCCTCTCGTAAAAAATGCACCTACATGTAGATTATAAAGTATGCATGCACCCTAGATCAAAAGAATCACATTCAGATATCTCTCAATGATCTCATCTATCATAATATCTTGTATTTACAATCATGACACACAAGTCATAACTAGTATTCTGGTGAATACAGAATAATAGGATTCTCTTTATGATCTTCCTCTTCTTATGATCCTATCAACACAGACTTAGTTTATTTTTCTAGACCTGTCCCGCTAGACTAAATCATTACTCATAGTCTTTAGGTAACATGCTAAGATAGCAAACACCAAGTTGCATCTCAAGTACCTGATCGGAGTCTAAAGGTACAAATATAGAGCCACGTAAAGGCTCAAAGGTCTCACACAATCATGAGTTGATATCACACTCATGTTAACCTATATGGTCGACATTTGCACACATAGTATGAAACATGTGTTACAACATTCCTTCTTTTCCCGTGGAGTGTATGTCTATTTCACAAATAATGTTGTACAGATACTATTTTAGACACCATAAGTCTAAAATTGAGTTCCTAGATCTACACAATGTCTTGAACTCACATCTGGCAACTAAGGTAGACTTGAAATGATGAACTTATTTCATCAAATCACTTTTAATGACCCTATGTCATCAATCAAGTGACTTATATAATTTTAAGTATAGCTGCTCTTAAATTATCTTCCTGATAATTTTTCTTAAAATCTTGTCTCATCTTTAATGTCACAAAGACACTGAGGCGGTTATCTGTGTGAGAAGGCTAATCCTTTTGTCTATCCGACATACTCAATAATAAATAAGAATGTACAAAACATTTAAATAAAGATATGTAAGCATGGAAATCAAATTTTATTAATTATTAAAGAACATCAAAACATCTCTGTCTGTGAACAATGGAAGAATACAAATGAAGTATGCTAAATTCTACGCTATCCTAAAGACCTAACGTGTCTCACAAACACATTTTTAGAAATCGGCTTGGTCAGTGATCTGCTAGCATCTCATGCGTGGACACATACTTCATGTTCACAGTCTTGCATGCTACCATGTCCTTCACATTGTGATACTTGATATCTATGTGTTTGGTTTTGCAATGATACTTTAGATCCTTGATGTATGCAATCGCAACCTCACTATCGCAGTACACTAACACTAGTTTAGTGTTTTCTGCTTTGCACAACAGATAATCCAAGAACCTCTTCAACTAAATAGCCTCTTAGGCTAATGAAGATAGGGCCACGAACTCAGCCTCCATCATAGACAAAGATACACATAATTGTTTCTTACTACTTCATGATATGGCGCCATCACTGAGTAAAAAAATGTATCCTGAGGTAAACTTTCACTTATCTAAGTCCCCTCCATAATCAACATCAATGTAACCTTCCAATCGTAAATCTCTGCCGCCTTGATAACAGAGCGCATAATCAGCATTCCCCTTTAAATATCTTAAGATCCTTTTTACAGTTTCTCAATGTTTAGGACCTAGGTCGGTTTGATATCTACTCACCAAGCCAACTGCTTGACAGATATCAGGTCTAGTATACATCATTGCGTACATTAGACAATCGATTGCATTCCTATGTGGAGTTCGGCTCATACGCTCTCTTTCCATGGCAATCTTAGGACGCATTTCGACATTCAAGGTTTGACTTGTGCTAGGAGTGTCAGCAAAGTTACAACTTTCCATACTAAAACGTTCCAAAACCCTTTTAATGTAATCCTCTTAAGAGAGATACAAGAGTTTCTCATATCGATTTCTTGAAATCTTCAAGAATGTATGAAACTTCACTTATATCCTTCATCTCAAAATGAGATGACAACTAGGTCTTTACCTCGTTGATAAGCTCCATATCATTTCCAGCTATAAGTATGTCATCAACATATAATGTCGTAATCACATACTTGTTCTTAAATTTTTTGGCATATACACAGTTATCTTCACTCATTATACTGAAACCACTAAAGATAACTGCATTGTGAAAACAAATATACCAATGCCTTGAAAATTATTTAAGGTCATAGATAGACTTCAAAAGTCTACAAACTTTTTCTTTTTGGCCCTCCTTAATGAAACCTTCAAGTTATTCCATATAAATCTCTTCATTTAATTCTCTATTGAAAAAGGCAGTCTTTACATCCATCTTATGTAATTCAAGATCTAGACAAGCCACTATAGCTAGAAGTAAGTGAACAAAGGTAAATTGTACAACAAGAGAAAAAGTCTCCTTATTGTCAATTCCTTCTTACTGTGTATACCCCTTTGCTACTAGTCAAGCCTTAAATTTTTCAATCATACCATCAACTTTTTTCTTAATTTTGAGAACCCACTTGTTCTCAATAGCCTTGCGTCCCCCTAGAAGATCAACAAGTTCCCAAACATTGTTGACTCTTATAGACTCTATTTCCTCTTCCATAGCTTTAGTCCATTTATCCTTAGAAGGGGATAAGAAAGTCTCTTTCAAATTTCTTGGCTTATCTTCATTTTGTAAGAGCATTGTAAAAAGTTTACCACCTTCAATCTCATATCATTGGCAAAGAGTCTTTTTACGTGAACCACGTCTCAGTTGTAATTCATTGAATCTTGTTTCATTGTTCCCATTAGATCAATATTGCTCCAACTTGGATAAAAAATGTTGGTCTCACTCCCACTTGGAATGAGATCCATTTGGTCACTCCCACTTAGAGCAACTGGCTTAGGAACACTTTCTTTCGCATCAAATGATAAAGAAGGTTGCTGATGAGAAACTAATTCATCATATGTTATAATCCTCCCACTCGAATAAATGATCCTAGTGTGTTCGGATCCTCTATTTCAAATAAGGATAGATTTTGACCTACCTCGCCCTTCTTAGGATATTCATTCTCTAAGAATATGACATCTCTAGATTCGAATTTAGTCATGCTCCCACTGTCTTGCTGACCTATGAACACATAACCTTTTGAGGTTTCTGAGTATCTAATAAAGATACTTTTCTTTCCTCTTAGGCGCAATTTCCCATACTTATGAGAGGAATCGTGTATATAGGCAACACATCCCCAAGGTTTCATAACACTTAGGTCAGACTTTTACCCAGTCCATAACTCATATGAAGTGGTTGCAACTGATTTTGTAGGCACACGATTAAGTACGTAGGCTGTAGATATCAATGCATCACCCCAATAAGTGATTGGCAAATTAGCCTATGTCATCATGGACCTAACTATCTCAAGGAGTGTTCTATTGCTTCTTTCTGCAACACCATTTTGTTGTGGAGTACTTAGAATAGTCAACTAATGAACTATCCCTTTCTCATCACATAATTCATTGAATTGAACCAACATATATTCTCAGCCTCGATCGGTTCGAAGAGCCTTAATCTTCTTATTTAATTGATTCTAAACTAAGTTTATATAGTTTTTGAAACAGCTCAATACTTTTGACTTATGAGAAATCAAATAGACATAACCAAAACGAGTATAATCATTAATGAATGTGATGAAATAATTCGCTTTGTGCCGAGCCTTGACATTTATAAGCCCACAGATGTTAGAATGAACTAACTACAATGGAAAATCGGCTTTGGTTACTTTACCAAAGGGTTTTCTTGCAGATTTTCCTACTAGAAAAAATTCACAAGTAGACAAATCTACTAGTTCAATGTCGAGAAGTAAACCCTATTTTACTAACCGTTGCATTCTCTGTTAGCAAATATGACCAAGTCTAGCATGCCATATATTTAAATCATGATCATAATCATGCGTAGAGGCAAACATGGAAAAACTAACATTATTATCAATGTATACATTCATCATCCAAATCCATAGAAAAAAACCTCCGATAACATAATCAAAACCATAAAAAACCGAGTCATTACTCAATTTAACATAATTGTCATAGAAATACAAATCATAGCCTAGCTTAAGTAAAACCAAAACTAAAATAACATTCTGACGAATTTAAGGCATATAAAGGACATCATGTAAGATCAAGTCTTGACCACCACGCAAGACTAACTTGTATGTTCCAATCCCTTTGACAATAACCTTAGTGTTGTTGCCCACATATATCCAAAATTCTCCATAAGGAACTCGCCAGAAGTCAACAAAGGCATCATGGTCATGCGCTATGTAGTCTGTGGCTCTTAAGTCTACAATCCACACATGACAAGATTCAATAAGCATAATTGAGCTAGAAACACAAAGTTCACTAACATAAGCAATATAGGTTACCTTTTTTAAAGGCTCAGGGCAATTACTTGCATAGTGTCCCTTCTTTTGCCAATTAAAGCACTTAACTTTTGTTGTGTTCACCTTTCGTTGCTTCTTTTTGCCTTGCTAATTAGTCTTTGGCTTTTTTTCAGGTTGAGCTGGTTCTTTGTTTTTTCCCTAGCTCTTTCTCTTTGAACCATGTCTTTCACCCGAAGTTGCCATGTGCAACTCAGGTATCGGCTTGGCTGATTCAAACCTTTCTTACTCGAGTTCGAGGTGTCTCCCGACATATTCCAAAGTCGTGATTCTGTCATTGTGAGTGGGATGCATCTTCATATGCTCCCATGAACTAGGCAAAGAGTGAATGACAGCTTGGATCTACTGCTCGTTTTTTAAGACATTTCTAGCATTTTTTAGCTTAGCGATCATATTTGACATCTACCTCAGATGTTTTCTCATTGAATGTTCTGGGCGTTTCTTATATGAATCAAATTTGATCGTTAGATAATGCAATCTGGAAATGGACGTAGTTCTGAACCTCGTTCTCAGAGTATTCCAAAGCTACAGAGCACTTTAGTGGTCCTTGAACTCCCTTAGGATGTCATTATCCATAGAGCTTAGCAACGTAATGCGAGTAGTGAAGTTTTTTTCTTCCAAGCATCATAAGTTTCACGGTCCCGCCTATGCTGGGCCTTGTTTCAGACTTCTGGCTCTTTCATAACATTATTGAGAGCCTCAAGAGCCTCTTGCTCTTCCAGGAGATACTGGACTTTTATACTCCTAATCTCATAATTGTCGCCATTTAGCTTCAACCCATTGGTTGAGGTCAGTAACAATACTTTTGGAAACCGTAGTCATTCTTTACATAAAAAGAAAGACAAACTTAAATCAGGATCAGATAATTTAAAACACATAAGATTTAATGTTCACCATGCTTACAAATTATGACACTAAGTATCGTATGATTAAGCTAATTAACCCATGCATAACTTGGAGTCGAAAGAGCATGAAGTGCTAATCATCGTCTTAAAGTCGTATGCAAGGTGTAAATCAATGAAATCAAAACACAACTAAGTGTTCTAATCATGCTATAAACAAATTGTAAATCATGATTTTTCAAATACTAAACAAATTAACATTCTTTAACTAACATATTAAACTAATCAACACATTAATAAATCAATTATATAATGTTAAACTAATTAACATATTTAAATGCATAATGTTAACCAACTAACATTATATGTCTAAATTTTCTATTGGAAGAAAATTGACCAAAAAAAAAGTCAAATTGATTAACATAATGACAAGTAATCACATATTACTTGACTGAATTTTATTGGGATATAAAAAATTAATTTTTCACAAAAAAATTAATTAGATTTATTTGGGGCTAAAATATAAATAAGTAATTTATATTTTTGAACATATCTAGATATTCATTAATTAGGGTTTTAACAATTAGACCTCTAATTATTATTTTGAATGGGCCACATGCCCAATTAAAAAGAACATGACCCAACTCAAAAAAAATTAATCCAGGAAAAAAAAACTCTTTTGAAGGCCCTATTTTCCTTAAAATTTTTGAATGCCTAAAACAATTTTAGCAATGAACTCAGATCAAACATTATAAGCCCATTAAAAAAAATTAGGGTTTCATATTTAAAAAAAAATTTAGGGTTTCTAAATTTTTTTTTTTAATTTTGAATGCTTCTGCTCCTTCCTGTTCTCTTGTCCGCTACCTTTAATCTATAGCTCATTACTGGTCCCCATCGGCAACTTGCATTTTAGGCTGGAGAGGTAACAAGTGTCGCCAGTGGCCTTCAGTTGCTGCATCATGTTGCCAGTGGCCATAGCCATCGGCGATTAGCAGCTCACATCGGCCAGCAACAGACAAGTGCATTTTCCATTTTTTTTTTTTTTAGTTCAACAGTAGAGAACGGAGGTGCTGGTGACAAAACGTTGGCTTGAATGGGGACTGTTGCCAATGGCAGTGAAGGAAACAATTGTTTTGTTGTTTCAAAAAAAGACGAGGGAAACAATTGTTCCGGCCAAGGGGGTGTTGACATTTCTGGCTGATGGTGTTGGTGACCACTGTCACTGGCGATATGTATGAGAAGGAGGAGAAGCTTGCGTTACTGGCAACAAGCTTCATAACGATGAGAAAAAAATTCATTTCTTTTTTATTTTGACCCTAATTAAGATAGCCCCAAAGAAAATCTTGGATTCTAATAAAATATACCAATGATCAGAAAACCAGCCTATGACTCTAATACCAATGAAGGGAATAAAATAATAAATAAACACATAGATTTTAGGTAGGAGACTTACATTGATTTCCTAATTGCAAAAGCTTATTGACATTGTTTGAGATCACTAATTGAATGAGACACCCACAGTGTATTGGGTGTAAATCCCATTTCGAATGCGATTGCAGAACACTCACAGGTATTATACTTAAAGCATCTTGAATCTCTCTCTTTAGTGAGTTATTAATTGTAGCATCTCGAGTCTCTCTCTTTAGTGAGTTATTAATCGTATAGTAGTCTAACCTTATTTATAGAAGGCTAGTTAGGGTTAGGGTTTAATAGTAATTCTTGTAATTACTATTTTACTTTTATTTAATGATTACATTTTATGGGTGAACTCAGTATAATATCTTAATATATTTAAACCCTAGATATTATACGATATTCTAACACTCATTTTTTGAAATAATTCAGGCTTGATTTTTTTACATGTAGCATGGCCAGATGATCAATTTAATATTTCCTTTTAAATTTTTTACTTAATAAAATATTAAATTTGAACATTGAAAAATTAATATAACTTAAAAGAATTAAGATATTAACATTAAAATTATTTTAATTTTAAAGATGAGAAATATAAATTTAGTATTGAAATTAGTTCAATTTTAATTTGAAGAAAGTTACACACAAAACTATAAAAAATGTGACATTTTAGAGAACAAGTAATATTTAGTACTGTATTGATCTTCATTGGACACCCGATCACAGAAGCAGAGCATCTGGAGGTCATACTAGAGGCTCTACCTTAGGAACACGATGCTTTAGTAAACACACAAAGAAAACCATACCATATATCTGAGGTTGAATCCATGTTGTTGTCACAAGAAATTAGGATTGAAAGGAACTAGAAAACAGCTCAGTCAATCAGTTTCTGTGAATTCTGTTTCTATGATTAATAAATTGAGGAATGAGAATGACTTAGATCAAACTGAGGCTTCTTTCAGTAAGCAATAGATGCAACAAATGAACAATTATAGAGGAGGCAATATGTTTCGAGGTGGTAGAGGCAAAAACAGAGGAAGAGGAGGTCGATATGGTTTTGGAGGAAGAAATAATTTGATATGTCAGGGTTGCAATCGGATTGGTCATCCTGCCTCAAGCTGCTATTACAGATTTGATACAATGTACTATCCTCAAATACCTCAAATTCCATATTCTTATGCAACCTTTCCTCAATCCTCTCAATCTGGAAATCAATTTAGACAGAATAATCCTTATTTTGCTAATTATCTCAGTTTTTCAACACAATCAACATAAGTTACTTATCCTGCATCAGTTAATTTGACTACTACAAAATCTAATATCAGTTCAAATACTTCTGTCAACACTGGTCATGCTGCTTCAACACCTGAGTTTGAATATCATTCAGTTTGGTTTCCAGATTTAGGAGCTACAAATCATGTGACTCCATTCGAATCCAATCTAATGCATAGTATACTGGTGATGAGGAAGTACATGGTGGTAATGGCTCAGGTTTGAAGATTAGTCATCTTGGACATTCTCTTGTTACATCTTCTACTAATCACAACACATCATTATTGCTTAAAAATCTTCTGCACGTTCCAGAAATCACCAAGAACTTAATAAGCGTGTCTCAGTTTGCTAGAGATAACAACGTGTTTTTGGAATTTCATCCATTCTATTGCTATGTAAAATCGCAGGAAAAGAAGGAAGTACTTCTGGAAGGAAGAGTTAGAGCAGATGGCTTGTATTGCTTTAACTCATTACAGTTGCAGAAAATTCCCAAAGTGTTGCAGACTTCTACAGCAGCTTCAAACACATATCCACTCTTGATAACATCAGAGATAAATTCTGACTGGGGATTTACTATTTGCACAACTACTGCTTCTAGTAATGCTTCTTTTTTTTTCAATACTTGGCATTGTAGATTAGGTCATCCAAGTACCTCTACAGTAGCTAAGGTTTTAAATGATTGTAAGATACCACAATTGAATAAAGAAGCATTTTCATTATGTGTCTCATGTTGCCAAGGAAAAGCTCATAAAACTCCTCATGCATCATCACAACATGTTTATAATTCACCTCTGGAATTAGTCTACACTGACATCTGGGGGCCAGCACCATACTCTTCTACAAATGGTGCACTCTATTATATACCTTTTGTAGATGCATTCTCACGCTATACATGGCAATATCCCATGAAAAAGAAGTCTGATGCTTTGGGTTATTTTATTAAGTTCAATACTATGGTTTAGCTGCAGTTAAACAAGAAGATCAAGGCATTGCAGTCAGACAATGAGGGTGAATTTAGATCTTTTTCATCTTTTCTGTCTGAACATGGCATTTTGCATTGTTTAACCTGTCCCTATGATCATCAACAAAACAGAATAGCAGAAAGAAAGCACAGACATGTGGTAGTTACTGGTCTAACTCTGTTGTTGCATGCTGGTCTGTCATTACACTTTTAGGAAGATGCTTTTCTTACTGCAACTCATATAATTAATCAGCTCCCATCTGCATCTATTGATCAAGAAGTTCCAGCCTCAAAGTTATTTCAGAATTAACCAGATTATAAGCATTTAAGGGTGTTTGGATGTGCATACTATCCCTTGCTAAGGCCATATAATAATCACAAATTTTCTCCTCGGACAGTAGAATGTATTTTCCTTGGTTATAGCTCTCAACATGCTGGTTACAAGCGTTATGATGTTAAAAATGGGAAAATGTATTTTTCTCGAGATGTAGTGTTCAATGAACAGCATATTCCTTACAAGAACAAAAATTCATCTAGTTCTGTTAATGGTTTGGTTTCTGTCTCAACTTCTGTTTCTACATCAATACCACTCATTCAAAAATTCTCAAACTTGTCAGGTCCTAGCACTACTTCTATTGCTGCTCATACTAATTCTTGTATGCTACCCGATATTCCCACTGTAGTAACTCCATCTGTTTCTTCTCATCCAATGATCACAAGAAGCAAGTCTGGTATTTTAAGCCTAAAGCATATCTCACCAAGGTTCTACCCAGTTCTTCAGCAAAAGCAGTAGCAGATCCTAATTGGAGGCATGTTATGATGGAAGAATACAATGCATTATTAAGAAATAATACATGGCAGTTGACAAGTCTACCGGCAGGAAGGAAGGCAATAGGATGTAAGTGGGTATTCTGGGTGAAAAAGAATTCTGATGGAGCCATCAATAAATACAAAGCATGGATTGTCGCTAAGGGCTTTCATCAAAGAATTGGTTTTGATTTCAATAAAATATTTTCTTCGGTAATCAAACCTTCAACAATTAGAACTCTCTTGACCATAACACTCTCTAGACAGTGGAAGATTTTTCAAATTATTGTGAATAATGCATTTTTAGATAAGGTATTAGAGGAAGAAGTCTATATGCAGCAACTCCCTGAGTTTGAATCATCAGAAAAGCAACAGATATGCAAATTGAATAAAGCCATTTATGGCTTGAAATAAGCACCACGTGCTTCGTTTGAAAAACTCAAAACTACTCTGCAGAAATATGGATTTATGGGAAGCAAGTGTGATCCTTCTCTTTTGATATGAGCTACTTCTGATAGTTATACTTATGTACTTATATATGTTGATAATATTTTGATCATAGGAAGCAATGAGGTGTATATTGCCAAGCTCAAGGAACAGCTAAACTCTGACTTTGCTCTTAAGGATTTGGGAGAGTTAAACTATTTTTTAGGCATTGAGGTGAAGAGAACAAGTGATGATAAGCTAATTTTGTCACAAAGAAAGTACATTAAAGACTTGTTGACAAAGGTGAATATGGACAATTCCAAAAGTCTTCCAACACCCATGATTTCTAGTCTCAAGTTAAGCAAACATAGTCATAATTATATAGCGACCCTCAGATCTACAGATCAGTAATTGGAGCACTGTAGTATGCTACAATCACGCGTCCAGAAATATCATACGATGTAAATAAGGTTTGTCAATTCATGCAACAACCTTTGGAAGAACATTGGAAGGCAGTAAAATGCATACTTAGATATATGAAAGGCACTCTATCTTATGGTCTTAGTTTGAGCAAAAGTGATACTCTTAATCTAAACTGGGGAAGCGATCCTAATGAAAGAAGATCCACATATGGCTCTTGCATTTATATAGGGTGTAATTTAATTTCTCGGGGAGCAAAGAAACAAACAGTAGTGGCAAGATCTTCTACTGAGGCTGAGTACAGAAGCTTGGCAAATATGACTGCTCAAATAACTTGGCTACAAACTCTGTTGGAAGAACTCAAAATAATTCAGAATGTTGATACACCTATAGTTTATTGTGATAACTTGAGTACCATCATGTTAGCTCATAATCCAGTCCTTCACAATAAAACTAAGCATATGGAGTTGGATTTATTTTTGGTTAGAGCAAAGATGGCCACTAAGAAACTTCGTGTAGAACATATACCATCAGTTGATCAAATTGCTGACATTCATACGAAATGTCTAAAGTTAGATTTGTTCATTTGAGAGATAAACTTCGGAGCTGTAGTACTTAAATTACAGCACCTAAGTTTATGGGGAAGTGTTAAAGAACATATGGTTAAGCTGAGTTTGATAGCCAACCTGCTTAACTAAGTTTGTTAAGAAGTTACAGCTGTTATTGGATCTGGTGTAATTTGTATGAACTCAGTTATGTATAAATATCAGTGTCTGTAAGCATTCTGATCAATGAGAATCATATAGTTCACTTCAGAGTGAATATATTTTTCTGTTCTTTATGTTTCTTAACAATTTAAAATTCAAGATTGTTTTATTAATTTATAAAATTCATGTATCAATTTAATAATTAGACTTTTAAAAGGATAAAATATGATTTTCTTTTCCAATCTGAGTTTGCCTTTTTCTAAACAATATTCCAACTATAATACACTGTCAACAAAAAAAAAAAAATTTCCATTGTGTAACAATATGGTTAAATTGCGCAAGACTTGTTTAATCTAAAAGTTTGTTTAATTTATGCCATGACTTTAAAATCTAATAATCAACCGTTTAGGCTAACAGAATTGTGACATTTTCTTTTTCTTTTAATAAAATCATTTAAATACTTAAGACAGGACCTAGGATTTTACCACCTCCTGTAATCTCTAATTAATCTAAGACCCTGTTTAATGATAAGAATTAAGCGTAAAATTTAGGTATAAAATTAGAATTGGATTTAGTAATTTTAACTTTTCTGTTTAATTTATCTTTTAGAATTACATTTCCAATTTCATACACTAATTCTATAGAATTGAAAAATAATCAATAAAAGTCATTTTTAATTTTACCCCAACCTCAAAACTTATAATTCCAAAAGTCAGAACTGAGGTAGTTATATTTCCAAAAGTCATTGCTAACCTTTAACTTCGAATATTACATTTTAAAATTTCAACACCAATATAATTATTAATTAATATAAATTTTGGGTTTTTTTAATTAATGAAATACACATATATACAAATGACACATACAATGCATGCATGCGCTCGTACACACATACATATATAACAAATATGTAACACATACATACACACATAAATACAATGAATATATAACATAAACGTACAAAAATATACTCATATAAAAAAAAATACATATATAATGAATATATTACATACACATCATGCACATGCATGCACATGTGCGAACACACATACATATATATTAAACATGTAATACATATGCACACGTGCATGCACACACACACATAACAAATATGTAATATAAATGCACATGCACACTAGGGCTATGTAACTCCCAGGGCAGGCCGGGCCACAACTGGACTCATAACTCGGCCTAGAATTATGATAGGGCAATGAATCAAGCCTAGGGCTCATGGCCTGACCTAAATGACTCAACTACTATATTGGGTCAGGTTGTCATGGATAGGGTTAGGTTGGTCTTAGGAGTATTTAACAACAACATTTAAAAAAAGCCCTTGTTATCATCTCAAGCAAGCTTATTAGTCATCAGAGGAAGATTCACAAGAAATTGACAATCAAAGTAACAAGATATTATACAGAAAATGATTTGTTATGATTTATAAAGCATCTTAAAACATAACGCAAAAAATTGAAAACTATGAGAGAAGCTCACTAGATAACAAGATGCAGGAGCTAAGCAAAAACATTCACCTATAATGAATTGAACAAGTATATCAAGCACTAGGAGCATCATATTTGACAACATTAGTCTGAAGTTGGTAGTGAATATAATAGTTATGTAGTTAACAACAGTAGGCTTAGCTATGAATCATATGAAGTGATTGAATCACAAGGAAAGAGAACAAGAATATAACGAATGCAAAATTAGATAAAATTACCTGTTGCTTTATTGAAGAATTAGGTTGATAACTCAGTCAAGTAAATAGCCACCAATTTGAATGACATTCAGCAAATTTAAATGTACAATCTGCTTTGTAATCTCCAACTGAATCACCACACAATAAAAATAATGTTCAGATTTAAAAATTATACATATAAAGATCTCAAGATCTTTTAACATAGATAACAGAGGGAAATGGCATTCTTCTAAGAAAGGGGGAAAGTTAAAGATAGTCTGCCTCCTTCCACATAAATTGTATCATTTAGTCAAATACATATTGCAAAACAAAATAAGTTGTGCCAAACTAATAAATGTGAGAATCAAAGTAAAAGGATCGCTAGTTATACATAATTGCAACAAAGATTCTAAGCAAGGTTTAAGCACTGGTGTCCTCTCCACATCTGACTTGAACCTGAAATGGGCCAAGAAAGAAAAACAACACATTTTTAGCAACATAAATAGGAACAATGAATCTTAACCAAACCATACAATCCTTCATTGATCATAAATAAATACCAATTTTTGTCAAATAAGGCATCATAATATTGAAAAATAGAAAACTTGTAATTACTTTACATCTCAAAGATGGTGATAACAAAATATTCAAATTAGTTAAATAGACATAAAACATGTTGATTTGGCTTATGAAAGAATGTGAACTATTGTCTTATATTATTTTACTTTTCAAGAATGCTGAAGATCACCATTATTTTCAAAATTTGCATCATAACCTTCAATATTTCATTTAAAAGCTTAAGAGGCATTTGTAATTATCAATAAAAAAAAGTTAGTTCACATTTTTTTTTTTTGACTAAGATGGCTTTTGTTCATTCAATAAGATATTAAAATTGCAAAAGTTAGAAATCAACAACATGGTAATAAAGAAATCCAAATTCCAACCTAAAAAATACAACCACATTAGCAAAAACTATAGTACAAAAGAAAAAGGAGTTAAATTACGTACCTAAGAAATGTTTTGGTGCTGACTTAAAGGTTTTACATACTACAAGAACTATAACTGACATAATAAATTTTAAAACAACTAACATACTACATTACTTCATTAGATAAGCATCAAATTTTAGATAAAAAGCATATCTTGTTACATCATTCACAACAAAAACAAAAGAACAGGAATAAGATAACTTGAAAGTAGTTACATGCTAAACACTAAACAGAACATCCAAATTTCATCATATATAGTCAGTCAATCATATACTACAACTCAAACAAAACACTAAACACTAATAAGTGTTCATAACATCTTGGGTGATGCTTGAATCTTCGAAAACATATGTACAAATCAAATAGAAAGATATTAGAATGAAAACATGACAATGAAAATATGAACTTTAGAATTTATTTAACTCAGAATGAAAACAAGCTTGTATCTAGGGTCCAACAATAGCCCATTTATAAGTTACGAGTTAAGGTTATCTAATTGATCCTAATTGGTGTGCAATTTTGTGGAAGCAAGCATTTGGTGTTACATGTAACGATCCAAATAAACTCAATGTCATGCTATAAAACACCATAAAAAACTAACAAAATATACCTGTATTACTCCAATCAAAAGTATTTGTGGACCAATTCAACATATATCATCTATAAAGCGTGTAATAAAGCCCTCACCTTTTTCTTCCATTTTGTAAAATACCTTTTGGAACTTTACAGCATGCTCCAACATCAAGTAGGTAGAATTCCATTTGGTTGGAACATCCAAGCATACCAAACTCTTTGACTTTATTTTTCTTTATGCACAAAACTTTTAAACCGTTGTAATCTTGTAAGAAAAGACTTGACATATATAATTACATTTTGAATAGCAGTAATAGAATTATTCAAATCCTTTAGCCCATCATTAATAACCAAGTTTAGAATGAGTGTAACACCTTACATGCAAAAAATCTCCATCATATACTAACTCATTCCAACTTTTCAATCATTTTTTCAAATACATAAATGTTGTATCACTGGAGCTTGTATTATCAACAATTAATGTGAACACTTTTTCAATCCCCCTAACAAACACTTCTCAATGGCCTTTACTATGGTGTCACCCTTAAGATTTTCAATTGGACAAAAATATGGGATACAATTTCATAACTTCCAATGCTCATCAATGAAATGAGTTGTAAGACATGTGGTTAAAGTTTTACCCTGATGTCCAGGTATCTATAGTGAGAAAAACACAAATACATGATTTCTTTAAGAAATCTTTGAGATTCTTAGATTCCTGAAGATAGATTTCATAAATATCTCTGGCAATAGTCATTCTCAAAGAAGAAATCTAGGTTTAGTTGATTGTAAAAACTTTGAAACCCATACCTTTCCACGGTCGAAAATGACACCTAATCACATATCACATGTTTAGCTACCAGTTTTCAACACTTAGCTACATTGTATATGTGTGGGAACTTTTGATGATGTAAGATAGGCTAACATAAATTGGGTTCTCTCTTAAGCCTTATTCAGATGCTTCTAACATCTCATTAAATGTTTTTATAGTGAAGCCCAACAGTAATTGCAAGAAGCTTGAATGTCCCCATTGGACTCTTCTAATGAGAGCTTTGTAAAATGATCCTACACTTCATATTTTCTTGGAGGAAGTTTTCTCTTCTCACCTACACAATAGACTCTAAATCAGATGTAGATGCAGAAGTTATAACATTGTCAACATTAATAGCTACAGGGTTCAAGTTGGTGGTAAGCATGTTGCTGGCTTGGGATTGGCCTTGTCCTAGGAATTGTTGACTACTTGCATCCATCTAATCAAGTAATAAGATAATGTGTACTTTATTGGGTTAAGTTTTAGCCTAAAGTTCAACCATTAATCTCAAACTTATGCATTAATATGGCATAGGAACTTGAACAAGAACAAAACAAATATTCATAACAAAACTCTAAAAGACTATTGATTTATCAAAGACGTAGTGAGTATATCATCATTAAACCTATTATATATTCATAACAAACATATTAAGTTATATAACATATAAGAAGAGAATTAACAAGAGAAATATCCTATATATTTACTATACAACAATAATAATTTCCATTGATTCCCTTGTGCCTTAGGCTTCTTTTTTGCTTCCAATGCACAAATTTTAACTTCTTAAAGGGCATGCTATCATATCTTCTTGAGTTCATAATAGAAAGTGTCACTTAAATTAAATGAAAGAGTAAAAGCAAAGCCCTTACCAAGAAATTTGAACATCAAAAGTACTATCAATATAGAAAGGAAAGATAAGTAGCATTATCATTAGAGAACCAAATTAAGAGTGAAGTGATCTTAATGACTAAATCATTAATTTAGTATAAACAAAATTCAGCACTATTAATGTTCTTTAGGTAGAGAGAAATAAACAATAGTCATGTGGATTTCTACCAATACAATGTCCTATAATCCTAAGACAGACAATCATGTAGTAATATAGTAAAATGTTAATAATAGTAACAGTTGGTTAAGAACATGAATTGGTTTAGCTAACTTAAATCCAAGTCATGTAAATTAGATATCCATAGAAGGACTGTTAGACTTATCTTATAATTTGGGCCTTTTAACAAAACTATGAGGACTATTGATTCATCAGAAACAGAATAAGTATAACATTGTTAAACCCATTATATACTCATAACAAACACTAAAAAAAAAAAAAAAAAAAGCTTTTGCGACGATTTTTTAATGGCTTATGTGAGGGTTTTGATAATTGTGAAATGGTTCTATAATGGTCAATGAAAACATTGCAAAAACCATCATCACAAATGAAACAACTATATTTTTCATCACCCTTGTAGAATTCGTCATGATGGCATGTCCTTGCAATGATCAAGAAACCCTCGTTAAAGTCATCGCAAAAACATATTATTGCAAAGGTCCTAAAAAGCATTGTAGTGTCATGGTTTTGTGATAGTTTTTATAACCCTCATAATAACATACCACTGCCACAGGCAGAAAAAGTGTCGTAATGTTATGGTTTTGCTTTTTGATCATCGCAATAATATGCCACTATGACAGTAAACAAGAACTGTCATAATGACTTGTCTTTGCAACAGTTTAACTAAACCATTGTTGATGGTGCTATATTCTCTACGGCAACTGTTTAAACCGTTGCTGATAGGTTTTTTTATTAATATTCTACTTTAATTTTTCGTGTCAATTTTCTTCTTGAGCCAATATCCTGTAAATACAATCACCAATTACAACAACATAATCTGATACTCAAAGCCAAGAAGACCTACTTGATAATTAACTTTAAACATAATGTGATACTAAATAATTACAAACTAAATAATTTCAAATTTTAACAATAAACAATGATAAGTCATCCATATAACTAGCTAATTATTTTTACAAGAAGGACTTGGCAATGGATTTAATAGTGGATTCGCATTGCCTTGCTCACTAGGTACCTAAAAATTGAAGAAAGATGATACTAAATAATAAATTGAATAATAAGGATAAAAGAACATTACAATATAAGACTTATACAAAATAAAAATATTCAAAGAAATACCCTATGAGATAGTATGGATGTGAGCTTTGGTGGCAAATCTCCCTAATCATTTTTTGGGAAAAAAAAAATGATTGTATTTGTTTGTCGTTATTCTACTAACATGTTAGCAAATTTTAGCTCTTTGTTGTGCATCTCTTATATTTCTTTCTATCATTTCAACTCTAACCGATGTAACTTCATTTTACAGCTCACGACAGGATGGTTCAGATGGCAGAATCCTATTAGCATGACATCCAAACATTTGGGAAGGGCAAACACCCATTTAAGTCCTAAAGTCAGTGCTAGTGAGTCTTACAAGAAAATTTCTTGCATACAAGAGCCAGATGCCTTTATCTCAGCTATCCTTTCCTACATATTAGTTTAAAATAAAACAATAATAAATCATCTCAAAATTAACCATTTGGAGTGAATCTAAAATCAATAATATAACATAACAAAGTTCATAGAAGTACACCAATAACTTGAGCACCTTTATTTATGAATGATCCATCAGCCCTTTTATGCACTGTGGTCCAAACCTCTCCTCGAGAAACTGGACCCTTGTGCTCTTCCTCCTACATTTGTTTTCCATAATGTAACATCTCAAACAGGCATACAACATTTAAGTGTAATATTTTCTTACTAATATCAACTCACCATCTTAGCTTTTTTCCGTGCAGGACTCTTTGATCCATCAGTGAGGGGAATAGTTTGTTTCCTTCTATTTTTCCTATATATATGTATATATATATATATATATATTGTAATAGTGGCCTTGTATTTAACCAAAACATAATAATTAGATTATCATAAATTGATGCAAAGACAAATTAAGGAAGGAAAACTATATAGTTTTATTGTACCTTAGTTTTTGGGTCGAGTAGGTAATCAACAAACGATGTCCATTGCTTCCTTTGAATGCCTTCTAGGGCTGCGACAATTAATTCATCTCTCGTTTTAGTTCCGTCATCTATGTATGTAAATAGCCGAGAGTGAAAATCTTTTCACTTGCATCCTAAAGACTCAATAATATTTTTCTTATGAACCTCCTCAACAATAAACTTTACTTGCAAAATACATACATAATATATATATATATATATATATATATATTATAACAATTATTAAAGAAATTGTCCATGTAGGTGATTATAATAAACATTATTCATGGACATAAGTTTGACAATAAAATATTGTCTGCAAGAATCATAATCAAAGGGGAACACATTTCAATACTGTATCACTTGCCAAATAATCAAGGAGTCTTCAATAAGCAATACTAAGGAGATATAGCAGTGGAGACCCTAATGATCTTGTAACATTTTGAGTTATGTACTAATATGTCTCCTAAACTTTTGATATTATATAAATAACCCTTTAATATATTATCATAAGTAAAGTAATTGACTAACTAGGGGCTACTTGTTCTTTAAAGTTTGAAGAATTTAATGTCAAATTTTGAAGGTAAAAAAAATTATTTATATATAATCCAAAGTTCAAGGATTTATATATTTTAACATTTTTTGTTTTTAAAATAACTCTTAGCGTCAAGCCAGCTTGTTCAGACCTTAATAATTTATTGACTAATTCACAAAGGTAAAAAAAAGATGATATAACTAAAATCCAAACATTTAACATTATAGCTAACAGTACATCACACGCTAACCTCCACCATTGAACTAATAGGTTAGGTTTGGGTGATTAAATCTTTGAACAAGCAGAATAAAGTCAACAATGAAGCCTTATTAGTTGCCTACATAAGATCAATGAAATCCTAGTATGAATGTACTCCATGTCTTATATTGACCACTTCTTTCTCAAGTTTTATACCAATTTGCAAACCACATTCATTCAAAAAGGAGAAAAAAAAAAACTATTGTATACAACATTTGATAGGGAAAGGGTTTATGTAATATGCTCTCTCTGGTGGCGTTTGGAGTTTAAATAATAGACATATATTTAAAAAGAAATATACCACTCACTGAAGTTGAAGATTGACAATAAGTAACTCTATTTAGGTGGCGGTCGGTGTTGAAGATCGACAGCAAGTACATAGGTGACAATGCTGACTTTCTGAACAATAATTAACAGAGCTAAACAAGATAAAGGGTGCGACGGTTGCAAATGCTAAATGTCGACGATGATAGATGGACTTCAAACACTAGATGAAGCTGAAGAGGAAGAAGAAGGCTTGTGGCACCGAAGAAATTTGGATGGAAAGGGTTGAAAGGTTTTATGAGATTTGAAAGGATCTTAAAAACTTTAAATGCCATAACGATGGTCAAAAGTGACTGTCATTATGGCGTAATGCTATTGGACTCAAATTAGACCTCGAAGTAGTTCATATTCATGGCTTAGCAATGACTTACACAAACTGTTATTAAGCCAAAGCCTAACGATGGTTAGCACAAGCCGTCGTTAGGGCCCTGATAGTGGACTTTTAGATTAAAGTCTACTTCTTTATAGCCTAATGATGGCCAAAACTGACAAACATTAGACCTTAGCTTAACGACAGTCAATGTAGGTTGTTGTTAAGCTTGGGCCTAACAATAATCAGTGCTAGCTGTCACTAGGCCCTAAATATTATATGGGTGGACCTCTAAAAGTTGGGCCTAACGACAGTTAATGTATGCCATCATTAGGCCATACAGATGGACCTAATTAAAGGTTCATAATTTTGTGCTGGGCTAACAATGGCCCTATTTGGATTGTCGTTAAGGTATGGCTTAACAACAATCCAAATAAGGTTGTCGTTAGGTCCTTCATATGGACCTTGAGGTCGAGGTACCTCGATGTCCATATTGTTCTTGCCTATATGATGGGTTCAGTGATTACCATAAAGGCCTACCTTTATAATGGTCTTTATCTAACCTTCATAAGGTTCAAAGAGTAATGACGACTAGTTTGGCCATCATTATACTGCTACTTTGTGACAATCATTGTTAATCGTTGCAATATAACTGTCACAGTGTCACTATTTTTTGGTATTGAAACCCATTATGGTGCAGTAACCAGATTCTCACATTGTTCTCCATGAACTTACCTTGCTAAGAAAAGCATAAAAAAACATGAATTTATTTACATCTTTTAACTTTAATTGATCTCAAACACCAAACTAGGGGTCCACTTAATCTCATTATTAAAGCTCAGAATAAGATCATATGATGTACCTTATACTTAATGGCCTCATTAGTCCCATAAATAGTTACTGAATCTTTAAAGATGGAGACACAAATTTAACCTCACATACAATTTCAAGTAGACAAAATTTGTTCCTTCATATACACGTTTCAAGAAACCCCTTCAAGTTAAACACATACTATTTTTCAAATACATTAACAATAATTCTATAAAGCAAAGATTTAAGCATGGAGGAGGATGATCTTACCTTAAGTAGCCTTAAATTTCTACACACTAGTAGCGACAATGAAGAACATAGTTAAGGGTACCTCAAAAAGTGGCATTGCTGACATATATCTTGATCTAGTAGTTAGCTTGCAATTCAGATTTCTATAATGATTGGCAAACTTCGGGCAACATGCTTGGGTGGCTTTGCTTTGTAAGACGAGGAACAGAGGCTGGAGGTTGAACAATATATGGTTGAGAGACAGAGAGAGGAACAACAATTCAATAGGAAAACATGGGCTAAGACTTTGAGAGAAAGAACAACAAAAGGGGAAATGGGGAGTGGGACTGAAAGTACTCTGACAGAGAGAGGGACTGAGGGTTTTTCAAATTCATTCAAAAATAATTATAGAATTAATTAAAAAAAGTAAAATATACTATAAAAATAAATAAATAAATCTTATATATTACAAATTGTGGGCCCACCTAGGTAAAGTAGAATTTCCCATCACGCCGGTCTGGTCTAGCCCATTTTGGCCTGGCTGAGTCTGGTTCACCAACTCAACGAGTGCAGCCCTAATGCACACACACTAATACAAATACATATATAGTAAATATATACATACAACCACATACGGATGCATGAGCGCATACACATATATACATATATACCAAACATATAATACACACACAAGTACTTATAAAGAATATATAACATAAATGCATTCACACCTATACACATAAACACAAATGAATAGATAATAAATATGTTACATACACATACATGCATATGCATTTACATGCACGCCTGCGCATATACACATGTAATGAAAAAATATACATGGTAAAAAACATCAAATATATTAATCTTCAAAAAATAATATGATTGTTAATGTTGTCAAACTCGCAAGTCAACTCATGGGGCTTCTTCTCTTTCGTCTTCCAAAAACATGGCCTTCCAAGCTCAAACTCGAGTCCTCCAGTTTCAGCGTGCATTGCCATTATGCCAAGGTTATCTTCTATGATATATATGACAATGTATCATATGTATTTACATTTTGTTTCTTTAGTTTCAAAAAAACTCACCCTCTAGGATTCAAACACATATGTCAAAGAACAAACGCAATGCCCCTTACCACTTTGCAAGGACTACATGATTATAGTTTGTAATGTATTATATATATATATATATATATATATATATATCATAACTATTTTTGGGAATTTTATATTGAATTTCTTATAGTCATAGTTTGAATAATTATTTACTTTTATCTTTTTATTTGTATTGACAAAGTAATTTTTAATGGTTATATTTATTATATACTGCATAAATTATTTTAATTCAACTTTAAAATTATTTGTATTAGTTTATTAACACTTATTTATTTAGATTTTAATATATATAATTAAAAAAATCTATATTTCATTATCATTAATTCTTTTTTTCTTTTGCCAGATCACTTATTCAACTATAATTAAAATAATGAACTATAATCATTGACTTCATCAGTTCAATAACAATATGAATTTTAAAATATTGATTTCAACTATGTAATTGTATATTTTGATAATTATTTTTTTATTATAGGTAAACTCTTACGATTTTACATCATGAGTCTATGTTATAAATTCACCTAAACTCACGAGTTTGACAATATAGATAATTATACACACATATATGCTTGTACACACAAGTACAACACATGACATGTCAAGTAATCTTCTTAAAAATATTATTTTAAATACTAAATATGATGTTGTGTTATTATTAAGAAAAATATCTTATTTGATTTAATCTAAATTAAAAAAAAATATTTGAAAAATATAGTAAAAATTATTTTTAATATATATTTATGCTAATCATTTAAAAAAAATATTTATTTTTGTCTAAATAATAAAATTGAAATAAAATGTAAATTTAAA
This sequence comes from Delonix regia, assembly GCA_037074485.1. Classification (NCBI taxonomy): domain Eukaryota; kingdom Viridiplantae; phylum Streptophyta; class Magnoliopsida; order Fabales; family Fabaceae; genus Delonix; species Delonix regia. Next base: position 19,878,890 of record CM073460.1, read on the forward strand.
ATTTTATGTTTTAATTCTTTACATACTCTAAACATGAATTATAAAATTTTGAATCAATTTCAATTCTAATAGAATTAGAATTGAAATTTTAGTTCTACATTATAATTTTAATTCTTGATACCAAATGAATCATTTAAATACCGTCCAAAGAAAAATAAAACTTTCTTTTTGCATTTTCCTCTCTCTCTCTCTCTCTCTTCATATTTCAAGCTTTAATCACAACCTTTACAAAATGTTAAGTAATTAGGATGATCAAAACACTAATACCTTATACACACACACACACACACACACATATATATATATATATATATATATTTATATGGTATTTAATTTTTGACATATCAATAACAAAGCCAATCCATAACTAGATGTTATTGACTTTCATATTGGCGCTGCTCGGCTTTCATCGATGTCATGAGATGTTTGATCAAGTCCTGTAATACGCAAACATATATATATACTTGTATATAGTAATCAATATAATATAATATATTGGGAAAAATCATACAACTATTTATTTTGGATATTTAACTTTTTATTGTGATTTTACATTGATAAATTTTACGTACATAAGTATAAATTTAAGAAAAGCTTGTTAGTTAAAATTTTGTCAGTAAATAAATTCATCAATAAGAATAAAATTTTTTCACTCACTAAATATGAGTCTGAAAAATAAAAAAATGATAATACCATACTTATATTGCCTTTTTGATCTACATGCCATAAAAATTTTTTTGAAAAAAAGCCAAATACCATAACGTAAAAAGTATTACTACATAATGTTATAGTTTAAGGGACTCATAATAAATCAATTTAAATCTATTATTTTTTAGTGTTAGGAAATGGAGATTCCGAATACCCCTTAAAATATTTTAAAAAAATGAAAAGAAAGGGGACTTGAAACTGTATGTTGCAGCTAAGTAAGGCCTGTTTGGTTGCTAGAATCAACATAAAAAAATGAGAATCGAAATGAGAGTGTCTCCCACTCCTATATTTGATTGACAAATTGGGGTTTCATTCTCATTTTCTAAGGAGTCTACTCTCCCTCATACAAGGGATAACTCTTTCCTTAGTTGAAGTTATGGAATCAGACTATTTTCCTAGGAATGAAATATACTGGACCAAAATATTCTTGTTTATAATAATTTTCAAACAAAAATACCTTTGTGATATATTAAAACTCTAATTTATTATTATTTATGAATTATTTATTATCAAATTATTATTTTCAATTTATTAAATATATATTATTTTATTATTCTATTATTAATTAAGTATATATTAATATATAATTATATTATTAATTAATAATTCAAATAGATGTCTGCCTTTTTTTTATATGAAGGGATAATATGATAAAATATGCATACGATCTAATTAATTTTCATGTATAATCTATTAACAAAACAAAATAAAGGGAAACATGCTCATTCCCATTCCTTCTCAACTAAACAACATTTTAATATTTTCATTTCCACTCCCACTCCTATTCTTCTTCCTATTTCTATTCCTATTATATCAATTTCAACAATCAAATGGGCCAAAGACACAGGGAGAGAGAAAGTGGGGGATGGAGATTGAAAGCTAAGTATTGATAGGGAAAATTCTATTTGTAGTCCTTATTACTTCATTTAATTTTACTTTGGTCCTTATAATTTAAAATTTTATGGGATTTACATTTTTATTGACTAAATTTATACTTATGAGAAAATGATACAAAATTTGATATTCTTAATTTATTGATGACTATAAATTAACATATTTAATATACATTTTTGGGTTATTTAATTCAATCTTTATTTTAAGAAAATTGTGCTTATTTAAAATAATTACTTATTATTATTACTTTTAATAATTATTATTTATCTTCTTATGTATATATCTATTTTAATAATTTGACAATAAAAATATCTTTTAAAAATCTTCAAAATACATTAAAATTAATAAAAGTATTTATTAAATAATTTTATTGAACAAAAATTAATTCTACATCACATACTTCATGTAAAATTTCATTTGAAGAACAAGTAGTCCCAAGAAATATTGAAAATGTATTGAGCCACCTGCAAATGAAGAGTCCCATAAGATGTGGGATCAACGCTTTGGTTGCATGCCTGTATCTCTCACATTTTATCTACATAGTTGCTATATGTATAAGGGAAATTGTACTTTCAATCCCTATAGTTTCATTCAATTTTTATGTTGATCCCTATAGTTTAAAAATTTTTAAGTAGATCCTTACAGTTTTAAAATGTTTTAATTTAGTTCTTACTGTTAAAATTCTGTTAACATTTTGTTAAATTTTAATGATTCAATTAATTGCATAATATCTTAATATTTCAAATATATATATGATTTATGCTAATAAAAAGATAAAAATAAAAAATAAAATAAAATTAACTCACATATACAGTAAAATATTAATAAAAATATAATAAAGGTACTAAATTAAAAGTTACTTAAAGTATAATAACTTAATTACTAATTTTTAAATTATAGGGACCAACTTAAAGGCTAAATAAAATTATGAGGACCACATATAATTTTCCCTATTATTAGTATGGTTTCATTCACCGTTCCTCGCTTTCTATCTCGAATGTGCAATATTAGTGTTCTAGCGTGTCAATCTTTCTTTTTCCCTATTGAATTGGAATGTACTACTCCGAGTCTTTTCTTTTTTTTAAGTCATCCTTTCTTTTCAATTTTTTAAAATATTTTAAGGGGACTGAAAACAATGTTTTTGAATCTTTATTTTTTGATAAAAAATAATGGACTCAGATTAATTTATTTCGAGTTTCTTTAAACTATAATATTATGTTGTAATACTTTTGATGCTATATGATTTTACTTTTTTCAATCTTTTATGGCATTTAGATCAAAAAGTCAACTTATATCTTGCTTAAAATTATCCCTTTATGGCAAGTGAGGGAATGATTTGGCCCTAATTTTTATCCTTGAAGTAATCCTTTACCTTTATTTGGAGCCCCCCCAAAAAAAAAAAGCTAAAATTGTAGAATAACTCGACAAACAATTAAAAATAATCAATTTGTTAATCCGGTAATATTAGTTCCAAATTTTCATATATTTAAAGTTGCAAAATGAAAGTACTGTTTACATATATACACTGTTTAAAGAAAAACTTGACATATTATTATTTTGGAATGTTTATTTTCTGGTTCAGTTTAATTTTGGCCATCTTTAAAACCAAACTTCACTGAGATTTAGTTTTCTAGTTCAGCTTAATCCCTTCTTAATTAAGGGAAACTATATTGGATAATTTCAACTAATCTTGAATTAAACCTAAGATTGTAGTCTTAATCTTTGCATCTATACATAGGTCGGTCGAGGTTTTCATAATTTTTTAGAGATGTCTCATGATTTTTTCAAACATAGTAATTTCACAGAATTATACTCAATTTTATAATTATTTCTTATCATATTAGAAAAAAAATTTCTTATCTTTATGGTGCGGTAACTTATAAAAGGCAAAATATCTTCCTTAACATTTAGTACGTTAATTTGATATACTCACAACAAAAATAGATATTAAAAAATTGCCATTAATTTCATTTAGATTGATACAAATTTTATCTATATGTGGAGTTTCCTTTTAGTTTTTAAGAGAAAAGTACAAAATTGATTATCTATTTTTATACTTTGTGACAATTTGATCTTTTACAAATTAATAATAATAAATCATTCTATCACAAATTTAATTTTATACAAAATCAACCTTTTACAATATTAAATTTGTATAAGATTAATTCTTTTATTTATATTAATGAAAAACTAATTTTATATAAAATATAATTTTTTAAAAACTGATTTACTGCAAATATTTGAGAGAAACTAAATAATTATAAAATATAAAAATAAGGAATCAATTTAATACTTTTTTTTAATTTTTTCTATTTAAGTGGCTTAAGTCACTTAATCTGTTATGTTTATACTAAACAAAATTCTCAATATGAGAAAAGTCATAAAAACTATATTCAGTTAATATAACTATAACCAAACTGAATATTTATCTATCTTAATTCTATTAGTTTTTATTTGAATATTTATTATATATGAAAAGAAAATATTGGGTTTAACTGTCATATAAAAATAAAAGAAATTTTCGAAATCGTGAAATGAAAGTGAAGGTGAAGAACGTCATTTCAGCCATAGGAAGAAGAGAGACCCCTTACCAGCGCTTCCCTGAACCTACATCTTCAAATCTTTTCGCTCACTGAAAAACTCTCTCTACCTCTCCGGTCGATCGAAGAGGAGGCAAAAAGAGCCGGAATTGTCAATTTTGTTTTATTTTTTTTAGCTTTTCGCAACACGTTCTCGTGATTGATTCTCTCTTTCTCTCTTATCTTCGATCCAGGTAGTACATCATCTATGAACAAAAACCCTATTTTCCATTTCATGGAGGATCTTCTACTAGATTAGAACAATGCTCCTCTTAATTCTGGTCCATTTGCTTTTAGTTGGAGCTTAATTTCATGCCTTTTCCTCGCGTTTTGTATTCGTTTCTCCTATATCTTGCAAGTTGCAAGCTTGGATTCTGATTTGTGTAACGGGCTGTAACATGTATATCTATATCTACGTCCCTTTCGCAAATTTTACTGAAGGAGGACCTTTTTAGTTGCTGGGTATTGGATATTTTTCATCAACGAATGGAGTTTGGGCGGTTCTGAGGTTGGGTCTGTAACGGCCTTGCTGATTGATTGGATCAGTATTGCTCGTATATAGGTTCTAGATTTGGTAATTTGAATTTGAGGTGAGTAGTGGAGGCGATAAATAAGCAGGGATTGACCTTCTGCTAGCACTATATGATTTTGGTTTTATCTGTGTACTTTACTGGATTAGATGTTGGAAGCAGCAGAGCATTCAGTAAATTTAGTTTAGTCCCTTGTCGAAGTAGGAGGTGTTTTGGCTGGTGATATATTTTTCCTGGAGTTGCGTTAAGAGGATGAGCTTGTATTGTTGGACCATATAAGTGATACCGGTTCTGTTTGTGGTTGATACTTGGCATTGTTCTTCAGCTTTAGTCAGCAAAGTTCTTGGAACGAGCATATAAAATGAGCTTAGAAAAAGAAGATAAAAGCTTCCTGGTTCAATCAACTAATCATGAATTCCCGAAGTAAACTTCTTTCTTGTCTTCCAGCTCTCTCTCTGTCTCTCTCTCTTAATGTTTTTCATCAGATTAACATACATGTTTAACAATTATTTTATGGTGATTCAGGAAGTTAAAATTGTCATATACGAGAGAATACTTATTGTCATTAAAAGAATTGGATATTTGCAAAGCTTTGCCTTGTGGATTTGACCCATCAATTCTAAGGTAAAAGATACCATACAATAGCAACCATTTTTATTGAAAAAATTGATGCTGGGGTCCTTCATTTTACATCTTTCCTTGTCTTCCATCCTTTTCCATTGCTACCATTCCGTTCTCATGTTATGCCTTGCTTTTAATATTGTTCTATGTTCTTTAATGAGATCAGTGAATTTGAAGATGCTTCTCAGGAACGACAGAGAGAAACTGGAGGGTTGTCGATGTATAATTTCAGACATAATGATTACAGTTCATCGCCTCCCACTAGAGGGGATATGAGTAGCTATTCACGCGGAACCCATGGGAGATGGGAAACTCATTCTTCTGGACGGTCTGATAGAGATAGTGACTCTCAATCTGAATGGGATTCAGGTGTGGTTACTTTAAACTGGTTCATCATAGTTGCTCCTTTCTTTTATTGGATAGAATCAATGATTTGCTTTCCAGCCATTTAGACTGATATGGGATCCTTCTCTCCATGCATGTCCTGATTATTATCTGAAAGCTTCATGGCTTTTAGATGTCAAAATTTTGCTTGAGCTCTTTTCACTTGCACTACTGTGGAACTTGTTATTTTTTCAGTATTTGAAAAGTTTTGCTCAGAAATCACCCTTCCTGGAAAGAGTTAAGGAAATATAAAATTGAATTATTAATGTTGGCTTATGCTCTAAACTAAAATAGTTGGAGTGTATGATTGTGCAAGTTCCTTAAGATTCTGCTTATTGTCCCTTTTCTGCATTGAACTTATATGCAAATTCAGTGAGTGTTCATTTCAGTGTTGTCTAACCCCTTCAAACCTCATTCCCAATTGGATGTCCTCAACTACATAGGTTTGTATACTGACTTGGAAAATAAACCGATAGTAATCAAGTCGTGATATGAATCGTGAATTAAAAAATATATTTTTCAATCGCAAATCGTATAATGTATCGAATCGTAAGATTAAGTAACAAGTAAAAAATAACTTAAAATATGAAATATGACATATATAATATGCATAAAATACTCAAAATAAATTTATGAGAACTTTATTAACCATATGATTTATTAGTAATTAATTCTTGAAATAAATTCAAATAATATCTTCTTTGCTTTCTTTATAAAAAGCATAGATTATGCTTACAACAATATAATACTATCATAGCAATTCATTGATTTTTCACATTTTTGAATTGCAAAGTCGTGCTATTGCTTGAATCGCTTTATTCATACTTAATTTAACGATTTATTCATATTGCTAGCTTTGTGACTCGTTGCAAATCGTATGATTCAATTTGTGAATCATATGATTTATAACTACTTCCGATTCAACCAGTGATTCATATCATTGGCTTTATGATTCGTTTCGAATTGTAAGATTCGAATCGTGAATTGTAAGATTCTGATTACTATAGATTAGACAATTATCTGTGATGCCTCTAGTTGTTCAGTGTTTAGAACTGCTTGAGTCCTTTGAGCTCAAAGCAAAGTAGAGTACTTAATAGGAGCTTAAGGAAGATGGGTTGGTTGTCTTGCAATGTGGGTTGGAGAAGTAACTTTGATAGGAGTTAAAGAAGTTGGTAGGAGGTAATGATTAATTAGAGCAAATATTTAATATTATTAAAATATATGATAGAGATTGGACTAGGTTGGATCATAGAAGTCAAAAAAATGTAGAAATATAAGTATGGCCTCATTTTTTATTAATCTTTTATTTATGTTATTCTTTATATATATGTAATTTGAAGGCCAAAGTTTAGAAAGTGATTTTTTTGTATTATTTGAGTACACACACACACACACACAAACTCACTCTAATATATGATTGAGTTTTGAAGGTTTAATCTACAATCAAATATATATTACATATATCTTGTATTGCAGCATACCAACTAGTTCTATCCATCTGTATTGCGAGTTCTATAAAGTTCTATACCATGTACCCATACCCGAATTACATACCATAACATAACATACCATGAATTGGGCAACGTTGGTTCATTTCGTGCCCTCACAAGAAGAAAATCAATTGAGTGTTGCATTTGATCACTATGTTTATTCCAATTGAATGTTGGCTTCATTTTCATTCAATCTTAAATGCAAGTCACTTGTGTCTCTTAAAATTTCCCGAGTCTGCAAATTTATGCAAATTATTCTGCAACTAATTAGTCTTGTCAATCTGCAGATTCTGGAAAACGCTTTGGCAACCAATCTCGTAGGTCTTGGCAAGGTCCTGAGCATGATGGACTTCTAGGTAGTGGCACTTTTCCGAGACCATCTGGATATGCTCCTGGTTTGTCTGCTTCAAAGTTTCGAGCTAATGACCACCACCAACTAAACCGGTCTAATGACCCATATCATCCTCCTCGCCCTTATAAGGTTAGCTGTTGTATCTGTCAGCTGTATGTTGGCTGAAGTGTGGTATTTGTTACCTTTACTAAATCTCAACTATAACTTTGAAGCAATTGAAAGGATCAAAATTGTAAGTAATTTGATTTACTTAGACGTCTTGTTTGTCTTTTGTCTAATGATATTTTCCAGGCACCTCACTCGCGTAGGGATACTAGCGACTCATATAATGATGAAACTTTTGGTTCTTCAGAGTATACCAGCGAGGACAGGGTTGAAGAGGAGAGAAAAAGAAGAGGTAACTGTTTCCCTTTGCAGAAGAGGCAGTAATTGCTCTCATTTTTTTTTTTTTTGGTTGTTGACCTCTGTACTGGCCTTCATTAAGTAATCTCTGATCAAATTAAATTTAAGTGGTTGATAACTTTGTGGCCAGCTTCTTTTGAATTGATGAGAATGGAACAGCAGAAAGCTTTCCAAGAAAAACAGAAGTTGAACACAGACAAGGATAAAAATGAATTTGACGTTACTTCACTGCTAGATGGTAATGAGAAAAGACTAGTTATTCGGAGCAATGAGGCAGTGGAGCCCAATGTGACTCTATCGGCTTCAAGCAATGATTTAGAGAAGTCTTCTTTCCTTGCACATACTCCTTCAGCAGCAAGACCACTTATACCCCCGGGTTTCAAGAGTGCAGTTTTGGAAAGAAATTTGGTTTCCAAAACATCAGTTAACACTTGTGCTGTAGAGGTTGGTAGTTGGCACTTTTTACCTTGTATCTTATTCATGGCTCATTTGTAGTTTATTTATTCATAAAAGCCGTTCACATTTAGTGCTAAAATTTTTGTAACTTGAGGCTTCACTTCTGAAGTTCTTATAGCAATTGTTGCTGTTGCCTGTTATGAATTTAGATGTAGGTCGTAGAGTATCTTTATGGAGTGAATTTTGGCAATTATGCTAAAAGGTTGAAGTTTACCACTGCAAAATTAGGTCTTTGCTATATGTTATGTTCTGACTGGAATCAAGTAAAATTCTGTAGTTTAGTTGTTCGTAGCTTTTCTGCTTACAAAGATAGATTGATGACCCTGCCTGCAATTATTGTTCTGGAGGATTATAGTGTTTCAAAGTAGAAATTTTAGAGTTTGGTTGTAAATAATGTTTTCAATGCTTGAAGAGCACCCATCCTTTTGTAAAGTTAAACTTCAATGGTTTGAAGGCCAAGTGGAGGATGGATTAATAATGCCAGTTGCTCCAAATCTGGGAATGTTGACAACATAACATTGATTGATCGGTTTTTTCAAAAGTTTTGTAATTATGTTAGTTTCAGGTCTAATTGGGAGACTAAGAGATTTAAGGGTTTTAAACTTCATATGGGCAAGGAGCGAATGTTAAGTTGGCTTCCAATGAAGGAAGAGCGGGAGGGCTCAAGAGGTTGGGTCAGTGACTATATTTACCAGTACATGCCATAGGCAGAGTGAAATATTAGCTAAATTTGTGGCCCTGTACTTAAATGATTTATAGTCAATTTATTAAATTCTAATATCAGAATATGAATTTTGTACAAGGTAGGTTTAATGAATGCCAATACATTGTATGGAGGATGGTAAAGATTTTGCTGCATGACTTCTTACATTATGAAATGCTTCTCATCATAAGACCCATAGTCCAGAAGTTGAGTTTTTGTTTAAATTAAAATAAAAACAGCTGTAATCTTAGATTTTTAATAACTTGATCTTTCAATACCTTTAAATGTTAGCACTTTTCCAAGATAGCATATGTATATCAGAAGAATTCTAGTCCTTTTTGTGTTGCATTAGTTAAAACTGTTAATTGAAGTGTGCTTCATTTTGTTCTGATCCTCAGTAAATTCCTATTCTGTGGGCTCTCCTTTAACACATTCTTCATTCTTCTGGTGCTTTGGTAGGTTGGACAACCAGAGCTTGGGGATACCAGAAGTAATCATGTATTCAGTATTAATTCTGAAAATACCGAGGGGAAGTCATCTACCAAGCAATCAGATATTGATCAGCAACATCATGGAAGTGCCCATGTAAATGTTTCAGTTAACGATGAGAAAGAAAAGATTCTAAATTCATCATCAGCTGTGGATGTTACAGACAAAAAAATTGGAATAGGTTACCAAGTGAGGAAGAGATCTGCTCTTTCTGAAGCTTTAGAAGCATCAGATGACAGGGAAGTTATTCAACTTAATCCTGAAGTAAAAGGGAAGGAGACCGTGGGAGCTTTCAATCAGCATGATTCAAATTCTGTCCTAGACAAGCTTTTCGGAAATGCTTTAACATTAAATGATAGCAACTCAACTAATGTCGAGGTACAGGTACTAATGGAATTTATTAAAATTTTAATCAATGATGTTGAGAAATTGTTTGCTGAGCTTATTAATAAACAGTTGTGAATTCCAAGACTCTGCAAATATTTTTTAACTCTTTCATTTCTCTTTGGCATAATGTTAGGATACTAACTTGATGTGTGATATATCAGTGATGTAAGTAATTGACTGATCTTTGGATTTCTCTGAGCCTCCATAGATGATTTATTTATGCATATAAGTCAAAGCTTAGGTTTTCAATAGTACCTGGAATATATGCTGCTTGTTCAACATGGTTCTTTGGATTATAACATGCAAGTGCCATGTCATTCTGAACGTTGATTTTATATCAGCCAGTTTAAAACTAAGACTTCAGATCATAATAGCACTATGATGCATGCAATTTAATGTTCCTGTTATAAACTGTACTTGAGATGTTGATGTTATTCCTTTTGGTGTTGTTTGGCAAATTTGGCATTAAAGATTAATTTTTATTTTTTATTTGTCTAAAATATTTTTAGTATATTATTTAAATATTGTAAGGTGTCATATATGTTGCTTTACTAAATAAAGGGAATGTTAATTTATTCTCTGAATTATTATCTGCCTTAAAGTTCTTTCCCTCAATTTCTTAGAGTTTTGAACGTTTTTGAAACCACAATTGGAAGTTATCTTTTGAATATGGACAGACAGTGCCTGGATATGTAGAGTAGGCTCGATAAATGTTTTATTTCCTTTGTTCAACAATGTTTCTTCTTGTGAATTTGACTGTTTATGCCATTCATCTTGCAGCAGCCTGATCACAAAGCAGTTGACACATGGAGTCCACATGCATACCAATCTTCCAAGTTTGCGCATTGGTTTTTTGAAGAAGGTACTTACATTTATGGTTTAGACCTTCAATATTTGCATTCTTTTCATGTCATACTTTGTGACTTGATGTTGGATTGTTTTGTTTATTCTTGACTTAAGTTGCAGCAGAGAAGAAGCCAGTGGAGGACTTAACACATAGGCCAAATGACTTGCTCCAACTGATTGTTGGTGGTGAAAAGGGTGGGTCACAGGTTCCTTATGCAAAGACAACCCAACACACACCACCTGATTTACCTTTCCCAAATGCAGGACCAGCAGTTGGGAATGTAGCATATACTACTACTGGATTATTGGGGCAACCGTACAAGAGTGATAAGCCTGAGGTTGTTCAGGAAGTTCTAACATGTGAAGATCTAGAAAATACAATACTGTCACAAGTCAGTGAAAGTGGCTCATCACTTCAGCAGTCCATGCAGTATAAAGATTTTGATGCGAAGATTGAGCAGTCAAATTCAAATATTGATGATCACGCATCCCAGCAGCTCCTTTCTTTGTTACAAAAAGGAACCCGCTGTGAATATATGGAACCAACTTCTATTCCAGATATGGATTCCACAGATAAAGCACATAATGTTGAAGGAGTCACCATTAGCAATACTTTAGGAGAGGCAAATGCAGATTCTTCCAATTCATCAAAGAGTTTGACTCTGGAAACTCTTTTTGGGACAGCTTTTATGAAGGAGTTGCAATCAGTTGGAGCACCACTTTCTGTTCAAAGTGTTTCAGACAATGGTCTCCCACCATCTAAAGGCCAAGCTGCATTAAACCGGCATGGAAACGGTGTCATGCTGTCAGAAAAATTACTTCAACTCAAACCTAATAGATTTGAGGAGCAGTGGTCAGGTTATGATGATTGTCAGGGAAATGTTAATTCATCACAACTTCAAAGTGAATTTGCCAAGGCTGGTGGTTTCAATGGGCCTACTGATAGCCGCCTTCCAGAAGAAGATAACTTGATGGCAGTTGGTGATCTCCAAAATTTTTTATCTGCTAGCAGTTCTGCTAAAACTGAATTGTCCCAAGACATACCAGTTGACATTGCTGGAAAGCTGGCAGCTTTGGATCCTACACTTAGAGATCAACGTCCTATTGTGGGAAATCAGGAAAGTCTAGCATATCCTCGTGGTATTTATGATACGAGGCAACAAGGTATTCCATATCAGAATCTTAATGTCCATAGATCCTCTCCACAGCTCCATTCTTCTCAGTTGAATGACATCAGTCCGATGTTCAACCAATTGGATTCTCATCTTCCTCATATTAGTTCCCATATGAAACTGATGGCTCCAGAGCACATAGTTCATCGGGACTCTCTCTCAAATCATCAAGTTCCTGGAAACATGTTTCGTCCTCCTTTCCATCAACCAAGTAGTGGGCTAACTGGGTTTGACCCTGCTGCTCATCATTCTATGTTACAACAGATGCATATGTCAGGAAATCTTCCTCCACCTCACCTGTTACAAGGATTCCCAAGGGGTGCCCCTCTGCCAGCTCATCCTGGCAATCCAATGTCTGGTTTCATGCAGGAACCAAACCCACTGCAGGGCTTCCCATTTAATGGTCACCAGCAGCCTTTCGGTGGACCAGGAATGTCTATGGCAGGTAAAACATCAATCACTATGCTTGTCTTTTGCATGTTATTGTAGTTAACTTAAATTCAGGAGATTTTTTAGACTCTCAAGTTATCTAGATATTGTAAACTATTGATGCTTTTCCGGTGAGCAAGTTAAATGATGATTGATGCTTCATGAAATGTAATGTAAACAATTTATTTGCATCCAAGTGGTGTTGAACACGATCTTAATCTATGTTAGATTGTCTCTTATTATGTCTTCTAATGACTAAATGAAGGCTTTTTAGTTAAATCACCCTTTTGTAACCAAAGATTGCGAGGATTATGAGCACAGCACATCACTGGTCATCTGTAATTCATACTGCCGAGCTTTTACTACATAATCAGTGTTATTGGATGATAGATATTTGCATCGCAAGTGTTTAATTGGCCTTGATGGCTAACTAGTTATTGGAGCAAGGTCACCCACTAGATGAAGTAGGTGGGTCTATTTGTCATCGCCCTGTTCTGCTTACGCATTTTTCTAGGTTGCTGTAAAAATATTCAGAAGCACTTGATTTGAACTATTTTGTACACTTCCATGTGGAAAATACCTAACCTAATCTTACCAGAGCGTGTCTTGTTATATTCTTGTTTTGCAATTTACTTTGAAGATCACACAACTCAGTTTTTTTCCAATATATTTAGTTTCCAGTACTATGTTCAGCCTCTGATTTTCGTTGACTATTTGCTCTAGCTCCTGATGTTTCTGGTGGAAGAAATCATCCAGAGGCACTGCAGAGGCTTTTCGAGATGGAACTTAGGTCGAATTCAAAGCCGATCCAACATGTGTTTTCTGGCGGTGGGGGACATAGCCAGGGACTGTATGGCCAAGACTTAGACTTGGGTTTTGGGTATAGATAGTGTATTGACATTGCTGATGTGTATACTACATTGTATTCATATACTGTTGTGCGGATCTGCAATGCTTGCAAGAAAGATGGGTTTCATATGATCTGTTTTTTTTTTTTGGGTGTCAAAATTACGTGGGTTTACTGAATTGCTTGTGCGTCAAGCAACCGTAGCTTTGATCTATCCTTTCTTTGGAATGAATAAAATAATTTTTTTTTTTGTTAAATTACTCTGCTATTCCTTATAGTTTTACTCTTTAATTTGATTCATGTTATATGTAAGTTTATAATTAGGTTTATTGGTTTTAAAATTTTAATTTAGTTGTGATTGTAAAATTTTATTGATTTATATACCATATGCATGACTAAAGTCTAAATTTTACATAGCATCACCTGCCTTATTTAAGCGCTTTTCATGCATTATGTATAACATTGTTAAATTCACTAGTTTAAGTAAATTTATAAAAGAAAAATAAATTTATAATATCAACTTGTAATATGAATTTATAAGAGTTTATCTTAATTAATAAATAATGATCAAAATATGTAATTTTATAGTTTAAATACTATATACATTAAGAAATTATTTAAATGTAATTTAAATTGTATTTAATTAAACAAAAGTTATTCATATTTTATAATTTGTAATATTCAACATGAATATTTTAAGATAATTATACAAAAATAATTATTCAATATAAGTAATTAAATAATATTTATTTTATTTTTTTAATAAGTTCATATTGAATGTAATTTTATTATTTTTTATACATATTAAAACTTATGATAAAATAAATTGTAAAAGTTTAATGAAAAAGAAGTTTGTCTATATCATATATAGTCTTGAGTTTAAATTACTATATTCCTAACTTTATAAGTTAGTTAACATGTTAAAATCGTAAAATCGGTAAATTCAATAAGTCAACTTGCAAGTTTTCCTAAGTTTGTATTAAATTTGAGTTTACATCGAGTTTATTAATTTTCTTTATATATAATCATAAACTCGTAAACTCAGATAATAAAATTGTAAACTCAATTAGTATGAATTATGTATCTTTTAGTATATAGATAGTTGTTGCAAAGACTAAATTGAAGATTTAGTCACTATCACAGTAAAACAGTTTATTAATAAAAATTAAATAAAGCTTCTTAAAACGACATAAATTTAATGACTAACTTATAAATTACTGAACTGAAAATATTATAATGTTATAGAACTAATTAAGTAATTTATTCCTAAGTGATGTTTGGATAGAAAATGAAATGAGAGGGATAGCTAAAATGGATTTAATTTATGTTTCTTTTTATTTTTTTATTTTTGCAGAATGGAATGTAAGGATAAAATGGTAAGGCTAAACACAAGTTAGGTATGCACTAAACTTGTGACTCCATCTAAAATTATAATTAGGCATATTTTGTGATTATGATACTTGGGCTAACTTGTGATAACATTGGGTTTATGAGGTCGGGTAGGTTAGGGTCAGGTTTCCACAAACTCTTCAAAATTTTTAAATAGGTAAACAAGGAACGAAAGATGAATAAAAAGAACACACATAGACATATATATATATATATATATATAGAGAGAGAGAGAGAGAGAGAGAGAGAGAGAGAGAGAGAGAGAGAGAGAGAGAGAGAGAGAGAGAGAGAGAGAGAATTGCCCTCAACCTAATGGATGGATTGTGCTAATTTCAATTGGCAAGAAGATTAGCCTAAAATTAGGCATGAAAAATAACAAAATAAGATAAAATGAAATTAAAACTAGAACTAGAACTAGAACTAAACATGATTTTTACTTCTAAATCAACTAAAAAATAAAGAAAAAATAACTCAAAATCTACCTAAAACAAGACTAGAATAACTTTATAAAATAGAGTTATCAAAGTTATCAAAGAACTATATTTATGAACTTATGCTGCCTTTTATATTATTATCATGAATGTTATGTCTATTATTGGCCGTTGTTTTGTTAGACTTGTAAACTATTGTTTTGATTTTATTGATTGTCATTTCAAATAGATATATGGTTGAATTTATGTTCAACTAGATATGCCAAGGTAGAAGAGTTCAAGTGGTGTGCCAAATGCAATTATTGTTTACAAAGAAAAATGTGTTTGGAACACTCTTATGGAAAATATTTTTGCTGATGCATATGTGCATCAACATAATTTGAGGAATAGGCAAGGTGGTAACTTTACCAAAAAGCACTTGATGAAATTCTACTAGAGTCGATGGAAACCTTTTCTGTCAAGCTACATGATAAAACAGAAATAAAAGATCATAGGAAAGTACTAAATAATAAATTCAAACCTTGCTATGATTTGTTCAAACATGACTTTAGTGGTTTTAGATGGGATCCAACTATTAATTTGTGGACTACCAAATTTGAAGTCTAGGACAAGTTGATTGAGGCAACATGTTTTGGTTTCATTTGTAAATAGTTTGCTTTGTAGCATATAGGAATGTTTTGTCAATTCACTTAATTATGGACAAGAAAAACAACTGAGGAGTATATAGAAGTTGCAACTTAAATGAGATAAAAATGAGCAACAATCAATGGAGATGATTTTGTTTAGGGATGACAATTTTACAGGGCACTCCCGCCTCCCATCCTTATTATCAATTTTATTCTTCATCCCTATTTACAGGGATACAGATTCTTGTAAATCACTACGAGGACTTTGAATTTTCTTATAAAAATTAAAAAATAAATAAATTATATATATATATATATATATATAAAACTTAGATTTAAAGTTCAAACTTATTTTTTATATTATTTAACAAGCTCTAATTAAGTTCATAAAAATTACAAATTTTTAAATAACAAGTTTTACAACAAAGTCTATTAGTTACAATAAATAACTCTTAATAAGGTAAGTTAATTATGAAAATAAATTAACAAAAAGATAATTAAATTTAAAATAAAACCATTTAAATAATTCTAATTTCTATATTTATCTTTAATCCTAATTTATAAATAATTAATATTATTTTTCTTAATATTCACTTCATATTTTCCATTATAATGTGATTGTACCTTTAAAGTATTCTGAAAGTAATCTTACTATACTATCCAAGTTTCAAAGAAATAGAAGACTAATATATAATGAATAAAATTATTTTTTAGGTTAAATTGAATTTTTAACTTTTAATTATTATAATTATAAATAACAAGTGAAATACAAAAAATAGAAAAATTAGTATATATATATATATATATTAATTATATATATAAAATTAGCAGGGATGGAAACCCACAGGGCAAGGGGTATAATCCCCGTCCCTATCTCCAAACTTTTTCTGGGGAGAATTTTGCCTCCATCCCCATCCCCACAAGAAAAATTTTCCACATGCGTCTTCAAATGGGGTAGTCCGTATGAGGATCCCCAAATTTGAGGACCTGTTGCTATTCTTAATTTTGATAGCATAGATGATATTGATTTGCTATTATCCAACATTGAAACAAATTTGAATAACTTTGATGTAAACAAATATGAAGATGTAGAGACTTCTTCTTGATCACAATGTCAAGGTGCTATTCAAACTACTTTTTAAGTGGAAACTTTGTCCAAGAAAGGAAAAGATAAATCAAGGAACAAAGACATGGGCACGGACATATTTGTTAAATCTACAAACACTATGGTTGAAATTTTTGTGGAAGGCTCTGCCAATTTAGTCACAAGTCAAACAATTCATTTTATGTTGAAAAATGAAATTTTGGCTCTTCTTAAAGTGTACACGTTGATAAAAGCATATTACACAAAGCTTGGTTTTCCCTAATTTGTGACATCAATACTTAAAGAGGTATGATTGGATGTCCTCTAGAGGAATAAGATATTAACCTTTTTTTTTTTTCCTTTTTGTCTATTATTAACTCAGCGTCTTAATTAGCTTATTACTTTGTTGATTTTTTCTTGGAAACTTAGCATTAGCCACTTGACAATTGTATACATCAATAGTTGGTTATGATTTATTTACCTACTACGTTTCCGTTTTGATTTATTTCTTATGATTTATAACCTAGTATTTAGATGGTTTCTCCTTCGAGTATTGCATTTCTTGTTGCTATCTAAAAGAATTTCATTTTTACAAGTGCTCTAATTATGTTTATGTATCTTTTATTATCATGGATATACTTTATCAATGCCATTAATATACTGGTCAATCGATTTCCAATTGTACTCATACAAGTGCTCTATTTATGACTAAAATTTTAATTTACTATGAAGAAATTTTAATTTAAAATATTAGTATGATGACTAAAAATTTTCAAATGGAATAATGGAAGGACATTGTCAGAAGCCAAGTGTAAATTACTGACTAGCTGTGTGGCAGTGTCTTTGTTTCCTTAGACGAATTCCACATATTACCTTATATATGCTTCATGTTTAAAACAAGTGGCTTTGATATTTGATTCAATCCACTGATATAGTGGGTAGTTACAGCAGGTGCTGTAATTTAACCAATAATTGTAGGATCAAAATTTCACAATACCTTATTGCTATGTCGACATGAGGTGAATCACATCCAATATTAGTTTTTTGAAACTTGCTATTACATATTCAATTAAAACTTTCGGACATGTTTTAGATCTGAGTCTCCATTATGAAGCAAGGAAGCTCATCTTCTTTATGAGATTATTTATTTACACATCATAAAGACGTATATGGACATGAGCTATCTTATAGAGATGATGTACAAGGCATGAATCTTCAAGTTTCAACAAATTATATAACACAAGCATGGGCCAAGAAGCTTTAGAAAGCCATGCAAAGCTTAGTGAGACGTCTACTCGTGGAGGAGTCTCAGTTGGATGAGTTAGGCTGGAAAAAGAAAACGTTAGTCGTTAATTTAATTTAAGTCTAACTAGATAAAAACTTAATTACTTTGAATTAAGTTATCTTATTATTTTACTATTATAATAAGTGTTTGGACCTTATATATAGTATTTTTGTTTTAATGTTTTAAGTTGTCTTTAACTCCTTTGACCCAACTTATTGAAGGCTCAAAAAGAGATTTCAAATTTAGATTTCTTCTAAGAATTTGAAGCTTATAAACAAGCTTGAACTTCTACTTTGTAAACAAACTTAATTTAATAATACAACTTGTGAAGATTTTCTCTTTCTTGGTTCTCTTAGAAGTTAATCAATGATTACAAGTGTTATTGCAATCTCTAACTCTATATAAAATTGGTTTCTAACTCCTTATAGTTACAAAATCAATTTCTTTTGTTTCAACCTCAATCAGTGATCCAAATTGATTACAAAGTATTAGGATTAAGTCTTACAACATTGTTCGTTGAAATTTATATCATCACCATCCTCATAGGCGGCAAAAACTAAAACCTCTTATTACAATGTTTTATACAATTATGTCTATTGCTATTTCATAACCATACCATGGAATCAATCATATTAATATATTTAGTCATATATATATATATATATATATATATATATATTATGATACTGTGAAAATTGGTAGAAGTTTAAGGCAAAGTTTGTTAAAATTACATCATGATGACTTTGTTTTACTAGAATAATATTAGAGAATAAAATCCATGAACCATTATATTCCATTGTAACTCTCAAACAATAGTCCATACCATTTGATTCCACTCCATTCTATCTCATTCAATTAATGATTATTACATTCTATTCTCTCTTAAATTTTCAAATATAACCTTTATTTTGATTTTAATTTAGTCACAAGCAGATTACCTACAATTTTGTTTACCGACAAAAAAAAAAATTCTAGTAGGACACTTGCATAAATTAATGTCTTATGTTTGATCTTTTACTCTATTTTCATTTTAAATATCATTACTAACAGGAAGTAATTCAATTGGTAAGAAAAGATGGGCATGTTTGAATGTGTTTTTATGTTATGTTCTCTAAAATAATAGTAAAATTATTTTTTAAACAAATTGTGAAAATAAAAAGCAAAATGTGTTCTCTAACTTTATTCTGATGACATTTTTAAAAGCCAAAAATAAACCTGATTCAATGCTATCCATGACCACTTCCTCCCATCTCCATCCCACCAGAGTCAACACAATTCAGAAACAACATAAAGCATGATTTCAAACTGTCGTTTTTTCAGTTATATTTTTGAAAATCAAACTATTCTTGAGAATATAAATCAAATACACCCACTGCATTTCTTCTATTTCTCTGAATGAAAGCTTAAAATGTATAATCTAAAATGTAGCAGGCACCTGCAAGAGATTAACACATGCTCTAGAAGATTTTCTTTTTATTTTTTCTTTTTTCTTTTTTCTTTTTTTTGAAAAAAAAAGCTCAAAAGCCATTCCTGTCTGTAATATCAAAATCGTGCATGAAAACCAAGTAGTGTCTTACTAGTTCATATACGACACACAAGCACTCCTAAAAACCCTATGGTATACATAAATTCTGGAGTCAGCTTAGCAGCATAACACATACAAGCTCACTCAACAGACTATACAGTATAGCCTCCAAAAGTAGCCAGAACATCAGAGGGCAACCATCTTCATCAGCTATACACAATGCCCTACATAAAACAAAAGTCAGAAATGTTCCTAGTACAAACAAAAACTCACTTCAAATTTATGTGTATGTATGCATATACACATGCAAGCATCTGCAACCTACATCTGTCAGTCAGCAAAACCGGTTGTCCATTCCCTTCCCTTTCTGAGTATAATAACGGTAGCGAAGAGGGAAATTGATTGCACCTGGGGAAAGTATCTGACATCTCTGGTCAGGAGAAACCACTGGTGATGCATCCAACTAAGCAGAAAGAACAGCACTTTCAGATTTATTGGTCAAGGGATCGCTGCAATGATTGATAGTCTTCACCATCCTGGAGTCAACATCATACGACGAAAGCAATTTTCTCTGCATAAATTTCAGTTGTTCAGAATATGAATCACTTAGTAGACTAGAATGTGCACTACTTTGGGAGGAAAGAGTGAATTGGCAATTAAAGAGACTTCAGGTTGCTAAAACAGATAAAAAATGCGGAGTTTAGATACAAGGATCAGAAAGATTCTATTTTATTACTGATATCTTCTTTGAAAAATGGTGCATTGACAGCGTTAAACACTAGGAAGAATGTTGAATAAATATGAAAGAAGAAACTACTGCAAAGAGTATTAAAATTAGAAATCAAATCATATATCATAAATTCATAATGTGGTAAATTAGAATACAATTTGGCATCAACCACACTATTCAACAGAAGAGTGTTGTTAGAGCCAATATTTTAAATCCCCAGAACAAAGAACAAAGCCACATGCTTTAAGTTTCCTGTATAACAATATATGTAGATAACTAAAACAATGCATTTACCTATAATATAATTTAAACAGTTAGACGCAAATTTATATAATCTCATATCTAGATTTATATAACCTATGTAATGGAATATTTAAAGCTCCTCATCTATCTTTTACTTTTCAAATGAAGACAAAATAAAATTAAAGAACATAGAAACTTAAAACAAGTGAGTACATGATGAGACACTAGTCTGCTATTAGCATCTATAGATATACGTGTATAATTATTCTATGAAAAAGTACTATCAACTGGGAACAGAACTTACATGATCCTCAAACTTGGGACTCATTAAATTGATGGAGAGGTTTGTCATCAATGACAACACCTGCAAAAAAGAGCACCATGTAAATTCCAGGCAGCCATGTTGATAAGTTTGGGCCAATTATAAACATTAGACTCCTCTTCAAACATAGTCTAATACTTCAAAAATCTTGGAAACCCACCCTCTTAACAAAGAATATAGAAGAACGGCATGTAAGTACTTACAGTTTCCACATTTATAGGCTCCATCTGTTTTAGTCTCTGTAGGTGATCGGTTGCATTTGGATCAAATACACTACCCATGAACCTGTAGACTTGTGCAAAATCTGGAATTGCTGCATGGGGCAGACAACACAATGATCATTAGTATATAATAAACCAGATCATTAACAATGAAAATAATAACACCAACACTTTGCACACTACAGCATTATGGACCTAATGCTACTTAGAAATATATGATGCAGGTAGCAAGGAAATCTAGAAGGTATAAGCTTAAAAATCTATATATTTCTCTAGTTCAGATTAAAGGTGTAAATCAGCAGAGCCTAGTATTAGCTATATTTGGCTTGACACATTTAACAGACGTGCTAAGCCTAAAAGGAAGATCAAGCTCTGCTTGTTTAGCCTTGTTTAAATGAGCCACGCAAAAGATTAAATGAACCCAGTTATATTTTTAACATTCACACATTTTGTATATTAATTATATTATTAATTTTTATTAAATAAAACATATAATCAATTTTTTTTTTATTCTTGACATGCCATTCATGAACTAAATAAGCCTAGTAAAATACTCAAGATCTTTCATTTAACTAATGAAATGAGTCAAGCTTCAGCAACTAGTGAATAGCTGCGTTCATTTATAGTCCTAAAATTTGATTTTGGGGCTTACAAACCGCACTATAGCATAATATTTAAATGTGGATTAGCTTGGTAAGTATTAATATATCATACATGAACTTTGTTTCTTGCAAATCCAAATGCAATCTAGGAGTTAAAAAAAAAAAAAAGCATCTCATTCTATTCTAATAATAGGCTATGGATGAATAGGGGCTTTAGATATAGAGAAAGTTTCCCCCTATTCTATGTACCACTTTAACAGCTGTGTCAATAAAAATTACTAATATATTACATGGACAAAAGGTAATACAAACTTAATTTCCCAAAGTTTGTCATAACACCTAATTATTAAACTTGTAATAAAGCGATTATACCTAATTCAAGCCACAGCATTCTCAAATCAAAGACAAATAAGCATACTAACCTGTTACCGGCTTGCCTTGGTCCACTTGATCTATAACTTTACTATTTGGCCAAGCCCTGGGAGTGCTCTCATTACTACTGCTATAGCAACAATTCCGAGGAAGAGCTTGTCCAACCAATCCCATGCCATCTAATAAATAAATAATATTTTTTAGTTAAAAGGACTTCTGTTATATCTAAAAAATTAAAAAGTTAAAAAAAAAAAAAAAAAGGAAAATCATATTCAAGTCGGGGACAAGCAAAACCTTTAGCCACTTGTGGCATGCTGACAGGTGGTGTAGTATTATAACTCCAGGATGACAAAGGCACCCTGGTAACTGGTGTCCCAAGCACAGATGAAGAGTCTGGCCTATAAAAGTATGAAGGTTCATTGAAAGCAGATGAACCTTGCAATAGCCCAGTACCTTGGGGCACTGATGGAGCTAATTAATGCAAAAGAAAAATCAAGTTATTCAAAAAGTGATGCATTAGCCAAAAAACAGATACAAGAACTGTGTTTGACCGTGCTAACCATTTTTAGGGGCCTTCTGTGGATAAGGGTGAGCAGCTTTTCTCTTTGGCCGCGGGGGAGGTACATGTTCACTAGTTCCATTCTTCTGAACTTTCAGAAAATACTTCTGCGCATGACTTCTTATCTGCCAGAACGAGAAAGTGGAGCAAATATTGAATTCTTAAAGTTTTTCTCTGACAGATGAACTTCTAATATAACTCATTTACATTGTCCACCCAAAAGACTAATCAAAGGAATTCATTATACGACTCAAACATTGAGTGTTGAATTCAAATTTTAAAATTAATGTGAAATAACCAATAAATTTTTTAGTACCATTTTTCAGAGATCCAAAAGAAACAGAAGCATCTAATTACCTGGATAACGGTTTTTGACCCAACAAATGCTTCAATCTTCTTCCAGTCTCGATCGAATCTGATACCAGTCCGGAGAAACAAAAAGACATAAGCAATCAAGCAAATGAACAAGTACAGAAGATAAAATCATTCACCTAAGAGTCAAAAGTTTAGTGCAACCAACCACAAGAAATAATTTTTTTTTTTTCTCTGGAGAATTGTGCAGAAAGAAAGACACTGAACAGACTAACTGATGTCTATGACTCTATCTTAGCTCATTTGGTAGCATAACACCGAGATAATGGATAATGTATCTATATAGGTTCTAAACAATAATTTCCCAACTCCCTCTATAGTTGATGCCTCTTAAATTTACTTCATGTGACTAACTTAGCCCCATACTGGAAGTTAAATCCTCCGATTAACTAATTGTTCATCCTGCCAGAGTTAACCTCAACCAAACATGAAGCTAATCTTCTTTGAATCGAAATGATAAGCAGAGAACTAACTTAGAAGCCTTCCCTGCTCTGGGATTGTTACTTCTTGTACCCTCAGCTCAATTACGAAACAAGCTCAAAGCTTCAGAATATAAATTATAATACCAAAACCCAAACTATACTAAAAGGAGAAAATGAAGGAAAACAAGGAGAGAATTTGGTAAACTTCAACTTAAAAAAGAAGAATTGCAGTCAACTATTCGATACTTGACTGATCGAAAGCTTAATCCTGAGCAATGAATCGCATTTACCCAGAAAATTCAAGAAATGAGAACAAAAATACAATAAGCAGAAGCAATCATCAGTCCTGATCCTCAAAATTCAATATTAAAGGCCAATAAATCACAAGACCTACAAAATAGCGCCTAATTCATGAGATTAGACTATCAAGTTAGCCCACAGACTATTAGACCTATGTACTTTTAGGCCCAGAAAATTATTCAGTGTAAGGTATCTTGACCATTCATAAAAAGACTATTTTCAGGAGCTAACTTATTCACTCACTAATTTGACTAGAATTAAATTAGGTACTAACAGTTTAACTACTAAACTGTCAGTTTCGTCTAATTCATGACAATAAGCGAGGAAAGAATAATAAAAAGGAAACTTTCAATAGCATGAACTGATAAAACAAGAAAATAATAATAATACTAATCAGACTCACAGTTGGAGAGCTTCGAGAAACTTGTCGTGCTCCTGCTCCGACCAGTTCTCGCGGGATTTGGTAATCGTATACGGTTTTCGGATCTTCTTATTCGGATCATCCGCATACGGCGCCGTATTGGCGCCGGCAGTAGTGTTCGTCGCCGACGAAGCCGGGGGCGGCAGAGGGTGGTTGAGACCATGAAGACCCATATTCATGGGATCGAAGAAGTAAAAACCTTGAGCTGGATTTGGGTTCACAGACACCATAAGCGTACGAATTTAGTATAAACAAAAGACACGAACCCGTTTTGTTTGTGATTTTTCCAACAACCTCTGTTCCTGCTTTTTCGTTGCTTGCTTCTTCCTTCTGCTTCGGCCACTTCGTTCCTCAACTGTGGGGTGTGAACAAGGAATTCCTAGTAGGAATTTTCAGTTCAAATCTATGCAAGCTAAAACCCACCATCCGTTTTGGGTATTTATAGGGTGTGAGGTGAAAGGACGGTATTGCCCTCGTGTCATCATTTGACGTACGCGTGGCATTGGGTTTTCCTTCTTTGGGGTCCGCTTTTGTTTTGACCTCTTAGGACGTTAAAGTTAAAGGAATCTGAATTTTCTATTGTAATTTTTTAAAAGAAAAATATTATTTTACTTTCTAATTTGTCATTATATTTTTATTTTAATTATTAAATTTAACTTGAAGAATTAAATATGGTATTGATTTCAAAAATATAAATTAAAAATGAGAATTTTTAGTTAATAGAGAATTATTTTAAAAAATAAAATAAATAAATAATTAAAATAACAATTTAATGATTAGTCAAAAGTTAAAATAACATTTTTTTGTACTTTTTTATGATAATTATTATTTGATAGTCTATATTAAGATAATTATAAAATTTAAAGATTCATATTTAATAATTAATAATTGAAACTCAATAAACTTAGAAATCAAATTATTAATTTTTCAAAATTTAATAATTTTAATAATTAAAAATAATATAAAATTTTGATCTAATGATTAATATTAAAATAAATTTAAAAGCCTAAGTTAAAAACTAAATGCCATGTATTTTACGTACTCCACTTGCCAAGATGAAAGTTTTTATTTGGATTATTAGAAATTTTGTTTTTGTTAGGTTTAATGACTTAATTTTATGGAAAGTTTAGAAGTAAAACGAAGAATTTTTTTTGGATATGTCAATTTCATGATTTCAACGTTTATTTTACTTTTTTCCTTCTTTATTTCGTAAGTCACTTCATTTTTTTGGTGTTGACATTTTAATTTCCAAAACTTCAAATGAAAATTATTGCATGAAGGACATAAATTAATTAATTAATAAAGCAAGTTCCAAGACCCAAGATCCAAAGTTGACTTTCATTCTATTGAAAATATGGGTTTGAATAATTTAAAGTGCTCAAAAGAGGAGAATTTGTCCCATGGCCATCATTCTTGCTTGTAGTATAATGCAAGCAGAAATCGTACCATTATCGTTTGATTAATCTGTTTTAAGGAAAAGTTAATATGCAAATTTTGATTGTTTATTCATAACATTTTTTTCTTAAAAAAAAATAAACACCATGTTAATGGCTACTCTGTAAAAAGATTTAATTTTTTTTCGAAATCTGTTGAAAGAATTATTTTACATATAGTATAATTAAATAATTTGATAATTAACAAAAATTATTATATCTAAGGTGTTTCCCTTATTTTATATGACATCATTATTATGAAAATGTAAATGAAATGAAGAGAAAAAGAATATAGATCTCCTAATAGTATTTTTTGAGCCTGAATCCCTTAATATCTTGTAATTGTTCAATGACTCATATTAAATCTACAATGTAATTTGATAGTCCACATTAAATTAAAAGATTTTAGATAATTAAAATTGATAAATTTTTAAAATATAATTTGACAGTTATAAATTATTTATAAAATTAATTCAATGGCTATTAGTAAAATTACAGTACTAGCTGTAAATAGCTCCTACAGTGGATCTAAAATTGTATTTTTTTTTCTTCAACAAGATAATAATAAAATTTAACAATTCATATTTAATATTTTAAAACTAAATTCAGTAATTTTAAAAACTTCATCTCATGGTTACAAATGAGTTAAAATTTTAACTTGATAGCCTAATTTTTTTTATTGCCAAAAATTACAGAATTGGGTCTCTTAAATTAATAACTTTGCTAAAAAAAAATTAATGACTAATATTAATTATTGTAGAAATTTAACGACATATATTCAAAGTCAGGTTATTAAAATTAATAAACTTCTTAATTTAACAATCAGGATTTTTTATCAAATAATTAGATGGTCAAAATTTATTATTACAGAATCTACAATAATCTTAATTATTGTAAAAGATCCGAACCCAGCAAAGATCCCTCTTGTTAGAAAAAAGATTTGAGAGATTTTGTATATGTCAAACACAGTTATAAAGGCACTTCGTCCATGTGACAATAATTATTCTTGAAGAACTTCACATGCATGCTTAAATCATGTCTTATTAAAAATAAATTTAGAGTGGAAGGTTGGTTGGTACAGAAGGTATAAAAAATAAACTAGAGGTGGGAGGGAGCACACACAAGCAGGAAATGGTGGACACGTGGACATAAACTTAGAAAATAAAAAATAATAATATTAAAAAAGAAAGGGGCAAATGATGAAGCGAAATGTGGAAAAGTGGGAGTGGGGGTGAAATTACCAGAAAACCCCTACCTAGGCGTTGTCGAACGAAGCTGACCTTTTAATGTTAAAGCTTCTGGTGTCATACAGACCGTGCACAACCTCGTGGGCTCGATTCTTAAAGCATCTCCGCATTTTTTTTAATTAAAATAAGGCAGCTTGCATAAGAGGGATAAATTATTGATTTGGATAAAAATTTCTAATTTTAAAAATAAATATATTTTAAAATCGCACAATATTGCAGCATCCTAAAAAAAATTCAAACACGAGCATCAGTTGTGGGGGTTATTCACGTTTATTTAAATAATATTGAGTTCAAATTCTAATGAGAATAAATGTTATAAAAATAATATAATAATTAATAAAAAAATAAAACATAGATTGTATACTGGGTAAGATTGAAAAACAACTCCACATGGATACAGTATATTTATTGGTACACTAATATTGTATTAAGTTATAAGTTAAAATAATAATAATATATATTTTACAATTAAATATGTTTGTATTAAACGTTTTAAAACGGTACGTAAAATTGATTTTTTTTAGAACAAAATGTCATTTTATTAACTATATTCCATATTACAAGTTATTTATGTCTTGTATAAAAAAATTTATTTATATATTATTATCCTGTTTCAAAACTTGACATTTATTTTAAACAAGAATCAATGAGACAAGCCTAATTAATAATAACTGGTATTATTTTCTTTATTAAAATTCGAACTTGAAATTATTCAAATGAGCGTGTCGATCATTTAATTAGTCTAGTTAGACTCAATTATTTGCATGAAGTTTATTTTAGTGGGATCAACTAACAGGTTATTACTAAATCCTTACGAAAAGGGTAAAATAAAAACCCTAACTTTTTTTGTTTATGACGGAGGTTGTTGGATCCCAAAGAATGGAAGCACTGTGCGTAATTGTGAAGGATATGAAATTCCAAAGTTATGGGTGATGGGTGGCTTTTTCATACAAGGTTGTAATGTATTCAATAATGTAATCCTTCATGCTTCTGAGTTCAGCTTCCCTTCTGGACCACTCCTTCATGTGATCATCACCCCATTCTCATACCCTTCTTTTCTCAGTTTTTTTCCTCCCTCTCTCATACCAATAAATTTTTATGAACAACCACAATTATTATTTTCAATTTTCGCAACAATTTTTCTCGTAAAATATATATATATATATATATATATATATAAAGAACTAAAATCACATGTCATTGTTTGGATGTGTCATTTCTAGCTACTCGGTTTTTTTTGTCTATTGAAGCATCGTTAAGGTTTTTTAAGTGTCTTATCAACTATGCAGTGTCTTATCAACTATGAAGCATAGATATTCTAAAATAAGAGATGTACTTGAATGAGATATATATTTGATACAATATATATATATATATATATATTAGTATTTTTTTTTAAATACATTTTAAAATATGCTAAAATGACATTAAATCAATGTTAAAATATTTTTGTCAATTTGATTTTATTAGTTGGGATATTAATTTATTATATTTTGATGATATTTCATATAATATTCCTTCATCATTAATTTTAATCTACTATTATATATATATATATATATATATATAGAGGCACACATACATACTCATATCTTAACATTTTGAAAATTAACATATCTTATACATTGTCTCTTGCAGTATCCTATACTTATATTATCAAGTCTTTAGTTTTATATATTTCCTTAATTTAGAATACTATTACGGTTTTCATACAGTGACTCAACATATAATATATTTACAAGTAAATTATGAATTATTTCTTCATCTTATTTTTAAAGCGCAGTGTCTATTAATTATGAGGTGTATATTATTGTATGTTATGACAAATTCCAATTTGTCCCATTCGGCCATTATTGTCCTTCATGCTATTATGACCAGTTTCAGATTTGAATGTATACGAAGATGTTGCCCATACGATCAGGTGTGGGTCATCATTTTCATCTAAGAAAATATTAGTTGTTTTTGTAAATTTCTCTCACCAAATGATGCTTCTAAAACAAATTGGTTAATTAACAAGCTAAACATTAATCTTGTACATGAATATCTGATTTCTAAGCATAAAACTTTGGAATAAATGCCGAGTGTATTGTATAGTTTGAATATGTTATGTCGGGAATAAACGTAACCGAGAGCATATTTAACAACTTCTCACCCAAAGACAAAAAAACATGTTTAAAAACAAAATAGTCAATTAACTGGAAAAAAAAAGATCAAAACATTATTTTTGCACAAATTAAAAGTTTAAAAATAATTTTTTATTTTTTAAAATTTGATCTAAAATAATTTTTTTAGTCTTATTAAGGAAAAAACTATTTTAGATTAGATATTAAAAACTTAAAAATTTTAATTTATGAAAAATTAAAATAAGCATGTCTACCTAAAGTAAAACAAACTTACATCAAATTGTCTTTGTCACAACCTGAGTAGTAAGGACGTGATCAGCACGATGATGATATGTCATTCATCTTAATAAACCCATTGGAACCTTTATAATTGCAGAACTTATATAAATTTATATTAAATAAACATAAATATCATAACTTTCCATACAGATAAATTTTTATACACCATAATAATACATTAAACATTTAGTCTGTATATAAGAGAGCAACTAAACAGAATAATAATAATAATAATAATAAAAGACATAACTCTAACAGTAGGCTAAGCTCACCAAGGAATTAATCACTATGATTAAAATTTTAAGGTGGACATTCTGGAGCGATGCTAAGATCTAAAAAATATTAAATAATGAGGTGAGTGGAAACTCAATGAGCAGATAATTTTAATATTGCAGAAATTAAGGCAGACTTACAGTAGTACGTCTTTCTAAATTTATAACTAAATATTATACAGACATAGTTCAGTAATATTAACCAAAGAATAATTATCAATAGAATACATTTGGGAATTTCCCACAGAACCAATCATAATTTCATAATACAGAGTTAACTCAAGGCTAGTGATGATAGATCAAAACTCATACTCATTCGGCCATAAGTTCTAAGTAAATATCATAATGGTCTTATGCCTCAAACAGAATATGGTGATAAAGGTATTGTGTCCAACTTTATTAAAATACCAATCGCAATGCACTACGGCTAACGTCAACTACCGTTAGTTACAGAGTTATATTTTGGAGATATTTCTAATATTTCAGAGATAAATAATTATCCATGTACAGATATTAGAAATTTCAAAATTGTACCACTTCAAATTTCATATTTTAGCATTTCTGATAATTTAATATTCAAAATCATCATGAATAATTTAAAATAATATTTTGTATAATTAGAATTATCTACTCACATGAGAGAAGTATACCAACTCCTCCTATCCTTAACTATAATTCCTTTGCTAACAGTTTTCCAACCACCTTAAAACATTAAATAAAATACTCTTAACATTCGGTCCTAATAATTAATTTAATTATTTGATTTTGTCACAGAGTTAATTAATTATTTGTTATTCACCTTTGTCCATTTTACCTATTTCTTTACTAAATATTTGAAAATTAAATTTATGGGTCACTTAAAGAATATTTTAAAATTCTTATAACCTATATTTTATTTTATTATTATTATTATTATTATTTTATTCAATTACTCCATTATGCAGTTATTAAATTTCTAACACTTATCATAATACAAAATTTCACTTAAGGGTCATCTAATAAATCCCAAATTTTCTATTTAACCTCAAACAATATTTATTGTTATACAATCAAACCATTTTAATTTTTCCTTCTAATTTCCTTCCTTTTCCTTCATGAAAAATCTTGAAAAATTACTAAAAATTAAAATTTTTGTTCTAAAATTCAAACTAAAATTTTTAAAAATTCTAAATCACTCTCTAGATGCATAACAAAATTTAAGAAGTCCTATTAATATAATTTTTACTAAATTTCTAAATTACCCCTAGACCCCTAAATTGAAGATTTTCAATGCAGAAATCAAAATTCACAATTAATTAGTGATTTCAAAGGAGAAATGTCTGAAATTCACCTATAAAGTGTAATCTTAACTTAATTTGAAGCAAATAACTCGAATTGAGCTCATATATACCTCTTCATTCGACGAACAGTATTAGAGTTAGAGTTCTTCAATTTGGAGCAAATTGGACCAAATTGATTAATGCAAATGAGAGAAAAAGGTACGAAATCATTGCAAAAAGTGAAACCCTATATTTAATTGGATTAAAAATGCACCAATTCCGAGTGGCAACCGATGGTGATTGCTTTTAGGCCAATGCCGCTGCAGCATGGAGGAGGTGTCTACAACCCTTCATGGTAGCCGAAACAATGCTAATGGCCAAAAAATTTTTTTTGCACCACGAGGAGCCTTCAACTTGATTTTTTGACGATTCTTGTCGACAAGGAAGTTGCCGATGGTTGAAATTGAGCTAAAAATGTTGCTAGTGAGTCGTTGATGCTCGCTGGTGATGGTGAAATGGTTGCCGAAGGGAGAAATCGTGAACTGTGTAGGGAAGGGTCTTCCAAGAGTGATATAAAGCATTTGATAAATAATTTGCATATTATTTAAGAAAATTAAGTGAAGATTAGTTATATAATTGGATAATAATATGTGCTAGGTATAATTAGTAGACATAATTGAAAATTTTAAAATATTTTAACTAAAAAATATTATTTTATATATATATATTTTATCAATATTTGTCCTTAGTTAAATTACAAATGCTAAAAAGATACAAGATAAGGTTCAAGTACAATCTCAAATAAAATTTTATCTATATCTATATCTGTTCTTAACTGAGTTTCTTTTTTGAGTATAAATATTATGAGTATTATAATATTAATCAAGGACACGTGCTCGTTATTGCTCTTCTGCATATTAGAACGGACAGTATTTTGAATTAGGCTGGTTTTATTTATTTATCTTTTATTCTTCGTCACAGCCCTACAGCCCTTGTGATATCAAAATGGTCTTGAGACTGGTACTCATTTGAATGCACTCACACAAGTACTCAATCTATTTGTTATTTAAACTTTAAAATTAAGTCCTTAAATTTAAATTATCTCAAAATTCTCATAATTTGTCTCGTAAATGCCCTGAATCATTAGATGCGTATATTTAGCTACTTTTGATATGGTACAACAAAAATAGTATCCCGCTTGATAGCTAGTTTTGCTAATTGTCCAAATTCTTGATATTTTTTTTTTTATGCCTAAACCAATTTTAAAAGATATTATTTTGATGTTATAAAACAAGTAACAAGCCAACAGGCATGCGAGATGCTTCTTCAGTTATTGAATTGATGTATTTTGTAGTCCATGCGAATCTCAGATAAAAGTAAATGTGCACGTTTCTAAGTTAAAAGACTGCTATGGCAAATTATTAAAAGAAGTACCATCTCGGTGTGCAGGAATAATATTACATATATATTATGCTCTATAATTAACAAAAAAAAAAAACATTTCTTTCTTCCACAAGGAAACATTTGAAGGAGCTTACCAGAATGATTTACAGGCTTGTCTAAGAGACTTTGAAACATAACTGAAAGCGCTCTTCGAAGAATAAGACGCACAAAAGCCTAGTCAAGCCAGCGAGTGACTCCATCTTCGCCCATGGTTGCTAGAATCTCAATGCGTACATTTAAAACAGCCTAAGATTGGCCAATAATAAGAAAAAGCAGAGGTGAACTAATATTAGTTGTTTGAAGAATTGTTAAAATCTATATTATAATATATCATTTACTGAAACGGGCATAAAAAGCATATGCATCTGAGAAGCATTGTTCTTTAAACAGCATGTGCTCCCGGCTAAAACAATAAAAAACAGAATTGTTTGAAGATAGCAAAGAGAACTTACTGATGAATCTCTACAGTTTACTAGCCTACATTCCTCTGAGGAACCTTCAAGCGCCCAATCCTCCCAAACATCAAAATTGTGACTAGCAAACACAAATTCCATTTTTCTATTGATCTGCAAAACGAAATCGGCCATTATAACTACATAGAATACAACAATTGTATTGGGAATGTAACTTAAATTGTAGGAGTGGAAAAGTCATATATCTATCTCTCATCTAAATAATTTACTTCAAAACAGAAGCAGTGAGGCATACAAAAGCAATTAATGTAATTTACTGTCTAAGAGAAATCTCGATCAAACAGAGAAACTCATGGCATTGCAATGTCATACCTGCAATAACTTTCCACCAGCAGCAAGAGAACGCAAACCAATTGTGTCCTGAAGCAAAGCCGTTAATCAGCTAGTTGGCATCAAAATTAAGACAACCATACACCATAAAAAATTATTTTGATAGATACAGGATATACAAAATCTGTTAAACTGAAATATGTTCCACTGAAACAAACCTTGCTTCTGAAGATGATGAGGAATTGTACAGCAGGGTCTCTTTTTGACACATTTGACATGGGCTCAAGAATCCAGCCTCCACCTTGAACTCTTTGCCTCGAGACATGGAGTGCAGGGCGGTCCCTTGCATGTAGAGCAATAACATATCCATCTTTCAACAGTTCACTACACCTTCCACTGAGCCTCATGCTTGACTTCAGTAGTTGGTTGCTAGTTGATTCTTGCATAGATTCTATCAGAGTTTTTCTACTTCTTGAGTATTCAGGGGAAGCACCCCGAGAGCTGAAGCTCAAAGCTTGATCAGTACCACTGATGGCAGTATCATCTTCCCTCTGAGACGTACTTTCTTTCTCTAGTGCAGAAGGATCTGATTTTTGTTGAGATTTTTGGCGTGCATGCCTCCTTTTGGCCTTTTTACCTGACCTGCTACGTCTTCCTTCAGATGGACCAGTGGTGCTCTGAGTCAAACCAGAATTCTGATGCTGGGAGGAAAATTCTTTAACTTGATTAACTCCTTTCTTTGGCTCAGGGCTTATGTTAATATCATCAGTGTGCTCTCTAATACAGATCTGCAGAGCCATTTCTTTGTCAAGGTGATCAGATTGTTCATTTTCATCACCTACTTCACTCTCTTCTTCTTCCTCATCAGATACAGCATTTTTTGAAATAACTCCATCAATAAAATATGCCTGCAATATGGATATAGTTTTCTCCCTTATCTCCATCCATACTTCTTCACTATAATCGGCACTTCGTGGAAGTATCAACACATTAGGCATCTCCTTTACCTGAAGCAGACACACATTCTAGTACATTAATGTCAAGTAGTTATCTAGTTCTCCAGTTGTAACAGAATAATTTATACACGGCTGCAGCCTGCAAGCAACAAAGGTTATAATAAACCCATGAAAGTTATCAACTTCAGCACACCTATATCCAGATATTTTACATCAGTTTCTCCCATTCTGATTTTACTCTGTAGCATTTCTAAACCTACGTCCTCCTGGCCCACTTCAATTATTTTCAACTTTCCTTCCATTCATTTTCCCTTTTTTTTTTTGGTGATGGATGGTGTGATTCTTACAGCGTCTCCGCAACAGACATGGTTTTGTAGATTATAATTCACAGGGGCCTGAGGGCAAGCATATTTCACACACACATATTGATGCATGGACATAAGTCGCAAACATGAACACAAGGGCATGCATGTCCTAGCTTGGAACCTGAGCCACCACATAACAATAAAATTATCTGTTGGGATCACTGACAGAAATAATTATCACACAAATAAAACTTCAGAGCTTCAAAACATTATATTAAGAAAGGGAACAGACAAATAAATGAAACCATGCAAAATTTCTGCTATTAATCAGAGTGGAAGTGGGATCAGTTGAGCAGTCTTATAAATTTAATTGTTCATGGATGCCATATTAAACCTTTCTAATTGAAAAAGGAAAAAAATCAGAGCATAGAGTTGCCATACCCATGCTTCCATCCATTGAGGTCCTTCCGCACCATCCAAAGCACACCCGGCTAAGGTTCCATCAATCAGGAGCTGCTTTACAGCACAATCATCCAAGAGCTGACTGCTACCAGTATTTACAAGAAAAGCTCCTGTGGATACATTCCAAAAATTATAGGCCCCAGAAAACATAAAGACCATAAAATCTGGTACATCTAAGGATCTCAAATATAAATATGTATATACCAGGCTTTACATGTTGAAGACATTCAGCATTGATAATCTGGATCGTTTCACTTGTTAGGGCACAATGAAGTGATATAAGGTCACTTGCAGCTAGTAAATCGTTAAGTGTATCCATTCTTCGTGCCGCGGGGGGAAAATTTATAGAAGACCGGCCAAGTTTTCCGTTTCCCTTTGAGTGCCAGGTTCAGGACAATATTAACAAAAAAGACTAGAAAGTCAAAGAGCAGAATGCAGAAGAGGCTTTTAGAAGTTGAACACTAGAGAAAAAAATTCCAAGGAATTAATGATTTATAAAAGAAAAGACCAAGCCAAAAAGAAGAAAATCATTCCGATTTCTTAAACTTATAAGTCTAGCTGAATACAAAAGTATTAGATAAAAATCTCCTCCAATTAATATATTTAGCACGCATACACACAGACACAGACCCATACTGTTCAATTCAGACGGAGTATATCTCATTTATTTACTCAAAAAAAGTCTGCATACCAACTAATCGTCTATCAACACGCTGATCGCGAAATTCAAGGTAGAAATACTAGCTCTTTTTCAACCCAAGTTTGATACTTTTTTTTATCGAGTTTAAGTCGTTATAGAGGGAAGAGTATTAGCACAAAATAAACAAGTCTAACGGCTTATAGCAATGCCAATTCATATGAGAAGACGATACCTGCTGAACATCGAAATAAAGCACGCTCATTTTGAAAGCCAAGCTCCGAGTAGCCAAAGACCTAGCCGAAGCAGATCTACCTACGATTCCCAAGACCAGCCCTCGGCAGCGTCTCATTCCGCGACACAGCTGCTGCACGGAGCCAAGCCAGCCAGAAGCCGAGAGGGCGTGGCGAGAGAGGAGGTGCGTCCGGCGGAGCAAGCCGAGGATGAGCGCCATGACGGTGTCGGCAATCTCCTCGGCGCGCGAGGTGTCGACATGGACAAGGCGGAGGCCAAGGTCATTGGCTAAGGCGGAGTCGACGGAGCGGTCCGTAGAGCCGAGGCAGAGGATGAGCTGGTAGGGACGGAGGCGGCGCTGGGCTGCGCGTGGGAGATACGCGAGGGACTGAAGAAGCACAGCGGCAGCGGACTCGATCTTGCCCTCGGATAATCGGCTGAGCGGTACGTGCTCGACGGTGGCGACGCCGGATAGGGATTGCTGCTCCAAAGCGCAGTCTTCGATGCAGTTGAGGCTAACCACTAGAGAGAGAGGCGTAGGGTCGCTACTGGGAGACATTGCGGCAGAGGATTAATCGCCGTTCTTCTCCCTCCACGGTTGATCTTCGTGCCCGTGTGTTATCGTTGCAAAAGCATAAAGGGTATCGATGTAATTTCGAGTACTTCCTAGGGTAAAATGCGAATAATATTAAATGCATGGAATTTTGTTTAGAGAGACCACGTCCAAGTACTATAGTCTCGCAATCATCTCAAGTCAGTAGGATCATTGAAGAATATTCTTGTTTAAGTTTTGTCCTTTTTATTTTTTATATTTATATCTTCACATATTTATAAATGAGTTTGATTTTGTTGATAAAGAAAAAAGTCAAGAATAATATTAAAAGTTTATAATTAAATTTTTTTAATGCACCTTTAAATTTAATACATTAAATAAAGGATGTATAATAATTGTAAAGAAAAGTACTGAATTGATTTTTCACTCTCTTATACTTTGTAACAATTAAATTTTTTGTAAATTATTGTGATAAATCAATCCTTCAGAAATCTTATTTGATACAAAGTCAGTCTATCAAAAATTCAAACAATATGATTAATTTTGTACAAATTTAAATTTATAAAAAATTAATTTTATCATAATTAATTTGTGATATACCAAATTTGTCACA
Source organism: Delonix regia (assembly GCA_037074485.1). Classification (NCBI taxonomy): domain Eukaryota; kingdom Viridiplantae; phylum Streptophyta; class Magnoliopsida; order Fabales; family Fabaceae; genus Delonix; species Delonix regia. The sequence continues at coordinate 19,915,642 of CM073460.1, forward strand.
AAATATAAATGTGGAGGATCAATTTTATACTTTTTTTCAATAATTATGTATTAAAACATGTTGATGGAATGTCAAGTTGTAATAATTTATTATCTTTATATGTTATCCTAAATATTTTAAATTTTTATTTATGAATCCAATACTAAATTTGTCAACTTATTCCTCTATTTCTTTATTGTCCTAATAACCTTTAAAAATATTAACTTGTAAATTTGTCTACTAAATCTTGTATTTATTTCATTTTCCCAATAACCTTACAAATCCCTAATACAAACCTTATTTCCAATTCTATCCATCATTTACAACAATATAATTGATTTTGTACATCATAATATAATTTCAATAATTTATGTTTATTAAACACTTGCCACACTATACATTAAAATATGTTTTATATGTATATCTATTTGGATCAATAAAACAGTGTTTCAATCCTCAAGTGTTCGTAATCCCCCTTCAATGTCTGATGGTCATCTTGAGCTTTACTTGACTATAATATATGTTTATATTAAGTTAAACATCGATAGAAGAAAAAGTATGTTTTCAATATGCTATGACATTAAAAATATTCTTTGCTCTCACTTGCAGTGATCTTACCAGTTCTTACCCCCCGAGTGAGGTTTGTCAGCAAGTTCCTGCTAGTTACTCTTAAGTGCATTTCATTCATATCAGCTTAATTTGTCCGCGTTGAGTTATATTTGGTATATACACTCTTAGTAAGTTAAACATAGAATTAATAACTCAACTTATTAGGCTTGTTTCTGCCATATAATTTTCTTTCTGGTTAAATGCCAAGAGTACACCTATGCTGCTCAAAAAATTGAATTAATTACGACTAAGAACTTCAACAGGAAGCCGATACAAGGAAAGAAATATGTTTTCTCTACTATGAAAACAGACCATATATATATATATACCTACCAAAATTGCATCAAATGACACGAAATAGCTACAAGACATCAAACAATAGAAACACGATGTTTCTTTATAGTCAAAACCTCATACAAGCCTATGCAGGGCATTGAACACACATCCACAAAGCTGTCGTACTCCTCATTTTTTCCTTTCTCACGGTTGCTACAGTAGTTGCAAAATCAGAGAGAATTACATGGACTGCAACTCTGATACAGAACTTATTGGATATAAAATTTCTACCTAAAGGTACGACATACCAATGAAGAGCAACCATGTGGGACAATGAGAGGTGAGGCCTACCGGGAAAATTACATAACATGGAGAGATTCTTAGGTAGACAGACCCAACCTATTAATGATATATAGACCAAACCGATAAAGAAAGACAAAAAAACATGTTAGAAGTGGATCTCACTGAAAGGTATATGTGATGTATTCACATAATTATTCATGATCGGCTTAATCTAAATATCTTTTATAGATAAGGTCTATCTAATAATTTTTTCGCAGCATGCTCACATGACCACTCATCCTTGGTCTAGTTTACCTGTTTAGCAGGTCTTTGCTTATTGCTAAGGTCCTATAACCCAGTCCCATGTATAGTTAGTCTCTTTTGCAAGAGTTCAGAAGGAAAACTACAAAACAGAAGGATGCAGAGCCTCCACTCATCTACAAACTTAGGCTTGTTTAGTATCCTTAATTCCTTTTTCTAGGAGTATCCCACTCATGAATGGACTCGGAGACATTTTCTTTTTTGCCATTTCCATTAAGCTATTGCAATAAATTACTTATTACCATTTTAGAAAAATCTCCTCTTAAAGTTCCTGGTTGTTGCTTGATATGAACGCATGAGCAGTCCAACACCAATTCCAATGCCTAGGCACATCCCAAGACCAATCCCAACACCGACTCTAACACCAGCATTAAACCATGAAAGTTGTCCATCCTCACCAGGATACATATCTTGAGAGTAGAAACCATGCCCTATCTTTCCATCAGCCTCATAGTCATCAACTTCTGACCCTGTGATCTGCACCAAAAAAAAAAAAAAAAAGATAACAAGTTCATTAGTTGAATGAAAAATGTAAATCCAGAAATCCAAAGAATCTTGGTAAGATATTGAAGCTAGACCAGACCTCTCCTACACATATCTCTATCAAGTATACTAAAAATATTAATGCATTTAGCAACCGATAAACTCTGGGACATTAAAAATCACAATAAAGCTAAAATAAAAGTCTCCGACCCATAATATCTACTCCACTTGCACTATGAATATCAGTGCATTTAGCAATCAATAAATTCTAGGACATTATAGATTACAAATGCCCTTGAGAATCCAAAGGAAATTTTAAATATGTTCCATTTTTAAAGACACTATTCAGAACAAATAAAAGAGAAACCTATTAATAAATATTGAGTATGTAGTATACGAAAAATGAAATCTTGGGGTTCACTATGCATATCAGAAAAAGATAATCTTAAACTTTTCATATATCTCATCCCCAAACATCTTATATATATTAAATAGGTTCACTATTCATTGGGACATTAAAATGCTGACATACCAAATGCCACCTTAGTTCACATGGTTTATAATCCTCAACACATATCGTTGGCTTTTGAAAGCATAGTGATAATGTCACGCTCAAAAACCATTAGTATGTTGTCATGTATTAAGCAGATTATTGCAAATGAATTTTTTTATTTTCTCTCCATGGCAGGCTACGGTGCAGCCAAATTACTAAAGTTATAGGTCCATCACTCACCATTAGGCATAACAGAGAAATCACGCATAGCTGTTACTAAGGTAGAAATTCAATAGAATCACATTAAAATTCTCAGAGGGGCAATTTTAAACATTAATGAAATAGACCAAATGGTATTAGAAAACACACAGAACTATAATCATCTAGGTTTAATGCATCATTCACATGTTAATCATGGTGAAAACAAAAACCATGGCTCAATCCAGTAAAATGAACAAAACCAAGTCAGCTTCAATGTAATTCTCCCACGCTTGCATTCAATTGGCTTGGGAAGAAGCGTGCAAAATATACTAAGCCATGTTACTCTCTGAGCTAAAACCTAACTACAAATAATTACACGAACTATGAGAATGTGACATAAAGTCCCTAAACTTTCGATTTTTTATGAAAACATTAAATCCCATTCCCCAATTTAAAATTAATTGCAAGAGGCCCCAGGAACTCTCCTGATTTTAGGGTATTAAAATATATGTAAGCTCTTATATGTATTCATATCCCAACGCAACCTAATGCGTATCCATGGAGATTATTAAAGCGATAAAGTAGTCCCTTGCAATGAATTTTCATTAATGATTTAGAAACAACTTCAATTTAGCACAAAAAACTTAAGGAACTATTTTGTTTTATTTCAAAGTTTATGTATCCATTATGAAGGATAAAATAAAGTTTCCACGGTCATGTATTAACTGCTCATGCAATATCATATATCCAAAGAATATAAATTGCATTAAGTACAGACAGCTAATTTCAATAGCTTATGCACTGCTCATGATATCATATATCCAAAGACAGCTAGCTTCAATAGCTTATGCACTACACAGCATATTAATGGTAATTAAAGCAGTAGGAGATACCTGCAATTTACGCTGGCGAACCAGCCCGTTCATTCCCTTCTGTTCCTTCTCCATTTCCTCATCTTCAGGAATGGCATCCAGAGTTGCATGTCTTGCAACTCTCCTTCTTGGACTCATTTGAATCGTCTTCGTCAAAATCACTGGCGTACCCGAGTAACACCCAGCAATATATACCTCAATAGATGGTGCCGAGACTCCAAGCTTCGGCTGAAAAAAAGCCGACGAGCCCGACCCAATGGACATCGACATATGACAATCCATACTCCAACCCATCCCCGAATTGTTACCAATCCCCACATTCCCATTCGTCCAATCAGCTTCCATTCGCTCCAAAGAACCGCATAGAATCAACCCATCGTTCTCGTACACCTCGAATTCGATGCTGCCCGTGATCCGAATGTTATCGGTGCTCACATACGTAACCTCCGACGATTCCTTGTCGACCCGGTCTCGCCGGAGCGTTAGCGCCACCACCTCTGACGCGGGTAAGCGGGATCCGTTCAATTCCAGCGACACCCCAATTTCCCGTCGGGGATGGTACAGCTTCAGGTGGTCAGGGACGCTATCGATCACACAAGGAGAAATCCGAACATAGAATAACCTAATTTCGAACCAGGCCGAGTGTTTCAGAGACAATCCGTTGAGGAAATTAAACGAATTTGCAGATTTGCCTATTGCTTCTTCCTGTTGGTCCATAGGAGATACAAAATTCCTATGATTGAGCAAGAATCACAATGGGGAATCAGGGTCTGGAAATCAATTAGAGAAACAAAGATTTACTCCAAAGAAAAATTAAAAGAAAAGGCAAAAGGAGTCGGATTCAATACACCCAAATTTGATGCTATGTGAATGAGAAATTCTATTTTGAATTCCTGGGAAAGAAGAATATGCTACGGAAAAAAGGGCTATATCAAAGATTGTCCTGGGAATTCAAGGTTTTTGATTGGCGTCTAAAAGGTGAAATCTTTTTTGAGATTTTCTGAATTGGGTTGGTTACTTGGTATTGGTACTGTAACGGGAGTTATTATCATATTATTAGGAGTCGAACGCGGGTTCGGAGAGACGAACGATCGACACGCGTCATTTGTTATGGACGTGTTGCATTCGTCGCAAGACAAGCAGAGAATACGTAAAGAACGACCAGAATTAACTGAAGAGAAAAATACATTGTTATAGTTTCCCTTGTTTTAATTTTTTATTAATTGTAATATTTAAATACATTGTTATAGTTTATTTGGTCTTTTATTTTTTTAAAAAAACATCAAATCTAATTAAATTACTAAACCTTAAATTCAAAATCTTAAAAATTTAATTTAATTTTTTTGAATAAATAGGAAATTTAATAGGATGTTTTTTATGAGTGGAGGATATTTTAAACATTTTATCAATTGAAGGATTAATATAAAAATTTTGTGATAGGAGAGTGATCAAAAATATATTTTAATCATTAACTAAATTGTCATGAATTAATTTTATTTTGGTGTTTACTAAATAATGTTTCACGAGATTTTTTTGTGAGTTCAAAATTCGATTAAGATTCTAGTAAATTCAAATACAAATCTCAATATAATAATATTATTTTTATAGAAAAGAAATTAAACTTGACACAAGATAGTGATGCATTTGCATACAAGAATCAACTGATTATTGTTATTATTTTTTAAATGGTATATACTGAGATTTGAAGATTTATTAATAAAAAAAAATATTAGAATGCGACTAAAAAGATGTTTAACTTTTAATTTTATTCAATGACTATGGCTCTAACAATAATTAGTTTAACACTTTTAATTAACACCACAAAGTTGTGCGAAACTGAACCAGATTAAATCAAATTGAACTAAAACCAAACAAGACTAGAAGTTTATGGCCATGATTGGTTATGGAAGTGTGAAATTAAACGGTTCAATTTTGTTAGAGTGAGCATCAATTTGTATTCTTATAACAGAAATGTTAATTTAATATTCTAGTTAGCTTCTCTTAACACTCAATTAGAGGGTCAGTACTTCTGTTAGAAGTCATGTTGACTGCGAGTCGTTGGCTACAATAGATGGTATTATGGTAATGAATTCCAGAGTTCTTCAATCTTATAATCAAGTCAAGATTCATTAATACAAAATTTGAATTAAGAAATACACGAAAAGGAACCAAATCCATCAATAATTATTTGTTGAGGATTTGAACACAAGCAACTGCCTTCATTCTAATTGAAAAATTGCTGGAAAATCACTAAAGGAGAGGAGAGGGATTCCTGGAGTCTCGTTTAATTCAGATAAGGTGGTAGGATTCCCTCCACCATAAGAAAGTGCTCTCCGACGACGAATATGAGGCATAAGATTTCTCGAAAAAGTTAGAGTTGTTGCAAGAAATACATCATCCTGTTCAATTCACTTCGTGATTATTTTAGCATAAATAAAAGGGGAAATAACACCCAATCTCTTACTCAAAAAAAAGAAAAAACTAACACTCAATCTCATCCTCTCAGACATGACTCCAAGCCCCATGGTATAAGCAATGAATCAACCACCAAGTATCAGTGACAACCTCTCCAGTGAAGTATCAATGGATAGTAAAGATTTTTTATTGTGTTGCTTCAATCGGAAATATGCTTGCCTATTATTTTCCTTTCTAAACACTTACCAAACACTCTCAAATGTATGATGTTGAGTGGGTTTCCCTGTTTGATTTGATTGAAACCTCCCCTGTTTCATAGAAATTTTAACACGCTTCATATAAAAAAATTTTAGCAGTAGAAAGCATTGAGGGTACAGGAAGGGAGACAAGCACTTTACCAACTTGCTCAAGGGGATTTTGATTAATCAGATTCCAAAGTGCGACACAAAGGGATTTTCTTTGCTTTAATCTTTAATTTTTTTAATTATTTAATTAAAATGCTATTATATCTTTCATTAAATATTATTATATAAAATAATATATAAATATTTAATTATGTTAATATGCCAATAAGTATAATAATAATAATATAATATATATAATATAAAATGAATATAATTCAAAATTAGAATATATTTAATATGATAAGTTTGAATATTCTAAATATTCTAATATATAATATACCGAAAAAAAGAAAATTATATTATATATAATCTAAAAAACTATATACTTTTTTATTATAATTTTATTTATTTTATATTCTTTAATTTGTTTAGAATATGTTTTTTTTTCTGATTTTAAGATTTAATAATTATTATAGTTTAAAATTTGTATTATAATAATAATTTTTGTTCAAGGGTAATATGGTAACTTTTCTTTCAATCATTTCCTTTCTCTCGCTGATTCTTCAAATCAAATAAAGTATGACATTTTCTTTTTTATTCTATTCCATGTGCAATCGAACATACTTATTTACTTTTCTTATATTCCTTGTGCAACCAAATATACACATACATGCGTATGCACGTGCGCATATATATACATATATATTGAATATGTAACACATAAATACATTGAGCAAATATTTATTTTTTGTCTAAATAGTGAAGTTAGAATTAAATTTAAAATTACAATTTTATGTTCTAATTCTTTACATAGCCAAAACATAAAATTTAAAATTCTGAATTCACTTCTATTTTAATGGAATTAGAATTAGAATTAGAATTCTATATTATAAATTTAATTGTTGGTACTAAACAAGGTCTTAGCATTTTGAAAACTTGTTTTTGAATTTTTTTTAAATAGTACTTTTTAAATTTTAAATGCATTTCTAAAAATAAAGGATTCATACAAATTTTTTAAGTTTTTATTCTTAAAAACTATTCTAAAAAACAATTTCATAAAATTGTTCTAAAAACATAAAAACAAATAATAGAATCAAATAAGCCCTAAATCTCTACTATCTCAAGAGATCAAGATTAACCAAAACAAAAACAAAACTCTTTTGAAGCCAAATACTGTTTTTTCACATATTTACTTTGAATGCTTAATTTTTTTTATTGCCCAAAAATTAAATATTATTCAGACTGTCATCAGATAGGTCAATAATACCAGGCTACTAGCTAGCCTATCCGTCGACAGAAGAATAGAATTTTTTGGATCTCACTTTCTCATGTATGTTTTATGTTAATTGAATAAATTAGATCTATGTTAAAACATAAAAAAAAAATTAATTTAACTTTTAGTAGATAAAATATTAATATTTTTGTAGTTTATTACTACATTGTTGATTCAATTTCAAAGTAACAGATTTAACAATTTGAATTATATATTAACCCATAATACTATAGAATATAACATATTAGTCTAATAATTTGTCTAAATTTCGTAGGGATCATGAAGATTGTTATTTTTCCTCATAATCCATAATGTTCCTTCGAAAAACTAATCTACAAAAATATTTGCATTTGCATTAATGTTCCACTTGTAGTCATTGGTATCTGAGATATCCATCTTAGAGTTTTTAAGTGGAAATGTCTTAGGACCATCAAAACAATAGCTGCTTGTCATTACAATTGATTGCTTATGATATATAGTCTCATCTTGTTCGTTCTATGTAACACTCTTCTTACAAAATATAAAATTTATTATAAATTTATGTTAAAATTTATTATGAAATGAGAATTATGAAAATACATTATAATATCTAAAACATAATAGTATAATTATAGATAATTGAAGTATGTACATCTATTTATTTATACATCCATATAGATAATTTAACGAGAATGAGGTGTTAGGGCTATATCTATATTTATGTTTGTATCTATCAAAATTAAGCATAATATTAAGGACTTATTCAGGACTTGAAAAACTAGTAAAATTTATGTCATCTTGTGACACAAATATAAGTGGTATGACACGTAAAACCATATCACATCTTACAAAAACAATATGAATAACAAGCATTTTCCAATTGGTGGGATAAATACTCATTTTGAATGGACTTTAAGAGAAATTTGGTAATTAGTCATCTAAAAACATCATTAATAGAGTGGTGATAATAGTTTCTTAGCAACATGAAAAAACATATATGATAGTCAAAATATCTATAGAATATAATATGAATAAAAATTATGATCTTTATGATATATGTGTGGATGTCAAATATCGTAACATATAAATATGCATTTGCAAACATGTGGCAAACAAAGGTAGGCAATGACCTTAACTATTAGGCCTTGGGATATCATATCTTGGTTATTCGAGTCTCACGAAACTCCAACATATGACTGTCATACCCAGGCAATCGAGTCTCACGAACCTCAGCGTATGACACTTGACCTACAGGTGCAACCCTACCTTTAGTTGAGGCATCTCCTAGTGGGTATTCAAGACAAAGTCAGGCAATATAATATTTATCTTAATATGTCACCCAGGCCATCATATAGTCAAGATTGGATTAGTTTGAGAGAGAACTATCAAGATTTCTTTTGTAATCTTCTGAGCACTTATGTTCTTATGACAGTTAGGAATCCTTTTAGTATTAATTAAATTCAAGATGTTCCCAATAAGGATACATTCTTATCCTCTTATAAATTCTTAAAGCTATTTAGGCAGTATAGTCTACGATTGATCTTAGAATTCAAGTTCCCAAAAAGTGTAATAACACAATTTCCTTATAATCATTTAGATGGTATAACGTGTCATAAAATTATAGGATTTATAGGGTATAATGCCTTGTTAAGGAACTCATAAGGTTCACAATATATATTAAGGCAACATAGTCAGCCATTATCAAATGGTTCACAATATATATATCAAGGCGACACAGCCAGCCATTATCAAATGAGATTCCAAACTATCAATAGTGTACAAGAATAGTTTATTATCACAAAGAGTAGTTCTCTTCTGAAACAATCATATTGTCACCCTATCATACAAAGTTGAAATGCACAACAACATAGGCAATTATAATACATGAATAACAAAATATTCATATAAGGATATATAATGCTCAACAAAATTCACATATCAAAATTCTTATTTTAAAGTTATTATAGCTTACATATTATTTTCTTAGATATTTCAAAATATCTATCTAACTTCAATCTTCTCTAATTCTATCCTTCTTAAACCTTGAACGGGCTCATGGTAATAAAATTTCAAAATAAATGACCATAAGACAAAAAAGATTACCATGAAAACCATTCAAGAAGAAGAAAAAGAGAATAAGAGAAACTAGAATATGCTAAATCATGTTACCTGGATACGCTCTCATTTTTTTATAATTCTCCTAAAATTGCTCCCTACCTTCTTAATCTAAGTGTAGAATAGAAAGGTGAGAGTAAGTGAAATGGGTATGGGAGGAATGTAGGGAATAATGTGATAAAAAGGGGTAGGATGTAGGGTATTTAAAGAGAAATCGATGACTATAATTTAACCACTTATTTTTAATCTAACAGTTGTGATTCAATCTCAAATCATAATTATCTAACATATAATTATGGTGAGAGTCCCATAGATATCTAATATTTTATTGTGGTGTGGGCCCCACATGTTAAGGTAATGCCACATGTTCTTATTGTGAATTTACCATTTTACCCTTGGCATTTTTTCAAAATAACCATTTTGCCCTTGGCCTTGTAAATTTACCATTTTACCCTTAACATTTTTCAAAATGACCATTTTGCCCTTATGTTTTAAAACTAAGCTATAGGTTGTTTTCTTTAAATGATTTAACTGGGCATATTTGTTTTTGTTTAATTCTTTCTTATTTCCCCTAAATAATTTAGCTTATATTAAAAATCACTAATTTAGGAATGCTACATTCTAGATGACAAGCAATTGACTACTTTAGTTCAATGTTTTTTTAAAAAATAAAACTACAAATTCAACATATTTACATCGATCAAATGCTTAAAAGCAATGTGACAAACAACAATGGAAGGTAATGATAATTTCGCTGCATTTATGGAACAAAGTTGAAGATTGTAATGGATAATTTAGGTTCAATGAGGAGTGTTAAATAGGTTAGATTTAAATCTCACAAGCTAATGGGGATTTGAAAAAGATGACTCAATTTATTGGGAAATTTGTAAATATAAAAAATTAGCAGCAACTTTTTTTTTTTCCAAATTATTGTGAGGTTTAATTAAAATTGATGTGGACCACAATGTACTTAATTTCAATTGTTGGCCAATTATGCAATATTTCAAATTACTTGTATTATTAGTGCCTTTTTGCCACGTAACACCTGATTAGCGCTTCCTTAATGATGCATTAACTACATCCATTGAACTCAAAACAATGATAGAGCTTTAATTAGATTGTAAAATCAAAGTAGTTTAATGTGATTGGGTTGGTGAATTTAGAAGGCTCACCACTTGTCTAACACAAAAATGGAATGAGTAAAATTTCACTTTTGATCCCTCAAATATAGGGTATTTTTTGAATTAGTCACTCATGGAATTATTTTTCTCAATTTTGTACCTCAAATAAGGTATTTCTCAATTTAATACTTTAAAATTACTTTCTCCATTTAGTTCCTCACATATAAATATTTATCAATTTAGTTCCTCACAAATGAAATGATTATTGAAATTGTCCTTATAAAATATACTAATTTCAAAAATATGATGAACATTATTAATAATCAATTTATATGTGAAGGATCAAATTAATATATATATATATATATATATGAGGAACTAAAATGAGAAAACAATTATATGAGAGACTAACTTGTGAAATACCCCATATGTGAATAACTAAAATAGAGTTTTACTTTAAAATGGAATCAGTCATATACTCTATCTCCATGCATACCAATAAAATGGAATCATTTAACAGAAGCATAGTCATTTAATAGAAATGGGTCCTTAGTGAGAGGATTATTTTAGTGCAACAATCTACCTAATAAATTGAGTCTTATTAGACTTGTTAGATATTTCTTAGATAGTGTCAATTTTATAATATATATATATATATATATATATATATGAGACTCCCATTTCATAATATAAATAATTTATGTTGTTAAGTGTTAAACTCTTCTTGTTCATGTATTGTTTCTCTAAATCAAAATGAAATAATAATGATGATAACAATAAAATAACAATAATAATAATAACACAAAACAACACAATCATAACAAATATGACAAAAATGAGAACAAGACAACTTCCTGGTTCATTTTTCTTACCTTATGTATGTTTGACCATGCATGCACCCATATATTCATGTACATACCTATATATGTATATATACCCAAAGAAAGAGAACCTCTTCTCACTTCATTCTTTCTTTTTGCACCTTATATGTACATATACCTAAGCACACATACATATGAGCATATATATGTGTATATACACACTAATGTGCACCAATGCATTCTTTCCTGTTCTTCTTTATTTTCTTGCCCATAAACATGCCAAGACATATATATATACACATTGATGCACTCCCCCTTTTACTTTATCTCTTCTCTTTTGTTCTCATACACCGTAACACAAGATGCAGAAACTTGCATTGACAGATGCATATATATATATATATACGTTGCTGCCCCTTCTCCATGCTTCCTTTTTTTTGTTCTTATACCCAGAAAAACATGCAGAAACAGACATGGCATACACACACACACACACACACACACACACATATATATATATACGTTGCTGCCCCATCTCCATGCTTCCCTTTTTCTGTTCTTATACCCAGAAAAACATGCAGAAGCAGACATGGCATACACACACACACACACACACACACACACACATATATATATATATATACGTTGCTGCCCCATCTCCATGCTTCTTGTTTTAAGTTCCTATACACCAAAAAACATGCAGATGCAGAAACAAAAGCTGACAGATACATATATATATATATATATATATACGCTGATGCATTCATGCTCATTTTCTATCAAAAGCAATCTAACAGCAAACAAAGACAGATACAGCCAACCTTCTACATGCATTCATGATAGATTAGACAACAAACTAAAAACAGAAAGACCAGAAATGGGAACAGCAAACCGAGAAAAACAGGCAGACCTATTCAGCTCACTTTCTCTCTGTTTATCTCTGTTTACAGCGCCTAAAATTGGGGAAGACATTCTTCAACGTTCTGCTTCCAGTTGGCCACGGTTCTGCACCTTCTTCCAGCCAAAGTTCTCCGCAGCCACGTTACGGTTCTACACCTTCTTCCAGCCAACATTCTCTCCCAGCCACGTTACGATTCTGCACCTTCTTCTCCAGCCAAGGTCCCTCTCTCAGCCACATTACCGTTCTCCCTTTCTTCTTTGGCCAAGGTCCCTTCCTCAGCCACGTTACCGTTCTCCCCTCCTTCTCCAGCCAAGGTCCCTTTCTCAGCCACGTTACCGTTCTCCCCTTCTTCTCTAGCCAAGGTCCCTTAAATTTATGCTCCAGCCAACCTCCTTTTTAGCCACGGTCTCCCCCCTTTTTCTGCTTTTTCTGAAACTAACAGTTGCCTCCTTTCTCTGCTCATGGTCTCCTCCTCTTTTCTGCTTTTTTTGAAACCACCAGCTGCTCCACTCTCTGCTCCAGCCAACCTCTTTCCTTTTTTCTGCACGAGTTGCTCCACTTTCTGCTCTCCTCTGAAACAACCAGCTCCTTCTTGCTTTTCAGCCCTCCTTGTCCTTTTTTTTCTTAGTAATGTGTGTGTGTGCGTGAGTGTATGCATGTGGGAGTAGGAGTGTATGAATGTAAGCAAGTGGGAGTGTGTGAGTGTGAGCAAGTGAGGGTGTGTGAGTGTGAGTGTGTGTGAGAGCAAGTGAGCAAGTGAGAGTGTGTGAGTGTGAGCAAGTGAGAGTGTGTGAGAGCAAGTGAGCAAGTTTTGCATTTTTATTTTAATTAGGTGGCTTTTTTCTCCTCTTTGTATTTAGACAAATTTATTAACCCTATTCATTTTATTTTATTTTTTTTGTAAGATGATTATCATGTCTCTACTTCAAACATATATTTTGAATTTTTCCTTTTAATATTTTTGGTTTTTTTATTTGGTTTTTTCCATATTACTTCTATTTTTTGCTTTTTTGCAATTTTGTTTTAATTAATTAATTTTTTTGAATGTTTAATTTTATTTATTATCATTACTATAATAATTATTATTGTTAGTTTAGGTGGGGTGTTCACAATCATGAAATGACCCGATCCTAGGCTAGGTCAAATCCCGAGTGACAACATTGGCTCGGTCCAACTCGGCCATATATAGATGTTTTAATTTTTATATATATATTTAAAATTTTTGTTTATATGTATATTTAGTATTTTTTTAAAAAAGAAATACCACTTTTTTTTGTGTTTATGTTGAATATAGATCATTTTTATTAATATAGGACATCCTATTTATTACATACAAATCATAATTTTCATTTTTTTTCTTTTAAAACTCATTTTAAATTTAAATTAACAAAAATATAAAAAAAAAATCTAAATGACTTGACTCGACTCAGTTATGTCCCATATCCACTTAGTTGGGTCTTGGGACCGGCCCACAAAATATGGCTTGGTGATAACCTTGGTCGGGCCATGGGTTAGTGTCCAACTCAACCTGACCTAGGGTTTGAACACCCCTACTTTTACAATTACATAACCAATATGTATTAGCCAAGATGTAGGGCAGCAATTGTCCTGTGGTAGAGACCCAGTTGTGGGGCTGAGTCACAGTCAAAACATGGTGCTTATGCTAAGTCATTGTTAAGAAAATAGAGTTACGCCCTAACTAACAGCTATAACTTTTAGTCTAGTAGTAAGCACTTGATCCTATAATTGGTATCAGAGCTTGGGCTCTTGGTTAAAAGACTTAACCATCTCAAGAGTATAAATGGCTAGATATGGTGATAATATTTTATCTGATGGGCTATCCATTACAAAACCTCCTGGTTTCAATGGTGAAAACTTCACATTTTGGAAATTTAAAGATGAAAATTTTCTTTGAAACTGTTGACATTGACCTTTAGGATGTGATTGAAGAAGGTCCATATGTGCCTATGAAAGAAGAAAAGGGTAAGACTTTAGTCAAACCTAAAAGTGAATGGAATGAAACAAATAGAAAAAAAAATTTGTTAAACAATAAAGCTAAACTCATTCTTACAGTGCACTAAGCTAAGAAGAGTATTTTAGAGTATCAAATTGTGAGAGTGCAAAAGAAATGTGAGAGGCTTTAGAGATAACTCATGAGGGAACCTCAGGAATAAAAGAGTTTAGGATTCATAATCTTACACAACAATATGAATTATTCAAGATGAATCCTGGAGAAACTATTAAAGAAATGCAAAGTCATTTTACTCACATTGTTAATCATTTGACAGCTTTAGGGAAGACATACTCACAAACTAACAAGACTTATAAGATCATGAAAGCTGTTCTTGTGGAATGACAACCAAATGTGGTAGCAATTGAAAAACTAAAAGGTCCATTTATAAAATCAATTGCTACTTTTATTGGAAACCTTTAAGAGGATGAGTCAAGGTTGAAGTAGCTCCATGAAGAACAAGATAAGAAGAAAAAAGGGCTTGTTCTCAAAGCCTCATCATTAATGCATCCAGATAAAGAAGAATGCTATGAATGATTATTTGGATGAAATTTATGAAGAAACTTTTAGTCTCTTTGTCAAGTAGTTTGGGAGATTCTTCAATAACAGAAGAATGAATGGGAGGTGACCAGCTAAAAGAAATTAAGAAACTAAAGAACTTCCTATCTGCTATGAATGTAGAAAACCAGTGCACATCAAATAGGAATGTTCTCAATTTCTAAATAAACAAAACAACTTAAAGAATAAGAGAAGGAAAGAGAAGAAAAGGCCTACTTGTCTGCTACTTAGGGAGAAAGTGATAAGGAGTCAAAAGATGATGATGAAGAAGCCAACCTCTGTCTCATGGTAAGTGAAGACAATGAAGTAAGTTCTTCACCTTCTTATGATGAATTACATGATGATTTTCTTAGAATTGCTAAAGCTTTAACCTCTTCTAAGAAAAAGAACCTATCTCTAGAAAAGCAATTAAAGAAAGATAAGGAAGAAATTAACTCCTTGATAAAAACCAAAAGTTTTTTTGAAAAATAATATGAAGTTTTAAAACATGACAACAATGTACTTCAAAAAGAACATGCTTCTTGCAAAGAAAAGATTATAAAAATTTCACTTTGTAAATGTGAAAAATTGCCAAAAGAAAAAGAAGAATTAACTAATACTTTAGCAAAATTTACTAAAGGAAGAGACACAAAAAATATCTTACTTAGAAAACAAATATGTGTTTTTGATAAAGTAGGACTAGGATATAATTTAAATAAAAGGCAAAAATATTATAAAAACTTCTTTGTTCTTGCCTCCATGACTAATACTCCTTTTATCACTTGTTTTTATTGTGGAGAGAAAAGACATTGATCGTATACTTGTGCTTACAAGAAAAATAAGTCTCTAGGAGTTAAGAAAATTTGGGTACCTGAAAACAAAAATTAATTTTTTATATAGGTATGTGTGAAAGCAACTGGAGGAATATGGTACATGGATAATGGATATTCCAAACACATGACTGGAGACAAACCCAAGTTCATATCTCTTCTGCATAAAAGTGGAGGATGAGTCACTTTTGGTGGTAATAGCCAAGGAAGAATCATAGGGATAGGAAAAGTTAGTAAGAATTCTTCTACTTCCATTGACAATGTGCTTCTTGTTGAAGGTCTTAATCATAATCTCTTAGGTATTAGTCAACTATGTGACAAAAACAATAGAGTGATTTTCAATTCAAAATTTTACATAGTTGAGAATATAAGTGATAACAAGATAAAAATGGTAGGACTAAAAATTAACAATGTTTACATAATTAATATTGATGACGAACCTTCTCTTGACTCAAAATGTCGTATTAGTGTAAATGAAGATAATTGGTTATGGCATAGAAAGCTTGCCCATACTAGTATGAGTCTTTTAGATAAACTAGCTAAGAAAGATTTAGTCATAGGTTTTCCTAAAATAAAATTTGAAAAAGATAAACTTTGTGATACATGTCAAAAAGAAAAACAAGTTAAAAGCTTATTTAAAGCTAAAAACATTGTCTCCATAACAAGACCTTTACAATTACTTCACATAGATTTTTTTGGGCTATCTAGAACAATGAGTTTTAGTGGAAACTACCATATACTTATTGTTGTAAATGACTTCTCTAGATTTACATGGGCACTTTTTCTTTCTCACAAAGATCAAGCATTCAAATCATTTCTCAAATTGGCAAAGTTCATTCAAAATGAACAAGGCTTGACAATTGTGAGAATAAGAAGTGATCATAGAGGAGAATTTGAAAACAATCTTTTTATGGATTTTTGTGATGAAAATAGGATTAAGCATAACTTCTCTGCACCTAGAACCCCACAACAAAATGGTATTGTAGAAAGGAAGAATAGAACTTTAGAAGAGATGGCAAGAATCATGCTCAATGAAATGAACTTTCTTAAGTATTTTTGGGCTGATGCAGTAAATACTGCACGTTATGTCATGAATAGAGCCTTGATAAGGTCAATTCTTAATAAAACTCCCTATGAATTGTATAAAGGAAGGAAGCCTGACATTTCTCATATGCATCTATTTAGTTGCAAATGTTTTGTGCTTAATAATGGTAAAGATAAGCTGGTCAAATTTGATGCAAAGTTTAATAAGGAAATCTTTCTAGGATATTCTAGTACTAATATAGAGTGTATAATAAAAGAACAATGACTGTTGAAGAATCCATTCATGTAAATTTTGATGAATCTAACCTTCTTCAACCAAGAAAGGTATCTGATAATGATATTATAGTGAGACTTGATAATCTTACTTTAAGCAAAAATAAAGAAATAGAAAAACCCAAGGAAGAAGACAAAGTAAAAGAAAAAGAAGATGAATTCACTAGGAAGAATGACCAATCTCAAATGGAGCAATATGAGGAAATATATTTAGATAAACAAAATGCTGCTTAAAGTCTTCCCAAAGAGTGGAAATTCAAAAAGGATCACCCAATGGATTAGATTATAGGTGATATCACTCGAAGGGTAAATGCTTGAAACTCTCTTAGAAATATTTGCAATCATCAAGCTTTTCTATCTCAAATTAAACCTAAGGATGTTGGTGAAGCAATAAATTATGAACATTGGGTCTTAGCTATGCAAGAAGAATTAAATCAATTTGAAAGAAATCAAGTATGAGAATTTGTTCCTAGGCCTAATGATTATCCTATTATTGGCATCAAATAGGTTTTTAGAAACAAGCTTGATGAATCAAGAATTATTACTAGGAATAAAGCTAGGTTGGTTGTTAAAGGATATAATCAAGAAGAAGGAATTGACTATAATGAAACATTTGCTCCAGTTGCTAGATGGGAAGCTATTAGAATGCTTTTAGCATATGCATGCATAAAAGATTTTAAACTATATCAAATGGATGTGAAAAGTGCTTTTCTCAATGGATACATAATGGAGGAAGTTTATATTGAACAACCTCTTGGTTTTAAAAATCATAATTTTCCAAATCATGTATATAGATTAAGAAAAGCTCTATGTGGTTTAAAACAAGCACCAAGAGTTTGGTATGAAAAACTATGCACCTTTTTGATTAAAAATGGTTTTTCAAAAGGAAAGGTTGATACTACCTTGTTTTTTAGAAAGAAAAATCTTAAATTTTAATTGTTCAAATTTATATGGATGATATAATATTTGGTGTTACTAATAAAATTTTGTGCAAAGAGTTTGCTGACATAATGTAAGGAGAATTTGAAATGTCTATGGTGGGTGAACTTAACTATTTCTTAGGGCTTCAAATTAAACAACAAAGTGATGGAATCTTTATAAGCCAAACTAAGTATGTTAAGGACTTACTCACAAAGTTTGGAATGGAAAATGCAAAACCAAGTGAAACTCCAATGAGTTCTTCAGCAAAAATTGACATGGCTGATGATGGAAAGTCATTTAATGCATTAAAATATAGAGGTATGATTGGCTCTCTTTTATATTTAACTACAAGCAGATCAGATATAATGTTTAATGTTTGTATCTATGCTCGTTTTCAATCTTGTCCAAAAGAATCTCATTACACGACTATAAATAGAATTTTTAAATATTTTTATGGCATACTTCAAATAGGATTATAGTATCCAAAAGGTTTTTCTAGCACTCTAATGGGATTTTCTAATGCTGATATTACTGGAAGCAAAATAGATAGAAAAAGTACTAGTGGGACATGTCAATTCTTTGAAAACTCTCTCATATCTTGGTTTAGCAAGAAATAAAATAGTGTGGCATTGTCTACAGCTAAAGTTAAGTATATTATAGCAAGTTGTTGTTGTGTACAAATTCTTTGGATGAAACAACAAATTGAGGATCTTGGGGTATTCCTCAAAGAAATCCTAATCCATTGTGATAATACTAGTGTAATAAACCTAACCAAGAATCCAATCATGTACTTTCGCACTAAACATATAGAAATCCGCCATCATTTTATTAGAGATCATGCCCAAAACAAAGATATTACACTTGATTTCATACAAACTGATTTTCAACTTGCTGATATTTTCACAAAATCTCTTTCAAATGAAAGATTATGGTTTATAATAAGAGAATTAGGCATGGTCAATCTAATGAACTTTAAAATAATTTAAATGTTTTTATTGCAATTTCAAATTATTATTACTGACTTAAGCATAGGAGTGTTTTATGTTATTTTTGTAGGTTTTCTTAATATTTGAAAAGATAAGAAGGATTGCATGTCTAATTATATCTTGCGAAATTTGAGTTATATACTTGATAATATAATTTCAAATGTAGCCTACATATTTCCAATCATCATGGTAATGAAATAATGATAAGTTTTGATGAGACATACCTTATACCAAATTGACATCATTATGTGATTTACATGAATAATAAAGGAATATGTGCTCAAACGTTTCCATAGACCTTTTTGTTGATGTCAAATAAGGGGAGAAAGGGAGAAGAAAAATATGTGCTTTTGCTTATTACATTGCATACATAATTATTAAACATATTTTTTCCTTTATTGATTTTTCATAATAAAAAAAGGGGAGATTGTTAACTTTAAGGCTTAATGTTATAAGTTTTAATGATGACAAATATGTGACAAAAATGTAACAAATGAGTTAGACATTAGTATGAACATATGCCTAAATTAATCATTAACATGTAATATTTTATACTTGAATCATCCCTTATATGAGATACACATACTCATATTATATCCAATAGGTTCTGATATTATAAATAATTAAAATTAGATATTTATAGGATTCTCATATATATGGTAAAAAATGTTTATATTCTACTAATTGTTATTAAAATATGCATATTGGGATACATGAATTTGACCATGTATTTAGCTTGTAAGTTAGACTAACTATCATAAGCTCATTATTAATTTTTTTAAAATTCAATTGGACTTATATTTATTGGCTCAATACATTTTGGTCCTCACAATAAAAGTTTGGGCCGAAAAGATAAGAGAAATATGGATTTTATTGATGATGTTTTTGGACCTTAGACTATTATTTTTATCATATCTCATAAATCAGAGGGAATTTCGAATGAAACCTAATACATATAAAAATAGACTTAAACATCTTTCTAATTATATATCACATGCTTAAAATAGAGTTGAAATTAAGATGTTATGATCGTAAAAAATTTAGGTATGAATATCACACTTTTTCCAGACCTCTTGTCACAATTTCAACAATATCTCATCAATCGATAAGAATTTTGACATGAGGTTTCTTTTATATGAAAATAGACTCATATAGCTCTCTAGTCATATATCACATACATAAAATGGATTTGCAATGGAAGAGTTATGAGGGTCTCAATTTGTAGCTATTTATATCAATTTGTTATCTGACCTTTTGTCACTCATTCAACAATATCTCAACAACCAAATTGAATTTGGAAATGAACTTGTCAAGATAGAAAGTAGACTCATAGAGCTTTTTGGTGATAAATAATTTGTCTAAAATGAAGTTGAAATGAAGGATTCATGAACCTTTAAAGTTGTAGCAATGGAATAGAAGATAGCCACAAAGTGAACAAATAGAGCTACTTACTTCTAACAATCAAGTTGTACAAGTTTGAATTTCCCCTTAGCTCCAAATGGTTCTTTTGCTTTTTTGGCCTATAAATACATGTCTCAAGAGCTTAGAAATCACAAGAGATAAATGAAAACCATCTTGAGTGATTCATACTCTTAAATATCTTTATTCTTGCTAGTGAACTTCAATTGTGTTATTTGCTCTTTTGAGAGTTTTTATTGTTATGAGTACTCTCTTCTTAAAAATATTTGTTCGAAGAAAGATATTCCTTGAGGAGAGATTAAATTCAAGGAAAGGCTTTCCTTGAAGAAAGTTTGGTTTTAGGGGGAGTATTTTTGAAGATTTGTAATGGATTATAAGTTAGTGGAAAATCTCAAGTATTTACTTGGGGACTGGACATAAGTTTGGGTTGAAGCTGAACTAGGATAAGCTCTGTTTGCATTTTTTCTTCTCTTACTCTCTTATTGTTGCACTTTAATTGTGTTATTTATTGCTTTCCATACTTTTATATTGAAAATCATTTTACATCAAGTTTTCAATTTGGAAAAGAATTTTTGTTTTTATCTCAAATTTTTTTATAAAACCCAATTCACCCCCTTTTGGGTTCCAGCCTTACTCAACAAGTGTTATCAGAGCTGAGGTTATGTTCGATGCCTAGCGGGGCAATTTCTGATGGGGCGATTGTTAGCCAAGACATATGGCAACAATTGTCCTACGGCAGAGGCCCTGGTGTAGGGTCGAGTCATAGTTGAAACGTGGTGCTTGTGATAGATTGTTGTTAAAGAAATAGAGTTGCGCTCTGACTAACAACTATAGTTTTTGGTCTACTGTTAAGCACTTGATCCTACAATATGTAGTATTTCTCATCAAATTTTAATACATAGAAGTAACAATACGAATATTAACACAATAAATAATTTTATTAATAAAGTAAGGTTACATGTAAATTTTCTAAAGCTATTATTATTGCTAAATTAAAAATTGAAATTATTTCAAATATACTATGTTCCAAGCATAAATAACCTCTAAGAGTATTAATTAATAAAGTTAATTAAAACATTCTTTTTTTTTTTTTTGTAGACATTGTCGTCAATGGCCAACCAGTTTGAGGGTCTGATCCCTTCGTGAGTTAAACATTAACCATGCCTGAAACTAGGTTGACCATTAACTTAGTTTTTTATATGCATAGTTTTTTCAAGTAATACAAAGTATAAACATGCTCAAACTTACTCAATGACTCAAAACTTAGATGAGCATATTAAAAAAAAAAACTTTGTTTTTTATGAAGAGATGAGGGATTTATATATATAGGGCATAATGAACAAGGTAGATATTATACAAGGGAATGGATGTTATCAATTTGATACTTAATCCCTTAATTCTTTTTTTGTTTTTAATTTTGAAAAGAGATAGATAAAGAAATAGTGGATCTCATTTGAATGGTGGATTCTTTTTGAGAAATGAATTGACTTAATTGGTATAGTCTATTCACTCTTTGTCCATTTTTCTTTCTAAGTTTACGATATTGAAAAAAAATATATATATATATATATATATATATGTTTGTTATTGTATTGATTGTTTAACTTTTTATACATTTAGAAATTTTGAGTTAACTTTTCTTTTAAATTTAAAAAAATGGAAAAAAAAATACAATTACTATATCAAGGGCTGGCTACAATACTAAAACGAGAAAAATGTAATTTTTGTTGCTCACTTTCAGGCTTAAGTTCAATTTGATCTTTCAAAGATAGAAAGTAACAAAATAATCCTTCAAAAATAAAACCCTTTAAAAAATAATGGTTTTTCAAAGATCAATTTAATCCTTCAAAGAGACCAATTTAATTTACTTTTTCATTTATGGAGGACCATTTTAATATTTTTCATCTTTAAAATTTTAAAATGACATTCTAACAAAAAAAATACAAAAACTAAAATTATATTTGGGATAATTAATCATTTGGTCCCTATAGTTTTACTTCACTTTCAATTTGGTCCCTGTAGTTTGTTCTTTTTCAAATCACTCCTAAGAGTTTCAAATCGTTTATGAAATGGTCTTTGCTGTCAATTGCTGTGATAACATTGTTAGTAATTTGTTGACTTGGAAGATGGAGCTAACATGGACGGCTACATTAGACACTAACATGGCTAGCAATTCCACGTGTATAGATGATTCAGATTAGGGTTGAAATAAAGCCCAAATTAGATGTTGTGTCTAGTTAAAAAAAGCGGACAAAAAGCTTATCTAAAACTTGTTGGATTGTGATTCCTTTACTACTAGAGGATGTTGTGGATCACGTTGTTCTTCTGCTTCTAGTCTTTGTCAAGGTAGGTGTTTTCTACACTTTATGTAACTAATCGATGTGTGTCTTTTTATTTTCTTGTGCATATTATCTCTTCTGCAGTTATATTTTAGCATGTCTTCTATTTGATTTATTTTGGCCAAAAAAAGTAGTATGGTGAATGGGGATCTTGTTATAAAGTTAGGGTAAATGTTGACTTGGTTAAATGAGAGTGTTTGTTTGGTAATGAGATTCCTATTCTTTCTTTGACATAAAGTGAATGTTATAATATTGTATAATATCTAGGGTATTAATATGTTAAGATATTATACCGAGTCCACCCATAAAAGGTGCTAATTAAATAAGGGTAAAATAGTAATTATAAGAATTACTATTAAACCCTAACCCTAGCTAGCCTTCTATAAATAGGGCTAGACTACTATACGATCAATGATGGACTAAAAGAGAGAAACTTGAGACGCTTTAAGTAGAATACCTGCCAGTATTCTGTAGTTGCATTCAAGAGAGGATTTAGGCTATGAAAACCTGAGATACACTGTGGGTATCTCATTCGATTAGTGATCCCAGCCAGAGTTTAATAAGCTTCCGCAATTAAGAGATCAATGTAAGTCTCTTACCCAAAAGTATGAATATATTTATGTTCATTTATTCCCTTTATTGGTATCAAAGCCTTTAGGCTAGTTTTCCTGATCAATTATATACTTTATTGGGATCTAATTTTTATTTGGGGCTAATTAAAAAAAATTGAATGAATTTTTTCTAATAGCATTTTCTTCTTCCTCGAGGCTTCTTCTTCCTCAAGGAATCCATTAGTGTTATCACTACTGCTGGCAATAGTGGTCACCGGGAATTATACCCTCCCATTTGCTAACCTTCGATTGCTGGCACCCTTTGAGATTGAACAAAAAAGAAATATTTTTGAAAACTTCCCTCTGCTTGTCAATTGAGCAAAAACGAAGGAAAATTTCTCCACATATCTATCGTGCGACGACAATGATTGCCGACACTCTGTGACAGCAAGGAACCGTTGGCAACCACGTCATCGGTGCCCTTAGCCAGAATCGTTGCCAGCACCTCCAAAGGCTACAACCACCATCGTTCGAAAAAAAAAAAAGAAGAAGGAAAAACTACCCTTTGTTTTTTCTAGCCACCAGTGGTTGTGGCCGACAGCAACACGACGCAGCACATGGGACCACCGATGACCTCTCCTGCCAGCTAAAGGTCATCGGTAGGGACGAAAAAGACAAGCTCGAAAAAAAGCTCTAAAACGTGTCCCTCTAAAAAGTTGTACCGGTGGCTTCATTGCCACACTCAATGCCGGCCACCTCGTCAGCGAATGACATGTTGTCGGTGTCTATGAGTGGGCGGCTAGCAAATTGTAGCAACGTGGTGAGGAGCAGCGACAAAGAAAAAGGGAGGAAGAAGAAGAACACTGTAGCTGTAACATTTTTTTCAAAAAAAAGTTTCAAAAAGTTGAAAATTCAAAAAAAAAATTTTAGAAACCCTAAATTTTTTTTAGATCTAAAACCCTAAATTTTTTAATGGGCTTATAGGGTTTAACTTGGGTTCATTGTTAAAATTTTGTTGTTTTAGGCCTTTAAAATATTTTCAAGAAAATTTGGGCCTTTAAAAGAATTTTTTTTGGGCTAATTTTTCTTTATGAGTTGGGCCTTGTTTTTTTAATTAAGCATGTGGCCCATCTAAAAAAATAATAAAAATTAGAGGTCTAATTGTTAAATCTTTAATTAATGAACACGTAGATATGTTCAAAAATATAAATTGTGTATTTATATTTTAGCCCCAAATAAATGCAATTAATTTTTGGTGGAAAAAATTAATTTTTAATATCCCAATAAATTTCAGTCAAGTAATATGTGATTACTTGTCATTATGTTAATTAGTTTAACATTTTTTTTAATTTTCTTCCAATAGAAAATTTAGAGATATAATGTTAATTGGCTTAACATTATGCATTTAAATGTGTTAATTACTTTAACATGTTTATTCAATGAATGTTAATTAGTTTAGCATTATATAATTGATTTATTAATGTGTTGATTAGTATAACATGTTAGTTAACAAATGTTATTTTATTTAGCATTTGAAAAATCATCATTTACAATTTGTTTGTAGCTTGATTATGACACTTTATTGTGTTTTGATTTCGTTAATTTACACCTTGCATACAATCTTAGGACGATGATTGGCACTTCGTACTCTTTCGACTCTGCGTTATGTATGTGTTAATTAGCTTAATCATACGATACTTAGTGTCATAATTTGTAAGCATGATGAATATTAAATCTTGTGTGTTTTTTAATTATCTAATCCTAATTCAAGTTTGTCTTTCTTTTTATATAAAGAATGACTACGGTTTCCAAAAGAATTGTTGCTGAGCTCAACAAGAGGTTGAAGCTAAATGGTGACAATTATGAGATCTGGAGTACAAAAGTCCAGTATCTCCTGGAAGAGCAAGAGGCTCTTGAGACTCTCAATAATGTCATGGAAGAGCCAGAAGCTGAAAACATGGCCCAGAATAGGCGAGACTGTGAAGCTTATGACACTTGGAAGAAAAAGAACTTCACTGCTCACATTACGTTGCTGAGCACTATAGATGATGACATCCTAAGAGAGTTTAAGGACTACCAAAATGCTATGAGGCTTTGGAATGTTCTAAGAACGAGGTTCGAAACTACGTCCGTATCTAGATTGCGTTCTCTAACAATCAAATTTGACTCATATAAGAAACGCCTAAAACATTCAATGAGGAAATATATGAGGCTAATGTCAAATATGATCGCTGAGCTAAAAGATGCTAGAAATGTCTTAACAGGCGAGCAGCAGATCTAAGCTGTCATTCGCTCTTTGCCTAGCTCGTGGGAGCATATAAAGATGCATCTCACTTACAATGACAGAATTACAACCCTAGAAGATGTCCAAAGACACCTCAAACTTGAGGAAGAAAGGTTTGAATTAGCCAAGCTGATACCTGAGTTGCACATGGCAACTTCAGGTGAAAGACGTGGTTCAAAGAGAAAGAGCTGGGGGAAGAACAAAGAACCAGCTCAACTTAAGAAAAAGCTAAAGACTAATCAGCAAGGTAAAAAGAAGCAGCAAAAGGTGAATACGAAAAAAGTTAAATGCTTCAATTGCCAAAAGAAGGGACACTATATGAGTGATTGCCCTAAGCCTTTTAAAAAGGTAACCTACACTGCTTATGCTAGTGAACTTTGTGTTTCTAGCTCAATTATACTTATTAAATCTTGTCCTGTGCGGATTGTAGACTTAGGAGCCATAGACCACATAACGCGTGATCGTGATGCCTTTGTTGCCTTCCAAGGAGTTTCTTATGGAGCATTCTGGATATATGTGGGCAACAACACTAAGGTTGATGTCAAAGGGATCAGAACATGCAAGTTAGTCTTGCATGGTGGTCAAGACCTGATCTTACATGATGTCCTTATGTGCTTCAAATTCGTCGAAATGTTATTTCAATTTTGGTTTTACTTAAGCTAGGCTATGATTTGTATTTCCATGACAATTATGTTAAATTGAGAAATGACTTAGTTTTTTTTAGTTTTGGTTATGTAACCAGAGGTTTTGATTTCTATGGATTTAGATGACAAATCTTACATCAATAATAATGTTAGTTTTTCCATGTTTGCCTTTACACATGATTATGATCATGATGTAAATATATTGCATGCTAGACTTGGTCATATTGGCCAATAGAGAATGCAATGGTTAGCAAAAGAAGGTTTGCTTCCTGGAATTGAACAAGTAGATTTATCTACTTGTGAATCTTGTCTAGTAGAAAAATCTACAAGAAAACCTTTCAGTAAAGTAACTAGAGCTAATTTTTCACTGTAGTTAGTTCATTCTGATATTTGTGGGCCTATAAATGTCAAGGCTCAACACAAAGCGAATTATTTTATCATATTCATTGATGATTATATTCACTTCAATTATGTCTATTTGAGTTCTCACAAGTCAGAAGCATTGAGCTACTTCAAAAACTATATAAACTTAGTTGAGAATCAATTAGACAAGAAGATTAAGGCTCTTCGAACCGTCGAGAATATTTGTCGGTTCAATTCAATGAATTATGTGATGAGAAAGGGATAATTCATCAGTTGACTATTCCAAATACTCCACAACAAAATGTTGCTACTAAAAAAAGGAATAGAACACTCATTGAGATGGTTAGGTCCATGATGGCACAGGCTAATTTGCTAATCAATCTATTGGGGTGATACATTAATGTTTGTAACCTATGTATTTAACCATGTGCCTACAAAATCAATTGCAACCACTCTATATGAGTTATTGACTGGCCAAAAGCTTGACCTAAGTGTTTTGAAACATTGGGGATGTGCTACCTATGCACATGATTCTTCTCACAAGTATGGGAAATTAGGCCCGAGAGGAAAGAAAAGTATCTTTATTAGATACTCAGAAACACTAAAAGGTTATGTGTTTATAGGTTAGCAAGACAGTGGGAGTGTGACTAAATTTGAATATAGAGATGTCACATTCTTAGAGAATGAATATCCTAAAAAGGGTGAGGTAGGTCAAGACTTATCCTTATTTAAAATAGAGGATTCGAACACTCTAAGACCACTTCATTCGAGTGGGAAGATTATAGCAGATGATGAATTAGTTCTTCATCAACAATCTTCTTTATCATTTAATGCAAATGAAAGTGTTCCTGAGCCAGTTGCTCCAAGTGGGAGTGACCAAATGGATCTCATTCCAAGTGGGAGTGAGACCAACATTCTAGATCTAAGTGTGAGCAATATTGATCCAAATGGGAACAATGAAACAAAATTCAATGAATCACAACTGAGACGTGGTTCACATAAAAAGACTCCTCGTCGTCGATATGAGATTGAAGGTGGTGAACTTTTTACAATGCTCATGCAAAATGAAGATTAGCCGAGAAATTTGAAAAAGACTCTCTTATCCCCTTCTAAGGATAAATGGACTAAAGCTATAGAATAGGAAATGGAGTCTATGAGAGTTAGCAATGTTTGGAAACTTATTGATCTTCTATGGGGATGCAAGGTTATTCGGAACAAGTGGGTTCTCAAAATCAAGAAAAGAGCCGATGGCACAATTGAAAATTTTAAGGCTCGACTAGTAGCAAAGGAGTATATACAGCAGGAAGGAATTGACTATGAGGAGACTTTTTCCCCTGCTGTATGACTTACCTTTGTTTGCTTACTTCTAGCTATAGTGGCTTGTCTAGATCTTGAATTACATTAGATGGATGAAAAGACTGTCTTTCTCAATGGAGAATTAAATGAAGAGATTTATATGGAACAACCTGAGGGTTTCATTAAAGAGAGCCAAAAAGAAAAAGTTTGTAGACTTTTGAAGTCTATCTATGGCCTTTAATAATCTTCAAGATAGTGTTATATTTGTTTTCACAATGCAATCATCTCTATTGGTTTCATTATGATGAGTGAAGACAATTGTGTATATACCAAAAGATCTAAGGACAAGTATGTGATTATGACATTATATGTTGATGACATACTCATAGTTGGAAATGATATGGAGTTAATTAACAAGGTAAAAACTTAGTTGTCATCTAGCTTTGAGATGAAGAATACGGGTGAAGCTATATACATTCTTGAAGTTAAGATTTCAAGAAGTCGTTCTGAGAAACTCTTATATCTCTCTTAAGAGAATTGCATAAAAAAAGGTTTTGGAACGTTTTAGTATGGAAAGTTGTAACCTAGCTGACACTCCTATCAGCACAAGTTGAACTTTGAGTGCTGAAATATGTCCTAAGATTGCCATAGAAAGAGAGCGTATGAGCTGAATTCTATATATGAATGTGATCGGTTGTCTAATGTACGCTATGATGTGTACTAGACCTAATATCTGTCAAGTAGTTAGTTTGGTGAGTAGATATCAAACCGACCCAAACCTTAAAAATTAAGAAGCTATAAAATGGAGCTTAAGATATCTGAATGGGACTGCCGATTATACGTTCTGCTATTAAGGTGGTAGAGATCTACGGTTAAAAAGATACACTGATACTGATCATGAAGGGGACTTAGATGAGAGAAGTCTACCTCAGAATACATTTTCTTACTCAATGATGGCACCATATTATGGAATAATAAGAAATAATCTTGTTTATCCTTGCCTATAATGGAGGCAGAGTTCGTGGCCCTATCTTCAATAGCTCAGGAGGCTGTTTGGTTTAAGAAGTTCTTGGATCAACTATTATGTAAAGCAAAAAACACTGAACCAGTGTTAGTGTACTACAACAGTGAGGCTGCGATTGCATACACCAAGGATCCAAAGTACCATTGCAAAACCAAACACATAAATATCAAATATCACTATATGAAGGACACAGTTGCACGCAAGACTGTGAACATAAAGTATGTGTCTACGCATGAGATGCTGGCAAATTCGCTGACTAAGCTTATTTCTATATATGTGTTTGTGAGACACATTAGGTCTTTAGGATTGCGTAGAATTTAACATACTTCATTTGTATTTTTATTTTTCCCATTGTTCACAGACAAAGATGTTTTGATGTTCTTCAATAATCAATAAAGATTGCTTTCCATGCTTACAAATCTCTATTTGAATGTTGTGTACATTCTTCTTTATTATTGAGTACGTCAGGTAGACAAAAGGGTTAGCCTTCTCACACAGGTAACTTCCTCAGTGTCTTTGTGACATTAGAGATGAGATATGATTTTAAGAAAAATTATCAATAGGATAATTTGAGAGCAACTATACTTAAAATCAATTAAGTTGCTTGATTGATGACATAGGGTCATTAAAAGTGATTTGATGAAATAAGTTCATCATTTCTAATCTACCTTAGTTGCCAGATGTGAGTTCAAGACATTGTGTAGATCTAGGAACTCAATTTTAGACTAGTAGTGTCTAAAATATCATCTATACAACATTATTTGTGAAATAGACATATACTCTATGGGAAAAGGAGGAATGTTGTAGCACATGTTTCATACCATGTGTACAAATGCCAACCATATGGGTTAACATGAGTGCGATTTTAACTCATGATTGTGTGAGACCTTTGAACCTTTACGTTAGCTTTATATTTGTACATTTAGACTCAAATCAGGTACTTGAGATATACCTTGGTGTTTGCTATCTTAGTATGTTACTTAAGGACTATGAGTAATGATTTAGTCTGCCGGGACATGTCTAGAAAAGCGAACTAAGTTTGTGTTGATAGGATTGTAAGAAGAGGAAGATCATAAAGAGAATCCCATTATTATGTATTTATCAGTATACTAGTTATGACTTGTGTGTCACAATTGTGAATACAAGATATTATGATAGATGTGATCATTGAGAGATATCTGAATGTGATTCTTATGATATGGGGTGCATGCATACTTTATGATCTACATGCATGTGCATTTTTGAAGAAAGACTATATATTTGTAACTGATGTATAACATTGATGCTTTCATAGTATGCTAGTTGCACGACATACTTTCCTTGTATGAACGACTGCAGATTATAAAGAGGAAATGTTCTCTTGAGTTACTGAGAATATGTTTCTTAGGTTTATAGCGTATGAGCACTTCCATTATGTGTTAGTGGGAGATGTTAGAATATCGTATAATATCTAGAGTATTAATCTATTAAGATATTATATCGAGTCTACCCATAAGGGGTACTCATTAAATAAAAGTAAAATAGTAATTATAATAATTACTATTAAACCCTAACCTTAGCTAGCCTTCTATAAATTGGGCTATACTACTATACAATCAATGACGGACTAAAAGAGAGAAACTTGAGACGCTCTAAGTAGAAAACCTGCGAGTATTCTACAGTCACATTCGAGAAAGGATTTAGGCTGTGAAAATCCGAGATACACTTAATACACTGTGGGTATCTCATTCAATTAGTAATCCCATCCAAAGTTCAATAAGCTTCCGCAATTAGGAGATCAATGTAAGTCTCCTACCCAAAACTATGAATATATTTATGTTCATTTATTCCCTTCAGTGAGTATACAAAGCATATGGGATGGGACCACTACATAAAAAAAAAAAATTTCTTAGGTTTAGGAACAATGATGCACATGAAGAGCATGAGGAGGCATATTTTAGGGTACACAAAATATGCACATAGGGTAGTATTTATGTGGTGGGTATGTGTGTGTGTGTGTGTGTAAATACATACATATATATATATATATATATATATATATATGGGGTAGTAATTGTTTACTATGTTTAGTACTTGAATATTCAAACAATGTGAAATTATTGAATTAAAATTTAGCATGATGCTACTAAATATAAAGATTTATCACTCACATCTTTTGAAAGGAACACCTAATAACAATGGGATAAATTAAAAATTAATTCCTAAAGGAACACCTTATAGTTATGCTTGCGAAGCTCATATGTTGTACCACTGAATAAGAATTGAATTTAAAAAAGAATAATTCTCTAGGAAGAACTAGCAACAAAAGTTTTCAACTTATGTAAAGTTGTAAATTGTATGTTTGTATATGGCATAATTATGAGCACTATTAGTAATCAACAATAAAAAAGATGTTAGTGAAAACAAGAAAAAGCTAATTTGCATTTTTATCCAATTAAAATAAAAGATTAGCTAACAACTTTAGGATGATATTTTTTTAGTGCAAATCTTTAAGAAGCTTTGCCGCTTATGACCTATGTATAAGCTATAATGATATTTTCTATGTGTGTATACTACTATGGGTGCAAATTTAATGTAATCATATGCATGCAATTAACACACAAGGAGAAATTTAAAATGTCTACAAGAATTGAGTCATTTTACTTGTAAGCCTTCCTCTCTAAAAATATCTTTTGTTGTTTGAAGCATTCCAAAAGGAAGTTGTGGAAGTCAACTTAAGGAAGTTAAGCTTTAAATCAAGCATGGACAATAATTTGAACAGCTGTAAGTGTAGAGTATTTTGCAATATTTATAATGCTTTAGAATACCTCTAACATATGACTAACTCCCTTATTTTTGGTATGTAGCTATTAATGTGGAAGAAAATCATAAACTAATATTGATACTAGCATTATAAGGGTTTGGTTTAATGATAGCAAGGGTGAAAGTGACGATGACTATTTTAACCAATACATTGATGGAAATGTGATTGAAGAGATTAAAGAATATAGCACTATAAATGTCACACCTTTCTAAGGTACCTCCTTTAACATAGTTCCAGTAGGTACAATGGTTGACCTTGAGGTTAAGTCAATTTTATCTGACTATGATACTGATGAGTTACATTGAAACAATGGATTAGAGTAGATGAAGGTAATATAAGTAGCATGTACATTAATATAATCCTAGTGAGATGTAAAGACTTCAAATTTAAACTTGGAACGGAGTTTACTTCAAGTACTCAATTTAAGGAAGCTATGAAGGAGTGCTCTTTGCTTTATGGATATGATGTGCGATTCTAGATGAATGATAAAATGTGGTGTAAAGTATTGTGTAGATCTGATTGTCAATGGCTTATATTTGTTAGTAAGGTAGGGGTTTCAATAACTTAAAGGTCGAAGACATTCAATTCTTACCACATATGTGGGGTCACATTTAGTGGGAAGATGACAATTTCAAAATGTATTTTGGAAAATATTGTCATCATCATGAAGTCCAATAAGAATATGACATTGGTAGATGTTATCTTAATTATTAAAGAGAATTACAAGGCTGATGTGTCAGTTAGTAAGGCATATTGGTCTAATAAAAAAGGTGAAGGCTAACGTAAAGGAGCATTATAGTGAGCAATATAAAAGGTTGTGAGATTATTGCCATAAGGTGAGGACTTTAAAGCCTAAAACAATATTGCACCTGTAACCTAAAAGGCCCTTTTTAGATCAACCCCCTTATTCAAGAGAATATATCTTTGCTTAGAGACTGTCTAAAGGGGATTTTTAGCAATATGCAGATCTATAATTAGATTATATGGATGCTTCCTTAAGGGCCCATTTGGAGGCAACTTACTTGTAGCAGTACCAAGAGATCTTAAAAATCAATACTTTCCTTTAGCGGTGGCTAGGGAAAATAGAGACTTTTAGACATGGTTTCTAAGTAAACTCCTGTGTAACATTAAGAGCATAGCAAATAAAAGATAGGAATTCATGTTAGATCAACAAAAGATAAGTGACTTAATTACTTTGTCACCTATAATGTGATGTTTTCCACATTAATCTACTAATTAACATACAATATAACTTGTTTTACAGGGTTTGATGCCAGCATTTAAAGAGCTTCTCAAAGGGATTGAACACTGCTTGTGTGTCTGGCATTTGTATGCCAACATCAAAAGTAGATACGGTGGTAGGACTATGGTACGAGACTCAATTCTTAGGGTAGCTAAAACAACCTATGTACAACATTGACAACAAAATATGGCTGAGCTCAAATATGTGTCAAAAGAAGCGTACAACCATTTGATGAGTTTTACACTATGTTAGGCAAAATCTCACTTTAGAGAGTACATGCAATGTGGCATGATTCTGAACAACATATCATAATCATTCAATGGACATCTAATTAAAGCACAAGAGCTACTTATCATTAGCATGTTCTAGTGGATTTGATCTTACTCGATGACTTGATTTACTAATAATAGGATGAAGACAGAGAGGTTCAAGGGTAAAGGAGATGTTTGCTTGAAGTAAAGGAAAATGTTGGATAAGGAAATGCAAGAATCAAGAAGGTGGATAGCAAAATGGGACAACACAAATAAATTTAAAGTATCATTCTACAACCTTAAATTTGTGATAGATTTGGAGGCAAGTAGTTGTTCCAGCAGATGGTAAGGGTTAACGAGACTGCCATACAAGTAGATGCCGAGGTTCCATTTACCTATGTGGGATCTATCATACTTTAACTAACATAAATTATTATTTTCTTTAAAGCACGCAATTAGCTATATGTATGCCAAGAGAAAGGATCTGCACGATTATATGTACCCATACTTAAGATGCAATCTTATACTACTTGTTATTCGCCCATTATACAACTAACAAATGGAGAAAACATGTGGGTGAAGACTGGTTAATAGCTTATGGAACCTCCAAAATTTCATAGCAGGTCAAGAAGACCCAAGAAACTATGAAAAAGGGAACTTGATGAGCCTGCCAAGCCAAACAAGAGTAGGAGAACCAACACAAGCCTCAGGTGTGCTTTTTGTAGTTCTTATAGTCACAATAGGAGAACTTGCAAGCAAACTTCAAGACCAAGTAGCATGTTGTTTTCACAAAAGTTGGCTAATGTTCCCCTTCGACTAAGCACTAGTTATAATTTGGTTTATGGCAGCCATTATTTGTATTTTGGACTTTTTTTTTTTTTCTGTTGAGTTATTAGTGTAATGGTTACCATTATTTATAGCAGTCGTTGTGTTTGTCCAATGGCAGCCATGTATTTGGGATATGGTGGGGGACTATGTGTTTGTCTACATTTTGTTTAGTAATCATATGTGGGATTATGTTCTTGTCTACATTTTGTTTAGTAATCTTATGTGGGACCATGTGCTTGTTTTTTACATTTCCAATGTGTTTAAATCTAGTTCTAGGTGTTTGAAATATCTTGTTGAAAGAAACATAATTAAACTAAACTATTTTAAAAGTTGAATTGAATTTATGACTTGTCTGTCCTTAGCTTTTTAATTAAACAATCTCTGCATTTCTAATAATCAGCTGTGTTTTGTTTTAGTAATGTTGTTATCAGAGGAATGAGAATCTTAGCTCCTCTTATTGCTCCAAATACTGATGGAATAGGCCCAGGTTTGTTCCCTTTCAATTATTATCACTTTTGGGTTTATTATGCATAAAATCAAGTGAATTTACTTGCTACTAAATTTCCTTTTTTATTATGCAGAAAATTAAGTGATTGATATCAAATCACCATGTGTCGTCCCAAAACTAGACTTGATCATCAGGTTGGGCTTTTACAAACTGGGCTTGAAAAAAAGCCCGAGCTTGTATTTTAGTTAAACTTTTTTATTCAAACTTTTATTCATATTTTTTGGGTTGAGCCAATTGGACTTTTAACATAATGGTCAAATCAAGTTGTTACTTAAAATTTGATATAAATAACATAAATAATAATTATTATTATATGTAAAATCATATATAAAGAAGTTGTAAATACAAATAAGTTGTTGTATAGCATAAATATTTTAAATAAGATGTATTAAGTTTTATTTATTTATCAAAATGTCATGTTACACTAAGTTTTTCTTTACATAATAAATTTTTACTAATTTAAAAAGTATTCATTTAGGCTTTTCAGATTTGGGTTAGGCTTTAAAAAAATCTTGAGCCCGACTTGTTTTTAATTCGGGCTTTATTTTTTTTGAGTTAAACTCATTGGGTTAGACAAACTTTTTAAATTATAATTAGGTCTACCTAACACCAATATTGTAGTGAGGAGAGTTTTCGTCACCACTCCAACATGTTTAGGTGTAGGAATAGGTAGTGAGATGTCCAGTGGAATTTCAAATATAACAATTAAGGATATGCATGATTGGAATTTTGCAGCTAGTGTGCATATAAAATCTGATTATGGTAGAAGAGGATATATAGCAAATGTCACCATAAGTGACATAAGAATGGAGAGGGTCCATATACCCATCAATGTGGTTGTTTACCAATCTAATGTACTGGTGTTCTACCTTGTTTACCAATCTAATGTACTGGTGACCAAATAAAGTTGATGCTTAGTAACAGTTCCATTGAAATCAGTAATTCCTACCTATAGCACTTTATCTAACCGCTATTTTGCAATGTTATGAAAAGGCAGAAAAGATAAAAAGAAGCATCCAACTTTGACTTGGCAGAAAAGATAAAAACAAAAAACAAAGATCAAATTGAAAGGGCAGAAATTAGACTTTGTCACTCTTGCCAACAAACAAACTGATCAAACAATGACACTTGGATAGAAAAGCTAACAAAAAGATAGATTTGTCATTCATTAAGGTCATTCATGTTACAACTCAATTGTCCTTGAATATATTACACTTGCAGCTCACTAACATGGATTAACCTAATATACATTACACCTACACTTGCACTAAAATAGTCAATTACAATTACATTGTAACACCTAGCCTACCCAATGGCGTCCTAAGTGAATACGGTTTGCTATTCCCCCAGAAAATCCATAGCAAACAAACCATCACAACCCAAGATACAACAATTACAATCTTCATCGGCTTATTCTTCCACTTGCAGCTTGCAAGAGCTTTCTCCTACCCTTCGATAAACTCAACAACATGCCTAGGTAGAGTTTGGTCTAACCAATCAAAGAATCCGTAGCTCTAAGGTTCCTACATGCAAAAACAAGGATACATTGTCATCACATTCATTACAGTATGCACTGTTTTACCCATCCAAAATAAACTATGAAACATACTTTTATACACATCCAATATATCCACAACATAATAGCATTGTATTGGAATATAGTCATCAAATCTTCAAATTTCATTTGCTCAATCAAAGGTAAGATCTGCAACAAACTCAATTGCCTACTCTTCTTATCAACACTTAAATACAACATTTAGATATGAAACTTTCATTACTCAGAATTTCAATCAGAGGTTAGACATGAAGGATAATTACTTGCTTATTACTAGCACGTAAACCAATATTTTTTTTGGCCTGAAAAGATACTCTTCATTCAAACATGAAACAACAATACAAGAAACCTAGCAATACGAACAAGGAGGAAACACAACACTTAGGTATGTAGTTTTCATTAACTAAAAATTAAATTAGAGATTACCCATACCAGCAATTACATACAATAACAGATTCAGGAACTCGCAGCAATTCAGTCACCATAATTCTTCTCCTTTCACCACTCATCAATCCAATATAGGTTCAAATCGCAACAGTGTTCGAATTTTACCTTGAAATATGGTCATCGAAGAATCTCCATTGTTGAGTCTAGGAAGTGTAGGTAGCCAATCACCCTCCACAGTGACAAAAAGCATTTCCCTTTCGTCCATTCAAGTTATTGTCTGACGCCTCTGACTCCATGGCAATCAAAAAAGTCAAAATCACCTACAATAGCTCGCCTCAACTTCGATTTCTGATGATTAGAAGCACGAGGATGGAAGGACTCCGAACTATCACACCAACTGGCCACGCACGCAGCGACTTCCAGCATCTTTTGGTTCGCGTTTAACTAAGGAAGTAGGCAACGATTTATGTTCAAGTTTCTCTGAAGTAGATGGAAATTCCTGTTTATGGTTGTTCATTTGCGCTATTTCAAAGTAGAGGGTGCCATCTCTGGTGATATTCTAAAGCTTGGATAAATTCTTAGCGTTTAAGTGAAGCAGAGAGAAACTTGTGTGGCGCTTTTTTCGAAGCAGTGTTTTTGAAGTAGTGTCTATGGGCTTTGTTTCAACCTTAATCCACCTTATTTATCCACCTGGAACTGCTAGCCATGTCAGCATCCGGTTTAGCTGTCCATGTCAATAAATTTCTAACGGCGTTATCACAGCAATTGATGGCAGGGACCATTTTATAAATGATTAGAAACTCTAAGGAGTGATTTGAAAAACAAAAATTACAGGGACCAAATTGAAAATAGAATGGATATATTTCTGTTTCAACTTGAGTCCTGCTTAGGAGAGAAATTGCAATTTCATAGCACAAGCTTCTGTCCCTATTTAGATCTTGAATTTTTTTTTAACGGTGAACTCTATTTAAAAATTTGAAATTCACTTAAGCAATAAATTACATTCACTTTGTACTTATTTATTTTGGTATAACAAAAAATTTTAAAAAAATAAAGAACATGAAAGGATTCAAAAACCTTAAAATTTAAATTCAAAATATTTAAATCCACCCACTCTAACAGTCTGAATTCATTTAAACAAGAGTATCATTCTAAGCCAGGCCAATTAGTTGGGCTTTTAGTGGGTTGTCCACAACGGCTGGTTGGGCCTGTTGGTTCAATGTTATTGCTAAGTCAGGGGTCCGCGATTTGTTTCTGTTTTGTCTTTATCTAACGGGCCTAGGCCCAAAATCTATCGGCCCAATATCCAAGGATCTTGTGAGTCCTGGAATAAGGGATCATTCCAGTTGGGCTGAGTTTCTTGGGTTCCTTGGCTTTCCAGAGAGGTCTGATTTTCTAAACTTTGTTGGCTGACGTCATCAAGGATTTTTATGAAGAAGATGTCATCAGGTGGTTATTGGTGAGGTTCGTTAGTGATGAAATTTATAATTAAAAAGGAATTATCAATCGGTATTTTCTATAACATTTCAGGAATAAAATATTTAATTGATTTTATCCAAACTTGCTTGAAGGTAGATACTCAAATATGTTTATACATCACATTCCTTTTTTAAAAAAGAAATTATCGGTCAATATTTTCTAAGTGGGATGATCTTGTGTTCCTAAAAACACGATCTTTTCCATTTATGATCAATTAATTATTAAATATAAACTAATATGATATAAAATAATTACTTAAAATATTCAATTTTTATGAGTAGTTTTAAGAGAATTAGTGTAATAAGTAATAGAACTATTTTGATAGTTTAAATTTGTGAAAGATCAAAATAAAATTAAATTTACAATAAAGAATTAAAATAATATATTTTTTTAAGTTTATTATGATTGAAGGTGAAGAAGGCTTTGAAACACATAATGGGCATTGAATAGATATAAAGTAGGAAGAAGAGTAATGGGGATTTAACATGATGGGCAATTTCAGACGACAAATAATAAACAAATTACGAACACTCATTAACTTGTCTTTTTCTTCTTGTGGCCATGGATTAGTAGAAAGAAACTCACTAGAAAGTGAAACACCAACACAAGTGGTGTTTGAATTATAGACATGCATGAAATAGCTTGTACCAGATAAAGAAAATGCACAAGGAGACTCCTTTCAAAACCATTATGAATCTCACAAGTGTGTTTGGTTCTTGCCTTAAACATAAGAACCGGTCTTTTCTTATTGTTACTCTCAACCATTATGAATCTAATGAAGGCAAAAAGTAGGAGAGCTAGCTCTACTCATCATAATACCCACTAGGTATATACATATTGGTGGTCCAAAAGAAAATCATACATATATATATATATATATATATATATGTATATAATAGCCAAGCAAAAATCTTAAAAAGTAGAAAAGCATATGTGATTATAAGTTGCATGTAAACATATAGTGCTTTCTTGGGGACCAATCTGGAACATACGAGAAAGAATATAACATTTCCATATATGAAAGGGCTTTCTTTCTTTCCTTTTTTCTTATGTTTGCTCAGCTTTCACGGGGACAAAAAGTGAGAGCCAACAATTATTTCTGGACAAAATTTTATGGAATAAATGATAATTTACCTTTTGAATTTGACTCATTTGGACATCCTTTTTAATTGAGTAGAAATCATGGATTTACTCTTACACTTTAGAAATAATCAACATATATTTTAGATTAAATTACTCACAATTTTAAGTACACCTAATTATAATATAAAAATATAATTATATTATTATTATTTTTTATATTATTATAATTATAATTATATCCTTATATTATAATTAAATATATTAGTGCACTTAAAATTATGAATGCACTATTAATTTTAGTTTTTTAATATAAATATTACATTACTTTTTCTTTAAGTTTGATTAATTTTAGCTTTTTAAAAAATTTATCTTTCATTTAAATGGTTTTTCCACGTACCATCCCCGTTTTCTTCTCCAATGATCTCTACAGATTTCTTTTGTTTCCTCTCTTTTGAATCCCTCGTCTTGCAATTTTCACTCTCTTTGAAAAAAATGTGTCATGTCCCTGTCATCGAAAAAGTATTGATTAATAATAACACTTATATTATTGGTATGATTAGACTTTTTTTATTATAATTTGATTAATCTAACATATACTATCGTTATTTACAACGTAAGTATGTTATTATTGGTTAATATTTATTGTTCTCACCAAGAATGTTGCTTCTTCGGTATTCAAAAAACTCTTACATCTAAATCTTAAAGCTGACATTTATCCTCCACCCCTAGTAAACTCCTCAGCTATCTTTGACCTTCTCTCAAGCACATCTCCATCTAGTTTTGCCTTCTCTAAATAATCCACAGTTCTCATCTCATAGATCTGTTTCTTTGCTCATATTATCTCCTCTTAAACTTCTACGTACCGCCATCATCTCTCTCAAATCCTCCTTCACAAACCCTATATTATCATAGCTTCTCTTTAAACCCTATACCACTACATTCTAGTTTATGGGAGACAAACTCGTTAAGAGTCGTCTCCTATAAAACCATCGTTGTTGTTATATACTACTTCTTCTTTTAAACTTAACCATTATAATTGAATAATAATATTAGATTGCATGTAGTCAATATTTAAAATTTTTGACTGCATCTTAGTTTCTTTAATGTTAATCATTAAATGCAAAAAATCCATATCTCTACCGCGATAAAATTATTCGTAAAACAAGAAAAAAAAAAAAAAACTTAAGGGTTGGCTACTAAATTGGCTTTCTCACTAGTAGAAGAATTGCGTAAATTTAGTGCTATGGCTTGTGGTCGTCTCGCACATTGAGTGGCTCATGTGATCTGTATGTATATAGCTTAAAACGTAGGCTCGAGAGATCTCTAACGTTGTCAAGGATTCAAACCAATGAAAATACTGAGTTGTTCCAATTGTATCTTTTATTATTATTTGGGAAAAATTGTAATTTCAGATCCCTAGTTTAATGTATTTTTTTAAGTTGGTTCTTATGGGTGAAAAATTTGTAATTAAATCCTTTCATTTTACAAATATTTAATTTCAGTCCCTACTATTAAAATTCTATTAGTATTCTATTAAATTTTACTACTATAAATATGTACTATTTTAACATTTCAAATATGTATGATTTATGCTAATAAAAAAGATAAAAAAAGATCATGAAATAAAATTAATTCATATATATATATGGTAAAATATTGATAAAAATATAATATAAGGGACTAAATTTAAAATCATCTAAACTATGAGGATTTCATTATAAATTTTAAAGTATAAGGACCAAATTAAAAACTATTGAACTATAAGGACCAAAAGTATAATTCCTTTGTTAAATATTAATATTTTATTTTTTTAGTCATTCTTTAGTATACTTGTTTTGAGTCTGTCGACCAATGAGGAGTGCAAAAATCATGTATTTATTAAATCAATTTCTTCTTCACCAAAAAAATAAAATGATAATACTAATGATAATGATGTAGCTATTTTATTGGTTATCCATGACTGGGGAAAAAATATTTGAATACGGAAAACAATTATATTATTAATTAATATAAGTATAATTTTGTTGAAATATATTCTAAAAAACATTTTTCATTTTCATTAAATTTATAATTTTGTTTCAACTATACATAATTTGTTATTGTTAACAAAAAGTATTAGCATAAATTTAGCATTTAAAAATGTATAAAACATCAGGTTAATAATAACAGCACCTAAATTCATTAAATTCATTAAATTGCTAAAAAAAAATATATAGAACATCAGGTTAATAATAACAGCACCTAAATGAGTTATTAATATGATCTTATTTTTATTAATATTGATTTAATTTTGTAAAAAGCATTTAATAAGTTAAATTCTAAGGTTCCATTTAGTTGTCAAAATGGATTTAGTGGGAATAAGAATGGAAATGGATATAGGAACGAGAATAGAAGAGGATTTGATTGTCAAATGTTGTTTGATTAAAAAAAATTGAAATTGATATATAATTCCCTTTATTTCATTTGATTAATAGAATACACATGACAAAAAGTGAGACAATGACTATATTTGACCATATTACTCCTGTGAACATGACCAAAAACGTCTTCCCACTACCAACTATCAGAAACATCTTCCCATTGCATCGCCGACCAGCTATTAGAAATGTCTTCGCACTGCCAGCAAGATTTTGATCAACTAGCTATTAGAAATGTTTTCCTACTTCATCGTCAGCAAGTTATTAGAAATGTCTTCCCACTGACGGCAAGATTTCGATTGACCAGCAATTATAAATGTCTTTCCACTACCGGTGAGATTCCAATGGACTAACTATCAGAAACGTCTTCCCATTGCATCATCGACCAGCTATCAGAAATGTCTTCCCACTACCAGCAATATTCCGATGAACACAAATGTACAACGTGAAAAGAAGGGGCTACGGTTTTTATGTAAAATGGGATATTTTTGTCTAAAATATATTATAAATAAAAGTACTTTTGTCAAGTTTATTTTAATTCCTATTAGACTTATTTTATTTTGAGCTTTAGTTATAAAAAGAATTCTTTTTTATACAAAGGAAAATAAGTCTTTTATGGAATGGAAATAAGAGTTTAATCTGTCAATTAAACATAAAAATGAGAGTATTTCTTATTTCTATTTTTTTTTTAATTCTAGTAATCCAACTGGCTCTCTATTAAACTTGCTAGTAGTGAATACATTCTTAAAATCCTTTGACGAAGGAATTTAAGTAGGGTAAATACCCTTTACTATTATAATAAATACAAATTATTAATTATATTAATCTTAAACATCAAAGTTAATTTTTATAAGAAAAATCATGACCAATAAAACGAAGAAGGAAATAGAAAATGAAAGATAATTAAGATAAGGTTTTTATCTTTTAGAAAGTACTAGTGATTGGTATGATGGCTTTTTGATCCATTTACAATAAAAAAAATTAAAAAATTAAAATCTCATATCATAAAAAGTATTACATTTAAATACTATAAATTTGAAGAATTGGAATAAATCATTTCAAGTCCTCTCTATTTTGTGTCAAAAGGTACTCAAAATTACTAAAACAAAAAAAGAAAAAGAAAAGATGAGACACAGAAAACTACGTTCCCAATCCCTATTAAAAAAGCTCCCCCCACATAAAAAAGAGAATGAAGGGGATGCGTGCTAATGGGAGGAGGAGTGTTATAAATTTAATTTTTGAAAAAATAATAATTTTGGTCCAAATATTTTTACTTAATTTCAATTTAGTTCCTATATTTAAAATTTTTTAATTAAATATTTATAATTTTTAAAAAAATTTAAATTAACCTCGATGATCATATTTTTACTAATATTTTATTATATATATGAGTTAATTTTACTACTTTATGATATTTGTAAATGGTAAAGATTTAAACACAAAATTTTAAATTATAAAGATTAAATTAAAAATTGTATGAAATTGTGAGGATTAAATTATAATTTTTTTTAAAATTTTAATAGAATAAGGAGGTGAAATGTGAAGGTGGGGAAAGAAAAGAAAAGAAATTCTTAATTTGGGATTGAAATTGCATGATATAACCAAATTAAACTCTAAATCATAAATCATAAACCAAATTAAAAATTACATGATATAACCAAATTAATTTTTAATTTGGTCTTTATAATATAACAAAATTTTTTGAAATTAAAAAAAAATGATAGCATCTACATGTAAACTCTAAACCAAATCATCTTTATAATATAACCAAATTAATTTTTAATTTGATTATATCTTGTAATTCTTAATTTGGTATTTATAATATATTGATGGAAATAGGGAGGTTAAATGATAGATTTTGATAAATGAAAAGAAAAGAAAAATTATCTTAAAAATAAAAGAAAATTATACTAAAAATGAATAAAAAATATAGATTTTTATATTTCTTTTCTTTTATTTTTCACCTTCACATTTCACCTCCTTATTC
The DNA here is from genome assembly GCA_037074485.1 of Delonix regia. Lineage (NCBI taxonomy): Eukaryota > Viridiplantae > Streptophyta > Magnoliopsida > Fabales > Fabaceae > Delonix > Delonix regia. The sequence goes on from CM073460.1 coordinate 19,959,190, forward strand.
TATTAGAAATAAAAAAATTATAATTTTAATCCTCACAATTTCATGCAATTTTTAATATATTCTTTATAATTTACAAACTTGTGTTTAAATCTTTACTGTTTACAAATATAATAAAGTAGTAAATTAACTCATATATATATATATATATATAATAAAATATTAGTAAAAACATGATTATCCAGATTAATTTTAAAATTTTTTTAAACTATAAAGATTTAATAAATAATTTTTAAATATAGGGATTGAATTGGAAACAAAATTATTATTTTTTCAAAAGTAAATTTATAACACTCGTTCTCCCATCGGCACACATCCCCATCTCTCTCCCTCTATGTGTGGGGTGCAGCATATTTGGAACGTAGTATTTTGAATTTCCTTTTTTTTTTTTGGTAATTCTAGGTACTTATGGACACAAAATAAAAAGAATTCGAAATAATTTATTCTGACTCTTTAAATTCATAGCATTTACACATAATATTTTATATTATATGAAATTTTTATTTTTTAATATTTTTTATTATAAATAGATTTTAAAAAAAAAGCCTATAATGGTCCGATCCTTGTCAAGAAATGAAAAGCTTAAAAAAAAAAAAAAAAAAAGGAAATGTCGTTTTCCAATTATTAAAGGATATCCACAATTTCAATGTATGTCAGTTTTCTTGGTTTGTATGCCAACCTTTTTAGTTTGTGGTGACAAGTCTACGTTGGTTGTTCATCCATGAGAGCCAACACACGCAAATTCCCAAGGCATTCCTTGGCACACCATTTTAAGAAAATTTGCATTTGGTGAACGGTCCATCTAGAGTTGGTATTTCGATTGTAGAGAATATTTTTACACACTTTGAAAATATTTATTTTTTAACTAAAAGTACTATATCTATATATTTTACGCAATACTACACTCTACCGTTCTCATTTTAATGGTAAAAAATCCTGATCCTTTGATGGACTAGTTAGTTGTATATACTAATGAATAATATTTTCTTTAAATGGGAGGAGGAAGCAACTTTTGATTTCTTTTCTTTTTTATTATCTAGATTCTCAAAAAGCCTCATGCGACATATAATTTTAATATTAAAAACTATGGACTTAGATATCACAAAAGGAAATGTTCTATAGCGTAGCACTAAAGTAGTACAGTATAATGTGTAGTTTTGGTGATGTTGTACATTATTATAACTATAAAAAGAAATTTAAAAAAATTGATGAAGATTTACATAAAAGAACATTGGTGTGTGGGCACGCTGCCAGATCCTAAATTTTTGTAAATATTTTTCAAAGATAGATAATATTTTTAAAATAATATTGATAATGAAAAGTTCAAATTTTTAACTAAAATGGATTATCTCAACCTTCAAATTCTTCTCTTTGTTTTCCCCTCAATTCTCACTTCAAAATATTTAAAATATACCTGTAAATTTTAAATCACATTAAAAATTATAAATTAAAAAGTATTAATTATTAATTTTTTATTGATAATTATTAAAATTTTTATTTTCATAAAGAAGGCAAAAGATGAGTGAGGCTGGGGCGCGGGTGGGCAAGAGATTGTTGACAATTGCAAAACACAACTATAGTCCGTCAGTAATAAATTTTGGTAGAAAGATAAAGTAAATGAAAATATGAATGAAATTGAATGGAAAAAAAAAAATTTAATGACAAAACTTGTTTAGTATGTTGGGAATAAAAATAAGAATAAAATTGTCAAGCTTGTTTGGTATGATAAAATAATGATAGAATGAAAATAAAAATGGGGCGCAAAGACTACAATGAATTTATGCCAGAAACATTAAATTAATATTTTTTAAAAATTATTTTTAGGGTAGTCTTTGAAAATATTAAATCATGGTGTCATCTTTAGTACACTTAGTTATAATATAGAGATATAATTGTAATAATATTAGCTAAATAATAATATTATTATAATTATGTTCCTACATTATAATTGAGTATACTAATACACTCAAAATTGTGAGTGTATCAAAGATTTTACCTTAAATTATTTACAATAAATATGAATAAATAATTTTATAATTTTTTATTATATAATAAGCATTTCAAAAAATATTAAAATATTTATATTACATAGTCTAAATGAGTCAATTTAGACAAATATTTTGCTTTCCCTGATAAGGCAGCGTTTTCCATCAAGGATGTGGTGGAATGCTATCTCCTATGTGGTACAGAAAAATCTAGCCTTATGAAATAAGTGTTTTTCCTACCAAATATGGAAAAGAAATTCTCTCATGCTTTTTCTCTTTCCATCGAATACCTCTATCATGTACCAAACGTTGCAATACATAGCCACAATCATGAAATTGAAGTTGCGATTTGTTAATGGACGAGATTTTGCCACGTGGATACTTTTTTGTTTTTGGTGTAATCCTCCAGTTATACATAAAAAGATGTCGTTTTACGCTTTACCATTTGTTCGTTTCATCGTTTATATTCTTCTTCACGCCAATTAATACCTATTCGGTGCAAGCGAGCATTTTGGTGTCAGTATTTTTTATTATTTCTATTTATCATGTAGTTTTCTTTTTATATTTTTGTTGCATTCACACCCTTTTCTATGCTTTTGAGTAAAATATTGAGATATAATATCGGGGATTTATACAGCGTAGTTGTAAATTTTGTTATCTATTATATTATCTTTGTTACATAAAAGAAAAAGGGTGAATCGCCTTTAAGAATTTGGAGGCACTAATACTTTCAACAAGTGGATAAATGAGATGTCCCCAATTGGATTAAGATGATGATTGTACATTGAAATGTTAAAATTGAAAATGACCACAAATGTTTTATATTTATATTTTAGCCCCTAATTTTTTTAAAAAATTTTCATTTATTATCTCAACTCCTTTAAATTATAAAATTCACAACTTCATCCCTATACTTTATTTATTTAACTGTTAACCCCAAAATTATTATGTCATCATTTTCATTATCATTGGTTCATCTTTTTTTGTTAACCATCTTTATTTTCTGCAATGGCTTGCACATCAAAATTTTTATTATTCAACAAAAGATTTTACATGAAATAATTTTGGGACTAAAATATATCTCATCATTTTTATCATTTTCTATGAGAGTATAATTTTGGCTTAATAGTAAAATAAGGGGTCAAGTTATGAATTTTTATAATTTGAGGGAGTTGGGATAACAAATGAAAATTTTAAAAATATATAAATATTAAAAATTTGGGATCATTTTTTTTATTTTAACATTTTAATATATAGTCATCACATTGATTAGTTAGTACTAAGTTGGCAATATCTCATTTGTCCACCTTGTTGAAGGCATTGGTGCCAAAGAATTCACCAATAAAAAGATGGAAGCATGGAAAAGTTCTGAACACACTAACAAGAAGAGTACTTATTGATATAGTCGTTATACATGTTGAGTATTATATGGGCAATATGTGATATAGAGATGATTATTCTCTTTTTTTTTTTTTTTTTTGTAAGATTTGTTTTGCTTTACATTCTTTGATAATTCTTGATATCTTACTGATGTGGTCATTTGTTTTTTTTTTTTTTCTAAGATTGGTTAGTATATCAGTTCTTCTTTCTATTATTTTTTCGGTTTTTTTCCCTCTGTGTGAATAATAAAAGCATATATATTAAGCAGACTTGAGGTCAAGGAGACGCATTGATATTTCCCACATCCTAAAAATGTCAAAGTTTTCTCATAATAAATGTTTAAATTTTGGCATCTTTAAGTTTATATACAAGCATGACTCATTTATTTTGTTACCGCCTATCAAGTTGTCTTACATATTTTTTATTGAAGACGTTATCATCAAAGGTTAACTATAAATTGAGAATCGTCATAGAATTTGATAACGTAGATACAACTTAGTGGTATTAGATAGTATATAGTGAGAAAACTGACTTTGGAGCCAGAAAACATTATATTAAGAACAACAAGAAAATAAACTCTATCACCTTGTGTAACTTTATTTGTTGCATGGACAATTATCCGACGTCAATGAAAAGAAACTTTTTGACTAAAATTCTTAGTGCAATCTTATCAAATTGGATTGGGGATCCATATCCTAGATAATTTTTGCACCTCTTTCGCTTAGAATAATTGATTAATTCTAAGTTTTAGCATTAAAAGTGAAAAGTCCCAAATTATAAGTGTATATGTATAATTATAGGAAGATAAAATTTGAAATTTTTGGACTCCTCTAATATCCTTAAGCATTTAGGAAGTGAATTAAGTTTATTAGAAGTTATTGTTATAAATTTTAAGTTGATTTAATAATTATATGGAGTTTTCCTAAATTTTTCATACAGAAAAAGGATGAAAATTTGAACAGGAGTCTTTTAGGACTTAATTTTGTGCTTTTATGAGTATTATTAAATGCTTTGAGACATTTTAGTGCAATTTATTTTTGTTCAATATTGGTGAGATTGCAACTTTTAAGTTATGAAGCATTTAGGTTCTGAAGCACTTTCTAATGCACATGTGAATATGTGTGCTAGTTATGACAATTAAAGATAATAAGAGGAATAATTGTAGGACATTTTTATTGGAATTTATCTTAGGAAATATGTTTCTTAACATAAGACATTAAAGGTCTATCATTTATTTTTAGGGTCATAGCAGTTGGACTTTACTCTATGGGTAAGGGAGTGAATTGTGTGGACTTTGGTTGGATAAGTAACTAATTTTAATTATGCAAGATTTATATTTTTTTATATCTATTTTGGAAAAATATTGTTTTTTTATCTCTTTGTGCCTTAGGACAGGGTTCTAGAATTACAAATGTCATTTCAATATTATGAAATCTTTGAAATGTCAGCATTAGTGGATTTAATGACTCTATATTTCAAAATTTTGTTAAGTTTAAGTTTTCTAAGTTAAAACATTTTTTAACTTATGAACTTTCTGTTATATTTGGAAGTAGTCTGGTATATTCATGAAATCTTTGATTCTTAATTGCGAGGGTGTTTGATTCTATATACACAATGTGCTAAGATTCATAAATTAGATACCTTTGTCTATCGTTATGAAAAAGTATGGTTATGATTTTTCTGAAGCTTTGATAATTTGATTACGAATTTATATATATTAAAGATATTTTGGGAAATGTATCCAAACAAGACTCTGTAGTTAACAACAGTAGACGTTAGCTATAGTACACTATGATCTGTATTTGATATGAGTAGGCATGATACCACTATTATGATACTCCATCTGAGGCCTAAGGACATTAATCTAAATATTCTGAGCTTGAAGCTCTTGAATGATATCTATTCTGTTTTAATTATATTAGCCTTGGGCTAGCTCTATTTTTTATATCTAATGGTTTTGTAAGATGTTTCCAATCATTCAGTTGGTTTTGAGATACTTTTGTGTTACTTATGTATTGATGTATTTTTATTTAGAATTGGTTTTATAATTTGATTACCAAGGCCTTTACTGAAATTTAAAGTTTGTTACGCATGCCACACTATTTATACTAACCATTGAAGATGTTCATTTTAAAGACAAGATATGATTAAAAAAAAACCTCTACCATGACCAGTCAATTCCTCCCTTAATATAATTAGTATTATTTGTTCATTGAGTTTGTACTCATCCCATGATATCTAACATTTTTTTTATCACAATATTGGTCCAAAACATTCATCTTTGGAGTAAGAGCTTATGGTGTTTCTTGTTTAGGTGGGCCTTGTTATTGCTAAAGTAAGAGCTCTTCTTTTGTTATAAATTTATAATTAGATTTAGTAGTTCCACTTGTATACATGCGATGGTCTTTTGATTATTGTTATGTTGATGGATGGTTGATGGATATGTATATATATTGGAGAGCTCTATTCTCCATCATTTTATATGTCAGGCTTCATGTTGTAAAAATTTTTGGAGATTCATATTTTAGGGGATATTCTGTCAAAATTTCTACTCGGAGGTGACTAATTATTTTTTGTATATGCATATGTAGGTATTCTGTTTCAGTTTTTGTTGATAAAGATTTCTATATATTGAGTAAATATCTGATTTTTGATATGTCAGTTAGGCTTATAAGAGCGGGAAGTATCTTATTTCCTGTGCCATCTTTTTTGTTAGGGTTGTGACATATAATATATAAAATTTATAATAAATTAAATAAAAATAGTTTAATTTAATGAAATAAAACATATATATTTATATATATTAGGGTAACTGACTTTCAGTTGCTATGATTTATATTTTATAATTAATATAATAAAAATAATAATAACAATCCGACATATATTAGTACATCAAACGGTATATACGACATTTTGCAAATCTTTAGGGAAAATGAAGGAAAAAAGCTGTAGCCAATGTTAAACACTTTCAAATTTAGATATTATATAATGTATCAAATATTAAAATTAATAATATATATAATTTAAAATTTTAATGGATCTTGAATTTAATTTTTATATTTTCAATTTAGTAATTTTAATATTTAGAATTTTAAAATTGTAGATGTCCATTTCTTTGTTGATTTTTCGTCTGTCTTTGAACATTATTTATGTTCACTCAATATTTTTCTTTTTCCATTTTTCGTTCTTTAAACCAGCCTATGCATCATTCTAAACAATAGAAAAAGCAATAATCAATATATTTATTATTCTTTAAAAAATTTTAAAAATAAAGGACAAATGAAATATACTTATATTTAAACACATATCATTAATATGCCGCAAATTATGATCTACAAAAAATGAGGAGAAAGAAATAAGAGAAAAACATGATAGAAAGAGAAATAAAGAAATAAAAGAAATACAAAGGAAGGAATACGGCAAGAGAAAGGGGGAAAAAAAAAAAAAAGGAAAGAGGAGAATAGATATATAAAAAAGAGAGAACATAATGCTAAAATAAATTACAGTTCAAATTTTTTATAGTTGAAATTGACACAACAATTTATACTAATATAGTTGCACTCTGTAATTAAAATTAGTTGAAATAGCTCTTTAAAAATACAATTGGTAGATTTCATCTAGTGATATAAATTGTAACCTTTCAGTTCAAAACCAAAATGCAGTTATAAATACTTCTACAAAAAAAATTTTCCAGCAGCATTTTCAATTAGTATTTTATGGTTTTGTTGTAGTTTAGCATTACTTTATTAATGCTAGCTTAGGACTATGGTTGGAACTAAGGAGGTTTAGGGTTAATATCTAATAATATTGTTAGTTATATTGTTATAAACTAGATTTGTCCCAATAAATTATTTTTATGCGGATACTAAATATATATACAAGATGAGTAAAATTAAAAAATAAAAATTGAAGTAAAAGAAAAAAATCAATGATCAATAACCATCCAAGTCATTCAAGTCATTTTCATTAATATGTTGATCATGACTTTGTACATTTCTTTTTCATCATACGATTCCAAATTGAAATTTTTTTCACAAGGCTATCATTAGAACAATACAAACGCTTACTATATAAGAGGTTAAGAGAACATGAGGCATTCAATAATTATGTCTGCCCAATAAAAGGTTTCCAAGCCAACAAGAGTTCCATCAAACATGTCATGGTAGCATAATTGCCTCCTCACTGTAATATTTTAATAAATTAGAAATCAGAAATAATAAAAATAAATTAAAATTAATAATTAAATAAAAATTATAAAATAAGAGGACTAGTCAAATAATTAACAACAACACAATAAATGAATTTAAAAGGTATGATTGATGATAATTTTAGTATTAAGAATTTAGTCATTTCCAACATCCTAGACTATACTTGGGAGTTTTGAAGTGGTCAACTATAAAATTAAATAGAGTTAAATAGAATGGATGGTTGTGAATCCTTGTGTTGTTTAGGAATTTTAATGGAAGATGAGAGGGGTTGCTTTGATCATTGATTGAAAGTTATATATAAAACTAATGAATGAAATTACTTACGAATTTTCTTAAATGTTACCTTCATAAAATAAAGTAGAACTAGTTGTATTCATTTTTACTTTTAATTAACGAAAATATACTTATAATCAAATTAAAAACGTTATTCTATTTTATCATTGACCCTCAATTTAAAAGAAAAACATAAATTGAGTTTTGAATAGTGAAGAAGAGTTGTACTCCTTACCACTCCATCCCAAGCTATCCATGTAAACATACCCATAGTTTTACTAAGGTTCTTCCTTTTCTTCCTATTTGGTTTCTGCTCCGTTGTTTCCCATGATTGCTTATGCAACTCCATCGGTAGCTTTGCTATATTGTTTGTGCATGGCAAGGTAGCTTCTTTCTTTGTTCTAGTATCTTCAAGTCTTTCCATCAAGTCTTGCAACTCATCCCCACCAAGCATTACCTTTATGTAAGTTAACTTCTCTTTGTTTTGCTATAACCATGGAATTGTTTTGAGTTCTCCAAATTCCTTTACATTGTAGCATTTTATTCAACTTATTTATGGTTGAAATATCTTGTAGTTAACATGTGGGAATTCTTTGGTTGCTGCGGAGTCTTGTTAATTCACTACAAAAACAAATGCTTTTAATAACGTTAAAACTCCCATTACTGAACCTATATTGTAACAAGAGGTTGCTATTAAAAGTAGAGTTAGTGATGCTAAGATTGCCACAAGAAAATTTTAATAGCAACTATATTTGCGACTAAATGTGTTTCATTAGTCCCTAAATGGGTTGCCAATATTAGATATTTGGGATTGCTTCATACTTGCCAATATTTGATATTTGTATTGGAGCTTTAATCGATTATCTAGATTTCAACACTAAATTATCTTATGAACTCACTAGTTCTTAGGGCTATCTGTTTTTCAATGGTAACAAGAGCACTTTACATACAATATTCATCCAAGCTTGCTTTGTCAAGTTAGATATAAGCAATTACTTCATTTGGCAATTTATGACACTCTCTATAAAATCCATGGGTATTAGTTTGAAGGCTATATATTAAATGTTAAACCCTACCCTTATAAGTGTTTCATTAAAGAAGTAAAAACCAAGGCTAATCTTGCCTTTGAAGAGTGGGTTGTACATAACCAGCTTCTCCTTGGAAAGCTTTATAATTCAATGACTATTGAGTTGCGTAATAGTTTTTGAATCGTTTAGCTCCATTTTAACTTTGTCAAGTTGCTAAAGCCCTCTCTAAAGCTCATACTTAATCTTCCATCACCCTCTTTTGCAATGAACTTCTATGTACCCATGAAGGGTCCACTAAAATGGGTAAGTATTTAAATAAAATACAAGCTATAGTTAACAAGCTTTGTCTTGCAAGAAGTTCTAATTCCATGCTTGTTTTAGTCACTTATGTCCTTGTGGGCTAGCATATAGTGTATAACTTGATAGTTGTGCAATTAGTTAAGAAACAAACTTTGACTTAGGTAGACCTTTAAGCTACCTATTAACATATGAAAGCAAGCTTGAGCAGCTTAATAGCTTCAATAGTCTCTCCTACTCAATTTCTTGTTAATTTTACCAAAATTGATCACCAATCACATGATAATTTCAACATTCCTTCTTCTTCCAATAGCCCACTTTGCACATGGATGTTTGATTTCATAAAATATAAGGTTGAAACTCACTTGCTTTGCCCATTGTTTAATCCATTTCTACAATGCCTTTGATTTTTCTTTCTGATTTTTTTCTAAAATTTGGATATTATTTTTGTTTGCTTTTATGGTTTGGCTAGGCATGAATATCTCTTTTCCTATAATAATGTGAGTTTGGTAACTGGTGGTGGGAGGAAAAGAGAGGAGTTAAAGATGAAGTTTGAATGGGGCTAAGTTTGAAACATAAAGTCTAAAGAAGTTATGATTAGAAAGTTAAAAATTATTAAAGTCAAGTTTAAATATGGAGATAAATTCATTCAATAATCAAATTAGCATAAATATCATGCCTATTGGTAATGGAGATTTAAATTGCATAGATTTTTATAAGAAAATAAAGGAATCCTTATTCTGTAAGTGGGAAGCCAACTAATCCTAAAGGCAATTGCTAGGAAATAATTTTTTGATGGATTGATGCCCTCTCTTTCTCACTTTTTTCTTATTTTTTTTCCAATCATATAGCACTTAAAATACTAAATGTCATAAGTAGTTGCTAAAGAAGCAAATTTAGTGACCTCAAGTTGTGAAGTGAATAAACAATGCGAGGTTTACAGGGAAGTATAAACTGAGTACTTGTAATTGTAACACAAACATGGACATGGGATAAATTTTTCTTTGATAATTTTGTGCAACATTGAAGGGAGGAAGATAATCCTTACTTTACGTGTGCTACTCTAAACATAAATCATGGGGTTTAAATAATGATTCTTTAGTAAACTCTATTTAAATATTTTAATTGGGTTTGTGAAGTCCAAGAAAAGTTGGTTCCTTCAACTCAACCATCCTAACTGATACAGGAAGCCATATAGGACCTTAAATTTACTCTATGGGAAAATCATAAATGTAAAACAAAACTTATGACCTGAAAAGAGCCTAAAGGTAAACTCAAGTTTAGTTAGCTAAATAAACTTTAAGTGGAGTAAAGCATTAATTACAGATGTCTTCCTTTTTTATATTAAAGGGAATCTTGACAGTTGTCCACTTAGGAAAGATAAAAGGGATTTAGTTGGTCCCCTAAACTTTTAGAGGCACGTTTGGTTTATAGATTGATAGGGATTGAACTTATGAATGAGAATGGACTTTAATGGAATATAACCCTAGGCCTATGTATTGTGTTTGGTATGATATTAGAAAAATGATCAAGAATGGGATTGAAAAGGAATCATATAACCATAATATCTCTATTTAATAAATTAAATATTACTTATTATTTTTCAATTTTACTAAAAATAACAATTATCATTTTTGAAATCTTTGGATCTGTTGTTCTGCCATTCTTCCTCTATCCCAACATTGTCTCTTTGCCTCTACCCTCTAAGCACCACCTCGTTACATCGTACCTCTTTCAACATCATTATTTTTTAGATGTGTTAGCGACTAGAAAATACATGTTCAAAAAGATACAGAATGTTTAGAGAGAAAGACAATAAAATACGATATAGGGGCAATAGAGTAAAAAAAAAAAATCATTCCTAAGAGGCAACCTCATTACATGGCATGAGCAAGGGAGATAAAACTCGCACTTTTGAGGGAATATCCACTCCCTCAAGAATGGGAATGTCAACCAAGCCATTAACCAAATATAGGATCCTAAAGCTAACTCTCATTCCTATTACTTCCTTCCTAAAGCTGACAACCAAACAAGGCCTAAGGGTACATAGGAGTTTACCTAAATTGTAAGAATGGGAATTTAGCTAGAATATGATAGTAAGTTATAAATAAACCTTATCATAATTTTAAAAGCCCGCCCACCCTAATAACTCTAGCTCGAAAAAAATAAAGCCTGAATAAAAAAACCTAATTAGAAAAGTCTTATTTGTAAAATAGATCGGGCTTGGGGTTTTAAAAATCCCGAATGAATTTCTTGAAATAAGAAAACTTATTATTTAAAGAAAAAAATTAGTGTAATATGACATCTTGGTAAAGCAATAAAAACTAATACTCGCTTGTATTTACAACTTCCTTATATATAATCTTTCAACAATGATAACAATTAGCCATATTATTTATCTGAAATCTTAAGTAAAAAATTAACTTGATCATAACTTCAAAAGCCTAATAAGCCTAACATGAAAAATATGGTTAAAAACTTGAACAAAAATACTTGACTAAAATACAGGCTTGAGCTTTGTTTTTTAACATGAATTCAAGCCCGATTTTTAAAAGTCTGACCTGATGATCATGTATAATAGTAAAATAGTTACACTGCAAAGGACAGTACTCATTTGAGTTCTTTGAGAAATTGAAGATTTTGATTATAAATTAAAGTGAAAGTATTACATAAGATACAGAAGGATTGAAGAAGGGAAATTGTAGCCTTAAATTCCCATTATTTTAACAAATTGAATCATCTAGTTTAATTGTTTTAAAGATTTTACCTTTATGGGTGCTCTTTGAGCACTAATTTTATGACAAAATATATTAGGACAATTTTAAGCGTAAAGCCAATTGAGAATGAAAACTTAAACTATATACATCGATTCCACTGGAATCAAATATTAACCAATGGTGCCTATATTTTGACTAATATAAGAACTTTTAGGGTGCATACAGAATCTGAAAAGGTAAATAGGATTTATATTAAGCATACTAAGTGAGCAGATAACATCCCCAAACTTATTAAAAGCTTGTTTTCATATTTTCTTTCCTTTACTATTTATTTTAAGTTATACTTTCTAAACTGTATTTTTTTAATTTATCAATCAAATTAATTTATAGTTATATTTTACAATGACTGTAACTTACATGGAATTACAACAACAATTGAGAATGAAAGGTACATGATTTTAATATAATATATGCAACCTTTTGAATAGTTGATTTATGTAAAAATAAAAAATTCATATATACTAATATGATATTTACCTGGGAAATACCCAGCTAGGAGGGTTATTAGAGAAGCTAGCCCTATCTAACATTCCTCATTGTAGAAGGGTGGGATTTCCAATATCATGAGTTGATTTCTTAAGCTAGTTGGTTATTTACCTTTGAGGGTTATATCTCATTGCTAGTTGATTATTTACTCTTGAAGGTTGAGTGCCTCCACTAGTTTATGACTACCCTCGTGGCTGTGTGCCATGTTGAATTTCTATTTTCGTCCACAATAATCATTCTCTTGAATAGTTTTTAGAAAATAACATATTCCTATCTTTTAAATGCTAAGTTCAAAACTTTAATGTAGTTTCTTTAAGTATTTTGGAAAGATAGTTACACTTATATGTATTTAAAGTTTTCACTTCTAGATAAGCATCTGTTTTGTAACTTCTACATTTTCATAGTAGCATTTGATATTCAATAACATCAAAAGGTTTTACTCTTATAATTTCTTTATCTTATTTGAACTTTTTCTATTTTAATTATATTGTATAAATATTTTGGGTTACTATCTATATGATGTATCTATTTGCAATTTTATATGGCAAGTTAAATTAGACTTAGGAGACCAAAGTGAGACAGAGAGAGAGTAGATAACATCTTCGGAGCCCTCCGTCCTTTTAGGTGAATGATTCTTTTGCACTATTTAAATAAAGTTGTACTTATAATTAAATCCCTTAAATGTTTTGTACTCTAGTGTATCTCTAGATGATCACAAGCCTAACCTTTATTCCATGTTTTGATTCTTTCATTATGTATGAGAGCAAAGTCCTTTAATGATAATTGTATTTGGCTTATAGGTATTTTATGTTAATATCGAAGGGTCCCATTTTTAAGAAAGATTGCCAAAATTTCGACAAAGCTTAGCCATATGTATAAGTTAATTATCAATATGGAAGGAGAAATCTAGTAGATCTTTTCTGTGCTTTATTTGTAATATGTGGGATACATTCTATTTAGTGAACTCTTGTAAGAATGGGATTTTCCCTTGTTTTCTGTGCCATTCACATTTTGGGTTTTCTAAGTATCACAACTTAGGTATACAACTACTACCTATTTTTATCATTTAGATAAGACCTATATGAGTTGCTCACCAAAAGGTCATAAAAAGTTAAAACAAAACTATGCCTACTTTGCTAAACATGCCATTGTAAATGCCACTGGCATATTGATAGTAGGGTGAATAATCACATCACTAACAAGACACTAAATCTTAATAAGTCAATGATAACTCTAGTAAGGGAAAACTTATATTGGCAAATGGTGACAGAGTTAAAGTGTTTAATTCTAAACACACTATGGTTACCAGTAAACATGATAAGAAGCATATGATGTGATGGTTGATATCTTACATGTACCTAATGCCAATTGAAATCTCCTGATTGATCAGTTTAACCTTATTGCTATTAACTGTTTGTTTATGACCAAGTTAAATGTTAATAGAACAATACAAACACATAAAGAATGCCATGTTGCTAATGGGTGTTAGCAAGATCTATGAATAAATTTTAATGAGACATTTAGTTCGATAACCAAAGTTTCAACCTATAAAACTACACCTATCCTCATTGTGTCACTCAATTAGAAAGTAAGACAGTGAGATATCAAATATACATTTTTTAATGGCTTCCTTCAAAAAACAATTTATAGAAAGCAACCTTAAAGATTTGAGGATCCTTACAATTTAACGCATGTATACAAGTTGAGTAAGGTAATCTATAGTCTCATACAAGCACTAAGGGCTTAGTTTAAAAGACTCAAAGATGCCTTAGTAAATTAAGGATTCTTTAATACCAAAAGTGATGCCTTTCACTTGTTCGATAAAGATCAAACATAGATTCTAGTCATTTTGATATACATTAATGTCATCTTGGTCATAACCAACAATTTAAGGATTAAAGATTTTATTAGAATACTTAATGATGAATTCCCTCAAAGACCTAGTTTTCTTCACTATTTCCTAGGATTTGAAGTTTTTAGAGATAGTATTGGGATGCATCTCTGTCAAACTAAGTATATAATTTATTTACTTAAAAAATTTAAAATGATATAGGTAGCAACTTGTCCTATACCTTAGTAAAGTTTATCTTTAAAACAAAATGAGAACCTATAAAGTATCCTAGCATGTAAATAAGTGTTGTAAGGGCACTTAAATATTTCATGAATATCTAGCCTGATCTAAGCTACTCTGTTAGTTGTCTCAGTCAATTTCTCAATGTCTTAACTAATATACATTAACAAGCTTTAGAAAGAGTCTTCACGTATCTCCAAGGAACAACATATTTTAGCCTTCACATTTAAGCTTTAGAGTCCTTAGATCTAAAAGGGTTTCTAATACTTCATGTCTTGATGATAGGAAATCAATTGTTTGCAATTGTTTTATCTTTTATTGTTTAGCAACACATTCATCTCTTAAACATTTAGAAAGCAAAAGGTTGTCTCATGTTTTGCTTGATTCTATACATCCAAGTGCACGTGATTGCGATAAGTAATATAAAGTGAGTAAGATACCATTCCCATGAGGATCTAGCTTAATTCTAAATCAATTCTTATTATTAAACTTTTAACTCAGGCAATTGGATTGAATTATTAAGTTGATAATTAGAAAATAATGCAAATTTAAGTAAACTACTAAATGAATGAACCTAGGATTTTGACTTCACCATAATGTGAAGTTATTTTATGTTGACAATTACTTTTTTACTGAGTTATGAATTAGTTTACTAACCTAGGGATTCAATTACATATGTAATTCTCTCAAATCTATATAAACTTAACTGCTTCCATTGACTACCTATATTTTTATAGAAACTCACTGAGAAGACAATTGATATTAAAGTGCTACCCTAATCTTGGATATTTATGACAATCAAGTAATATTGTCTCGGCTAAAAATTACTATACTTATTACTTATTAAGCATGCAAACATAGATTATTTCCATTCATTTCTTAATTTAGGATTTCTCTTTCGAGTTAGCCTAAATTGTAATTCAATTACAAGGTGATCAAGCATTAAGCATAGAATAAAAATAAGTAAACTAAATTTAAAACATCAATAAAAAAAAACTACTACAATTCAAAAATAACCCCACAAATGGTTTAGTCAAAATCTTAGATTAAACCAACTAGCCAAGCATTGACATATGTTCAAAACATAAAATCAAAAGTAAAATAGAATGAAGAAAAAAGATAGTTCAGGGAGAAGGCTACTCTTAGAGTGAGTTGTCTCTCCCATCACACACTTTTGCCTAACCTTATAGAAAACCGTCCTCAAAAGTGCTCCTTAACTCCCCTGTATTGCTTTTTAGCTTGATGTCTCTCCAGCAGTAACTCTAGGGGGTATTATTTATAGGCTTCAAGAACCCCATGGATCAGAGTTTGAGTAAGATTAAGTATCTTATCTAAAAAAACCCTAATTTTAAAATTAGGTCTTCTGATGGTACACTCGTGCACTAGTTTTATGGCGCTTAGGTGTTAACTCTCTATTTTTTGTGCCCAGACACTAGATATTTAGTGCTTGGGCACTATCTTTATGAAAATTTCAACACTTTGGCGATAGTTTTTTGACACCTGGACACTGTTTTTGGTACTTAGGCATCAAAATTCTGACACCTAAGCACTAACACTTAGACTCTGAAATTCCAACATACTGGTTAGGCACATTGGCATTGGACTTCTGGTGCTTGGGCATTGAGTCACTGGAATTGATGCTCGAGCGTTAGAATTCTAGTGCTCGAGTGCTAACTCTGTGGTTTTAGTGCTCAGGTGCTAGATTTCTAGTGCTTGGGCATCAGACTTTCATATTTGAATTCTCATGTTTTTTTTTCCCGCAGCTATTATGGTTGCTCTAATTCCACTTCTTTGAAAATTTATCACTAAAAATCATTTAAAAGAGTTGAACACATGGTGATGCAATAGCAATTATAAGGTATAATCATATTTCTAGTTAAAATGCATCCATAATACTTTAGAGACTAAGCTTTTTAGTTGTAAAGGTATGATTAGTAAACTCTCTTTTGGAGACTTAACAACGTTCGAGTTCAAAATCTAAATGTAGAGCTCTTACTACTCTAGTTACAAAAGTTGCTTAGGTTTAACCTTTGTTAGAAGAAATTTGATTCCATTCTTCTCACACTTTAGTATTATGGTGCAATATTCTTAGTGGAAATGCACTAGTAGCCAATTTGGTATATCACACATGTACAATGCTTATTGAGTTAGATGTTCATTAGATAAGATATGAAATATTGCCTAAGGTGTTAATTGTGTGTTATATTCCTTCTTTTGATAACATTATTTATTCTTTTACCAAACCATTAGCACACATTAGTTTGGTTTTTAAGGAGCAAACTCAGGGCAATATCAATGCTGTTAGCTCACTATGACATGTGGATGTAGAATATTTATCATAAGTGTGAAGGCTCAACAGTTTAGTTGTATTATTCTTCTGCTTTAACTGTTTAGGATACATGACACTATTTGATTGTATGATGTAAAATATAATTATGTATATATTGAGGCCTAGTTCATCAATGAAGATATCAAAAAGTTTTCACTAAATGCAACTCTACTATATGTGTTCTTCCTTATCCCTCTCCCTTCATTTTACTTCTCATCTATTAATAATTTAAATTTCTAAATAAAACTAATGTATTACAATTTCAATTCCTTTTTCTCAAAAAGGAATAAGCTTAATATATTTAAATTAAAACATTGTTTTTAACAATAGTACTTATTTTTAATTAAACATGTACTAGGTATAAATATTATCATTAAAATTAGAAATTATTAGTTATTATTTTATTTATTTAATTTTAGAATACATTTCAATATAATTTTTAAATAATTATTTTTATTTTTTAAAATAAGCTTAAATTATGAGAAATTTATAATTTTTATTATTTTATAAAATCAAAGGTAATTGGATTAAAAAAATTTATTTGCACCTTATCTTTTGATTTTAAAACCTTTATGTAAATTTTCATACTAAAGAAAAAAATTGTGTTATGAATAGTATTAATAGTTATATTTTAAGTGAGTGAAAAGAATTTTAATCAAAATTTTAAAGACAAATAATTCTATTATATTTCTGAAAAAAAAAAATTATCCCTAGATTGAAAATTGATTTGTAAGAAAAATAAACTAGATCAACAAATTTACGTAGGCATTTATCTATTATCTATTATGCAACATATATATGTAAAGTAGACTTTTTTTTTTAATGTGAGAATTTTGTTTGATTGATGAGAAACATCTTTTGATCAAACCCTCAACTCCTTGTGCGATGACTCTTCACCTTTCTCATACTTGCATTGAGAATTCTTTGAAGTGTCTAAATTCTTTGGAGTCAATAAGAAAAGTAATGAAGTCATTAATTAATTGCTCTTAAATTAGAAATTCTTTGAAATCTGTGAATTGTTTTTGGAATAAATAAGAAAATTAATGAATTAATTAATTGCCTATTAAATTGAGAATTCTTTTATGTCTAATTTTTTTAAGTCAATGAGAATAATAATGAATTATTTAATTAATTGATTCTTAAATTTTTTAATAAATGACTATAAATATAATTTGATATGGTCCACAATTAAAAGCAAAAGAAAATGATATATGATTTATTTAATGATTTGGATCATCCATCGTTATACATCTCTCAAAGTTAAAGGTAAAGTCAAATGTGGTTCAATCAATTTTTGAAATTCTAGAGTTCTATAGAATAACAACAATGGGAGCTGCTACATATAATAAAGATGATCCTTTATGGTAGTGCCCTCTTAATGAGTCTATTATCGTCACTTTCTTCATCAATTCACTTAACTAATTTTATGCACTTTTTTAAATTTATTATATTTCTTTATATTTCAATACATTGCTAAATTCAATTTTTTGCTAATACCCATTGTTGATTTAAAATGTATTTTCTTAATTTGAAAAAAATATGTAAAACTGACTAATTTTCTTGAAGGCCAATATAATGTGTAGGCAAATAAACTAGTATGTGTAAAGTAGTCTCCTTTTAATGTCGATGCTCTAATCAAATTCTTAGCTCCGTGTGTGACAACTCTTTACCTTTCTCATATATTATTTAAAATTCTTTAAAATGTGCAAATTTTTTGAAGTCAATGAAAAAAATAATAAATTAATTAACTGTCTCTTAAATTAAGAATTTTCTTTGAAACCTAAGAATTAAATAATCAGTTAATGAATTGATTAACTACATCTACATTTGAAGTTTGAGAATTCTTCGGAGTTAGAAAAAAATTAACTAATTAATAAACCACCCATTACATCTAAAAATTTTTGAAGTCTAAATATTTTTTTATGTCAACAAGAATAGTAATTAATTAATTAATTAATTGTTTCTTAAATTTCTTAATGAAGGACTATAAATATAATTTGACATGATCTAAAATTAAAACAAAATAAAACTATATATGATTTATGTAACGATTTGAATTATCTATCATCATATATCAATCGAAGTCAAAGACCTAGTCAAATATAATTTTATTAATTTCTGAGACTTCATATTCATCATAAGAGTAACAATGGAAGTTACTTCGCATAAAATAAAAAAAAGATATTTTATGATGGTGTTATTCTAATAAGTTCATTATTGTCACTTCTCTTTTACTAATTTTATAAATTTTTTTTATTTTATTATGCTTTTTTTATATTATAATATATGACTAAATTCAAATTTTTACTAAAATTCACAAGCACCATTAATTTAAAATATATTAACATATAATAAATTAATGCAACACGTATACAAATAAATTAATTAATAATTAATGCAGCGGCATTCCAACTTCCACAGGGAGGGAGGTTCAAGGCCGCTACTGTGTTAGATGTTGACTGTGGGCTCCACACAGCGTGCTCGTGCCACTCTTTCATTTTTATATATGAATAATATTAACGGCTGTTATATAAAGAATAAAAAAATATATCAAATTAAAAAGTACTATATGATTATTTTGATCCGAAGATAATTAATTAAGGTATCTAATTATTATTATTATTATGAATTTATTTTGAAAATATAATAACAACCAACATGAATTTCTTTAACGAATTCATACTGAATTGTTTATGCATGTTGTTTATATTAAATATATAACTGCTAATTTCACCATTATATCTAAATTTAGTTTTAAAGTTAATTAATAAGTTGATTATTAGAAATAATAAAATCATTGTGCAATAATTTCTTATAAGGTGACATAAGAACTTAAATATTAAAAGAAATCAAGCTTATAATTTTGATAACAAATTATTTACAAAAATAAAATTATTATAGAAAGTTAGAAATTTTAAAATTTAAAATGATGATTTTTGGGGGAACTACAACCGAGGGCTATAAAATGAAAATACTTATTATAAAAAATTTTAAATTTTTAAATTATTCTAAATGACTTAAGGACTAATTTTTTTAAAAAAATAAAAGGCCATATTCTATAATTTTAATGATACATAATAAAAGAATTCTAAAACAACATCTCAAAATCCAAAGACAGAATCGTTCATAATAAAAGAATCTTGATCTTTACGTCCTTGATAGAAAATCAAATATTCAAATCTTTTTATTGTAAATATTTTAAATCTATGATGTTGAATTATCTATCTTTTTTTTTTCACCTTTCCTGGAAATGCCAACTTTCTCCTATTTAAGAAAAATTTTAGAACACATAAGGGAATTTACGCCTGAGTGGTAGGTTCACGCGCTCACGCGCATTCATCTACAATGAGAATGACTCAACTAACAGTCTGGCACCGCCCGCGGGGCCCACCTGACGTGGCACCACAGAAAGTGTCTGTACTTTAGTGAGAGTGGCGGTTGCTAATGCAGTAATGCTAATCCTCTATGTTGCCAAAAAATTCTACACCTCATATTTATAATAAATATAATTAAAAGTTAATAGGCCCTAACTAATTTATACTATATTGATCAATTGTAATACATGCTTATGTAATACTAATATTATTAAATGATCTTTAAAAATATATAATTCTTTAAGTGATAATCTTCATTGTTTATTAAAAAACGATATAATATTTATATGAGTTTGTTCTATTGACAAAAATAATTATATATTTATACTATAATATTTTTTTTCAAATGAAAGGCAATATAATTTCATTTAAATTGGATGCAATTCAAAGCACATGTCTCCATCTTAAGATGATACTATTTTCAATTTGCAAGTAGATTTGGTGGTATATTGTTATCAACTCAAATATATTATAAATTTTAGTAATCAAAAAATAATTTTTAAATATAAAATAATATTTTGTATTTAATCAGATCCATTACTATTAGAGGAAGTATTAAATTGCACCCTCTCTTTTATATTTTATGAAAATTTTATTTTTTATAAATTAATTGTGATAAACTAATCTCTTAAAAATATTATTTTATACAAAATTAATCTCTCTTTAATCTAAATAGATGGACTAATTTGTAAATTTAAATTTGTAAGAGATTAATTTTATACAAAATTAAATTTATGATATACTAATTTGTCACAATTAATTTATAAAATATCAAATTATCACAAAGTATAAAAATAAAAAACTAATTTTATACTTTTTTCTATGCTATTATATTATTGTTGTAGCTATTCAACTATATATATATATATATATATATATTGGTCAGTATCCAATTATTTATATTAAATGAACATTACTCTCATCATTTGCATTTAAAATTTAAAAATTAAAATTAATACTTTTTAAAAATTAAAATTGATAAATTTAAACGGTTTAAAAATTTAATCAAATGGTATAAATAAAATGACAACATCTTCTTTTGAAATAATCAACGGCATAGGATCTATTTTAAAATAATTTATAATTATTTTTTTAATATTATCTCTTAATATATGATTTGTTTCATAAGCTGTAGAATGACTAATATAAAATTAGGTGCTATTGGATTTAATATTGGGAGTAATCCTCTCAATATTATACTTTCTATACACAAAACAGAGATCAAACTCAATACTTATAATTTATAATTATTTTATTCTTTCTTCTAATATTTTTCTTTTTTTTGACAGTTTGGATCATGTGATTCAAACATACAAAATACAAAATAAATTTCTTCTAAAAGGGGACACTAGAATCTTTATAATCACGCGATCTCAAAATAATAATATATAACATGGGTTAGTTGTAAACCAATAATTAGTCTTAATTTGCATTATGAAATTTGAGCAACAATACGAGAGTTAGGAGAAATTTAAGGGCCACAAGATGTAATATATTACTTAATATCTAGATATTATTCAAAAAATTAATTATCTAAAAAATATGCTAATTTCATGGAAAATGCTCATTTGAGTCCTCTAGAAATTTCCACTATTTTATAATATATATATATATATATATATATATATATCTTTAATTTCTTTTGCTTTAGTACCATGACAATTGCGTAATTAATTCTCAAAGTACCGAAAAGTCCTTCTACCAAGAATATAGGATTAATAACTCAATTTTTTTTTTTTTGCGTAACTTTTATTCTAAAATCGTATTGATAATGTTGCACCAATGTAAATATTTTATATGATTATAGCGTTATTTATCATTATATTTTGATTAAAAAGAGTAATCAAAGTTCCTATAAAATTAAATAATTATATGAGAAAATTTAATTTTAATATTTTACTTCAGGTCATGTGATCAATATTATTTTTTAAAAACAAAAAAATAAAAAATATTTTAAAAATAAAATAAGTAAATTAATTTGATTCCTTTAATTTAGAGAAAAGACTTTGAAAGATTTTAAAGAATTATTATAATATTTTTTATTTAAAAAATAAATTAATTTTAAAATAAAAATGACAGAACAAAATTAAATTTTTCTCCTAATTATACTATTGTTTGTTCCAAATTCAAATAAATATCCTCTTTCAGTGAATACAATAGGTGGACATATTTAGACCATATCAATAACTCAATTTTTTTACGTAACTTTTATTCTAAAATCATATTGATAATTTTGCACCAATATAAATATTTTATATGATTATAGCGCTATTTTTCATTATATTTTGATGAAAAAAAGTAATCAAAATTCCTATAACATTAAATAATTATATGCAGAAAAATTAACTTTAATATTTTACTTTGACCAATTGGATTAATTTGATCTTTTAAAAATAAAAAAAATAATCTTTTCAATTGCAGGAAAAGACTTAGAAGGATTTCATTTTTAAAAGATTATTATAATATTTTAAAAAAACTAAATTAATCTCAAAATTTAAAGTAACGCAACCAAATTAAAATTTTCTTCGTTTGGTCCAAATTTAAATATCTTCTTTCAGTAAAGACAATTGATGGACATATTTAGACCATATTTATTATTTATTATCTTATAATGATAATTATTCTAATTTTAAATTGCACTCACGAAATGTTTATTTTTATGTACTATTTTTTTATACATTTACGTTAGTAAATCAATATATTCAATTATAATATAAGAATATAATTATAATAATATTAATAAAAAATAATAATATTATAAATAAATATATTAATATAAAAAATTTTATTTAATTTTTAATATAATTTTAAAAAAATTATAACCATCTCTTTTAGAGTTTGCCCCCGGTGGTGGCCCAACGGTCACTCACGCTCACGCACTACCCTGCGTCGCGTGGCCTCTTTTGTTTTGTTGATATCGAAGCTCATTGCGTTCATGCACAGAGGCTCACTCTCTGATGGCCTATAACTCACCCCTCGTTGCTTGCCATTCTTCAACATATTCCTCTAAGAAGCATTGCTTTTCCTTCTCTTTCTCTCTCTAACTTTCCCTCTCTCTCTCTCTCTCTCTCTCTCTCTCTCTCTCCTATTCTGCAATCCTTTGTTTTCTTTCGGCTTTTCTGGTACCATTTGTTGTGTGTCCAACCCTTCCTTCTTTGCTTTCTTTCTATCTTTTTCAACAAAGCATTATTTGAATTCGTCATCGCTTCTCTCTCTCTCTATCTTTTTTTTTTCTAACGCCAATTTCAGCTACCCCCTCTTCTCTCTGCTTTTGATCTGCTTGTCCCCTGCGAGGTATTTGGAAATGAAGGTATGATTCCCCTAGTTTTTCCATTTTTGATTCTTCCGTTTCCTTTCCATCTTCCTTTTTCGTTTTCCTTTGCAGGACCGGAATAAAATCACTTCTGAACTATGATTTGATTCGGTTCTGATTGTCCGCAAACTTTATGCATTTCTTTTTTTATTTTCCTCTTATCTTTATCACCACCCTTTTTCTTTTTATTAATTTTAAGATCTGGGGTGTGTTTCTGCGATGAATCTGGGTATTCCCACTTTAAGTTCCTAGATATAGTTTTAACGGAACTCTTGGTGGCTTTGTGGGATTGTTTAGATTTTCATTTTTTTCATACGATGTGAAGAGAAAGAGCTCTCGGGTGGAAGAGAATTTTTGGTTTTTCAAACTTCGCTTTGTTTCTTGAGTTCAGATTTTGCATGTTATGCTGTAAAATTGTTGAACAGAAAAAGGTTACCCGAAGATTATTTGAATCTGAGCTGAATTACTCTGTGTTTTATGCTTCCAGAAGGTTGTACTCAAGTTGGATTTGCATGATGACAAGGCAAAGCAGAAGGCCCTGAAAACAGTCTCAACACTGTCAGGTACCAAATCATTAGCTATCTATTATGGATTGTTCCCCCAATTCTATAATTTAAAAAGCCTTCTTTTTACCAATGTGCTCAGTACGCAGGAGTGGTCTTCAGCGCTGAAAGATTAATGATTTCAGGCTCCGTTTTCTTAGAATTTCAAGTATTGACATATTTCAAAATTTAGTATTTCACTTAGTGATGTAATGATGATGGCATGCCAAATGAATCAGAATCCCATTTCATATACATGTCTATCCAAATTTATTATTATTATATTTGGTATGAGGTAGGCTAGAGAAATCAACTTTAGAGTCCTCATCTTAAATGACATGAAGGTATTTGTTAGCATGTCAACATCTTGTTCTCGAGTTCCTTTAAGATATGATGAAATGAAATTTCGTATTTTTGAAGGAACTTGTGAGAACAAGAAGGCGTTACGTCTTACTTCAAATTTCTGAATATAGTACTTTAATTATATCTGTACCACAAGGTAGCATTATTGATTTACATTTGCTCCCACAAGAAATAGTCTGGTTTGTGAGTTTCAATTGGCTAAGAAATTGTAAGAACTTGACCTTATGGATTAACTATTATAAAAATATTAGTAAGCATATGGGTGTGTGTGTGTGTGAGTGGAGAGAGATGGATAGATAAATTTTTAGGTAGAATAGGTAAACCAAGCTAATGATGGTTGAACATGTAAATATGGTTTTACCTTAAAGTATGTTTGGCACGTTTAGCTTACATATTTCTTCATAATTGGTTTGATATATTTATTTTTTTTAATAGAGCGGGTTCTACCTGAAATTTTTTTCATATATAGATAAACTGATTATAATCTATATTTAATCTCACGTTGAATAAACTCCTTTTCTTATAAATTGTTAGCTAGAACAGTTTCCGTTGCATTTTAAAGCCATATATTTTAGTTCTACTTGATTATATGTAGCTGTAAGTGTAAATCTCTAGTTGAACTAAGAAAGAGAAAGATTCAAGTACTTGTAATCCTTGAGATTATTTTAAAGTTATTTTTCCAAGCATAAAAACTTCTTACAATAAACTTTTGCAATCATGTAGGAATAGATGCTATCTCCATGGAAATGAAGGAGAAGAAACTGACAGTGATAGGAACGGTGGATCCAGTGAATGTGGTGAGCAAACTGCGCAAATACTGGCAGACCGATATAATTTCAGTGGGACCAGCTAAGGAGCCTGAGAAGAAAGAAGAACCAAAGAAGGAGGAACCCAAGAAGGAGGAAGAGAAGAAGGACGACGGAAAGAAGGAGGAAGCCAAGAAAGAAGAAGGCAAGCCGGAGGAAGAACCGAAGAAAGAAGAGAAAAAGGAAGAAGAGAAGAAGGGGGAGAAGAAAGAAGAGGAGAAGAAGAAAGAGCCAGTCCCAGACCCTATTTTAGAGCTGGTCAAGGCTTATAGGGCATATAACCCCCACATGACCACATATTATTATGTCCAAAGCATGGAAGAGAATCCCAATGCTTGTGCCATTTGTTGATTAGCGTGCTGTCTAAACATGAGGGGAAGAGATCAACTTTCTCAATTTGGTAATGAATTTAAACCATTCATGCCTGTAGGAGGCCACGGCCAAGAATATAGGTACTCCTGTATATAATATGGTGATGCCTCAGTTGAGTTGTTTTGAGACAATATTGGTAATGTGTGTAGGAAAATGAATAAAATTTTTGGGGGGGATTCGTTTTTGAAAACAAATGTAATTCATACTCTTTTCCTGTAACAGTTACTTGAATGCATCACCTGCTAGTAAAGCCGGTACTATTTATCTGTTTGGATGCTGAGAAAAATACAGGGTAAAAAAGTGAGGACTCTCCTTTACTGTTTGGTGAGATCCCTTTTGAACACAAATGTGACTCATAATTTTATATTCTTTTCCTGTAACAATTACTAGAATGCATCAGCCACTAGTAAACCCAGTAATTAATCTGTTTGGATGTTGAGAAAAATACAGGGGTAAAATTTGATAAGGCTGAGAATAATTTTTTAATATCTGGGTACATCTCCCATCACTTGAAACAAAAAAGAAAATGATTCTTTTGATTCTGTGGTTTTTGTCATATCCTTCATCATGTCATCATGTGGGACATGGTGGTGAAAAAGCTGAGTACCCCATCACGGGGTTGAGATCTTAGGGTGGCTGATATTAAACTTTTCCTTTTCAGAGCTTGTGTGTCTTTTCCCTGCATTTCTGTGAAGATATCGAGTGAAAACCCTAGCTCCTCATGGCCTCCTTGATTCATCCATACTCTATGATTGATGTATCATGGTCCCATAGCCTTCTGGATCGGTCTGTATGCTTAGTTGTACAAGTAAACAGATCAAACTAATTATACATATATGTACACAGTCATACACACACACACACTCTCTCTATCTCTGGTATTTTGTGCATCTTTTAAAATTTTTCTTAGTTTATTTATTTATATTTATACCATATCTACTAAAAAATCTTTATTTCTTTTTGTAATGGCTTTTATGAGCTTGACACCATCTAGCTTTATGGGAAGCTGGTAGCACGTGGAATTTTCTGCATAGAGAATCGTAGGTTGTTTGGTATCTTCAAGTTGTGTTCAGTCAATCCTATCTATCAGATCTATACTTCTTTTTCTTTCTTTTTAAATTTTATAATACTTATAATACCTAGTGGTGTAGAATCAAAGTAACGTATTCCTCTTACCCACAATTTACTTTTTGTTTCTTCTTTCTCTTGAACGACAGAGTCAGCTATGGTACTTCATTACTTTGTTTAGTTGGCAGGTCATCTTAGCTTCTCTTTTCATCAATCCACATGGAGACCTCTCTCTCTGTTTTGTACGTCCTGTACACTGAAATGCAAAAGCATGTGATTAATTATTGTTAAATAATTCTTTAATAATTGGTGTTTACTGTCCAGTTTCTGAAGGCTACACATGCTCCCTCTGTAATTATTCCCTTAAAAAATAACCAGACTTTGACTGATTGAATATCACTTTGAATCCTGTCTGATCTAGGGTCAGTATTATATATATATATATATATATTAAACAAACAGTTTTTGAATTTGAATTTCAGAAGTAATTCTTGCGAAAAAGAAAAAAGAACAAAAAAGCATCCGTTCGTATTCCTTGAAAACGTCTCTGAAAGCTTGATCTGAAAAATTTTAAACTAAAAGCTTGACTTGCCTCTATTCAAATTATAAGTAATAATATTATGTAAATTAAATAAGCTAATATTCATATTATTGTAAAATGAAAAGAGAAATTACATGAATTTCTTTTAAATTTTTCTGAAATTACAGGGATCTCGGTTCTACTTTAAATATATATATATATATATATATATAGACATTCTTTGCATAAAAAGTTACTACACATTTTAGTTTAATATCATTTAAGTTTGTCAGTCTTTAGTTAAAATGCCCTTTCACATATTTTTAGTTAAAGTACCCTCAATATTTTGAACTTTAAACTTAATTTTTTTTCTTTTAAAATATATAATTTTTTATTTTATTAAATATTATTCTGTTTTTCTTTTTTTATTGATAAATTCGAAGTCTCTACGAGAAATAGGGATATGGATAGAAGCTACACTTGATGACAGGGAAAAGTAATGAGGAGACATTCTTTGTTTCACCCTCACGAGATTTTCATTATTAAAAAATAATTTTGGTTCAAAAATTTTAAAAAATTTATGACCAAAAATAATTACACCAAGAACATTATTCTTTTTATAAATAAAATAATTAAATATACTTTCAATATTATCATCATCATCTTCATAATCTTGTTCATCGTTATTGAATTCTATAGAAGAATTACAAAATGTAAAGGCATGCTTGTGTGTGTATACACCTATAAACATCATGCTTTAGGCAAGATTACATAAATTAATCGTATTTTGAGCAGTCCCCCTCACTGATGATGACACGTGGGATTGACTTGATGTTTTGGTCGGTGAGATGATGCGTCATCATACTCAGCTTTATCATTCCAAAAATGTAAACAAGGCCCACGATGCAAACCAACTTGGAAACCAACATATGAAATACCACGTCACATAGTATTAGGTGATTCACTTAAAAAAACTAGTAGGTGAAGTTTTTTTTGGTTGAGGTTAGGGTTTAAATGAAAAAGGTAGAAATAAAATATAATTTTTTAAAGTGGGTTAAATTTAATGGGCTGGCCCATTTAACCTTGTAATTAGTGGGTTGAATTGTATACAATAAAGTAGAGTTGTTGCTTTATTTTATTCTTGTTAAATTGGTGGGTTATGAGAGTTTAATTTGTATCATTTGTGAATAATATTTAGTAGCGTATTTTTAGTTCTTCATTTTTTTTTATATTTATTTACAAATTTATCGTAACAAAATATTTTTTAGAAATTCAAAATAATAAAAAGTAATCCTTCTAAGAAGTTATAAGTGACTTGTCCTTAATTCAATAAAAGATTATGTTTAATTATTGTTGAATTTTTAATAGACCGTTTTGTTACGAAAAATTAATAAAAGACTAAATTGATACTAAAACAAAATGTGAGAGACCAAAATAGTTATTTTTTTAAATAAATCTATGTATATTTTGTGAAAAAAAAATTTGATATATACAAAAATTTTTATTGTAATTTTAATATTATATTTGATTTCACGTAACCAAAAAAATTTAAAGAATTCTCCATTCATTTTAGATAGAAGTCTATTTTAAAAAAAAAAAAATTTAAACTAACTCAGTGTAACGGGTAAAGTTATTCTTAAAATTGTGTGAATTAAATTATTATCGTTTACTAGAATTTAAATAGCCATTACCACTTCATCGGCCCACTACGGTATGTCAATTTTAACTTTTATTTATTTATTAATTTGGTATTAAAACAAGCATATAAAACCTCATGAATTGGAGTAGAAAAAGGAGAATGAATAACAATGCCACCGTAGCAATCAAATTTTGTGTCCAATTCTAATATACTTGTTTTTTTGTTTTAGAAAAAACTCCTGACATCTCAAATCTTGTGAATCGAGTCAGCCTTGACAGATTTATAGGAATGATCCAATTAGCAAATAAAAAAAATAGTTTAGTCATAAAATTATAATCAAGAGTAGTTTACATATTAGTAGTTCAATTACGATTTAACCTTTTTCAAACTGTATTTTTTCAAATATTATTCTTTATTAAACAACATATAAAAATATTTGAATATTATAATATTTTATATTAAATGATACATATATTATAAAATATCATTTGAAAGATACATACATATATTAATAAATTAATTAAATATTTAATTGGTAAACATACCTTTAAAGATTAGGTGCATGGTTATGTTAATAGTTAACTACGATGAGAGTTGATTGAATGATTTTAGGAGGAGGAATATAGGAATTACTTGGAGTTCGACTTAAGTTAGGCTAACTTGAAGTAGATTACATGTAAGATTGTGTTAATAATTAATGTCATTCCATTTTGCACCATATAGGAACTTGGAGGCATTTCAATCGGAGCAAGTAAAATGACTTAGAATAAGCTAGCGTTCATGGTTGTCATGTGAGTAGATAGTATTGTTTATGCTTGTTTTTATTTTCATCTCTTTTCATTATTATTTTAAATTAGTATTAACTATTAATTTTGTGCTTGTTGGGACAAACTTCTTGTTTATATTGTTTTTTGCACATGAAATTCCAATTTAAAGTAATTAAAATATTCAGACTATCTAACTCATTTACTGATTGTTTTGAACTTCAAAATTGTTTTGAATATTTCATATGTTTAGATAATGTGTTACGAAAGATACTGCTGTGACTGATGGTTCCAATTTTGAGTTACTAGAATGCTATTTATATATATCTAATTGATGTACTTATGTATAGATATTTGAATGAAATGTTTGATAAAGTTTTAGGTGATTATCTTGAATTTTTTAAAATGAAGTAAACACTGATTCATTCTGATTTTTAGCATATAACTGTGAAAATAAAGTTTTAGGAAGCGGTTTAGTACAAAACCCTTTAGTTAATAATAGTAGATGTTAGCCTTGGTGTACCATGAATTGAAACCCAACTAGTAGGGGGTGTTGTTAGCCCCATGTGTCAGCCACCATATGTGAATCCATACTGATTTTTGTAAGCCGTGAGCTCAGTGTCTGTAATTACTAATCATTGCCAACTATATGTTTTACATACTATTGTTATTTACCCTTCGCGAGTTGTGTGCTGACATTTATGATTACTAATTATTATGAGCTATGTGCTTTACACATTTTGGTTATTTACCATTCGCGAGTTATATGCTCTGTGTCTATAACTATTGACTATTGTGAGCTTTGTGCTCTACTTTATGGTTATTTACCATTTGTGAGCTGTGTGCTTTGTGTCAATAAATACTGAATACAATGAGCAATGTGCTCTATATATTGGGTTATTTGCCCTTCGTGAGTAGTCTGTATTTTGTTCTAGTTTTGATTAGATACTTCTTACTTTATTTTGTTAAATTATTCTCCTTCAATTATTTAATTCATAAAGGGAAATTTGATTGTGATTGATTGCATAATTTTACACTGTTAATGTTTTTTTTCTTGAAAAAAATTATGAACAATCAATATTGATTTTCATTCACTATGTAATTTTTGTTCACAAAAAGCTCTTGAGCCCTTGGCTTATCCCTTCTCATCATAGGTAGTATATTAGCTCACTCAGTGGTTTTGTTCGTTCTCCTTACTATTTATTACATGTCACAGTTTGAAGGCTAGTTTCAAGTTAAACTTAGTTGCTTTGCGTCAGTCATGCCCTACATTGATTCACGGGCTATGTTGTACTTTCTAAAATTGTAATAAATTTCTATGATATAGATTTGCTCCATAGTATCATAGGTAGGGACTCTCTTGTTGATGGGAAACTCCAAGGTCATGAAGAACATAAAATTTTTAGAACACATAATATGACAAGAACATGAGAATGAATGAAATCCCTAACCTATTGAACCCCCAAATGACAGTGCAAATGGAAACATAAATAATAGGTTGATTAGAAAAAAGAATGAATTCACCACAAGGAATTACCTTAATAAGAATCATTCTTGTTGCACTAGAAGATGACAAGCTATTGTCCTTTAATTGAAATTTTAATATGATATGTTCATACAAGGGACAATAAAGAGTATTTATACCTCAAGTTGAGAAAAAAATCTTTAAAATGAATAGGCCTTTCTACAACCCATAAACTAAAGCCCAATCAAAGATTAAGTCTGTTATATTAAAGAAAATAGCTCATAAATGAATGGACCTTCTTACAACCCATAAAAAGAACCCAAAAGATCTAATTTTCAGACTTAAATAATTAACTAAACACATATGGGATTCTTATGGTAAGCTTGTTCCCATTTGATTATGTAAAATCCTTATTGTCCTTCATAGGATTTTGATCTTCCATATGCTCTAATAATCTTCCAACATAAATTTGGGAGTGATTCCTTGAACATTTTAGTTCTTATTCTTGTAACTGATCTTAAAAGTAAATTTAACTCAGCTTTCCTACCTTTGTGCCTTTTACCTTTTATTCTCACATCACTTGTAGTAGTTTTATTTGATATAGTGAGAGCGGACCTTCTTGTACTTTTAAGTTCTTGTTTAAATTTGTTATACAATTAGGTATCTGTTAGAATTTTAGGCGGATTAAATTTATGAAGAGACTTTATTGAAATTTCAAGTCAAGGGAAACTCCACCTTACACAAGGCCAATATTAAATACTTCTGCACCTTTACTCTCTGAATACAACTTAATGTATCATTCTTCCCAGTATCTCTCTCTCGTGACCGTTGACTCCCTTATCCCACTAATCATTATACGCTAATAGAAGGAGTCTTCTCTTGAGTGCATAATGGTTTCAGCTCCTCCTTACTGGTCCCCTTTCCATGTGTTTGTAGCTCATCAATGCTTCTTTCATGCATCTCACCCATACAAAAATTGTGGGTCCATCCCAGTTGTTACTTGCCTTTTTTTAGCTTTGTTGTACTGAAGACTTCTAGGGCCTCTTTTGTGTTTTCTTGGGCCTTCTTTGGATTTCCTTAAGTTGCTAAAAAAACTTTCCCCATCTAAAAAATGACCTCAAGGTCAACTCTATTTTATATTGTTATTAAATTGGCCTAATTTTCTTAAGTTTGCCTTCTTTTTAGGCCTTTCATTTCACTCTACCAGTTCTTGGTATTATTGGTATTGTTCTGCTACCTTTATCTCAACTCTTTATTCTGCAACTGTAACAATAGGCATGGACTCACACAATTCATGATATTTTAATAAAGGTGGGGTTAGCTCGGGTCTTACACCGTTAAATTCCTTCAGCAAGGAGACATGAAACATTCAATGTATCTTGCTTGTATTTGGTAAATCTACCTTGTAAGCCACTTCCTCAATTCTAGCTACCACATCATCAGGCCCAAAATATATGTGGGATAGCTTATAGTTAAGTTTCTTGGTCACTAATATTTGCTTGTATTGTTGAAATTTAATTAGCACCCAATCACTTACTTCATATTTTCTTTCTTGTCTATTTTTATCAATATTCTTCTTCATTCTCACTTGTGCTTTCTAAAGATTTACCTTAACTTGATTCCATAATTCAATTTTAGTGTTAGACCATTGATTTACCTTTTCAACTAAGCTTTCAACGTTAAGGTAGTTAGGCAATGTAGGAGATTATACCCACACATAGCTTGGTAAGGAGTCATTCCATTCGCTGAATGATAAGCAGAATTGTAACAAAGTTCAACCTATGATAGGCGTGGCTGTTGAGCTACAAATGCTCTAAGCTACTTAAGATATCTATTCACCACCTCGGTTTGACCATCACTCTAAGGATGTTATACAATGTTGTACATTAGCTTGCTATCACTTAGTCTCCACAATTCTTTCCAAAACTTGCTAAGGAAGATATAATCTTTATCCTAGACCATTGAATTTGAAAATCCATGTAGCTTAATCATTATAGTATAGAACAACTGAGATACTGTGCTAGTTGTGAAGCCTGGTTCCAACCCCCAAAGTGAGCCCTCCTTTAAAAATTAGTTTATTACAACAAAATTGGCAATGTTTTCCTCAGATTTAGGTAACCTAATGATAAAATCCATGGATAAATCTTTCCATGGTTTCTCTTAGGATCGATAAAGGCTATAAAAGCCTTTATTGTTTTAAATTAAGGGGTTTGCTCCGCTGGCATTCATGGCTCTCTGAAACATGGTGCTCAACCTCGCTTTAATATTTTGCTGCCATTGTTAGTGAAGTAATTTCAACTCTTTGAAGTCTCATTCTTACACCTTATTTCTTCTAATAAGGAGCTTTAGAAACTAACTAGCACTCTTACCTCAGCTTTTACTTTTCTTGATAAGGGATAAGTAACATTTTTACTCTTGCCTAGCCTGTACACAGTGTTGTAAATTGTACCCCATCAATTTAGATAGATAATGTTGTTGCTTAGGAGTTCATACTACCTATGTCATCAACTCTTTCAAGCTTCTATGGTCTGTCAGGATAGTAAATTAATGTCCCAAAAGATAATGCCTTCTGTATTACCTGCGTGATTGCATAAAATTTCCAAATGTATTTTGACACTGTCAACATCCTTTGATGCATCTTCTTGCTAAAATACATTACTGGTTTCCCTTCTTACGATACATAACCCCTATCCCATACCTTGAAGCATCAGTCTCCACTGTGAATACTTTGGAAAAATTAGGTCATGTCAACAAAGGTGCTTAAGTATTCTTTTCTTTAATTCCTTGAATGCTCATTGGGCTTTCTCTATCCATTTGAAATTGTTTGTTTTAACAGCTTGGTGAAGGGGTATATTCTTGAAGAACTTCTTATAGTGTCTTGTTAGACATAATAATCCCTTAATTGTTTGACATTCTTCGGTATTGACCATTACACCAAGGCTGAAACATTCTTTGGATCAGCATGAACTCCTCTCTGATCAATGATAAACTTAGGTACTTTACTTGAGGTTGCCTAAAAATGCATTTTAAAAACTTCACAAAGAAGCAATTTTCTTATAATTTCTATAACACCTTCTTTAGGTGTTACACAAGCCCCTATTTTGAGTGGTTGTAGATAAGTATATCATCGATGAACACGACCATAAATTTTCTAAGGCATGGTTGAAACAATTAATTCATAGTCACTAAAACGTCAAAGGGGCATTAGTTAACCCAAATGGCATTGCAGAAACTCAAAATACCCATGGTGAGTTTTGAATGTCATCTTTGGTATATTCGAGTCACTCATTTAGATTTTGATGGTATCCTAACCTCAAATTTAGCATCGAAAGTATGCAAGATCCATGTAACTCATCTAAAATCTCATCAATCATTAAGATTGGAAATTTATCCTTCATCGTAATGAAGTTTAACGCCTTATAATCCATGTAGAACCTCCAATTGTTGTATCTTTTCTTTACTAGCAGCATTGGTGATGATAAAGCACTAGTAATTTCTCTAATGATGCCTGACTGTAACATTTCTTAGGTTAATTTCTCTATCTCGTTCTTCCAGACATGTAGATACCTATATGGTTGGATGTTCACCGGTTCATTCCTGTTCTATAATGGTATTTGATGATCGATGCCTCTATCCACTAGTAACAACTTTGATTCTTCAAACACTGCTCAAAATTGTTACAGTAAGTCACTAATTGCCTTTATCACTGATGACTTTTCCTCAGCATGGTTCCTTATAGATAGCAAAGTGTATAAAGATGCTATGGACTATGTCGCTACCATTCTTTTAAGGGCACTACAACTTAATGGTTCAGTATTTAAAACATTGTCTCCTTTCTAAATCACCTTCGTCCCCTATTCTTTGAAGCTTATGGTAAGTTTTTTGCAATTAAAAGTATTAGCACATAATTTTTTGAGCCATTGTATACCCAATACAAGATTTGTGCCCTTTATAAGTGGCACATAAAAGTTGATTTTGAAGATTTACCCTTGGATGGTCAGCATGAGTTGAGGGTATTTTTGAATGCACAGTAATACTGTCCATTTTTTATACCCACTCTAAATTCCATAGTTGGTATACACCTCAACTTCAAACATTCTGCTTCATGTGAACAAATGACCATGTGTGCTCCCTCAGTCTACCAGAATTTGCAGCCAGTGATTCTTGTACTGCCTTTTTAACTTGATACACTTGCATGAAAACATCCCCCCATAGCATTCAAACTTACTTCTAGCTTAATCACGTTCCCTTCCTCCTTGATTTCTTGCTCACCTTCCTCCTAACTTTAAGTAATCAACTCCATCATCATCTCGTCCATCACTCCTTGCCCTACTAACAAGTAATGAGACCCTTTGCATCTATGGGTAGGGCTATATTTATTGTCACAATAGTAATAGAACCTTTTTTTCCCTCCTGGCTTTAAGCTCCATAGCTGAGATCCTTCATATGAATGTGTGCAATGAACTTGATGTTGGTGGCATTGAGCTCGCTTGATTTATAGTGTAACTCCTGAATTGCCTGGCATTTTCTAAGTTGCAAGAGAATTACTTCCCTTCGAAGTAATAGCATTGGTGGTTCCCGTCATAGCTGATGTTGCTACTTTCATTGCTGAAGTGAAGGTAGGACAAGAAAAACTTGTCCTATGATTTTAAGGAACATTCTTGTATTTCTACTCATATAATTTGATGAGGAATATAGTATAAAAATATGTGTTTAGTTATGCTAGCTGTAGCTCACATTTTAGAAGATCTTTTAATCATGCAATAAAAAAACTGATTAGCCAACCTTTAGATAACCTAGTAACATTAGTAGATAGTTCTTCAAACTTTGCTTGATATTCGTCAACTAAGTCCATCTATTTAAGCTCCTTCAGCGCAGCTTTTGGATCATCATAGAGGGTGGATCCAAATCGTAATAGGAGAGCATTGAGAAACTTGTCCCAGCCCTGCACCAGTTGATTCTTCTTAAGCCATTTATACCATGTGTATGTTGGTCTCATCATATGCATGATGTTAACCTAATCCTCTAATCCACTGGGGTGTTGTAGAGTTGAAAGAATTTCTAGATCTTAAAACCTCAGTCCTTTGCTTCAATTCCATTGAAGTGCAAATTTCTATCTTCAACCCTTTCATAGTCTACTAGGCACCCTTTCCTTGTTGTTGTTGCTATTATTATTGTAGTTATTGCTTTACTTTCTTCTCGTTGTGCTCTAGTTTTGCGTGTCTTGCATTAGTTGCTTATCTTGTTGTTGTTGCCCCTTTTGCAATTCTTAAGTCTCTTCATGCATTTATCTAAGAGCTTTTCCCATTCAAGATTGGCGCATTCCTTTTGCCATCTTAACTTTCAATGAAAGCACAAAAAATGATACACCTGAAACTCAAATAAGAGAACCACACAAGTAAGCAAGATAGGTAGTTTATTGAATACTAAAAATTAGAAAACTCCCTTATTCAAGTCAAGAAAACTCCACCTTATGGAAGGCCAATTATTAAATTCTTCTTTACCCTTACTCTTTAAATGCAACCTAATATGTCACTCTTTTTAGCACCTTTTTCTCTCATGACCATTGACACCCTAATCCCCCTAATCTTTAGGTGCAAATAGAAGGAATCTTCTCCCGAGTGCATAATGGTTTTAGCTCCTCCCTGCTAGTCCCCTTTCCACGTGTATACAGCTTGTCATTGTTTCCTCCATGCATCTCACCCATATAGAAATCTTGGGTCCATCCAAGCGATTGCTTGCAGCTTTTGGGCCTTGTTGTGTTGAAGACTTCCTGAGCCTCTTCTGTATTTTCTTCTTGGGCTTTTTTTCTAGATTTCCTAGGGTCACTGGTGCGTCAATGTGGCAAAAAGAAACATTCGAATGATACTAAATATATTCATAAATAAATTAAATATTTATTAATGTATAAAATAATTAAAGGTGTTCTAATAGATAGACTGAATCTTTATTTATTCAGAAGTCCATGACTCTCTTTTCTCTTCTATGTCTTAAGACATCCAGAGATAATAGAGAAAGGGAGATAGATAAAGAGGCGATGATGAAAAAGAAGAAAAAGGCAAAGCATCCTAAATTTAGATCCAAAATTTCAGCTCAATGATTTAACAGTATTCATTGTTTCTTCTATTCACTTTTTTCTTTCATTCTAAATATGAAAACTTTTTGAAAATGGCAGAACCTCAATTGTGATAACAAAATTTAAAAATCGCTATACAGCCATTTTAGAGCAAAATCCAGCTAGTAATGTGTTTTTTAAACGTATATTTGAACACTAAAACATAAATTTATCTTAGAATCAGTTTATCTGGTTTGGTGCTTAATTTTTTAAAATTATTTTTATCTTCAAAATTCACATTTTGCATGAAAGTTAAAAAAATTTAGTTTTACACTGGATAAATTATATTAATTAGCAAAACCCAATTTTTAAATAAAAATTTTCAAACATAAATTACATTTTACTAAAGTCAATCTTAAAAATTGAATTGATCCGAACGCACATTTCTTCAAATCTCATCCAAACACAAACTATAACTCATTCAACTTTGAACTTGCTGATTTTTCTATCCTCTAGTTTCATAAATTAAGTGGATTAAAAAGTCTGTCAAAGTATCGATTTTTCACTTGAATTAATTCATCTAATCAGAAATTTTCAACCATACAAAATAATAAACCCAATTAAGCAATAAAAGAAAGCTTGAAAAGAAAACAAGAAAAGAAATTAGGAAATTCAAGCAATAACTAGTGTATTCTTTTTATTAAAAAATTTAATTAGTAGTATTTGGTAGGATGACTTTTTTTATATAAACTTTTGGAAAACTATATAGTGTTAAGAAAGAGGTTGTCATTGTTGAATAAACGTGCAAGCTATAACTTGCGTATTAAATATTGCATCTATATATATATATATATATATATATATACATACATATACATCAACAACAGTCACACACACACACGTAGTA
The DNA here is from genome assembly GCA_037074485.1 of Delonix regia. NCBI lineage: Eukaryota > Viridiplantae > Streptophyta > Magnoliopsida > Fabales > Fabaceae > Delonix > Delonix regia. Next base: position 19,997,209 of record CM073460.1, read on the forward strand.
TTCTTATCCTTAAGGATGGACTAATTATGAGTGTACCAACCTATTTTATTAATATATTATTTTAGTACATTACTTATTATTGAAATTTTTATTTGATTTTTTATAAATATTTATTTTTAATTTGCTCCTTTATTGATTTCTTTTTAATTTATTTTTCACTTATTATAATGTTACTATTTTTGATCCCATACTAATTTGAATCTTAATATATTTAGTACAAATTTAAATGCGATGACAGAGCCAAATTAAAATTAGACTGATAAGTTTTGAGCCAACTTAAGAATGATAAATAATGAAGAACCAAATTTGAGAATAGACTAACAAGTAAAGGATTATATTAAAAATAAAATATAGTGAGAGATTAAATTAAAAATTAATTAATAAATTATGACTAAAATTATATTTTTCCCCAACCTACTATACTTATCATTCCAATTTTATGGGATGTGTCGTATACAATGACCAACAAAAGTTGAGTAAACTGTGAAGACTTCAACACTTTAAACCAAAAGTCGTTTAGTTTCCTTTTCATAAATAAAGGTGATTATCTTATTTAGCATTAATAGTGACATATAGTGATAATTTTACTGAAAAAATAACTTTAAAATGTTTTATTTATTTTCTTAGTATAATAGAATTAGAAAGTTACAAATATTCATATTATTATTATTATTATTATCGAATTTGACATCTCTGTATAAATATCCCTGAGCTTTCAATTTTTTTTGAAGTACTAAATTTGGACTTAATATAACTTTTGAGCAATAAAAAGGAGAAAAAAATTATATATCCATATTTTAAAATAAATGAAATATTGAACCACATTTTTTTAAAAGAGAAATATACTAGTTTGGTTTTTCATAAATTGAAAATGTCAAAATGGTCATTCACTTTTAAATTTTGTCTCATTTCAATATTCTATAAATTAAAAGTGTCAAAGTGATTTTATAACTTTTAAAATCTAACTTAAAATAATTTTTTATTTTTAAACTTAATTTTATTTAAAAATTAATTATTTTGGTTTAAATCTTGAAAAGTGATAAACTATTCTAAAACTTTTAAGTTATAAAGGATTAAAATAAAATAAAATTTAAAAGTAAAAGACTATTTCAATACTTTTTAATTCATAGATGATCAAATTGAACCTAAATTTAAGAATAAAGGAGTAAAATATTATTTTTTTTATTGGTTGAAATAACACGATCATTATTTTTTTAAAAGCTGATAAAGAATCTTGATCTTTAACGAAGCATTTTGACACAATGTTTGGAGTTAGTTTAGCCTCTCTCTATTAATCACCTAATTTATTCCCCTAATTATTCTAATAAAGTATTAGATAGTGATTGTTATATATATATATGATTAATTAAATTACTATATTTATTATTAGAAGATCTTGTCGTCATCAATTTAAAATTATTAAAATTTATTACTATTAATATAATTATAATTGAGTTATGATCAGAAAGAATGGCGCACTTTCTGAAATAGGCAAAAGCAAATATTTTGTTCTTTATTCTTCTACGCGATCTTGTTAATTTTAAATATTTTAATTATATAAATAATATTGAATTTTTTTCATAAAAATAATATTTGATTTGGAAATTTGTACTTTGCTATTCAAAGTATAATAAAAAATACTACATATATAAAACCCTTTGAACTAAATATTTAATATTATAGACAGGAAAGTGACAAACCCTCGATAAGAACAATAATATAAATATATATATATATATATATATATATATATACACGTGTGTGTGTTTGTGTGTATATATATATATATATATATATCAACAAATACACCATACAATCTTATATCAACAAATATTACATTTATAATTTTTGTTAACAAACTCTATAACTTGGGAAAAAAAAAAGCTTCAGAAATGCTTTTTAGAAAAAAATTATAATGATATACTTGGGATTTTTTAAAAAATTCTACTTAACTTTTATAAAGTTTTATAAATATGAGATCCTTGCGAGTCTTATAGATCTTTTATAGAAAATGCAAATGATAGAATTTATTTCAACAGTGAAAGATGAAGATCCAGTGGAGTGGACAAATGGTACATTTTGGGATGAAAAAATTAATTGAACTCATCCCTCATTTTAAGATTTATCTTATAAACTTTACATTCGGCTCAGTCTAATTTCATAATTAAAATTTATATTTAAAATCATCTCAATTTTATATGTGAATTTAAAATTTTGTCCTTATTCCAGTATGCAAAGAAAAATTACTACAAAAATTACATACAATATATTCTGAAACTTTATCTCAAAAGCTAACTCATAAAATTATACAATTTAAAATAATATAAATTATACATTAGAATCATAAATTTTGATGTATAACTCAAACATCTTTTGCAATGCGTTATATCATTTTCTTCCTTTTTTATGACTTAAAAGGTGTCGAAATTATGAATCGCTTGCTTTAAGATTTTTATGGCAGATGAAGCTGTAGGTGTTTTTAGCCCTTATCAAAGGGTGTTATGTGATTTTTTTTTAATTTTAAAAAAGCTCTTTTTTCTACGACAAAAGTTCTACATAAGGGATCTAATTGAAAGGCTTTAATACTAAATGTGAATATTTGAGACAATTATAACCCAAAAAATTTACAGTTTCAATGTGGGACTATAATGCTATACCTTGCAATAAGTAACAATGCAATCTTGTAAATATGGAGAAAAAAATTAAATTTCAAAATATTAATTTAAGGAATTAAGTTTTTTTTTTTTTAAAATATCATATAAGTTATTAGGACAGACATATATTTATTGAAGATTTTGCTGAGTCAAGGAATAAGATTCTAGTCCCTATCTCCAAATCTTTGATGAGAAATTTTCAACTTAGAATCTTTTGGGGTAATTTCTGCGAGAATATTTTGTTGCAATAAACTTTGTCATTTCTAATTCCAACTTTAAACCAAATAATCAAATTCACTGTAAAATAGTTAAAAACAAAAACAATTTTTTAGTCTACACCAAAATTAACAATTTTTTAGTTACCGAAATCAATAAAATTAAAAAGTTAATCGGATAATCCATCAAGCGAATTATACAATCATATTTACTTGAAAAATGCAAGAAATCCAGGGTTGTCTTTCTCTAATCTCTTTATTTCTTTTGGTCTTATTTTATTTTATTTTTTAAATAAGACATAGAAACTTCTGGGCTAAAAGTTAAAACAATTAAGAGATGATTACCATTGAATCAATTACTATAAACTCACTCCCATCTTTTCAATTCTCACTGAAAAATATACTCAAAAGTCAATACACAGCTCCACTTTAATTAAGAACACTGTGCATATGTGGCAGTACACCAAACTATTGCTGTATCACTTTCATGGCAGCAGAACAAGAATGTCCCAGACGGCAAGAAAAGCTCACAAAACAAGTCAATACCCTGATAATGAAAATTAAAAAACTAAAAATATAAAAAATAAAAAACAGTAGGATTTTCATTATATTTCACTGTGTGTACCAAATATATATGGATGATTGTGCAAAAAGCAGAGCAAGGGTCGGTTTGCTTGCAGAGACAGACAGAGAAGTAAAAACACTAACATTCATATATGTCCAATGGTGTGTGGGTCACTATGTCCCCTTCACACTCTGAAAAATGACCTGTCCTGAAAATAACAGTCTCCCCATTTTCAGAACATATACCCAACCAGATGAATATGATTCTCTCTACAATTGGAAAAACTTGGTCACAAGGGAAGTTTCTTCAGCACTTCATGCACTCACGTAGTCCCAAAAATGCAATCAGACATGTGTAAGTTTTAATCTGCAAGATACAAGATATTAAACTTAATTTAGACTAATCTCTTTGTTAGGTTCCAAGATAATGAATAATCTCATTAATATGATGAAATATTTATGAGGTAGAAGTTCTATGTGTTGCCCATATATGAGGTGGACATGGGTGATTGTTATAATTAATGACTTACAAATTCCCTTGCTACAATCAAAAGGTGTTGTTATAGAAAGTTCAGCTAATTTGGAAGTGGAGCTTTTACTTTTGGATTTCTATCTTCATCTGGAAATTTTTATCTTATCAGATATAAGCACATCAGTCTGAAAAAAGATGAAAACACTCTTTCTCAAGAGGTCGAACTTTTCTGAACAACACTCCAATGAAAAGCAAAGTCGTTCTTTTCAATCATTTTTGTGTTCCTAACCTATTCATAGTAGTTATCTTTTACTAGTATGAGTACATTAGTAAAGCATATTTATGAGTTGAGAAGAATTGGGATGAGAAGACAAGCACTTAGAAAAAGATGTCTGTTCACTATCATGCTGATTTTACTAGGCATAAGAAAAGGCTTGGAATTTTCCAGAGTTTAGTCATTGTGACTCAGAGTATAATGCTTTCTGTCCTAGCATATACTCGTGGAAACAATCAAAACCACGAATGCCTCATGATGTCTTAATCATTTAAATAATCTTCAATTTTATAAGCAACCCTATCAAGTATAAATTGGTAGATATATGATTAAAAATTATTAACTTTCTTCTCTGGGTTACTCAGATTAGCTATACATTTGAGTCATTGTCTAAAAAGGAAATGATGTTTACCCTGCATTTTCGTACACATACCCAGAAATTACATGAAGCCAAACTGAATGTGTAGAATGATGAAAATTCTTTTCATAGTCGTATATTATTTCAATTACGTTTCACTAAAGTTAGCTGTCCGTTGGACAACCTACACATCTGAATATTTTTGTATCTCGAACACTAGCACTCTAGAAACACACAGCATATACTAAATATTATCCTTAAGGTACACTTCAAATGAAATATATAAAGGATTTTTTGTATGGTAAATCTGACTGTTATGTGGCTTTAACAAGGGGCGAGTGAGGGATTGGTGAATGTGGAGATACCATGTGAGGTGACATAACTGTTTCATCAAATCTTCTTGAGGAGAAACTAACCCGGAGATTAATGCCTTGCCTGTGCTTGACTTTCATTGGTTTCTCTATTTCTTTTCCCACAAATGCTCGGATTCTCTTCAGTGCTACGTCCACGGTTTCATCATCCATGTTAGCGATACAAACCCTGTACCAGCCAGGTTCAAAGCAATTGAAAGAGGAGCCTGGGGACACATTCAGCTTCACATCATTTACAATCACACGCCAAAGATTCATTTCACCTTCAAATGATTGTTCTTCTAGCAAACCTTTCAAGTTCATCCAACAAAAAAGGCCTGCATTGCTAGGAAGGCAAGTAATCCCCATCTTCTCAAGGCCCTGTGTGAAAATACTATGCCTCTTAGCCAATCTTCTTGAGCTTTCTGCTAGGTAGTTTGCAACAAAAGCATCATCTGAAAGCATTGCAGCCAGCAGATGCTGGGTTTGTGAGGAGACCAATCCAAAACTAGACATCTTGCGGCCACAGTCCACCACTGCATCATTGTATGAATAAACTATCCCAACTCTAAACCCGGGAAGCCCCATGTCCTTTGACAAACTAGAAACTATGTGAATGAGATCTTTGTTGCAGACCTCCATATCTTGAATAATCTCAGAGATACTTACAAAGCTGGGGGAGATGAACACAGTGGCTGCATAGATTTCTTCACACACTAAATGGATGTTCTTCTCGTTAATGAAGCTCACAATACTTTCTAGTGTCTCCCTGTCTAATGAGGTGCCTAAAGGGTTTGATGGGTTTGTTATGAGCAAACCCTTCACATTGACCTTGTCCTCTTGCGCTTTCTTGTAAGCTGCTTCAAGAGCTGCTCTAGTGATCCTGAAGTTGTTGGAGCTATCACAATGTACAGGAATTATTTGCACCCCAGTGCGCCAACACAAGTCACGGACAAATCTGCAGCAGAATATGAAATATATATTAATAAAACCATTATTCATATATACCACCATACACATTAAACTCAGAAGATTAAGTTATATCAAATTATTTGCCAAGTCCTCATTAAGTCATAATATGAACTTGATCAAGTTCAAGTGTCTTCCTTTGACCAATACATAGTTGCTGTCCATAGTCCATGGCGGAGAATAAGACGGGTGATAAGAGAATTTTCTACAAACAGGAAAAAGTTTAATTTGGAATTGCATAAGATCCTCGGTGGTGGAAACTGGAAAGTTTATGGAAATCGAGCTGTGTGCTGATAGCCATGCTGCTTCTGTTTGAATATAAGGTTATGTAGCCTGAGGTGGTTATGGTCTCCCAAAAATCAATGGCAAGGAGGGCCCACTGAGCTTTAGAAGTTTTATTTGGATTTAAAAATGAAAGCCCCACATGCTTGTCGACCTATTTGGGATGACCAAATTTATCGAATCAAATCATATTTGAAAATTATCCTTCTGACCGGCTGGATGTTACGATGTCAGTGCATTTCCATACATGGGTAAGTAGGAGCCACCACTAGCCGGCGAAAGAATAGCGGAGGATGAATATTTTCTCAATAATTATTCTAAAAAATGAATTCATATTCATGAAGAATTCAATGTTATTTAGGTTATTGTTTCATTTCATTTATTTATTTGGACATATTATAGTATTATTCAGTGTTATATGGGGTTTAATTTGCACCACGTTACAGAGACATTATCACCTAACGTGGCATCTTAGATAGCACAATCTCCAAATTAGCATGTTCTACAGTTTTCCAAAATCCAAGCCAATTCTATGTAACGCCCATGACTCAAATATTTTGAAGCTCCTCTCATAAAGCTTTTTAAATTATTGTTCGTAGTTGTTCGCTTACAAAACTCCTCTTATATGTGAATGAAAACTCAACTCTTTAAATACAATTCTGCAAATAAGAAGATTATTAATCTATAACACTTTAAAGTTGCCTTTAATTATATCCCACTTTGAATCTTGGGTATTAGGCGAGGAAAATAGTAAAGATAATCTGAATAAACAAAGAAAGTACTCCAGACAGGGTACATACGCTGGATAATAAGGTGTGGGAATCAGAAAAGCATCTCCAGGATCAGCCAAACAGAAACTTATGAGCTCGTCTGCCCCTGTAGCCCCTCCACTCATCACTATACGCTCTGCATCGAATTTCACCCTTCCACCTCTCACTTTTGTCATAAAATTTGCCACACCCTGAAAATATACAAAATGTAACCCATTTCTTATTATCAACTTTCATTCAACCATATAGCATAGAGTTTATATAGCATATAATCATAATCATCATAAATACATTTCTGAAGTTGGGGAGGCCATGATAGTCCTGAAAGATAGCAATGTCTCTGAAGTTATGTAGACCTTCAGGAGTGCAAATGGAGGCCTCCGGATTGTTCCTTATCCACTCTTCTATCAGATCAAAACAGAGCTGAACAATAAATTAAAACACAGCCCATAATACATGAGTCAGTCAATTTATCAAATACCTGCAAATCATATGTACAAGAGTTTCATATTATATAAACCAAAACCTGATTTTCTGCAAGACCCATCTGTATAACTCCTTGAGGATTGTTTGTGGGGTGAAATGGGTCTCTGTCATAAGCCTTCCATCCATCGAAAAAAGGAGAGTTTTCCCCATGTCTGTCGTTGACAGCGATCTTAGACAGAAGGTGACGGCTCTCATCATTCCCCAAACCCATGTTTAATTTTTGAAGTGAAGTGAAGGATCACTCTACTTTTTAGCTGTAACAGCAAGGATCAATGGAGGTGAAGAATGAAGAATATTGTGTTTAGCAATGTAGTTGTGGAGCAGAAATGGGAGAGAATGTGGGAATTTATAGACGAGTGGAGGAAGCTATGTAGGGAAAAGTCCACCTCTAAGTTCGACGTCTATGTTTTCACCGACCCTCAAGAAAATAAGTAACACACAACATTTGTCATCGCCATTGCTTGCGTGTAAACTCATGACTCCAAAATATGTTTGAACTATTGAAAAATTCAAAAATATTTAAGGGTTCATACTTCATGGGTTTAAAAAGTTGATGCTTATTAACGAGTTTGATTTTAAAATTAAATAAATCATAGTATTCTTAAATTAAAAAGTTAATATTTTTGAATGATTTAACATTATTTAAGTTTATTCATAAAGTAAATAAGTAAGTAAAAACATCATAGGACCTTTAAATGTAAATTTTTTTTTTGGATATTTTTTAAATATATATATATGAATTGTGTAGTAGTGGTGTGTTTCCATGGGTATGAGGAAGAAGGTTTTGATTAATGGGACTTGTTTTGGAAGTTCATATATGTTAGGTACTTGTTCCTTTTACGAGAAAAACTAGTTTAACATGTAAGACGATATATGTGGAAATTGTGTTGCAAGAAGTTTCCTCTGAAGTTGCATATGTAATCTGCTTTATTGTAAGATTGATTACAACCCCTATCCCAAATAGAAGCGAAAAGAAATTTCAACACTAACAAATTTTAAATTTTTTAGATAAATTGGTTCGTATATTTGTGTATTTGAGAATACAACGAGGACATACAGTCAGATTTTGAATCTATTTATAATTAATAAATATATGGAATTTTTTTGGGGGTTAAATAGTGATAAAAACCATTTAATGAGGGTGATATTAAAAAATAATTAATTTAGTTAACTACTCACAGAAATTGTTATTAACCACATTTTCATCTTGTATCTAAGTAAAAATTTGGAAGTATATATCGATGAATTTTCTTTTTCTTTTTGAAAAGTTTCAGAGTCAAATAAAAATTAATTTTTAATGAACAATTTGAATGAATATATGCATCCTTTTGATGCTCAAATATTGATTAAATTATTCCATTTTTTTTAAATATGACATTAAATATAAGTACTTAAATAAGAGGTTTTTTATATTTTGATATAAAAATGTTAGCTTGTTAAAAATTTCGCCAATTATTAGACGGTAAAAAAATACTTATTATTTTGTCTTTTAATTTTAAATTATTCTAATTTTATCTTTTCACTTAATCAAAAGTTCACTTTATTTTATTTTGCTCTATTTTTGTCCGTTTATCTCATATTTCAATTTCATCTTTGAATATATGTTTTGTTTAAGACATTTTTTTTCCTCTAACACTGTCAAGATGATGCTTGAGACATCAATTCATATAGGTGGCTCTTTGGTATCTTTTTAGAAATACTTGGTATATTACGATTCCTTGTATCTAAGCAAATGTTGTGATTTGTAAGTCAAATACTACATATGCATATGTTCAGAAACAAATACCCTACAGTAACTGCAGAGGATTGATTCCTCCATGGTAGGATCCAACAATCTTAAATGCGTCACAGAAAAGATATTTTTTAAACAATAAAAATTAACTATTTTTGAAAATAAAGACATGTTAGTATTTTAAATATGTTTTATATGCAAAATAATAAACGAACAAAAATTGAACTGCATTGTAAGATTTATGCAATAAACTGTAAAATATAAAAAGTAGTACAATCTATTTTTTAATAAAATACTATTCTGTATAAAAAGTTCTAAAACGTTAATATATCTATATTTTCAAGCTACTTAGTTTAAATTTTAAAAAAATTAGCTTTCCTCTGCCATATTTGGGACTATTGGATGAGACCAACGATCCCAATTTTTTAACGGAGAAAACACTTCCATGCACTAGCTACAAGGGATTTGGTTTCAAATATGATTAAAGTTGGCAAGAAATTATTAGAATTAAGCTACCGAAGAGTTACATGAGACTATTTGTTAACCATGAGAATGGTGTTGGAAGAAAAGAAACATGAATTTTTGTTGTAAGATAATGAACCAAATTCTCTTGAAGTGCCACATAGATATCCATGGTATCATCATCCATGTTAGGTGAATTTGAAGTGCATCATTAGATCGCACAATTCTTTCATTTGAACCGTTAGATTAAGCCTTGGAGACTGTATGTGGTTACCAAGATTAATTTGAATTGTTAGATCATACATTTCCGTCAATCCCAACTGTTAGATTTATACATTTATCCTTAAATGCACTGAATCCAAATCAAGCAAACCATATACCACCATGCCTCCCTACAATCAAAAGATGATCCAAGTGCACTTTCTGCTTCATTTGACCTACAAATGTTAGAATGGTTTGGTATTAGTTAGATTGGTTAAGCATTAGTTAGTGCAATCACGTGTCTAAGCATTCTGTTGCTATACAACTATAAACAAGAAGTGTATATATAGATTCAAGTATTAAATAACAATAGAATACATATTAGCTTCAGTATTTCCAATGCTTAGCTCACTCTCTCTCTTTCTCCTTTTGGAATCGTAACATGGTATTAGAGCTACAAGTCCTCAAATGACGGATCGATCCAGCTTGTCTGTTACAAGTCCGTTGACTGATTCTTCAAAGAACACAGTAGTCTCTTTTAATCATGTTATATTAGTGAAGTTATATGAGAATAATTTTTTGCTTTGGAAACAACAGCTTAGTGCAACACTTAAAGGTTATGATTTGCAAAAATATGTAACGATTGCACTGAAAATTCCTTAGAAATATGCCAATGTAGAGGATGAGCAATCAAGTAAAATCAATTCTAAATTTATTATGTGGCATAAGCAATATCAACTTCTAATGTCCAAGATGTTAGCATTTATTTCTGAATCTATGTTGACTCATCTAGTAGGCTATGAAACATCCTCGTAAGTTTGGAATCAAATATTGATATTCTTTTCTTCACAAACAAGAGCTAAGATTAAACAATTTAAAACGCAACTCAGGAACACTAAGAAAGGGAGTTTGATTATTAGTGAGTATTTGTTAAAGATTAAAGTTGTTGTTGATGCTTTAGTTTCTAAAGGATGTCTAGTATCTGTTACATATCACATTGATGCTATATTCGAAGGCTTGCCAGAGGAGTACGACTCCTTTGTTACTTCAATATCGTCCATATTGGATCCATACTTAGTGCCAAAGATTGAAGCTCTATTGCTTGCTCAAGAGAGTTGTTTTGAATGGAGTAATAAACCAGTTGAGAATCCTTAAGTCAACTTAGTTCAGACTTCTCAAAATCCAGCATTATTTGGTAATTCTCTCTCACATAACTCATGAGGAGGTTTTCACTCTAATTTTAATAGAGGCAGAGGATGCAACTAGCAAAATGGTTTAGGAAGGAAAGGCAAAGGTCATTATGGTGTTCAATGTCAAGTGTGTGGTCACAATGGTCATGCAACTTGGCATTGTTTCTATCGTTTTGATCAAAGTTTCGAAGGTCCAACAATGAATCGTTCTAATTCTAGTGGTTTTTATAATCCTGCTTCATCTTATAATTCAAGTTCTTCAGCTCTAATGTCACAGCCGCAACCTCAAGTTCATCTTACAGTGTTTAATGGGCCTGCGAAAGATCATTATGATTCAAGCTGGTATCCTGACACTAGTACCAGTATGCACCTTATTCTAGATGCAGTGAGTCTCGCATACAAAAACCCTTACTATGGTTCTGAAAAGGTTACAGTGGTTGATGGTATGGGTTTGTTAATCTAATATATAGGAAATTTTCAAGTCATTTCTTCAAATTAGTTTAGATCTTTAGCTGTACATAGTTTACTCCATGTTCATTCAATTACCAAGAACTTGCTTAATGTCTCTCAATTTGTTAATGACAATAATGTTTTCTTTGAGTTTCATCCTAATTTTGGTTTAGTGAAAGAGTAGGGTTCCCACAAGATCGTTATGCAAGGGAGAGTTAAGGATGGTCTCTATATGTTCGATGAGTTTCCACTTAGTCATCACAAATATGTGCAACTGTCACATGCTCCTTCCACAACAAATGTTTTTCTTCATGCTTTTTGCTGTCTACTATTTCAAATTATAGTAGTTATTGTTCTTCCTCTAGTTCCAATGTAATTTTCAATAAACTTGATTTGTGGCATAACAGGCTTAGTCACCCATCTAATAAGACAGTCATTTCTATCTTAAATAGATATAATATTCCCATTTTGAATTAAAATACTGTTGGTGAGTGTCGTTCTTGTTGTTATAGAAAAATGCATAAGTTGCCTTATTCCTTATCACAAACTCAGTATTTTAAACCACTACAACTTGTTTATACTAATTTGTGGGTCCGTCTCATGTCAAAACAACTCAAGGATATGCCTATTATGTTCATTTCATATATGCATATTCTTGTTTCACCTAGATTTATTTTCTTAAACATAAATCTAAAGTCATTATTGCATTCAAATCCTTTAAAGCTCAAGTTGAACTTCAGCTAAATCGTAAAATTAAAGCGTTCTAATTTGATTAAGGAGGAGAATTTCGTGTTTTTTCTTCTTATCTTCAAGAACATGGTATACTTCATTTCTCTAGTTGTCCTCATGCACATGAACAGAATGGTTTGACCGAATAGAAACATTGACATATCGTAGAGGCTGGACTGACTCTTCTTTACACAGCTGGTTTACCATTTCAATATTGGGACTCTGCATTTCACATGGCAAACTACTTGATCAATTTGCTTCTTACACCTGTACTTCAAAATCAGTCTCCTCTTGAGGTACTGTACAAGACTCCACCTAATTATTCTTTTCTTAAGGTATTTAATTGTTTGTGTTATCCTCTTATAAGACCTTATAATGCTCACATGTTTTCTTATTGTTCTGTTGGGTATGTTTTCTTAAGATATAGTTCAATTCATAAAGGCTATAAGTGTTTGGCACCCAATGGAAGAATCTATCTTTCAAGGGATGTAGTTTTTGATGAAACACAATTTCCATTTTGTCAAATTTTCCCTTATGTTTCTTAACCTTCTATATCAGTGTCTCATCTACCATCTGCTAAACCCCCGATATTGGATAAACCTCCTATATTATTTACTATTGTTTCTAATGAGTAATCAAGTGTGGTGTTACCTGCTATAGAAATTACTTTTGATATAGCTGTAGGTTCTGTTGATGTTCTAACTAACCAAGGAGCACATGGTTCTGATCTTAATACTCCCAATTCTGCAGATAACACATTACCTACTAACTCTGATTAGATACAATCAACTGCGCCTAATGCAATAAATTGTCATCTCATGGTAACTTGAGCTAAGAGTAGGATTTTCAAGCAAGAGTTCTTTTAGCCTATCAAGAACATAAAACAATTAGAGAAGTATTATCAGTTCTAAAATGGAAAAAGGCTATGCAAGCATAGTATGATGCATTGATTCGTAACATTCCTTGGACTTTAGTCACTCTCCCTCCCAATAAGAATATGATTGGCAGCAAGTGGGTCTTCAAATTGAAGTTCAAAGCTAATGGTAGTGTTGAGCGACATAAGGCTCATCTAGTTGCGAAAGGTTTTCATCAGTTAGAGGGGTTTGATTACACTAAAACATTTAGTCTTGTTGTAAAATTACTTACTGTTTGAATTGTGCTTACCATTGCACTGTCTAAACAATGGCAAGTGAGGTAACTAGATTTCAATAATGCTTTCCTGAATGGTATATTACAAGAAGAGGTCTACATGTGTCAACCTGAAGGTTTTGAAAACAGTGACAAAATTCAGGTATGTAAGTTGAACAAGGCCATTTATGGGTTGAAACAAGCCCATTGGGCTTGGTATGAATGTTTGGCTTCCTTTTTAGTCAAGCTTGGCTTCAGTCATAGCAAATGTGATCAGTCTCAATTTCTTCGTATTACTCCTTAACATACTACTTTTATTCTAGTGTATGTAGATGATGTGCTTATTACTGGCAACTCTTCCTCAGTTGTTCAAAATGTCAGTTCTCAACTGCATCATGTTTTTCCTCTCAAGGATCTTGGTTTGTTGAATTATTTTTTGGGTATACAGGCTTATAACCTTTAGGATGGCAGTATTTTACTTACTCAAACTAAATATATTAAAGATCTTCTTGCGAAGGCTAAGATGGAGGGAGCATAGGGTATCTCAACACCTATGATGACTAATACAAAACTGTCCAAATATGGTAACGATTATATGGTGGATCAATAACTTTATAAGTCCACAGTTGGTGCTTTGCGATATGTCACTCTTACCAGGCCTGAAATCTCTTTTGTAGTAAATAAAGTGTGTCAGTTTATGCAAAACCCCCAAGAGTCTCATTGGAAGGTTGTCAAAAGAATCTTGCATTATCCGAATGGTTCTCTTGAACAAGGTTTGCTAATCAAACCAACTACTAAATTTAATATTGTGAGATATTGTGATGCTAATTGGGGGGCAGATATTGATGATAAGAGAAGTGTTTCTGGTTTAGCTATGTACTTAGGTTGCAATCTAGTTTCATAGAGTTCGCGAAAACAAACCGTTATGTCACTGTCTACTATTGAAGTAGAGTATCGTAGTCTAGCATCCACCATAACTAATGTGATGCGGTTACAATCTTTATTGACTGAACTTCACATATCATGCATTGCAACTCCAGCTATATTTTGTGATAACCATAGTACTATTTTGATGAGTGTCAATCCCATTTTACATGCAAAAGCTAAACACTTTGAATTAGACTTGCACTTTGTTAGAGAGAAAGTATTAAGGTTGTTTCTGTAACTCATATAACTTTTGCAGCTTAGGTAGCGAATATTTTGACAAAGCCTCTATTGGCAGTTCATTTTCATGAGTTTGAGTTTGAGGGGAAGTAATGGAGATAAGACAAGTATAGCTCAAATTTAGGGGAAGTGTTAGAATGGTTTGGTATTAGTTAGATTGGTTAAGCATTAGTTAGTGCAATCACGTGTCTAAGCATTCTATTGTTATACAACAGTAAATAGGAAGTGTATATATAGATTCAAGTATAGAATAACAATAGAATACAGATTAGCTTTAGTATTTCCCGTGCTTAGCTCACACACACTCTCTCCTTCCCTCTCTTTCTCCTTCTGGAATCATAATAGAAGGCAACTATTAATGAATGCCCATACTCTCAAGCCCCTCTTGTGAACACTAAACACACTGTATGCCACTAATTAGCTTATGTGTGTTGAGTTTGCGAGGAGACCAATTCAAAGCTTGACATATTTTGTGGCCACAATTGATAGTTTCATTTTATGAGTAAATTATCCCAACTCTGAACCCAAGAACCCCTATGCCCTTTGATGAATGATAATCTCTGTGAATGATGTACGTTTTGGAAAAATTATTTAATGAAAAAGTGCTTTCTATATTCTTACAATTGCTTTAACTTCCTTATATACATCTTATAATATTTGGTAGAATTGTTTTGTGAAAAAGTATTAAATTAAGACTTACAACTACTTCAATTTTAGTTGCTGAATATGCCACTTACTGTAAGATCAATTATTAAGTTATATAGTTGAAGATATTTGTTTCCTATTATGCATATCATTTAATGCATCTATCGAGTTTTGACCATCTTATTACGAGTGTGACAATGATTCAGTTGTATGTTTTTTTTCAAAATTATATGAATTTTAGTTTTATTAAACTTTTAATGTTAAGTTCTTATTTGTTGAAAAAGAGATTTGTAAGCCTTATACTCAAATTAAATATTTTATGGATAATAAAATTTACAGATTGGTAAATTAATGATTTACTCATTGAAGTTTTTGGAAATATGTAAATTTTGCGTGATGTGAAATTATTATAATGTCTCCTTTTGATAGGAGTGAATATTGTGTTCTTTAGGAACAGTTTAATGCATCTTGGCATTTGGTTAAGCCGTGTCTTGGGCATATTTCTTTCGTTATTCGATTTAATTTAATTATGGAGCTTTCTTGATATTTTAACATGGTTTTCCTACCAAATTTGATATTCTCAGTGTGTCTTTTCATTTCTAAATTTTTTTGTTACAACGTTTATGTTTGAGTTTGAATTTGATGCATTTATTTATCATAAAATAAGTTTTCCTTCTATTAAAAATTAATATATGTTTTACAAAAAAAAAAAGAGAATAAACTGTGAAAATACGCCAAATTCTAAATGTAAAACATTTAGATTACGTTTATGGACTATTTATTAATCTTAATACATCATGTTAATACGTTCTTATTTTGTCAAATAACTAACTAATGTTATTTAAGTGGGAAATACAAAAATATTTATTAATTTGTTGATTAGCGACTAATGATTAACCCATTACATTTCAAATAATATCAAATAAAAATTATTGCTAAAATATGGGGATTAGCTCCTTCTATTATCTAGTTTAGCAATAAATCCTAATCTTGCCTATAAATTTAATCTCCCTATTTAAATTTGCATCAATATGTATTATCTTAGAGACACTGTAAAAGTACGGGGGTGCTATATACGACATAAATATTTCATCACACACTTGATAAATAGTCCTGAGAAAAACCATATCATTATATATGCATATATGAACACGTTAAACACATAGATTATTAATTAATTTGCCAAGTCTTCATAACGATCCTAACTAATCAAGTCTCTTCCTTTGACCAATGACCATTGAATCGTAGTTCATATATACATAAGCTGATCTGTTGCCGCAGAGACTCAGATATATTATAAGTTAGAATTCTCTACAAATATACTGGTAAACCCTAGAACTAGTAAACCTAACTTATGGTACACGATATATTCTTCTTGCATGAATATAAAGAGGCCGAACATGGAATTTAAAGGTCAAAGGCAAGCATGTAGGGTCCACTTATCTTCACTTTATTTCGATTTGAGAAATGAAACTTCACGTGCTTGTTTTGACCCATATATTTTCATCGATCAATTTTCAAAACATTCTTTTTGACCTGTCGAACGTTATATATGTTAGTGCCATTTCCATAAATGGGTAAAATAGTAGCAGAATAAATTTTTATTTGGAAATAAAACATTTAATTCTAGATTTAACTAAGAAGATTACAACACAAACATTTAGTACAAATCTGCTTTTGATGACATGCACCGACCTCCAAGAAAGGAAATAACTGAATTTTTCTAAAGAAATTTGAGGGTTCATTCTTCTGAATTTTCAAACATTATTTACCAGCAAATATGTTTGTTAAAATTAAGAATACCAGGAGATTTCGAAACTTTAAGAAGTTGAAATATTTCTTTAACTATTTATCATTCTTGATGAGTTTGTTCATGAAATATTAAAGAAAAATTTAATCTTGTACCAGATGACTCTTAAATTTAAGAATCTGTTACTTTTGAACTGGTTACTAATATGTATTTGATAAATTTTTAAAATAAAGTATATGTATAGCTTGTAATCGTGTCTTTTAGCTAGCTTTTGTTCACAATAATTTTTAAATTTTTGAAAATCATCTTTTTTTTTTTTTTTAACACATGCAGGTACAAATTTCAAGTTGATGGAACAATTTTTCTTCTTAAATTTGGCTCATTGTTTATCTTTGTTATATTTACACACACCTTGAGAAAAAAAAAAAAAACATGTATTCAACGAAACGCACCCGTTGAATTTTTTTTTTTTCTCTAAACACAAAATTATCAAAGTGTCGGGCAGTCACTTTTTATTTTTCAAGTTATGGACCTAACATATTTTACTATTCAAGTTGAAAAATCAAGTGAAAAATAATAAGTTTCTTTGTGTTGTAATTTATGTTACCGACACAAGTTGAACAAAGAGATGGGTTTGTAGTGTAGTCAGAAATCTAAGTTGAAGACTTTTATATTTTTCCAAAAAAGAATTGCTAGAATTCTTTTCAACATATATCTCTAACAATACAAATAACACACGTCAAAAAAATAAAAAGAAATTTAATCTTATGGTCTTTAATCTATTACAAACTTATTATTTTGGTTCCTTATTTATTTATTGTAATGCTTAAAATGACAGTTCACCCATAGAAAATGTCACAGTTGATTCTTAAATTTTTCATAAAAAAATACTAAATTTAGTTCTTTGAATTTAAGATTTGAGGTTTAGTAGATGTATTAAATCTGATTTTTTTTTTAAAACAGATAAGAGGCCAAATGTAATATTTTCAAATGAGTACATAACTATTTTAAATTATAATAAGTAAAGAATTAAAATAATAATTTTGTTATAAGTGAAAAAATAAAAAAATAAATGGGCGCATATCCTTAACAACAACGTATGCTGACCTAAAATTGATAAAGAACAATTTTTCCTATCAATATAAAATTAGTACGTACAAAATACACACACTCTAAGTATTGCTATAAGAGGAAAATATTATAAATTAAAAGAATAGGTATTAGCTTATTATAGACATACAATATAGTGTTTAGGGGTGAGCAAAAAACCCTAGACCCAGCCAACCTAACCCGACCCAATCACATTGGGTCAGGTTTAGCTCGGTCAAAATTATAAAAAGTTTTCAATATTATCGAGCTTGGTCGGGTCTTAGGTTCAACCTTTATCAACCTGGCCTAGCCAGTTATTTTTTAGTTTATTAAATATTAATTTTGATAATTTAATTAATTTATTTTTATTTATAATAAATTTTAAACATATCAATTTATTTTAAATTTATATTTTTCATTCTAAATCTTAATTTTTTGTCATTTTATTTTTTTCCACCTTCAAATCTTAATTTTTTTTTCATTTTTTTGTTTTTTAAAAACTATTTTTTATTAGTTTAAAATCATTTTTTAAGTAAAAAATAATTTAAAAAATAAATATAGACTCAGTTTGCCCTAGAGTCGACCACGTATCAAGTCACACCAACCTAGGCTGGGTCTCGAGGCAAAATTTTTAGCTTCAATATTTTATTGGATCAAGTCTCGAGTTATATTCAAATCTGACCCAACCCAGTATTTAATCATCCCTAAGAGTGATCCTTGTGCTTGGAAATGATTCCCACTTTGCTAGGAAATCTCAATAGTGTTAGTATTCAATTTATTTTTTATTTTTTATTTTTGTATTATGTACAGAGTGTGTCAGCTTTATTCAGAATTTTTTTCGAGGATTTTAAATTAAAATTAAATTCTTCTATATGGGATTGACGCACAAGTTTTAAGCCCTCCTACTGTTTAACTTAAATTCATTAAATGTTTCGAGAGTTAGGATCCCTTAATTTGGTTGATGGAATGATTTTTATAATGAGCTTTTTATCAAATGAAATTATGCTGTCTATAATTATATTCGATATAGAAAGAAATTTGGATAAATGAGTAAAATACTTGTAATATAAAATCAAATATTTATTTTTAATTTAATATGTAAAAATATTTTAATAATACTAGTAATGTTAAATATAAAAAATATTTATTTGTAATTTTTATTTTTTAAAAGAATAAAAAATATTAAAACATTTATTTTATTTTTTCAATTCATACAAATTATCTTGTAGTTACCAATAATAGAAAAAATATATGATTTGTCACAGAGGAGAGCAAAAAACAGAGAGGGAGATGTTGGAATAATTTAAAATTATATTATGGATTAGTATTAATCTTTTTACCAATACAATTTTTTATTATTAATTAAGCCATCAATCTTGATTTATATTATAGAATGGATTTGATCCATATTAATTTTAAATAATTAGTAATAGGTTGAATTACTGAAAAATTTATTAAGTAAAATATCCAACCTACAACCCATTATTAATAAGTAATTATTCAAATAAGTTATTGATTGATAGTTAATAAAAAAGGAGATTAGACTCATTTAAATATTATTGATTGAGACTTTTTTTAACTCACTCAAAAAACCCTAGTTCAATTGCTCTCTCTTCTTGAGTAGTTATTTCTTCTGAACATTAGGAATTGTGAATTCCTCGTATCTACGGTCTTCTAAATCTAAATCATGACTAATATTTCTTTTTGTTCAGATTAATTTACTATTTCTATTATCTTTCCTCTTAGAAATACCGTATTATGTTTTATTTAGCAAGAGAGAAAGTTATGTCATTAAGGTATCAGTTTCACAATCGTGAAGTACCTCCTACTCCCCATCCCCTTCATATATCAATGTGTTTCCTGTGTTTTTTTTTTTTTTTGAGCTCATGTATTTCTTGTGTTAAAATACACGTGCGATGGTTTTCTTCAATAAATATGTCTAACCATAAAAATACACACATAAAAAAGAAAAAAAAAAAAACAATAAATGAGCACGTATCCTTACCGACAACGTAGTTGAACTAAAATTTAAAAAATAAAAGAAAATTTTTCCCATCAATATTAATAAGTACGTACTAGATACACACACTCTAAGTAATACTATACGAAGGAGATAAATTGAAAGATTGGGTATTAACCTATTATAGATGTACAATTGTGGGTGGAAATGATTCCCACTTTGTTGGGAGACTGCTTCAAACTCTCTTGGACATGTATGTTTCACATTTCTATCGCCCTTGGGATTCATTATTCTACGGTATATTTGTTAATATTTGATATAATGTTTATATTTTGAATTAGGTATAGAGTGCTTTCAGCATTATTCAAAGTTTTTATTTTTCAGAGCATTTTAATGATAGATTATATATATATTGGCACAGAAGTTATAAACCCTTCATGTGTTTTATTAAAGTTCATGAAAGGTTTTGGAGAGTTAGGATCTATTTGGTTCATTATTTTGATGAGAATGAGTATTGATGAGATGAAATTTTGTGATATATAATTATATTTGGAATGATATGAAAAGAAAAGTGGGATGAATGGCTAAAATACTCTTATTCTAAATATTAAATATTTATTTTTTATTTTAACATGTAAACATTTTATTAAAAGTGCTCATAATATTAAATATAACTTTTTGTTTATAATTTTTGAATTTTAAATATTTTTATATTAAAAAATAAAATATTTATTTTATTTTTTAATTCACCCACAGGAGAAAGAGAAACGAAAGAGGAGAGAGAGTTAATATTTCCATTATTATAACATTTCACCCAAAAATTTTAGTATTTCCGACACAATTATATATTGTAAATCTCTGACTAATTAAGTACCTACCAAGTAATTAAATTTTTCAAAAATAGTTCACTTTTTCAAAATTTAAAATTCACTTTTTCGCCATTTCAATTCTTAATAGAAATTAAACTTAATTTGTTTTTATCATATCATGCTATCATGTTTCTATTAAACCCTGTGTTTTGTATTCATTGTTTACGACAAATAAGAGTCACACTTATTCATGTACAAATATCATTAATTACAACTTCAAACCACATAACACTTTTTTTGCACTTCAAAAATGTAACACAACCTATCATGTAATGTAATTTATTAAAATTGTAACGCAAGTCGTCAAAAAAAGAAAAAAACTAATCCTTTTTCCCATAACCCATTTTAACCAACCAAGCATTATAGATAGAGAGATAAGCTATCTATGAATGGGCACAATAACACACACATACAAACTAATCATATACATTACATCCTTGACAATTCAAATGGCCGACATAAGTGATATGTGTAGGCATCAAAAGTAGGAGAAATCCCCTTTGATGATAATCATCTTTCTCATTTTAAGGTATTATTTATTAGCTCTATCTGATCCAAAGGGCACACCACAAGAAAAATATGTGCCATATATAGTTGTTGTTTTTTTACTAATGGAAAATAATAATTGCTGTTAAAAAGACAATATTTTTTTTAAGTGCTAAGATAAAAATGAGATTTAGACGCAATTTGTCAGTAATTGCCAGAGAATATTGGAATATTCCTTGAGTTCCACTTCAAGAATGCTACTAAACAAGAATGAAAATGCGTATGTATGTATGTCTATATATATATATATATATATATATATAATTTATTATTTCAGAAAATAAAAAGTTTTAGAAAAACTCTTTTTCTCATGTCTTTCGTGTTGAGAAAAATACAATTTTGGTTCGTTACTTTTATCTTAAAATCAATTTGATATAAAATTGATCAAAATGATCTTTCAATTATAAAACTCTTTAGAAAATAAAAATCTTTTAAAAATTAATATGGTCAACTATAGAGACTAAATCCCATTATTTTTATCATATTTGAAAAATCATTTCAACACTTTCTACTTTTATATTTAGAACACTAAATTAATACTTTAACCAAAAGTGAGAATATGTTTTTCTCTTTCTTCTTATCTTTCCTTCTGTCTTTTTGTGGCTAGAGCTTCATCTCCACTGGTTAAGATTTTTGACTTTACTTATATAGCATAATATATTTTATTTTATTTTTTAATTTCAAAACATAGACTTAAAAATTTATTGTTATTCATATAGGGATGATATTTAATATCAGTATTTTTCGATAATTTAAAATTATGTGGTTGTATTGCTTTGAATTATGTTTACCATTATTTGATATATTTTATTTTTAATATCATTTTATATAATTAAGTTTAATGCAAAAACAAGTATCGTTATGGGAAAGATTTTTTCACTTTGAAAATAGATTGGGCAAATTGGTTTGGGTTTGTGGATTTGGAAATTCAATGTGGACACAATTTGATTTTACATCTATTATCCGTCTCAATATGGTTCTAAAGACGGGTCTAATATTTTTTTAAAATTATCTACTCATGATCAGCTTTATAAAAAAAAAGGCTATAATATAATTAATGAAGATCAAAATTCAAAATAAAAAAAGTAGAGATGAGAAAAATTGTGTCGCAATAACACACAAATTTTTGTGTCTATATGAAAAAAATTCTAACTCAGATAAAAGTTTTGTCCAGTTAGAAAGTTTGTCTCTAAATTTAGTGAATAAAATAAAAATATACATTTAGAGATCGCTATATTGGAGACGAAAACATTTTAGGACAGAAAATCTGTCTCTAAACCATCTCTAATTGCAATTTTAGAATTTTATATAATTAAATTATAGAGACGTTGAAATGAAAAACATGATATATATATATATATATATATATATATATATATATATATAGATAGCTTAACTAGATGCTAACTCATACGTAGCTTCGTCCTATTGATGAAGAACAAGAAAAGGAATACATATATATATATATATATATATATATATATATGTATGTATGTATGTATGTATATGTAAAGAATCAAATGGCTAGTTAGTGTGTGCCATTCAGATGTAGCTATAAAACATGTGAACAATTTTAAAAATATGTAGCAAGAAAATTTTGTAGATCAAAAGTTATCAATTTCTTTATTATAGAAATCTTATGCAATACTAAACAAGAAGGTACTCATGGATAAAATTTATGATAAATATGAAAAAGGGAAGATACTAAAATGAAATAAGCCTAAAACACCCAAAAAAAAATAAAAATTGGGCCTTAAAACGACCTCAATTTAACTAGGTTTTACTGAGTTGGGGTCAACGATATTGGGTTCTCAAAGAGTTATCTGTCTATATTTAATAAGGCCTACAGCTCTCCTTAAATTAGAAAATTATGGCTATTTGAAACTAGGATGTTACAGTAATATATAATGCTAATATTTTTAGTTTTCACAATACAGATAAAAGTGAGCTAAAACATGATATCATTTTACAAAAAAATATTAGAGACAAAATTTTGTTTCCAACAGCGAAACAAGTAATGGCGTCTATTTAACTAATTTGACATGAAATAAGATGAAAAAAAGCTTTTGCATAAAAATGAAGACAGAGTTAGAAATAAAAAATTT
This sequence comes from Delonix regia, assembly GCA_037074485.1. Taxonomy (NCBI): domain Eukaryota; kingdom Viridiplantae; phylum Streptophyta; class Magnoliopsida; order Fabales; family Fabaceae; genus Delonix; species Delonix regia. Next base: position 20,020,623 of record CM073460.1, read on the forward strand.
TCCGTAAAGATAAAAAAAATTAAGGAACCAACAATTTCGTGTCTAATTTCCAAAACTTTTTCCCTTCACTCCAAGGACAAGAATCAAGATTAAAATAACAATACATCTTTTACACCCGATATTAATATAATAATGTATTTTAAATATATGATATTTTTATTAGTTCATCTATATAATGGTAATTATAAGTAATTAAAATATATGATGGGTATTTCATACATTGATATACAAATATGAACCTGCCAAAAGTCTCATTAATAATTATACCATAAATATACCTTAACTATCGAATAACATAACACTAGCTATATCATAGTGCGATTTATGTTAATTTATAGAGTAGTATACACACACACACACGTATAAAAAATAAAATAAGAGTTTATTCACGAAAAATAGTTTAGGGTTTCATATAAATAAGGTACCGTATATTATACCCTAGTTTCTGGTAACAATAGTTAGGGAAGACTTTTGGGCTGGTATATAGTGAAAAGAGTAAAAATGTGCAACATACACATGCACAAACTAATGCTAAAAGTACAAGGAAAAGAAAGAATTAATGGCCCCAGCTAGAAATTCTTGACTTTGTGGTGCAAAATTTCCCAATTTGCTAACGTGCCTCACATTTTGGACTTCACTCCCTTATTGTTCTTCATTTGGACTCAATATTCTTCACACGTTTGTTTTCTAAGCTCGTTCATGAGTAAACTATAGTGAGAACTAGAAAAGTTAGTGGCTGAGTAAAAGTTGACCGTAAGAAATTTAGAACGCTTTTTTTGGGAATTGATTCACATGGGTCAATTTATTTACATGGTCTATTTACTTTCAGTGTAAGAGTTTCACTTGCTCTTGAGTTTGAAAAGCCTTTGGTTGAATCAAAGTTTGAGTGCCATTGTTAGATAAGCTAGGGTCTGCATTATTCTCACGCGGTTTCATGTACGGAGAAATATAATCCATGCAAAATTTAGAACAATATTTTATTTTTTAAATTTGTTATTATAATCAAACTCTTTAATTATTGCAAAAAAAAAATTTATCTGACAAATCAATTCTTTATAAATTTAAATTTGTACAAAATAATTCTGTCTATTTGAATTAATGAAAGATTGATTTTATATAAAATAATATTTTTTTAAAGATTAATTTGTCACGATTAATTTACGAAGAATTAAATTATTATAAAGTACAAAATTGAAAATTAATTTAATAATTTTCTTATTAAATATTATTCAATATTTAGTTACTAATTTCATCATAACTAAAAGATTTAGTATTAAAAAAAATGATCTTAATCCTTTGATTTTGGCCTCTCATTCTGTTTCAGTCAAATTTAATTGTCCATTGCCGAGGTATTTGTAGGCACCAAAAATAGAAAAAGGCCCCCACTTTACGCCCTCAATCACTCTCCACTGATCCCATGCAGGCATTGATATATCAACTTTATTATAGTCAACTCTCCCTTCTCACCTTTTAGGGCGGATTCTTAATTAACTCGATCTTGACTAATTGGCACCCCAATTTCTTAAAATGATTTCTGGAATTATTAATGTTTTATAATCTGTTTTATTTAGCTAGTTTTTTTTACATGTATATTCAATATGTTTTTCTAAAAAAATTATATCTATATATATATATATATATATATATATATTTAGTGTAACAATATAATTGATTGTACTAATATAATTACTATATGTTGTATGAAAAAAAATACAAGTAACAATAATATGTTAAAATATATTGATTGAATGCTAACATAAAATAATTTGCATTTATATTTGGACCCAAATCTTTTTAGATTTTATTTATGAACCAAATAATTTTTAAAATATTTTCAATTTTTCCACTCTACTTTTATTTTTTAACAAACCCATGAAGCATTAATTTATAAATTAAAAATAAGAATAAAATTAGAAAAATGTGGAGTTTTTGAAAAAATGAAAAAGTATAGGGGTGAGTTAACAAAGTTATAAATTAATATTTCTATGTGAATTTTTTCTACTATAATTTATATGATCTTTTATTACAATTTTTATACAAATTCAATTACTTTTATTTATTTTTTTATTTTAATTTAAATATTATTAAATACATATTTTATTTTCAAATTATTATTTTAAAAGTGAAATGAAAGAGCTCTTATCGATTAAACATAACTCTAACATTTAAACACTTAAAAGTTATTTTGAAATTTAGATATAGAACATGTTTTGAATAATAATGTCGATTTTTGCTATATGTCAAATTTTATTTTTATAAATAGATTTAAAATACTTAATAAATTAGAATATCAATGTTCTAATGTGAATTTAAGTAACCACTATCATTAATCTACAAAATTACTTTATTTTACGTCTTATATTAATAAAAAATTTTGAAATAAAAATGAAAATATTAAATTTTATTCGTAAATAAAATTTTGATTGACTAAATTCCAGGGCTATTATAGTGAAGCTTTACCTCACCTGCTCATTTCTTCAATTATCATGTAAGCAAAATAATTAATTTTTTTATATTACATATATCATAATATTAAAGTGCTAAATTAGAAACCACTATACTAATAATAAGTCTGTTATTATAATATTTTTAAAAAATTGAGTAAAATAAAGTTTATTCTATATAGGCATTTCTTAAAATAAAATTTTTATAACATTATTTATCTTTAAAATTACGATCTATCTTTTAACTAAAATAAATTGTGAACTTTAAAATTTCTATTTTTTCCCATAATTTCCATTTAAAAAATTTGAAATTTATTTATAAAACATAAAATATTAAATATTTTAAATTAATAATATTTATTTTTGTCAAAAAATAATAATATTTATTATTATTGATTTTTAATATTAATTATTAACAATTAAATTTTAAAAAGCAGTGAGGGTGAGAGAAAAATTATGGGAGTGTCCCCTTCTGAATATGGAGCACGTCCCTAAAGAAAATAATAATAATAATAATAATAAAAGTAAAAACCAATTTAGGGAATTCCATTTCCTCTTTCTTTTAGTAACCATGGGAGTGACACATATTTTGCCACTTAACTCCTTGTTATTTCATTATCTTTTATTAATGATTATTCTACTCCATCCTTACCAAAACTTTCAAACATAACTTAAAGTCACCCGTCTGTAACATGTATACTAGAGTTTCCAACTTCACAAGAATATTTTGTTATTTAGTTGTTTAATGCCTGTTAATCATTATTATAAGTTTAAAATGTTAATTTTATCAATTCTAATAGTTAAATTGTTAATGATTTAATCTTGACGCAAATTGTGCTCTCTAAAAGAATTAAAAAAAAACTATATTATTAAAAAATTACTACCTCTCATGCTAAGGGCCAGTTTGTTTGTAGAAGTTGAAGGGAGAAAAGGGAATGTGAATGTGTCTAAGGCCCATTCTCATGTTTGATTGCAACTTGATCAGGGAATCTCCCTTCGGAATGCCTATTCCCACTTGTACAACAATCAACAATCTCTCCGATTTCCAAAGGAATCCTTGCCATTCCCAGAAATACATGGAGAGGATGAACTGTGACGGAGAATATGAATGGTGTGAAGGAAAAATATAAATTTTTTATAAAATTTTAAAATAAAAGTAATATTTTATTAATAATAATACTAATTAATTTTTAATATTAACTTTTAATTTTCAAGAGTAATAAAATTTATTATTTTTATTAAAATATTAATTTTTAATAATTTTTAAAAATAATAAAATTTTAATAAATAATAATAACTAATTTTTTAGAAGGGCACTATAGTAATTTATTCTATCATCTTTCACATTTTTACTCTCTTTTTACAATATCACACCAAACACAATCTATAGGCTTTGGATTCTATTCTATCAAAACTCATTTTTATTTTTATATTTAGTCATTCCAACAACCAAATGCAACCTAAGTAAACTAATCTTTTAGTTACTTAGAGATGTAACGGAAGGAAAAGCCATACACCCCCGTATATCATTTATGCAATGAGAACCACAAGAAAATTAACTTGAGTTTGAAGCAAACGAACCACTAACAAAAATATGAAGTCAGCATTAGTTCAGACAGAGCCATATATGGCTTGCCCCCATTCAATTTTTTTTTTTTAATTTATATAGTATTAGGATATAATTATATGCCCCATGTATTTCAATATTTTGAACCTACTAAAATTATTAATTTTATATGATGGGATTATATTATTTTTTTGTTTTTTGTTTTATATTTTAATTTGAACCTATTAGACTCACATATATATTATGTATATGATTGTGCACGAAATTTATTTGTAAATATTTTACATTAGTTTTACAATAATTATGTAGAATATAATCAAGCTTAAATGTAAATATGTTATTTTAGTTAGACCTTGAGCAATTATCCCTAAAAAAGTTATAAAAATTTTTGAAAACGTTGATGGATAAGATAATATTTATAATGCTCTATATTTTGGCAAATTGATAGTTATAAATTTTAATGCTTTTATTAAACTATTATGGTTTTGTCAAGTGATGAATTATTTTTGTAATACACCTTTGTTATACATTAAATGGTAGTGAGTTTATACAAATGTTCTTATAGTGAATTTAATATTAATATAGAAAGTAACATATGGTACAATACTCATTTAAATTTTAACTTATTTTTAAATTGAATAAAAGGAAAATCAAGATATTATTAGTAAACTAATCTCATCTAGTTTAGGCAAAAATATACATTTGATCTTCTACTTTATCTCATATTTTATTTTCATCCCTTAAGGTTATTTAATGCAAATTTAGTGCTTTTTTAATTGAAATTTCTCTTTCATCTTTTAATATAAGTTGGTTCTTATTTTACTCATTTGCTTTACTTTATATTTCACTTTCATCTCTTACTATAATTTGATTTCAATTTGGTCCTTTAACTCTACCTCAAGTCTCATTTTTATTCTTTTATTTCATTTTCTTCTAATTTAGTTTTCATATATTATTCATGTATTTTTCTCTCATTTCATTATTTACTTTTTTTAATTTATCTATTGATATGAGTAAGACTTAGTAAATTCTATTTGGAGGTTCAATTCTATATTTTATTATTCCACAAACTAAAATTATTGGCGCTTGGTACTTAAATTTAATTTTATATTTGCTTTTCCTCACTTTGGGGCTGCTAGCCTAATTTATTCTTTTGGCAATCTTAACCCTTAAATCATTCGAAGCTTAAATATTTAACGTTTTCAATTTGGTAGTTTTTTAAAAAATAAAACATTTGCATAGATTTTAAAAGGGGCCAAATTAAAATAAAATAATATTAAGTGATGAAAGTGATATTTGAGAAAAAGTTAAGGAATCAAATTAAAACTAAATAGGAACTTACAGTAAAGTTAAATGATCAAATTAAAATCAAATAAAGTTAAGAAACAAGAGTAAAACCTAAGAAAAATTAAAAGGACCAAATTAGAGCTAAGTAAAATTAAGGAATGAAAGTAAAACTTTAAATAAGATTAAAAGACTAAAAATATATTTTTTGCATTTATTTTAATTCAAAAATTTAAAATAAAAATTTTAATTGAAAAAATAATATTAAAATATGATTTTTAAAAATAAAATATAAAATAAAGTTTTACAAATAAATTTTTTATGCCCCCACTAGTCCAAGGTCCTGTCTCCGTCACTGTGTGTAATTATATATAAAAATATTAATATTTAAACAATCATAGTATACCATTAATTTATATACATTTCATAGAACAATGAATACATGAATCTTATATATTATTACTCAGTGTTTTCTTGTCGTCCTCCTTTGTAACCCCACCAACATAGAGAATTAAGTGAGTGATAATGACACAGACAGAGAAAAACAATTAGGGGGCATGAAGCACTTAAAATCATATTGCTGTCTCCTGAACCAAAGAGGAGTGTCTAACTCTGCATGAAGTGTGTCATTTAACTTTGCGAGCTGTTCAAAGCCAACTTATCATTTTTATAATTATAGAAAAAGTTCAGATTTATTGATTTTGAAGAGTTAAAATGAAAATTTATTAATCTTGACAGAAATTGTTTGTATTTGGTCATGTTGAGATGAGAGATTAAATTTTGAAGTGTGCAAAATTTAATCAGATGATTATGTTTTAAATATAAACTAAATTTCAACTGTTAATTATTTATATAAATATAGAGCAAATAAGTTGTTGGAAGTATAATATTGTACATACGATATACTATTAATATGAATGATATATAGCTATTTAAGTGATTGCATTTTTCTTAAATAGAGAATTAAAAAAAATCATGCGCAGCAAGTAATTATTAGTTTATTTGCCTATACTTTCCACACTTATAAAAAAAATTAGTTTATTTTACTATATATCAATACATTTTAAATCAACAATATTTGTAAGTATTAATAAAAATTAAATTTAGTAATATATTATGATATAAACATAATATAATAAATTAAGGAAAGTCAATAAAATTGGTTATACGAAATTAGTGAGAAAAAAATGATCATAATGAGTTTATTGAGAGGACACTATTATAAATTATTTAACTATATTTTATTTTTTTTATTTTAATTTTAGATCCTGTCAAGTTATATTTATAATTCTTTATTAAAAAATTTAAAGGATAAATAATCAATTAATTCATTATTTTTTTTGTTGACTTTACAAAAATATCCTAACTTCAAAGAATTTCAAATTTAAAAAGCAGTATATTAATTTATTATTTTTCTCATGCAGTTTAAAAAAAATTTTAAACTTCGATGAATAATTTATTAATTTTCTCATTTACTCCAAAAGATTTTCACAATTCAAAAAATTCTCAATTTAAGAGACGGTTAATTAATTAATTAATTGCTTTATTATTTTTCTTATTGAGTAAAAAAAATTTATGCAAATTAATAACTTTATTAAGCATCACATAAGTAGCTGAAAATTTGTTCAACAGTGCATTTTCATTAGTCAACAGAATTCACATGTTAAATGGAACTTACCATACTTATACATAATAGCTATTGATCAAATATACCATTTTTCATTAGCAATGACTTAGTGTACAAAGATTGTTAAGTAATTAAATTTAATTCATGTCATGAATGCTTCTTTGCTCGCACCACTCGGGATGATTAAACTATTCATGTCACCTCAAGAAAATGAACTGTTGGTGGTGACAAATGTTGTCATTGAAATTTTTGATGTTGGTTGCGTAATGGAAATTTATTGTGGTTTATATTTCGTTACTGAAAATTTCAACGACAATTAAAAGAAGTTGACAAAATGTTGTCTAATTGTTAATTTTTATGGCAACAATTACAATTTACACCACTGAATATATTCAATGAAAAATCAAAGTCTTTCCACCACTTTGGTTATTTGGTGGGTCACAACTTTTCAATCTATAGTGTCAAGATTCAATGAACGAAAGAACTTGGCTAGAATAATGTTGATTTAAGGATATTTAACTGTAATGTAAAAAGAAGTTATTAATTAACAATGAGAATTTCATCTTTTTCGACAATATTTAAAGTTCATTATAAAAAGAATACTGAAGAACTAATTTACAATAATGGTGGCAAAATTTTCCTTGAAAATTTCTCTTTACACAAAACCTTTAATTGTTGTAATGAAAATTGTCAATAAATCTCCAGTTGTGAAAATGTAGCTTAACATGATATCTGCTCAAATGAATCCATGTATATTTGTGTGCATTTCAAAGTCAGAAAAGTTTCATTTATAGGAAAAAATAATTTTAGAACATTGTTTTAGCTACCATGTGGTACGTCAAATGAATCTTAGAAATTTTAAATGGTAAATTAGAAACTTCTTATATGTGTGTGTGTATGTATGTATAGTTCTTCTGACCAAATTAGCATATGATTTAACTCCAAATTATATATTAGACCACGGGGGTTGATTCATGCATATTAATGGCAAGACCACAGGCTGAATGGATAATTTATCGTTTTGAGAACGTTTGAGGGAGACACATGGCCAATTCTATATTTGCTAAGTAGTTAATTTTTCAGTAAAATTTATAGTTATTGAAGCAAAACCAACAAAAATTAATTAAATAATGCTCTAAAACCATGCATGTTCTTTCCGTCTTAAAGCTTAATTAACTCAAACATTGAGACACAAAATTCACTTAGCGCACTTCTCAATCAAACAATTAATCTTTCGGTTTTCATTCATCAAGTGAGTCAAATTTCACATCTAACTGAACACCGAGAAGAAATACAGGACCTTATCAAATTTGTTATCTTCCAAAACATACTGCTGAGTGCGGACAAGTGCCATCATCAGTATGAATAAAACCCCGTAAACCAATTATGGAGCTCAAGTATAACTTCTAGGTAATTTTTAAACTCATTAATGTTATTCGGAATTAATAAATTAAATTATAATCCACTTAGTTAGGAAAAAGGAGAAGGAATGTTGGGAGTGAAATAAAAATTCAAAATAATTGAAGGAAAGAATTTCAAAAGAGATAGGCAATGTATAAAAATAAGTGAGGTGGAGAAATATATTGAAATTAAGGTTGACACAATGATTAACCCTCGTTCCTTCTCTCCATGTGGTCTAGGGTTTGAAACTCTGGTATGCCATTCCGTGTCTTTGTTTTTTTTTTTTTTTTCAGATTGATACATGGCTCATTTAATGGTCCGAAGTAAAAAATGCCTTCCTAATTTTTCTCATTCCTTGTATGTTTCCCCTCGTCTTTGCATATGCTGTCGTGTGAGTGGGTGTGAAGGTGCAGTGGAATTCTTAGTGCATTTGGGTTGGAAATCTAACACTCACTTGATTCTTCCCATCTCTGGCATGTTTCTTGTCACACCCCAAGCTTCCGAAGTATAACCGACATAGATAACGAGAATAACTCGTTTCTGTAAGCTTATCATGATGTTTTCTTGACCAAATTGTAAATCATATAATAATGAAAATTCATGGAAATCCCATTACCAAGCAAATTAACGTTCATATATTTTTGTAAAAATTTCGGCAGAGTCTCCTCTATAATTGAGACATCTCGAAATTACGACAAATATCTGCCCAAAAACAACAAAATCCAAAAAGGAGAGCTCAGCTCTTAGATCATCCAAAAACAACTAAATCATAATAGGGGAATGCGGAGTCTGCCTATAGTCATCCACACTCATTTACAGTTATTTATTTTTTTGACAAATTTACACTAGTACAAAATATAAACCCCAGTCAAATAAGGAATAAAAATCCTCTGTAGTACCAATAAGGCTCTTTTAGCCCTCACGGTCAAAAAACTGCTCTGGGTGATTACATGAAATTAAATAAAATGTAAATAGGTAGCATTCCACTAATAAAACCATTACAATACCTTTAGGTATGCAGGGCTCTGTGCAATTAAATGCATTATAATTCTCAAGCATTCCAGTAATAAAACTATTACAATACCTTTTAAAATGATTAGTTCTCTATAAATAAACATTTAAAACCTTACCATAATAAGCTATAAACATGCATTAATTACATGCAATATAACAATAACGATCATGGATTCATTTCCTTGGAAATCATATTTATCGATCGAGGATCCATAACCCTCGAGAAAAACTTTATCATCAGTCAAGGGTACTCAGCCCTTGGGTAATTTAAATCAAATGATCATGAGGCATAAGCTCATGCTATGTAACACATCTAACACTCAGTTTTCAAACGACTCTCTTTTTTATAGTTTTTGCGTGGCATCACATACAATTAATAATTCAAGACTAATTAAGTCTAGCAAGCTATGCCACCGTATAATGATGTAAACGATAAACAAACATCATATAACATGTCATACAATTGGAAGAGTTACCACTTACCTGGTGGGTGAAGTAGTCTAAAATAGCCTTGCCTCCTTTTTCTTGGTTATAAGATATTTCACTAGATAATCCCTATATCACAAAAGTATAATTTCTTTAATTCACCATCACTAATACACATTAATTTAGGCTCATTCCAATGCCTCATAACAGTTCATAATTGGAAAAGACTTACTAAAAATGACCAAAATATCTATAATTCTCATACTAACCCGTATCATCTACTCAACACATAATTCAAATTAAGAAGAAGAGTTTTCTTCTTTTAGTTCATAACATTTCCATAACCTAACTCATGTAAAACTCCCTTATTTACCACTAAAAACAATCATACCTTAGCCTTAACTCATATTCCTTTATTCTACCACATGACTTGCTCAGTTTTTGCATCAATTAAATTCACTTCCCTATAAACTTACTAATTATTCAAATTCATCCCAAATTGTCATACTTTAACTCTTCCTTTCACCTTCAACCAAGTTTAGCCATGAAGAATAATAAGATATCATTGGATTAACATTAATGGTGTTCCTGAAATACCAACTTAAACCATTAAATTCTAGAATTCTAAAATTCTCTATAAAACCCCAAAAATTTGGAAAATTTTCAATTTGGTCCTTAAGAGAACCAATCTCAAAAACTTGTCCAAAAACATGCTTCCAAGGCTGAAATTCAAAGGGAAAGGACTAAAAATCCATCTATCATCAATATTTTCATGACAAACTAAGCAAAACTCACCAAAGCAACCGTTGATATTCCTCTCTTCTTAGCTGCCAACAGAAAACGCTGAAAAAAGGATGTTGTCGCTGGAAATTGCAAAGCGCGGTGGTCAGAAGCTCATCATTGGTGCTGGGAGACGCTAGCCATAACTGGGATGGTGGCAAAGTAGTGGCACTGGGAGGAGAAGTTAAGAGAAGAGTTGATGTTTCTGCAAAGGAAAAAAAAAACGCTTAGGAAGAAGAAGAAGAAGAAGAAAATAAGGGGCAATTTGGTCATTTCACCTAGCAAGACAAGTGGCAGCACTAGAAAAATTCTAAGGGAGGAGGAAGCTGGGTTTTAAACCCTTGCCATTTGACTTTAGACACCAAGATCTTACCACTAAGTCATAGCTCATTATCTAATTAATAACATCCACCATAGACATTTATGATTTTACTTTTTCTAAGAACAAAACCTTGCAAGTGTTACATTTCTGGCATTAGTTGGTTGAGGATTGGACAAATTTTGGTTTCATTCCTTCCCTTTGTTGTTTAACACTAGGGTTCAAATAAAGGGGGCACTGGGGGTAAGATTTGGTAATGGTTTCTTCAAATTTTGTTATTCTCTTGCTTCGTCATGTCAAATTAATTTTTTCCCCTCCATTTCCTACAAGTAAAAATCAAGATTTCGGCCTCAATTTGTGGAATTCCCATGGCTACATGTTAGGGTTTCTTTGGGCCAAATTTGAAAGTTTTTGTATGATTCAATCTTATGTGTAAATTGTGTTAAATATTGAGGTGAAATGTTGTCGTTGCCCCAAATTACTCCTATTGGGTGAAGTTGGGTAGTGTGAATGAGATGCTGAATGGCATAAGATTTTAAATTATAAGAGAATAAGTTAAGTTGGTTGAGTGTGTCTGCATTTTTTTTGTAAGTACATAAATCTCAAGACCCTACACACTTGCATTGACAAATGTCAAGTCTATGAATACATTCAATCCCTCTAAATATTTATGAGCCTTTTGAGAATTAACAATCCAAAACTTCTACATTTCCTTAATAAATTTACTGTACACTTTGTCATATTAATTGGAAAATAAATAATTAAAATTTTGTCAACATCAATAACACTATAATTAAATCATTAAATGTATTAATTTAATAACAAAAGTGACCATTATTCAATAATATGAATACATAACAAAAAATCAAATTATTATTAATTCTAGAAAAAAATAATTTTTTCCTCTTTTAGTTAAAGTATGCACAAAAAAATGTTGGCATGAGGCGGTAGCAGTTAAACAGTGGTGGAGGGACCAACAATAGTTGCTAATGGCAACAAGAGAATTAAGTGAAAATATAAGGGAAAAAAAGAGAGGGAAAAAGATAGTGGAAAGAAAATCTGCAGGGAGGAGGTGTCAGTGACTAGCTGGTGATAATCTACTAGTGACAACTTCAGTGGGAATGAGGTGGAAGCGCTAATGGAGGTTAGGGGAAGCTCTAATAGAAGAAATAAAAGGAAGATAGAAGAAAGGGGAGTGGCATGTGAGGTGGGGTGGGTACTTTAAAGTTTTTAAGGGCTTAACAATGATTAATTTAATTATGGCTAGACCTATAGGCTAGCCTAGGCACAACTTTGTCTACCTATTGCTAAGCCAAGACCTAGCCATGGTAAATAATTATGGCTAATTGCTTGTCCTAACCACAATTAAGATAAAACTATGGTTTGGACCAAATTTAACCAGTATTGATTTTTAACTATGTTAAAATTAGGACATAGTTATGTTTATATTTGTTATTCAAGGTTGGCACCCATGAGTGTATGAATTGGGTGTTAAAGAATTTTTTTTAAAACAAAAGCTTTTAAAGAGTTTTTCAAAACTAAAGCAAGTTAAAGATAAAAGACGAATACTCAACTTAAATGTAAAGAGTAAATAGAGCAAGGGTGAGAAGGTGACATAAGTATTTATCTTGATTCAGCTTAATCTCAAGCATATATCCAGTCTTCTAGCAATTTCTTAGGATTTTCTCACTATATTTCAATGATATATTACAACTAATCACACAAGGACTAACTCCCCCTCAACCCAAGCCTATAACTTGTTCTCTTCAAGGAACAATACTTGTTGAAACAACACTCTCATAAGAGAAATTGAATAAAGTCCAAACTCTCAAAATAGAGTATGTAATACAATGAAGTACTAATATAAAACTGAGTAGAATGAGAGGATTTCTCAAGATAAAAGCACTAAGTATTATTCTTGTATGCTTTCAAAGTCCATAGCTTGCAACTATATAGAATAAAAGCTAAGAAATCCATAAGAAAAAAGAAAAAAGTTAAATTGTACAAAAATAACTATTGAAAAGCAATAACAAATTTTCTACCATTATACCAATTGACTACTAGAGTAATGCCAATTAACTAGTCCCTCATTTTCTTCATTAATTTAGAAAACTAAACTTTGATAGTCGACTGTTGGCCATTGGCCAGTCAATTGGTCATTCATAGGGAGCCCTTAGTTGACTAGTCTTTAATTTGGCAGTTAACTAGGCTTATACTATAGATGGCCAGTTGACTATTGGCTTAAGGCTAGTCGACTAGATACTCATAGAGTGGTCACAACAACTTGAGGCCCAAGTTGGTAGTTAATTAGGGGAACACAAAGGTTCATTGCTTGACTGGGCACAGAGGTCAGTTAACTAAGATCTCTCTAGAACATTCCAATCAACTATGACAGAGGTTGGCAATTGATAGGCATAAGGTTAGGTGATTGCTGGCTATTGCCAATCAGCTATAAACTTTTAAGAGTTTATAAAATCAACCAATTTAACTCTAAAGACTCAAAATAAAATGCTACAAGTGCTTTAAAACTATCTTATCAATTCAAAGTTGCTTTTAAAGTTTGTAGAGTGAAATACTTAAAAGTGAAAGAACTAAAAGTTGTTGCTTATGATGAAAAATTTCATAAAGTGCTTGTGATAATCAAAATTCTAACTTCTTTAGCAAATGGGTTCAACAATATTAACCATGGCTAGATCTTGGTCTAGCGGGAGTTAAAATAACCATTGCTAAACTATTATGGCAAAAACCTCTTTTTTGGGTAGTGTATGATGAATCTTTCCTCCTATTTTATAGCTTTGTTTTATATTGTCATTGACTACTTTCCTCCATCAAATCTTAGTTTATAATTGATAGACCAAAATAAAGAGAGAAAGAAGAAATGAAAATAAAGGGCTACAATATAAATAAAAATAGTTTTAGATTTCATAGTTAAGAACCATACAAAAAGGTGTTGAAGAAATAGCTAGTTTAGGATTTTGAACTTTAGAATCACATTTAAAGAAAATTTATGGTTATGAGATAAAATTAAGATGTCAGCCAAAATATGGCTTGTATAATTTTGAAATAAGGTTTAGATTTCAGCCAAACTAAGGTTTGTACATTCTAAAGGAGATTTAGATTGCAATTGAAATAAGGTTTCTATGGTTCTGAAATATTAAAGGGTGTACAAGAAGATTAGGAGACAAGTAGGACATGAGTTGTAAAAGAAGTTTAAGTATCTTGAAGTTCAAGGCTTGAGTAAGTAACTACAATCTTTTCCCTCTCTTCCACTGTGTTTAAATAGTTATGCATGCATTTTGAAGTGGTTGTGCATGTGTATTTGGAGAAGGGACCACAAGGTAAATGGATTTGTTTGCTTCCATTTGCTTACTCTAAATCGTAAAAATTAAAAGGTTTAAATATATTTTAAGGTTGGGCTAGGTATTAGTAGATAGGTTTAAAAAATGAGTTTAAGGAAAATACACTTTTGGTCCCTCACTTATTACAAAATTAACATTTTAGTCTCTCACTCATTGAAATGCCTAAAATATCCCTCACTTATTGAAAAATGTCATACTTGGTTCCCCCCTTTTCCAAAAATTACCAAATTTAGTCCCTGTATCAAATCCTAAGCCCTAAATTTAAAAGACTAAATTTGGTATTTATTTGAAAAGTAAAGGACTAAGTATGTCATTTTCTAATAAGTAGAGACTATTTTAGGCATTTTAATAAGGGAATAACCGAAATGATACTTTTGTGAAAAGTGAGCAACCAAAATGTTATTTTACTCGAATGGGTTTAGATATGTTTTCTAAGGGTGGGTTAATAGTTTCCTTTATAATTCTAAAATGAGAAAAATATAATTTTGTTCTCTCACTTATTAAAAAATGTCATATTTGGTTCTTTGTTGTTAAGAAAAATACTAAATCGAATCATTCTATTTAACTCTAAACCTTAAATCTAAAGGATTAGATATGATTTTTTAAAAAAAGAGTGAGGGATTGACATTTTTCAATAAGTGGGTGGAGCATTTTGAGTATTTCAATGAGTAAGAGACTAAAATGATGATTTTATGATAAATAAATATTCAAAAAGCTTTTTTTTTTTTTGAAGGATGGTCGTGTTTCTCTTCTAAGGATGGTCCCGAATTAACTTTGTCTTCTAAAGAAGAAATGAAATCTTGATAGCTAAATCTTACTATGCTATGTTCTTATGGGACATTTTATAGCTAAATCTTACTATGCTATGTTCTTAATGTTGACTGATGTTTGGTATGTGATATCGAAAGGGAGAGAGTAATCCTAACAGAGACTAGATTTCTAAGAAATCAGGAAGAAAGCTCTCAGTTTCCTAGAAAGACAACATTTTTGACATATTTGCCCTTGCATCAAAGTGGTCTCTAAAACGTACCATGGTGCTGTGACAAGAACAAGCTTCAGTTTCAAGAACAAGTTTTACAACTTCAAAGTTGCCGGAGACTCCAAATAAAAAGAGGCTTCACAAATCCAGTGTTGTCGGTAACTCCAAATGAAAACAAGCTTCAAGAATCCAGCGTTGCTTTTGGACTCCATTATTTTCGGTGACCGACAGATCAATTATTTTCGGTGAGGCAAACGATGAATTGGATAATATAGAGCATAAGGAGGAACGAAGCTGGATCGTCAGTGAAGAGAGCAGAACAAAGGTCGATGAATATCGCAATGCTTAACCCTACAAACCCTTTGAGGATTCTAGAAACTGGCCATCTGTCCTTGTGGAAGTTGCACATGCAAGACACCAGAACTGCCGTGTTCACCCAGGTTGTGCTATTCCCTCCCATACATAGATAGGATCTGTACATTAGGACACGAAATTACCATTCACTCTCCACTAATCAGAGATGCAAACTGGTGGACGTTGACCTCCGCTCAAAGACGCCAGTCATCACTCGTTCGTCGTCCTCCGCAATAGTCTGCCGCATCATGATACAAAAATGGCGAGAGATGATGGGCCTCTGTATTGTGGAGCAAGAAAAGGAAAGTTATCTAGTTTTTTTTCTCTTTTAATAAGGGGTATAATTGTCTTCTGCTTTGTATTGTATTTTATTTCTCTCCTGCTTTTGTCATACCAAACCCAGGAATGAGCTATCCAATAAATACTTTTCATATCATACCAAACATAATTTAAGATCCTATGATTTCTTTCTATTCTTATTTTTATTTTCATTTTCTTTCCCATTTATATTTCTAGACATTCTGCGTATCAAACATGCCCTTAGTTTGTGATGACGAACTCTCTTGTAAAGAGTGACAGTTTCATATAATGTATATTACGTTAAACATATATACCTGTTCACCTAAACAAATTACAATTGCTATTATTATTAAAGATAGATGACAAAAGATTTCAATTTTTGCCTTGTCTTTTCCTTGCTTACAGAGCCTATATATGAATTAACTACAATGATTAACAATTTACTTGTTAATCTATATTTCTATAACATTTTTATTTACATTAATTTAAAATTTTAAAGCATTTTTTGACAGTATAATTTTCTTTTTCATAAAACATATATTGCGATTTTCAAATTATGTGTTGAAAAATCCACTTTTATGATCTCTTCAACCTGGGGAGAGCCATGTGGTCAGTAAAACATGGGGAAGGCACACAAATTGTTAATTTGTTCGTGCATGGTCAAAATGAAAGTAATTAAATCATGTGCTTAAAATAAATAAAATAAGAGAAAGTTGAAGAAAACAAACAAATTTAAGCAACATATCATCTCGATATTAAACATGTTAGACACTTTTGATTCAAATAGAAGCTTTTGACTAATAGTCGGACATATATAATATATCTTAAAACCTACAATATAGTTCTTTGAAAGGAGATAAACAATATTTTATTCCCAATACCTAAAGCACCTGAGACCGAAGCACTGAAGGAATTAAAATATTCAGAATCCAGTAATACTATATCACTAAAGCGAGATTTGTCTTTTCTTGTCCAATTATAATGGCTAAGACTTTCTCATACATTTTTTTGTTGTATAATATAATGATAATAGCCCTTGAATATTAATTAAATATACATTCATGGTCGCCCAAAAAATCAAAGTTGGTCTATAACTCCATCATTAAATTAGAAAAATGTATTTGCTAGTTGATTTTAGAAGCAGACTCCATTTTGGCATGTAAACAATTGTCTTTTCTTCATGCATGAATCTGTCACAGCCTTGGAGGCAAACTTGACGTTCTCCAATGAGAACACATTAAAAAATAGACCCCACAAAAATTTGATGCATCCTTAAAAGACAAATGAACATATGAATTTCTCAACTATTTGGATTTTGAATTTTGTTCTTACACAATTCAGTTATTAATATATTTTTTGGCATGGTAGTAGTAATTCTTAGAACCTGTACATTTGCTTTGATTTTTTAATGGATAGGGGATTAACAAGTGGGAGTTGAAAACTTTAATGGATAAAATTGTGTAGAACAGCGTTTAAGAATCAAATATTGATGGATGTATCTTATGAAACAAGAAGTTATATTTTCTATCATGTTGAGAGAAACAAAGAAGAAAGAAATAAGCAGGGCAAGAACAAAGTTAGTTAGCGAAATCTGATGTCTACTTTGCTGCATGATATTTCAGTAGCTCCATGGAAGTTTGAACATTGATCCTATTATGTGAATGATGTAAATATAACGTCATTTACGTTTATAATGATGTTTTTCTCTCTAGTTAAATATAAAGTTCCTAAGGGGGTCGAACCTAAAGCATATACGAAGTTCATTGAATAGCTAGTTCACACGTGAGTTTTCAACAAAATTTCTTTTATAATTTTTTTTTTCAAAGGCGAAATTTTTTCCAATAAATCTTTACATCAAACATATAAAGATTTTTTATCCTACTAAAGCAAGGAAACTATTTCAATTATTGTTTCAATCCATCACTATAGACATACTATAGGGATATATTTGAATAGTATCACCCTTAAATTTTAAATCATTAAAATTTTTTATATAATCTTATTTTATTTTTTATTTAGTTCCTTAATCAATGAGAATTAACGTTCCTTACTTGTTTTGAATACGTCTCCATGAACTATCAATCACTCTTAATGATCAACCATAACATTCTGGCAAAATAATCATGATCGTTCCCAGCAAACTTTGAAGCACTAAGAAGAATTTTGGTTAGGGTAGGAATATGCGAAAGATGATTAAACTTTAACTGCAGATTGTGTGCAGCTTTCACCTCCAAAATATTTTGATTTGGTGTGATGTGACTGCTAGCTCTAGAATTGTGATACGAAATAGTATCATATAGTGCTTTAGATAGCGACAATGAGAAGATTTAAAAAAATTTTCTGTTTATGTCTAATAATGCTCAAATTAAAAGTTATGATTATTCAAAGTTAAAGTACATTTTATTAGTTGCAGACTTTTACTTTCGGATTTTTGGCGTTCAACCAGCTATATAAACTCTTTGTTACACATTTTATATGTGTCAAATAATATTTCAAACAAATCAAACTACGAAAATCATTTGAGACTTTATTCAATTCAATCTCCTGCTGCACTTGGAAAATTGAAATAAGAAAGGGGATTTCCTTTGAATATATCATCCCTATGGTAGACCTAACCGTTAGGCTTTAAGGAGTGATGAGTGAGGAATTGGTGAATGTGGAGACATTAGGGGAGGCGACACAGCAGTCACATCAAATCTTGAGGAGTAGCTAACCCTCAAATTATGAATGCTCTGGCTACGTTCCATCACTTTCACTGCTTTATCTTCTTCTTCTTTCCCCACAAATGCTCTAATTCTCCTCAGTGCTATTTCTGTTGTTTCATCATCCATGTTAGCAAAGCAAACCCTATACCACCCTACTTCCTTGCAGTTGAAAGATGAGCCTGGAGATATATTCAGCTTCACTTCATTCACTATCACTCGCCACAGCATCATTTCACTTTCAAATGTTTGTGCTTCTAACAAGCTTCCCAAGTTCATCCAGCAAAAGAGGCCTGCGTTGCTCGGAAGGCAAGTGATGCCTATCTTCTCAAGTCCCTCTGCGAACAAACTGTGCCTCTTAGCCAACCTTCTTGAGCTCTCAGCTAGAAAGTTATCAACAAAATCATCATCAGAAAGCATTGCAGCTAGCATGTGTTGAGTCTGAGAGGAGACTAATCCGAAGCTTGACATTTTGCGAGCACAATTGACTACAGTGTCATTGTATGAGTAAATTATCCCAACTCTAAACCCAGGAAATCCCATGTCCTTTGAAAGGCTATAAACTATATGAATGAGGTCCTTGTTGCAGAATTCCATATCCTGCATGATCTCAGAGACACTTACAAAGTTGGGGGCGCTAAACACAGTGGCTGCATAGATTTCATCAGTCACTAAATGGATGTTCTTTTCATTGATGAAGCTCACGAGGCTTTTCATTGTCTCTTTGTCTAAGGTGGTGCCTAAAGGGTTTGATGGGTTGGTTATGAGCAAACCCTTCACATTGAGGTTGTCCTCTTGGGCTTTCTTGTAGGCTGTTTCAAGAGCTGCTTTGGTTATCTTGAAGTTATTCGAACTATCACAATGGACAGGAATTATTTGCACCCCAGTTCGCCAGCACAAGTCACGAGCGTATCTACAATTAAACATGAACTACTTAAGAGTAAAACCATATCATTCTTATGAATACCAATAAACATGTTGACCAAAAATAAGTGGCCCATATCAATTAACTTTCGTATGTTGCTTCAATCGATGAAGAATCGTTACACATTCTATAAATGTAGAGTCCATGTCCATGACAATGACCAAGATGGATGAGGAGGACAATTTTCTACATGCTAATAAAAGTACAACGGATGGATTTAGGGTTTTGGGAAGTACAACTTAATCTGGTAATGTTGTCCCTGATAGAAGGAAGTTTAAGAAAACTCAGCTGTTTATGTAAATTTAATACCGCTTCTTATTTGAATGATATGACATTCAGAAAGATTCTTGTTTGAGGTGGCCATATGTTTCACAATTCAACGGTAAGCAGGGTCCACAGAGCTTAAGTCATTCAGCGTTATATTGGGATTTGGAAAAATTGAAACCCCAGAGACCAATTTATATTGTCCTAACTCAATGAATCAGATCCTATTTGAAAACATTATTTTAACCCTGTTGGATGTCATGATAGATAGTAGTTGCGCCTCCCCTTGCTGTTGATCGAACAGTTAATTATTTTTCTATGGACAAAAGCAGTTAATTCTACAATTAAGAAGATTAAAATACCACTAGTGGCAAACAGAATCAAAACTCCCGATGATGTAGCATGTGAAGCAATTGGTTTTCCCTTTGATCAAAACAAACAACGATAACTCTTTTACTTGCTTTTATTTTTCTCCACTTTTAATTGGGTGAGTGGAACAGTGAAGATACACTGAATGTGAATGAAATGAAGAACTAAGAAAGAGAGGGTGCATACGCTGGATAATAAGGTGAAGGAATCAGAAAAGCATCTCCAGGATCAGCCAGACAGAACATGATGAGCTCGTTTGCTCCTGTGGCCCCTCCACTCATCACTATACGATCTGCATCGAACTTCACCCTTCCTCCTCTCACTTTTGACATCAAATTTGCCACACCCTGCAAATAACACAAAGTAACCCCAGTTCTTATTATCAACTTTCATTCAATATACTCAATATATTACTCATAAACTTATCTCTATGCTTTCTTATTAATTAGCATACTTTTCTGAACTGGGGAAGCCCATGATAGTCCTGAAAGTTAGCAATATCTCTGAAGTGATGGAGCCCTTCAGGAGTGCAAATGGAGGCCTTTGGATTATTCCTCATCCACTCTTCTACCAGATCGAAACACAGCTGAGCAAAAAAAATTAAAACAAATTAATATATATGGGTCAGTCAAGTCAAATATCAAACACCTGTTAATCATATAATATATATATATATATATATATATATAGAAACCTGATTTTCTGCAAGACCCATCTGGATGACTCCTTGAGGATTGTTTGTGGGGTGAAATGGGTCTCTGTCGTAAGCCTTCCATCCATCGAAATAAGGAGAGGTTTCCCCATGACTGTCATTGACAGCGATCTTAGACAGAAGGTGATGGCTGTCATTACCCAGACCCATGTTTAATCTTTGAAGTGAAGTGAAGTGAAGGGTCACTACTAGCTGTAGAAGCAAGAAATGGAGGTGAAGAATGAAGATTTGCGTTTAGAAAGGTAGTAGTGCAGGAGAAATGAGAGAGAATGAGGGAATTTATAGGGAGTGAGTGGTAGTACTAGTAGCAGCAAGGCAAGGAAAACTCTTTCTAGTTCGAAGCCTATGATATCACCAAATCTCAAGAAATCTAACTTTTTGACCTATAGGATGATGAAATTAATGATCGATCGCCATTTTCTTGCGTCTATACTGTCAACTCATGATTTAAAAAGTGTCGAAATATTAAATAATCCAGTAATATTTGATAACTCGTACGTTTAAAAATTTTCGGATAATACATCTGACGTATATTTTTTAGTTTTCTAATGAATTTAATCTATTATTGATTAAATCCTTTTTTGTACACAATTTTGCTATGGTTATGTAACACTTAACTGATGTGTTAGTCACTAGTAAGTAATGATTATAAGATGGTTATCAGAATTTTACTACTAGAAATAACTTTCACCATGTTGGGATTGGTTGCTTAAAGAAATAATTATTATACAAAGGTCCTACTTACAAACATATTAGCTAGACATTACTAGCACATTTGATGAGCTATCACAGCACTATGAAAAACCCATTACTAATTGCATTAATTAATGCATTTAATTAATTCAATTTGCACAAATGCATGATAAAAATTTGGATTTGTTTTTCGACTGTTTTAAAATTATTGAATGAGTTTTTAAATTAAAAATAGTGTGCTTAAATTAAGCGACATTGATGTTTTCTAATTATCTAAGATTTTTTGGACGAGTTTATTTTATATCTGTGTGTGTGCGTGAACTGTATGTTTAACGTGCAAAGTCAAAGAATATGTGTGGAGATTGTGTGCTGCATGAAGTTACCCATGAAGCTCCACATAACATGCTTCAGTGCAAAACTGAAGAGAGACCCTTATCCCAAAGTGAAGGAAAAAAATCAAGTATGAGATCATCATTAATTATATGAATAGCATTGGTGATTATTGTGTGCGAGATGTCGTTAGAGAGAATTTATAATGATTTAGATAATATTCAGGATAGTATTTGAGACTAGTTTAGATAATTAAAAATTATATATGTGATATTAAATTAACTATTTTGTATTATTATCTTTAGAGTTATTTTTTAGATTTTCTTTTTAAATTTAATTCTATATGATATTTGTATAAATTAGTTCTTTATGTGGACTTAGAACTTCAATTAATGAGAACAACTTGGATCTTAATTTTTTTACCTATTTGAGTCTAAGTCTGAAGATGAGTCTAATATTTTTGTATGAATTTGAGTTAATAATTTGAACAGTGTAATATATCTACGTTCATCCTTAAAAATAAAGTGTTTATTGAAAAATTCTGTCAGTCATGTATATATATATATATATATATATATATATATATATATATATCTAAGCAAATATTTGGTAGTGTATCCGTATATATAAACAAGAAATTCTCAGAAAGTCAGAATTTATATTTTCATGAGCAAAAGATTATGGATATGTTCCATTTAACATTCGGAAGATAATAATAATAATAATTATTATTATTATTATTATTATTATTATTATTATTATTATTATTATTTACACTATACTTATTCGAAAAAAATCCATCTATATAATCATACTGTGGACTAAATTGATGAATAGGAGAACTCATGGCTAGATTATACTGATCAATTTTAATATATTGAAGTTTTTGGGTCAAATAATGGTTATATTTTGAGGATTAAATTTAAAAGAAAAATTGCATAGCCCAAATATTGATAAATTACTCTATTTCAAAAAAAAATATTTTATCTGCAGTTCAGTGATACTAAATATAAGTATTTAGAGTGAATTATGTTAACTTCTCTTAAAACTAGGCTAAATAATTGCATCTAAAATTTTTCTTGTTTCAAAAATTACAATGAGATACCCAACATTTTGATTATATATATATATATATATTGCAAAAATTTCCCTCCAATTTTGTTTTTTTCAAAGAAATTAACTTTCTATGATATTGTAGTTTTATTTTAATATGCTAGTACAGTCAACTATGTTGATGTTAATTAAGTTTCAGTATAAGATTGAAAACTTAATTTTGATAAGACAGTAAAATACAGTTGAGTAACTTTACTTTTGGAAGTAATGGATATAATGTAGAGAACTAATTATTTCAATGACAATAAATTAAATTGAAAGATATCAAGTACATATTTTAAAATAAGAGAGTTATCAGATGTAATTTAGCAAAACCTTAGAAAAATGTTAATGTAATATACTCAATTAATAATTAGAATATGTAATGGGTATTTTATATATTGATATAAAAATATCAACGCCAAAAATATCATATATAATTAGAAAAAGAAAAACTTATTTCATGCCGTAGCTTTCATTACACTATTTAAAAATTGACATGTAGTTTATGTCAATGGTTTAGTCTCTATTCTTACCTATTAAAAAAAAATAGAACCATATATATATGTGTGTAAATTAAAACAAAAGTTTTTCATGTAGAAAAGAAATAAATAAAAGTTTTATTATTACTATTATCATCTAAAATAGAATTTCGATACAATTCTTTATATTTTGCTATCAGAGTTTCTAATTAACATATGATAAAGATATGATCAATAATAATTTAAAGGTGTATAATTTAATTTAAAAATTATACCATTATCTAAAATAATCATACACGTATGTCTTAATATAATTGAAAAGTTATATACTTATCATATCTTAATTAAACAACAACATAACAAAGATATAAATAATTATACATAAATTTTTTCCTAAATTAAAATGAGGAAGATGCACATGCAGATAGAGATACTGATAAGTGCAAGGAAAAGAAAGAAGGGCTATACAAGTATATAATAATCAGCAGGCACAATGGATGCACGTACGTGTGGACTATATGTTGACTTGCTTCGCACTCTTGGACTTACGTACGTGTATCACACTGAAATGTCCCTCGGATTCGACACCCTAACGAATAATTCGTGTCTCTTTATTTAGGCTCGGTCTACGCATCATGTTTCATGCACTGAATGAGTGAAAATTAACAAATAACAAGTTTTTGACTGAATAAAAAGTTAATGATGTGAAAATCGACACTATTCTTTTGTAGAATGTCTGTGAATTAAGCGTGATTCATTGAATGTGTGTGCGCTTTTACTTTTTAAAGTATCAGTTTATATAAAAGTAGAAACTAAATCGGGAAAATATCATTTTTATTTTTTAAAATTTTATATTATTTTAATTATTTGCGAACTAGTTTGAAAATTAAGTGTTATTCATTGAAAGTTTAAAACAATTCTCTATTTTTTAACTTAATTAGTCTCAATCATTTTGGAATTCAACGAATTAAAAGATTTTAAATTTTTTTAAAAAAAAATTTGACTAAAAGTAATTCCTCTCCTACTGTGCCATGGATATGTATTCGCTTATATTTAGATAATAATTATTTTATGTCAGATTTTATAAAGTGATAGAGCATTTTAAAAATTGTAAATCATCGAAATGAAATTGAATTTAAAACTAGTTAACATATTGAGACTTTTTATTTGCGAAAAATTAAAATAAAATAAAATTTGAAAGTAAAGCATTAAAATAGTAGTTTGCTAAAACTAAATTTATGGTACAAATGTTCCTTTGATAATTTTTTTTTTAATTTGATGTTACTAATTAGGATTCTTTTATTTGAAAATATTAGGATCAAATTTATGGATTTGAATTAAGCTTGTGTGCTTAAGGCTTCACTTTCAAGCATTTTAGGTCTAGAATCATATGTTACTCTAGTTTTTATCTAGCAACACTAGTCAATTATAACCTAACATATTCATACTCACACTAGCGATACTTCTAATTAAGAGCTTTCTTTTAATAAAAAAATTAAAGAATAAAATTATCTAACGTAAATAGTATTCAAACAATTCGAATATCCAACTTATATACACTCATATACATTATTACTGTTTAAGTAGATATTTATTTGTTTTTAGGTTTAATCTCGGATAGTCAATTCAGTTTCAATGACTGAAAGAGTTTTAGTTGCTTTTGAGTTCTGAAATGACTCGGAAACTAACCTCTGGATTGAATCAAAGTTTGAGTGCCATTGTTAGCTAGCAAAGCCACGAGCGTGCAGGTTTTGGCACGTGATTCATGTACAGAAAGCACGGGATCCATTTTCGATGCCATGCAAAACATGATTCTATTATAAAACCTCACATTATACAGCATATGCTTGATAATGTACTTTTTACGTTTGGCCTCTCCTTATATGTTCTAATTGAATCTTTAAGACAAACACTAAGATATGTGTAGGGGCCGGAAATGGAAAAGGAAAAAACATAAAACAAAGTGACTATATGTTTTGTGAAATTAACATTATGTTTTTTTATTATTATTATGATCTAATTATTTATTGTATATCATAAAGTATAATATAATAGTTTATTCATTTTAATTGATTTAATAATTATTATTAAATTAATGAATTATTACATAGAAATAAGATATTATATAATAATTAATTACTTCATAAATAAATAATATTTTCAAGAGTAAAAACATTTTTTTTGGTCCTTCACTAAATACAAAATTGTCATTTTGGTCCCTTAAACTTTAAAATGCTTCAAATAATTTCTTACTCATTGAAAATATTATACTTGATCTCTCACTTGTTAAAAAAATACCAAATTTAATTCATTGAATTTAAGGTTTAACATGTGGTAAATGGATTAAATCTAGTATTTTCTTTTAAAAAGTGAAAAACTAAGTATGATATTTTTCAATAGGTGGAAAATCTTTTTGATATTATGAGGAACCAAAATTAAAATTTGCATGCAATAAAAGACTGAAAAAAATATTTTTCTTATCTCCAAGAATATAAAATTCTCACTTCAAAAAAGGCTGCTTTAGTCGAAAACGAGTCAATCTAAAGGAATTGATGTATCAACTTGATTGTAGTTTTCTTTTTTTTTCTTTTTCTTTTTTTATATTTTGAGTAAGTTAAACGTGCTAGTTTATTTTAAAAAGTTCAAGTTTTTATTTACATATTTATTACTGTTTAATTTTGTATAAAATTTTAAATAAATGTTCATTTTATGATTATTCATATATAAATATATATATATATATATATATTTTTTTTAACAAATAATTTTTACGGTAGAGTTGCTAATTACGTTTTAAAATAAGGAGGGAAGATTTAGAGTGACCTCAAAAACAAAACAAACACAAAAAATAAAAGTATAAATAAAAAAGGATCTATCAATTTTAATTTTTCATATTGTTAATTTGCTTTATTTATGTGATATTATGGGTGCCAGCTCAAAATTCTCATAGGTCAAAAGCAACGCAATTCACAACTGCTACAACAGAACAAGTTAGATAAGCAAGGAGACTTCAAATTTGACATGCTAACAAATTACAATCAAATATATATAACCACACCCAAAAGAAAAAAAAAGATATGCAGTATAATTTAATGATATTTATCATTTCCTTTCTAACGATATATAGAATAATGAGTAATTTAATTAATTTCTTTAAAATATAATTAATTTATGCCTTTATGCAAGCGATCATTTTCCAGTAGTACATAATAGTCTTTTGTTTTACCATTATAAACTTTAAAGTAATGATCGCATGTTTTTCAGAACACTATTTTTTTTATTATAATATTATTAATTAATACTTATTTTAAATATAGAATAATATTTCACCTTTTTAAAAAATTTATTGTTATAATTAAACCTGTGAATATATATTGCACACAAAAAAATTTAATAAAATATATTTTTATATTTAATAATTAATTAGTTATAACAGAAGAGTATGGTGTTCCTGAAAACATACACTTCAAACTTAAATGTTTTGTAATAGAAATAACCAATGCTTAATAACCCTCAAAATTTCAGACCTCTTAGCTCACTCTAGTCTTTTTTTTCTTTTTTGCCAACCCACATCCCTTACTTTCTTTCTCTTTCACGTGTTCTTTCCTCTCATTTCTCTCATGCTTTCTTTTTCTTTTTATGTCCATGTTTCTCATCCCATTTTTAGATGTAATCTTGACCTTCCATGTGTCATAAGTTTGAAATATTTTAATTTCCATTTTTCAATCCACTATACACGTCACTTACTCCTCACATTTTAGTCTTCTATCTTTTTCCTTTTTTTCAGCCAACTCACCCCTTGTTATTTTTATTTTTTCCTTTACTTTATTTAATTTTTCAGATGTAATCTTAGCCCTTCATGTGTCCCTCTTATTGTAAATTTCAATTTCTTTAATTCTCTAACCCATTTACATCTCTTCATTTTCTCTTTTGGGCTCAATTTCCAAATAAATTACTTACATTTTAAACCTAATTTCATTTTTAATTTTCTAAGCCTCTTTGTATCTTCTCATTTTCTTTTGGGCTCAATTTCCAAATGAATTGCTTGTTGTCACGACAGCCAATAGGACATGACCAGCACGGGGAACGAGGTATCCTCGGTCTTCGTAATCCTATTAGATATCTCAAACAAAGCAGAACTTAAACTAATACATGGATCCTCATCCAATAAACTATAGACTAATACGTCTGTATATAATTATCAAAAGAATAAGTTTAATCTTTATGTAGGATTTCGGCAGAGTCTCTATTAAAATATGGACCTTCTGAAATTTCTATAATAGAATGGAGAGCACAAATGTATACAAAATAGTCCACCACCATAGAACTACATCAAAATAACTAGCCTATATACAAGGGACCAACTAAGTCAAAATACAAAATGTACAATAAAAAATCTCTGCTCTGGCAATAGGCAAGGCTTACTAAAAATAGAAACACCACAACTCTTACTCCGTAGATTCTATTTTGGATCGGAGCTTATATCTGAAAAATGTTAAATAATAGGGCGATTGGAAACTCAATGAGCATATAATACTAATAATACAAGAGAAGAGACAAACTGACAATGCTAGAGTTTATCACTAAAAACTTCAACTGTTTGAAACCGAATAACTTACAGAGGTAAATCAACAATTCCAAAAGCAAAAGAAAACCATTAACCGTCATATGTCCAGCCTTGAATATTCAAATCATTTCTTAACTCAAATGAATCAACATATACTGAGAATTTAACATAATACACTAGGAATCTCCTTCAGAACCATCCAATGTTCAGAATACAAAACTAGCCGAATGCTAGTATAATCATAACAAAGCAAGTACCCGTTATTGGTCATATGCTTTGAATAATCATAATAATGGCCTTAAGCCTCATATAGAATATAGAGGTAAGGCATCATACCCAACCATATCAGAATACCAATTGTAGTGCATTACAACTAATGTCTACTGCCGTTAGCTACAGGGTCCTGGTTTAGATACATTCCTAAAAGTTTCTTTAACATACCAAAAATCCATATTAAAAAAAATCAGAATTCCAGAAAGAACACCTCAAAATTTCATATTTAAATAATTCAGATAATTCAAAATGCAGAATCATAAAGTTTATAAAGCCAACCAAATTCTCAGGTTTCAAAATATGCATTAACATTTATAAATTCTAAAACCTGCCTCAAGGTACCAAGGATATCAAAATTTGTATTTGAAAATAGATAGTTTAAAAAAAATCTTGCATAATTAGAATTATCTACTCACTTGGTCAAAGTACATATAAATCACCCTTTTACCCTCTAGGTATAAACGAATAGCTTTAACCCTAAAAAAATATAACAATTAATAGATCTTAACTTTCCAGATTAATCAAAACCTTAATTAAAATAATTTCTAAAAGAAATTCCCACAATATCGTTAACAAGAATAATGGGTTTGTGTTCCCATTATTCCTGTTAACAATATTAATTTCCATAATTTGCACATAACTGTATACACATGCTTGGAAAACACTTTGGGAACCTAATAATCCACAAACTTTAAACTTCATCTTTATTGATCCTCAACACTGATATTTTTGCATTAAATATATTTCCAAGGCTTTGAAAATACCCTGAGGCCAATAAACTCATATAATACTCTTTGAAGTCCTTGAACTGCCTAACATTACCAATTGAGTCTCAAATTTATTCCAATCATTTACAAAGTAATTATTGACATTAATAATTACTTTTATTTGCACTCTTATTCATAAAACTCCTTCCCATAACAATGAAATTTAATATAAGCTTAAGGGAAATTCTTAAAAACACTTACCACCCAAACGTCAACTTCTAATAACTCATACAATCCTTCTTGATGTCCAATAACACAGGAGGATCAAAATTTCTTCAACTATTGGTACTCTACACACCTTAATTCCTTACCAAGAAAGAAGGGTTTTAAATTTAGTGTTCCAAACATTAAATTGAGACATAGGAATTGTTATAATCTCATTTAGGATCAAAACTCCTAAAGAATTTTCTCAAAACAACTTCAAATCATGCCTTAATTTCAAATTTTAAGTTTCAGACACTATTCACATCACTATTCATGTTCTTCATCCAAATTTAGGGATTTCCAAATTCAAGTACCAATTCACCAAATTAGGAGCTCAAATGGGTAGAGAACAATGCGAAAATCACTCCTAAAGAAAAGCCCTCATGCAAAACAACGAAATTTCACTTGAATTTAGTTAAATTTAAAGTTCGTTAGTATTGTTCACATGCAACAAACAACTAAGAAAAAGCTTCAATTTTTGATCAATTTACACAAAATTAGAGGGTGGAATCATTGAAGAACCGAATGAAATATTGATTAGATGCAAAACCCCTCATCAAAATCATATTAAAATCACACGAATAACATATTTTAGCTAAAAAAAACAAAACCTACAGTCGTCGCCACTTTCGCCAGATTTTTGGAGTTTTTCCAAACCACCCCAAGTGACCAAGGTTGACAGTGAATTGTTAGGATGCTAGTGCCAGAGTGAATCGATAGTAGCAGTGGTAAAGATCTCAAAAAAAATGAAGGGAAAAAATGGTGAAGGTGTATCAGGAAGAAGAGCGAAAATGAAGAAGTAGAAGAATTATGAGCATTTTGGTAATTTCACTATTAAGGGACATGTGGCAGCCCAATAAAAATCATACTCTAATGTAGGAGAGGGGATTCAAACATAGGTCCTAATGGATGCTTGAGTCAAGCTTAGCTACTTGAACCAGCCTAGAAATCATAAAATTTGTTACTTGGATTAATATAATAGTTCTCTTAAATCTCTCATTTCTACAACTAATTTAATTGTTATATTTATTATTTATTATTTATTCTTTTCTTAATCAAATTTCCTCTTTCCCTTTTTCTTATGTAAATGTTCATAAAAATTATCCCTCAAGGTAAAAATTCTAAATGTAAAATTTTGGAATATTACATTTATCCTTTTTACTTTATGCCTTATCACTTTTACTGTCCATTTTTCTTTTTCTTTTTCTTTTTTTCCATTTTCTCCTCTTTTTTCAATTTTTCAATTAAATCATTCTTTTTTTATTTACATTATTTCTATTTATTTATTATTATTTTTTATTGTGTTATTTTTATTATTTTTTGAGAATTTTAGGATTACCTTAATTGTTGCTATTTTTAAAAATTAAAGTGTTCACAATAAGTCTAATCTAGGTTACAGTGATAAATAAAAAAAAAAGTGAAAATAAAGGAAGGGAAAGGCAAAGAAGTCCTTTATGGAAAATTCCAAGGAAGTTTGGCCAAAGGAGGTCCAAAGAGACCAACTTTTAGCCACTCCTTCCAAGAAAAACTCCTATGAGAGAGTTTATGCGTCTAGCCTCCTCTCTAACCTCCTATCCTATAAACAACATGAAGACTCCCTTTATACCCTTCAAAAACCCTATTTTTGCACTTTCTTATTTTATAGGCATTTACCTATTATACATTTCTCTATTTATGCACTACTTTTGTCCTATGCCATAGCTTTAGTATTTTAGCCATAATTATGCAATCCAATGTCAGATTTCAATGAATATCTTGACAAGCTCTACAACTTTGTAAGACATAGCTATCTTCAAATTTGGATGTTTAATGGTCCAAAACTTGTGTCCAAATTAGTTATTCATGTGCATAAAGTTGAATACCATCTTATCTTTGTCCCATGGTCATTTCCAACTTCTATGATGTTTGAAAAACCCTTCCAATATCTTTCAATCTTCCTTTTTTATGCCTTTATTACTCAATAAAGTCCAATCTATGCAACTCTCCTACAATTTACATAAAAAATTTTCAAAATTAAATGAATATCATGCAAAGTAGCAACCAAACATTTTAAATTATGAAATACCAAAAATTAATATATTTTGGCCAATAAATCAGGAGAATTCATCCAAAATACATGATAAGTTCCTAGTAAAAACATATAAAATGATGAACCTCAAGTTGAACAAGAGGCTAACTTAGGCCAAGGAGCTCCATCTGGGCCAATTACACGTTCTATGGCTAAGAAGATTCAGGCCATGGTTGTCCAACAATTCAAAATGGAATCAGCCCATTTAGGATCCAAGCCCAATTTCTATATGGAGCCCAAGTTCAAGTGGGCCAATTTGATTATGTGCCATAATAAATAAATTATGAAAAGTCAATTATGCATGTGATAAATGCATGAAAGTTGAAATAAGTATTGGTTAAAGTCTAAGTTAGGTGAGCTATATTTCTTTGAAAGTCTAAGTTAGATAAGTTAGGTGATCTACATTAGATGAAAAGTCTATGTTAGGTGAATTTCTATGCATATTTTTCCAAATTAGGTGAGAATTAGATAAATCTTGGACTTATGCCATGAGGGTTGTTCTTGGCTATAAATATGGAAGTTATCAATGAGAAATGCAACCTTGAATGCTCTGAAAATTAGCTTAGCCTCTTATATGCGAATTTCTTATCTAAGTTTCATAAACTTAGTGGCGAAATTATCCCCGATTCTTATCACTCTCCCTCTTCTATTCTAGAGTGTGGCGAATCAAAGCTAGTATTCTTGAGTGTGGCGTGCAAACTTATCATTCGAGATTGCTAGTTGTTCTATCTTTTCTTCTTTTTATTTACTTGTGTTCAGGGATTGTTCAATCTGAACTTCCTTGAAGCATATCATAAAAATATAATGCATTTAGGGACTAATTGTAACAAATTACCATGGGAAAAAAAGGCTAAGCACAATCTAAGGAAAGGTGGCTAAATTAGAAAAATGAACTATCGGTTAATTTATAGCATTGAGTTGTCAAAATTCTAAAAGAGGCAAGAATCGAACCTGGTCACAGAATTAGGCTATAAATTAAGCAAGAAGAATCTATGTTCCTCATACAAAATTAGAGCAAAAGCCAGCAACCAAGACAAGTGCTATTTAGGTGTATGATTTTTTTCTACTTATACTCTCTTAAATAATAGTAGGATAATGTAGGAGAAAACTAGGGACAAATTATAGTTTGAATCCAAAATATAAAATTTGTTAGGAATGTACTTATTGATACTTAGACTACTAAGAATAGTACACTTCATTTTTTTCAATGGTTGAGCTATTTATTTCACTTCATTTTATAAATATACTAAAAAGGCAAGCATGGATCTTACACTTCCAGAAATGGGAGGCATATATATATATATATATATATATATTGAGACTAGATGTAATTCGTAAGACTTAAGAGGGAAGAATTTAGAGGCATAACGCATGAATCTATGTTATTGCATAAGCTTATAGTTCTAAGCCATTTATCCATACCATAATTGCTAGAACCAACATGGGTACATGTTTTATATAACCTCCAAATGTTACAATCAGATCAAATAATCATTAGAAAGTTCTAGTTTATTTTCATGAAAAAATTCTTTGTTATGCGAATTGACAACAACTATACTAGTTAAATAAACACGTTGATTTAATAACTAAAACAAATTATGCAAAGTACTTAATTAATGTACATGTTTTAGTTAGTTATTTAATCTGTCAATATATATAGTTTAGAGAATTTGTACCATTTTCTAATTTTATGATGAATGTATTTTTATTCAGATTTTGGCAGACCAAGGAATGAGAAATTAAAACTAAGTAGTACAGGTAGCTAGTAATTCCATTTCATATTTATATGTTACGATTTGTTATGCGTATATGTTTGGATTGGACAAAAGTTACATTATGACTACTAGACATATGGAGATAGCCATCACCAGAGGTGGTCCTCAAAAAATTAAAAAGGGGGAGAAGTCCAATTGGGTTTTAGTAGGAGTCCCAGAGTTTATGCCTTCATAACCAAGTGTTAAAACAAGAAAAACCTCGAAATATCGTTGTTATTTTATTGCACCGGTTACTGAGTTTTGTCTCACGTTATTTTAAATTGTATTTTTAAGATTAACAAACAATTTACGGTAAGATCCCAGTCCATGTAATGACTACAACTATGAATTTCAGAATGTTTGCTTTGGAGATTCACGTTATAGTAACGTAGAATCTAGAAATTAACATCGAAGTCTACTACAACCTAATATATCCCCAAGTTTACTTTTAGAGTACAAAATTATGTAATAAATAAATGTTTTGGAAGCAAACCCTATAGTAGTAGCTCTCTAGAGCTATGCATGTCAATATAGTATGTGGGGTTTAAGTACGAGTTTTGCCAATGCTAACTTCATGGCATGATGCCATCATACTTTAACTTACGCTTTTTTATGGTCGAACGCCTACTAGCCTTTTGTCAAAAATTTACGTTTGATGTAATGTCTATCTTCTCTATGTTCTCTTACATCATCATTTATGCTCTTATTTTTAAAAATATGTTTAATAAAATTCACGTTGTAGTTTAGTCTACTAGTAGTGATATTACAATGACCTATCAATAGAAATTTCTGAGTCTATTTACAAATGAAACAAGTTTGACATTGCAACTCCATATATTTTGGGATGGTTAATCAAAATAATGACCAAAAGTCTACAAAAGATTTCATGTAATTAAAATTCGTATCTTATACTTAACTATATAGTTCATAAATTTTCATTTGAATTCCATTTTAAATAAATGACCTACCTTTGAAAATATATTTCAGTTTACTTTCAAATAAATCAAGTTCCATACAACTCCATAGAATTTTATGTGTTGTGATAAAACTAATAATGAACACCTTTATTTTTTATTGACTTTTGGTAGTAGCATTACGTTTCCATCCTTCTCCCCTGTTCCCATTGAAACTATAAGAAAAGAAAAAGACTACATGGAATTCATAAGATGGACAAAGAATCACCTACTAGGAAGAAAGTGTAACAAAACATGGCAACAAAAAAAAAAAAAAGGGGAAAACCCAACAATGGCTAAGAAGAAAACACAGCCATGAATGTCATGAATACTTATGGGGCAATAGCACTGCAGCATAGGATGGAGGAGAATGGAGAAACAAAATTGGGGAGAATGACTAGTCACATAGCAAAAAAAAAAAATTATGAAAGGTAATGAGAAAATAAAGCCTTCTTGTGCCTAACAATTACTGTCAAGAGAGGAAGAATGTGAGGATGTCCTGTCGGGGAGTGGTTTAGATTTAATCTAATCATTGGGCTAGGACACTAGCTCATAAAATTTAAGTTAAGCTTTGGTTATAAGAAGACCATTTTTCAATCAGGCTTTTATCCTTTTTTAAGGCCATGCCTATCAAGCCAACGAGCTTTTTCAGGTTATGATCAAGTCTACTTATTGCGTAGAATTTGAAATAAACTATATAGTTAAAGATTATTATTACTTGTATGACTGTATATAAGAAAGTTATAAATAAAAATTAGTTGTTATATTAGCATAAATCCTTTGGATGAATGATACTAGTTATTGTTTCCTTACCAAGATATAATGTCACATTAACCTATAATTTTATGTATAACCACATTGAATTAAAACTAAACATATTTGACTAATAAAATTATATTTTAAATTCTTTTTTTAATAATCAAATCAAGTTTTCCTTTAAATAATAATTTTTTCCCATTAATAAAATATTGATTATGGCTCTTTGGCTTCTGGCCAGGCTTTAAAAAAAGCCTAAGTCTAGCCCATTTTACCAAACAAGCAATCGTAATCGAGCATTTTTAAATTTAGGCTTTATTTTTTTTGGACCAAACCTTTCAAGCAAGGTAGGTTTTTCAAATTATGATTATATTTAATTTATTTTAAAGCTTAAGCCTAGCCCATTTTACCAAAGGGGCAATTCTAATCGGATTTTTTTTAGTTCGAACTTTATTTTTTTAGCCAGAAGAAAGGTGGTTCAAAAGGCTTCTATAAATTTGAACTTGCAACCCATTTTCCCATTACCATCTAGGGCATATTTGGTTTGTAAAATTGGTAGGATATGGAAAGTAATGATTGATTGATGGCATCTTCATTTAGGAAAGTCATTACAACAAGAGGTCTTTTTGTTTTCCCTTAAGTAGATGATAGAAAGTGATGTTAAACTCTAAGGCCTTGTTTGGTTAGTGGCATTAGGCTAAGGGAATGGGAATGACCTATCCTCAGCCCATTCCCATGTTTGGTTTCCATTTGATGTTAGGAATCTCTCTCCATAAAGAATCTGGACTCCCATATATATGTGGGAATGTTCACTACCACCATAGAGTTAAGGAATTAGCATGTTTCCTGGGAATGCACAAATTGATTATAGTTTTACCCATTCCCTACAACTCCAACAACTTCCCCTAAATGTGCCAACATCCATCTCTAAGGCTCTAAAAGTGACTGGCCCCTATGTCCACCTTTGATATCATTAGAGACCAGTCTTAACCATCTCCAATATGGAACAATAGTGGTCCATCAACTGCAAAGGGCATTTGGCATCCACCTCTAATCTTAATGATGACTAGCCTTTGCATCTCATAAAAAAAAGAGGTAACAACTAAAGACTTTTATTTTGGTTAGTGACTAACTAAACCTACCAAAGAAAAAATGAAAAGAAAATGTTTAATTGCAGTATAGTACTTGAAAATTTGCAATGAAACCCTTTGTCCTTCCTTATAAATAAAGAACTTCAAAACATCATTTCTCATAACCAAGAAAAGAGCAATCCTATATATAAAGAGAGAAAGTTGTGAGATTAGTATTATCCTATTAGCATATTATCCTTGCAATATAGAGAGAAAGTGTAATTCTTATTTTTCTTATAATGAAGCCCTTTCTTCCTTATCCATGGTTTTTCACCCTATTGGGGTTTTTGTACGTAAAATTTTATGTTTCATCTTAAATTATTTGCTACAGTTTTGCTTCTATTCAATGTCTATTTGCTCTACAACAATTGTAGAGCAAATGTAATGCAAATAAACACCAGATAGATGCAAAGTTGTAGCAAATAATTTCAACATATTCATTCGCCTCTATTTTGTGACCTAACAATGTAAGTTGAGAAAATAAAGTATTTAGATAGTTGATGTGCTTCGTCACTGAAGTATTTTCAAACATCCACGAATGTATAATTTCCCTTTAAGGAAAATTTTGTTGTGTAATGACTTGCCTTTATACAATTTGATCAAATGATCCTAAATTTGTTTCGTCGTCTTCTTCTCTTCTATGTTGGATAATATCTCATCTGTAAGTGCTAGATGAAGATTTACAACTACAATTCCATCCATTTCTTTCCATTTATTTTCATCTATTAATTCCACCAGTCTTTAACTAATAGCTATAAGATAATTATCTTTTCTCAAGATGGCCTTTATTTTCAGCTTCCACAGTGAGAAATTATTGCTGCTAACCTTTTCAATCTTCAATTTTGTCACCATTACTTCAATCATAGTCTATTTGTGAGAAAAAATAACTCCCACTATTTTTGTAAATAGTAACAGGACGTATGAATAGTTCACTGTACATGTGAATAACACACAGTATCTTATAATGGGTGAAAATAATCATACTTATTTTCTAATGTAGAGGATTCACTATAACAATGTCAACCACAGAGCATACGATAAAAGATAATAACATACACAACTTGGCTCTAATACCAATTCTTTTGAAGTGTTATCACCTTCATGTATATGTTATTTCTCTTCAAGAAAAATGGCATTCCTGCTGACTATAACCTTGTGATTAGTGGGATCCCACAGGCGATAACCTTTTACTTCGTCAGCATATCCTAAGAATAGCATATTTTAGATTTGGGATCTAGTGTTGTTATTTCTTGGGCATTGTACATCACGTATATTAAACTTCCAAATATATGGAGATTTGTATAATCAGCTGACTTCCCGGTCCATATCTCCATTGAGGTTTTCAGATCAATTGCGATTGATAGTGACTGATTGATCATGTAATAAGTTATATTAACAGTTTCTACCTAAAATGAATTAGTTAATCCAGTAGTTCTTAACATTTCTCTTGTCCTTTCCAATAGAGTTCTATTCATTTGCTTAGCCATTTTATTTTGTTGTGGAGTATATGCCACCATGAATTGCCTTTTGATACCTTCATGCCAATAGAAAGTATTAAATTCATCACTGGTGTATTCTCCTCCATTGTCTGATCTCAGACATTTAATCCTTTTTCTCACATTCACATTCCACATGTGTTTTAAAAGTTTTGAAAACTTCCAACACATCTCCCTTTCTCTTGATTGGATACACCTAACATCTCCTTGAGTAATCATCAATGAATGACACAAAATACCTTGCTCCTTTCAGGGATAAGACTGATGCTTGCCAAACATCAGAGTGCACTAGGTCTAAGATAGCTATACTTTTCTCTTTAGAGCTGTTGAACTTTAACCTATTCTACTTACTTGTAACATAATGCTCACAAAAAGATAGAGAAACTTTTTAAGTCTGGGAAGAAGATTCCATTCTGCAAGAACCTTCAATCCACGTTTTGACATATGGCCAAGCTTGCGGTGCCACAATATCATTGATTCCTCAGCTGTTGGATTAGTTGATGCAACTGAGACTTCTTATTATTGTATTTCTCCTTTAAGCATATATAGGTTGGCTATTATCTTTTCTGCTTCAAAGCCTACCCGATTCCTATGATCAACTCAACATCACCTGATCAATAATGTTCTTATGGACTACCTAGTCTTCGATACCATTGCACCGACTAATCTAAAGGAAGAAAATCGACGTAAAAACCAAGAAGATAGGTAAATTTGTTCACAAAAAGTGGAAGCATTGGCATTACAAAACTAAACCCTAAATCTAGAAGATGTTTATTCTTAGGATATGATGACGAAGTAAAGGGGTATTGATTGTGGGATCTCACTAACCATAAGGTTATAGTCAGCAGAAATGTCATTTTTCTTAAAGAGACACAACATATACATGAAGGTGATAACACTTCAAAAGAAATGGTTGAAACCACTACAATGCAGATTAAAGGAAGAGAAAATAAAATAGATATACTAAATTCTTATGAAGCAACACCAAAGTATGATGAAAAAGAGCAATCTAATCTTGTGACTCTACAAGTTCGACGATCAACTCGAGAGAGGAATGAATTGGCTTGGCACTCATATTACATTATGGAATGGACTATTGCATACTGTCTACTCATAGAAAATAGAGAGCCTTCAAATTTTTGAGAGACTAAGGAAATCTTAAAAATTAAAGCCCTCCAAAAGAACAAGACATGGGATCTTATGTCACTACCCAAAGGACGAAAGGCCATCAGAAATAAATGGGTGTATAAGATTAAGAGAACTAGTGATGATTAAGTTGAACAATATCGTGCTAGACTAGTGGTAAAAGGTTTAGCTTAAAAAGAAGGCATTGATTACAATGAGATATTTTCTCCAGTTGTTTGACTCATAACGGTTCAAGTGGCCTTAGCAATATGTGCTTCACTTGACTTACATTTAGAGCAGTTAGATGTGAAAACTGCATTTCTTCATGGAGATTTTGAAGAAGATATATACTCCAAGTAGAAGAGTTTGAAGAAAAAGGAAAAAAGAACTTAGTTTGCAGGTTGAACAAATCTCTATATGGTCTCAAATAAGCGCCAAGATGTTGGTATAAGAAATTTGATTCCTTTATCATGAGCCTTGGATACAACAAACCTAATACAAACTCTTGTGCATATATCAAGAGGTTTGGTGGAAATGATTTCATTATCTTACTATTGTATATAGATGACATATTGATAATAGGCCCCAACAAAGATTACATCAATGAATTAAAAGTACAATTGGCTAGGAAATTTGATATGAAGGACTTATGACTGGCAAACAAGATTCTAGGGATGCAAATTTATTAAGACAAAAATAACAAGAAGATTTGGCTTTCTTAAAAGAATTATTTTAAAAAGATCTTGTGTCGCTTTTATATGTAAGATTGTAAGTCAATCTCTACCCTACTTCCTATTAATTTCAAGTTATCCTCAAACATGAGTCCTAGCAGTGAAGAAGAGAGGAAAGAAATGTCTCAAGTAGAACACGCATCAGTAATGGGTAGCCTAATGTTTGCTATAATTTGTACAAGTCTAAACATTGCACAAGTAGTGGGAATGGTTAGTCGATATATGGCGAATCCTAGCCGACAGCATTGGAATACTGTAAAAAAGGGTCTTAAGATACATGAAAGGGACCACAGATGTTGTATTACATTATGGAGGATCAAATTTCACCATCAGAAGTTATACATATTTCAGATTTTGCAGGTGATCTTAATAATAGCTAATCCACTAGTGGTTATGTGTTTACTCTGGCAAGCGAAGCTATAAGCTAGGTTTCAAAACTGTAACCTATTGTTGCCATTTAATGACAGAGGCAGAATATGTTGTAACTACACAAGTTAACAAAGAAGCAATTTAGTTGCAGATACTGTTAGAAGAGCTTAAGTACAATCCTGGGAAGATTACACTATTCTGTGATAATCAAAGTGCTCTCCACTTAGTGAAGAATCTGGCATTCCATTCTAAGACTAAACACATACAAGTTTAATATCACTTTATCCCATAAAAGATGGAAGAATGAAGTGTGGATATATAGAAAATCCATACTAATGATAAACTAGCAAATGTAATGACAAAGCCATAGAACACTGATAAGTTCATATGGAGTATATCTTTCATTGGCCTATCAGAAATATGAACAGTAGGAGATGGCAAAGAAGGAAAAATAGTGTGAAGATTGATTGAGTCTCAATCAATTGTTCAAGTGGGACATTGTCAAAGAAGAAGGCACCAACCAAAGACTTTTATTTTGGTTGGTGACCAACCAAACCTACCAACGAAAAAATGAAAAGAAAATGTTCAATTACAGTTTAGTCCTTAAAAAATTGCGTTGAAGCCCTTCATCCTTCCCTATAAATAGAGAGCTCTAAAACCTTATTTCTTACAACCAAGAAAAGAGCAATCCTATATATAAAGAAAGAGTTGTGAGATATATAAAGAGTTATGAAATTATTATTCTCCTATTAGCATATTATCTTTTCTATATAGAAAGAAGGTGTAATTTCTATTTTTCTCATAGTGAAGCTCTTTCTTCCTTGTCCGTGGTTTTTTGCCCTATTTTTCACTTAAAATTTTGTGTCATATCAAATTATTTGCTACAATTTTGTTTCTATCTGGTGTCTATTTGCTCTACATCTCTAATCTAGTATGATAGTGGGGTCCAATCTATAACTACAAAACTTCCCAAGTGTTTAGTTGCGGTGGCCAAAAACAA
The DNA here is from genome assembly GCA_037074485.1 of Delonix regia. Taxonomy (NCBI): domain Eukaryota; kingdom Viridiplantae; phylum Streptophyta; class Magnoliopsida; order Fabales; family Fabaceae; genus Delonix; species Delonix regia. The sequence goes on from CM073460.1 coordinate 20,061,239, forward strand.
AATTGGTGCCCCTAGGTATAGGAAGTGAATATAAAGGAAGGAGAAATTTGAAAAAGATATTTAAAGAAGAACCAGCATAGAATTGAAGATGAAGAAGGCTAAAGGGAGATGTCTTTGACTCTCTGCTCTCTGTTCAAATAAAAATATTACATTTGTTTCTTTTTCTAGAGGAGTAATATGGTCTTTTTAATAGCATTCATTGGTTGTTATTTCAATTCATTTTATATCATACCAAACATAATTATATCTTATATCATTCATTTCCATTCAAATTCTCATTTTTATTCTTAATATCTTTTTCATTCCCTCAATTCACGGGCCCTTATATGGGAGGGTGTTTTCTCAATTTATCATCAAACAATGACAAACTAATTTTTTTTCATACTATAAGTAATTGAAATAACATTTTCTTGCAAAAATAAAAATGAAATATTTTAATTTTTTTTTACTTCTGTTCAATTAGTAAAAAAATAAAGTTGATATTTTAATTTTTTCAATACTTAAAAATATTTTTGAACAATAACTGGAAATTAATTAATTATTATTTTAATAATTTTTGAACCAATGATATTTGAGTCATTTGTACAGTTTTCCTTTTAAGTTTTATATTATTTCCATCCTAAAATAACATTTTCATCTATTTATAATTTAAGATTTTTTCTATTATCTTTCAATTCCATTCACATAAAATTCTTGACACCATACCAAACATGACCTTAGTCTCCCCATAAATCCACCCTAAATACTCCGCCAACAAAATATTAAGTTTTAATTTCCTTTTGTACTTGATATACATACTTGCCTAGTCATCATATAATTATTTTTTCTTATGTCATTATTATCAGCACAACAATTGTTAAATCATTATTTCAATGTGAAAAGCACTATAATTATACTTATGTGTATAAATATTAAAATATACATATAAAATTATATACATTAATATTTTAATAAAAAAAAAGTAGAATATTAATCGCAATTTAAGTCTCTAGCATCACAAATTTATAAGAAGTTGATTTAGAATTTAGAGCTTAAGATTTACATTGATAACGATTTAAGAATGGTTGGTCAGCAACATAACCAAAACCGCGACTAATTTTCGTCTTTACCCCTAAATAAAGTTTACAATGAAGTTTTAACAACTGCTAAATTCTATTTCTCTGGAAGTGTAATATATAGTGAAAATTTTATCTTCTGTGACAAAATGAAAAGCTCATCATTGAAAATACACACAAGTTATTATTCAAGAATGATTGCAAATTTCGTATTCAACAATTGTTGCCATAGAAAATTGCCAATAAGTCTCCTATTTCTCATTATGTGTACACCTAAATGCGAAATTGTAGCTTTACCTGATATTTGTTCAATTGATTCCATGCATATTTGTGCTGCTCGTACATTTCATAGTCATTGGGAAAGTTTGAAAAATAATTTAAACCATAGTCTTAGCAACCATTTGGTATGTCATATGAATCTTAAATATTTTAAATAGTAAGTCAAAAAGTTCTTTATGTGTTAATTACTTCTATATTTATATTAAGCGCAAGAAAATAAACCAAGATAAAAAAAACAAACAAACCAACAAAAGGAATCTGATGTTCTTTTGACCAAGTAACATATGATGTAGCAACTTATATACAAAACCATTGGTATTGATGATGCAATTGCATTTCAAATGGCAAGATCAAATATTAAATTGATAAATATCTCTATATTAATATATATAGTGTGTTTGAGAAAGGCACACCAAGATTCTATGTCTGCTTAGTAGTTATTTATTACAACAACTAGTAGTTATTGAAACAAAACCAACAAAAATTAATTAAATAATATTTGGACACCAATCTTAAAGTATCTAATTTGATTAATCAATTAGTTCTAAGTTCTGGAACAACAAATAAAGTGAGCAATCAAATTATGAAAGTGAAATTGGTATTCATTAACTAATCTCCCATTATCTTGTGTTCAGATATGCTTGAATAATTAGTAGTACTCGCTTATTTAATATTTATGTGGATTTTCCATGTAAGAGCTCAAAAAGTTTTTATAAACTAAGAATAATGAACTGTGATCTTTGGTGCAACTATAACATTAGTTATATCGGCACAATCACTATATAACACACTTAGGAGAATATGTATGACAATAACATATCAAAATATGTTTATTCAACGCCAACTTAAAAATGATTTTTTGTATTTATATTTTAACTTTAATATTTTAGATTTTATTTATGAACCCAAAAATTTTTTAAAATTTTTCAATTTATCCCTTCTATATTTTATTTTTTAATAATCCTACAAAATATTAGTTCATAATTTAAAAATAAGAATAAAATTATGAAATTCTGGAATTATTGAAAAAACAAAGTATAGGGATGAGTTAACAAAAGTATAAATTAATATTTCTATGTAGATTATTGAAAAATAAAAATTAATTGAATTAAATTGAAAAATTTTAAAATGATTTTGGATTATTAAATAAAATTTTTAAAAAATAAGATTAATATATAAATACAATAATTTATTTTAAGTTGACATACACTTAACATAATAGTACGTGTTATTATTACGTGTCTTTTTATTAATATGTTATATAATAATTATATTGGTACAACTTAATTTATAATTATATTAAACATTTTACCGAATAATAATTGGAAAATCAAAAAATTGTGTTTATGTAACGTTAGTTAATTGTTTTTTTGACAAAAGAAAAGATATTATAAAAAAATAGTCAACGGAAAGGATTTGAGAGTAGAAAGGTAACAAAAGGGTCAAAAAGCGAGGTGGCTTATGTCTGTAAATTATTTTCATGGATTGGCAACACGTGGGCAGCTATGAAATGCACTTTGAATTTTGGGCCAACAAGGCGTGCACTTGCAGATACAAAATCTTGCTTACGTACTCAACCACTTAGAAGAAAAATTGATTATTATTTATAATAATATATTATTATAATCTTTTATTTATTAGTTAACTTTTAATTTAATTTTTAATTATTTTATTTTTATTTTTAGTCTCTCACTTATAAATTTAATCTAAATTTAATTCCTTGATCACTAATTTCTAGTCTTAATTAGATCCTTCACTAAATTTATTATTATGATATGGTTTTTTTAAATTGTTAAATATGATAATATAAACTTGATCATAATTTTAAAATCTCATGTGGCTTGACTAGAAATGCTCATTTTTATAGCTCAAAATTTTTGTAAAATTCAACTTAAGTTCAAAAAGTCTGAATTAATAAATTTTTAATAAAAATTTATTATTTAAAGAAAAAAATCTAATATAATGTGACATATTGATAAAAAAATAAAATTAATATCACTTTTTTAAAAGATTTATACTAATACAATAATTCATTTGTATTCATAAATTTTCTATACAAATAATAATAATAATTAGTTGTGTTATTTATTTCAATTTTTAGATAATAAATAAATTTAATTATGACTTAAAAAATACACTTAACTCAATAAACTCAACCCAAAGAATATAAATAAAATTCTAAATAAAAATGCTGACTAAAGAATGGACTTGAACTTTTTTGTAATGAAAATTTGAATATGATTTTTTAAGAATCCAATTCAATAATCAGGTTTAATAGACAGAAAGATTTTAAATTCAATCGCAATTGAATTTATTTGTCATATTTGGAACACACTAGAAGTGATGATAAATGCGATTACGTTTGATATTGACCAAATATACATATATATAGTTGCTATTATTAGAAAGAAAATGACACAAATTTTAAATTACTTTTCGTGCCTTTTTCTTATGTATAGGTCCACTGAATTAAATAGTAAACAAATTAAAACCTATGAACTAATTTCATTATGTCATTATAATGCCATGATCTCTTCAACATATATATAGGGAGCCATATATAAAAATTGTTAATACTTTTGTGGATGGTCAAAAGGAAAGTAATTAAAGCACGTGCTTAATAAATAAATAAATAAATGAGAGATTCTAGAGTCATAGGAATAAGAAGGAATTTAAGCAACAGATCAAAATAGAAGTTCAACGTATTATTTTCTAATAGATAGAAACTTTTGACCAACAGTGACGGATATTTTTTTTAATTAACCTGCAATATATATATATATATATATATGTATGTATATATATTTAAAATCGCACTTAGAGAGCTTTAATATAATTTTCTTGCTTTTCAATTCAACCTAAACCATGCACCCGTGACTGAAGCACTGAATGTAGGAATTATTAAATAATCAAAAGCTCTTAAACTATCACCATCAAACAATCTCCATTTGTCATTTATGGTGAAAACACTCCTTTTAAAATTCAAACCACTAAAACAAATCAGATCATTGAAATTAGAAAGTTCAAACTTCGAGCCAAACTGCAGAAAGAATATTCACATATATGAATAAATTATAATTGTCAAATTGGCAAGTTTACGTTCAAAGTGTGAATTTACGATTTTATTTGCGAAAAATATGTGAGCTTAGCTTGTAGGTTGAATGTGTGTTTATTTAATTAAATAAAAATAAAATAAATATCACTTAATTGATTATACTAAATGATATGAATGAAATTTGTTAAAAATTTCATTTTAAGTATTATAGATTACGAAATATGAATAATTTTTGTTTAAATTAATATAATTTAAATTATATTTAAATAAATTTATATTATGTATTGTATTTCAACTTTGTAATAATTATTTGTTAATCAAAATAAATTTTTACAAATATTTAGGGTTTAGAAATTATGGTTTAAATTAACCCTAACTCTTAAATATTTATGTTATGAGTTCAATCCTTCTTTACAAGGTTATTTAAATTTACGTGACATTCTTGTGATTTTCCGCTGATAAACCTAACCCACCATGGCACCAAGAATGGATTTGGGGAGCAACTGCCCTTTTATTTTAAAATTTTAATTTTTATATATAATTTTATTTGATATTCTTGATTTAGCTTTTTAATTTATAAAACTTTGTCCCCTTTAATTTTTAAAATTTTAACTTTTATATGTTATTTTATATTATATTATTGATTTAGTTTTTTTAATTTATAAAACTAAACTCTTTTTAAATTATAAAAAATTACTTCTCTTAATTTAAATATTTAATTCAAAGATTTTTTTTCTCTTTTAGAATTATATTTTATATTTATCCTTGCAGCGCACCAACGTAATGCATGAGTCATGACACTATTAATTGGTGGAAGGATGCACACAAGTGTGACTTTTATGTATATACACGATGAAAAGAATGTTTTAACTTTTATCTTCAAAATTTTTACAAATAATCAACATCCAACATAATAAAAGATAAATGATTTATTGAGATAAGTATTGATAATATAAGCAAAAAATACAAAATTATCATTTAATATCAAAACTCATGACTATTAATTACAAGTTCACGCATCACACTAGTCTCAATACTCAATTAATATGATAACCGTGAACTTTATTTTAGGTTAATTCGATCGAGATCATGAATCTCATAATCGAGGTCACGAATGACGTAGTGAAGTTTCTTTGTGGGTCGTCCATCTTGCACGTGGGAATTATTTGTTCTCATAGATTTTTTTTTTTTTTTTAATTCTAAGGTTGTCTCCAAGACTGCGACAGATTCATGCATAAAGAAATGAACCCAAAGCCTTCATTTGAATCATATTATATATATACATATATATATACACACACACACTATGCATGCACCATTTTACCATGTTGTAATTTATAACGTTGGTGTCTCAGTGGGTTAGCTTTATCAGCAGCACAATATATATATTATATAATATTGCTTTTGCAGCTTGCCAAAAGTATTGAACCTTCTCATTTCAATGTATCTGAATAGACCCAAATTCATAATCTATTTATAGATACATTAGATTAATATTATAAATAAATATATATATATATATATATATATATGTGTGTGTATGTATAAATTTAAATAAAATCTTTAATGTACTCATAATTTTAAATACACCAATACATTTAATTATAATATGATAACATAGTTGTAATATTATTTTTTCATTGATATTATTAAAATTATATTTTTACATATATTAATAGACTCAAAATTGTAAGTGCACCAAAGATGATTTCATAATTTGAATAATGAATTTTGATTTAGTGTTGTTGGACTTGTTTCTAAAGTTGAAGATCTATAAGTTTGAATCTCGATTAGAGATAAATTAACATTATACGAGACAAAGAAAGAAGTATTAGTTTAATTAATGTGATTTGATTATTTAATAATTCCTATACTCAATATTGCTTCGGTCTCCTATGGCTTACGTTGAAAGGGAAAACTATATTCAGTTAATCTCTTTTTAAAGTTGTGGCGTAGAGAGCAAATTCAATTTTTATTGTGATACGAACTAATAATTCCAAGATATTGGCTCTGATTAGGGTATAAATTTAAATTTTTTTCATTTTAAAACTCAATCAACTAGATTTGTGTACCGAGATGCTATAGGAGAAGAATTAAATGCTTTTGATACTGCGCCATCAAACTTATTACACCGAGATGCTCAAATAATGACTTATATGTACGCGCGTGTGTGTATATATATATATATATATATACTCTTATTTTTTTCTTTTTCTTTGTTTTTAATTTAGCGAGTTAGCACTCCAATAGTTATCAGTAGACTTTGAAAATAAGGACAGGTGATATTTAAAAATTTTATGTAAATGCAGAGTAGTTCAAAATAGTATTAAAAATCTTAGAAGTTGATATATTAGTATATTACAATCACTAAAAATGAAACTACACATATACTCCACTAAATAAAATTACCCGAGTAAGTGGACATGATTAAAGTTAGCATGATATAATTCGCATTATAAATAGAAAAAGACAAACAAAATTTAATTAAATGATGTGTCTCTTCCTTTCTAATAATAATCTCAAACCATCCAAAGCCCCTTAATTATCCTGTTACTTATGTCGACATCAAAGGTATATATGTTCTAAATTGAGCTCCAAGTTAAGATATTTAACCCTTCTTTTTAAAAAAAAATTAATTATTTTTCTATATAATAACAACTTCTAAATTTAACTTTCAAAACCTCCCACAAAATTTGAACGATACATTCCTTAAAGAAACACTCTTACTATATATATTGATGGTATTAAAGGACATTAGAGACATTCATATAATTTAACTTGATATATGCAAATTCATATTTATTCTATCATGAACCAACATTAAAAAATTTATTACAATACAATTTCTTTTAATTGTTCACAACACAATATACATCTTTTATAACATTAAATTTAATTTCTGTGTTAGATAATTAAGTTGTCATTTGTCAATATTAAATGAAAAAAAGGGGCATTAAAAAGTGGAGATATTGGATCATTACGTGTGTCTATATGTCAAATATACGTCGCTTGTCACAATTGTTAGGTTATTATTATAATTAATATAACACCTTTATGTTTTTCCACTTACAAATGGAGAAAGTTGTGATCTTATAATTTTCTTTGTTATTTCCCTTTTTCTTTCTTTTATATATATGGAGCACTTTATATGATGGAGAAGAGTATTTTCATTATCGTATATATGTACTTTTATTTTCCTTCTTTTTTCTTTTCAATATTTTCGTTTTTCCCGCTTGTACATATACATGGATAAACAAAGGAATTGTGTTATTTTTACACCAAAATATAAACTCTCTTTTTGCATATCTTTGTAAGATTTTTATTATATATATTATTACATGGATATTTCATTAATTTTACATCAATAATAAAATGTAAGTAAGAAAATGCTAATTTAATTAAAAATGTCATTTATTTCTTAATCAATAGACATATAGCACGAAATGTTGTTAAGATCATAAGTTTAAACAAACTAGTAAAAAGTATGTGAAATTGTAATCTAGATTTGTAAAAATCTATCTTGATCAAGAGATAACTATTGAAATATGTAATCATATATAGTTAATATACTACATACCAGTGGAAATTTTATTTGGATTAATACAATTCAAATTATACTAATTCAAAAGAAAGTTATTTATATATCATAATCGATAGTAATTAGCATACAATTTTAACAAATAATTATTGAATATAGCAATTAAATAATATTTATTTTAATAAATATATTTAATTTTATTCTTTATACATATATTTGTATAAAATTTTGTAACTAGTATAATTAACTAAGTTGGTTTTAATGGCTTGATATTAAGAGGCATATTCTAATATATCAACAAATATTTTTGTCTACTAATTTTGTTGGTCAAATATTTTTGTCTATTAATTAATAAATTTTAAATTAAAGTTTAAATTTTGCCTATTAATTTAAAATTTAAATAAAATTAGAATAAAATAATTTTATTCTGTTAAAAGCCAATGAATGAACCCGAAGTTGAAGTCCAAATCTTTATATATATATATATATATATGGGCGAGGAGGATAATCTAAGATTATTAGATTTTATATCATTTTTTAAAAAACATGATAAAATATTAAAACATATTAACATTTTATATCATTTTTTTTATATAAAATGATATCTTATTAAAATGAGAAAAAAAAAATCTACTCTTAACAGTTTACTATCTATCCATTATATCTTATAATTTTTTTACTATTTTAAGCAAAATATTATTTACTTAGACCGTAAAGCATAAGGAATAGAGTGTAAACAGTTAGAATCTGTATTTGTTTTTTTTTCTTCAACATGATATTCTTATGCATAAAAATAAATGTAAAATATTAATATATCTTTATATATTATTATATTATTTAAAAAATAATATTTATTTAATTTAAATTAAAAATTATATAAATTTAACTACTCATACATGCCCATATATATATATTTGGATGAATTAAATTTTTCTCGCTTTTATGTCATGCAATTTCACTTTTTAACGCATTACTACATGGTAGTCAATACTTTTGTTGGACAAATACAGATAGTCTCATACGTTTGAGTGTCAACACGTGGATGGAGATTTAGTGTTAGCCCGTTGAATTCAAATAAAATAAGCCTTGTGCTATATATGTAAAATGAAGTTTGGCAACATAATCATCATGTTCCGCACGGCTCTCCCGAACCGCGTGACAAAATCTAACTCCTCGTTGCTTCCCTCTCTGACTGTAGCGTTCAACCCACGATTTCATTTTCAAACTAAGCTGTATATATTTGTATAAACGCAATAAATACTACCAATTGAAAGGGAGCAAAATATAAAATTGATCTTCTATTTTTTAATTTTTTGAAACAATTTAGTCCCTTATATATTATTTGTGTCAAAACAGTCTATTATAATTCTTATTTTACACATATATAGTCCTTGGTTAATATATAATTAATAAATTGGTAAAATAATATAAGGGTTAATTTTGCATACAATAAAATTTGTGATTGATTAATTTGGTATAAATAATTTGTGAAAGATTAAATTGTCACAAAATATAAAAGTTAAAGATCAAATTAATACTTCTTTCACTTCAAATTAGCCCATCAGTAACAAAATGTAAGAAATACAAAATCCACCATTCCCATTTATACTTTATCACAATTTAATCTTTCAAAAATTAATTAAAAATTAATCCCTTAAAAATTATATTTTATATAAAATTAGTCCCTTGTTAATTTAAATAGAGGACCAGATTTTATACAAATTTAAATTTATAAGGAATTAATTTATTATAGTTAATTTATAATATATCAAATTGTCACAAAATATAAAAATGAAAAACTAATTTTAAACTTTTTCTTATAAAAAAATATAAAAGTAACACCTTTTATATTAAGTTTCCTTTTTCCCACTTAGAGGGAAAAAAAATTAAATTTCTAACAAATTTAGCTTTCACACCCCTCATTTAAGAAACCCTATATACATATATATGTATATATATTCAATAAATACGACAAATATATTATGGTTATTATAGGAATAAGAGTGTGATTTACATGCGATACACGCCTCCAAGAAAAGTTGAAGTAGTCCAGCAAAATGGGACGTGTTCGATATATATTCATGCATGCATACCTCGTGCTTATTAGAGACACCCTAATTGAATTTGTTGGTCAGCTATGTGAATTTAATTCGTTAAAACTTCGGCTTTAATTCTTCAATTTTCGTCTGGAAATGTTTGTCTATATTTTTTGTGATCTTATCAGCGTTTTAGAATGGATTTGTGGCGAAATTATCGTAAATTTTTTTTAAAAAAAATTTGTCGTTAATAGACAAAATATATATATATATATATATATATGATCCATATATATTTATATACTTTGTAATAAATTAATTTTTTACAAAATGATCGTAACAAATCAGTTCTTTAAAAAAATTTGTTTTATATAAAATTAATCTTTCATTAATCTAAATTAATAGACTAATTTTATGAATATAAATTTGTGAGAAATTGATATGTTATGATTAATTTGTTAATGACTAAATTGTTACAAAATGTAAAAATGAGAGATTAATTTTATATTTTTTTTAAAAAAATTAAATATATATATAGCTTTTAAGGAAAAAAAATAACAGTAAAATATAAAAGGAAGACTTTAAATTATTAAAAATTTGTTATTTATTTTTATCTTGAAAATACTATTTTTTATAAAAATCTAAAATATAAAGATATTTTGAAAAAGAGTAATTTTTATTTAAACATGAAATTTAAAAAATATAATGTATTTTAATCTTAAAGGTGATTAATTTCAAATCAATAATGTGAAATATGCCGCCCCACATGGGAGAGGGTCTCTGCATAGTGCTTTGAATTCCTCGTATAGAATGTGTATGATGGACAAAATATTTACGAGTGTTAGTATATTTATATGAAAAATGATTTAGTATATTAATTTTAATAAAATTATTTATTTGATAAATTTTATATTATTTTTAAAATAATTTTATTAAAATTAATATACTAAATTAATTATTATATAAGTATAAAAAGAATAACTAATATTTTTACACATATCACATCATGTGAGGCTGCCCCTTCACTTACCGTCCAAAAAGTCCGTTTCGTAAAGTGGCTGTCATTATTACATCGTACTTTTTGTTTACTTTTTCGTTTTCCTCTTTGACACAATTTGAATTGTTTCATTTTACTTATTTTAGGTATGGTTTTTTTTTTTTTTAACTGATTTATTGAGATTTGAATTAAGAAGTTTAACGTAAGTAAATTTTTTGGTGCAATTATAAAATTAATTATATTAATAATATATTACAAAAAATATGTAATAATAATATATTATATTATATTAATATATAATAATTTAAACAAATTTATTTTATTTATATTTTGATCTTATAATTTTTAGATTTTATTTATAAACTCAAAATTTTTTTAAAATTTTTAATTTATTCTTTTTATTTTTTTAGTAACCTATAAAGAAATATTAGTTTATAATTTTATTAACTTATTTCTGTATTTTTTTTATTTTTTAATAATTGCATACCTTTTTAATTTTATTTTTATTTTAAATTTATAAATTAATGTTTTGTGAGGTTATTAAAAAATAAAAATTGGAGGGGATAAATTGAAATTTTAAAAAAATTTTGGGTTCATAAATGAAATCTAAAAATATTAGGATACAAAATATAAATATAACAAGTTATTTTAAGTTAGCATATGTCTTATATTTAATATGATATATAGTAATCGCACTGGTATAACTAATTTTATAATTATACCAAAGATAATAAAATATACTTATAAAGTTTGAAATTTTAACCTTAAGGTACTTTTTTAGAGTGAAATGTAATTTTCGTCATTTACTTTTAGCCAAAGTATTAATTTAATTCTTCAAAGATAGAAAATACTAAATGATCATCTAAATATAAAAATGTGAATTGATTTAATCTCTTTGAAGGACCAAATTAATTTTAGGAAGACTTTTATTTTCTAAAGAGTTTCATTCTTGGCATATCATTTTAATACTTTTCATTTTTAAAATATTAAATTAATCTTAAAACTAGAAATAAATGATCAAACTTGTATTTTGCTTATACTTTTTGTCTGGTTGTAATTTTTTAATAACATATAAAATACCCCATTGTTTAGAGATACATGGTGGTGGATATGGTGGGGCCAAGTTTTTGCAAAACCCTAAATCTTTCCCATCTTAATTTCACTTGCTAGATAGTTGGGTGGACAATGATTCCTTTTAATTTATTATAATTTTTATTTTGTACAAAAAAAATTATTAATAGAAGCAAATCTTTGAAAGAATAGAAAATTTTAATATTTGAAATGAATAAAAAATAAATTATATAAAATTAAAAATACATGGATTGAACTGAGTTAAATGTGACTTAAAACCCAATAACAAAAGTTACATATTTTTTTTATTTTGACTTAGTTTAATTTGATTTAATATGATAAAATTATCTCATGTTAATAGGACGAATTGAGTTGATAAATACCCCTAATTTCAAATACGTCAAATAATTCAAAAATATCTTTTTTCAAATAAAATTATGAATCCATGGATATTTTTAATTAATTATGTCAAATAAATTTGTAATTTGTTTTTAAATATTTATCAGTCTTCTGAAATATTTATTTACATAATTATTTTTCAAAAAAATTGTTTAATATTATTCAATAATTTAAAATATCACATTTTTTTCAAACCTATACAAATCCTTAAATATTTTGAATTGTTAATTACCCTAAAATATTTATAAACAATTCAAACATATTTCTTGAATTATTTAATGCGTCAAAAAAATTTTTCAATCATGAAGTCTATATTTTCAATTATGTTGATATAAAACCGTCGTATAATATTAAATAATTCAAAAATATTTTTCTAAAAGATTTAAGAATCCTGTTACATTTTTTTTTAGTTAATTAAGAATGTGTATAATAATATCAAATAATTAAATTTATAGCCTTTTTTGAGAAAACAGAATCAGTCCTCTGGTATATTTAGTTACTTACCTTTTTTTTAAAAAAAAATATTTAAATAATAATATATAATTAAATTCAAATATTTTGAATTATTATTTAATAACTCAAAAAGATTTTTTAATCAGAGTTTACACGCAAGGGCAAATAGCAATGATGACAGTTAGACTTGACCATCGCGATCGCCAAAAGTAAGTTATTTCCCCTTTCGAAGGTCGGTATTCGTAAACTTCATACTTTAAAGTAGAAATTTCTAGTTATGGCTCCCTCCTCTGCCTATAAATACTCATTCCCTCTCGTTCTCCTTCCACTGCATTGCTCCGAACAATCTTTCCAATCTTCACCTCCATTTTTTGCCTATACTGAAACTAGAGTGACCCTTTACTTTACTTTCTTCTTCGAATTAAACATGGGTTTGGGAAACGAGAGCCATCAGCTTCTATCGAAGATTGCAGTGAGCGACAAACATGGGGAAAACTCTCCTTATTTTGATGGATGGAAGGCTTATGACAGAGACCCATTTCACCCTACACAGAATCCTCACGGGGTTCTCCAGATGGGTCTTGCAGAAAATCAGGTTTATATATAATTATATATACAGAAATTTTATATATCGCAATGATCAACAGGTCTTTGATAAGTTGACTGACTCTTATATACGGATTTGTTTTTATTTTTTGCTCAGCTGTGTTTCGATCTGGTAGAAGAGTGGATGAGGAAAAATCCAGAGGCTTCCATTTGCACTCCTGAAGGGCTCCACCACTTCAGAGATATTGCTAACTTTCAGGACTACCATGGCCTCCCCCAATTCAGAAAAGTATGCTAATTAATAAGAAAGTGTAGAGATTAGTTTACGAGTGATATCTTGAGTATATTGAATGACAGCTGATAATAAGAACTGGGGTTACTTTGTGTTATTTGCAGGGTGTGGCAAATTTGATGTCAAAAGTGAGAGGAGGAAGGGTGAAGTTCGATGCAGATCGTATAGTGATGAGTGGAGGGGCCACAGGAGCAAACGAGCTCATCATGTTCTGTTTGGCTGATCCTGGAGATGCTTTTCTGATTCCTTCACCTTATTATCCAGCGTATGTGTCCTCTCTTTCTTAATTCCTCACTTCATTCAAATTCAGTGTATCTTCACTGTTCCACTCACCCAATTAAAAGTGGAAAAAAAAGAATAAAACAAGTAAAAGAGTTATCGATAGTCGTTTTGATCAAAGGGAAAAGCAATAGCTTCACTTAGTACATCATCGAGAGTTTTCGATTCTGTTTGCCACTGTAGTACTGTAATATTCTTAATTGTAGAATTAATTGCTTTTGTCCATATAAAAAATAAATATAGTTAACTGTTCGATAACCCCCGCAAAGGGAGGCGCAACTACTGTCATGGCATCCAAAAGGTCAAAATAATGTTTTCAAATTGGATTTAATGCAATGAGTTAGGACAATCTAAATAGGTCAACAAGCATGTGGGGCTTCAATTTTTAATAAAGCCCAATAAAACGCTGAATAACTTAAGCTATGTGGACCCTGCGTGCCATTGACCGGTGAAACCATGGTAAGTGTCTTAAAGCTCAAACAAGAAGCGGCACCAAATCTAAATACATGGCTGAATTTTCTTAATCTTCCAGCCATCAGGGATCTTTTACAATTCTAAGTATTGTTAATAAAAGAAATGTATACTCCATAAGTCGTACTTTGAACAGCATGTAGAAAATTGTCTTCTTACCCATCTTGGTCTCTGTCATGGACAACATTAACAGTATGCCCGACGAGTGTGCATTGGTCAAAGCATGAGACTGATTAGGATCATATTATAATTTTAATGAAGACATACCCAGTTAACTGATATTGGATCAAATATCTATGTTCCATGTGTTTATTGGTATTTATAAGAATGATATGGTTTTACTAATGAGTACTTATTTTCTTGTAGATATGCTCGTGACTTGTGCTGGCGAACTGGGGTGCAAATAATTCCTGTCCATTGTGATAGTTCGAATAACTTCAAGATAACCAAAGCAGCTCTTGAAACAGCCTACAAGAAAGCCCAAGAGGACAACCTCAATGTGAAGGGTTTGCTCATAACCAACCCATCAAACCCTTTAGGCACCACCTTAGACAAAGAAACAATGAAAAGCCTCGTGACCTTCATCAATGAAAAGAACATCCATCTAGTGTGTGATGAAATATATGCAGCCACTGTGTTTAGTACCCCGAGTTTTGTAAGTGTCTCTGAGATCATGCAAGAACTGGAATTCTGCAACAAAGACCTCATTCACATAGTCTATAGCCTTTCAAAGGACATGGGATTTCCTGGGTTTAGAGTTGGAATAATTTACTCATACAATGACACTGTAGTCAGCTGTGCCCGCAAAATGTCAAGCTTCGGATTGGTCTCCTCACAGACTCAACACATGCTAGCTGCCATGCTTTCAGATGATGATTTTGTTGATAACTTTCTGGCTGAGAGCTCCAGAAGGTTGGCTAAGAGGCACAGTTTGTTCACAGAGGGACTCGAGAAGATAGGCATCACTTGCCTTCCAAGCAGCGCAGGCCTCTTTTGCTGGATGAACTTGAGAAGTTTGCTAAAAGAACTGACATATGAAGGTGAAATGATGCTGTGGCGTGTGATAGTGAATGAAGTGAAGCTGAATATATCTCCAGGTTCATCTTTCAATTGCACGGAAGCAGGGTGGTATAGGGTTTGCTTCGCTAACATGGACGATGAAACAATAGAAGTAGCATTGAGGAGAATCAGAGCATTTGTGGGCAAAGAATCAGAGAAAGCTTTGAATGTAGTGAAACGTAGGAAAAGGATTAATAGTCTGAGTCTTAACTTCTCATCACAAAGATTTGATGAGAATTGTGTTATGTCACCTCACCATACTCACATGATGTCTCCACATTCACCAATTCCTCACTCACCCCTCGTTAAAGTCACTTAAATATTAGTGGTCAAACTTAACATATATGCAAGAAATCCCTTGTCTAATTTTGTAGTGTAAGCGGAAAAATGAATAGAATAAATTCTTCTTTACATAGATTTGTTTGAAATGTTATGTGCTCGAGAAACAAGTGTTCATATACTCTTAAGGCATGTATGAATACTCGAAAAGAGAGGAGACGTGGTGGTTGACACAAAAAAAAAAAAAAGAATTATTGGAATTAGAAGGATTTATGTATACATTGGACTTCTATCTATTCAACAAAGGTAATCCAAAAACTAAAATTCAGTTTAATTCTATAATAATTCAAATTTTATCTTGAATACCAATACTAATTAAGTAAAATAGCTAAAATGAATTTATTAATGATAATTAATGGTTTCCAAACACACTCTAATTATGAATTCCTATATGACAAAAAAAGTAAAGAAAAGTAAGATTAATTAAAAAACAAATCATGCATTTTTAAAAAGGAAAACCGCAGACGCATTTTGCAATTACAGATTTCTAAAGTTATAGATATTAAAATAAAAATTAAATAGAACTTTAAGGACTGAGTAAAAAATACACACATCCAGTTTTATTTTTAAATTAAGATAAAGAATAATCTACAATCAGAGTTGAAACACAAACCACAATATATATGTCATTCAAAAATATATATAGAATGACAATAATGATATATAAATTAATTGAGAAAGTACTTAGGTTAAAGCAAAAGTAATTTTCATAATTAAATGCATTCAATTTTTGTAATATTAGCTAATAACTTTGACACACGTATGGAGAACGTGTATATTTACATGTTGCTAAGAATGTGTGATCGCGACTCTGAAAAGAATGTTGTATGCTTCAACTAAATTTTTATTATAATTTTTCGAATAATATTTTGAATTTTTTTTCATCACTCACGCCTTGAGAATTTTAAGCTTAGTCTCGAGAAAATTCTCTTGAACATGGGGAGCCATAATTTGTCAATATTTTGCGAACAGTGGTAAAAAAGGAATGAATAAAAGCATGAATGTTCATAATTAAATTGAATAAATAAATAAATATATAAGAGGAACTATAAAAACCAGTATTATGTATATAGTGAAAAGTATATATGTCACGATGGCGCAACATATTTATATATTTAATAATTCATTGTTAATTTTGTATATATATTCATATTTTTATATCTTAATCTCTGTCTAAGAATTTTTCATATCAGAAAAAAGAATAAATAAATCAGATTTATTGAAATTAACAGGTGTATCAAAACTTTATTCTTATTTACTTTACTACTTTGTTTTGGTTTAATTTCTTTTCATGGAAATTCTTATTAATAGGCTGGTTAACAACAAATTAAGTTAGCTATATATGTAAAATTATGATATGCAAAGGAGAATCAAATCTAAGATATCATAATGATTGTACAAATTGAATTTTAAAGTATAACACAACTTCAAAGTGTTTTATGATAAAAATATTAAATTGGTCTCTACTTTTACACTTTGTGATGATTTAATTGTTTACAAACATATTGTGACAAATAAATTATTTAGAAATATTATTTTATACAAAATCAATCCCTCATTAATTTAAATGGATGAACTAATTTTATATAAATTTAAATTTATAAGGAATTGATTTTATACAAAATTGAATTTATGATAGACTAATTTATTATAATTAATTCGTAAGAAATCAAATTGTTACATAGTACAAAAATAAAGGACTAATTTTTTAACTTTCCTCATATTTTATCTTCAAGCTCATTAGGTAGTTGATTTAATTGCAAACAATGTGGGTAGTTCATAAAGATACTTTCATCAATTAAATGAGCCAACATGCTTGAATTTGGAAATATTACTTATCATAAATATAATACAATAATGGTTAAATATACCGATAATATTTTATTAATTAAATTGCCTATAATATTAATAACTCTTAAAATAATTAATCTGATTATTATTTAATTAATGAATTTAATTATAATAATACACTTTTTAAGGTAGAAAACTTTTATTTTATATTTAATAACTATCATATTATAATAAAAAGATAATCTTTCTAAGTTCATAGTATCGTCACTGGTTAGAACAAAAAAAACAAAAAACAAATTCTCACCACTAAAGCTGTGGCTTTATTCCTCCATTTTAATTTTATAGATTTGGTAAAGGGCAAAAAAATTCAGCCAAAACCATTATTCAATGGGAAGAAATGCACACACACACACACACACACACACACATATATATATATATATATATATATATTTGTCTTTGATCAGAGTTTAGCGGCTCAATTGGGAATATAAAATTCTCGAAAGCAAATTTAAATTATTATTGGTTTACTAGTTGGATGCCATTGCAAATTGTAATACTGACAAGAGTTCATAAGGTTCATCATTAGCCGCCCAAAAATTAGTGACTTTAATTTAATTAATTTCCACTAATCATTGGCAGAAAGATACATTGAACTGCAGGTTTTGAAACTATCAAATAAATTTATTCAAACTTTAGATTATGGTTTCATCAAGTGGCCAGAAAACTTAAACAATTTTTTAAAAATATGTACTATATTCTCTTTAATAAAGAAAATATATCATGTATAATTTTCTAGAAAAAACAATATGAGGATGATGAGACATTAAAACAATTTTAAATTTTATTTTTAATAGAGGACCTACTAATATATGCCAACAGAATTGTAGTTTGTCGGTGAAGTATTTGCTACATTATTATCTTTATAGTGCAAAGCGCGCTATATTGATGTGGAAGAACACATCTTTGAGATCATTTGGAAAAACAATAATTTGGATTCAACATTATTTATTAAAATGAACAAGCCTTATGAAACGTAACAGATTATTTCAGACTTAATTATATATTTGATTCTTAATAAGTTTATTAGTATCTGATAGCTATATTTGTATTCGACTGATGTTAACTCTTAATCCAGAAATAAAAGTTAAACTTAAAAAAATTAAGATATATATTATCACCTAATAATAATTAAAAGAACTAAGAACAAGCTACAATCGTTAATGCCTCCAAGCACATGTAAGTATACCGTGTAAATGAGGACTGACAAAACTTTTCCAATGCATATAAAGTGTAAGAACATGTTTGGCAGGAAAGTCCAATTTATTTCATCAAACTATCTGGTTCTCTCGTATGTGTGAATCCTAAGGGTACATATGGAATAAGAATCGTTCCCATATATCCTATTACATATGGTAGGGGTGAGCATAAACTTAGTTGACTCAGTTTGATCATATTGGATCAAGTTAAGCCAAACCAATTTAAAAAAATTACATATTTAAGTAAGTTAAGTCAAGTCTTATGTCATATTGAGATCCAACTCAGTATTACTTTTTATTTATTTTTATAAGTTATTTTTATTTTATTTAAGCTAAATTTTATATATAATAAAATTTTAAAATAAAGCTTTTAATTATTTCTCATTCAAAATCTTAAGCTTTTTCCATTCCATTATATCTCCTTTTGAATCTTTATTTTTTTAATTTTTTCCCTTCAACAAAAAAACACTATTATTAATTTTTTAATTTTAAAAAAAATGTTAAAGAACTCATTATTGGGTACTAAACATGGCCTAAATCTTATATATAGAGTTTATTGAATTAAAGTATGTTTGGATAGATGACTTAGGAGGATGTGGTAAGGAATGGAATTGCCAAATTATGTTAAACTTATGTTTGATTTTTTTTTTTTGTTTTAAGTGAGAATGAAATGGCAAGGGAGGGACACCAAGACCCCTCCTTATCATCCAAAATCTCAATTTTCATGTCCCTTCAAATTAAAGGAGTCAATAATGAAATGTAATGGTCTAAGAAATTAAATTATTAATATATCTATATCTTATTACTAATATACCTATTATCCACGAAGGA
Source organism: Delonix regia (assembly GCA_037074485.1). NCBI lineage: Eukaryota > Viridiplantae > Streptophyta > Magnoliopsida > Fabales > Fabaceae > Delonix > Delonix regia. The sequence goes on from CM073460.1 coordinate 20,080,989, forward strand.
CCATTTCAATTATTATAACTTTATCTAATTTCCATCATTATGGTCAAGGCCTCCTTCTTCTTTTTTTTTTTACTTAAAATTTCAAAACAAAAAAGAGAGAATGAAAGAATCCACAATGTAGATTACTTTCATCTATTTTTTAATTTGTTTTTGGTTAACAATTTTACTTTTTTAGCTTTTTTAAGTTTATCTCTTAAAATTTTTTGAAGTAACATAGATATTTCGTAATAAATATATTAAACAGAAAATATAGACAAGATAATTAGTATATAAAATAAATAAATATAGACAAGGAAAAAAGGTAACTTATATATTGAATAATGACAAAATTATTAATCATGTGTTTATGTTATAAGAGATAATATTAAAAAAAATAATTAATAAGTCATTCTATTCCATTCATTTTATTGTAACTTCTAAACAAACTTAGTAGTTGTCCATCCCTTTCCTCGTTCAAAACTTCCAAACAACATGTCTGCTCAAACCATTTCATTCCATTCCATTTCACGTCATATCATTCTATTAATGACTACTTCATTTTATATTTTTTAAAACACCCAAACATAGCCTAAAGTTTTTTATCAAATGCTAAAGAAACCTTCGAATCAATAAATGATTTCTTCTTTGGATTTTGCATAATTCCACACAAAAGACGCTTCCAAGAAACAGAAGAAGATCAAAAGTGGTGAAAGTTATTTTCTACTGGATTAGATTTGCATTATTAAGTTCCTGAGATTTTGCTATTTAAATTTTCAATTAAAACATGATAAGTGTATAGTTAATTAATGATAATTAAAAAATAATTTTAACTTGAAAATCTTACAGTTATCTACAATAAACATGCACATGTCATAATATGATTGGAAAACTATACATTTGTCATATTTTAATTGAAAAATAACAAATATATAAACAACAAATTACATATACATTTTTTTCCTTCTTAACAATAACTTTCGCTAAAGGGGGAAACAATATTATCAAACTCACAAGTTGACTCGCTCAGTTCATGTTATGAGTTAAGCAAATCAAATTGACTTGGACCTATTCCAAACTCGCTCCAACTCGAACCTAACTCAAACCCACGTCCTTGTAGCTTGTTCTCAGCAAGCCATGCCACTCAGCCACATTGTTATCTTTGTTATATATATGCAATACATTATATATAATTACTACAATATTATTGTTTGACTCTATATATATATTTTTTAAGCTATGATTTAATTAACTTGATATATTGAACACTTTAACACTTTTGGAATCTCAATCTAAACCAATCAAGTTTTAACATAGTAAAAATTTTAAATATTAATTATTTAATATAGTTACCCAAAAATAATGAAGAATTTATATATTATTAACGCACATTGCTAAAATTTGAAGCATATATGGTTAAGAAATTAGGATTTTTCGTTAACTAATTTGTGATGAAAGATCAATTTATATTTTTTTATTTCTTTTCTATAATGGTTAAGAAATTAGGATTTCTCTTTAACTAATGCAAACTTATATATTATTTTTATTTGAAACTTAGTTATGTTAAATGAGTATTATTTTATCATGAATAATAAATTATAAAGCTTATTGAAATTTGTATATTGACTTGAATGAAAAGTATAAAATGTATATTATGGATCATAAAATGAGTATTTATGTATGAAATTTTATGTATTTATATGATACAATTATGTTTAATATATATTATTATAAACTTTTACGATTCTATGTTACGAGTCTGCTTTTCCCCTATGAGTCTACCTAAAATTGTAAGTTTGACAACCTTGGAGGGAAACAAGGGGTTAGATATTTCTATTTCCAATAGCATTAACAACCTTAGTAATCGAAGAATAAATATTCTAACATTATTTTCAATTAAAAAACCTTACTTGTTACTTTTTTAAAGGGTCTACACTGGTAAATTTGATGTATTTTCATTAACATGATGATAAACTTAGTTTTCATTTTATGATAATGATTTAGAAATCTCAAAAGAGTTTAGTTTCTCTCTTACGTAGTGGTGTGTGTTTGGACTTATAAGTCCAGAGAATTTTGCATAGTACTACTCTCCCAAGTTGGTATAGTCTGGTATCATTCACCTTGGTGATCCCCATTTTCAGTAAGATTCTATGTAGACATCAATATATGTCCAGGGTCTACAAATTGTTGCTAGAGATCTCCATTATAAAAAAAAATTGTAGAAAATATTAAGGAATTAAATCTATGCACATTAAAGATGTGATTAGGCACTTCAATGAGAATGCATTAACGCGCATGTGGTTTGTAGAAGGGTGCTTTCCACTTCAAATATTAAGGAATATAATATACTACCCTTTGTATCTTGGGATATGCTCTTTGTTGTATTTAGTATTTATATATGCTTTGCATGTAATTGGGCAAACTTATCTTCAACCACAATGAGAAATTAAGATAATTTGGGAGCCCTCCAAATGAAGACGTAAGAAGTTAGTGTTTTATATGGAATTGCTTGGGCTTGTATTTTGCAATATTTTCTTTGCCATCTTGCAGCTCGGCGAACCAACCCTCAATGTATATGGGGTTTGTGGATGGGTGCTTTCTGTTTCAAGTATTAAGGAATCCAAGCATTTTGAAACTGAAAGCACTTAATACGAAAGTTGATCAATTGCTTTGTGTTTGCCTAGTTTCATTATTGTTGTAGAACCAATATCTACTCCATATGCTACAACTCTTAAGCCATGACAATGAAAGCATGCTATTAAAAGATCATAATTGAATTGTTCGTTTCCCTTTGTTTTCCTGAAGAAAAACCAAAAGAAACAACACCATAATATATTCAAAATGAAGTTGGTTGTGAAAGTGGAATAACTGAGGTGTGTCATTCTTCTTCATTGATTCATATTCTTAACCAGTTTGAATGTGTTGCATGATTTTCATTGACTATGGAGTCAAATCAATAACTACAAGACAACATACATGAATACACGAAAGATGAAAGCAATAAGGATTCAAGTGACAATAAGTAATTCATAGTGTTCTGGCATATCATACTTCCAAAAACAGTGGTGGAAGACACGCTATTAACGTCAACTCTTCTTGTTTTCTAAGGAAGAACTGAAACTTCCACACGACTTTAACATATTAGAATTTGATGCCATACGAGTGCCCAAATATTTTTAAAAAGTACAAGATTAGCTCCTATGTTGAATTTCTTAACTCCATTATTGACCATCTTAATGAGGTTGAGGAATTGATGGCAGCTGAGGCTATCTACAATTATCGTGACAACGATGGGAAAGGCAACATGCTCTTTAACAAAAAAGGGCACTGACTTGGTGTCGAACACCTTTAAATATGCCTCTATTGGTGCTCAAATCAAGTAGCATTATAAGTTTTAACGTAAGACCTCATTGATCTCTAGCATATCATGCTTATTTCAACGTCCCTTGAACCATATATACACACATATTTGAATATACAAGTAGAAATTAGTGTGTCACTGCAATGTCCTAATAGATACTAGTAAACAAATCCAAATCAGGAAGCATATCCCCTGGTAGAGGAATCAGGCAAAGAGATCCTATCTCCTCCCGCCTCTATATCCTATGCGCCAACATCCTTTCTTGCATGATCTCAGAAGACGAAAATCACATAAATTAGAAAGGCATTAAAATTGGGAGAGGCACACAGCCCATCTCGTACCTTATGTACGTTGATGACATAATTCTTTTTTTTTATAGGCGAGCGTTGCAGGAAGTGAAACAGTTAAAAGGATTTTGATGACCATGGAAATGTCTCTGGCCTTAAGGAAAATATCAACAAATCCACCATGGTCTTCAATCCTAATACACCCAAATTATTTTAAAAAATTCCCTGCCAGCTCTTTAAAAGTTAAATACTCGGACCAAATCAAAAAATATCTGAACTATCATGTAGATGCAAACACTGGCAGGACTCACCTGTATAAATCCTTAGTCAACTCCATTAACCTAAGGCTTCAATCATGGAAGTCAAAATGATTCTCCCAAGCTGGTAGACTCACTTTAATCAAGTCAGTTCTTAGCTCTAGCTTAGTTTATCAATTATCTTGCAATCATCTCCCTAAGAAATATTCCACCAGCATTGATTCTAAAATTGCCAATTTCTTCTAAGGTTACAACAACAAGAAGCATAGAATACATCAGAGACTGGATGGTACTTTGTAAACCCACTAAGGCAGGTGATTTGGGGATCAAAAGAGCACATCATTTCAACCTTGCTCTTCTGGCAAAGCAAACCTGGAGATTAATCCATCCAGATTGCAGCCTCATTTTTTTCTGGCACCTTGGTTAAAAAATATCTTAACTCGGTAAAGGTTCAAATCCACAGTTGTAGTAACTAATCCTGGATGTGGAAAGGTATATAAAAGCCGCAACATATAATCCTGACCGGACTAAAATGGATAGTGGGCTCTAGAGATTCCATCTTCATCGACAACAACTTTTGGTGGAAAACTAAAGAAGGTATTGACACATCTTCTATCAAAGTTTTAATCTGTTGAACCCGGAAGAGACAGATTGGGACAACAATAAAGTGGGAGACATTCGCCCCATGTAATTTGTCCATGAAATCACAACCACATCAGTCTCTATCATCGAAACTCCTGATTAGATTATTTGGAATAGGAACAGAGAAGGCTACTACACTGTTAAGGATGGGTACAGACAACTAAAAGGAGAAATCACTATTCATGGACCCTTCACTAATTGGAGAACGATATGGAAAATTAAACTTCCTTTTAGGGTCATCAACTTCATCTGGAAGTTGCTCAATAAGCCCATCCCCACGGGGGAAGTCCCAAATCAACACTCAAGTGACATGCTATCTCAGCAACGAAGAGCAAGAAACCATCAATTATCTCTTAATAAGTTGTCATTTTGCCAAAGCCGTCTGGTTTGCATCCCTCTTAGGTCTCAAAATAGACTGGTTTGAAAGTTAGGATATTGTCAATTGGCTGCATCTTTTGTTCTCTCGATGGGACAAAAATATCTTTCTAACGTAGAGGGGTCTACTCTCTTCATATTCTCGGCACTCTACATTATTTGGAACACAAGAAACAAAGTGGTCCACAACAACATCAAGCCCTGCCCTTATTCAGCTATTGCGGAGATCAAACATCTCATTACCTCATCTGCCTGGGCTTGAAACTCAAAGCACACAACACAGTTCAAACCCCCTCGACACATAGACAAGTCAACTGTAACAAGTTGAACTGCATGGTCAACTGGAGCACAATCCTTAGAAATCATAAACCTGGAACCAATGAGACACATCTTATAATTACCATTTCAACCTTTTAGGACGTTCAGCTGATCAGACATTGAACGTGGAAGTTTCCTAAACAGAGGGACCAAAAACTTTGCATGGGTCTAGCTATTAGGTTGAACCTTCACTGGCTGGCCACAGAAGATCTTTCGCCGCCTCCCTCCACTATGGACATTCAAACTATTTTTTAGACGCACTCAGATGGGTGGATCTTTGCTCCCTACTCCATAGAATTACTCAGCTCTATGGCAGGTTCAGATCAGTATCAACGGGCATCATGGTGCATGACCAAAAGGCTATCTAGATGGAGCGCTTTAGGCACAGGAATAGCCCGCTCCAGCCCATTCTTTTCTGAAATTTGTCTTTTTCCTCTCTCCCGATTTGGGTCTCAATCAAAAAAGAAGAAAAAAAGACTCTGAGCAATAGATCATCTAGAAGTATTAAAGCAAGTTCTAAAATTTGTATAATGGAAACTGTTGACCAACAGTGACGGATAAATTCATTAAACTTACAGTATATAACTCTTTAAAATGCATTATTAAATATAATTCTTTTGACTTTGAATTCAACCGAAATCCACCTGTGACTAAAGAAATGAATGTTGGAATTATAAAATATTCAAAACCTAGAAAATACTGTTGAAGCTCATTCTGGTCGAAGTGGCTACGACTTTCTTTTACACATTGTACAATAGTAACCAATAATAAATTTCTAACCGAGAGACATTTTTAAACAGAATTGTTTATGTAATAAATCATTATATATTAAATTAATCAGAAATAAATAATACATAAGTATGTCACGATGGCATATCATATTTGTATGTTTTAATTCATCGTTAATTTTGTAGTATATTTGTTTATATCTAAATCGATCTAAGACTTAATTTTTCATGTACCAAAAGAAAAAAAAATAAAAGAATCAGATTCTTTGAAATTAAAAGGTGCATCAAAACTTCATTCTTATTTATAGATATGACCGGCTTGTGAAAGTAACCCACCCAGGTACCACCGTTATGCAATGCATGACAACATAGTAAAATGGTGCATGCATATACGCCATAATTAACTTGGAAAATCACCCATTTTGTGCTCTATATTATATATATATATATATATATATATATATATATGATTCAAATGAAGACTTTCATGTCTTTACTGTATGTATGAATCTCTTAAAGCCTCTAAGGCGACCATAAGAAATGGAATAAAATGTTTTATTCCTTTGTTTGTTACAAAATTATTATTTTAATTTTTACTTATTAAAATATTTAAAATAATTTTTTTATTTACTACAAAACATAGTGCAATTAGCAGTAATTTTTCTTGCATTTAGTGAGGGTTATAACAACCGAAGCTAAGAATAAAGGTCATTGATGCAAGATTTGCAAGCATTCACCGACACTACCGCCACTAACAGTAGCAAGGATTGGTGTCCTAACCGCCGAAACATTAGAGGTTACTGAGACAGTAGCCGCTGTGGTTTATTCCTAGTGTTTATGTAACAGTGATTATTATTCAAATGTGAAATTTCTTTAATAAAAACCTTTTTATTAGCCGTTTTTTTCTTCATGAAGCTCCTGTTTATAACATTTTTTTTGTTATTTTATAGACGCTAAAAATTGAATGCAAGTGAAATATGGAAAATCATTAATAGAAATAAATATTTTTAAATGAACGTATTGTCTATACATGACACTCGAAATTTATAATTCTAATGAGAACTTAATAGTTATCGATTCATAATGTTTTGGCCAAAAGCAAAATGTACATCCAAACATATGTAATAGCTAAAGTTTAAATGAAATTCTCTAATGAGAAGGAGGAGCATGACTTGAAGAAGACAAACATAGCGCATCACCTACTAGTCCCTGTAAATATAAAATAGCATCAGACATGAAGAGACACGAGAATGGATCCCCTCGGTAGTACTGCAGGGGATTTTTCCCTTAGGGCCATTTGATTTATCCAATGGTCCTCAATTTTTTTTGTAAAATATATTTTTAAAAAAAATAAAAAAAAATAATTATTTTTATAAATAAATATATATTAATATTTTTAATTATTCTTTCATACAGAATAATATTTAATTAAAAAATAATAGACTTTAAAATATATAGAATAAATTGTGAGATATTAAAAACAATTCAATTTTTTATTTCTCTAACTACATATTATTTTCTATACAAAAAATTTAAAATATTGATATATATTTATTTATAAAAATAATTAATTTTTATTTTTCAAAAAATATGTTCTGCAAAAAAATTGAAAGCCATTCGATTTAGATTTAAGGCCACTAAAGATTATTGGAGAAAATCCCCTCAGGGATTCATTCGTTCTCAAAGAGACACACTAAATGTAATAACTTTTTAACTACTAAATGCAATATAACTTTTTTTATTATTTTACTATAGAAACACACACTCACAACTCCACAGATATGGCATTTTTATCCATATCATCAAATAATATGTGGTATTAAAACAAGTATGAGCAATCAATAATTATATATGGAATTCAAATTGAATTTTCATGCAATAGGTATCATGGCAGGCAAAAAAAAAAACTGTTACGGTCAACAATGATCAATTAATTTTTTAAAGGATGACTTGAACATTTAAACTGTTATGTGAAGGTTAACATATAATTTTGTTATATTCTGCAACACTGTCACCTAAGAAAATCAAGAGAACTTTTGGACTTCATAGAATGTGAAGACAAGATACTTGTGCTTCTTCTTCTTCGGCACAAACCCTCCCATCCCCAGTCCAAGACACAGCCCTGTGTTGCATGCTTCAATAGCATCTTCCATGGCACAGAACACAGAGAAACAGAGAGAAGCATAGAGAAGTTGAATGTAGTCAAATGGGAAAGTTAAGGGACTTAAGAAAGAGGTGGATTTAATATAGATTTTATTGTTGGGTTTAGTCTTGAGGTTCAATTTCAATACATTAATAGTGGGATGCTTGATTTTATCAAAAAAATACAATAATTATAGTACTAATAAGGACTACTATATTTGTCATACCCCAAAATCTCTAGAGTGGGATCGGCACAAGATACAAGAAAAATCTCCAAACTTGCAAGCTTACACTGAATAGACATTTAATATCATGCCAAAAACTATGTAATTTCTACCACATACATAATAGCTTTGCCTTTATGTAGAAATAAGTGTTTAACACAAAATAAAGAGTTTCGTAGAAATTTCGACAGAATCTCTCTAGTAAATAAGACATCCCAAAATTTCTACAATATCCAATCAAGCAACATATACATATAGGAGAGTTCCACTCTTGCCAACATAACCTAGTAGCATATATCCAATTACAACAATAAGAAAAGTTTAATTGTGGACACTAAACCAATCCAGATTACAAAATAATGGTTATCACCCTAATTATATGCATCTTAAAAAGAATGAGCCATTTACAATAAAACAATAAAAAAGAAATAGATCCCGCAAATCCCCAAGTGGGCTCACCAACAGACTTGTCGTCACTACTATACTTCCTTCAGGAAGTCACTTGTCTTCCTATCTAAGACAATTTTTCCGGTAAATAACACCTAAAAAAAATCAGTAATGAAATTACATATATAAATTGAACTCTAAACATGATCAATAGTAAAATGAAATAGAATAACATTTAAAATTTCAAATAACTACCGTTGCAAATAAACCACTAGCTAGATAATGTACATATCAAAGTATTGAATTTAAGATGTCTTGCACAAAAATCAATAAATTTCTAGGTATTATTTTAGGGAAAAGACTACTATGGACCAATCCGGTGTGGCACACAACCACAAGGGCAAATCATAACAAATGAGGACACACAATTCTCGAGGGCAAATAACCATCAAGCGTGAGGTCATAACTCACGAAAGTTTATCATTCATCGGTCCTCGTGTAATGACTATCACACAAGACTAACACAATCATAAACCCTGCTAACTGGGTAATTACCTAAGTGAATCAAAGGCTAACAGTACTGCTATTGGCAGCTTGTGTCCTAACTAGTCTTTCTACTTGTATGGAATTAAAACAAACATTCATAGTGGAATATAACAAGTATGCATGAAACCCATTTATTTTGAAATAATGATTTACCGACGGTCATTCACAATCGAACGCATAATGATTCTCAAAAGTTAAGTTCAAACTATGTATAATGTAATTTAAACATGTCAGGATTCTCAGCTACCCATGATTACGATTTACCATAAAGTAAAGTCATGACAAAATCAATTTGGTAATTATAAGACAGTTACAAATAGTGAAAAGTAAAATATATAACGAAAAGTGTTGGGAAGTGCTATCTATGCACCTGAGCAACGTCAATTACCAGTGACCTAACGTCTTCCCTTGAGTGACCCTCTCATCCCTAAAAATTACATACGCCATTTGAAAAGTAAGAAATTATTCCTCTATCTTATCATTATTAAGAACAAACCCTAGCTCATACTCACTGATTCCATCACCTAACTTTCCCAAACTTTTCGTCAATTGCATTCACTTCCTGAAAAACTTCTTAACTTTTCACTTTAGTCCCAAATTCCATACTTTTATCTTCAACTCAAGTGAAACCATGAAGAACAATAAGGTTTCATGTCATACAACTTAAAAGTGTTTTTATAAGACCAATTTAAACACATTAAACAGCATTTCACCATTTTCTGAAAACCCCCAAAATTTTGAAACTTTTCAGTTTAGTCCTTGTCAAAACAACTCTCAAAAACTAGCCTAAAATCATGCTTCTAAAGCTTAAATTCAATGGAAAATGGCCAAAAATACTTTTCCTAACATCATTTTCATAAAAAAAAACTTATTAAAACTCACCAAATTCGCTAAAAAATTGCTGATCTTGGCTTTGCAAAAACCCGCCAGAAGATCGTTGTTATCGCCGGCAACTACTGGCGGTGGCTATCCAAAACACGTCGCCTGTGAGGGAGGAAGCTGGCCAGAGGTGGTGGCGGTTGACCGTGGCAGAGGAACATAGCAAAGACCAACAACAAAGGAGAGAGAAGATGAGGTTCTGCCAAGAAAAAGAAGACTCACAGGAAGAAGAAGAAAATTATCAAGGGCATTTTGGTCTTTACACCTGGCAGGAGGACATGTGTCATCGCCAAAAAAATTTTTGAGGGAAGAGAGAGCTACATCTCAAACCCACGCCCTCTTGCATCTGGATGCCAAGTCTTACCACTAAGTCAAAGCTCATCTCTAATTAATAATACACATCACAAATATTTATACTCTCCCTTATCCTAAAAACAAAATTTTGCACCATAATTTGGCAAGTGTTACAGTATTATTGTAATAATAGAATGATAAAAAGATGCAAAGCATGCGTTAGAAATTATGACTCCTCTTAAAAACCAAGACTTCTTTAATGACATAAATTGTTGGGTTTTGATTTTTTTTTCAAATTTTTAATTCCATGGATGAAGCCATAAACATTCCATTGTCTTTATGTTGTCACTTTTAATATATATATATATTCAAATATTTTAAATGTTTACATGCTTACTTTTGAAAGTTTAAGAAGGTCAGTGAAAAGAAAGCTAATATCAAATCATAATAGTTAAAATTACAGGAAAACTTTCCTAAAAACTGAAGAAACTAGTTGAACTTGTAATAGAAGGTTAGGATCAGGAAACATTACATGATTAATGTGTTTGAAGAAAATTGAAGTAGCAGCAAAGTGCATAAATACCAAGAGCTTGCAAATTCATAGAGCTTGCCTCTTTGAGAAAAGATGATGACAACAACCTGAGCATCACAAAGAACTGAGAGCTCAAAAGCCTTCTTTGAGAACGTCACTTGACTACTTGTAGTATTCTCTGTTCGCTTCATCTGTGTCTTTCCTCTCACCATTTTAAATCTTTATGCCTCTCTGTCAATTACCAGCACATGTCAAAATCTAAATTTGCACACTGTCCTCAGTAATGTGCACAATTTACTCTCTTGCACTTTATGCTGCAACCTATGGTAAATTATATAAGAGTAAATTTTCAAAAATACAATACTAAGAATGAGACACTAATAGCTCACTACTTAGTAAATCTGCATACTAATAGCAAGCAACTGAGACACAAAGAAACATTAAAAGAGGAAAAAAAATCTCATGCGAGTACATAACCAAAAAAGAAAAAGAATCCATGAGACAAAAAAGAAAAGCAAATCAAGTTGCTGTGATGTCTATACGCAGACCCAAGCGAGCACAGCAAAAGGTATATAAAGAATGGAATTCTAACTTTGGATACAAACAGAACCATCAGAGTTCTTATCCACTTCCTACAAATCCTGATATATGTTTCCAACAGGAATCACCATTCTACCTCCCGGCTTCAACTTCTCGATAAACGCTAGCGGAATTTCTAGCACTACAGCTCCAACGTGAATGGCATTATGTAGTGCAAACTCCGTCCAACCTTGTCAACACAACACTGTCTCATAAAATTAATCCACTAACTGAGATGCCATATGAAATAGAGAGAAAACCGCATCGAACGCGAACGAATTACACAAACAAGCATAGATAATTAAACAACGCAGAAACGCAGAAGATTACAAAGAGGAATTTTTTACCGGAGAATGAGGAATTGAGAATGAAACCTCCAATGTGTTTCCTCTCTATTGGGAACTGTTATTGGTCAGTTCTTTCAACAATTAGAATCTAAGAAATTCTAAAACCCTAGGTTGAAATTCACAAATAAATTCGCAGACCCTAATCACTTGAACGCATCTGAGAGCACGAGATCAAAAATCCCAACACAAGTCCCCTCAATCATCCAAAGAACACAGGTTGAGTCCATGAAAGCAGTGTTCGTTTTCAGAGCACAACAATTTGGAAAAATTCTGGCGGCACAGGCAAATGAGAAGGAGTGCGAACACGATCACTTGAAGCTCATTTTGCAGAGATTTTGAATGGCGTTTAGCGAAGGTTTTTAAAAACCTACAGTTAAAAACCACTATTGTCATTTTTATTTTTTTTTACTTTTGTTTTTTTAAAATAATACTAAATCACAACTCTTTTAGAGTTTAAAGTTGGATAAAATAATTAAATTAAAAAAATTAGGAATGAAGTGTAATATTTTTAAAAATTTAAATTTTGTCCTATTATAAGAAGAAATATTGTGACTTTTATATTTCTAAACAGACCACACTCAATCATTTTTTTAGTTCATTAAGTTATACCATCTCTTAGTATAATAGCAAGGAATTTAGTCTGCATTTTTTAATGAATGTTTAGAGAATTTTAACGGGTGAATAATTAAAATAATAATTTTATAATAAATAATAGAATAAAAACGTAATTTTATTTTAAAAAATATTCTGCACGATACGAACAATTCGCACTTGCATATTATAGACGCCCCACGAAAACTTTACTATACGTCTTACGTCTTTGTCATGGTTTGCTTTCTTTTCATGAAAAACCTAATAAACAGGTCAAGAACAAATTAAGTTAGCTATATCAAATTTTGATATGCAAAGTAGAATCAAACTAAGACATATTAATGTTGGTTGTACAAATTGAATTTTAAAGTATCTAAACACAAATTCATTGTACTTTTTTCTTATTGCGAATGATGTGGTTAGTTAATAGAGATACTTTCATCTATTATGATAGTGGTTAAACGTATCATACTATTTCATAAAATAACTGCTTAAAATTAATATTAATAACTCTTAAAATTAATTAGATTATTATTTAATTAATGAATATAATTACAATAATAAATTTATTAAAATAGACAAATTTTGTTTTATACTTAATAATTATCATATTATAACAAAGATGTAATCTTTCTAAGTTCATAGCGTCATCACTGGTGAAAAAAGAAATTCTCATCACTAAATTAAAGCTATGACTGTGTTCCCTCATTGTAATTTTTTTGAATTGATATGTTGATTCAAACTTCAAATGGGTAAAGGCAAAGAAAATTCAGCCAAAACCATATTATTCAATGGTAATAAACCTTTATATTTGTGTGTGTACATATATATATATATATATATATAGTGTCACATTTGGTGCAACTAATCCACTACTATACTTAATAATATAGTAGAATACAAATTCGTCACGTAATGTTGACATGTAAAATTTTTAATAATTGAATACTGATCGTATATTTTTTAAAAAATTTATATATAAAATTATATAATTTTTGTGATTTTAATTTTAACCTAAATAATGATAATATTAAAATTATATAACTGTTATTATCTATATAAAAATAAGGATAGGTGTCAGTTTGATAGAATCAAAATCTTTCGATTTATTATAACTTCTAACTCTTTGAAAAAAATTTTTAAGTTCGGTTGCGGGGTCTAAATATTAAGTATGAATCATAGTTCTAACACTTTAGAATCTATTTTCTATATTCCGTGCTCCAAATACTAGAATAAATATCCGACGGGGTAAAATCATCTCTATCAAGATGACAGACTCATTTTCTGTACTATCAATAGGATAAATTCTAACAAGTCACACACTCATATTCTGAAAATACAAAAAAAAAAAAAAGAAATTCCACGGTCGAACTACCAAACCAAACTAGAATAGCATCACGTAACATAATTTTATCTTGTCATGTTATAAATGTACCAATATACTCAATATTATAATTACACCAAAAATTTGGACTCCCACCCACCCACGGTTATGGTCTTTGATCAGAATTAATTAAGCGGCTCAAATGGGAAATATAAAATTCTCAAAAGCACGAGTGGAAGGGAACCATATAAACTATTATTGGTTTGCTAGCGGGATGGCTTTGTGAATTGTATAATACTGACAAGAGTTCATAAGGATCATCATTAGCCGCCCAAAAATTAGTGACTTTAATTTAATTAATTTGCACTAATCATTGGCACAAAGATACATTGGACTGCAGGTTTTGAAACAATTAAATAAATTTATCCAAACTCAAGATCATGGTTTCATTAAGTGACCAGAAAATTTAAACAAATTTTTTTAAACATTTACTATATTCACTTTAATTAAAAAAAAAAGTATACATCATGTATAATTTTCTGGAAAAATAAGATTAGGATGATGAGATATTAAAGCAAATTTAAATTTAACTTTTAATAGAGGAACTACCAATATTTGCCAACGAAATTGTACTTTGCCGTGTAAATGAGGACAAACAAAACTTTTCGAAAGCATAAAGTGTAAATCTTATATGTGGGGTTTATTGAACTATAGTTCTTACCAAATGCTAAAGAAACCACTGAATTAATAAATGATTTCTTCTTTGGATTTTACATAATTCCACACAAAAGACGCGTCCGAGATACAGAAGAAGATCAAAATCGGTTAAAGTTATTTCTATCGGATTATATATTTACATGTAATTTTTTATATTTTATTATCATATTTTTAATTAAGACATAATAAGTGTATAATTTATTAATAACAATATAAAAAATATAATTAATTTAAAAATTATACAAGTATTTGCAATAAACATGCATATTATGATTAAAAAATAAAGCACTATCATATTTTAAATAAAGAATAGTAAAAATATAAGAAACTAATTGCATATATGTTTTTCTTTCTTTTTTTAAAAATAACTTTGGTTAAAGAAGAAAACAAGGAGTTAGATATTTCTATTTCCTATAGCATTAACAATCTAGTAGTCAAAGAATAAATATTTTAACATTAATTTTCAATTAACAAACCTTACTTGTTACCTTTTTTGTGGTCAATATTGATAAATTTAATTTGTTTTCATTATCAAGATGATAAACTTAGTTTTTCTTTTTGTGATAATGATTATGAACTCTCGAAAGAGTTCAGTTTCTCTCTTGTGTAGTGGTATGTGTTACAGATATTGATACCCAAGGCCCAATAGCCAATTTCTTCCATGGTCCAAAATCTGAGTAATCTATAAGTGAGGCCCAAGAGGAGAACCCTTGCTAACACTTTCCTTTCGTTAATATCAGACGCATTGAGGAGTAAAGTCATGGAGTTTTGTCACTTCTACCAAAAAGGAATCCCTATCTTTCATCTTTAATCCTTTTCTTATCTTGGTGTATGTTACATTATATGTTTGGACTTATAAGTTTGAGAGAATTTTGCATAGTAACACTCTCCCAAGTTGAAGTAGTTTGGTATCATTTACCTTAGTGATACCTATTTTCAGTTAGGAGAATAATATGATCTTATGTGCACATTAATGTTATATAGAGGGTTTGCATATTGTTGCCAGAGATCTTCATTGAAAGATTGTAGAAAATATCAAGTAGTTAAAGTATATGTACACTAAAGATATGATTAGGCCCATTAATGAGGATGCATTGACGTGTGTATGTGGTTTGTCGATAGACGCACTCTACTTCATATATTAAGGAATATAATGTGTTATACTTTGTATCTTGGGGTATGCACTTTGCTATATTTAGCTTTGCATGTAGCTGGGCAAACTTATTATCACACCTGACAATGTATAAGAGGATCAAGCATAACACTAATAGTACAAAAAGAAATGAGAAATAAATCGACTCTTTAAATAATTTTAAAAACTTATTTATTCAAGAGTTGTTATCAAAAATTTTTAAAAAAAAATTAGTAAATTGTTTTAAAATAAAAAGAAAATGAAAAGAGGTCCACAAAAATTGAAACGAGTTCGAGAATCTATTTAAGTGTAAAGAAGTTATTAAACACCCCATAATATCTATTTATAAGGATAGCTACATTAAATTAGTTAAATAAAATAAATGTAATATGACTTTTAATTTATCTCGATTCTTCATATCAAAATACATGCACATTAAACAATGAAAATAAGAATAGAAATTATGAAAATGAATAAATAAATAATTACAAAGGTCGAACCTGACCTAAGATGAGAACAATAGACCTACATACCCATGATAAAAATTAAAATCTATATAGTTCAATGTAAAATGCGAAACAAAAAATTATAGCAAAAAACAGTTTGATTTTCATAAACAAAAGGAACTTGAAATTTAGTTGTTGAGTTTTAATTGAAAAAATTACTTGATTTTACTCTTTTACTCTCTTTGTTTTATCTCTTTTTTAATATTTTGGATTTTTAAAATTGGGCTTCTGATGAACAAAATTATTGAGAAAAAGAATTTTTGGGATTTTTAAATTCATTGTTTTCTTTTATTTTGGAAATTAGGATTTTGGTTTGGTTTAATTTTGGGAGAGAAATGAAATTATTTATGGAATGGATTTTTGTTTTTTTGTTTTTTGAAATTAGGATTTTGTTTTATAATATCATTCCAAAGGAAATTAAATAATCAAGAGAAATGACGTTTTGAGATTTTTGGGTCTTTTTGATATTTCGGGTTTGGAATTTTTGAAACCACTATTTCTTAATTTGAATTGAAAAAATAAATGAAATTATCAAGGGAAGCCTTGTTTTTTTTTATTCACAAGTTATGGGCAAAATGAAACACTTCTGTAAATTAGAATTATTTCTAGTTTTGTTTTTTTGAAATCAAATGCTAACTTTCAAAGCTAATAGAGACTATGGTCTCACATAATTATTACTAATTAATTTTTGGAGAAGATTAATAATTTTACACAACAATCCTAAAATTAAATAAAAATGTGCCCGAAAACATTATTGTAAATTAAAGTTGTTTCTATTTATTTATTTATAAAAAATAAGTATAAACTTCTAAAATTTAAGGAAACTAAAGATATTACACAGTTTTTATTGATTAATTTTTAAGTGTATGAAAAAATTAATATTGTTATATGATGACTTTTTAAAAAAGGATAAAATAAATTATTTTTTGTAATTTAAAAATAAGTTATATTTTATTACTATTTATATATTTATTCATTTTAAAAATGGCATATTGAATTTCAAAATTCAAAGTGACTAAGATTCTCATATAATCTTTACTTGTTAGTTCTTATATGCCAAAATAAATTTACCAATATCACATAGCAATTTTTAAAATAAAGGTAAAATAAATGATTTTGTAACTTAGAAATTATTTTTCATTTATTTATATTTTTTCAGGGAATTATATATATATATTTTTTTTTTTCTGAAGACTAAGCTCACATAATTTTTATTAGTTAATTCCTTAGTTGCTTAAGAGGATTCACGTCCGACACAGCAGCCCTAAAAATTAAACAAGCATTAAACAAGATAAGATAAAATTAAAAGCAAATATCATTTCGTGTCGTGATTATACATGTGCTGGTGGTGCTCAATAAGTGAATGCATGATTTCAGGAGAAATTTACAAAATTACATGGGAAGAAAGGAAAAGAACAAAACAAAACAAGACAATAAAATAAAAGAAATGTAGAAGAATAAAAACCAAGAAAAGCTTTTCTTCTCGATGTCACTTTGGTTCTCGTGCCAAAGTTCTTGGATAGCTTTCTCTCTCCAATTCATGTAGCTCAAGAATTAAGATGCCGCCATGAAAATAAAGATAAATTTGGTTAATTCCATTAGGAGCTACAAATATGCTAAAATCCCAAGGGGCAAAGAAAAGGAAATCGGGCATGTATTAAACTCATCAATGAATATGAAATCAAACCCAAATGACTCCAAACGTTGCCAAAGTAATGAAAATACATGTTCCAACCCAAACTGGACTTATGCATACAAAACTTGTGGAACGCACCACGTCCATGAAGCAAAACGTAATGGGGCCACAATATACATCAAATGGGAATTGATATTGTGTCAAATCAGTGCGGAATAGACAAGATTTACTTAGTATCCTTCATGTAGAAGCAAAACATGTTAACCCAATCCCTCCTACCCAGATTCATTCTATACCTCCCTTATAGCAACATAAATTAGCATACTCAGCCACATTTTTGCGCAGAAAATGCATATACCCTGAAGGAATAAAATTTGTAAGGACAGAAGTTTACCTCTGGAAAGCCTCCACCTAGCTCAATCGTCTTTACCTTTAGGTTGCTGCCCTTGCTCTGTTTCTTCTTTCACGCTCTCATTGGTTCTGTTCTTTCTCCCAGATAACATAGAGCTTCTGCTTCCTCTTCAGTTTCTTCTCCGTCGTTCTCTGCTGCACATTCCTCTCACCATTCTTCTCGTTACTGTTTGATTTTTAGGTGTTGCTTTTCTGTTCTGGATATCACGAAACAGAGCTAACTTGCTTCTCTTTGATGTCTCTCAATTTCTCATCCTCTCTCCCGCCTTCTTGCTCTGTCCAGCCCACACGAATACAGGGTCGTTTTTCGTTCATTCTTCCCGTGTTTCGGTTTCTTCTGATAGAGAATAACCTCTTCCTTCCTCTCTTCTACCTAGTCTCCTTCTTCTTAGTTTCTCGATGGTTTATTCTAATGGCTTCTCCAACAACTTCTCCTTAGTCTCTCGGTCTCTCTATGTTTCTTTTCTTTTCGTTGGTTTTTCTTCTCTGCCTCACGCTCTCTCCCTCTTTTTTATCTTCAGTTCTTCTGGTCTAGGCTGTGCCACTGCCACCAATGACCTGAAGTGGCTATCTTTACAGAGGCCGCGTGAGTTTTTGGGTGCTGCAGGAGATGGCTGAGAGTTTTTTCTGCCTCCTTTTGCTTCTTCTCTTATTTGGTTTGTTGCTTCTTTTTGTTCTTTAATTATCACGATGTTTTTACTTTGTTTTTCTTATTTTTGATTTTGTTATTCTTTTTTTTTATTTTTATTTTGTTCTTCTTATTTTATATTTATATTTTGCCATTTGCTACTCAGTTTGATTTTTAACTTTCCCATTAGCCAATTTTTCATTTTTTAATTTCTCTTTTGAAGATACTTTTTTTTTATTATTTTTTGGATTTTTTCATTTTTAATTTTTCAACTTTTATATTTGTTCAACTATTAATTGATTAATTAATTAATAATTAATTTTATAATTCTTACTTATTTTACTGATGGGGTGTTCACACTTATCTTCAGCCACAAATGGAAATTATGATAGATTAATCTTTGCTATAAAATCTACTAGTAAATTTGGTAGCCCTCCAAATGAAGATGTAAGAAGTTAGTGTTTTATATAAAATTGCTTGAGCTTGTATTTGCAATATTTTCTTTGCCTGTTGTAGCTAGACAAACCAATCTTCGATGCATGCAGTTTGTAGATGGGTGCTCTTTATTTCAAATATTAAGGAACCCAAGCACTTTGAACTTGAAAGCACTCAATGCGAAACTTGATCAACTGCTTCATGTTTGCCTAGTTTCACTCTTGTTAGAGAACCAACATCTATTTCAAATGCTGCAACTCTAAAGCCAAGACAATGAAAGCATGCTACTAAAAAATCATTGCTAAATTCCTTGTTTGCCTTTGTTTTCTTGAAGAAAAACCAAGAGAAACAATACCATGAAAGTGGAATAATTTTCATCAACTATAGAGTCAAATTGATGACTACAAGATAATATACACAAATACATGGGAGATAAAAGCGATATGGATCCAAGTTAAAGTAATTCATGGTGCTCTAGCATATCATACTTCCAAATGTAATAATGGAAGACATGTTATTAATGTCAACTTCTCTTGTTTTTTAAAGGGAGACTAAAACTTCCAAATATAGTAGTGGAAGACACAATAGCTTTAACATGAAACTATATGAGAAGTGCCTATATTTTTGAAAATGTACAAGATCTGCTTCTATATTAAATTCCTTAACTCCCTTATTGACCATCTTAACAAGTTTAAGGAATTGAGGGTAGCTGAAGCTATCTACAATTACTGTGACAATGATGGGAAAGGTGATACAAACCCCAGTGAACAATGCTGTGAGACCCGATATTAATACTTTGGAATCAACTTGAGTCCCCAACAGAGAATTGAAACAAAACAAAAGAAAAGAGATTGACCCCGTAGCTATAAGAAGCTAGAAACTAATTTCATATAGGGTTGAAAATTGCAAGAACCCTTTTAATCACCAGGAAGCCCCAAGAAAGAGCCAAGAAGGAGAGATTTCTCACCAATTGTATTCTGATGCCAAAGTTCCCTCCAGCAGAAGATAAAACCCTTTATATAAGGATTCTCATCCTAAGAAACCCTAATTTTGGATGTCCCCCTTGGGGCTTTAGCAAAATGAGTCTCAGACCTAAAATCTATTAAAACAGCCAAAACAAAAGCCTAACACGTAACTAAATATATATTTGGTCCAAAACTATCTAAATAACATCCAAGACACTTATTACAACAACAAATAACAAGATAACTTAACCCAAAGTAATTAGACCTTTATCTGGTTGGACTTGAATAATATTGTTGACTTGGATTTTCTTTTCTAAACCCAACTCTTCCAACTGGATCTCCTCCACATGTAGATGACCCATTAAGCCTTGGATGACTTCCTGAAGTTTCTTAGCCTGAGTTCTTATTATAGGACTAGTTGGCAAATGAAAATCCCCGCTTTGCATCTCTTCTCCATTAGATAGCTCATGTCCATGTGCTTCCTCATCAAAAGGCGTCATGCTTTTTAACGAATAGGGCATTGACTCGATGTCGAACACCTTAAAATATGCCTCTATTAAAGCTTATATCATGCTTATTTCAACATCCTTCGAACCATATATACATACACACACATATTTGTATATACAAGTAGAAATGGTTAAGTATACATCCATATCTTTGAGTGGGTCTAGTTACAGGGAAAATAGTGAATCAAGTCTTGATAAAAGTTAGAAGAATTGTAAAAGCAGTAATAATTGTCTAAAGGTTGTTTAAATAAGTATGGTATATTTAAGTAAATTAAGTCTTATGACATCTTCTTATAAAAATGCTTTTCAATTTTAGCTCTAGTATAGGCATATAATGTCAAGTTTGCTACCAAGTCAGTACTTGTCTTGTTAAGAATTTGACAACTTACTCATTGTTATCAACGTCATTGTTGAAAACCTTAACTCTCCTTATTACTTGACATTATCTGGATGGTCAATAAGAGAGTTATGGAATTCAATGTAAGAGCCAATCCCATAGTTGTTCTCAATATCTAGGCACACATAGTATGTTGTCAAATTCAAATATGTCATCCAACAATATGTTTGGAAGTTTTAATTCTACCCTAAAATTATTAAAAGAGAAGCTAATGTTGATAGGGCACATTGAGTTGCTTCATGTCACCCGATTCCTTACTGCTTTCAACTCATTATATTCTTTTACATCATGTGATTTTATTTATTTGACTGTGTTATGGATATAAATTAAGTGAAAAAAAAATTCGTAAAGGATCAAGAAGATAAATAGGAAAAGATGACTGATCAACCTCAATTACTTCACTTTCCTACTCACCTTCGATTGGATTATTCCACAATGTTTTTTTTCGTGGTTTTTCTTGGAAAAAATGAAAACAAAAGGAGTTCATCGATGGTTTCTAGTAGTATAGTTTCATTGTCATGTCTTAAAAGTTTGAGAACTTGGAAGCAAAATTGGTTTTAACATGAGTACATTTTGGTGAATAAGAACTAGCTTGTCAAACTTGACTTTTAGTGTTTCTGGTTTCAATATGCGTGCATCACTTAAGAATTGAAATAAGTAGTGTCCATCCATGGCCTATGTCCATGTTAGTTCTTCCTCATTGAAGTGTCTAAATCCCATCTTTGGTATATATATCCTTCATTTCCTTAATGTTTTTACCTTTGATGAAGATCATTAACATACATTTGCAAAATTTCAATGTACATTGATGGTTAGATGTAAATGTAAGTTTGTATTTCTCTCTTGTAATTGAAAATAGGGTTTTCCATGGTGAATGAAACTAAATGACACCAGCTTAAGCAAATAATACTTTGCAAATTGTTCTTGACCTCTAAAATATGCTACCCTTTTAATTCTAGGTCGTTTGCTTTGCAATATTTATTGCGTCTTTGTAATGATTAAACCTATTTTCTACCATAGTAGGGGTGTGAGATAGTCTAACTTTGAATTAAGGATCTTCAAAAAGTGAATATTAATATATAAATAGGAAAACCTTGAAAATTGTATAAAACATAAGAAAAATGAAACATCATTGTGCTTCACAAATAGCAATATTATATGTTGGTAAAATGCATGCATGTATTATAAATATTATTACTATCTTCAAAAATGGCTTTAGCAATACTATGAAGCATTCTTATTATATTTTATACATTTTTCAATATTTTTCTATATATATATATTAATTCATTTCTTGAAGATCCTATCGTGACCTTTTCTTTAGAAAGCACACAATTAGACTATTTCAATCCCTCATTGCAATTGAGGATAGGTTTGCCCAATTACAACATGCAAAACAAATATTACAAAGTGAACCACCAATGATACAAAAAGTAGCACATTATCTTAGGAGTCATAAATTGTATAGTATTACTTGTCTAAGTTAGTGTCATTTGATACTATTTACCATGATGAGCTTCAGCTTCAATTAAGGGAGAGCATTACAAGCTTACGTGGGCATCAATATTAAAACCTGATCATCGAGCAAGATTTTTAAAAATCAAACTTGAATTTATGCTCCCAAAAAAGCTCAAGCCCATATTTTAATCAGACTTTTTTATTTAGACTTTTATCCATATTTTTTAAATCGGACCTATCATGTCAATCAAGCTTTTTAAAAAATATTCAAATCAATTTGTTACTTAAGATTTGAAATAAATAACACAGATAATTGTTATCATTACATGTAAGATTATATATAGAGAAGTTGTAAATACAAATGAGTTATTGTATTGGTATAAATCCTTTAAATAAGATGTATTAACTTTTATTTCTTTATCAAAATGCCACGTTATACTAAGTTTTCTGTAAATAATAATTTTTTTATTTATTAAAAAAGTATTCATTCAAGCTTTTCGAGTTGAGGTCGGGCTTTAAAAAAGGCTTGACCTGTTTTATAAATCAAACTTTATTTTTTTCAGGCTGAACTCGCCTAGCCAGATGAGCTTTGTAAGTTATAATCCAGTCTAATCAACATATGTCAAAGGTCTACAAATTGATTGATGTGCTTTAAGGAAGTTCAGATTGAACAATCCTAAAACACAAATGAATGAGGAAAAAAAAAAGACAAAAACAACTAGCAATCTTGAATAATAAATTTGCACATCACATTTAAGAATATTATGTTTGATTCACCACACTCTATAATAGAAGAGAGAGTGTGATAAGAATCAAGGATAATTTTACCATTAAGCTTAGAAAACGTAGATAAGAAATTTGCATATAAGAGATTAAGCCAATTTTCAAAGCATTCAATGTTGCATTTCTCATTGATAAGTTCTGTATTTATATTCAATAACAACCCTTATGGCATAAGTATATGATTCACCTAATTCTCACCAAATTTCGAAAAAACATGCATAAAAATACACCTAACATAGACTTTTAATCCAATATAGCTTACCTAACTTATCTAACTTAAACTTTTAAGGAAATGTAGCTTACCTAACTTAGACTTTAACCAATACTTATTTTAACTTTCATCACATGCATGATTGACTTTTCAAAATTTATTTATTATAGCACATGATCAAATTGTCTCACTTGAACATAAAAGTAGGGCTTGGACCCTAAATGATCTTATTCCACTTTGAGTTGTTAGACAACCATGGCCCGAATCTTCTTGGCCATAAAACGGGTAATCGGCTTAAATGGAACTTCTTGGCCCAAGTTAACCTTTTGTTCAACTTAATGCTCATCATTGATGTTAAAACAAAGGATTGTAAAAAAATATCAAAGAACTGAAGGATATGCACATGGAAGATGCGATCAGATGCTTTAATGAGGAAAAACTAGCATGGATATGATTTGTGGATGGAAGCTGTCTACTTTGAATTATGAGAAATCCACACATTTTGAAACCAAAAGCATTAAAAGCCAAGGCTAACTAACTATTTATTGTTTGTTAGGATACACTCTTGTTAGAGAACTAACTTCCTTTCCAAGTGCTCTAACTTTTAAGCCATGATGATTAAACCATGCTACTGGAAATCATCAATGCGTTATTTCTTTGTCTTCATTTTTTCCAAAGAAAAACGAAGAAAAATTAGGGAATAATTGATCAAAGGTCAACAAGAAATTTAAGTAAATGACTTGTAATGTTTATCTTTTCTTGTTCATCTTCTTGATCTGTTACAAAGCAATATATTGCACATTTTTCCATCCACAACGTAGTTAAATCAATAATAGCTAACAACATACAAGAATATACATTAGTTGCAACCAGTCAAGGTTCGAGTGACAAGAAGGTGCCTTATCAACACCAACTTCTCCTCTAACATTTTTGGGAGAAAAGTAAAGCTTCTTAACATAGTATTAGATGACTCCAAAGTTCCTAAATATGACAAGTTACAAGGTGTGCCTAAATTTTGAGAACAAGTATAAGATTGACTTGGACATCGAATTCCTTGACTCCCTTGTAGATCATTCAAATGATGTTAAGGAATTTAAGGCTATTAAGGCTTTATACAATGAGCATGATAGCCATAAGGAAGTTGTCAAACTCTAACAACATAAGCACTAACTTAGTGCCTAAACCATAATATATGCCTTTTCTTTGAGCACAAATTAGAAAGTATTACAAGAAAAAGCATAGGAGTTAGTTTGTTATAGCATGTCATAGTTATTTGTTATCTTAGCAACCCTTGGACCATCATTATCTTCATTGCTCCTCTTAAAGTCATTATTTTCTCTACGCACAGAGACACATAATGTGTTTGTGAAAATTGTAAAATAAATTTATTGGCATATGATTGATTATACACAATGAAACCATTTTCAATTTTAGGGAATTATATCTTCGTTTCTCAATTAATGGAGCTTTAGAATTATTGTCTTATTTGCATGTTTATCACTTTGCCTCATTGATAAAGTGTCAAACTGGAGATGAGACTAAGATTGTGAGGTGCAGAATAAAGAAAATGTATTTTTTGCATGAAAAGCGAAAGCCAAAATGAAGAGAAGTCACTACCAAATTTTTTAATGGATAAATTTTGTGAACTAAGGACCAAGTTTGGGAGTCAACTATGCATGAGAAACATATTAGGGACCCCACAACACTTATTCCTAAGAACTGTTACACAATTAATTTATTGAAAATGTCTATGCCTTTAGATTACTTTTATGAGTCACTTGTAGAAAAAGAAGGAAAATAAAATATATAAAAGGTGGATTTGACCTAATATTAGAACCAAAGACCTACTGCATTAGGGATTAAAGTCCACATAATTCGAATAAAATTGCATGCTAGTAGGTTGATGTTATTTTTAATGAAAAGAACTAGAAACTATAAATCAAATGAACTTTAGCAAACAAAATGAGCTTGAAACTTGGTTAGTGTGATTTAATAAACAAAACTAGTATAATATCACTTTCTTACTTTTTCTTTTCATTTTTATCTTTTCTATTTTGTTTATATTTGAAATTTTTAATATGAAATTTTTTATTTTTTTAATTGTTATTTGAATAACAAACTAACCACGAGAATTTTAAAATGTTTAAAAGAAAAGAAAAGAAAAATATTTAGTTTTTTGTAATCATAAAGAAAGGAATTATGAAAGTAGGAAAGGAAATTTTAACAATATTTTCATTTTTTTTATTTTAGGTTGACTTAAGAAGGATTGAATGGCAATTTCAAGAAAATATTTTTTCGATTTTCAATTTATTTCATTTTTCATCCTAATCTCGATCTCCTTTTCCCACACCCTCCAACCATGCCATAAACGAAACAGAGTAAGAGACTGCATCTCCTTCGGTCTTTCTCGCTATCTCTATCTCTTGCCTCTTTTCTTCATTGTTCTTGTCTCTCAAAACCTCTATTTTCTGACTGCAAAAACAGAGGACTCCCTACAGCCATTCTCTCTTGCACCTTCCTTCTCTATCTCGCCTCCAGAGCTCTCCCTTTCTTCCCCCACTCTTCTTGCGAATATACATGAAAGCCCCCAAGGTCCCCCTCCTCCATTCATGTGTGGTGTGAAGGATGTAATGTTAGCATGATTCCCCTTATGTAAATAAGTATCAAAATCCTGTAACAACGTTTTCCTCATAATTTAATATGCATATGGCCATAAATTTTGATTTTCTTAGAATGGTTGATTCATTGAATAACCCTGAGTTGCATGTTGAAATGTAGTATACAGATAAGATAAGCTGGCTTTTATGTCGTGCGGTTACATCATACTTTGTGCAAGCACACAACACTTTTATAGTGTATCATTCATCTGCACAACATGAAAATATTGATGTGTTAATTATGAAAACAATTGTAATTGGCAGGTTAGGGTATGTCAAAGGTAAGGTGAACCCATTGACGAATAACAAAATAAAAGGAACACATAAATGCCTCATTACTTCCCTATCTCAAGATTACCTGGAGTCAGATTCTAATGTCATCTAATCATGTATTGTATGGATGATGACAGATAGACCATATATGTCAATATTCCAAATATTTGACAGAATGAAGAGTTTGTTTAGCCATACTGTGTCATACAAAAAAACATGGAAAGAGATCATCGGCAATGGCCATCGCATTTGGTAACAAGTAAGAAGAGTGGACATCACTGGGTTTGGGCAAGCACGAATGAACATCATAGAATTTGTGATCCTAAAAGGAATGTGAGTGTAAGGAGGGGAAACTAGCAAGCTTCTTCACCAAAAAAAAAAAATTTGAAAAATCCACGCCATGACATTTAGTTGGACCTCTTTACCTTCTCATCTTGAATTTTCATAAGAACATTGCTTTATGGGCAACTATAAGATGAAAACTTCTCAAAGAGTTTCAAGTCCTTAGGAGGTTATGGAGACAAGGATTAATCCACTTCCTTTACCAAGCTACCTTATAGTTGCATAAATATAACAACACAATGAAGAAGATGCAAAACGAGGTAGAGCTCTCACCATTATGCACATGACAATGGACCATGATGTGCTCATTAGAATTATGTCATGTAAAATAACAAAAAAGGCTTCCAAAAAATTTAAGGACTTTCAAGGCATTAAAAGAATAAGATATAAGTAGGTTCTAAATTGCATGGCATAAAAGGGATTGGTGAGTTTTTTTTTTTTAAAAGAAAAGTTTTAATTAAAGCAAAATTTTCATTTCTTGGAAATTCTAAATATTTTTCTAAAATTACTCTATTGAAATTTGTTAAATGCTTTAAAAGCTATTAAAGAAAATCTTTGAAGAAGGAAGAAAAATCTCAAGGATCTTCCATGCCAAGGGCAAAGGAAAGGCCCACAAAAGTTCTTATCAAAATTTATCAACCATTTCCAAATTGCAACCCAAAAAAAAAGTCATGCAAACAAATTTTGCGATATTGGGCCCAACAAATAATGCAATTCTAGAACAATTTTTGAGCATGTAGAAAGAGAATAACAAACCAAAAGAGTACAACAAAATAAAAACATGAAATTGTTAAGGATATGGTGAAATCTGGGTGCTTGTTTTGGCATTCATTTGGGATTTTGCAATGACACTACTCTCTTAAGATATATAAGCTAAGAGAATTTGAGAACGAGAAACTTTAATAATCATCATCAAAAGTCTTACATGTGTCACTCTCTTCTTAAATCTTAAAGGAACCTTTGGAGGCGATTAGTTGCCACTAAAAGTTCTATTAGTAGCTCCTATACACATATTCCTAAGAGGAGGGCCATTAATGACTACTTTTAATTGTGGTAACACATTTTTTAAAAGGGAGATTTTAGGTGACAAATTTCAATCATTGAATATTTTTTTTTAGACGGGCAATAATTGTTGTTGAAAGTCACTTTTGGTGACAACGGAAAAAATTTTAGTGGCGCCCTACACAAATTCTTAAAGAGGAATCTTCAGTGAGAATTCCCAATAATCATCAACAAAAATATCACATTCGAGGGAGACTTTCATAAGTCAATATAAATCAAACAGATAATAGATTTTAAAATAAAATATAAATTATTGGATTTTAAATTAATAGTTCACATTTTATGTATTTATTTAAAATTAAAATATACTAATATATGAGTCATCGTATTAAAATTTAATAACTCATGTTTTACTACAAAATTTATAATAAGATATATCCATGACAAGGAAAACTTTCCATGTAAGTCAAACTTTTGAATGAAATTCAGACTTTTAGTGACAAGTTTTGTGGTGGTTGCTGAAAATATAATCTTTTGGGTAATAAAAATGTGAAATAAAATAAAATAAAACCACCAGGAAGAGTTGGAAACACTACAACAAAATAAATACACCACCCAACATTAGCACTAGAAAATCGTTCTTGGAGGCTGGAGGGAGAGGCAATCTAGGCTTGTGTGATAAAAAGAAATATTTGTTGTAGTTATGTAAAATTCAAAAAAATTAAATATTATAATTTATGTTTTAATAAATAAGCAAAATTCAACTAAAATGAAATATTCAACTTAATAATAATTTAATTGAACGTTAGGTCAAATAACTTTGACCCCTAGAAAAATTACATGAAAATATAAAAATAATAATAGCATTAGTTATAGTAATATTGATGAGACTTTATCATAATTTAAAAAATTTATTTGGCTTAATTAGTTTGACCCAAAAAAATACTCGACTAAAAAATTTGATTTATAAAATAGGTTGAGTTTGAGTTTTTTAAAAAGTTTGACCAGAGTTAAAAAAATTTAAAATAAATATTTTTTAAAATAAAAAAATTATTATTTAAAAAAATTTATGTAACATGATATCTTGATAAAAAAGATTAATATTTTTTACCTAAAAAATCTATATCAATATAATAACTCATTTATATTAATAACTTTTTTATATATAATTTTACAAATAATAATAACAATTAACTATATATATATTTCAAGTCTTAAATAATCAATTAATTTGATTATGACATTAAAAAACCTAATTGAACCAATAAGTCTAATATAAAAAATTTAAATAAAAAAAAGCCTAATTAGGACTCAAGCTTTTTAAGAAAAAAAAAAATAAAATTAACTCCAATTTTTAAAAACTTAGCCTAATCATATACCAATAAATAAGAATTTTGAAAATGAATTATCGGATGGATCATGAGATTTCAATATTAATCTGCTGCGTTGTATAACGCAGAAGAAGCAGATGGAAGTAGAGATGGTCAGTGAATGATGTTACCGATCGAAAAGCAAATTAGATTAAGATCTTTTGTACTTTTCGTGGACCCTCACTTGTAATGACGCAGGGTTTGTGAGTGATTGAGCTTCGCGTTTCTTTTCCAACAATGACCGTAATTGTGACACCCCAAGGAACTTTCAACCAGGCTTTGAAGCTTATCTTCACGACTATGTAACCTCCTAAATATGCGGGACGCTAATGATAATTAGTTTATCACTAAATTTAATTTCCATTAAGCTTTTTACTTATAAATTTAGTTTTAATTTAATCATTTATTATGAATTTTAGTATATTTAATTTAAATTTATTTAAAATTAAATAATTAAATGTATTTATTTACATATTACTGAATTAAATTGAAAGTGAATTTATAAATAAAGAATCAAATTAAAATTGAAATTTAGTAAAAAATTAAATTAAAACTAGACTTATTAGAAAAGAACTAAATTAATACTAAACTGATAACGAAAAAATTAATATAGTATTTTATTTTATCAATTTAATCAATTATAAATGATTTATAATTTAGAAATGAGGATATTAAAAGATATTCTAACTTGATTCAAAGAAATTAAGAAAAATTACGCTTATCTTTACCCATTTACATTAAGTGTTAAAAATATGAGTATGAGTATTTTAAAAGAAGTCTCGTATTATTTAAAAAAGTAAAATTTTATATAACATTATTTTTTAATGATTAGTTAACGATTAGTTTTTAACAACTAGTTTATAATGGTTAATTTTCCTTTCTTATAAATACTAAGTATATTTTTGGATTACAATACACAACAATCACTACTTCTCCTCTCCTCTCTTTTTGTTAATTTCTGCTCCTGAATTATATCTTAGAAAGGTATGTTTAATTCTAACAAAAATTCATATATTCACGAAATATTACTAAAAATAGAGTCCTTTAAAGTGACTCAAACTACTAATTTTTCAACATATAATTCCTCATTATCTAAATTTAAAAATTTTGACCATATAAGATTATTAAACCACCTGTTCTATTATTTTAAATTCCAATTATATAAATAATGTGGCAAAACTCGATTAGTCATTGTTACTTGAGTCTTCTCCATATATGAATTCTCTACATTTATCTAATTTATTAAAAAACTTTGATTTGAAATTTTAGTCGTATCTAAAAAAGAAAGTATTTAGATTGCGTAATTTTTAAAATTTAAATTATTATATCAAAAATTTTAAATTACGTATAGTCAAAATTTAAAATTTTAACTGTACATAGAATTTAATTTTAATATAAACTATTAAATCGTAAATATTTTTTAATATAAATTATCATATCCATACATTTTTAATAAATATAAGAAATCTGATTCCCTCAAAATTTTGCAGGTAAAAGAATTCTCATGATGCTATTACACATCCCATGCTATAATTTTTATAACTTTAAATATAATTATATGCGGTCTTGTTTTTTTAATTAAAAGACATTACAGATTTAGAATTATCATCCCACATGACAGGATGTCTCAGCACCGACGTTTTAGAACATTGCTTCTGAGACACATGAAAGGATCTTAGATAATAGAAATTGTATTTTTTGTAATTTTATATAATTAAAAATTTTAAAATAATTTCAAAATTCAAAATGTTTTATAATAAATATATTAAAATTATCCACCTTCAAGTATAATTTTTTTAAATAAAAAAAGAAAAAAGAGAAATGAACATGGTGTTGTTTCCGATGAGGAGCCAGTTCGTACGCGTTGTATTATTAACCACTGAAAAAGATATGGCTTTGGAACTGTGGAGCCATTTTCAAAGATGTACAAACCCTTTCAATCACATCGATAAGATTAAGATCCAGGGAAGAAGATTCACACATTGAAAAAGACATCGAATTGACCTGCTAATAAAGGAGCGTTATTTCTCCCAGTTCCCTCTGAGGATCTTTGAGAATTGCTCGTGCGGTGGGATCGCAAAATAAGGAAGCAAACAAACAAAAAGATTAATCATAATTAATTCACCTCAAGATGGCTTCAATATGAATTGAAAAGTGGGTGCGCACTGAAGAGTTGAAATTTAATATTTTTAGTCGTTAAATTAGAATAATTAATAATAATAACATGATATTATTTTAAATATAATGACTGAAAATCCCAAATACTAAACCCCAACTCACAAAATAAAGCATTTAATTTTGTACAACTTTTTTTACTTTGTCATTCAACGATTCATAGTCAAGTAATTGTGAGCGGGGATGTTCATTGGTTTGATTAGTTTGGTCAATTCAATTTAACCTAATTATGTTGGATCAAGTTAAATTAAATTAAACTTAAAAAAAAATTACAAATTTTATCTAATCAAATTTGATCTTGAATTTATTGAAGACTCAGTCTAGTTATTATTTTTATTTTTAATTTACTTATAAAAAATTTTATAATATTAATTCTTTTTAAATTTTAATCACTTTTATTTCATTTTTTATTCCTTTTAAATCTTAATTTTATTTAATTTTCTTTAAAAAGTTGTTTTTATTCTTAATAAATTGTTTTTTTATAAAATAAAAATTAAAAAAATGTATAAACTCAACCTAAACCTAATATTACTCTACCTGACCTAATTACTTAATGAGATAAAACTAAGTTGGATCAAGTTTAGAATTTCTAAAAAGAGATCTAATCTAAAACTTTTTAGGTCTCACAAAAGCCAACTCCAACCCTTCTCATATTCACCCTTATAAAATTTAATAATTTATATTTATAATTTAAAAATCAAAATTTATAATTTTTAAAAAATTAATTTGATGATTCAAATGACTTGAAATTTTAATTTAACTATATTATCAACTCTATTGTACTTGCAGGTGAAATCCAGGCGCCAAAGTGAAGGGACCTTACTAGATTAGCTGTAATTAATTAGTAAAAATCTCATCCACAAAATCAGAATACAAAATCGAGATAGCTAGCTAGCAAGCTAGCTCAGTGTAAAATTGATGTGAGATTGAGATTGATTAGGACAAGCCAGCCAATGAAAGAAGGCTGATTATGATATTTGACAAGAACACTTGAACAACATCAATTTGTACTTTGTGTATATAATTGGCATTGTACTATGTAGCTCTAGATGGTTACAAAATGAGTCAGTTCAAGTGTTATAGGATATATGACTCAAATTTTTAGCCCATATTGAAACACAAAATTGAGTTGCTTCTGATTTATTTGTTCAGAGTTGGGATTTAGCTGTCTTTCACTTTAAGGCACTATTTCAATCTCTTTCCCTATGCACTTCTTGCGAATTAAACTTATCTTAGATCATCTATCAATTCGGATCATTTGTAGTGTTGCTTTGTTTCATATAATTGTATAGTCAATATTAATTATTACAGAAAAATTAATAATTTGTATCTAAAATTGAGGTATCAAAATTCGTAATTTTTTAAAATCAAATTCCTTTGAAGAAACCAAAATCAATAAATTTTAAAAAATTGATTTGATAATTATGGGTAATTTAAAAATCAGATTTAACTGCGCGGAAAGGAAATTGCAAAAATACCTTTACGAGTTGTGTTAGATCATCTATACGGGAATGGATTCAAGAGAGAGCAATGGACGATTATCACCTTAAATTTTTAGAATTTTAATTTATATATAATGTTATTATTTATTTTTTATTTAATATCTCAAGTATGAATTGAATTCTGTCATGATCATGACCACAGTTAAAGAATCTAAATACGTAACTGGTCTCTTTTCTTCCATGTGCTGTCAACCACAAATAAGCTTTAATAAACATTAGGGATCTTTACAGTACTATGGTGAGACCTAAAATACATAATATGATTAGGTGGGCCATGTATTTTGCACCAAACTTTTTAAAATATGGAAACATAAGTTAATAAATAAAACAGATAAAAAGGATATATATATATATATATATATCTGTGTGTGTATGACACTTACAGTATATAAAGTGAGGAAGTAATTTAATATGAAAAGTAAAAACCATAGTTACTTACATTTAAATGAAAACTATTAATAAACTTAAAATACTAATTTTTTAAGTTTATTTTTATTATTTATAATAAAATTTTTAAATATTAATTATTTTTTATTCAAAATTTTAATTTTTTAATTCTATATTTTTATGTCAAAACTTACTTTATATATATATATATATATATATATATATATTCTTTTAAATATTATTTTTATTAATTAAAAATTTATTTTTGTAAAGACAAACCTAAACCCATCCAGTTAAAACTCTTTATTTGGCTAGCCACTTACTGAGTCGAGCCGTATTTTGGATCAAAAATTTGCCTTTGACCTTATTAAATTTTGAGTATTATTTAAACTTATCCCGACCAAACATATAAAGTGACACTTAAAAATAGTTATTTTCTCTATTTTCTTCCCCAACTTTTGGCGTAATACACTCCCATAATGAATCCAACCTGAGTTATCATTAAATCCACTCCCATATACACTTCAAGATTGAAGGTGTATAATGATGTGAACTGTCAATTTGATCATTTTTAATCGCTGTGCCTAATTAATGATTGTATTCGCATCTAGATCTTCGTGATTGTTAATGTTGTTGTATAATCAGTATGATTAGAAATATGATAGGGTAATTAATAATGGCAAGAGATGTCGTAGACAGAAGAAAATTTTGAACACAGAGGAGAAATTTCCTTAGGATTACTGTTAATTATGCTGATCTTCTAACTAATCATGAACCATTTACATTAATTTATCAAGAGGATCGATCTTTAATTACTGTTAAGATCTTTGATATGCTTTATGTCATCGTCGGATGGAAGGGCTCAGTTCACATCACTCTCTACTCATTAATTTGTAATCTAATTAATTAGCATTCATTATCAATAGAATGAGAACTGTATTACGGTTAAACTAGGACTTTTCTGAAAACAAATTCCATTCAAATTATTGAGACTTTAGAACCTCCTAGCTAGCTTTAAAATGGTCTTTATTTATGTAATTTAGGTTTAACTATCAATATTAAATTAATTAATTGGGTAAATTTAAGAGTCTGCATTGAAATTTGAGTTAATGAAATTGATAATTAAAAAAATTAAAATTGATAATTGTAATTAAATAATGAAAGTTTGCCAACTAATGAATTAATTAACTGTGTTTAACTTTTTTAATAAATTGATTAATTGTCTTTGGAATTGATTAGACAATAAAATAGATTAAGAATTCCATTTAACAAAAATAATAAATTAAGTAACTATTTTTTAAATTCTCTAATAAATAACTATAAATGTAACTAAGTTTTAAAAAAAAGAAACCTACAAATAATAAATTAGAGATTTATTTTGGCTAATTCCTTAGTTTTTTGTACCATGATTCTTTATTTTTTTTATATACATGCATCAAGAATGATTTGAAATTTAAAAATATTTTAGAGACAACAAAAAAAATAATAAATTCATAAATTAATTAATAATTTTTTAAATTTTTTAATAAGAGATTACAGATATAATTTTGTCATTGTTCAAAATTAAAATTAAATAAAAATTATATATAGTTGAAGTATTTATTAAGAATATTATTTCATCAATGATGAAATGAGGAATATGTACAAGATTAATCAAACTTTTAAGTGATCCCAATTGTTGAAATCTTCAACTTGAGAAGTAATAAACAAAGCCATAGCAATCATATATGAAAGGTTTATAATACTGACTGGTGGGAGGCTTGTCTACCATCCTCATCATTATTGCAAGTGGCTTTTGACTTTGGAGTTTAATATTTGGCCTTTTTTCCTTGTATTGTCATATAAATCCAATCCATCTGTTAATAGAGACCAAATTGCTCTTGAGTTTCAAAATACAATACCAAATTATTGAGTGTAAAATTTTGCTGATTAGATTGAATTCATTTAGTTCAATTTATTACAAGTAGCACCTTCATTATTATTAATTATTTTTTCCTCATTTTTAAAATTTTAACTTTAAAAAATCGACAGGTTGCAGTAAAAATATAATTTTGTAGCCTACGATATCAAGGAAACACTTTCTCTTAAATACTATTGATCGATTAAAAAATTTAAAATATTATGTCTATGAGTCTTTTTTACATATATATATTTTTTAGTCTAATTCTATCATACGTGAAATTTTTTTATCTTATTCATACTTAATCCTGATAATATTTAGCATATACAAAAAATTCATTAATTACCGTTTTAACAATTATATATATATATATATATATATATAAAATATAATATAATATACAAAAACCGAAAAAAGTGTGATCTTGTCGGCTAAATTAGGAGTGAATTAATGAATTGGCAAGTCGGTGAGAAACACCACCGTCACATAAAACTGAGGATATATTAAGGAAATCAGAAGGAATTTATAATTTAAATTCCGAAAATTAGGCTCATCCTCGAGATAGAGTAATATTACGAGAAACAACATATTTCGAGAAGTTAATTTATCGTTAAACAAAATAGTGGAGCCACTTGTATGAGCATTCTTTCCTTCAACTTATATAAACTATACGTATAGAAAATTAAGTTATAATACTTTTATATTTAGATTTTTAAACTCGTTATATATATATATATATAAAATTGGGTAATGTTACTTTGTTAATTGTTTATTATTATGTTTGGATGGAGGTAAATGGGAGAGAAAAAGTATCTCATTCCCTTTCCCATGTTTAATTGTGTCAATCTTATATTAGATTTCATTCCCATGGTTTTCTAGTTTATCTCAAATAAGGAAATATGGATTCCATTTGAGGAATTAGGAAATGTGACACAATTCCAAGAAATAATAATTTTTTGCCTAAAATACTTTAGACAAAAATTAGTTCACCAATCTTAGTCTGATTTGTTATTTATACACATTGTCATTATCATTATAGATTTTTTTTTGTCAACCAAATATTATAATGATAATGTCATTTTTTTACGTATTTAACCAAACGTGACAATAGTTATTTTTATTTTTATTCTCATTTTTATTATTGTACTCATTCTCATTTTTATTATCACAGTAATAAATTTTTTTATAAAACATAAAACTATATAAATATAAAATTACCCCACTGTAAGCTTGATTTCAAGGGATACTATAGTCAATCTGTATTTCTTTAAATATAAATATATGTTTAATAATTTAAATTTATAAATTTAAAATATAATTAAAAATAATTATGTTAATTTAATATAATATAAATTATTAAATCTCTAATTAAAAATTAATTATAATTAAATATCACCTTATATTTCACATATACAAATTGTAACATAGCCAATGCAATGGAACACGTGGGAGCATAGAAACAGCAACGACCACATCGCTTTCAGACAAATATTTCGTAGTCCAAATGATTGACAATTATTTCTTTCGCTCTTTATTTTATTTCATTTTGTTTACGAGTGACCTACATCTACGTATAACTGTTACTTTGATAACGAGAGTGACTCAAGAAAAAAGTCTGCTATTTGTTAACCATGATTTATCTCCCAACCTATCATTAAATTATTATTTTAAATTTTCATTCATTTTATCTTTTTAAATAATTTTCTATTGATTTAAATTTGTTATTTTTCATCCTTACTTTTGAAACTGTTATTATATATAGTATTTTAAGTAAGACTCCATTACTCAATGTGATAATTTTCAATCAATATAAAAAATTACTTTGAAAAATAAAATAAGTATAAAAATAAAATGACTATTTAATTATAAACTAGAGACAAAATGATATTTTTCTCCATGATTTAAATTACTATAATGTAATAATAGAATTTTTTTAAAAGAAAAAATTGTAATTGTCCACCTTACTTTTTATAAAACGAGAGAATAAGAATCACACAATGATAGTTCGAGAATAGTTTTTCTATTTTTTTTTTTTAATTTTCTGTAATTTTTGGAGAGATAATAATGCAAAGGATAAGAAAAAAAATACTCACTTCTTTTTTTTACTTTTTCCCCTACCTCTCTTCAACTTTGCAATAACATTTGCACCAAAAAATTTAAAAGATTCAAACTCGCGTATCCCCTCATCTCTATTTATAATCTCCAAATTATACTCCATATTAACTATTAAATTTGAATTATTTACAACATTCCCTTCAGATTTCTCACGCTCATTACATCCTTCAATTCTTCACCAAAAAAAAACTAATACTTCAATGGTTTAATAAAACGTTAGCAACTAACTTGGTCTTCTAACTTGTAATGAGCAAGCTCAATCTCTCTCCTTCGTTAATTTGATCAATTTGCTTAAACTTCTTGAACATAAATGATTGTAGAACCATTAGCTTCAACATAACTAGAAGAGCTTTTTGAGCTTAATAGTAATAAAAGAAATCTCAAATTTATCCATATCCTGATCCAGAAAAATTTGTACTTCTACAGGATATTGTTTAATTAAAATGCAATATAGAAATATCAAATTCACTTCTTTACTTCTATATTAATGATAAATAATAAATTGAAGCTCACTCTGATAAGTTAGCAACTTAGTATTCACACAAAATTTAACCTAATAGAGTTTTTAAATTTCAAATTGCGTAAAGATATTATTTTAAAAGAATAAAAATTAAAGATAGAAGATGTGGGTGTTACATTATAGATGCTCATATTCAAAAGCCTTAATTTTGAACTAACCTACAGCGACAAATTTAGGAAATGAGAGAAGTTGCAATTTTAAAAGTTAATAAGAAATGAGGAGAAATAAAAATGAGAAGAACAAGAAAGGAAGTGAAGGTGAAAAGAAGAAATGTAAGGTTAAAATGGAAAAAGAAAGAAAAAAGGAAGAGAAAAAGAAAACATAATTATCATAAATTTCTTTTTTATGGAAATTAAATACATAATACATATATGGATTAAGTAATATTAAATTAAAATGTCAATAATTAAGGAAATTAATAATACATATATAAATTTAGTGGGTTTGAATTTTAAGAAATGTATAAGCATAACATTAAGATTCAATACTATATCGTACTCATTTCAAAAGAAAAAAATGAAGAGGATATATGCCCACTATCAATGTAGGTTTAATTCAAATTTCTTACATTTTTTTATAAATGTTTAATCGAACAATTAGTATTAAGAATCTGCACATATTTAATGATTTATAAATTAATAAATTTTTAATTATCAAAAGTGATAAAATTAAAAAAATTAATATGACAACTCACATCAAGAAAATTGCATAATTCCAACATGCACAATTCAAGAGAAGTTCAAGAAATTCAAATTGCAATTGGTCCCACCACTGTATCCTCCTATATTTATATGCAGTGAAAATGGACACTATAAATTTTTTATTAAAAATTGTTTAAGAATGGACTAATAGATAAAAATTTAATAATTTAATTTTACAAATAAAAAATATAATCATGTAGTCTCGTATAATTTTTAATGTAAATCTAAATCATTAAATTTTTGTTTAATAAGGGTGATAAATTTAACTTTTAATAGTGTTTGAACACCCGGCCGCATTGTTTTTGGTGACTTGTTGAAATCTTGACGTTTTGGAAGAAAGGCATGCAAAAAGAATAAGATTAGGGACAATTGTACTATGACATTTATTTTGCAGCCCCAAAAGGACGAGGCTCTCTCTCCTTTTAGTCCTTTGAATTCCTTCTATACCAATAGTCGGAGTGTGTGTTTCATGGTCACCCCTCCGCCTACTCATTTTTACCCTCACAAGCCTTAGACTTCACACACACCGTCCAGCAAGTCCTTCCCCGTACTTAATTGGTCATTTATTTCTATATTTAATAATAATGTAATTATAAGAGAAATATATTTTTAATCTTTTATTTATTATAAAATTATTATTTTTAAAATAATCTTTTACTCATTAAAAAATATTTTTTCTTACATTTTAAGAAATTACTAAAAAGTAAAAAATTATTTTAAGTATTTTAATAAGTAACTAAATTTGATATTTTCTAAAGAATATAGTACCAGATGTGATATTTTTCGATGACTAGAGGATTATTTTAGGTATTTTCATAAGTAAAGAACCTAAATGATAGTTTTATAATAAATGAAGGATCAAAAAATTATTTTATTTATTTAATTTCTCACAAATTAATCATAATAAATTAATTCCTATTAAATTTAAATTTATATAAAATTAGTCCCTTTGTTTCAATTAGATTGAATTTACATAAAATAAAATTTTTAAAAAATTAATTTATCACAATTAATTTTATAAAAAATCAAATTATTATATAATATAAAAGTAGATGATTGATTTAGTACTTATATCTTTCCTAAAGTTATTGTCATTATTACAAAAAATTACAAAGTAGCACGTCCTTATTTAGAATAAACAATAAATAAATTTAGGTCACTTAAAACTTTACTCACTCACTTTAGTGAAAATATTTTAATAAATTAGAAAATATTTGTAGATTACTATATTGAAAGGTCAAATTCCTTTGAAAAGCATTCAAAAGGTAAAATTTTAGATAAAATATTCTACTTGGCGATCCTTTATAGGAGATGTTTGGTGCATGGCCTAATATTTGGGGAGGATGATATTGAAAACATTTTAATAAAATTAAATTACTAAATTTATAGAGTATGAATCCGTCAAAGATAATATTTTTGTTCTTGAATTTCAAAATAATCCCGCCAAATAAGGTTAAATAATTAATTAATATCATTTAAAAAAAATTTATGAATTCTCTGATTAATTAATTAATTACGTATAGTAACACACCCCTTAACTAATATTAAATAATTCAAAAACATTAGTAAAGATATTTTGTAATTACTATTTGGCCCGATAATTATATGATTAGGCATTTGCGAGAATTTAGTGCACTCCTTCACACGCGGCAAAGCTTGCCGATATATCACGAGTTTACACGCGCAATGGCGATAATTTGACCATCACCAGTACCATTACGTCATAAACGCGAAATCTTCAGTTATTTCCTTTCTGGAGTGTCGGTTACATGAGCATGAAGCTTTGAAGTAGACTTTTCCTTATATAGTTCCCACGGTTGCCTATAAATTCCCACATTCTCTTCCATTGGCTATACACAATTCTTCAATCTTTCACTTCCATTCTTCCCCTTATATTTTGAGTAATAGAGTGACTCTTCACGTCTCTTCAAAAATTAAACATGGGTTTGGGGAGTGAGAGGCATAAGCTTCTGTCTAAGATGGCACTGAACGAGAGACATGGAGAGAACTCTGCTTATTTTGATGGATGGAAGGCTTATGACCGAGACCCATTTCACCCCACAGACAATCCTCAGGGGGTTCTCCAGATGGGTCTTGCAGAAAATCAGGTATACATTTGAAAATATTATTGTGCACAATGATTAGAAGGTGTTTGATAAGTTGACTGACTCATAATATTTTTCATTTCTTTCTTAGCTCTGTTTTGATCTGATAGAAGAGTGGATAAGGAATAATCCAGAGGCTTCCATTTGCACTCCTGATGGTCTACATCACTTCAGAGAGATTGCCATCTTTCAGGACTACCACGGGCTGCCCAAGTTCAGACATGTATGCAAATTAATGCCACAGCAACTTTATTGTTCAGAGGTGTTGCCAGCTTATTGATTGAATATATGAAATGGGTTACTTTTTTGCATTATGCAGGGTGTGGCAAATTTGATGTCAAAAGTGAGAGGTGGTAGGGTGAAATTTGATCCTGACCGCATATTGATGAGTGGAGGGGCCACGGGGGCTAATGAACTAGTCATGTTCTGTTTGGCTGATCCTGGAGATGCTTTTCTCCTTCCCACACCTTATTATCCAGCGTACGTAACCTCGCTTTAATGATTTTTCTCTCTTCATTCCTTGTATCTAATTCACTATTCTACTCACCCAAATATCCAAGATTCAAAGTGGGAAAAACGGAAAAATAATATATAAGTAAAGGCAAGTTAAAGTGCTATCGTTATCAGTTTTCATCCGAGGGGAAACTAATGGTAGGTTATAGTATAAAATTCTTCTTATTTGAAGAATTCTATTAAAGAAGTGAAGGTTTTCTGATATGAAGAGGAGTTTTTGTGAGTGAAACACTTAAAAGCTCAGTGGACCCTGCATGCCACCATAGGGTACGGGGTCTCCTTAAATTCAAACACGAAGCAGCATGTCAAGCAACACACAAAACTGAATTTCCTTAGACTACCAATATCAGGGATCTTCTTGGAATTCCAAATTTGGTTAATTAAAGAAATTTAATGTACCATGAGTTATACTTTTCCCGGTATGTAGAAAATTCAACTATCCCTCATCTTAGTCTTTGTCATGAGTCATGACCCACAATAATATGGACAATGACTGTGTCTAAGGAAGAGACTTGATTTAAGACTAAAAAAGTCAATTGATATGGGAAAATTATTTCTTTAATGTGTTTACTGGCATGAGAATGATATAATTTACTCAAATAGTCTTATATTCTACTGCAGATTCGTCCGTGATTTGTGTTGGCGAACTGGTGTACAAATAATTCCTGTCCACTGTGATAGTTCCAATAATTTCAAGATAACCAGAGAAGCTGTTGAAGAAGCCTACAAAAAAGCCCAAGAGGAGAACCTCAATATCAAGGGCTTGCTCATAACAAACCCATCAAACCCTCTAGGCACCTCCTTAGACAGAGAAACACTTATAAGCCTTGTAAACTTCATTAATGAGAAGAACATCCATTTAGTGTGTGATGAAATCTATGGAGCCACTGTGTTCAACAGGTCCAGCTTTTTAAGTGTTTCTGAGGTCATACAAGATATGGAGTTCTGTAACAAGGACCTCATCCACATAGTTTATAGCTTGTCAAAGGACATGGGGCTTCCAGGGTTCAGAGTTGGGATTGTTTACTCATATAATGACACTGTGCTCAACTGTGGCCGCAAAATGTCAAGTTTTGAACTAGTCTCCTCACAGACTCAACATTTACTGGCTGCTATGCTTTCAGATGATGATTTTATTGATAAATTTCTAGCAGAGAGCTCAAGGAGGTTGGCCAAGAGGCATAAATTGTTCACAAAGGGACTTGAGAAGGTGGGCATTACTTGCCTTCCAAGCAATGCAGGCCTGTTTTGCTGGATGAACCTGAGAAGTTTGCTAAAAAAGAAGACATTTGAAGGTGAAATGATGTTGTGGCGTGTGATAGTGAATGAAGTGAAGCTTAATGTGTCTCCAGGCTCATCTTTCAATTGCAGGGAGGCAGGGTGGTTTAGGGTTTGCTTTGCTAACATGGATGATGAAACAGTGAAAGTAGCACTAAGGAGAATTGGAGCATTTGTGGGAAAAGAAACAGAGAAAAAAGCAGTGAAAAAAGTGAAACACCGGCAGAACATTAATATGAGAGTTAGCTTCTCCTCAAGATTTGATGAGAACGTTATGTCACCTCACATGATGTCTCCTCATTCACCAATCCCTCACTCACCTCTTGTTAAAGCCACTTGATTATTAGTCAAATTTACCATATATACATGAATTCCTTTGCCTCGTTTCAAGTGTAACTAGAAATTGAGTTGCATAATGATAACTACAATCATGTTAGTTACTATGAATGTCTTAAATTGTATTAAATATATTGCCTTAAATTCTAACAAGA
Source organism: Delonix regia (assembly GCA_037074485.1). Lineage (NCBI taxonomy): Eukaryota > Viridiplantae > Streptophyta > Magnoliopsida > Fabales > Fabaceae > Delonix > Delonix regia. The sequence continues at coordinate 20,123,897 of CM073460.1, forward strand.
AAATTTTCAAAGTTGCCTACATGATCTAATATCTCTCCCAATGAAACGATTGTGCATGACTTAATAATTAATTTGGCATTTCTGTTCAAATCACATCGGGGATATCCCATAGAATCACTATGATAATGATAATGATATCACCTTAGAATCATTTTGCTGGAAAAAAATTGTATCACATGAGTTGTCAAATCATATACTAACGTTTCAAGATGGCACACGTTGGGCCACCTAAACAACTCTTTGAATATTTAGTTAATAATGTTAATAATGTCAAAATCAATTTGATGTGCTTTAGCAAAAGATAAAAATTATATATATGAGATGATAATTATTAATTTTGAAGGACTAACAGGATGACAGTAATAATTTTTTTATGTGTCAGTATGATAATCTACACTACTTTTAAATTATGCGGTTTGAAAGGAAATCTAAACAATATTGAACTTTCATTGGATAATTAATTTTTAACATAATTTTAAACACGTAAAATAATTAAATAAAAAACCCTGTCGAATTTGTTAATAATAAAAAAATAAATTAAATTATTAATAGATTTGATTCTAAGGACATTTCGCCATTCAATCTGGAAAAAAGTAATATAAAGGAAAGATTAATCAGACAAATAATGAAACAACAGACACATGATCTACAAAATGAAGTTTATTTGTAGCCTGTTGATTTTTTTTTTCTCCCCTTAAAAAATGGCCCAACTTTACATTTGTGTCTCTTATGATGACAACCTCCTTCAGTTTAGAATAATAATACTAGTTAAAATAATTTTTTCCTCACGGATAAGAGTTTTAGACCTAGCCATTCATCTGTTATTTCAATAAAAACCAATGTTTCTTCCCTTAAAAAATGAATAAAATCTTGTGAAAATGCCTTGTTTAATTTAAATGTGTTAGATAAGAGGGCTTTTTTAGTTGGTAAATTGTATCAAATTATTATTATGTTTTTAATTTTTGATATCTAATGTCGCTCTAACTATTTTTTTTTTTAATTTATTGATTGCATTTTATTGGTTGTCTTGTTTCATAAATTAACGAAAATTGTGAGGAGCTCTTAGAGCTGGGCTACTCCGACTATATTCTTAATTCACTAGTTAATACATACTTCAATTGCATTTTCATATTTTGTTTAATGATATTTTGAACTATTTTTCAACACAATATATAATTTTTAATTTTCAATTGCATTCTCATTTCCCATGCTACTATTTTAAGGTCTTTTGTTATATAATATAATATAAACTAAATATTCCATAATAAATAAAATTGCCTAATGAAAGACACAAATACATCAGGCTGATAATATATAATATATAAATTTATTAAAATTGATCAAATATTATCTATTGTTAAATTGTTTGATATATTTTAATGCTTATAATTCATGATTAACTAATTATCTCCTTATTTTATAAATTTAATTCTGTTTATGAATGTTTTCACATAAATTGAATTAGAAGAAAACGACACTCACGCATCAACGTTATGCAATGCATGACAAAAGAGTAAATGGTGTCTGCATGTATGTCACAACTTGGAACCAACTACTTGTAAATTATTATTTTGAGGTTAAATGTACTTTTGATAAGTGAAGTTTTATAAAGTATTTTAGATTTCCTTAATTTGAAAATATTCAATATTACCAAGTTATCTTATAATTTATACAAAATTTAACAATTTGCTAACTAAAACTTTATTTATTTACTTAATGTCATTTACTCAAATTTAAATGTGTCAACATTGTTATTTAACATTTGTTTAAAATTTGGCATTAAATTATAAATGAATTATGAATTTATAAATGGAAAATGTTATCAGTCTAGTTTCTAAAGTAATTCAATATTATCAATCTATCTTACAAATTATACAAATTTAACAATTTGCTAACTCAAACATTATTTATGTAATTAATGTCATTAGCTCAAATTTAAATATGACAACATTATTATTTAACATTTGTTTAAAATTTGGTGTTAAATTATAAATGAATTACGAGATAGAGACATGGATCATTTAAAAAATAGGTCAAAATCGTTTGGTTTTAAACTAAAGGAATTATGGGACTAAAATAAAACTTTTATAAAACGAGCGTAAACAACAGTGTATATATTTTCATAAAATGTTTACTATCAGAATCTCTAATTAAAATATAATGTATTGCAAAACAATAATCATGGGATGATAGATTGTAAAATAATATCTGTATGCCTTTCTTTCATGGATAAACTTAACAAACACTCACAAAAAATGTGCCTAAATTTTGTCCACAAATCATATTTTATAGGGAAAAAGATAATAATTTGACAAGGGTGTAAATTTTTAAAATTCCTTTAACTTTTAATAAACAGTTATCTAGTTGCACTTTATCTTTAAAAGTGTAGGTTGTATTTCAAAGGAGCTATATCCATGCTCTAAAATGTGTATGATGTTTTCCTTTCTTTTCTTTTAATGCATGACAGAAGAAAAGTTTGAATATAAAATTTCTTGCAAATTAATCACATTTGACATCTCTAATAACTAAATCACTTATAGCGATATAAATTTACATTTTCTATCTTTGAGTTATTTGTTTAAAAGTTTTTGGCCTTGAAATTAATGTTTTGAATATATTGAAGGTAACAAAAATACATGTCGATCACCTCCAAATAATTTTTTTCACTATTTTAAAATAATTTTTTTCACTATTTTAAAATCAACAACACCAAAAGGTAAGGACATGTTATAATGTTTTAAATATGGTAACATTGTACTATATAATTTAATATATTCAAGTTGACTATAAATGAGATATGCTAAGTTTACTAGTATGATTTAAAGTTTGTTACCACTATGTTTTGTGCATATTACTTTGTTTTCATTTGTTTATGAAGAAATATAACAAGGAAGATAGATGCAAATGTTTTTATAGGAGAAATTGGCTAAATTCACACATTTATTCCATTGAAATATATGGATATTTATACATAAGAGAGAGGGGACAAATTGCCCAAAATATCTACAAGTAGTTTAACTACCTTTAGAAAAATTATACCTATCCATACGTATCATTAGAAAATAAACATACTAGTTAGAAAAACAAAGCATATATGAGAAATATGGGAAATAAGTGATTGTCAACACTCCTCCAAAAGTTAGGGAATAGATGTTAATCATCCCTAACTTGACTCCAAGTTCTTCAAATCTGACCCTTGTCAATGTTTTTGTCAATATATTGCAACTTGTAATTTTGATGGACTGTGAGCGAGCTTTATTAATTGTGAATTGATTTTTTCTTTGATAAAGTGTATGTAAATCTCAATATGCTTTGTTTTGTCATGTTGAACCAGATTCTTTGCAATGCTGAGAGCAATTGTGTTGTCACACAGTACCTTGATAAGAATTTTATAATTGATTCTTAATTATTCTAATAACCTTTTTATCCATAATCCTTCACAAATACCTTAAGCTAGGGCTCTATATTTTGTTTTAGCACTACTTTGAGCCACAACGGACTATTTTTTGCTTCTTTATGTTATTAAATTGCCTTAGACATAAGTGTAATAATCTGAAGTAGATCTTTTATCTGTTATAGATCTAGCCCAATCAACATCATTATACACCTCAATTGTTCAATTTTCCTCTTTTTTGAATATGATTCCCTTTGCAGGTGTCATTTTTAGATACCTCAATATTCCGTAAGCTGCCTCAAGATGAGCTTCAGTTGGTTTATTCATAAACTAACTTATTGCTTTAAACGCGAAACTAATATCGGACCTAGATTGAGTCAAGTAAATAAGTTTCCCTACAAGTTTTTGATATCTCATTGTTTCAACTAGAGAGCTATCTTAGGAGAATTTGAGTTTGTAGTCTACATCTATAGGTGTGTTTACAGGTTTACATCCCAACATCCCTGTCTCCTCAAGTAAGTCAAGTGTATATTTCCTTTAAGACACCACAATTCCCTTCTTGGATCTAGCTACTTCCATTCCCAAGAAATATTTTAAAGGGCCAGGGTCCTTTATTTCAAATTCTTTAGCTAGTGAAATTTTCATCGTCTTAATTTCCTTTGCATAATTACATGTGATAATGATATCATCTACATATATAATTAATGCTACAATGCGACTATCATTAGCAAACTTAAAAAAAATAGTATGATATGCTTGCCCTTGAGTATACCTCGCTTCTTAATAGCTACGGTAAACTTTTCAAACTAAGCTCGAGGAGATTGTTTAAGCCTATAGAGAGATTTTTTAAGCTTACATACCTTACTTTTGTTGTGGTCTTCAAACCTTGATGGAATGGGTATGTATATGTCTTCCTTTAACTATCCATTGAGGAAGACATTTTTAACATCAAGTTAGTGTAGAGGCTAGTCTAGATTAGCAGCAAGAGATAATAGGATTTTTATAAAGTTAAGTTTGGCTACAGGAGCAAAAGTGTCATAATAATCAATTCCATATGTCTGTGTAAATCTTCTTGCCACCAACCTTGCCTTATATCTATTAATGCTACCATCGAAGTTATACTTGATATTAAACAACCACTTACATCCAACAGGTTTCTTCCCTTGAGGAAGATCAACCAAATCCCAAGTAGCATTCTTTTTTAGAGTACTCATTTCTTTATTCACTGTTTTTCTTCATTCATCCTGTTTTAGTGCCTCATACATAGTTTAGGGAACTTTGTAACTTGACAGTTTTGATGCAAAAGTTTGATATAAAGCAGAGACCTTGTCATATGAAACAAAATTTCCAATAGGGTGCTTGGAGCATGATTTTATATACCTTTCCTTAGAGTAATGGGCATGTCTAAGCATTCATCTTCATTCAAGTTCATTCTTAGACTTGGGTTGGAGTCATAGGCTTGCTCATTCAATAGGCTAACTTTATTCTCTTGGGTCTTCCTTCGAGAATATACAATAAGATCTTTTGCTTATAGAATCATCAATATCAGGCTCAGGGTTAGTTTCAAGGTCAGAAGTGTTATCTTCAGTTTTCATATGATATGGTCATAGGATCATTGTAGTTTGGAATTGTAAAGTCAATTAGGTCAGGGTGTAATGTCTAGGATTTCATTTTAAGACCATTGGTATCTGGTTCACTGTAAAAACTCCATTTCTCAATTTTAGTTTCCCTCTGAATGGATATTTGTGGTTAATATAGTTAATATAAAAAAAGGTAATATCCATAAAGATAAAAAATTTTCTTCAGGTAGAAGAATAACATTTATACCACTTCTTGTTAGTCGAGTACCCCACAAACACACATTTAATGGCTTTAGGTTCCAACTTATTTTAGTGAAGGAGGTGAATAAACACAGTGCAACCGAAGACTTTCAAAGGTAAGGAGGAGACACGATGGGTTTGAGGCAAAAATTTTTGGAGAATATTGTATGGAGTTTGAAAATCAAGGGCTTTCATGGGCATGTGATTAATGAGGTAAGTTGATGTCAGAATAGCTTGCCCCCAGTAGAATGTAAGAACATTCAAAGTGAACATAAGGGATCAGGCAACTTCAAGAAGGTGTTTATTTTTTTTTTTTCAGCGATCCGATTTTGTTATAGGGTATGAATATATGAGCTTTGATGATGAATCCCATGAGTTGTCAAGTAGGTAGTCAGATTACTATTGAAGTATTCTTTTCCATTATCACTATGAAGAACCTTTATAGGAGTTTGGAATTGTGTTTGAATGAGTTGATGAAAATTTTGGAATATGGTTACAACTTCATATTTTCCTTTCATCAAATATACCCACATAACTTGAATATCATCATGAATAAGGGTAACAAACCATTGTGAACCAATATCTTTAATCTTAAAGGGACCCTAAGCATTATTGTGAATAAGGTGGAATGGATGAGTTAGTTTATATTGTTGTGGGTAGGTGTTTTAGTATGATTGGCCAGTTGATAGGTTTCACATTGAAAAAACATGTCACTTTTATTAAATAAGATTGGGTACATTCTTTTCATAGATTAGGAATTGAGATGACCTAACTTATAATGCCATAAAATAAGTTGTGATCTTCTACTAGCAGTGAATACCTCTTTATCCTTTAAGGAAGATCCCATGCATAGAGTCTAACCACCCTTTTAGCATTGCCAATCATCCTCTTGGATGCCAAGTCTTGAAAAACACCGCCATTATGTGAAAAATGAGTCTCGCATGAATTATCCTTAACTAACTTTTAATTGACAACAAGTTGCATACAAGATTGGGTACAAATAATACATTTTTAAGTACTAAATTGGGTGAAAGTGTGATTGTACCTAAACCAGTCACATTTGCAAGGGAACCATCAACAATTTTTATTTTTAGAGGTTCAGTGCAAGGACTAAACTCATTAAATAGTGATGAATCATGGGTCATATGATCTGATGCTTCGAAATCAACCACATAAGTAAGATTGTTTAGATTTTTTGTACTTAAAGCCAAGGAACCTAAATATGCAATATTACCAGTTACCATTGTCCTTTTGCTGTTTGCACTTGTTATTATTGTATTCTGACTAACAAATAGTTTTTGGAAAAGTTCTAATTGGTCAAGGCTGAAGAATGAGGTTTCTATGATGGTTGGAATTTTAGTGGTTGTATTGTATCTTTTTGCATGTCCCTTGGTTTTTTATTTCTAATCAGGAGGCTTGCCATATATCTTCTTACACTTTTCTATGGGATAGCCAGGTTTGTTGCAGTGATCACACTACTTTTTGGGTTTACTTTCACGGTCTTGAGGAGTAGGATGAAAAGTATATTTCATTTTTTTTTACTTGTTTAATGTAGTTAATGTTGACTTATTTTAACTGTTCTTTTGACTTAATTATACTAAAATGTACAAGTATGCTAGAATGTTTTAAATAATGTAATATTGTATAATTTATTTTACACAAATCAATTTTTGTAAACAAAACACACAAATTTCAATATCAAGGTTCTGTTTGTGTATATTACTACTTATTTTGTTAATCTTAGTTGCCTTGCTACCATTTGTTATAAGGAAAATTTCTTACTAGTGAGGCTTTCCAAATTTACAAGTATGTTTTATTATTATTACTTGTTTAATGTGTTATTAGTGATTTTATTGTTTATTTGTTTTCTTTCCTATGCAACAAAGGGTTTTCCATTTTATGATATAAAAATGACTTTTCTACCTCTGAAGCAGTAGTGTAGATAATGAAAGGTAGAGATGGTGAGATGTAGATAATGAATATTTAGATATAAAGAGAAATCCTAACATTATAGGTTTATCCAAAAAAATTACAAGCCTTGTACATATCAAGAATATACCACTTTAGAATTTGTTTCTCTCCTTCACAATGCAATGAAGTTTTAGAATAAGAGAGGAGAACGTAAGAAGAAAGAACATTGAGACTTGATGAAAAATCAATAATAGAATGAGAGTTTTTAGAATTATTAAGCCTGAGAGTATTTATGTTCATTGAAAAGTTTTAAAATGAGTTTAGATCCTTAAAAAAAATTATAAAATTTAAGATCTTTTTTAGTAATTAATTATATCTTATGGTCTTAAACGAAAAATTTTTCCTTTATCTAATGCTGTTAGGAGTGTTTTCATGGCCATCTAGGCCATTTTAAACAAAAGTAGTGTCAACAAACTTCACCAACCCAATCTCAATCTGATTTATCTTGAATTAAAATTTCTTGTGTTTACATTTAATCTGAAGTCTTTAATATTATATCAAATTGTAACATAACATTAGTAGTGTGATAATTTAATCAAATCATGACAAGAAAAATAAATCTCATAATTTAATTGGATTACAGTATTCTCTATCATGATTTAATTAAAATAATATTCTACCTCATCTCTCACACAACTATATTATTACTGACTAATATTTTCTCACAAGAACAAGTATCCATACATAGTATATAGCCTTTTTATGTTTTCTTATAATGACACAAAATAAGAATTTGTGGACATACTTTATTAATGAGTTGAAAATTTTGACTTAATTTTTTAAAAATATTAAATAATATTAATTACAATAAAAAAATATTTATCAAAGTTCAAACAACTATATTTAATAATTAAATTTAAATTTAAAGCAATTAAATGACTCTTGAGTTTTAACGATCAAATTAAAGTAATTATTGATTCAAATTAATTGTCTCATCAAATAACTAAAACATGATAAAATAACTAATAAAGTCTGTCAAATTTCTTTATTAAGAACATTTGGATCTTATCTTAAAGAGATAGTTATAATAGTAAATGTTTAAAATATTATCTTAATTCTTAAGATTATAAAGATTAGTGAATATAAAAGAAATCAATGGCTCGGATTAAAATGGTGTGTTTGTATATAAACCTAGAAATCTAACCTACCAACATATTGAGTTAAATGGACTAATCCAATTAGCTTGAAATTAATATTTTTCGTATAGCTCAATTAGTTAAAAATAATATTTTTCATATAAAACACGTCTCAATTCCATTGAGGACCTTCCTAAAGTAAAATAATGAACCATTTAGCCGGGAGGGATTTGGTTTCAAGCAAAATCTAAGAATACCCATAACCATTATGCAAACCAAATACTCTACCAGTGCTGACTTCCATCCTTTATATATTCATCTGAGCTGTTGGATGTTTCTTTCTTCTGATTCAGGGTACATTATCGGACATGAATTCGAAAGAAAGGTTCTATAACAATCTTTGGAGGTAAATCTGTCTTCATATTCACAATAAGATATCAAAATTCAAGAACATTGTCTTGTTCTATAAGCCAGATCCAGGCTCGTTTAATTACATTCTTTTACACCATTGGCAGAACAGAACTTGAATGCAAGCCTAATGGAACAAAAGAATCACTTCGCTGTTTGGTCAAAATTTTCCAACAAGGAAATGAGTTTGTTTTCATCTTCCATCATTTTTCCTTCAGAGGCAATGCATGTAATTATAGATGAACCTTTGCTCTTCTTGGTTAGAAGGACAATACAACTTAGGCCAAGACACAGATCAATATATTAGTGACTGACCCTGTCAAAGAAGTGTTCTATCTGCAGACACCCCTGGGACTGCATGCTACTTGCTTTAGGTCCGAATTTCAACCTTTTTGAAGCAACTGAATTCTCCTTACTATCCTGTAAATGAAGAAACAAACTCAATTGGTTAATCCATCATTTTCTCGATAAAATACTAACCATCTGATAAATATCTGAATCGATTGAGATTGCATTATAATGCTTTGGTTATGGTCACTTTAATTGATTAATCGGTTGGGTTATTTAGTCAACCAACGTAAAAGATTTGGTTGGATTAGGTGTCCAAAACAATTCAATCTGAATCAATGAACACCCATTAGCACACACGACTGATGGAAAAAGGAGAGGAAGGCAATTATCAAACTTTAAGCGAATACAGTTCATGAGAAAACCATTCCAAAAAGAGAATAGAATAGGAAAGAACTCTCTTTTCAATAAATCACAGTTCTGCATAAATAGCACAAACACAAGGCAACTAGCATCTTCACTTATTGAAAAGTAATGTTATGGGCCAGAAAGAATTCAATAAATTCAATAACACACCTGGAAGGTTTGGTTTAGAGATCTCAGAACTTTAACTCTACCACCTCTACCATCAGCCCCAACGGCTATCAAATCACCATTGCTTGAAACTTTTGTAGAAAACGATTCCTTGTTCTGTCCACGCTTGCACCATTTACCCAAGTATCGATTAGTTCCATCAGGACCAAGTAAACCACCAGAAAAACAGATATCACCTGGAAGTCAAGAAGAAAGAAAGAAATTGTTTTTGATTTCTCTTTTCACAAAATTCACCTTAAACATAAAACACCTTAAAAACAACTAGCAGCATACCTGGAGTGGAAAGAGCTAATGGAGATGGATTTTCTTTTTGAATGTTAATCATGGGTTGAACTTGTTTCACCTTATCTAGTAATGTCACATCTTCAACCATAGTACCAGCAGCATTTTTGCCCAAGTCATCGTCCACATCAATTCTTATTGGCTCAGCTAACTTATATTCTTCTTGCATTACAGTTTCTCTCTTTGCACCAGAAGCTGCATCTGAGCTTGCTAGAGTGGGCTTCCTAGGAGCAACAGTATCACTATCTTGGTCTTTATGGTTGTACTTTTCATGCCCAGGCAAAGCTTGAGTAAAGTCTGAATCATCTTCATCAATCAAGATGTAGTTTTTCCCTCCACCAGGAGACATCCCAGTTAAGTTCCTTTTGCTGAAATTCACTTCATTTTCTTTACTTTCTTTATCATTAAGGTTCTCTATCTTTGCAGATAGCAAAAATTTATTATTGATGTTCATAGAGAGATCTGTTCTAGAATGAGGTGGCAAAATTTGCTTCCCATGCTCTTCTGATGAAAATTCACTAGCGAACAACATATCAGAATTATAATTGCTATTGCATTCAAGATTCTTTGAGGAACCTATTTTCTTTGAGACTTTCAGAGACCTTAGGATTTCATTCTCTTTTACTTCAGCTGCTGTTTCCAGCTCTTGTACCATTGCCTGACAAAGCCCACAAAGCTGACAATTAAGGGTCCACAAGGAACTGTTATCAATAGGATTATAAGCATTATGTGGGTACCTTCAGTTTCTTGATTTTCTCTTTAGCCTTCTCAAGCTTTTTACTATAACGTGCCTCCCCTCTTCCTAGAATATTGCACTTGGCCATTAATTCTTTGTAACTCCTATTAAGACAGTACAGAGCAAGGCATACGCTAATCAAGTACAATATTATGGAGAAAATATCAATTTTACACCTATAGTATACAAAATAATAAGATAAGAGAAAGGCCCAGAAACCATCTTTATTACTGTCAAACAAATAGATCAAATTTAAGGTAGAACACTCCAATGCAGACTCCCTCAACAGTTTTTTTCCATCAGTGTTTTGCCTAAATTGAGATTCAGAGTTAAACCTGTTCCGCATGACCAAAGATCTTCTCAAGGTGTCTATTGTATCTTTACTGTTGGATCCATTACCCAAAGTGGCAAGCTTCAAAACCTCATCTTCATCAAGGTCCAGATCTGATACTCTACATTGGAGGCCACAAACCCAATAAGTAAGAAAGAAAAGAAGGGAAACATGGGTAGTCAATCAGAGAAATTTCTTTCTGCATTGTGCAACTCCACTCACAATTTGAATGCTGCAAGTTCTTTAGCCAGTGCCATATTTCTATCTTGTAATCGCAAACACTCCAAAGTAGACTTTTCAAGCTCCTGGCCAGCCAAAAAAGGTTAAAAATTAGATGGTGCTGTAAAAAAGTAGATTATTGGAAATAAGATAAGGGAAGTAGGGTAATTTACCTCAGATTTCATACGAAGCTGGTGTTGTATGAATGCTTTTTGTTTCAAGGTTTCATTTTTAAATTCAATATCCAATTTTGCCTGCTCTTTGCAAGCACAAAGCTGGAAAAAAGACTTGTTTAAGAGCCAAAAGAAAGCAACAAAGTTGAAAGAAATAATCAATCATTGGCAAATTTTTGAGACAGTGCATCTTTATATATTTGGCCTAGAAAGGAGAGCAAGAACTGTTGCGTAAACATTGGTGTAACCAAGTAAAAGAAGTTTCCCTGACCATATCGAGTATACTGTCACTTGACTAGCAAATAATCTGATTGAAATAAAATATGGGTAAAAATATAAGCATTAGGGTATTCACATGTTTGATGGCATTCTTTTTTCCCTTTACATTTCCATCCATATCGAGGTTTTTTTTTTTTTTTGATTCATATATAGCCTAATAAAAGTAATGGAAGATCATGAGCCATTCATGATTTATCAGTGACATTTCTCTCAGCAACAGCCGATCAATCTTTCACATGGTTAGCCAAGAAAACTGATTTTAGCTATAGCAAATCATATGTTCAGTACGCACTTAAAAGTTCAATTTCCTTCCAAAAGACAAAACCTGAATATTGTGTTTTAGCCAATGAATTGACGAATTCCCAACATCTTTTCCATCCAGAGTAGATCAGCCATCAAATTCCAATCATCATTCCGAAGAATAGTTACCGTAAACAGAAAAGCAAATCGGAGTACCTCCTCAGTAAGATCTTTCAACTCCTTCCCTTGCCGCTCCAATGCTGAACTAAGGCCCGAAACTTTCACCTCCAATCTTTTCACTTCCCTACGCAACACCCCTGCATCCTCCTCTTCATACCTAATGGGTTTTTCAGAAAGAACGGCATCCTTCACATCCCCAACGGACTGGAAATACAACCGAACAGCATCGGTTGCTCTACAACTCTGCTTGCACACAGGGCAAGTGCACTTCTTTGCTCTTGAACAGTACTCGAACCATTGCTGCAAACTACAACAGAACACACAAAAAAAATAAAATAAAACCCAAAAAGAAAAACCGAAACTTTCAGTGTGCTTTTCAATTAGCGCATGGAAATGAAGAGCTCTTAGAAACACCGATATTGACAAAACCAATGTTTCAGGAAGAGAATAATGGGATTTACCAGAGCTCGTGGAAGACGTGGCCGCAGATAGTGATGGATTGGAGGTCTTCAACAATGGGCTGGAGATCTTCGTAGCATATTGAGCAAATGGTCCCGGCAAAGCCTCCTCCTTCATCATCGCTCATCTCTCGCTGTGTAGTCTCTCTCTTCCTTCTCTGTTCTTCTCTCTCATCAAAATTATAAAGCTGGGAAAATGAAGGGAAATGAAATTTGAAAATGGGAGATCGCTCTCTCAGAAATTTTCGTAAGGCGGGAAGGAAGTGTTAGTAGTGGGAAAGAGAAAGCCGTTAGTACGTGCATGTCACGTGACGCGCGAATTTTCACATTTTTAAAAATAACGAAATGGGCATCAAATTGGGATAAACGGAAAGATGACGAGAATAATAAGAATTGTCCATTATCGATTCCGGGGCCCGCCGAAACAATCGGAAATCTAAACTGGCGGACGATCGGCGGCGGCTGAAACCACAGTCTACGGTGTCCCGTTCGGCGGAGGAAGATAAGTCCAGAACATGAGGTTGGAATACTACGGATTTCGTTCTACATTTGCCTTCGTTCTCTTTTGTTTTCTGGTTTTCTCGTTTTAATTATTTTTTTTAACAGAAAAAGAAGATTAGGCATTGTACGTTCGGTCGTTAGTATGTCGTTTTCATCTCTGTCTCTATTATATTAATTTGAAATTTAGAATGATTTGTTTTCTCATTCAAACTTTTAAATTTTTTTTTTAGTATAAGATCCTGGAATTTACAATTTTTTTGGCCAATCTTAAAATTTACATATGACAAGAAAAACTATATATAGCAATAAACATATTACAAATTGATAACTTTTAATGTGGACATAAAAAAAAATGAATTGGTCAAAACAAATATGTGGAAGTAATATGGTGAGTGTTTAATTGCCAAGAATGGCAATTTTTAATTCCTTAATAAATATGTAAAAGTAAATTATTGAAGGCAATATTATCAAAATTCAACAATTTTAAATAAATAACAATTTTGTGACCGAAGCCAAAATGAATAATATTTTCAAAATTGGTTGCAACCTAACAGTATAAGTATTCCAATAATATAAAAAATTTAAGGAAATTAAATGACGGAGAGGGATGACAGACTTCTTCGAGCTTTTCTTGTTCATGGATTTTGATTATAATTAAATTTTCGAAATTGGGGAAGTCATTTCTGCGTTGTAATTTTCGTTGGACGGGTCTGTCTCTGCAACACAGAAGAAGACTCTCTCGCTTTCTCTTAGTCATAGCCAAGAGGTGCACTATAACTTTTACCCTCTTTTTTCTATTGTTACTCTGCGAGATCGGATTTGACTATTCTGCTATTTGGGTTTGTTGCTGCAAGAGTTCTACGTTTTCATTCCGATGGGTATACGTAATTTTCCTGTTTGAGAAAATTGGTCGCTGAAATTCGTTAATTTCGGGGGGCTTCTTTGAATTCTAAGAAATCATATCCCAGTTTCATGAGTTTGCTTAATTATCTCTCTGTGCAACTAAAAATCAGCTACCAGTGGGGTTTCATTATTGTATTTGTAGTTCATAATTGCAATTTCGTAGGATAATTTTGATCTAATGATGCATGAGTCGCGCTCATGACTTTATTGTAATGTTTATTTTGATTTACGTTGTGTAAGCCAGATGAGGGAGACTAAAAATGGAAAAAAGAATGATGGAAGGTCGAAATCTGCATCAGCTAACTCTTTTCCTTTCATTATGGACATAGATGACTTTAAGGTAGAAGTTCGAACCATATAATTCAAGTCCCTCATGGTAGGAGCTACTTGAATTATAGTTTAAATTATTTAACTCTACCGAATTTACCTTGTTTGTATATTGTTTCGAAATTTGGTAAATCAGCTTGAACCTTGAACATACAGGGGGACTTTTCTTTTGATGCATTATTTGGAAACTTGGTGAACGAGCTCCTTCCATCTTTCCAAGAAGAAGAAACAGATTGTTCTGAAGGACACAACATCGGTGGGGGTGATTCTTTACCCAATGGACATCTGCGGGTTCCATCAGATGCAGCAAAGTATGCACAAGCCCTTTCTACTCCTTTATTCCCAGATGTTGAGAGGCTCTTATCTTTGTTCAGGGACTTTTGTAAGGAGCTGGCTGAGCTTCGTAAACAGGTTCCTCTCTGACTTACCTAGAACTTGATGAGTTGTATGTTGACATCTTAATTTTCTGTTTCTTCATTATGAATTGAAGATTGATGGCAGACTCTACAATCTTAAGAAAGATGTTTCTGTCCAAGACACTAAGCATCGTAAGACACTCACTGAGGTTAGTCCGCCATGTAGTTAATCTTAGTTAAATTTTCAAGCATTCTACCTAATTGTAATGAACTAAGAAAATAAAATAAGTCTTATTTTTTGACCTATAATATAAAAAAAAATTGATGGCATCATTGATATGAAAACTTCTTTGTTTTAGTATCAGCTAAATCCCTTATTTTCTGTTTTCATTATTTCTTTTTCTTGAGGGGGGAGCTTCTTTCCTTTCTTGAATATCATTTGTCCAATTGTAATTTTTCCCCATGCCATTTAATTACCTATATAGTAAAATTAGCTTTGAAAAGTTTGAATATAAATGACCCCTTAAACTCATTGCATTTGTCTTTATACTGTTTTCAGCTAGAAACAGGAGTAGATGGGTTGTTTGAGAGCTTTGCGAGGTTGGATTCACGTATTTCAAGTGTTGGCCAGACTGCTGCAAAGATTGGAGATCAGCTTCAGGTAGAATATTCGAAACTTTATTAATGTTTGCGAATGCATTATGATCTCATACTTACTTACATTGTATAGATAGGTTGAGTTCTCCTTTGCTTTGAAATATAGTCTCTCTACTGATACTCTTGCAACTTGTCAGAGTGCAGATGCTCAACGGCTTACTGCCAGTCAAACAATTGAGCTGATAAAGGTAATATGAGTCGCTCCATTTGGTTCATATTTTTTACATGGTGAGATTGATGATCGTGGTTGATTAAATTTCTGCTCTCTGCAGTACTTAATGGAGTTCAATAGCAGTCCAAGCGACCTAATAAATCTTTCTCCTCTATTTTCTGATGACAGCCGTACTGCTGAGGCTGCTTCAATTGCCCAAAAATTACGTGAGGCTAACTTTTTCTTTAATGCCTTCACCATTTTACACATACTCTTCTAATTTTGACCATCTTCAGGGTCATTTGCTGAAGAAGATATTGGAGGACGTGGCATAGCTGTCCCATCAATGATAGGAAATGCAACTGCTAGCAAAGGATTAGAAGTTGCAGTTTCTAATTTACAGGAGTATTGCAATGGTCAGTAATTTCACAAAAACATGGACAGATTAGTGTCTGATATATTTTAGTACAATCATCCTTCATGCAAGTTAATAAGAATTCATTCTGTTAAAAATAATGACATATGGTGATACAGTTAAAAATATTTTCCATTGAATTAATTGTCATTTCTGCACACTACTAAGAATGAGAAATTACCTTAATTTTCCATATAATTTTGCTGCTTACAATAAGGGATCTGAGTTAAATTGTCCACTGATTGTTCATAGGTTCTTGTTTTTTGCATTTAGATTGAAAGAAAACTGATGTGTTACCAGCAGGGGATGGGGGGGAAAATAGAGGGAACTGTGTGGGAAAGGAAGAGAGGAAGAAACTATATTCAATCTCAAAAGAAGTTAAAACACTTGCTTAAAACAATAAAGGAAATAGTCATAGATAGTATCCCTAATTTGAGTCTTGATTGATGGCTTAGGTCATTTTGGTAGAAGGAATGGAGTTGAAGGAATGGGAGAGGGAATGGTAATTGAGTCCAATATGTGTTTGGTAGAAGGGATCGGAAAGGAGGTGGGAAAGTCCATTCCCATACATGTGGGAATGGGGATTCCTTCCAACATATGATGGAATCAAAACCATTACTGGGAATCATCATTAAAATGATCAAAGTGCCCTTATCCCCACCAACTGATGTTCATTCATATCTGTGCCATTGTTGTCATCATTGGGGCCAAGAGCCGTTGTTGCTGATGTTGACACCGACACAGTCCTTGCCATCTTTGCTTGTTGGTGATTAACTGTTCCTGCTTCTTTCTCCTCTTTTACCTTCTACATGAAACTCTGCCTGCTCTTGCCACCACCAACGACGCCACCGTTTCACTCCCTTCCTCAATCCTCCATGTTGGTTTCTTCATCTTCTTTGACGAATTTGGATGACTAGAGGAAATGCACCCAAATCAGCCTGATTTTGTTATAATCTTGAGGATATTTTTCTTGTGCAAATTTGGCAGGAATCTGAGCATGATTCTTGATATTTTGTGCACAACTAATAAGAGCCATGATAATAATAGTGGTTATGAAAACAATAAAAGGAGTTTTTTCCACCAATAATAGGACAAAGCTAGATATTTAGAGTGGCTTCCTAAGTTATTTTACCCAAATTCTTATTTTGCTTACCACTTGAGTAGGAGTCAAAATGGACATCAAGAGTACGTGACCTGTCTCGATAGCTCCAAAATTTTATGGAAAATTCTTAATTCCAAGGTCATTGGGGTGCATTGAAGCATGATAACCATAGTACTTTGAAGACCTATGAATCTCAAATTGGAGAAGGAAGACTAGCGTTAGCATAGTGAAAAAGTAGATTCTACCCCCAGAATATCCTTAAAATTGCTGTCAGGAGATAGCAAAATGGTTGGAAGGTCAAAATTAAAGAGTTTACGGATAACAGTCCCTAGTTAACTTTTGAGCAAGGTCAGCAGTGGCACCAGTGGAGGATCTCTTGGTACAGACTGGCCACTCCTCGGTGAACTCTTGAGTGGTGGCAACGAGTGGTGGGTAACTTGGGTGTGGTTGGTTGTTTGGTTTACCTCTATTTATGTTTGCTTTTGGCAGAATAGGAGGATAGTAAGAAAATTTATTGTGGATGTTTTGAGATGCAGCAGGTGTGTTGCTGTAAGGATTTGAGAGGCTCAGATACTACTTGAGGTAGAAAAATGGTTGGAAGGTCAAAATTAAACAATTTAGGGATAACAGGCCCTAGTTAACTTTTCCGCAAGGTCAGCGGTGGCACCAGTGCAGGATCTCTTGGCACAGACTGGCCACTCCTCGGTGAACTCTTGAGTGGTGGCAGCGAGCAGTGGGTAAGTTGGGTGTGGTTGGTTGTTTGGTTTACCTCTATTTATGTTTGGTTATGGCAGAATAGTAGGATAGTAAGAAAAATTTATTGTGGATGTTTTGAGATGCAGCAGGTGTGTTGCTGTATGAATTTGAGAGGCTTGAATACTACTTGATATAGGAGCAGCAGGGTATGGGGAGAAGAAACGGGGAGAACTGAGGAGGAAAGGACGAAAGGAAGAGAAGCTCTTATATTTTATTCAATCTCCGTAAAGTATAAACACATGCTTAAATCAATAAAAAGAATGGAGTATCTCTAATTTAAGTCTTAACTGATGGCTTGATTCCTGATTTACAAATAATTCCCCATATCATTGACCATAGGATTCCATATATTTGTTACCCATTCTTCAAAAACAACTTATTTGAATGTTTGATCCATGTCTTTGGTATATTTTTTCTTATTCTGGATAATATCTATTCTGTAACTGATCAAGAGTCTTTTATTCTATTGTGCCTAACAGTTATATATCACTTTAGACCCTGCATTTTTACTTGCATTCTCTACTTTAAACATGTGTTTTGTATTTTTTCAATATAACGTGATCCATAGGTAAGAAATGTTGAGGAACTGTCTCACTTTTTAGCTGGCTATCTTGTTCATTAATTATCAGATAGAAAATTTTATTGTTGTAAATTGCCTCTTTCATGATTGAAAGATATAAGCTCAATGAGTTAGCTGACACAATTCAAGATCAATTTAATCCTTCCTTAGCCCATTACCTTGGCCCACAGGCCAAATTTTGTTTCTTCAAATTTAAAAGAAGACAAAAACTAACAGATTTGATTTGATAATATGCTTTCCGGTGTAACTGTTGTTACCTAGATAAGGTTAAGATAAAAATCTCTAGTGCCATCCCATATATATTGAACTTTGTTTTTATTAGGGATGTGTCTCTCATTTACTTTTCTGTTTCTGCAGAATTGGAGAATAGATTGTTGGCTCGGTTTGATGCAGCATCACAGAAAAGAGATTTGTCTGCAATGTCTGAATGTGCCAAAATTTTGTCACAGGCAATTGAGCTTTGTTCTACCTAATTACACCATTCTCTCTCCTTCATTCTTCTTTCAGATCTCTATGGCCTATTAAGCTTTGCTGTAGTTATTTTACTGATTGCGTGGTACAATCTTAAATTGTTGGTAGTAGCAATGATTGTTGAGTAAATTACAGCATCAACAAATGAACAGGCTTTAAATAGTAATTGGAGAGGAATGATGGCTATGCCTGCATATTGCTTAGAGAAATATTGTATATGTGCCAACACCAGTTGCAATTCTTTTCTTGTTTTAATAGATCTGCATATTGTGTCAAATCTTGTTTTGCATTGAAAACCATCACATGGAACTAAACCTTCAAATAATGATATGTTAAATACACTTAGTGGCTTGGGTGTTCCTTTTTTTTTTCTTTTTTAGATAGCTCAGAAGAGCTATATAATTCCAAAGAAGGTGCAAAGGAAGAATTCTCTTATCAAAGACTCATATTTTGCTCCAACCATAAACCCCATGTGCCTGCAAAAACAGCTCATTTCCAAAGGACCTTATGCCCTTTGCTCCCAAATCCTCTGAGCTAAATTGCTAAAAAGAAGATCTAGATTGTTAGGACAAACCCAATGCTCATTGAAGGTGCCAAAACCTCTATTCTAGAACTGCCACACAACTTCACAGTTGAGAAAAAGGAAAAAGGAATTGACATAAAAATCTGATGACACATTAACTTCCGGTCAAATAGCCTTATTGGGCCTACTCTAAAGCCAGTCATTCATATTAACTTAAGTACCACAGTCCAAACAACAGCCTTTTAAGGAAGCTGATACTCAATGTATCGAAAAGTTCTCTTATTCAACAACAACCTTTCTTCGTACATTGCAGAGCTATTTATCCAGCTTTGTTTCCGTTGCCTCTAACTAACTCTAACAGAAAACTTCTTTTAACTACCTATAACAGAAAAGGCTTCTGTTAACTATTTTGTAACAACTACTACCCCTCTTAGAACATCCTTGTCCTCAAGGATTACTAGGTGCTGTTACATCAAATAAAGGAAACTGTTGCTTCAATGCTTGCAATGGCTCCCATGTAGCAGAATCAGGGCCAGCGTGTTTCCATTGTACCAGCATTTGAGTGATAAGCAGATTACCCTTCTTGACTATCTTTCATGCTAAAATTGCTTAGAGTTCTATCGAAAAATAACCAAACCCATCAATGTCAGGCAATGCAGTGGAAGCCACAATCTCCTCACCCACCTTCTTTTTTAACATGTTGACATGAAATACTGAATGTATTTTTGAATGTTCAGGATGGGCCAATTTATATGCTACTTTCCCTATCCTCTCCAACACCTTATAGCGTCCATAGTAGCGAGCTGACAGCTTGTGAAAGGAACTATTGGTGAGAGAAGTTTGACGAAATGGGTGTAGCTTAACATATACCCAATCATGAAGTTGAAACTCTCTATCAGTTCACTTTTTATTGGCTTGCTGAACCATTTGATTCTGAGCTTTCTGCAAATTAGACTTTAAGGGTGTGAATAACAGCTTCTCTAGTCTTCAACTCTTCATCCACCAGTGCATTAGAGGTATCACTAGCCATATAAGACATATGAATTGGAGGATGAACGCTATACATAGCTTCAAAAGGACTCATACCGATAGAAGAATGAAAAGAAGTATTATACCAAAGTTTAGCTATGGGCTGCCACTTAACCCACTACTTAGGGTGATCTCCTGTCATACACTGTAAATAGTATTCAATAGTACGATTCAATACCTCGGTCAATCCATCTGGTTAAGGGTGATAAGCAAATAAATAAAGCAACTTAATAGGTTGAAGTTTGAATAATTCCTTCCAAAATTGGCCACAGAAAATATGATCCCGATCTATGACAATCATTTGAGGTAAACCATGTAATTTTACCACATTATTTAGAAAAATTCTAGCAACATCATTAACGGTATATGGATGTTTTAATGCCATAAAGTGAGCTGATTTAGTAAGGCGATCAACTACTACTAAAATGACTATTTTATTATAGGATTTAGGCAATCTCGTAATAAAATCCATAGCAATATCCTTCCATAAAGAGATAGGTATGGGCAATGGTTGGAGAAATCCTGGTGAAGCAATATTCTCATATTTGAACCTCTGACACACTGAGCATGCATGAACAAAATTTCTAACATCCTTTGCCATCCCCCTCTAGTAAAATACTGTCCCTAACCTTTTATGAGTTGGAGTACATCTAGAATGTCTCCCAAAATGGCTGTTATGGAAACACCGCAATAAGTCCTCCTTCAACTCCTTATCATCTCTTACTACCAGCTTCTCATTCCTCAACAATGTATTATTAGCCCATGAAAACTTAGGTATAGATGCTGGATCCCACTGTAGCCGAAGGATAATATCCCTCAACTTGTCATCTTCCTCACATGAATCACGTACCCTGCTATTCAGCCCGAAAAATATGGTGGTAACAGCCTTACACTCACCTTCACCCTGGTCTCAACGAGAAAGCGCATCTGCAACCACATTTTCCTTCCCCTTCTGATATTTAATTGTATAATCGAGTCCCCATAGTTTATGAAGCTATTTGTGCTGATCTGGTGAGATGACCTTTTGCTCCAATAAATGCTTAAGTGTCAAATGATTTGTTTTAATGATGAAGCGGTGGCCTTGCACATATCGTCGCCATTGCTTGACTGCAAAAATGACGGCTAGCATTTCCCTCTCATTTGCAGAAAGTTGTTTCCGCTTATAGCTAAGGCCTTTACTTGCATAGGCAATTGGATGGCCTTACTATGAAAGGACTACTCCCATACCTGTCTGTGATGCATTTGTTTCAATGGTAAAAAGTATTGTAAAATTAGGTAAAGCCAAAACCGGAGTAGTACTCATAAGAGTCTTCAGCTTTTGAAATGCATTCTTTGCTTCCTCTGTCCATACAAATGTCTCTTCCTCCTTAAGTAATTCTGTTAAAGGTCTACATATCATCCCATAATCCTTAACAAATCTCTAGTAGTACCTTGTAAGTCCCAAAAATCCCCTAAGAGCTTTTATATTCTCAGGTGTGGGCCACGGTTTCACAGCTTAAATCTTTTTAGGATCCGCACAATGGAATAAGAATTGTAATGTTGTTCAGAATGAATAAGAAGTTGAGTTTTGGGAATTGAGTTACCTATAGGTATCATTGATATCAGAGCCTCTCGGTCCTTACAATGGAGGGGATACTGGCAGAAATGCTGGGTTTACTGGCAGAAATGTCTACAGAAATTGTGTGGATGAAGACAACGATTATCAAGGCGGAGATTCAAGACAATGAAGGCAAAAATTCTTTGGACCAGCAGCACATGAATTTCACCGGACAAGAAAGTTGTATGGTGGCTCAAGAACATCAAGATTTGTCAAGAAACGAATTAGTTACCAAGAAAAGAGAAGAACTCCATAATAGTATTGAAGAGAAGCTTTCAGAGAGAGTTCTTAAACAAAGTCTTTCCATTGAAGATGACTTTTCCTACACTACAAATTTTGTGAGTACTAATACTGAAATCAAGGGCTCTTCAGGTTCTGTTGCTAGTTCTAAACTAGTGAGCTGGTTAGAAGAATAGAGTAGTAGTGCTAGAAACAAGATTAGTATTGATTTAGCAAGTGCAGTATCCAAGAAAAGTGCCTCGGGTGAATCTATCAAGCAATGGACAAAGAAAGAAATGGAAGAAAAGAGGAGGAAAGGGTTATGTTACTGGTGTAATGCAAAGTATACTGTAGATCGTAGA
This sequence comes from Delonix regia, assembly GCA_037074485.1. Taxonomy (NCBI): domain Eukaryota; kingdom Viridiplantae; phylum Streptophyta; class Magnoliopsida; order Fabales; family Fabaceae; genus Delonix; species Delonix regia. The sequence goes on from CM073460.1 coordinate 20,146,295, forward strand.
TATTGTTTGCCACAAGCCTACATGATCTATGTTCAGGGAGATGATAAGGAAAATGATGACATGATTGATTTGGAATCTTTTGATAATAAAGATTCAGTGGAACAGCATACTGGTATTCCTCTCAATGACCATGGACGAACAAGGGCAATTATACAAGAACCAACAATTGGATAAATCCTACCAGCCACTAGAAGACATTCCTATCTTTTTTTTTTGTTTTTGTTTTTGTTTTTCTTTTTTTCCATTTTTCCTAAAACACAAAGCTGTACAAATCCTTGAAGACAATGGCTACTACATAATCCTTGCGGACAAGGATTTGCTTAAGGGGTGGAGTAATTGTTAAGGGTTAGTTGTTATAACTGTATTAACAGTTGTTAGTTGTTAGTTAGCCTTAAATAATTGACAAGTAGTTATGGACAGTAGCCTATAAATTGATATGCAGCAATTGTAATGTTGTTGAGAATGAATAAGAAGTTTTGACTTCTGGGAATTGAGTTACCTACGGGTATCAGAAGCCTTTACCTTTTGAAAAGGGTTGGACAAAGAAAAGCTTTTCTGACTTGGATTACAAATGAGAAAATTGAAGAAGTTAACCTAAAGTCCAAATTCTTTTATTTGGAAAAGTAGAAACACAATGAACCAAAGAAAATGGAGAAATTAAAGGTTTTTCATTAAGATTTGAAGAAATGAAAGCTCCAAGAAAAAAAAGAACCTTGTTATGTTAAAAAATGAGATAAATCTGACATCAGGGCAGGGTGTAGAGTTGATAAAGTTGTGGAAGAACTTTGGGAAAAAAGGGGACTTTTATTCAGTTGTCCTTTCAAAACCATAAAAAAGTTTCATTCCTAAATTGATTAATAAACTGAGAACAAAATGAATGATATACATGAGATATGAACTTCTAGAGACTTTCACGATTGGCACAAACTCTAGAGTTAACATTCCAACCATTCAAATATATTTGCGCTGCTTTCTATGCTTATGGTAGATGTTTCTTAGAGTAGAGATAAAAGGCCAGTATTTTGATGGAGGTGTGCATGTATGTCAAAAATTACTTGTTTTGCAATGCAGTTCAATAGAGGTACAAGTGCCATGCAACATTATGTGGCAACACGTCCAATGTTTATTGATGTGGAAGTCATGAACGCAGATACGAGGTTGGTTCTTGGTGATGATGGGGCACATGCTAGCCCTAATAATGTTGCTAGTGGGCTTTTGTCAGTGTACAAAGAAATCACAGGTTTGAATGTTGAAGTATAATGGCATATAAGTGAAATATTTAGTTTCTTCATGTAATCAGTAATGGAATGGTGATTTGTTTCAGATACTGTTCGCAAAGAAGCAGCAAAAATCACAGCTGTATTCCCTTCGCCTAATGAGGTTATGTCAATTTTAGTTCAGGTACCAGAGGATATGGTCTTCACCTCATATGATGGCCTTAAAGAGAGAGTATAGCTCATTATTCTCATAACCAATACTTGCTATTGTTTTGATCATAATTCTCTATGCAGCGAGTTCTAGAGCAGCGAGTCACTGCCCTTTTGGACAAATTATTAGTAAAGCCAACACTTGTAAATTTACCTTCCATGGAGGAAGGTGGACTTCTATCAGTGAGTACTACCATCCCAGCATCTTCATTGTTACTACCCAAGTGTCAGTTCAGACGGTAAGCTGATACTGATGTTATTTATATATAATTTGAGGCTTCAGTATCTCAGAATGCTGGCAGTAACATATGAAAAGACACAAGAACTTGCTAGAGATCTACAAGCAGTGGGATGTGGAGACTTGGATGTTGAGGGTAATGAATTAAATTTAAATATGACTAGTTCCTTTTGCCTGGATTTGTTCATTTTGTTAAACTAATCTCTAAGACAAAGTGTTTAAAACTTAGGTGTTAATTTTATTAGAAGAAGATGAACTGTTGTCTGTTTGTTAGTGGTAATTTCTGGAAATATTAAATTGGATGAAAGCTGTTTTGTAGCCTAGACTTGACTCCTATATGATTTTCATGGTATATCATGGGTGGTTACGCCTGCAGTATAATATGCTGCAGTTGTTGTGGGAACCTTTTCATTTAGTTCTTTTTTTATTTATTTTCATTTCTTTGTATTACAAATTTCAGCTAATGGATTTAAATAATCACCAATTTGCTGGATTAATGAAAATAACTTTATTGCAGTCTCATGCACTGTGTGCTGGAAATAGAATTATTTAAATTTCTTATTAGGTAACCTGTTAGAAAAATTCTTTTATGGTTCAGGTCTGACAGAGTCTTTGTTTACAAATCACAAGGAAGAATACCCTGAGTATGAGCAAGCATCTCTTAAACAATTATATCAAGTGAAGGTTTGTTCTTTGAATTTTTTCCCTTCCATTGGAATTGAATTTGATTGCTAGAAGCTGTAGCTGGGATAATGTGATACAGATGGAAGAACTGCGAGCTGAAAGCCAGCAGGTAACTGATTCACCTTGGACAATTGGACGAGCAAAAGGAGCATCAATTGCTTCTCCTCCGCAGCAAATATCTGCCACAGTTGTGTCTGAGTTTGTGCGTTGGAATGAAGAAGCAATTTCAAGGTGCAATCTCTTTTCTTCCCAGGTAATAACTAGTTTTTGCTATTGGAAAGGCATTGGCCCTGAATATATTGTTTGCAAATTCTGGCAACTGTAATAAAGTAATTAACCTTTAGCCACAGACAATCCCAATGTATCTTTGATGCCTTACATATTTATTTTCTTCCCCTAGGGCCCCATCAAAAAGTGGTAAATTGAATTTGGAGTTACCAATTTGGATGTCTTGAAACCGCTTGGGAATTTTCAAATTATTCTAAATATCTGAACTACTTATCACTTTATCCCTACAGTTGAGGACGATAGGTATTAGATATATTTAAGTTCTATATTTTTATGCACTTATCAAGCTAGTTAGTTTATTCCTATAAGTTAAGATTTTTTTTTTTTTTGGTTTGTTATGCTTCTGTTACCTCTTGTTCCTTTACATTAGGACTTCATTTCTGATTTTGTTCCTAAAATTTGGTTCTTCTATTGTAGCAGGCATCTTGTACCTATGTAAATACACACTATATACTGCTGTTCAAATAGTATTAGAGCCTGGTTCCAGCCAGTTATAAACATCTAAACGCCATCACCAGCATACAAAAAGTGTCTGAAGCCAATACACATTCAAGCTCTTCCTCCCAAACAAATGGTGGCAATGAATCGAGAGCATCTCAATGATTCTCACTCAGTTCAAATCACCCACTATTCCCTAAATGGCATAAATTTCATAAAATGGTCCTAATTTGTGCGTATGTATCCATGGGAGAGGGGAACGTAGATTATTTGATTGGTAGCACATAGGAACCAGCATCCAGTGATCCCTGATATACCATATAGGATGCTGAAAACTTCATGATTGACAATTCCATGGATGAGGACATTATTTGAATTATATGTGTCATCACACAGCCTAGGAGCTCTGGTATAATTTCAATCAAAATGTATTCTGATTTGGGTAACAAGTCCTACATTTATAAGTTGACCTTGAAACACAATAAAATCTGCCAAAATGAAGGAAGCGTCACCTTCATTTCTTTTAAACGTATGTTGCAGCTGGCAAGATTTGGATTTATTCCATGACTGTGAATAGAAGTTAGTGATCGTAGAAGATGCTCATCACCGCAATAAATTGGTAAGGGACGGCTAAATTTTAAATTCCTTTCTGGGCTAGATACAGAAGTAGATAAGATGAGAGGAAGAATCATAGGGAGACAACTACTTCCCTAAAGAAGTGAGGTATTCTTTGAAATAAGGAGGTAGGAAACTCAAAGATGTATTATGCTCTATAGAAAGAGATACAGAAACAGTAGACTTCTGCAGCTTATGACTTGTTCTTTTCAAGTATGCTGAGATTTTGATAGCTTGATGTTTATATGAGGATTTTCTGTGTGTGTGTGTGTGTGTATTATACTTTTTTCCATTAGTGGTAAGATTGCACCATACTCGATCCAACCTTATTATTTGATCTTTCAGGAACATCATCTGATCCTATCTCAATCTTGGCAACTTTGCTGTACACTTAAGGAGAATAAGGAGTTTAGAGTTTGGGGAGGTTTACTTTTGTAAAAGCGTTTCTTAGCTTCTATTTTTTTAAGTTACAATTTTCATATAAAATTTACAAAATGGAAATTATACATGACAGAGTTGCTTAACTGGATGTTTGTTTAGGTTATAAAAATAGACGGGGATCCAGTAATTTAAGAAGAAATAAAGGGAGGTTGGAGTAATTTCTCTAGACAATATATAATTGAAGAAGCATGACATTGTAGAATTAAAAATTAAGGTTGATTAAATCAATTGGTGTAGTAAATACTCTTCAAGATCTCTTGTATTGAACCTATGCTGTTGACCTGTTACCTTGTGTTTGCAAGGGTAGTGAATTCATTCATTTTTTAGAGACTTGAATAATAAAGTGCAGAGCTTCAGTACCATTTGTCTCTAATTGATCTTGTTCCTTTTTCTTCTAGTCAAGATATGAGAGTTTGGAATCTTGATTCTTCTGGTATTTATTCTTGCATACCCTACTTCCAGTTCCTTACCTATTCTCCTAGAAGGAAGGTTTTGTTCTTGATAAGAAAATTTGGAATCCTAAAGCTCCTTCCAAGGTGAAATCCTTTATATGGACTGCAGTGCTCAAAAAGGATAAACACTAATAACATGCTGCAGCTTCAATGGCCCAATATAACTATTTCTCCTGATGTATGGGTTACACGCAGATCTGATATAGAAACTCTGGCTCATCGGTTTTGTCTTTGTCCTGCGGTGAGTTATCTTTGGAATAGGCTGTTTGGCATCTTCAGAGAGAATTGGGTGCGTCCTGCCATGTTGGATCAGTTCCTGCAAATTCGCTTTTACTGTTTTGGTAACAAGAGGGAGAATTAAACTTTGTGGCAATGTGCCACTTGTGGTTTCAGGTTTGTTTGGTTGGAGGAGAATGCCTGCATCTTGAAGGGTGTTTTTTTTGCCTTTAAATTGTTATGGGATAGGATTGCTTTCATTGCTTCCCTTTGGTGCTCTGTTCATGGTCTTTTTTAAGGGAGTCCCATTTTATGGCATACAAGAGAATTGTCAGCCCTCATTCACTGACCAGTTCTTTTATTTTGGACTTTTCATGTCTCATTTCCAAATTTTTTTTTGAAAGATCTCTTATCCTCCAACTTTCTATACTCTCTTCTCTTCTTAATAAAATTTATTTTTTTATGAAAAAAAATGCTTCTAAGATGACGAGCCATTTGAAGTATTGAAGTTGTAATATTTCAATATGAATGTGCATTTTTAATCCCCGGTATGCACTGCTAAGTTTTTTTTTTTTTTTTCCCTTGTCCAGCCAGCCATCCTTGCAAGCAATGTAAAAGCTATGTTCGCTTGCCTATTGGACCAAGTATGATAATTTGTTAACATTCAGGTTTTTAATACATTTTGTGTAACTGTACCTCAGTTGTTAGGGTAAATACTTATGTGTTTTACAGGTCAGTAAATACATCGTAGAAGGGCTTGAGCGGGCTCGAGAGAGCCTGACGGAAGCAGCTAATTTGCGGGAAAGATTTTTGCTTGGTACAAGTATGAGCCGAAGAGTGGCTGCTGCTGCAACATCTAATGTAATTACATGAAATTCTTGTGCATTTGCTTTAAATTATTACTTTTAATTATATGTTCATACAAAATTAACATAGACATTGTTAATCTAACATATTAATTATATTGGTATCCAGGCTGAGGCGGCTGCTGCTGCTGGTGAAAGCAGTTTCAGATCTTTCATGGTTGCTGTACAGTGTTCTGTTAGCAGTGTGGCTCTTATTCAACAAGTATATTGGGGTGTCTTGATCTGCCTTCTCAATATTTCTAACTAATAAAAAACCTAAGAACTAAATGAATACTTTTTACAGTATTTTGCAAATTCTATATCTCGGCTTTTGCTTCCTGTGGATGGAGCACATGCTGCTGCTTGTGAAGAAATGGCAACAGCAATGTCCAGAGCAGAGGCTGCTGCTTATAGAGGATTACAACAATGCATCGAAACTGTGATGGCTGAGGTCAGTTGTGCTGTGATGCAAGTCTATTACCTATAATTTGGTTTATGGAAGCTTGTGTTTAACTGCATAATCTATAATCACTCTTGTCAACTTATACGTTTTATATCAGACTAATGAGTGCTATGTGTCTGTATAATTATCCATGTAACCAGGGTTACTTGATCTGCAATTTTTGCCAAGATTTTTGTGCTATAAGCCATAAAATCATAATTTTCACTTCAAACCCCTGTGTAGGTGGATCGATTGCTTTCATCTGAGCAAAAGGCTACAGATTATCGATCACCTGATGATGGAATTGCACCTGACTATCGGGCAACCAATGCCTGCACAAGGTGCATATATATTGAAGAAATAAATCTACTATTTACATTGACAATGCTGATGTTTTCTGCAATTTATCTTTGTGGATGGATGTTTTACTTTTCTCAGCATCTGAAATTTATTATTATATTATGTATGAAGAAAAGATTAAAAAAAGAGAGCTAAATTTGGTTGAATACTTAAAGTGAATATCTCCTTTTTTTTCTATCTTATTTGTAGGACTAAATTGAATGTAGTACAATGTATTATGGCTAGTGCTAATGATGAACAGGGACACCAATATGGACACTATTCTGCACAACAAATAATGGCATTATTCTAACACTCCCTATCAAGCTAGAGCATATATTTCATATGCACCAAACTAGTTATAGATCTAATTGATATGAGGACCTTTAAGAGAATTAGTGAATATGTTTGCTAGTTGATCATTGACAGCTCTAGTAGCAATACATCCAGATTGAATCTTCTTTCTAAATAGTGATAATCAACTTCTATATGTTTCATCATCTCTTAAAATACTAGATTGGATGTGATTTGCATCGTTGCTTGGTTGTCACAAACCAACTCCATCTAATTTATATTTCCAAATATCAATTCCAAAAGTAGCTGCTTCAAGCATACAAGTTCACATGTTGACAAGGCCTTAGCTGATAGTTAGCTTCTGCTCCAGACCTGGCAACCACATCTTCTTTCTTGCTTCTAGGATATCAAATTATCTCCAATCTAGGATCTACAAGAAGCTCCCTTGTCTTGGAGTTTGACATTTGGATTCTTGGGAATATCAACAAGTTTGCAGTTTGACATGCCAAGTTCAACCAATGTGTCTAAAACACATTTCTTTTGTGAGACAACAACACCAATACTAGATTGGGCTATCTCAAGGCCTGAAAGATATTTAAGCTTTCCCAGATGTGTTGGTTTGAAAATGATTGAAGAGGTGCTGCTAAAGCTAAAAAATTCCATCTTGTCAGTACTTGTAATGACAGTGTTCTCCACATAAGTAACAAGATAGATACACTAATCACATGAAGTGTGACAATACAAAACAGAGTGATCTACCTCACTGTGAACCATCCAAACTGCTCAATGGCCAAATCGACCATACCAAGTACAAGGTGACTGTTTCAACCCATTGAATGAACAACACAGTTGCATACTTCCCAGACTCCCCCACAGCAATAAAGACGAAAGATTACTCCATATAAACCTCTTCTTCAAGTTCGCCATGAAGAAAGGCATTTTTAATGTTAAGTTGGTAAAAAGGCCAATGATGCATTGATGTGGATCAAGTGAGGCAAGTAATAGACTCACTAGTTTGGGCAACAGAGGCACTAGTTGGAGATTGTTTTATTACCTAATATTGCAGATACTCTAATTATCTCTAGTCAAGGTAATGGATTGAGATGATTGTTTCTTAGGCAAAGGTGTCTCAGTGGACAATGTTTGGGCAACTTTAGCATTGTGGGGTCAAACCACTAAGAGACCAATAGCAATCTTGATATGACCTAATTTATTGCAGTAGGCTTACTGAGGGCCTATATAGTTACCACCTCATCCTCCTCTACCCTCATTATCAGTAATCTAAACTAATAAAACTGAAGAATCAGGTTTGGAAAATTTATTATCTCTACAACAAAAGTATGTGATAAGGAAATGCGCACTAAATGAGTGACAACATTATCCAAAGTAGAAATAGTTGAGGCACCCAGAATCTGATCCCAAAAAGGTCCTTGGTGAGAAAGATTAATATAGGTCATGATCATGAGGAATTTATCCCTCTGGTTTCCTTGTTTTGTAGCAGTTATAGCAATGGGCATTAAGGACTTGAATTCCTATTTGACTGACTCAATTCAGCACATATAAGTGGTTGTATCCATATCTTGATGCTTTAAAGTTTAAACTATAAACAATTGACTAAGGATTATAGTAACACTGATTATCATTAATATATAATATCTCAACCTTACTTTAAACATTGTAACAAGTTTCATATACATATCAAGCAGCTTAGGGTCGAGAGGCTGCCACAGTAAACTACACAGTTGTGCAACAATTTTAGTCAAGTAGGTCTATTTGTTGTAGGGTATCATACTCTTCCTTGCTCAAATGATGTAATAGCCTTGTCCCTTAAACCACAATTGGTACAAAGAAAAGAAATGCAACTCTATTCAATTATTCGCAAGTCTTTTCCTTTGCCTTTTCCTTATTTATAATCAGTGAAGGTGATTGCAATAAGGAGTTATAACTACCTAAACTACTTCCTAACAAATCCTAACTAAGAATTTCTCTACTAACTTTTACTAATTACCATTTTGATTAACTAACTACTAATCCACTAATCCCATGTAACACTACTTCCCCCTTGGAAATTAATCCTTGTCCTCAAGGATTTGTACAGCTTTGGGTTTTAGGAAAGAAAAAAAAAAACAAGTAATGTCTTCTAGTGGCTGGTTGGATTTATCTAGTTGGTTCTTGTATAACTGCCCTTGTTCATCCATGGTTATTTAGCTCAATCCTTTTAATGTCTTTGTCAAAAAATAAGGAAGGTTTAGAAATTGTGAGAGTAACTATCAACCATAGAACTTCTGCCAATGGGAATCCTCACGCAATATCTTGACCAAAATCTTTAACTCGTCCATTATACCGGGGAGGACTAATTTTCACTATCCATGTTTGAAGAAGTAAATGGTTTTTTATCTTCTTCAGCTGTAGAAACACAAACCTGTTCCTGTATTTGTTGGATAATGTGCATACTTGGGCCCCCAGCATCTTGCATTCTTTAGTAACCTCCCCAAACAAATGTCATGTGTGAAGAGCCCTTGATTTCACTATTTATACTCTCAAGATTTGTAGTGTAGGGAAAGTCATCTTCAAAAGGAAGACTTTGTTCAAAAACTCTCTCTGTAAGCTTCTCTTCAATACCATAATGGAGTTCTTCTCTTTTCTTGGTAACTATTTCATTTCTTGGCAAATCTTGATGTTTTTGAGCCACCATACAACTTCCTTGTCTAGCAAAATTCATATGTTGCTGGTCCAAAGAATGTTTGCCTTCGTTGTCTTAAATCTTTGCCTTGATGATCACTGTCTTCAGCTGGACAATTTTTGTAGCCATTTCTGCTAGTAAGCCCTCCATTCGTCCGATTGAGTTCTTCAATTTTGTTATCTCAGCTTGCTGCTGTCCCAAATCTTGTTCAAAGTCCTTGATTCTATAGCGGAAACACATCTCCTTTGCCATCGTGAGGACCGAGAGGCTCTAATACCAATTTGTTATAGAGAAAAGAAACACAGTACTATTCAATCATTCACAAGTCTTTTCCTTTGCCTTCCCCTTATTTATAGTCATAAGGTAGTGAAAGTGATTACAATAGGTAGTTATATCCTTAACTACCTAAACTACTTCCTAACAAATCCTAACTAAGAATATCTCAACTAACTATCATTTTGATTAACTAACTACTAATCCACTAATCCCATATAACTGCAATTTAATGGGTGCATCCCATGACTTATAATTGTACACCTCCTGCAATATTTCAGAAGTAATGGAAGGTGATCCAATAATAACAAGGGAGAAATTACTTGACTTGGGGGCTTCTGAGCCTGACCTGGTTGTTTGTACGGAAGGCAGTTCTCAGATTGTGTGCAGAAACAAGACCAATGGAGATAAGAGAACAACAGAAGGGAGTCAAGGTAACCTGGGGCACAAGATGGCACTTGAGTTGATTAACAGACAAATGCAGTGGTGTCAGGATGTGCAGCAGTGGACTGTGACAAAACTCCTAGGTTCTGCTGATTGGGACGGGACCTTCTAAGCGCGTGTATCACAGGAATCCAGCAAGATCTAAAAGAACCAGTTTGGACAGCTGTGGAATGAAAGGCTACAGCCAAAGAGGATGATGTTGGAAGGAAACACAATAGGCTCTAATACCTTATGAAATAGAGAGGGTGCTAAATTTGGTTGAATACATAACCAAATATCTCCTTGCTTTTCTATCTCATTTATAGGTCTAAATAGAGTGTAGGACAAAATATACAATGTAATACAAATAGTACTATAATGAATAGAGACACTAACATATACACTATTCTACTTAATGAATAAAGCCACTATTCTAACATTATGAATACCTGCCCTGTTTCATGAGTCCAGGTCTCAACATTATTTGGAAGGAACAGATGCCAGTTTTACATTTAGTGTACTGCTTGTGAATTTTGATTTGGTAGTGATAACATTTCAGACGTTAGACACTTGGAGTGACATTGACAGTATTTCTTTCTTTTTATCCTTTTATTTCTGCTTGTAGTGTTCTTAACAAGGTTATTTGGTTTTCTTCGTCAGGGTTGTGTCGTATCTGTCTCGTGTGCTGGAGCCTGCATTCACTGCTTTAGAAGGTCAAAACAAACAAGCATTCCTGACTGAATTGGTATGAAATATTATGTCTGATGCTTGAGTTGTCATTGCTTATATGATTCTATATCCTCTGTTGACCGAAATACATTGCTGCTCTGATTGTGGGCTCCTTCTACAAAGTAGATGTATGTGCATTCATAGAGACATAATTGATCATTGTTTGGTCTTCTCGTAAGGCTCTGGAGCCTTTCAACGAAGTATTGTTGGCCAGAAGTTGCTCTTTATAGATGGCAGCTGCTTCGGTTTGCACTGTCTGTATATAACAATCTTTTCTGTTGTTCTTGCGTCACTTTGCTTCTCAAATATACTTGACTGATGTAGACTTCTTTATTGTATACACAATTACACATTGGCTAGGATTGTCTGAGTCAGAATTATGAGGTCATTTTTTCTGAAAATGCAATATGCAGCTGAAGTGTTCACGTCATACATCACCTGCATCACTAGATATGCACCACAGTACCCCTGCATCTTGTAACCTGATGTGCCAGCCTCAGTACCCGCCTCACCTCATTCCTAATGTCTCTGCATCTGCTACTTTTGTCTTGCTTGCATAAAGCCAAATAGTCATCATGCTGTACCACATCAGTTTATTGCATGTCTTGCCTGCATTAGGCAGTTAATCTTGTATATACTATATATCTTGTGATGGGCGGGACGACACTAGATTGAAGTAGTAGTGCTGGATCTTTATATATTTATCCTAATTTCAATGATAGCGTGGTAGCTTTTGTCATTTTAGGGGAACCGTGTGCACAAGGCATTGCTAAACCATTGGCAGAAGTTTACTTTTAACCCCAGGTAATTGGCCCAAGTCATATATTCCTTGAAATAGTGAAATAGGGTCCTTCTTCTACCTTATTTTTGTACCACAGTATAATGGCATAGTTTTCTCTATATATTGTGGTGTTTTGCACAGGAAGTAATCTTGTCTTCTGTGTCCCAATTCTTATGCTGACAGTAATTTACGTTCTTTAAAGTCAACAAGTTGCATGCCATTTTCTGATTGTTGTATGGTCACGAGTTACTTTGCAGTGGGGGATTGCGATTGAAGCGTGACATAACTGAATATGGAGAGTTCCTGCGCAGTTTTAATGCTCCTTCTGTTGATGAGAAATTTGACTCATTGGGCATGTAAGTTGCACGAGATATGCAAATATTTTAAGCCTCTGCGTCCTCATCCTTTGTATCAACTAATTTCTGGACTTTTTCTGCAGATTGGCCAATGTCTTCATTGTTGCTCCCGAAAGCCTTTCATCGTTGTATGAGGGAACTCCTAGCATTCGAAATGATGCACAAAGGTATATTACATTGGAGCTATTAATGCCACTATTTATGATTTCAAGATTAAAGTTAATATTAGGGCTAACTTACTACGGTGAATTATTCTCTCCTCTGTTGAAAAATGTCCAAATTACAGAGTCCATGTTGAAAATATATACCATCTTCCCCTGAAATCAAAATAAGCGGTACAGTTATATTCCTTGTAATTAAAAAAAAAAAAAAAAAGCTAAAATCACACTTATTTTGACCAAAATACCCCTATAACTATTATATAAGATAGCAAGTATTAAATTATATTTTATCGTTATAAAATAATAAATTTTTAAAGTTTAGCAAAATGTAAAAACATTTGATAGAATACCGTTATTAAAAAGAAATAAATTATAAAAAATTAATATTTTAAGAATGGCTTGAAGATAATAATTTAATTTCAAGAATAACATTTGTATTAAATATATATTAATAAACTTTTAGAATAAATTGAACTATAAAGTTCAACATAAGATAAATTATATTGAAATATAAGTTTTTAAATATATTTTTAAATTAGAAAAAATTTAATATTTTTCCTGGAAGTATTTTGGTTATTTTTTTACTTTAAAGGGTAAGTGTATGTTTTCAAAACAGAAAGATGAATAGTATAATTTGAGTCTCTTAAAAAAAGGAAAAATTAACACACCCAATGTATTACTATTACAATGATCAGGTTGCCTTTATTTAATTTCAAAAAGGGCCACTAGCTGTGCAGTATGCATAATAAATTTTTAGAAAAATGCCGTTTACATAGCTCCATACAGGCGTCCGTTTTAAAATTAATTTTATGAACTTATTTGTCATCTTCTCTCTCTGGTATCTCACGACTCATGACACATGTTTAACTATGAAAAATTCATTTCTCTGCTATACAGATTTATTCAGCTTAGGGATGACTACAAGAGTGCCAAGCTTGCATCCAAGTTGAGTTCCTTGTGGCATAGCTCTAGTTGATTCAAAACTGGGTATTTAAACCTAGTCCCTACAATGCTCAGTGGAGTTCACAAAACCGATAATGGATCCTCTAAATTTCTTTTTTCGTAAACTTATAAATATCAGGGAGATAGTAATACAGATGAGAGTGAGAAAGTGCATGGGCTCACTTTTTCTTTTATCCACTTTCTCTTTTTATATATTTGTCTCCAACTTTACAAGAAAATTTACGACAAGAATTTTAGAAGATACAACATCTCCTTTTGGTTAGGGCACCGACTCTCAAGTTGGATCTCTTTGAAGGTGTCAAAAGACGAAGTTTCACAAATAGTGGTATGCAAATAATCACAAGGAGGCTATTCACAGGCCAATTTAGTTCATTCCAATATCGTCCCTCGCTGACTGGATATTTAAAGGACCTGGCTGAGCATTTTCCCCCTTTTTTAAGCCATTTTCCATTTCTAGATTTCATTGTTTGCCCTTGTTAGTTGTCACAAACATGAGAGGGAACTACTTGACTCCTTAGTTTACCATGTAGAGTAAAATTTTGGGGAGTAAGCAATGACGTTTTTTATTTTCTTTTGTGGAGTAGTCAATACTTGGACTGAATAAATGTAGTGAATTATTTCAATTCCATATATAAATTAGTTTCATTGTGCTGTTTATGAACTGCAACATTTCTTGGCATGCACTGTGTCACATTCGCTATCCAGCACCTTTGCTGATTAATCTTAAAAAACTGTTAGTAGTTACCCAAGTAGCATTTGTTTTAATGAAGGATCCAATAATTACAAAGCGAAATTTCTTATTTTTTATGATTATTTGATCACCAAAAAAGCATTAATACATATTCTTAGATGTTTACTAATCAGGCTCGTCCAACAAATTAATGTTAAAAATTTGATTGGCGGACCGTTGTTCACAATTCCTATTCTTTAGCACAATAGCGTCTATAACAAATCAAACTTGTGAGGGATTTGTGGTGAATAATAAAATCGTTTGAGTCTCATTTATTTTGACGTTGGTACGGTCCTCCAATTGAAACATTATAAGTTTACAGTTTTTTAATTATGTCACGACACATAAGATTATTCTAAATAATTGTATTATTTTAAAATCAAATTATATATTATGATTGGTTAATCATGTATTTGTCATGTTTTAATCTGAGGAGAATATAGTAAATATAGAAAAAAAAAATTATAAGTCTAACCCTTTAACATTTACAATCGATTTTGTTGACGTGGTTTATATTTTGTACAAGTTCTAGCATTAGCATTAGCATTGTTTCTTGTGACAATATTTTAAACGTGTGTCATTGAGTAATGATAGTAGTCAATAATGTGGGAGTGGGGACTCATCACATACCTTCTAAGGTAGCTCTTCTATGGTGCGTCAAGAAATAAGATCTAGCTCTACTATTATTGATAAGCATTTTGCGGGGAATCATATTTCAAAATTTAATTCATAAAGTTAGAAAGCCTAAAGCTATATTTGAAAATTTAAAAAATAATGGAATGAAATAATAATTAATGGAAAACTCAGAATGAAACGGAGCAAAATATAATAGCTTGGGTCATTTTATCATTTCAAAGGAAATTTGTTTTCCTTTATGTGGAAATTAAGCCCTATTTGGTGCATGGTAAAGACCACTGCAAGAGTTGGGAGAGGTCGAGGGAGAGTGATGGTTCAGTGTTTGGTATGTATGTAGTAGTGTTCCTTCCTCAAGAGAGCACTTTCTCGTGCAGATGGGAAAGTATTTTCCATCAGAGGAGCTAAGGAAAGATATATGATACTGTGAATGGAAGGTAAAATCACAAAATTATCCTCAATGTTAAAATTCCTCAACCATTCGAGCAGCAACCAGAAGCCACATGAGGGGAAGACCAGACGCTAATGTTTGCCAACGAACCCATTCGATGACTAGCATCAGTCCTCAGGTGACATCAGAAGACTCGACGAAGGAACGACGTTCGCACACAATGCCAAAATCCCTCAACCATTTGAGTAGCAACCAGAAGCCACATGAGAGGAAGACCAGAAGCTAATGTTCACTGGTGAACCCATTCGAAGACTAGCGATAGTCCTTCGTCGACATCAGAAGACTAAACAAAGGAACGACGTTTGCAGTTAGGTGAAGGAAATCTAAGCCCTAACTCCACGAAATGGTGTTTCTTCGGCCACTTGAAGTTGGCCATCAACAAAACACACCGTCGTAAACAGATGTCAACACACGACAATTGTCGCACCTGCATAGCCACTCAACGGAGGACGACGTGTTACATAGAACCCTCTTCATTTTTTTTTTCTTTTCTGGTCACAAAACCTCCTCCTCTATTTTATTTAAAATAATATTAACATTTAATACTTTTTTGAAATATTTATTATACAATAATAATTAGAAAATTATTTATTATAAATAATTTAATATCTGTTATGAAGATTACCTTAAAATATCTTTAAAAAATATTAATTTAATAGGAACAATTCAATTTTTTTATCCTATTGTCATTCTTATTCTATCAATATTTTTATCATACCAAACAAATTTTACAACTTTATTTCATTTTTCATTCCTAAAATACCAAATAGGTTTTGACATTAAAATTTTTCTTTTCCATTTAATGTCATTCACATTCTTTTTTCCACCAAAAATCACTATTACTGCATACTCAACAAGACCTTATAATAAAATTAATAGAATAGAATGTCTAATTATTTTTTTTTATATTGTTTTAATAAAACAAATTCATCACGAAAGGGTAATTCTAACAAGCTTTGTGTCAATCTCCACATCTTCAAACAAATATAATTATAAAAGATTATGGATAAAAAAAGATTATAATGATCACTCTAAACCACTCCTCTTTGTTTAAATATGTGCTCCTTGAATTTTATTATTATCCGAGAGTTAATTATCACGTCTTTTTCTATTGAAACTACCACCTATTTATTTTATAGTTAGATTGTAATTGTCAAACTTCTATTAGAAAAATTCAGAGAACCGAAAGAAGTGTTTTCTTACTAAGAATATGAGATGCATTAATCCAGCAAAATGCCAATAATGGTTTTATCTTCACTCAGCCGTCTGTGGGATTTTGGTGTTCAAAAGTTTATTTAATTTATGAGAGTTTTAATTAAACAAGTCATTACATTCGATCCCTGATATTCAAATTTAGAGAATAAAAAAAAAAAACATTTACATAGCTCGGAGAGATTTCAAAGACCCTCTTTTGCAGTTAAATTCCATTCAAAAAATTAAATTCTCAAACAATAACTTTACTCTTTTTAACCATTCTACTTTATTTTATATCATTTCTCTTATCTTCTTACCTAGTTCCACTGCATTCTATCTCATTTTATGTCATCCATCCAAACATATGTTAAGGTTGTTATGATTAGGAACAGATTTAAAATTTGATTTTAAGAAGATGAAAGTTTTTTGATCAAATATTTAAATCAATAGAGGCAAATTGTTACAATATAAGAGAGATGAGTTTTTATAAATTAAAAAATTAAATAAAAAGTATATGATAAAATTACATATAAAAAATTAAAATTTAAAAAATTTAAGAGGATAACCACCCCCACACACTCTTAAATCCATCCCTATTTTTTGATGTGAAACTCAAGTATTATCTTGCAATGAATCCCAATCACCTCTTCCTAATGAGGCCTCTTCCTTCCACTATAAGTGCCTCTCTTTTTGTGGGGGTGGGGGATACCTTGATTGCTGATCTGCACCTTGACTCTGCCAAACCTCTTAAAAATGAAGTTGGTAAGTTGTGTGTGGGTTATCCCATGAATCGTATCCTCTCTTTTGATTGCATAGGTGGCTGTCACTTGCATGTTCCCCTACCAAACCCATTATAGATCCTTTGGTATTGGCATGGGCCGGTTTCTCTCCTTTCCATATCTAATAAATTTTTTATTTTTATTTTTTGGCCAATTTTCGCAAAAAAAATGATAGTTTGGTTCAGTTTAGCATTCTAGAACCTTGAAGTCCACTTGCATACCAAAAATGTAAGAAGCAGTGTCATTTGGTTTAGGGTCAGATTTTCTAAACCATCATTTCACACAGATGTGAAAAAAAAGTAATTTTCACATTTGATAAACTATATTAATAACAAAACTAATTTTTTAAAATAAAAAATTTTAAATATAAATCACTACAAACTCATTGTTAACTAAACTAACGTTCATCCAATATCAAGTTTATACAATTCCAATTCAAATATATTCTAAGACATTCTTATTTAAATCTAATTAGTATAAATTTACGAAACATAATATGAGTGAAAGAGAGAGCAATTAGAATGTAGCTTACATATGTGAGTCTTGTGAACTCACTTTCTTCTATTTGTCTCTCACTTCTTTGTGTTCTAAGAGGCTTATTCTTTATTAATGAATATCGCACACAAATTTTAAACTCCATGGACTCATTTGTGAGTAGAGTTTATAAAAATTTTATAAACTAAACCTAAAAAAATGTTTAATTATTCAAATTTAAAAGCATTCTTGTGCAGACACAATTTATCTAAATTTGCCGACCAGTGTTTCAAACTATATCATATGAAAGTACATATATTTCTACTCGTGCATTTATAGATAGAGACCAAAAATGACAGGGTAGGTCAAACTTGCTTAAAATAAATAAATAAACAAAATCTGCAAACAAATGCTAAGATATTCCTATATTGAAGACCCCACTTCACACAATCACCATCTTATCTTTACACTGTCTCTGTCCACGTATTACGTTTCAGTCACTAAGCTCCTAAAAAAGCCTTGATGTGTGGAGTTCTACATCAACTTCCTACTCTCTCTCTCTCTCTCTCTCTCTCTCTCTATAGAGAGAGAGGATTGTGATAGCGTTGTTGAGCAGGCAAATACAGTTCATCTAAGAAAGCTTTGAAGCATAGGGAAGCTGTCTTATCAAGAAAATCCCACCAATCAATGTTTTTCTTCCATACTCTCCTCCCACTCTTCTTACACGTGCAAGTCAGAAAGTGCAAGAAGGAATAAAAAATGAAAGGAAAGGCCAGTAAGAGCCAGAAGTGTCATTGCACATATATTTGCTCTCATGTAGTGGCAGTGTGGAGCCCTACTCCACAATTGTTGCTTCTCTTCATCTTCAACAAAACTATCATTGCAAATCTACACTCTTCTTGTTTTTCACTTTATGCAGATATAATATATGAGAACCAGGTTTGCTTTCAATTTTTTGTAGAAAATAAAAGAATAAGACATGAAATTGCGTTAGGTATAATATATGTGGGAGAAAAGTTATTGTGAAAGCATGTTTTACTGTTGAAATCAGATCTAACAGATTATTTTAGTGTTTTTACAAAATGGTTGGTGGCATTTTTGTAGTTTTTTCAAATAGTCTATAATATTTATTATATATTAATTTCACAATTATTTATAGTCATATTAAAAGTCAAGTAACATTTATTATTGTTTATGTAAATTGGATTCAAAAGTAAAGAAGATATACATTTTTTTATTTGATAAAATTAATAAATTTTTAAACAATGAAATGCATTTTAATAAGTTGAAATGAAGAGTGAAAAGGACAAGTATTTTAAGAAACTATATGACCCAGATAATTTCCATTAAGTTTAATAGGTTAATCATGAACAGAAAAGGGAGGATTTGGGTTAAGAGCAGTCATGGGAATCTTTAAACATGATCATAATCATATAGTAAAAAACAAATCATGACTTTCATGTATCAAATCAAATATTTATAAGCATTCATCATTCCCACTACTCATTAATTTGACACTTGGTTTAAATTTTTGAAAAATAATCTAACTATAATGATAATGGTTAAAATAATATTTATGATTTTTTAGCTAGGATACTAATGAGCTTGCTATTAGTTGTTAGATCGAATCCCATAGATCATGATTGATGATTCTATATATTACATAAAAATTAGTATTATATATAATTCCTCTTTCAAGAAATAAAAGACAAAGCAAAAAGGAAAATTCTGGATACGTGCGCATCACTAATCCATGATAAAGTTGGAATCCTTCTCCCAGCCAACCTCGCCTCTTTTATTTATAGTTGCAGTATGTTCTCAAAATACTAATTAATCTGATCACTAAAGCTTGATTTATATAGCAGACATTGAAAGAAAGTTTTAAAAGGCGAAGTCAAGAAAAGTGCTAAGATTTTGGTTGTCCTGAAACCAATATCTACCAATGTAGCGTGGGGAGAATATTGAGAAAATTTAGGAATATGTTTTCGTTGGTAAGAGATGATTTGATTATAGAATTCTTTCTCTTGTCCTAAAATATTATGCTAATTTTTAAATTCAAAGGTTAAGTTAGAACTAAATTTATTTCAATCTAAGTATCCTATTAATAAATAAAATAAATGTACTTGTATTTAAAAATTAATAAAAATTAATATAGAAAATATTATTTACAAAATAATTTGTGAGAGTTATTTGACAATATATATATTAATGTATTTTACTATTTATTTTAAATATGAACTATTGGATCAAAAATTAATGACTCATATTTTACTATTTATTTTAAATAAATAATTTTTTTATGATGTGAGCCATTGGATTAATATACAACTACTTCAAAGGATATGCAGGCATTAAAAGTTGCTAAGATTAAACCAACAAGGTGATCCTTTGTCACCTTGCTTATTCATCCTTATAGCTGATGGTTTATGTAATATAGTGGCACAAATCATATTGAGTATGGAGATCTAAAGGGAATAAAGCTTGCTAGACAATGCCTAGTATAGTCTCATGTCTTTTTTGCAGTATTTTTTTTTTATGAATGGAAGGATTGATGACTACATTATATATGTTGAAGGAGATATTGAATGTGTATTGTATTGGATCAGGACAGGAAGGGAGTTTGGAGAAATCTAAGATATAATTTTCGAATAATGCACACAGAGAAGCGACAGAGGAGATCTGTGGTTAATGCTATTTCTATTTATCCGATTAATTGTTTTTAGTTCCTTAACAATACATCTAACGCTATGATGTTATACGCCAGTGCGGGAGAGAAAGTCTCTTTTCACCTTGAGCTTCTCTTTCTCTAATGATTGAGTGTGAGATTTTGGGACATATTAGAAGGGTATAAAGGTCAATAATATTTTATCCCTGGCAGAAGGTCCTTATTCCACTTGCAGATGGAACCCTCATTTCCTTAAATGGGAGAATGACCACTTCTTAAGGTGTGGATTCCCATGCACACTATATATCAAACTAACGTTGGAGTGAGAATGAGATGCTTTTCCACCTCCGTAAAACTCCTCCAATCAAACATATTGTATGAACCTTCTTATCTGTTGCAAGAAAACCTACAGAATAAAAAATGTATATGTGGGATTGTCAAAACCAGGGGCTGCCATCCCTGTAGTCTCGTAGAACCGTAGTTTACCTTTAAGCTGCAGTTGGTTTCTTAAATGCAAGTAAACTTGGGGCCGTTTAATTGTTAAAATTGATACAATTGGAATGAGAATAGAAATATTAAAATATTATTTGGTTAGAAAAGAATAGGAATGAGCATGTCTTCTTTCACTTCATTTGATTAGTGGATTACATATGAAAATTAATTAGTTAATGTACATATTTTATCATATTATCTTTTATCATTAAAAAAAAAGGCAGACATCTATTTGAATTATTAATTAATAATATAATTATATATTAATATATACTTAATTAATAATAAATAATAATAAATTAAAAATAAAAAATTAAATAAATAATAACAAATTATAAATAATAATTTAATAATAAATAATAATAGATAAAATAATAAATAAATAATAAAAAATTAAAAATCATAATTTAATAATAATTAATTAATAAATAATATATTAAATAAATAAAAATATAAATATAAAAAATAATAAATAATAATAAATTATGGTTTTAATATATCACAAGGGTATTTTTGTCCGAAAATTATTATAAATAAGGATATTTTTGTCCAGTATATTTCATTTTCAGGAGAGTAGTCTAATTCCATCACTTCAATTAAGGAAAAGAGTTCTCCCTTATATGAGGGAGAGTAGACTTCCTAGGGAATGAGAATGGAGTCCCAATCTATCAATCAAATATGGGAGTGGGAGACACTCCCATTCCCATTCCCATTCTCTCATGTTAATTCCAACAACCAAAAGGGGTCTTGGTGTTGACTGCAATTTTCTAAATCGCGGTTGGAGCATAGGTTTTTTGTGGTGTGTCTTCTAATTAATTTTTTAATTTGATTAAAGATTGAATACACATAAATTTGTTTATTTCAACAATTAAAAAATAATTAAATGATATTTCAAAACAATACTACCCTAATAAAATTGATGACATAAATCTTTTAAATCATTTTCTTGCGGGATATAATTAATAACAATGACAAAGTATTCTAGTAACATTAATAAACATTGTTTGAAAAATTGGATCAAATCCATCAGTCACACTAGTGAATCCATAGTAGTTCGGGTTCATTTGACCTGCAAATTGCGTGTAAAAAAAATCAGCAAAAAAAAAAAACGAAATTGATTACAAGGAAGTCAAAAAAAAAAATTTTTTTTCCCTGTTTTTGGTCTAAATCAAAGTTTTTGGCATTCTGTTATAGAATTTTATTATGTGCAATGGATCCGACCCAACCCATTTTACATAAATTTATTGTCACTTGCAAAATATTTAAACTATTTTGTATAATTTAACATATTTACCCACACATTTTAAATATTATTTTACAGCATCTATAGTATTTTTAGTTATAAAGTTATATATATATATATATATATATATATATATGTATAAATTTTATATATTTTAAAAATAATAATTCAACCTCATCTAATTATTAATCCCTAAACTACATCTCGTTATTCAATAACCAATCTGGTTTTAAAAAATTGTTAATAAGGACAACAATGATACTTTGATGTAAAGATTAGCGTAAGAAAAAATTTATCAAAAGTATACAGAGTCAAAGACCCACCTAAATATTAGGCACTAGAAAATCATTTTAAGAAAAAAAATTTCAAGGATTTAAGAAAAAAGTTGTTCACCAATAGTGGCAGAATTTTGAAGTTAGAGAGCGCAATACACGTGTATATTTTATTAAGATTAAAATTTTTAAAATTATAGATATATAATATCAAATTTTAATACCATACGAATAAAAATTTATAATTAAAATTTGCAAAAACGAATTTTTTTGGAGTAAGTCAACCAGTGTTTGTGAATTATAACTTTTTTTTAATCAAGTAGTTGTTTAAATTCATTTTTTGGGTAATTTTTTTTTTTTTTTTTAGTATTTTTCATGTCTCAAGTAAAATATTTCATAAGAAAATTTCACTTTATTTTGTGAATTGATTAGTGGCCAGTTGCGACATGCATGTACTCATGACACATGTCTGCCATCGCCGCCCCTTTGCAATTGAGCGCCTCGCCTTCGTGCCACCCACGTTTGGAGGTGGAGAAAATATTATTTTGGTTCTCAATTTATTACAAATTATCATTTGAGTCCCTTATTAATAAAAACTTGCCTTTTTCATCTCTCAATTTTTAGATCTTTACCATGTATAACTTACAAGAAGAAAATAAAAATGATGATTTTCAATTAATAAGGAATCATTTAAAAAAATAAAATGAGTTAGGTACTAAAATAATAATTTAATAGTATATTTGGATCAAAATAGTATTTTAAGCGATCTATCGGGTTCAGCATCACATGCTTTCATTTGTACCCAAGACATTCGTGTGAGCCAATCTTTAACCGTACATGGGATTGACTGTAAACGCTTTACTGACCGTCGGATCTCGGGATCCTTGAGTGGGCATATTACTGGATTGCGAGGCACGCAATGCTGTGGGGGTGGAACGTTTAAGATCTTCCCATTTCCCGAAGGGGAGTGGGCCCCACGAGCAAAGAAACCTGCAAAGCTGTCACGCGCTCTGCCACGTTCGCAATGTGAACGCTGTCTTCACCTCCTCCCTTAGCAGACGATTACCGCCGAACATGAGGAAAAAATGTACGTTGCTATGCGCATGCCACGCGCTCATCTAGGGCTTTGAAAACACTTGCCGCCTGTGTGCTGAACAGTGAACACGCGGTTTGAGTATGTACATGAATCCTGAAAGAGAAAAAACCTAAAAAGACAGTTTAAATGTTTATCGGTTATGCTTATTTTTTAAAAAATTATTTATGTTATTTATATTTGATAATAAACCAGATTTGTACTCAATTATTTGCTAATATTATTTTTCAAATAATTAATAGTTTTGATGGTTGTGGTACATGATGTGCTTGTGTTACGTTTATTTATATTTATTTAATGTGTTTGAATTATTTTGGGAATTTTTAATTAAAATTTTTTTTAAAAAAATTTGGATAATATTACATTAAGTTTTATATTAAAATATAATAAATGTATAACTTGTTATTAATAATATGATGGCAAATGTATAATTTTTGTAGATACATATGTAATTTTTACAAATTAGTATCATATTATTGGATTTTTTAAAAAAAATTTATATATATATATATTATATTTTTTTAAAATTAATATAAGGAGTTATACATAAATCTAGTTTTTTTTTATTTTCAAAATATTTGGTGAAAGTGAACTTAATAAGAAAAAAATATTAACTAATTTTAGTACACTTAGGTTGTAACTGATTTTGTGTACCAATTCTTCCAAAATCATTATAATATATATATATATATATATATATATATAAACTATTCATGGAATGATATTTAATGTGTTTGAATTATTTGGCAATTTTTAATTAAAAATTGTTTTAAAAAAATTTGGATAATATTACATTAAGTTTTTATATTAAAATATAATTAATTTATAACTTGTTATTAATAATATGATGGCGAATGTATAATTTTTGTAGATACATATGTAATTTTTACAAATTAGTATCATATTATTGGATTTTTTGAAAAAAATTATATATATATATATATATATATATTATATTTCTTAAAAATTAATATAAGGAGTTATACATAAATCTAGTTTTTTTTTTTTACTTTCAAAATATTTGGTGAAAATGAACTTAATAAAAAATATATTAACTAGTTTTAGAATATTTAAGTTGTAGCTGATTTTGTATACTAATTCTTACAAAATTATTAAAAGAAAAAAAAGGTATAAACTATTAATGGAATGATATTATTAAAAGTAGTACATCTTATGAACTGTCTCTCAGGTATACAAGAATCAACTAATATCTTTTTTTAAATAAGATGAGGAGCGAAGACCAAACGGGTAAGTATAATTAAGTGGGTGAATGAGGTAATAAAGTATATTGATTCATTTTTATTGCATAAATAGAAATACAAATAGACAAATAAATCACCAAAATATGTCATTCTCCCAAACTAACGCAATTATATTTTGTTTGAATTTATCATTTTTCCTGTCCGCTACTTTTAATGAACCAGAATTTGTGGACCCAAAATCTTGAAAAGTGGAAAGGCCATGGTGAAGATTATTAAAGTAGTTCATAAAATACAAGTTTAAGTGGTTATTTGTATATTTTGTATCAGAAGGAAGGCTTGAGTTTGAAGCAAAGTTTGAGAAAGATATATAAATAGCAACAAATCCTTATATATGGTATCTAAGGGGATAAGGAAGGCTTTTTCCACTCTATCATTGCTCAATCTTTTTGTATATATCCATTTAATGTGAGAATTTTGTTGATGATAAAAAATTCTATATGAACAGAGTTTGAATTATTCATATGATAATTTTTCATCTTTTTTCATATATGTATCAAGAATTTTTTTGAAATGCAAAAATTTTTTGTAGTTAACCAAAAAATAATGACATCATTAATTTTTATAAATTTTGTGTAGTCAATGACAAAATAATACATAAATTAATTAATTAATTAATTAATCACCTCTTAAATAAAAAAATTAATTGTCTCTTAAATTTTTTAAAGAAATTATAAATATAACAAAATGGTTTATAACGATGTTATCTTAATAAACTTATCATCATTATTTCTTTTTCACTAATTTCACGTAACTAATTTTATGAACTTGTTCTAATTTGTTATATTTTTTTTATTAAACTCAAATTTTACTCACACTTATAAATACCATTGATTTAAAAATATTAACATATAATAGAACAAACTAATTTCTTAAGGCCCATGGACAAATAAATAAGTTATAAAATTGATCCTTTGATGATCTCTTTATATTAATTTTTTACGGTATAAATTAAATATTAGGTTTAATTTCAGCTATATAAAATTATTAACATAAGTTTAATTATTTGACATATATTGGGTAAATTATACATAATTATCCTGATATTCACTATCGATTTTAATTTTTCAATCATCAATTTATAAAAAAACCTATAATTGATTAGTTAATATATTACCTCAATTGCAATGAAATTAAGTTCAAACTTCCCCCAATTTTTTGGTTAAAAAATGTGTATTAACTAAAAAATTAAGTTCAAATTTTCATTTTACAAATCTTTTTCAATCAAATTTCTCAATAAGTAGAAAAGGTTCTCATAAGCATATAGCTCTAGTCATATTTGGAGATTGAAGGCAAAATGTAGGGTACGACTAAGGTGGATAATTGTAATTTTTTTAGTACGCGATGAGATGAGTATTTGATAATTTTAAATATTTGAAAAAATATATAATTATTAATTTTGATTAATTAAATGAACATTAAATAGATGCTAACTAAGAAAATATATATATATATATATATATATATGTAATTTACTATTTTAAATTAATTTTTGTAAATTTTAAACATGTCAAAACAATTTTTAAAATGTACTTCATTTGAAAATTATTCTTAAATGGTTAAATCTATCAACTTAATTATTATTATAATAATTTTAACTAAAAAGATATAAGAAGTTTGGATTAGGTGTTGTATAATATCATCTATTGTGCCCTATTAGCTGTTAAATTAAAATAATTGATAACGATGCTATACAACATCTAATTCAAAGACTTTTCACACGACCATGGATTTTGTTAAGTATTCTATAATTTTTTTTAATCATTTTTATCTAAGTTATAAATATAAAATATTCACAAATATTTTGAAGATATAACGCTTTAAAATTTAATAAAATTAAAGATGTGAATATATCAATCCAAATTCTTTATATTTTTTAAGAAATATATTGAAAGAAATATGTAATCTAACTATTTAATTATATGCAAGAAAATAAAAAAAATTCAATTCACCAGGATATAAGAAAACAAAATGAAGGTTAATGGTGTTACCAAAAGATTTTGATTTGGATGAAAGCACTAAAAAATTCAAGTGGCCACTATTATTTTATTAATTTATCTTTTGTCGGTATAACTCACTTGGGTCCTCACGAAGTGCGTTTGGGTTTTCTTTACTTTTCCTCCATGAAATCGAGAGCCAAGTCATACGCCCCTTTGACATTTTCCCAAGTCAACCCCCCGAAAAACCAAAACTGGTTTCCCATGTCGCATCTTAGAGAGAGAGAGAGTGAAAGAAAGAAAGAGATAAGCATAGAGATGCCAAATTGCCAACGACTCCCTCTAAAATAGAATACCACCTCATTTCTTTTTTCTCTATTTCTCTTCTTTTGAGGAAAATGCTACTTTAGCCAGTTACTTTTAAAATTAATTCCATTTTAATCCTTTAGAAATGGAAAATCTTAAAATTTTTTTTAGTCATCAGATTTTAAACTTAATTTTTATTTTGATCTTCTGTAAATTAAAAAGCTAAAAAATAATTCTTTGCATTTTAAGATCTAAATCAACATGATTTATCCTAAAATAATAAATAAACACAAAATAGCGTTCACATTAGAGTGAGAAAGTAAATACTTTGAGTTATATTGTGAACAGTATGGGATTATTTTAATATGAGAAAATTATATTTTGATTCTTGATTTATCACAAAATTTTTATTTTAATTCTCATTAAAATGTTAAAAATAATCTTTCATTTATTAAAAAATGTTACATTAATATATTATTTTTAAAAAAATTATCAAATTTAATTCTTTTACCAAACCTTAAACTTTAAATATAAATGACTAAATCAAGTAATTTTTATGAAAAGGTGATCAAATGTAATATTTTTTAATAAGTGAAGAATTAATACATTTTAATAAATACGGAACTAAAATAGTAATTTTATGATAAGTGAATTAAAAAATATTTTACTTATTTTAATACTTTAAAAACTAAAATGAGTTTAAGTTTAAAAATAGAGAATTATTTTAATATCTTTAATACGTAAAGGATTAGATGAAACTAAATTAAAAAAAATGAGGACTAAAATAAATTTTTCTCCCTTTCTTTCCTCTCACTAACTAGACTTGTGAAACTGAATTGAATAACAAAACACCCACTTTCTCTCTCTATATATACATCTCCTTTCCCACTCATTGCTCCTTACCACCTCTCTAACAAAAAGTCAGCGCCTTCTTTTGTCTCTCTCTTTCTCTCTCTCAAAAGAGCAAGGTACTACAGACATTTGCAGAGGTTGTCTCTTGTTACGGTTATGGAGGACGATTGGGATCTGCACGCCGTCGTTAGAGGCTGCGCCACCATCACCTCCTCCTCTTCCTCCGCCGTCACAACCACCGCCAGCACCTCGTCTGCCTTTGGGTTTCCTGTGTTTGTTGGGAGTGAAAAGGTGGGGCAAGTTTTGTCCCTTTCAGATTTAGACCCTTTTGAAGCCAGAACTAGTTCTTCCATTGAAGAGCTGCATGAGCTTTGTAAGCCTTTCTTCCCCAAATCCAAGCCTCCTCCTTCTTCTTCCTCGTCACAAGCTTCTCCTCTGTCTTCATCGTCTTCCTTCTCTTATAACTCTTCCTCTGCACCCAACAAACCGCTTCAGACTCAGCAGAAACAACAGAATCTGCAGCCCAAGAACAAGGTGTCTCATGCTGGTTCTGTCTCCAACCCCCCAAGATCTAAGAGAAGGTAAATTGAGCATTTCATCTTCAGTAATTTAGCTAACTCTTGAGGAAAGTGATGAATGTCTTTGATTCATGATTTCTGTGTGTTAACTTCCATTACAGGAAGAACCAGCTCAAGAAAGTTTGTCAGGTTCCAGCTGAGTCTCTCTCCTCTGATATATGGGCATGGCGGAAATATGGCCAGAAACCCATCAAGGGCTCTCCATATCCAAGGTAATTTTTCGATTTTTCATCTTTTCTTGAGATCGCATTTTTTTACATGAAAAATTTACTACTTTCAGAATCAAACCCAAGAAATACTATTTCTTTTTCTTCTCCCTGACTTAATCCTTTGAGTTATTTTTTCATTTTGTTTTGAATAAGAGCTAATCAAGCTTGGTCTGTCATGGTTATCCTTGAATTTCATGCTCACTGATTTTTTTTTAGAACCACACATAACTCTTCAAGAATTCATTTCCTATGTTAGATTTGGTGCATTTTTAGATTCGAAATCAGATTAATAGAGCTGAAAAGAAGCTGTACTTTATGGCTTAATCAAGCTTTGGTTTGTTTTGTGATGAACAGGGGATACTACAGATGCAGCAGTTCAAAAGGATGCTTGGCTCGGAAACAAGTGGAGAGGAATAGATCGGACGCATCGATGTTCATAGTCACCTACACGGCGGAGCACAACCACCCTGCTCCTACTCACCGGAACTCCCTCGCCGGATCCACCCGCCAGAAGCCCTTGACGGCCACCGCAGCCGCCGCCGGTGACTCTGACAGCGCCCCGACAAAACCCGTCTCTCCTGCTACCTCTGGGGTGGAAGAAGAGACAGCACCTCAAAGCACAGAACTAGAAAACAAGGTAGAGATGGAAGATTTGATGGATGAAGAGGAAGAAGATGAGTTTGGGTTATCAGATTCGGTGTTAACCGACGATTTCTTTGAAGGGTTAGACGAACTAACAGGGCCGTCGCCTCCGCCGGCGGTGGCGGTCACC
Source organism: Delonix regia (assembly GCA_037074485.1). Taxonomy (NCBI): domain Eukaryota; kingdom Viridiplantae; phylum Streptophyta; class Magnoliopsida; order Fabales; family Fabaceae; genus Delonix; species Delonix regia. The sequence continues at coordinate 20,175,322 of CM073460.1, forward strand.
GGAGACACCTTCGCCGACCCCTTCTCGACTGCTTTCGCTCTTCCGGCTTGGGCTTGGGCGGCGAATAATGCTGCCGCCACCGCTGCCGGGGGCAATTACTGACTCACTGGGAGGCTCATTCATCACAATTAACCAGAAATTTTGGTTTAATGATTCAGATTTAATTGGTACATGAACAAATTCATGTACAGATCAAATCTGATTCATTACTGCATCACATGTACACAAAAATGTGACATTCGTTTTATGCTCTTTTTCCTTTTTCTTTCTGTAGTTTTTGAGAATAGGATCTTTTTCTTTTTCTTTTCTTCTTCGATCTTCTGTAGAGAGGTGGAACAATTCGGAAGAATCTTCGCTAACAGTGATGCTTTCAGTACAGTGGGAACTGAGAAGGTAGATTAAACATTTATGTGTTTTTGTTAATCCTAATAGAATTAGTGATGATTAAGGTTTCATATCTTTGTTATTGTATAATCCAAATTTGTTTTGAAAGCTTTTTGAATGATGATGCCTGTATATTTTGCTTGAGTTTATTGTATTTTAAAAATGGTGATTGGTTCCGTAAATTTGCCAGCACATTGGGTTGACCTTTTTCAATTTGGACTTCCCGTATTTTTGATAAAATAGCGTTAGTTAAAAATTTAAAAATTTAAATTAATATAATTATATTTTCTATTTACAAATTTAAAACATTATCCTTCTACCAAAATATAAAAGAATTCATTCAGACTTTCCTTTTTTCTTATCAACTATATATGGAGTAGTGTGTGACTTTTATTTTGGCAATGATTCTTTATTTCAAGTAGAATTATCGAAACATGCTAACTCCGTTCAGTACTTTAGTTTGGTAGATCAGATATTAAGTCTGGTTCATTAGAACTAACAAAAAAAAATATTAACAAAATTTTGTGAAAAAATCTAAAACAAAATAAGTTTCAATAGTGAAGTCAAATATTTAATTTTAGTATTAAAATTATATTTATGTTTAGACAATTTTTTGTATATTTATAATTTTAAGTATATTGATACATCCAGTTATAATATAGAGATATAATTATAATATCATTATTTTTTAGTTGATATTATTACAATATTTTTAAATTACAACTGAGTATATTGGTACACTCAAAATTATAAGTATACAAAAAATAATATCTTATTTTAATTTATTTTAATCAAATATTAAATATTTTAAAATAAAATAAAGGTAAAAATTATTTGATTGATATTATAAGATATTAAACATTTCACAAAACACTAATTCGTTGAATTGATCTATTTAATATATAAATCAAGTTAGTTAAATTAATTTAACCCACTAATGTTAAAAGTTAAAAATTGTAACCTAACTTACTAAGTTCAAAATAGTGGCTTAAACGTGATTTACATAAGGGATCAAACACGTTTTTGATGGTTTTAATTTTAATGTAAATTTCATATAAAAAAAGTAAATCAAATATATATGATAAATAATAATTTTAATCCCTGTAAAATTCAACATTATTTAAGGTGGAAGAGCAAAACAAAAAATAAAACTTATATGTATATCAAATAAATTTATTAATGTATACACTTCAAACGTGTTTATATATAATAATAATAACAACAATATAGACACACACAGTGTCGTAAATATGACAAAATAGAGATGATGATATTCAATCTAATACAAAGGTGATGTATTATTTAGATACTCTAATTGAATTATTTAAAGAAAATAATCTGTAACTTAGTTTTAAGGTATAATAGTAAAATTATTATTTTTGAAAAATATCAAGGATAAAATGGTAAATTCACGATAAAGAACATGTGACATTACCTTAACCCGTATAGGCAACACATTTAGGGCTTACACCATAATAAAATATTTGATATTCATAGGTTTACACTATAATTATATCTTACACATTTATGATTTTAAATTAAATCACAACCGTTGGATTAAAAATATGATGTAACACCATTCTTACAAAGTATAGAATTTATTATTACTGTTATGAAGTGAGAATTATGAAAAATGTATTAGAATATCTAAAACATAATAGTATATATTATATATAACAAAAGTTCGTACATCAATTTGGCCATACATTGGTATAGATAATTTAATAAAATTGAGAGAAGGGATATTAAACCTATATTAATATTTATGTCTGTATCTATCAAAATTAGACATAACATTAAGGACTTATTCAGAACTTGAAAAGCTAGTAAGATTCATGTCTTCTTGTACCATAAACATAAGTGGTATGACGCATAAAGCCATGTAACATCTTACGACCTTAATAACAAGCACTTCCTAATTTATGGGACAAATGCCTATTTCGTGTGGATTTTAAGAGAAATTTGGTAATTTGCCATTTGAAAACATCATTAACAGAATGATGAGAATAGCTTCTCAATAACATGAAAAAACATATATAATATTTGAAATATCTATGAAATATAATATGACTTTAAATTATGTTCTTTATGAAATATGTATAGATGTTAATATCATAACATACAAATATACATTAGCAAACATATGACAAACAGAAGTAGATAATGTCATCAACCATTAGGCATTGGAAAGTTATATCTAGGTCATTCGAGTCTCACAAAGCCTAGCATATTATTGTCATACCTAGGCGATCGAGTCTCACGAACCCTAACATATGACACCTAACTTGTAGGCGCTATCCCACTTTTAGCTGAGGCGTCTCCCAATGGGTATCCAAAACAAAGTTAGGCAATATAATATTTATCTTAAAATGTTACCTAAGTCATCATGCGGTCAAGATTGGATTAATTTGAGAGAGAATTATCAAGATCTGTTTTGTAATCCTCTAAACACTGATGTTCTTATGAAAATTAAGAATCCATTTGGTGTCAATTAAATTGAAGATATTCCCAGCAATGATACATTCTTGTCTTCTCCTGAATTCTTAAAACTATTTAGGCAGCATAGTCTGCCATTGATATTAGAATTCAAGTTGGGGCCCAAGAAGTATTTTTCCTATAATCATTTAGGCAGTATGACTTGACATAAATTGCAGGATTAATGGAATATAATAACTTGTTAAAGAACTCATAGGGTTTACAATATATATTAAGGCGGTATAGTCAACCATTATTAAATGGGATTCCAAACTATCAATAAATACATAGTGTACAGGAATAATTTAATCTTACAAAGAGTAATTCTCTTCTCAAGCAATCATATTGTCACTTTATCATATAAAGTTGAAATATGCATTAACATAAGCAATTATAGTGCATGAATAACAAAATATTTATATAAGGATATGCAATGCACATGAAAATACATGCATCAAAATTGTTAATCTAAAGTTGTCATGTCTTACATAATATTTTTCTAAATATTTTAAAATATCTAGTAATCATCAATCTTCTTTAATTCTATCTTTCTTATATCTTGAATGGGCTCATGGAAGATCATAATGACAAAATTTCAAGCTAAATGACCCTAGGCTAAAAAGGATTACCACGAAGATCATTTAATAAGAAGAAGGAAAAGAGAAGAAGAGAAATTAGAATATGCTAAATCATGTTACCTGAATACATTCTCATTTCTTGTATTTCTCTTAAAGTTGCTTCTTAAAAGGGTAAGGTGTAGAGTATTTAAAGAGAATTCGATAGTTAGAGTTTAACCATATATTTTTAATTTAATGGTTGTGACTTAATCTAAAATTATAAATATCTAAAATATAATTATGGTATGGACCCTAGAGATATTTAATATTTTATTATAGTGTAGGCCCCACATGTTATGCCTACAGGTTAAGATAATATCACATATCCCTCCTTATGAATTTATCATTTTACCCTTGACATTTTTTTTTAAAATGACCATTTTGCCCTGCCCTTGTAAATTAACTATTTTGACTTCAATATTTTTCAAAAATGACTATTTTGCACCTATGTCTTAAAACTAAGCAATAGGTTTTTTTTTTTAAAATGATTCAACTATGCATATTTAATCTTGTTTAATTCTTTCTGATTTTTCATAAATAATTTATCTTATATTAAAAATCACTAAATTAGAAATGTTACATAGTCCACAACCATCAACGTAAAGTACTATTTTTAATAAGAAAACAATTATAAAAAATTATTAATTTTATTAGACTTGTCTAAATTTAATCTCATTTGCTTTCTATACTAAAAATTTATGTTAATAATATAAAGAAATGACCATAATTATAATAAATTTTGGTGGCAAAAATATAGTTTTTATCCTTTAATTTCATCTCATTTTTCACTTTTATCCCTTAATTTTATTTAGTTCCAATTTAGTCTCTTAACAAATTTGTTTTTAGTCTAATCCCTTGACTATGCAATAAGTATTACTTTCATCTCTTAATTTTATTTGGTTCCAATCTAGTCCTTAATTTTATCTCAACTTTTATTTTGATTATTTAATTTCATTTTCTTTCGTGGCTCTTATTTTCAAAAACTAATCATATAATTTTTCCTTCTCTCATTTACTATTTTCTTTATCCATTAATATGAGTAAGTCCCAAGTAACATAATAATTTCTATTTAGAGGTTCAATTTGATATCTTATTCTTCCACAAATAAATTAATTAGTACTAGGTAGTCGAATTTGTTGTGGGATTTTTTTTAACTCTTAATTCATACAAAACATAAATACTTAATTTCTTAAAATTAAAGAAAAAATTAAAATAAAATAAAATTGATGAATGAAATTGACTTAAAGTAAAATTAAAGAACCGAATTTAACATAAAGAATTGAAGGGACAAAATTCAAACTTAAGGCAAAGTTAAAAGACTAAATTGAAATTAAATAAAATTAAAAGATAAAAATAAAACATCTAACAAAATTAATGGACCAAAAATGTAATTTTTGGCAATTTTCTTTCATACGTATGTTCATAATTGAAACTAAATAAAATTAAAAAAATTTAAGGGGTAAAAGTTAAAACTTAAAGTAAAGTTAAATGATTAAATGACAACTAAATAAAATTAAGACATAAAAATGAACATTCTAGCAAAATAAAAGGAGCAAAAGTATAATTTTGGCCAATTTTCTTCCATAGGTAAGTTCATAATTGATGGGTACATATTCCATTAGTGCTGTGCACGACCACCAATAGGTCAGCCCATTTTTGCAGATACGAGGGCTTAAGCTAATAATAATAATAATACGTAAGGAATTAGGTTCCGAAGAAGCATATGAACTTTTGATCAAATGGTGGTGTATGAATCGTCCTTCTCTTTCTCGAGAGTGTTTTCTGCAATCAGAAGCAAAGCAAAGCATGTTGCGTCAGCCCCATTCTCATATGTCTTCACCACGAAGAGCCACGTCAGCGTGAGGTTGACGGGTTAGGCACACCAATTCATTTTGTCCCGTTTGCTTGGCTCTAGATAAACGACAATGCATCTCGCCCCGTCCCCTGTGGAATGGGTCAATTTCTTAGAACTTATCTTCAACCCACCAACAAAAAAAAGAAAGAAAGACTACGCTCAATGTATATATTATCTTTGAGGATGAGGAATATGAGTTATGTTTATATCTATCTTAAATTATTACTTAAGTTAGTGTGTTAGAATTAGTTTGATAAAATTTTAAGGGATTAAAGTGAAAGAAAAAGTATTGAGTAAAATATTATTTTATCTCTTAATTATCATAAAATTGCTATTTTGATTTAATACTTGTTGAAATATCTAAAATAATTTTTTACTCATTAAAAAATATCACATTTCATTTTATATTTTTTTTTTAAAAAAATCAAATTTATTCTTTTAAATTTATAATTCATGGTATGGTTGAAAAATTAAATTAGATAATTTTTTTTAAAAAAGACCAAATGTAATATTTTTTAATAGATAATGGACTATTTTAAATATTTTAACAAATAAAAAATTAAAATAATAATTTTATAATAAGTAAAAAATTAAAAATAGATTTTTTTACAAGGAGACTTTTAAAGGGCAAAAATGGTAAGTTAATGCTCTACGGAGGTTATATTTTGCAACCATTTTAAATTCGTTGCAATAATTGATATCGGACATATGGAGAAACGTCAATCCATTCTTTGTAGAAAGTACTTTTAGCTATATTTCCCTAAAGTGAAAAGCACTTTTGTAAATGAATAATACATATTTTTAAATTTTAGTGACGTTTCTAGCCACCGCTAAAATTAACGACAGACATTCAACACCCAAGACCCGAGATGGCTACATTTGTACTGATTTAACCAACATCCAGTATCCTTCAATTAAAAATATTGCACAGTGAAGCTTTCGGTGATAGACATATATGAATGCACTCATAAAAGGCCAATAATAGGAATATAGTCAACTTATACCTTTTTGCTTACTATATATATATATATATATATAAGTTCAGAGATCCCATGCAGTAGAGGATGTTTTCAGTTTTGTGCAATAGTAGATGGTCCATATTTGTTATTGTAAAAAAATAAATTTTTTAATAAAATCAATGGACCAAAATCTATTGGTTTAGAAGGATATGACAGGGATCATACCGCAGGGGATCGCTGCCCATATATTGAAGTATTGCTCACTACATCTAGTCTATTTGATGTAGGATCTAAAAAACGAATTTCTTATTATGTAGGACAGTGCTATGTAGATTTTGGATCATTGAATTAATAATATCTGTTTGTGTTCATAGCATATTTTAATGATCTAATGGTCTAAACTATACACACTAGATAATCCGAATTGGAGGATTTATAATATCTTACGCTTCGTCCAGGACCAGAAACCACAATCAACTTTCATCTACACTATAATTGGAAATTTTTTGATACAATAAATTAATTTCACCCACGCTGGGGTAGCAGCTAACTTAAATACTAACCCTTCAAAGCATGCATTATTTACAGACGGCTTGAAAGCTATGTAATTAAAAAAAAAATGCTTAAAATCTATGTATTGGAAGGAAAACTCCCTAAACCCTGGCATTACTACACTAGCATTGTTATTAATGAAAAACAAATCCAAGTATAGGCAGTGTTGAAAGAGGTTGGATGCACTGTGATCATATTAGATAACGTTATTGCTCACTATTTTTCTCTGTTTAATATATATGATAAAAGATAGTGTCTCATATAGCATCCTCTGAATCGTGACGTGATGGAGAAAACTCAGGATGGTATTGAAGAGATATGATCTTATCAATTTATGATGATAGAAAGCCTTATGAAATCCTAGTAGCTAAAGTCAGTGGTTTATGAATTCTGCTCAAAATCAAATGAGACCTCAATTATTAGTTAGTATTAAAACAATGTGCATTTCTTAAAACAAAGTATTTAGTACTATGAATACTTCTTACACATCGAGATTCATATCTAGCTGCAAATGGACGTGCAACCTTCCAGTTTGAGTACCAAAGCTGATATCAAAATTTGCAAAAGAGAAGAAAAAGAAACAGAACAGAGCATTTCTTGTATAAATTCATTGAAACCGAACTCATTTGTTACATGATTTGCAGCAGCAGTAGTTTCCATAGAAAGTACCCTTCAAAGACCTCTCGTTTAAGATATTCACAAGATGAGTTTCGAATACATCATCCTTATTTGGCCCATCAACTAGTACAACAACATCCCAACCCTGGAAAGAACAATTTACGTTACTAGTTCAGCACTGCATTAGTAGGCAGCTTCATATACTATTTTAGAAATAGCACAAGCAAATGACTTTTGGATAAATACATCATGGACACTTTTGAATGTTGTGTTCATGGCATGGAAACTCCCAGTATATTTAGCAGCACGAAATTTATTTCCTGTTCGACAACAATCACAACATTTTTTAATGATATTAAAATAAGTTAAACTATGATGCACTTTGAAGTATTAATAAAAATTAATTTGTCTGTGTATCTATGTATTAACCTGTAGAGGTCTGTCATGATCTTTTGGGCTCACAAATTCACTAACCCCATAATTCTTGGCTGCCAACAAGAATATTCCAAATAGAAACAACCATTAATCAATGTATAAATTGCATTGAAATAGCTGTGCTGAATCTCTAACATAACGAAGAATATGATTCCACCTTTTTCATAACGGCAGAAACGATCACATCAGGTTCAACATCAACTCTCATATATATTTTCAAATACCTCTAGTGCTTCATTCATCCTCTGAGACTTGCACAAATGGTTGATAAGAGTGCCATAGGTTACAACATTGGGTTGTATCTACATTTCTCTATTCTTTGTCAAGAGTTCATTCATCCTCTCGAATTCTCCTTCCTTTCCCAATTCTGTTAAGAGCATATTACAAGGAGTAGCTTCATTTTCACGACCCAATTTCATCACGTCATGTAAAAGATCTAGTGCAAGACCAGTTTTCGCTTCCCACACTGCTTGGTGATCAGTTTTGTAAGGAAGAAGGTATCAGGGAAAACATTAAAAAACCATTCTCACCTAGCATCTAATGAACCTTACATTTTCCTATCACCTGAAGCTTCTTCCTGGGCCATCCCTCTTCGGCAATTGGGCGAAAACAGTACTACCCGTGAGATCACTCGGACGCAAACCAAAATTTGGTTCAAGCATTTCCTCAAGCACCTTGATTGCATCATCTAAACATCTTAATTTCGGCAATGCACCAATCAACATGTTGCAAATACGATTGCACATTCAAAATGGATCAAACTCCTTGAATAGAAGAAGCAACTTCTCCACCATTCTTCCCTTTCTGAAGCTCTGTATAAGAATGCTAGTTGACTTGGTATTAAGAGGGACGCTCCAATCCTTGCACGTTCTATAAAGCTCCAAAAGCTTCGTTAGTGAAGTAGGTTCTCAACCAACAAGCTCCATGACGCCCTGGAACACCAAAGAAAGTGATAGGTTTTCTTCGGGTTATGAATTTGTTCGAGGGTAATCCTGAAAATTGAGGGCTTTGGAAGAGGAACCTAAACGAAGGTTGATTGATTCAATGGACGCTGGGAGGTTGCGGCAGAGAATTAGAAGTGGATGAAACTCATCAGAATTCCACTTGTTATCAGGGGATTGGAGACTTGAGCACTTGGGTTACGAGCAATTTTTGTGTCAGAATAACTTATAATTATACTGTGGATTAGGATAATCTCTTAATTAGATCAATTTTTTTAGTAGATAAGTTAGATAATTAATATTTTAGTCTAAATTAATAATAAATTAAATTTTTATTATTTATGAATAATTAGTAATAGATTGAATTATATAAAAATTTATTGGTTAAAAATTTTAATGTGCAGTTTGATATTAATAAATAATTATTTTATTAAATTATTAATAGAGAATTAATAAAGAGGGAGATTTAATATATTTGCAATATTCAATATAATAAATAGCAGAGGAGCAAGTTTAGTTCCTTATTTAATTCCAATTATCCTTTTGTCCCATTTTTACCTCTTCATCCACGTGTTTGATCTCCTTTGATAGTACAATTTTTTTTCCATCGCACCCCTTTGGTAGTGTAATTTTTTTTTCGTTGTACCTCATCTTTTCCGTTTATGCTCTCTTTGCATCTCATCTCTCTTGGATACTAGGCACAGTAAATTGTTTATCTTTACCAATCATTTGAGTTATAACTGGTGTATCCAGGAATGAGGCCATGATTATAAAATAAGGGGTCAAAGATTAATTAAAATATTTGATATATCAAAAAAATTTTATCAAAAAATTTTATATAAAAAAAATAAAAATAACTAAACCAAACACACTTTTTGATTTCGAACTTTATTATCATACACAGATATGAATATTAACTAATAATAAAATATGAAGTACAAGTAATAGGGATAAACAATTATATATATACACACACAACTAATCCTCAAACATAGGGAATAAATAAAATATGCAGTATAATAGATAAAATTATTAGTAAGATATAACTAGGTTTGCACGGCGTGAAGTGAATGCATGCAACAAAAATAAAGGAATTAGGCATGAACAAAGAATAAACAATGAATTAATGAATCAAAAATTAATAAATTAAGATACCACGAAATAAAATGAAGACATGAACCATAAATTTCCCAAATGACCAAAATATTTAAAAAATGTGAAATACTTTGACAATTAAAAATAATCTAAACTAAAGAAGATGAAACGAAGGAGTGTAATGCGAATACTATTGTCAAGTTTTGAAGCCTTTACCTTAAGTTGTGATTGTATTTGTAATTGAGTGAAGATTCCAAGTACTGATAAACACCTGCTTTAGTCACTTTCTGCACATGGGTTATTATGTGATTTGTTATAAATTTGGTAAGCTTCCACCATTTTCTCTATACTTGCCAACTCAATTTTCCTTGTCTTGGTCAGTCCTTATAACTTAATCTTGAGTCACCTCATGTTCCCATGTTTTTCTTATGCACCGAGCTAATACATATTATTATATTTCATATGGTTTTTCTTCTATCTGTCTCATATTTTTTATACTATCTCTTGGTATTTGATTTAGTTCTTAAGCTATAGAACTGACTAATTTAAAATCGCGCATTGTGAGACCTAATATTAAAAATAACTTTTTAACAATACACTCCATACACAAAACATGAATAGAACTCAAAATCTTATTTAAGAGACTTCAAGCTCCTTGTTACTTGACCAACAACCGTTGGTTCCTATATCTATCTCCTAATCTAACATCTTTTGCAAAACCTAACTTACACCACTTTCCCAATACGCCAAGTTTCTCTTCATTCATTTGACCGCTGCTACGTCATTGTAATAATTCCCATCGTGTTATTGAAGCCGAACTTCTAGGCTTAACCCATACTTATGTATACATATTAATGCCCACTACACCTTCAACTCGAAGCCACTTTGGATTATATTTACTATTTCACGAATGAATTAAATATTCTCTTCTTCCTTGAATATTAAAGTGTCTTGATACAAAATCTTGTTATATATAATTATTATTAGTAGCTACATGTGTCTAAAATATTGTAGATTAACTTCCTAATAAATTTTATGTTAAATACTTTATTTATAGCGACTAATCTCAAGTTCCTAACACTTGGCCATTGAATCATGACTTGAAATATTTTGTGATGAAAATTCATTTTCCTCAATAGTAGCAGTTTCGTTGCAAATTAAAACAAAAGATGGCAAGCCATGTGAACACCGTAATTTGTCTAGATAATATTAAAAAATAATAATTAGGAAAGAATTAAAATAAAATATTGAAATTACAACAATCTGAAAAAAAGGAAAAACTAAGAAAACAAATTAAGTTTTATGGTAGATACCCTACTCCTTTCATACTTAGCAATTTAACAAGGGGGGTAATTAAATGGTAACATAAATATAAATTAAAACAAAAATAATGATGACAATAGATGGTTGGCATCAGTGTAAGGAAAGCCATATTACATACATATTCAGCATTATGTCAAAGATGAGAGATAATAAGAATAGTAAATTGATTTGAAGATGAAAAAATAACAGCCATGATTTAGATTTACAAGTTAGGAGAGATGAAAAACCGCCAATACTCAAACAGAAAGCTATTTGAATAGAGAGATGGACCAAAAACTAGGGTTTTATTAGTGAGTTGGAAAGTCTTACAGAAAATCCTTCAGCCATCCATTTATGACAACCTTTTAATAATAATAATATAATATATGTTTTAATTTCAACAAGACAAACCCACTAATTAACTCAATTAAATAATATTTAAACAACTCCAATCTCTCTCTTTATTAACTCTCAATTAATAGATTGATGCGATAATTACTGATTAACAATGGATTGTAGATTGAGGTCTTTACTTAATAGGTTTATGGGTAATCAACATGGGCCAATCTATTTCATGATTTAGATCAATATTAATTACTTAATTAGTAATCATAAAAAAATGTACTAATAAGAAGATTAATACTAATCCACAATTTAATTTCAAATTATTCCAACAATCTCCTGCTTTGATAGTCTTAATATAAATTATTATGACAATCAATAAATTGACAAAACTTAGCAATTAATATTTGGATAAATAGATGTTGATAAATATTAAACCATGCTAAGTTTAGAAATGAAACCATATAAGATCACTGGCATTGATAGGGAAACAGGTGATGCTAATATTGTCATAAAATTAGTTTCAAAATTTGAACAAAATGGAGTACAAAATGACATTTTAGGTATTATATTACATCACAAAAAGTCCTTTAAGGACTCAACTTAGAAATCACTGAATCAAGGCTACATCAAATTGTTCAACAACACTCATATGAGTCATGACATTTAAGAACTCCTACAAGTAAGTCTTTGGTCAATGGATTTGCTAACATATGTTCACCTAATATATGAACCAAATGAGTTTGATATTTAGCAATCTTTTTTTTAACGAACAAGAACTTAAAATCAAAATGTTTAGTGCGACTGAAGTTCCTGTAGTTTTGAGAATAATTAACAACAAACAAACTATTGCAATAGATGGTTAGAAGCTATGATATAGAATTAACATGATGCTTGTTGGGTATTAGGTTTCTTAACCATATGGCCTAATGGGTGGCCTCATAACAAGCAATGTACTCTACTAATGTCCATATGGATCAAATCCAAAATACTCTGTTTATTTGTCCTTTTACTCTTAGCTCTAGAAGGAAGTTTTCCCTTAATACAATCAATACAAAATTCAAAATCATAAAAAACCAATTTATGTCTTATGATTCTTGTTATACTTCTTGGGTCTAAATTCTTCCATTTTTTGGTCCCTCTACCTCTTTCTTCCTTCTTCATCATCCACATCTTGCACTATGGTTGAAGTGAAGCAAGTTGCTACATGTCCTCATATGTGTGGCAAGAGTCTTGGCTTCTTAGATATGGACATTTTAGCTTGAGTTCATATGCTGAGGAAGTTAATTATCTCAATACTATTTTCATATTTTGGTTTCCTAGTTTTAGGTTATCTTTATGCAATTGTGAGATCTAGATTTTGGTTTCATTATCTTGTATATTGAGAATTGTGATTTGGATTGGTTAATGTAACTTGATGATTGTATTGAATTATTACCTTGTAATGTTGTCAGAGAGTATTTTCTATCATGGTTATGATTGGATTATATAATCTTATATGCTTTTGTATGATTGTCTCATTTGAGCATCTCTTGAAGAGAGGAACAAGTTGCTTTTGCCCAATTTTAATCATACATTAACTGGTTTTGTAATAATGTCTTATGGAGTAGTTATTAACTATGTTAGTAGGAGTAATTACTAAGAGCACTAGACTCAAGTGGTAAATTAAGGTTTTTCCTTATGACTTAATGAAAGGACTAACTCCTATATTAATTTGAGCAAGGATGACTATCATCCCATTTCCAAGAGAATTCAACATATACATTCCAATCCACCTTCATTTATCCATTCTAGAAAAATACTAAAAATAGTAGCTTAGGTTCAATTTAGTTATATATTTTTTACTTTGATTACATACTCATTTTGTGGATAGCTTGAAAATACCAAGACATAATCTTTATTAATTCCACTTTTTTTTGTACTAAGTTTAGGACATGATTTAAAACAATAGTTCCTTGAGTGAATTTAAGCCGGATTGCATTTTATATAGCGTTCTAATTCGATTTAATTTTGAACCATTATGACATGGTTCGGTCACAATTTTGGTACAATTGCTAGGAGCCAATTCATTTGGTTCTTTAGTTAGCTTAGTGTCAAATTTTGTGCCTAAGTTGAGGTCATTATTGTGCAGCCTATTAACTCTTGTTTTTCTTGTTTTAGGCTCGTCTAGAGTGTAGGTTTTTGTTTAGCTTGCATTTGCATTTACATACCATTCTCTTTTGGTTTTTTCCTTTGCATTTATGTAATGAAAATATTTTAGAAATATAAACAAAAATTTTTCTTACCTTTGTTCTATTTTTTCTCTGTTCATTTTTTTTTTGAAAATTTTTTGTTCTGTTCTATTGCTTGCTATTCTATTAGGTTGCTGATTTCGTTTTCTATTACTGTTATTTTTATGTTGCTGTCATTTTTCTATTCACTGTTTCTACTGTTAAAATTTTTTTTGGTTCTGTTATATTTTCTTGGCTAAATCTATTCACTATTCTTGGCTGCTGTTTTTCTTCCATTTTTGTTCCATTATTTAGTTGTTATTTTTCTAGTGTTCATTTTGTTGATTTTAAGTTGTTGCTTTTGCTGAAAGTAAAGATAAAAATTTTTGCACAAGAAATTAGAATATCTGCTGCGAGGATTTTTGTTGTTTCTGCTGTCTTTGTTGAAGTGAATGCACAATATTTTTTCTGCACTTGCTTTCATTGAATTTTTGTGCCTACTTTCATACTTGATACTCCTCTGAGTGTATAGGCCTCTTACATGCTTGAACTCATTGAGAATATTTGCGTTCATTGGGTTTTACTCAATTTTGATTGATACTTGTGAATACAAATATGAATTTGTGCATATCATTTGCTTGCTTATTTGCTTGTTGGTAGCGCATGAATCAAAGTTATGAAATTTTACCATTAGAACCTGAAATTGAAAGAACTTTGAGGAAATTAAGGAGAGACAAGAACTTAGAAAAAATATTAAGAGTCCAACTAAAGAAGCTAGTGTATCTAGTGAGTCTAGTAATTTTGAATTTGATTTAGGATTTTAAATTGATCTATGTCTCACAATGGAAGATGGAAATATACCTAGGCATTATAATTCACAAAATAATGGTAATGGTAATGGAGACAATCTTGAAAGAGGAGTAGAAAATAACATGCATAATGGTAGAAGAAACATAAGGGAACTAACTACTTCTTATGCAAATTTTGTTCATTTTAATGCTATGTGTCCTAATTTTGATGTGAATATTGAATTGGAAGGTCCTTTTGTCAACTTCTTACTATGGTGGGTGAAGATCTTCTATATGGTATGTGCAAGCATGAAGCGTGCGGGAGCCAATTTGGATAAAGTGCAATAGAAGGTTTTCATCTTTCTCTTGAAGGGAAAGCCAATGAGAGGTATATGAGACTCCCCTATCATTTGATAAATTCATACAATTCATAGAACAATTTGAAGATAGCTTTTCTAGAGAAATGTTTTCCTACTATCATAACTGGCATTGCAATGGAAAAGTAATAAAAATAGGTGCAAATTGATTCCTGAAACGAATTTTGAAAATCAATTCACTGTAGTTACCACTAAAATTTTTAAACAGAAAATTTTGAAAAACCAAATAAAACAAAAATGTTGTCTACAAAACCAAAGATGAGTTTGAGAGTCTATTTGAGTGTGGAGAAGGTATTGGACATCCCATAACACTCATTTGTTATGATAATTACCTTAAATTAGTCAAGCAAAATAAAATATATGGTATTTAATTTATTTCAAATTCCCTACATTTATTTGAAATCACCAATAGTAAACAAGTTTGAGAATAACAGAGAAAACAAAATAAAATAAAACAAAAGATGAATATTTACAATGAACATACTTGACCTAGTATGAGAGCCTAGTGCCTACATACCTTACGATGAGGATCAAAGTCTATGTAATTTTTCTAAAATACATGTCAGTATGTTGATATTTTTTAATTTTTGTGAAGATAACAAAGATAGTTGAAATTGAGCCAATTTTCGCCTTTAAAACAACGTAGAAATTGGGTTGATGTATTTTGATTTATGAAATTGGCTTAATATCACTTCTTTACTCTCCTTCATTTGAAATTATCTTAAACTTGTAAACATGATTTATTGGTATTTTTATTGAAATATTTATGGAAAAATATGAATGTTTGTTTTTGGTTTTTGACTTATCTTAAACAAGATAAACCTTAGGGGTGAAAAAAAAGAAACTTAGAACTCCATATATATAGGAAAATATTTCATAAATTTTTTTCTACTTATTTGAATATTTTTAATTTATTTCTTTTTGTATAAGTATTGATCAGGCATGAGATCTTGAAACCTAACTTTATTTTTAGAAAACATGCATAATATGGGTCACTAGAATCCCAAGTTTAATTCAAATAGGTATGACTAGTGTTGGGATATATATGCCTATGGAGTTGTTAAATCTCACATGGTTCCACTAGTGAATTATCAGGTGTTCATGAAGTCATTGGTTTCACACGATAACATTAATGTTGAAAACCTATTTATGTCTATAAGATATGCCTATGGAGGCATTGGACCTCATATGGCAAGGAACCCATTAAAAAAGTATATATAAAGGTGTTGGAGTTCGTATGACACATTTTCAAAGAGAGTACCTATGGAGGTGTTGGACCTCACATGACACATTTGAATAAAATAAGTATTATTGTTTGGTGTGTGTGGGTGTTTGAAACCATGGGAGTGGGTGTATGTTGTTGTCAAATAGAGCATTTATGGGTGTTTGTGTGTGAGAGTGCCCATTTAAATATCTATTATTACATGTCAATTACAACCAACCAAGAGAATATTACAAAACTTGACCTCATTAAAAATAATCATCCTACTAACTTTAAATTCCACCCTTGCTTACTTGTTCCTTGCTTTTGACTCCAATGCCACTTAACCACTAATTTTATTCCAATTATTAAAAGTGGAATAAGCAAAGTAAGCATGCAAGTCTTTTACTACCAATTTGAAGACAACAAAGCATACACAAATATGTAAATGTGGTGGCATGACATCTTAAAGGGTCGTGGCAACCAAGGACATATACAATATGACAATATATATGAACCCATATCACTAATTACGCTACAAAATCACATAAACTAATGAAAGGCTTTAGACAATTTATCAAACACTTGGCTATCTTAGAAACAAGGGATATATCGCACACTAATATGTACATTTACAGCTGAGAAAATAAAAAAAAGTGCTATGCATCAAAATATTTTCAACAATGTGGATAGCATGTTGTGGACAGTTTTAACATTATATGTGCCATGAATAATAACAATTGTGTATCAAAGTTGACTCTAGCGTTACAACAGAAATTAATAGAATTTTCAACAAAAAATGTGGCACAAACAGGGCATTACTTAAACTATTTTGAGCAGTAAATATAGTTACAATTCCGCTAGGAACCATATACATAAGATGAACACAAATAAGTGAAATTAACACTGTTTTTGTCAGCAACCAACAAGAACTCATGCAGCAGAAGCAAATTAACTCAGCCCAGATTAACGCAAATACAAGCACCAAAACAACACAGAAGCAATGCACAGGAACACACTATAAACGCACGACAAAGTCAACAGGGGATGAAGTAAAAATAATGTTGTTTCTGTCAGCAACTAGTAAGAACTCATGCAGCAAAAATAACATTGGTGCAATCTAGATTAACATGGAAACAAGCACCAGAATAGTGAAGGAACAACGCATAGCAAATACCGCATAAATGCACAATGGATTCAGTAAAAGATCGAAGTAAAATTAACGCTATTTTTGTCAGCAACTAACATAAATTTATGCAATTAAAAAAACCCCACTAGTTGCAGCATAATAGAACCTCCATTAATGCAAAAAAAAAAATAAAAATCGGCCTACTAAAATGCATTAGACTGGGTAGAAAATCATAGAGCAATCAGTGTAAATGAAGTCCTCAAACCAGACGTGATTATGTGCGGTAAAAACAACACAGAACAGCTTTGAAGAGGATGCTACGCAAAGGAAAAATTAAGCAAGCGTGAATAAAGTGCAGTAAAAAGAAAGCAAAACACCAAGGTGCGAACATCACAAACATTTTAAAGAAAATCCAGCGCTGAGGTGAAATAAGATGGATGACAGCATAGCTATGGACAGATACAACAATGAATGGACCCAAACAGAGATGAAAGCTCTCACAACAGATACTGAAGTCTTGGATGCTAAAGATCATCAGATGCCACATCAATCTAAGAAGAGATTTAAACAAAAAAAAGAAAGAAAACATACCTTTCATTCTTGCTTTAAAAGTTCTTTGTCCTCTTCTTTCTCTTCAACGCTTTTTCCCTTCCTCCCTTCAACTTGTGCTTCTCTCCCCCTTTTTCACCTTCCAAATCATGTGTTTTCTCTCCTTCTTCTTATTTATTTATTTTCATTTTGTATATATATATATATATATATATATATATATATATATTATTTATGTTTCCGCAATCTTCTCCGCTTTGCCAGCACACCTTTGTCATCTTATTTTCATTCTTATCTCATCTCTTTCCTTCATGTGATATCTCACCTTCTCTTTTATTATTTTTTGATTTTTAATTCAATTTTCCAATTTATTTCATTTTATTTTCTTTTTAATTTTGCTTTACTTGTCCCTAATACTAACACGTGTCCCCTTAGAACCCTTTTGTTCTCTCTCTCTCTCTCTCTCTTTTGAGTTTTATTTTATTTCCTAGTTTGTTTTATTAGTAATTTAGGTTTATTTTTATTTTTTTTCCTGATTTTCCATATATAATTTAAATTTTATTTAATTTTTGAAGAAAGGTAGATTTGATTTGGATTTTTGATTACCTTTAATTTTTATTTTTTATATTTTTATTTGATTTTTGATATCTTGATGTTTTCTTTATTATTGCTATTTTTATTATTTTATTATTTTTTATTTATTTTGATATTTTCCTAATTATTGATATTTTTATATTCCTAGACAAATTATAGTGTTCACACCTGTGTGTAGGACTGTTGCACTTAGGAAGGAAATTTATTCTGCAAGACAAATGAATCAAGACATTCGATGAGTATTGGAACAATTTTCAAGACTTGTTATCATGGTGTCCTTATTATCAAATTCCATAAGAGCATTTTGTTTAATATTTTTTATGATAGACTCTTAAATCATGATACGAGTGTGCCTGATGCTGCATCTGAAAGTTCTTTAATTAATAAAACAACTCAAGAAGCATAGGTGTTGATTGAGAAGATGACTACAAATAGTTAACAATATAGTAGCCAAGACACAATATCAATGAATGCATTAAGTGGTTCTTCAATACAATCAAGAGAGATTAGCCCCCGTGGCTTACAAGTGGAAACATTGACAGTTTGAATGTCCAAGATGTCTGCTCAATTGAACAACATGAGTGTGCAATATCTTCCTTCTCAAGCAATTGTAGCATTGAGTTGTGACTTTTGTTCTTTAGTTATGCATGTTTCAAGTGTGAGTCCACACTAGTATGAAGAGATTTTAGCTAAAGGGAAGGCTAACACATCTAAAAAATGGGACCCATACTCAAATACATATAATGAAGGGTAGAGACATAATTTAAAGTTCAATTCGAGGGATGGAGTCAATAGAGACCATAATAGATTATAATAGAGTGGTGGGCCTGGAACTTTTCAAGATAACTTTCTAGTTGTTTCAAAAAATGGTGATACTACCTAGTTGTTGAAAGGATTCATGAATCAAGTTAGTTACATGAATATTATGATAAGAAAAGATAAACAACTACTAATTTTCAACTTTCCACTTTGTGTAAGTAGTTGGAAAAATTGATGATAAAGAATAGTAACTTCACTTCATTTGTCACACACCTTTTCAACAATATGAGTAAGAAATAAGTAACGAGTAGTGGTTCAATGCCATTTAACATAGTCATTAACCAAAAATCCTTGAATGCTATTACTCTCAGAAGTGGAATAAAGGTGAAGTTTCTTGGTGAAAATAACGACCAAGCTAAAGTTGAAATCAAGGATGCCTCAGGGACTCCAAGCATATTAAAAGAATCCAAGAGTTCATGGGAAAAGGAGTTGCTTAGCAAGAAGAATTCTACTCTTGCACAACAAAAGTTAAAGTTGCAAAATAAAGATAGTCTTTAGTCATATGAAAAAGCAACATAATCTTCAGAAGTTCATGCAAGCTCTATCAAGTCTAATAACAATAAGCAACTTGAACATAAGGAAGTAAATGAGTAAGGAACCTTTAACTTAAAGCCAAGGAGGTATGTATTGAAGACACATTTTTCCTTATTCTTACCTTATGAGCTAGAAAATGCATGACAATAAATAGGATAAAGAGATCTTAGACTTGTTTAGCAAGGTTGAGGTTAATATTCCTTTGTCACAGTTGATAAAAATGGTGTTTAAATATGCTAAATTTCTTTAGGATCTTTGAACATATAAAGGCAAATTTAAGCCTAATGAAAGAGTGCAAGTTAGTTCCAATGTGTTAGTTTTGTTCAAATCTCAAATTCGTTTCAAATGCAAAGACCTTGGATCTTTCACAATCCCTTGTACCATAGGTCAAGCAACCATACATGGAGCTTTGTTAAATCTAAGGGATGCCTATGTATGAATTACTTAGCATTAAAACTCTTAAGCTAACTAGTGTAGTGTTGTAATAAGCTGATAGAATTATAAGGCACCTTCACGACATTTTAGAGGATATACTTGCTAAGATAAATAATTTAGTATTCCTTCTTGATTTTTATATGCTTGATATGACTAATGAAATATCACATGACACCACAATAATCATTAGTAAGCCTTTCTTGAGGACTGCTAACACTATAATTTGCATGAAAGAAGGTGTTATTACTATGGAAATTAGGGATCAAAAAATTTACTTTCACATATATGGGACTATGAAACATGCTTTAGAAAGTTATTTTTTATTAGGTGTGAATGCAATTGATTTTGCCATTGATGATGTTAGAGATGAACAAGAACTAATTGTTTATGCTGACATTGAATTACATGAACTTGATCATATAGATGTGATGAGTCTTCCTCTTCCATTTCCTCACTTTTTTCTTTTTTGTTAATGTGGAGGTGATGTGTAATGCATTATTTGTTTATAAATTAATGGTTGGCTTTCCACTTCACAAGTTTTAACTTTTTCTTTGCTAGCAAGTGATGATGTTTTTGAGAAAGGTTCACTTTGTAAACTTGCAAATATTCAAGCTTTGATGGAAACTAAAGTAGTAATTGGAAGTGACACTAAGAGCACATTTAAAGATAAAGATGATCTTCTTTTAGCTATTTCACCTTTTCTTATAGTTCAAGAGCAACAAAAGCAACCCACACTTAAAAATAAAAAGTCACTTACTCATTCTTCTAGATCTATCATTTCTTCCGACACCTTGCGATACTTACATATCTTATTTTTGATTGTGACAAAGGTGTAAAGGAGAAGAACCCTAAGAACATTGTTACTATGGATTGACATAGAATTGATTTAACACTTAGGAAGACCAAAGAGCAAGCAGTTGTTCTAAATGAGCTAAATCAATGCACCCAAACTAAAGCTATATAAAGGAGAACTATTTGTTCCCTAGAACTTCTCCATTTAATTCCTTATACTATTTCACCTTCCAACCTTGAATTGAAACCTTTACCTTTTAATCTAAAGTATGCTTTTTTTGAAAACAATGAGAAATTGTCTATGATAATTTCTAATGCATTATTTTTAGATGAAAAGGAGATATTACTTGGTGTACTTAAAAAGCACATAGGAGCCATAGGTTGGACAGTAGCTGATATACCATGGATTAATCCATTTGTTTGTACCCATAGAATACTACTAGTAGGAGTCTAAGTTGGTTAGACAACCTCAAAAGAGATCCAACCCACTTATTTTAGATGATATGAAAAAAAAAAAAGAGATCACTAAACTCCTAAGTGTTGGAATTATTTATCCTATATTAGAAAGTATGTGGTTTAGTTTGGTACATGTAGTTTCTAAAAAGAGTGGTATCACTGTGGTTAAAATGAACATAATGAATTGATGCCAACTAGGGTACAAAATTCTTGGAAGTTTGTGTTGACTATAGGAAACTGAATGCATCCACTGGAAATGACCACTTTCCACTTCCTTTTATTGACCAATGTTGGAAAAACTAGAAGGGAAGTCTCATTACTGTTTCCTTGATGACTGTTCATGATTCTTTCATATTCTTATAGCTTTAGAGGATCAAAAGAAGCCTAAATTTACTTCTTCCTTTGATATTGTTGTGTAACATCCTTAATTTAATGATTTTTAATATAAGTTAAATTATTTAGGAGAAATAAGAAAGAATTATATAAGAATAAATATGCCTTGTTGAATCATTTAAAGAAAACAACTTATAGCTTAGTTTTAAGGCATATGGGTAAAATGGTCATTTTGTAAAATGCTAAGGGCAAAATTGTAAATTTACAAGACCAAGGGCAAAATGGTTATTTTGAAAGAATGCAAATGGTAAAATGGTAAATTCACAAAGAAGGATATGTGACATTACCATAAGATGTGGGGCCTATACCATAATAAATCTTAGATATTCGTAGGGCCCACATTATAATAAAATATTAGATATCTGTGGAGCCCGCACCATAGTTATATCTTAGATAATTATGATTTGAGATTGAATCACAACTGTTGGATTAAAAATAAGTGGTTAAATCCTAGCCATCGATTTCTCTTTAAATACCTTACACCTTAACCCTTTTCTTCACACTATTCCCTACATTCCTTCCATATCCATTTTACTTACTCTCACCTTTTTACTCTGCATTTAGATCAAGAAGGAAGGAAGCAATCAAGAAGAAAGGGAGCAATTTTAGGAGAATTAGAAGAAAGGAGAGCGTATCCAGGTAACATAATTTAGCATATTCTAGTTTCTCTTATTCTCTTTTCCTTTTTTTTCTTGAATGGTCTTTATGATAATCCCTTTTTGACTTATATTATTTTGAAATTTTGTTACCATGACCTTCCATGAGACCATTCAAGGTTTAAGAAGGGAAGAATTAGAGAAGATTAAGGCTAGGTAGATATTTTGAAATATCTAGGAAAATATTGTGTAAGCCATAACAAGTTTAGGATAAGAATTTTGATGTGTGAATTTTCTTGTACATTATGTATCATTACATGAATATTTTGTTATTTATGCACTATGATTGCCTATTTTATTATGCGTTTCAACTTTGTATGATAAGGTGACAATATGATTGTTTGAGAAGAGAACTACTCTTTGTGAGATTAAACTATTCTTGTACACTATGTATTTATTGATAGTTTGGAATCTCATTTGATAATGGCTGCTTATGCTACCTTAATATATATTGTAAATCTTTGATAATGGCTAGCTATGCTGCCTTAATATATATTGTGAACCATTAGTAATTGTTGGCTATATTGCTTTAATATATGTTGTGAACCCTATGAGTTCCTTAGTGATGCATTATATCCCATTAATCTTGTAATTTATGACAGGTTATATTGCCTAAATGATAATAGGAAAAATGGTGTTATTACACTTCTTGGGCTACAACTTGAATTCGAAGATCAATGGTAGGCAATGCCACCTAATAGGTCTTTAGAATTCAGGAGAGGACAAGACTGTATCTTTGTTGGGAACGTCTTGAATTTAATTGACACTAAAAGGATTACTAACTATCATAAGAACATCAGTACTTAAAGGATTACAAAAGAAATTTTGATAGTTTTCTATCAAAATAATCTAATCTTGACCACATGGTAGCTTGGGTGACATATTAATATGAAGATTATATTGCTTGACTTTGTCCTAGGTACTAGCCGTGGGACACCTAAGCTAAAGGTAAGGTTGTGCTTATTAGTCAGATGTCATAAGCTGGGGTTCGTGGTACTCGATCGCTTGGGTATGATAGTCATATGCTAGGCTTCGTGAGACTTGAATAACCCAGATATGACTTCCCAATGCCTAATGGTTAAGGACATTGTCTACCTTTGTTTGCCATATGTTTGCAAATGCATATTTTATGTTATGATATCTGACATCCACACATATTTCATAAAGATCATAATTTATAGACATCTTATATTTCATGGATATTTCGAGTATCATATATACTTTTTCATGTTATAGAGAAACTATTCTCACCGCTCTGTTAATGATGTTTTTAGATAGAGAATTATCAAATTTCTCTTGAAGTTCGTGTGAAATGAGTATTTATCCTACCAATTGGGAAGCACTTGTTATTAAAATTGTCTTTGTAAGATGTGATATGGCCTTATGTGCTATACCACTTATGTTCGTGTCACAAGAGGGCATGAATCTTACTAGTTTTTCCAATCCTGAATAAGTCCTTAATATTAGGCTTAATTTCAACAAGTACAGATATAGATATAAATATAGGCCTAATACCCTTTCTCCCAGTTTTGTTAAATTATCTATATGGTTGTATGAATAAATGGATGTACAAACTTTTATTATCTATAATTATACTATTATGTTTTAGATATTCTAATGTATTTTCATAGTTCTTGCTTCATAGTAATATTAAGTAGAATTTATAATAAATTTTATACTTTGTAAGAAAGATGTTACATGTTGCATACAGGAGAATGCCTTTTGGTTGGCATAGAGTCATTCCTAGAAAGAATTTACAAGTTGATGACATAGTGCTAATGTCTAAGTCACAATTCAAATTCATGCATGGCAAATTTAACACTAGATGGGGCAACTTTCATAAAGTCACCAATGTTCACTAGTTTAGGATGACGAAGCTCATTGTTAAAGCAATTGGACAAACCCTCAAAGCTAAT
This sequence comes from Delonix regia, assembly GCA_037074485.1. Lineage (NCBI taxonomy): Eukaryota > Viridiplantae > Streptophyta > Magnoliopsida > Fabales > Fabaceae > Delonix > Delonix regia. Next base: position 20,199,746 of record CM073460.1, read on the forward strand.
AGGCATCTCTTGATGCTTTATCATGAGAACTTCAAGCCTCATTGAGGCTAAGGTTGTTTCTTACCTTCCCTTATCTTTTAAGAAAAGTGTGGACAAAAGACAATCTTAGTAGTTTAGGTAGTAGTTTAGCTAGTTTAAGTTGTAAAACTCCCTATTTCCCTTTTGTAGCCATACTTTTTGCTCACTACTTTTCTTTATTCTGTTGTATTGAGGACAATGTAATTGTTTAAGTATAAAGGAATGAGTTTGGTTGTGAATGTTGTGCTCTAGGTGCCTCAATATGATTCATGGGTCAAGTATACCTCACTAAAACTTTTGCATTTCCTTACTTTGAAAGTGCAATTTTTTATATCACATCATAGTTTTTTAGAGCTATACATGTTTTAAGCTGATTGTGTTGGTTTGGTTAATTGTTATTCTTGGAGTTGGTATATGAAATAGTTGAGTTTTTTCATTATGATTAGTTTAGTGTTTAGTTGATTGATATGTGTGAACTTATGAGAGCTAACCATTATTGGAAGAATTTTTAAGCCTATTTTTCCTTTTATAATTGAGTGTTTACCACCTACTTTAGTCAATTTCTAGAACTTGTTTGAATTCTTTTCTAAAATCACACTTGCATTTTGACAATTGAAGATAAAAAGGACATTCATTTCTCGTAATCACTCATCTAAATGCTCACCTTCAATGAATCATTTGTTGGAATAATTTTAGTGGATTAGCATTAAATAAATTATTAGGACAACTTTGATCATATTTAGGTAAGATATTCTTGCAATAATCCATTGTTAACCCCTTTGAGCCATTTACTCTATTAAATCTGCACTTCCATTGGATTGTTATTGAAATGTCTTTAAAGTATTGAAGAGGTGGTATGTTTAGTCATCTCTTAACTCATTATGCATGCTTAGAGCTTGTTACACTACTTAAAAAAGACGAAAAAAATAGAGACAAACAAATGCCATACCTAAATCTAATAAATTCTTTCTCTAAATAAATTAGAGATGGAATTTGACATGGATAGAGTCGTGGAAGCAACAGTTACAGCAAATCTTATACACACATCCACCAATACATATACCTTTAAAGTTGCATGTTGGTTGATGAACTATGAGTATACATGTCAAGTTGTAGTAAAATTATCAAACTGTCTAGTATTTTCCCACAAGGATAAGATGTTATCTTTATTGTTCTTAAGATTAATTTTTTGTTCACCAAATATACAAATTATACAAAAATATACAATTATTTACATATATACACTAATAGTCCACATAAGACAAAATGCAAGGTTAATAAATTTCAACTAAACACCCAAACTATTCTAAGACTTAGTATGACCCTATGTAAACTCAAGATGCTACATTATATTAAGCTAATCAAGAGTTAGAGTGAGAATAAATTAAGTTATTAGGTTCCTTATTAACTTTGTTCCAAAAAAGTTCAATTCTACTTCTGGATAATTTAACTCATTAATAGATAAGCTTGAACCTAATGGTTATTCTAATTCTAGCTCTAATTCTACATAAAGGTTGAATCCAGTCACTTAGGCATAATTACACTACCTTAACCATTAGTGTCCCTTAAAAGATTGAATACAATCATTTAAGGAAAACTATTCCTAATGAGTCTTAAGCTCTAAAAAATCATTGAGAATACAAGTATGGATTCACCTTAAAAGTTGAATCCAGTCATTTAAGGCCAATTACACTCAATTCTCAATGCGACATTTCATCAAACACTCTGTTGGCATTCGATTCCATGACAAGAGATTAACAAGAAATTTAACATTATAACTTATTCAATCCACTTATAATAATCTTAATTAACTGTATTATATAAAAGCCCTAAATAAGAAACAATATACATTCAGTAATCAACACGTAATCACATGAGAATTTTCATAATCTCAATTATCATATGTGGCAATAAATCCCAACTTAATATTCTTAATTATCCAACAAAACAACTAAAAACAATCTTTAATCTATGCTACATAATGAAATAATAAAAAGAAAAAGAAATGATAGAGGAGGAAAAAGAGTGGAAGAAGTCCTCCATGGAAGAATCCATAGAGGATAGCTAAGGGATGTCCAAGGAGACTAACCCTTGTTCTTTCCTTCTAAGAAAACACCTTGGAAGAGCATGTTGATTGTAATTTTTATTCAAAATCCCTTGCTCTCTATAGTTATTTTGTGCTTTCTGCCTTTCTCCCTAGCTTTTTCTCCCTAGGTTTTCTGACCTAAAAAATCCCAAATTTCCCTATTTATTATAGCTCCCAAGTTAAAATATGCATGTAACTTTAATAAGGTTGTGTTTTAGTGCCGTGGCACTAAATCTTTGGATTTTGTGCTACATCTGGTGCCATGTTACTAGAAAGATGTTCATTGACCTACCTTCAGATTTTATGCCTTAACTTTGCAATCCAATGTTTGAATTGGGTGAGTGACCACTTGTTAAATTATCTCAGTTAGTTCTACAACTTTGAAAGAAATATACATCTTTAAATTCTGATGTTTAGGTTCCAAATTAGCGATAAAGTTGAGTACTCACCATTATAAGTTAAATATCACCTCAACTTTCTTCCTTGGCTAATTCTAATGTCCAAGATGTTTGTGAAAGCCTATCAAATATCCTTGAATCTTCCTCTTCAATGCCTCTAAACTTAATTTCCTTTCATTAAAACAATTCTCCTGCAATTCCAATCAAAATAGTATGGAATTAGATGAATTCATTGTAAGGAAGCAACAAAATAGTCCAACACATGAAATGCAAGAAATTAAACCTATGTGGTCACTATATTAAAATAATTAATCCAAAATGCATGTCAAGTTCCTAGAGAAACATATACAAGTAAAATACAATTAGTGACTTATGTAACATCCTGAAACGTTTTCTTTTCAATTTGGTCCCTATCCTTAAATGAAAAGAAAATTTTAAGCAAGGGACTAAACTAAAAATTTAGTTATAAATTTTTACATAAAATCTTAAATGAAAATCTTATTAAGGTATAAAGAGGTAATTAAGGAGCTATTTAGAACACTAATATAGTTTAGAAAGTATTAAGTATAGTTTTCTTAATAATTAAGAAATTAAAACAAGGGATTGTTCTAAAGTGTAATCAATTCTTAAGGTTGGGGTTCAAAAATTGATTAATTAAAGTTAAGGGTAAGAAAATAAATAAGTGGGGAAATTTGTGAGAAGAGTGAATGACATGATACAAGGTGGAGATAAGACAAAAATGTATTGGGATGTACGATGGAAGGCATGGCTAAGCAATGGCAAAAAAAAAAGTTTTTTTTTTAATATAAGGCAAAGTATAAGAATGGAGTCCAAAATGGTAATCATTTGAAAAAGGCTTTGTTGTCAAAAACTTAACTTACCTAGCTAAGTGGCTTTATGCATGTAAACTAAGCATAACACATGGCAAGTTAAGTAAACAAAACAAAGACACCTAATGAAACTCATAAATGCACATGCAAGGGAGCTTAGGTATAAATAGATGGCTTAGGAATTAATTGTTCATTCAAGCCAAGAGCTATTCGTGTAAGTGAGAGAAAGAGAGAAATTAGAGTAAGAAGGAGAAGAACTAATGGAGGCAGAGAGGAGTACTCAAGAGGAAGTTAAGTAAGCTTTGACTTTTTGGTTCTCTTTTTCTATCTTTTTAATGTTAGGATGAGTAGTAATTAAAAAAAATACATTCTTTCCTCTCCATTTAGTTGCTTGGCCGAGGCATTAGAGACCAAGAATCCAAGGAAAAACTAGCTTGCATTATAGGTAGTTAACTTGCCCATTTTTACTTCATTTTTGCACTTGATATTAATGTTGTAATTTAGCCATGGTGGCAGCACAATGAGGTGCATTATGAGTAAATGAATTGTGCTTCGGAAGCATTTTTATTAGCATGCATGTGGTGGAAATAGGATACTTTATTATTAAGATTTATGCTCATTTCTTGTTATTTAATTACTCATTTTATATCCTTGCTTGAAAGTGGTAAAAGTGGCATGTTAAACTTTTGAGAATTACTTGAATTTTCATTCCTTTATCTCATAAAATTTCAGGTCAAAATGTCATTAGTGTATATAGGTTTGTGCTCCCTTATGATAATTTCTCCATGGTATTTACCATTATGCTCCATAAGGTGGGAGGAGAAATTCTTATTGGATCACTACAAGAAGGCTTGGTGTTGGTGAACCCTACTTTTCCAGGTAGACAATGCCCAATGTGATTCTTGTTATGTTTTATAGGCTGTTAAACATAGTGTAGAATGAAGGAGGTGGAAGTATATTATGGGTTTTGTATGTATAATGGCAAGAATCCAAGTTTTGTAATGTAATATAGATTGGATTTTTCCATTTGGTTATGTAACCTATATAATGAAGTATTGTATGGTGTGTTTAACTTCTCTCTATGTTTGGAACCTATGTAATGAAAGTTATATGACTAAGCTTACCTTTATTTTTTGTTAATTATGTTTCTCTCCATGTGTGGAACCTATGTAATGAATGTATGATTGGATATTTGAAAATTCATGTGATATTATATGAGACAAGTGAATGATATATAAAGGGATAAGGTAAAATGAAACAAAAGAGACATGAATGATGGCTAGAAAATGAAATAAGAATCTATGCTAGTTGATTTATAGAGAAACTATAGGTGTACATGTTGTTTGTATCCATTTGAAATCAAAAAGATATAATAAAATATTGTTAGGGACTAAAATGCAATAAATAAAGTTAGGAAGCACTAAATACAAATTTTTTCATGAAGACACCTTAAACATGTGCGACTTAGTTGTAAATAGTTTATTTTCTTACAATAAGATTGAAAATGGATAAGTAAGGACTTAATTGAAATAAAAAGATGATGTTTGGATAAAGTGAAACTTGTATAAATATAGACATGCACCTTTGCGTTAAGTTTTGCATGGAAAACTTTGTTAGCTAGTGCATATGACTCATGGTTATTATATTTACAAATTTGCCATGATGTTTGGTCTACAATATGTATAAATGTATTATATGTTGATAAGTTTGTATTTAGTATGTATATACACTTATTTTGTATAAAAAATACTATAAGACTAGTTAGTTATATGCTTGGACTTATTAAATGAGTTTAACATACCTTATATTTAGTAAATGTCTCATTATATTAATATATTTTTTAAAACGAGGTTCAATGGTTAACATTATTCAAATGATGTATAATTTTTCAAAAGAAGGTTTACTTTGCTAAGTATTAATTAGGTAAAGTATTATATGATGTTAAAAGAAATATTGGTATATGTGTTGTTTGACAAATAATAGTTGGCTGGAAAAGTATTTACAAAGTAGATACAGTATTACTTTATTATTAAGAATGTGTTTTGTTTTACTTGTATTAAATAAAAAAAGTTATTATAAAGCTTCACAAATTGAATGATTGGTTTTATGCTCTGCAATGTAAGTTGTAGTTTTTACAAACGTACATGAAAAGTTTCACAAATTCGTACATTTAAATTGTTTGTTGAATATACTTGTAAGTATTATGATTTGTTTGTAAGTTATATAATTGTTGTAAATGCTCTTATTATTTGTTAAGATATTTGTATGTTTTTTTAATAATTGTTGAATGGATTAGTATAAAATGATTCGTTCGGATATTTTAGTATTTTTCATAAAATATATACTCCGCTGTAAGCTTTTTAGTATTTAAATTACAGTAGCATATAGGGTGCCACTTGAATTTATTTTTCCGCTGCGTCAATTCGTTATGTGGTTTACTCTTCTTTGTAAATTTTTAGTGACATTATTTAGGTAAAAAGCAGGATGTCACAACTTATCAATAGTTCTCCATGAAGAAAATGCAAGAAAATGGACTATATAATGCTTATAAGCTCCTATAAGATGCAAGTAAAAGAAGAGAAAAAGGTCAATACTCTCGAATAAGGTGGTGGAAGAGGGAGAGAAGAACATGTATAGCACTCATTGAAGTTAGACTCACCTCACCAACCGAGTTGCTTGTTGTGTATCATTGCAAGAATATACTCTGTCTAACATTTTAAGAACTCTCCATATGCCTTGGTGTTGGCCCAAAGGTTCAATGTTATAATTTTTCATTATGACGAATATATGACAGATATGTAACAAATGAATTATAAATATAATAACAATGTGTGTTTAATTGATTAATCATGAACTTGTAATGCTTCATATTTGAATCATCATTTATATGAGATATGCATGCTCAAACATATCCAATAGGCTTTAATAAATATGTAACAAATGAGTTACAAATATAATATCAATATATGCTTAATTGATAGGTCATTTACTTAAAATACTTTTTAATTAAATCATCCCTACTATGAGATATGCTTGCTTGCTTATATCATATCCAATATGCTTGAATGTTATGTATAATATAAATTGGATACATGATCATAAAAATGTCATATCCATGATAAAACTATTTATAGTATGTCAATTGCTATTAAAATATGCATATTGTTAAATATAAATTGGACTAACTTTTTGGTTTGCAAGTTAAATATCTATTTATGTAGGATAGTCCCTGGAAAGAAGAGTGAACATTAAAGTGAAGAGCATGAAATATCACTTCATGCTCAACACAAAGAATTAGCAAGCAAGAAAGATGCTTTAAGCATTGAAGAAGTTAAAGATTCAAAGATTTGGAAGCTTGGTTACATCAAGATAGCTAATGAATAAAGTCGATATAATTATAATAGGCTAAGTGTTATTTTTGTGAAATTCAATGACTTAGATTTTCATTTATTGGCTTAAGAAAATTTGGTTCACAAAATATAAGTTTGGACTTAAAAGATAGTGAGATATAAATTTACCAAAAATCTTTTTTTGACTTTTAGCCACTATTTTGATTATATCTTACAAGCCACATAAAAATTTAATATGAAACTTGTTGCACTAGAAAATAGACTTAAAGAACTTTCCAATGATAGATCATTTACTTAAAACGAAGTTAAAATGAAAAAGTTATGACCATTTAAAGTATATTTCATGCAATAGTGACTAATGAAGCTTCTGTATGCCATTGGTTGATTGATGAAACTCGTTGGTTGACCGATAAAGCTTCTGTAAACTATTAGTTAATTGATGGAACTTGTTGGTTGACCCACAAAGCATAGAATGTCCAAAATTCAAATTTCCAGGGTAACAATCAAGTGATGAGACCTGTTGGTCGATAGAAGAACCATTGAATTAAGCTAACAATTATGTCTTGGCTAGCAGTTAAGTAAGGAACCCCATCAGTCGACTAATAGCATATGGACACCTTTTTTTAATGTAAATAATGGCTTTTTTATGGGCCATTACATATTGATATATATATATATATATATATATATGACCTTCAAAATATATTTTTTGAGAAGAACCAAGTGTTATAATGTGATCTTAAACTTTTTCTAAGATCTTTAAGAGAGAAATAAAGATCATTGAGCTAAAACTTGCTTATTATATGTCATTTAAGTTCTTAGAGCTTCATCTTGTATATCTTCTCATTGAGAAAGGGTTTCTTTGAGTAATATTATTCTTCAATCCTTGTAAGACAAAGGTGGTGTATCCTTTAGGAGAGAAAACAAGACTGTGGAATCTCTTGAATGCTCAATTTTTAAGAAAGAAAATTGTTATCTTCATACTCTAAGCATTAACATTAAAACTCCCTTAATTGATATAATTTTTGTTTTGATTCATACTCTTCTAAGTATCGTTCATAACAAGTATTTTGCAAAGTAATTGTGAGAAAAATTGAAATTTTTGTAAACACCCAATTCACCTCCCTTTTAGGTATTGGTTGCCCTGCCCTAATAAGTGGTATCAGAGCTAGGGCCTTTGTTTAAAGGACTAAATTGTCTTAAGAGTTTTTATGGCAACCATTGAATGCTTTGCAATGATGGAAGGTTTTGATATTGATAAACCCCATTTTCTTGATAATATTAGTTTTGGTTTTCAAAAAGCTAGAATGGAGTTTTATATTCAATCTTTTAATGTACACTTATGAGATGTAGTATAAGAAGGCTTTATCTCTAAACCAAGAAATGAATGGAATAAATATGATAAGAAATTATATTATTTGAATATTAGAGCAATGCATATACTATATGGTGCTTTAAATGAAAATGGTTATGTGAAAATCAAATATTGCACTAACGCTAAATAAATTTAGGATAATCTTTATGCTTTGTATCATTCTAATCATTTTGTTGAAGTTGTAAATGTTGATAGCTTTTAAGAGATTGTACAAGAGAAATAAACATGCTTTATGCTTCTTGAAGATAATCAACATAGAATTGAGAGTGAGGATAAAAATTTTTCTAGAATACTTCAACATGAATGGAAAATAGGAAGATTCGTGAATTGAGCTTACCAAGCAAGAATTGGAAAATCCTTAATCTATGGCTCATAAAGATTTGAAGGTATATGACAACTCCAAACTTGATAGTAGCCCATCTCATGAAAAGTTATCACATGCATTTGATAAATTACATGAAATAATACCAATGTTCAAGTTGTTGTAATTCAAAAATTGAAAGGGATTCACTTATTGAAAATTCAACTTGTATTCCTTCCAAGTCTCCAAAAGAGAAAGATCTCAAAACAAAGTTTGAAAATTATGATTTATAACGCCACCCTAACATAAGACCAAAGTTTTCTAAAATTGTTTCTCAAAAGGCTTTGTGCATATTATTTGCAATTATTGTGGTCATAAAGTACATACTTCTCACCTATGCCCCATTAGAAGAAGTTCATATGTGAGAAAGGAATATATTTGGGTTTCTAAAAGTTTTGAAAATCATTGTAACCTATGCCCCATTAGAAGAGGTTCTTATGTGAGAAAGGAATATATTTGGGTTTCTAAAAGTTTTGAAAATATTACACTAAGATACAAGGACCCAAGTTAAGATGGGTGCTAAAAAGTTCTTCTAGTGCTTCAATTGTGCAAAAAATCTCTCAAAATGATGGACAAACTAGTTTACAAAAGAAGGAACTATTAAGGAGAGCTTCTCTAATATCGAAAGATAGAATTACAAAGCTTAAAAGTTACAAGGAGAAGCAATGGGTATAAAAGGACATCCTTCAAATGTCATGGCCAACATATCAAATGACAAAAACCTCTTATTTAACTGTATTTGACATCTATTATGGTATGATGCTTATAGCCTTAGGTATAAGCCTTGCATTAAACGAATTCATGTAAATATATTGTCATTAATATATAACTTGATCATGATTCACATTCTTTGATTGAGAATTTGAATGAGTAAGTTAAATGAGATATGCAATGCTTGGTATCAATTCCTCATACTCTTTACAATGCTTATATATTAATAAAGGGGATAGTGCAAATTAAATAATTATGTGTTTAATATAATATGATCAATTATCTTGTTTTGGCTTACTTAATTCTTTAAAGCATATGAACATTGGAACTTTTACAATCTTACTGCTCTTGGATCCAAATTGGTTAGGTGCCAAAGAAAAAGAGTTATATATTTTTTTTTAGATAAGAGTGGCCTCAGCCTCAAGCATGCAATAACAATGAAGGACAATGGAAGAATCTTGAGGATTAATCAACTCTATGATGATTAAGGCAAAACTAAGTGAGGAGTACAAATTAAACAATTCATATTATTGTTGCTCTCACTATCAAAATAAATTATAAAGATTCATGTCCTGAATCATTACTTGGATTTAGATATGATTTTGTAGTTCTCACTTATATCCTATTTTTGAATTTAAAATTTTCAAATATTACTTACCTAAGCCATTTGGACCCAATATGGATTAGGTACTATGAAAAGGAAGTGATTTGCTTTGTAGAACATGAAAGACGCCACTTAGTTAGGAGTGTAATATAAATGGAAGATGAACAACTATCCTTGATAAAACATACATTTCAAAATGCTTGGAGCTTGGATATTGGTGTCAAACTTCAAAGTGGAAAACAAGCAACTTCACACCATTGACAAATAGTTGAATACAAGGACATGAAAGACTACAATCATTGGATGGATTTTCATAAGTCAAGAATTGTTTTCAACATGAAAATTGGTTTTATGAAATATTTTGTGAAATCCTTCTTAAAAATAAAAAGTTTAGCTTATGAGTATTCTTAGAGAAGTAAACTTGGTTTAATCTTGTTTTAGAGAATTATGAAGTTGGCTTAAGAATTATGAAGTAACATGAGTTGCATTCATGAGTGAATATGATTGTCATTGAACATGCTCACCCAAAATACATTATACATGAACCATATGCTTCCAAATACATTATATTTGATATATTGATGAGCATGATAAGACAAGTAAACCTAGAGATAGCCAACAATGAGCTCTACTAAAAATAAAATGGAAAGATTTAGAGAAAATGTTGAAAAGCAAGTTTGATATTCTTTGGATACCATGAGACAAATTTCAAGCTTTTCTAAACTTTTTATCTCTTGTGCTTTTATAGTTTTACTTAAAATTCTTCAAAATGTTTGGAATGATTTATGTTTTAGGATGAATTGGAAAGACATATAATCTATCCACTTTAATGCTCTCATTCAACCTTGAATATAGATTTCTCATTTATCAATGGTAAATATTTTGGAAATACTAAATGCTTCAAATTGTGATAATTTTTTAATCATTTTTAAGTTTCTACTTTAGCAATGAGCTTGATATGCAAGCCAATTGTATGAAGCTAAACTCAAAGCTCTTATCTTGGATGTCATTAAAGAGTGGACAAGTGCTGGTTAAATTCCAAAATGATGCAAAAATCAAGAAGCATCTCAATATTGCCATAATTGATGAGTATCTTCATAACTTTAAGATTTTTCGTTGAGTGATGCTCATTAGATTGATTGGTTATATTGGCAATTATAAGTGATTATAACATGAAATGTATGCTTATCAATGACATATATGTTAATTGATTTTTATATGTTTAATATGTCATTGGTTAGATAGGTGGTTGATAGATTGAATATATATTAAGATCCTATTGCATACTTTTTCATGGTTGAGATATTTTCAATATTCCTTGAAAGCTTACTCATTCTTAAGGGAAACTCACAAACTTTGAAAGAAAGCTTTGCAAATATCTTTTTAAATGAATTAAACCTTCAAAAGCTTTTAATTGAGTTTTAAAGTTTTAAGGATTTGAAATGTTGAAATCACATACAATAAAGCTTGAAAATATAAAAAGTTTATTGAAAATTATATTGTGAAAAGAAGCATTGTTTTTGAATGACAATCTTTATTTTTATGACTATCATTTAAACATATAGGGGGATTTATGCTTTTATTGTGACACCTTTTGATTCCCTATGTATATGATATTCATCTGTCATTAAAAAAAAAAAAAATTCTTCTCATTTCATAATGTCTTGAATTGATTGAAATATCTTTGCTTTTGAACTGGGAAAAGAAATTATGCATATAGATTATGAATGCCTCTTATTCTTATCAATTCTTGTCAATTATGAATTCCTATCAAGTGCTTTTCATGTGAATCAATTAAAGGGAAACTTTTCTAATGTCATCCATATGGTTCTCACCTTTTGAAAGTATAAATAAAATATTTTCAAGAAAGATTTTTCTTTAAAATCAGTAAAATGGGTAATATAATTTTTTTTGGTTGATAATATGCCTTGTTCGAGGGGAATTATAGCCTATAATTGAGTTTATATATCTTGCAGCTTACTTTATTTGACATAAAAGGGTTTGATTTGCTTGTCTGTATTTTTGGCATCTCAAAGAAGATGATATCTCTCTCTTACCTATCCATGGTAAATGGTAACATTTCTTTATTTCTCGACGTATTTTACCTATGGAAAATGATTATATGACATCTTGCATATGGAAAACATTTTAATATGTTTTGGAATGATGCATATATGAAATGATTGCAAGCATGTCATGATTGATGAGATATGAATTGAGTTATACATTTGATGGTATATCCTTTCAATCATAACTTACATTATTCTAATCATGGTGGTTATGAAATAATGATAAGTTTGGATGAGACAAACCTGATGAAAACTTGACATCATTATATTATTCACTTGATTCATTAAGGAATTTGTGATTTAATGTTTGAATATCTTGTTTTCCTTAAACATTTTTGTTGATGTCAAATGGGGGAGAAAGAAGAAGGAAAAATATGTGTTTGGGCTTAATATATTGCATACTTTATTATTTAAAATATTTTTCTTTGGTGATTTGTCATAATCAAAGAGTGGGAGATTGTTGACACTGAGGTTTAATGTTATAAGTTTTCATGATGACAAATATGTGACATATATGTAACAAATGAATTATAAATATAATAACAATGCGTGCTTAATTGATTAATCATTAACTTGTAATGTTTTATATTTGAATAATCATTTATATGATATATGTTTGCTCATATCATATCTAGTAGGCTTTAACAAATATGAAACAAATGAGTTACAAATTTAATACAAATGTGTGCTTAATTGCAATACTTTATACTTAAATCATCCCTAATATGAGATATGCTTGCTCATGTCATATCCAATATGCTTGAATGTTATATATAATCTAAATTGGATATATGATCATAAGAATGTCATACACATGATAAAAATATTTATATTGTGTCAATTGCTATTAAAATATGCATATTGTTAAATATGATTTGGATTAACTTTTTAGTTTGCAAGTTAAATATCTATTTATGTTGGATAGTCTATGGAAAGAAGAGTGAGAATCAAAGTGAAGAGAATGAAATCTCAATTCATCCTCAACATAAAGAATTAGCAATCAAGAAAGATGCTATAAGCATTGAAGAAGTTAAATATTTAAAGATTTGAAAGCTTGGTTGCATTAAGATAGCGAATGAATTAAGTAGGTATAATTATTATAGGCTAAGTATTATTTTTTGAAATTCAATAATTAGATTTGCATTTATTAGAATAAGAAAATTTGGTTATCAAAATATAAGTTTTGGACTTAAAAGATAGCGAGATATAAATTTTACCAAAAATCTTTTTTTGACCTTTAGCCACTATTTTGATTATATTTCCCAAGCCGTATGGAAGTTTGATATGAAACTTGTTGCATTAGATAATAGACTCAGAGCTTTCCAACGATAGATCATTTAATTAAAATGAAGTTAAAATGAAAAATTATGGCCATTTAAAGTATATTATGTACAATAGTGACTAATGGAGCTTTGTAAACCATTGGTCGATTGATGAAACTCATTGGCTAATTGATGGAGCTTTTATAACCTATTGGTCAATTGATAGAACTCATTGGTTAATTGATAAAGCACAAAATGTCCAAAATTCAAATTTCTAGAGTAATAGTCAACTGATGGAACCTGTTAGTCGACTGATAAACCATAAAATTGAGCTAACGGTCATATTTTGGCTAGTAGTTGACTGAGGGACTTTGTTAGTCAACTAGCAGCATTTGGAAACCTTTTCAAAAGTAAATAACAGCTCTTTTATGTATGTAATATGTAATACCCTTCTTACAAAGTATAGAATTTATTATAAATTTCAGTTAACATTATTATGAAAAGAGAACTATAAAAAAATACATTAGAATATCTAAGACATAATAGTATAATTATAGAGAACAAAAGTTCAGACACAAATTTGTTCATACATCCGTATAGATCATTTAACAAAACTGTAGAAGGGGTATTAGGCTTACATCTAGTAAGATTTATGCCCTTCTATGACACGAACATAAGTGGTATGGTGTGTAAGACCATATTACAATGATGATTTTAATAATAGTGCTTCCTAATTAGTGGGACAAATACTCATTTCACACGGTTCAAGACAAATTAGGTAATTTTCCATATAAAATCATCATTAATAGAATTGTAAGAATAGTTTCTTGGTAATATAGAAAAACATATATGATACTTGAAATATCCATGGAATATAATATGACTATAAATTATATCTTCATGAAATATGTATGGATGTCAAATATTATATCATACAAATATGCATTAGTAAACATATGACAAATAGAGGTAAACAATGTCCACAACCATTAAGCATTAGGAAGTCATATCTAGTTTATTTGAGTCTCACAAAGCCCAACATATGACTGTCCTACCTAGTGATCGAGTCTTACGAATCTTAGCATATGACACTTGACCAGCAGATGTGACCCCAACTTTAGTTGAGGCGTACCTTAGCGGGTACTCAAGACAGAGTCAGGCAATATAATCTTTATATTAATATCTCACCCAAGCCACCATGTGGTCGAGATTTGATTAGTTTGAGAGAATTATCAAGATTTCTTTTGTAATTCTTTGAGCACTGATATTCTTATAACAATTAAGAATCCCTTTAGTGTCAATTAAATTAAAGTTATTCCAAGCAAGGATACATCCTTGTCTTCTCTTGAATTATTAAGACTATTTAGGCGGCATAGCTTGCCATTGATCTTAGAATTCAATTTGTGGCCCAAGAATTGTAATAATACAATTTCCTTGTAATCCTTTTGGCGATATGACCTGCCATAATTACAATTACAAGATCAATGAGGTATAATGCCTTGCTAAGGAACTCATAGGGTTCATAATATATATCAAGGCGATATAACTAGTCAATATCAGATGGTTCACAATATATATATTAAGGTGGCATAACTAACCAATACCAAATGGGATTCCAAACTATCAATAAGTACATAGTGTACAATAATAGTTTACTCTTACAAAGAGTAGTTCTCTTCTCAAACAATCATATTGTCACCCCATCATAGAAAGTTGAAATGTACAACAACATAGGCAATTATAGTTCATGAATAACAAAATGCACAACAAAATTCACACATTAAAATTCTTATCAAAGTTGTTATGGCTTACATATTATTTTCCTAGATATTTCAAAATATCTATTTATCCTCATTCTTCTCTAATTCTAGCCTTCTTAGACCTTGAATGAACTCATGCTAACAAAATTTCAAGATAAATGACCTTAGGCCAAAAGGGATTACCATGAAGACAATTCAAGAAGAAGAAGGAAATGAGAATAAGATAAATTACAATAAGCTAAATCATGTAACTTGGATATGCTCTCATTTCTTGTAAATCTCTTAAAATTGCTCCCTTCCATCTTGCTTCCTTTTTTCTTAATCTAAGTGTAGAGTGGAGAAGTAAGAGTGAATGGAATAGGTATGGGAGGAATGTAAAGAATGGTGTGAAGAAAAAGGGTATGGTGTAGGGTATTTAAATATAAATTGACAGCTAGGATTTAACCACATATTTTTAATCCAATAGTTGTGATTCAATCTTAAATCATAATTATCTAAGATATAATTATGGTATGGGCCCTATGAATAACAAACATTTTATTATGGTGTGGAACCCACAGATATTATATTATAGCATGGGTCTATAGGTTAAGGTAATGCCACATGTCCTTCCTTGTGAATTTACCATTTTACATTAGCATTTTTTCAAAATGATTGTTTTGCCCTTGGCCTTGTAAATCTACCATTTTGCCTTTAGCATTTTTCAAAATGACTGTTTTGTCCCTATGCCTTAAAACTAAGCTATAAGTTGTTTTCTTTATATGATTCAACTGGGCATATTTATTTTTGTTTAATTCTTTCTGATTTCCCCTAAATAGTTTAGCTTATATTAAAAATAACTAATTTAGGGATGTTACATAATGACTATATTTCATACTAATATATATATATATATATATATATATATGACCTTCTAAACATGTCTTTTTAGAAGTACCAAGTGTCATAATTTGATCTTAAACTTTTTTAAGATCATTGAAAGACAAACAAATATCATTAAGCAAAAACTTGCATATTCTTTATTATTTGAATTCCTAGAGTTTCATATTATATATCTTCTCTTTGATATTCTTCAATGTTTGTAAGATAAAGTGGTGTATCCTTTGGGAGAGAAAACAAGAGTGGAATCTTTGGGAGTGATTTTCCTTTAAGAAGAGAGGAGTAAGACAAGGGTGGCATATCCTATGGGAGAAAAAACAAGAGAGAGGAATCTCTTGAAATGCGAAACAACTCTAGTTTGAGTTGGATAGTGTAAAGACTCACAAGTACCTAATTAAACTTGTGGAATTAGTAGAGAAATCTCAAGTGAGAGCTTGAGGACTGGCGTAGGCTTAGGTTGGAGCTGAATTAGGATAAATCTTAGAGTTTGCCTTCTCTATCCTTATACTTTTTTATATTTTGAATTGTCATATTTAAGCTTTGCTTTTGTTGTTGATATTTTACTTTAAATATTATGATCTATGTTAGATACATTCTTTTATGTTAACTTCAAGAAATCCAATTGTTGTAGTGAATGTATGATTTTCTAATTTACATGGAAATAAGCTTTTGAATCAAGATAAACTACATATTGTTGGATGCTCTATTTTTTGGAAAGCAATTCTGAGAAGAACTAAAATTTTTGTAAACACCCAATTCTCCCCCCTCTTAGGTGTCGATTGTTTGTTCTAACACTTGATTGCTTCTAAAGTTTCATTGATGTAAATTCTCAAACTAAAGATTCAAACAAGCATGTGCAATGATTGAGATGAGTTTTTCTTTTCTCTTAGTAAGCTTGTGCTTAATCAAGATGTAATATCCCTTTTATATATCTATTTGGTCGTTAGGAACCTATTGTAATCCCAGTGGATTTGGGTGTTTAGGATAATGTTGTAATCTTAGTGGTTGAGAGAACAAAATCCTAGGTGGGTGAGCCTTGAAATACTTTGGTTTCGTTAGGGAGGAAGTGAAAGTTAAAGGAGGTTGATCTCATTGCATATGGTTGTCTTGTTCTTCAAGATGTGAAACACAAAAGTGTGATCCTTAGAGTTATCATGGATAGGTTGTAAAAGTTGTAGGTGACTGACCCTTTAAAAAGAAATTCTTGGTTGTATTCATGATTTCTCGTTAATAATAAAATTCCCCAGATGTGTGCTTAGGAAATTAATGTAGGATTCACATTAAATTCAAACCATTATAAATCCCTTGTATGATATTGACATGATCTCTTATATTTTTATCTTTGATTGCATTGGACTAAGAAATTCATTTTTAAACCATGACCAGTTTTTGGGCTGATACCTTTCACTTAAAGCTTAGAAAACTAAATAAAATTTATGCTTACATTATTGTTTTAAAATCCATATTTTCATTAGTCAAGTTGTTAAATTAATATGCTTTCAAACTTTGAGGATCTATGACTCTGGATTCTATTGTTTTCATAACTTCATTCAAGACGCAAGACTACTCTCATGTTGTGACTCTTACCATACTTACGGAATTTAATCCATTACTCATTGCACCACAAAGAGGCTAAAATGAAAAATGATTTACATAAAAGTGTTTATATCCAAAATAAATAATGGTCTTTGCAGTCACATAGTATTTTAGGACCCTAGCTTTCTTGTTAGATTTAAGAAAGTGATTTAGAAACCCTTGTATCATATATTCTCACATGTTGATTCTTCACTAATTATGTGATTCTTGGAAGATATTTTTGTTTTTGTTCTGGTAAGAACACTTTGTAGTCACACTTATTTTAAAGAAGCTATTATTCACACACCTCTACAAGAAACTAAGTTTTAGCAAGCGGTTTATTGAATTAAATCAACATTTTAAAAGTCCAATTCACCCTCTTTTGGCCTCTTTTGACCAACAATCTCCTAAAATAGGATATGTGTAAAGGTCTATATCAGAACCTCTAACATGATAAGATATATTATGTCTAATGACCAAAATGTCATAATGATTATTAAATACAAAATAGTGCACCTAGGCAGAAGAATTAAGATAACGAAAAAGAAAAAAAAGATAATGTATACATAAGCATCATAACTAGAATCAACAAGACAAACGAGGCACAACCATAGGATATGAGTCGCAGCTTTGGGTATGTGCTTCCTTGGAGTGAAGATAGGCAGCTTGTTTTGCTTCTTAATAGACATGGGTCCATCTAGTTTGAACAAACTTCTTCCAAAATGGTCTACCAGCAACAATGATAGTGAAATAGTGGAAGTTAGAAGAAAAGTTTGCATATATGTATCAAGTTTAGAGCCACAAGGGCGTTCAGTTCAATCTCAAGCTCCTCAATGCATATAAGGTTTGCTACAACATGAGCTGAGGAAAACCCCTAACATAACCTAACTCATGGACCAAATTACTCGTCTCCTATGATATCCGCCCTAAACATAAACTTTCTAAACTTAATTAATTTTTTAATCTGAATAATTCATGCACTTCATGACTAAAATTTGTCAGCTGTTCATGCACTCGTCTCATAAATTGTGGCACGCCTTAGTTACAGTGGTACATAAATATGATTTCAATTTTATAGTGAAGATTTTGTTTTGTTACTTTTGTACCAGCAAGTATAAATGCATTTTAAATTCACCTTCTCAGGGTTAAATTAATATTATAAAATCTTTCAACAGCCAAATATTCCACATGTCGAAACAAATTAATACTATAAGATTGATATATAGACACTATCTTTTAGTAATCAAATTAAAGTCAACCTACCTTAGGAAATTGATATTTAAACTATTTACTACCCCACTCCTGTTCAATTATGTTATATGTTGTGTCAATAGAAGAGTAGTTTGAATGAAAAATGAAGGATGAACTCTGTAAATTTTGATATATTATTTACTTCGTTGGATGATTTTACCTTCTCATGTTCTTCAATTGCAGATGCTGCTTTGTCCAAACCCAACCTTCGCAATTCATCTAAGAAATCAATAGCATCTATTTCATTCATCTTGTATGGGCTATGGAGAGGGTCTGGAAATGATTTATTTGACACTTCTTCCTTGTACTTTTGGAGGGCTTCAATAATGACCTCTCCAATAGGAGCATACTGTTTGCAGAATTTTGGAGTGACCTGTAGCAGTAAAATTATAGAAACATTGTGATTTCTTTAATTATCTTTAAATGTTGGTTAGTTTTATACCATTATTTCTTGCAGAGATCATTCACATATAACTATCACGAGAAATTTATACTTGTGCACAGAAGGGGTCTCAAATTTTGTTGTATAATAAAAGAATGAATTATTGGGCAAAAATAAGTTAGAGATAGTGAGTTAGTTTCGAAAACTTTGAGTGGCTGTGATGATAGATTTCCAACTCCCATATTGAATAATCTAAAGGCTTTGAAACATATATAAATGAATATTTATATCACACATTAAAGAAGAAAATTAGAAAAAAAAATAAGTGTTTTTAAATAATTAATATTTAAAAACTCTTAGCACTTTCTAAATAAATAATATTTTGTTTATTTAATTTTGTTTAAATTTTAAACATTTATATTTTTCAACAGTCATAACTTTCTTTTAAAGTTGAATTTTTTTTTAAAGAATATAACTTTTCTTAAAGAGTTGTACTCTGATTCTCATTATAAATAAGAATATGAACAGGTTAGAAAACACAAAAAAAAGTTAGAATCCCTCTCTCCTCTCAAAATTTTACTTTGTTCCTTCGAAAGTTTTTAAAAGAAATTTGCAAAAGTTGTTGTTTGTAAATTTCTATGCCCTTAGGATAATTCTTAAAGGTAATTTGTTATATACTTTGCAGTATAGTTAGGGCAAATAATACCTTAAAAATAGTGTGGTAAATACATGTTTTTACGCACTAATTGTATACATTTTGTTCAATAAAATAGGCTAGAAATACCTTGTCATGAGAGGGATGTTGCAGCATACCAAGAATATCATGGTAAACTAGAGCCTGCGAGAACAATGTGATAACTAAATTAGAATTTCTACCTTTCACTGAATAATTATATTCCAGAAATCGATGTTTTAAGGAAGACCAAGTCAAAAACATATGAAATCTTATGTCAAGCCAATCGTTAATAGATTTATATAAGTATATTATCAGTGAGTTTTATATAAAAATATACCTTATATAATTACGTATTTATTAATAATTAATATGGGTTAATTCATTCTTATACAAAATGATATCAACTAAACAATTTAGTTACATTGTACGGTGTGAAAGTATATGAGGAGGTCATTTTCAGCAACAGCAACGGTGTCGTCTCGTATTCGAAAGAGGGCAGTATCTGACGCCTTTCGTAGCGCACAATTGCACCCTCGATAACATTACTAATGCTTCATTATTACTCTATTACATCTCGTCATTATTACTTAAATTTTAATAACCAAAGGAAAAGAAACATTTAAATTTTACTTTCACACATGAATTCATAGGGCGGAGATGGCTAAAACTGAAGCAGAGGACGGAGAAAGACAATAATTTGTGCTCATGTTTTTTCCCCTTTTATTTTGAAAAATATACGAAACTTCCAGGCATTTTTAAAAATTTATTTTAAAATTTTTTTTATTATCCAAAAATTTGTTTCATTTTCTTAATTTTTTAAATTATGAAACTATATTTATTTTTTTCTTCACTTGGCTACTGAAATATAACTATGTCAAATATTGGAGATCCCAACATATATTTTGGTTCTAATTTTTATATTTTTTAATTAAAATTTTAATATAATAATATTTTAAAATTTTAAAAACTTCCTATGTCATTGGAGTTTTACTTCTCTATACATTATGTGATAAAATGAATAGTGTAATGATCCGGAATACCTTGGCCAAAAACATATATCCGGAACTTCCAGTGTTGGTAACAAATATTTTTTTTTAAAGAAAACTCAATAACATTACGGCAAATCATGAAAATAAGATTTGTTTATAAAAATTATATAGATCTTGCTATGTTATTTTTGAAAAAATATATAATTATTTTATTTCAATTAAAAATTTTCATAATAAACATATAAAAAATTTGCTGACTCATATTTATTGAAAAGAGATTAACGAGTCATATTTTAAAGTAATTTAAAATGTCTCCTAAAATAAATTATTTGAATTGATATTAGTATTTAAAATTTGATCGTATATATATATATATATTATATAAAAAATTTAAGATTTAAAGTTTAAAGTATAAGGTTTACCTGTCCACTACAAAAGAGGCCAGCTCCAACCCCGATTGTCGGTATTTGTAGGGCTGCAGTAGTTGCAGCAGCGACAGTTGCAGGCACACATTCTAGAACAATGGAGAAGCACCCAGCTTCCTGCAAAGCCAAAGCAGTCTTCACCACCTGCGAATATAAAATTAATGTTTCTCTTAGGACCCCTTTGAAACTGTGCTCTAATTAAAGGTACTATGTATACACATGTACAGACATTGACAGCACTTGCAACGTTCTTCCCTTGAGGTCTGAAACCCCCTAAGACACTAATGGCCTGAGGAGTCAGTCCCACATGCCCCATCACTGCAACTCCAGCGTCTACAATGGCTTTTGCTGCAGCGATTCTTGAAGGTGACCCTCCTTCCAGTTTTATGGCATCCATTCCTCCATCCTTGAGCATACGAGTAGCTGCATTCACTGCCTGCTTGTATGAAAACATTGAACACTTAAACAAAGTCCAATGGTTAAATCAAATTAGTTATACTTGTATCCTTAATTTTTATTGGAAAAAGTAATACTTTTGATTGAGAAAATTGGATTGGTCAGATTGGTCAAATAATTAGTGAATTGGTCCTGAATCTGGTTTCTTTGATCTTTAGGTTGGTTATACATAATTTGATTAAGAATTGATATTTGACAAAATTAGTGTAAACTGGCCAATTTTGAATATTTTAAAATTTTTTTTCTCAAATTGGAGCTTTAGCAATTTTTTATGAAGATTAATTTATAACAGTTAACAAATTCCACACTTAACTCATGTAATAATTGAAGATATACTTTTATAAAATAGTTTTATATTATTTAATGTTATATTTTAATATTCCTCTACAATATATGAATTAATTTAATTGTGCGTGTCTATATATATATATATATATATATATATATATAACTACAGTAGTAATTATAAAATGATTAAACTACTTTTGAATAGAATCGGTTAATGCAATATTTCAAAAAGAATTAACCATTGTACGTTGATTTCACTTTTTCCGTCAGAGGTGATCCTTATATTTGGTACTTTTGTAGTATGGAATACTTAAAGGCCATTATTATTTATATTTTGGGTAAAAGTCACCTCATTAATTAATTCTAAATGATGGTTGAGTTTAATACTAAACTTTTCAAATTCACTCGTCTAAATATTATTAAACTAAAGCAGCATTACTAAGCATAGTAAATATCTTCCTCATGGACTAAACGTACCTGATCGGGACTCGTTTCATAGGTCCCAAACGGCAAGTCTCCGACCAGAAACGGCCGGTTAGCACCGCGTGCGACGGCGCGGCAATGAACGAGCATTTCATCAAGACTGATAGGCAGCGTTGTGTCGTGTCCATGAACCACCATAGACGCCGAGTCTCCGACGAGACAGACATCGATCCCGGCCAGGTCCAAGTGCAGCGCCGATGGGTAATCGTAGGCAGTGACCAACGTGATGGGCTCACCCTTTCTGTGCTTCTGCCTCAAATGGCTCAGCGTCACCCTCCTGGTCGTGCTCTGCGAAACGGGTCCCGAATACGCTGTGTTTTCAGGGACATTGCTCATGTACCGAAGGTTCCAGGGAAGAGAAGAAGAAGAAGAAGAAGAAGAGGAAGCCCTACGAATAATGGAATTAGCTCTGGAAAGAGACGCGAAGAGAGCCATTGGAGAGAAGAGGAGGAATGAGGAATGTATATATGAAATGGAGAAAGGAAGGTGTACAAGTTAGTGCATAATGAGGTTGGATTTTATAGTGTAGCTTCATGCAAGCTTTTGACACTGATCATGCACGTGAAAATCACCTTCTCTTGAATTTTTCTATCATAAAACGTATTTTATTCGGCTAATTAGTATCAGAGAATCAGATTTTGTATGTTTGTTTGCTCACATAATGGAGTGCAAGATTATCAAACTCGCGATTCTAAATAGACTTATAAAGGGTGTAAACTCGTAAAGTAAAATCGTAATGTATGCTTGTAAGAGTTTATTTCTATTAATAAATAGTTATTAATATTCTCAATATATATGTTAATTTGAAACATATGAAGAACATTAATGATAATTATTTTATTTGTGAAGGTTTGAGAGAAAAAAACCATATGTGGGATTAAATTGATAAAAAATTTTATGAGGAATTTAATTGAGAAGTATTTTATTCTAGGGACCAAAATGAGAAATAAATTTTATAAGGAATCAAATTAATAAATAACCTATTAGTGAGAGACCAAAAGAGATTTTATTCATTTGGCTAAAATAAAATTCAAACTATAAAAAAATATAAAGGGCATTATTAATACTGATATTATTTGTGAATGACAAAATTGAAAAATATTCATATGAGGGATTAAATTAAAAAAAAATTCTATGAAGAACTGTATTAAAAAATATTTTACATGTAAGGAATTAAAATGAAAATTAAATTTTATAAGGAATTAACTTAAAAAAATACCCTACAAAGGAGGGACTAAAAAAAAAATTTTACTCATATAGTCAAATTAAAATAAAGATTTGTTTATATATAATTTTTGTCACTTATACATTAAATATCCATTATGGACAAATGATTAGGCACTGGTCATCTCTCCATCAACAATGCTGCACATGGGTTCAAATTTGATGGAGTGCGTTTGATTCGATTTTTGCATATAAAAATGTTAACTCGCGTTAATTTATCTTTTCTACTCAAACTTTTTGACTTCCCCGTCTAAGAGCTTGAACGATGATGAAAAATGAATAGTGAAACGATGTGAAATGTTGACTCGTCGTAGGGTAATTTTGATGCGGCTATCATGATGTAACAAATTAAAATTCGTTTCTGCACAAGATTCGGTCAGTAATTGAAATCTGTTTTGCCAAGTGACAATAATTTGGATTCTGAATTGGAGAGTAGGTTAAGATTTATTAGGTGTTCTTCATATGGGGACTATTAAAAGTTATATCAATTATTGTGCGCCGCACTATTCTCATAACAAATTATTATGAAGATATATAGGGTTACCTTTGGTTCTTTATCTTCTTCTGTTTGCAACTTTCTTTAACGTGGGGGCAAATGTTCGGTCAAAGACAAATCATTCCATTGAAAAAATGGGGATCTAGACATGATTCAAGACAATCATTCCATTACATATCACTCAAATTAAGATATATAAAGTTACATAATTTTTTTATACACGTTTGGTGACCTGCAGTTTTTCTCAAATTCTTCATTTTTGAGGAGTTAATATCAATCGATATGGAGAGTAGGTAAGATTTAGTATGTGTTCTTCATATGGGGACTATTAAAAGTTATATCAATTATTGTGCGCCGTACTATTCTCGTAACAAATTTTTATGAAGATATATAGGGTTACCTTTGGTTCTCTGTCTTCTTCTGTTTGCAACTTTCTTTAACGTGGGGGCAAATGTTCGGTCAAAGACAAATCATTCCATTAAAAAAATGGGGATCTAGACATGATTCAAGACAATCATTCCATTACATATCACTCAAATTAAGATATAAAAAGTTACATAATTTTTTTATACACGTTTGGTGACCTGCAGTTTTTCTCAAATTCTTCATTTTTGAGGAGTTAATATCAATCGATATGTACAATTTCCCCTTTCTGTGATGGTTCAAGATGGTTTAGCGTTAGTTGCATTACATTCTAAAGTTCAGATATCGAATTGTAAGGAGAAATTTATCTATAATTTAACACGGTTTCATTTAGTTCCTAAGGATAACAGTTTGTTATTTGTTAATTAAATATTTAGTTTGATAATTCTATTAGATATATCTTGATATTATTCTGATATGGTCTACTTCTCTTGTATATACATGACTATTAGCTCATTCAATCAATATGCAAATTTACATCTTCAACATGATATTAGAGCCTGCAATCAAAATGACTATATACATCCATCCCTCAAAACTCCATTACTTCTTCACAACACATATTCTTAGTCAAGCTTATAGGTAGGAATTATCTTTCTTGGCAAACAATCGTTATGATGTTTGATTAACCATTTAATATTTGGCATTAGTTCCTTCTTTCTCTTGCTTTGTTCTCTGAGCTCATCAATCTCTCTTTTCAGGTGCTCAATTTGCTAAGAAGGCACAGTATGCCTGTTGTCTTCATCTGCAACTTGCAAAACAAGAAACATAATTCTTGTGTATACTTTAATATTCTATAGAAAATCAACATTATAGTGGACCAATCACCCAAAATCTTTTTGAAAGATTCATTTATATGAATTAAAAATTGCTAATTAATAATTGCAATAGTGCTGAATTTTGCTGATTTTCAGATTTCTGGGACTTCTATGTCACCTTGCATGATTCATATTCTTAATTTTTTTTACATATGGGTAATTCACAGTCATATGACTGATTTTACCTATTTTTAACATACTACTCAATATCATTTCATGAGATTTTATGAAATTTGTTAAGTTTAAATGCATGTTTTGATAATATTTTACGGTAATATGAGATTAAAAGTGATTTCATGCAAAATGTACTTTGTACGGGTAAAATTATAATTTTTTTATTGATTTAACTTAATTAAAATAGTTTGAAAATATGAGATATTACAATATTTAAATTTTATATTACAGGTCAAAATCAAAGTTAAACCTGAACAAATCACAATCAAGAATAAGGTGAATAAAAAAATTGCAAAAAACGCTCAAGAGCATCAAAACCACTTTGTTATGTTTTTGGCCACAGCGTACTTACTCAAACCTACAAAATAATTTTATTCAGATTCAAACATAGTTGTAAATACCCAACCCAACTCACCTCTTTTTACCCATTACCTGCTGGTGGCAAAGGGAACAAGACCTAGAAACACTCATTCTTCTTCACTCTCCCCTCTCATCTTCTTATCCCTTCATCGGAGCTTGGTGAAACATTCCTCATCGCCCAAAATCTTTTTGAAAGATTAATTTATATGAATTAAAAATTGCTAATTAATAATTGCAATAGTACTGAATTTTGCTGATTTTCAAATTTCGGGGACCTATATGTCACCTCGCAAGGTTCATATCTTAGTTTTTTACATATGGGTAGTCCACAGCCATATGACTAACGTGGTTTCGCAATTATATAATTGTATTTCCATTACTAAATATTATATGAATAACGGGGGTCACTTTTCTACTCTTTATTTATAACTTTCCTTAATGTGCGGCAAATGTTCGTCACAGTCAGATCTTTCTCCATCAATATATATAATTGAGTGGAAATTAGGAATATCTTTCATGAATTATAATATAATTATCACTTTAGTGCTTAAATATTAAAATATAATATTTTTTTCTCTAAACTATTACAAACAATTGAAATGTTAAATATTAGCTAAAATTAATGTATAAAGAAGTTACATAATTATTACGTGATCCTTTATATATGACTGCAAATTTCTTTGTTACATGATTTCTTTTACTTGTATTTCTATCACTTACTTAATTTTAGACGTTAGTTTCAATTTATATGTTGATTTTTCATTTAAAGCGGAGGCAGGGACATCGAATCAGGTTTCCTTCTCTTACTAAGTTCCTTTTGGTTTTTGGAAGATGTTGTGGAATTTGAAGATACTTCTTTGGAGAGTCTTTACTAGTTCTTTGTCTGCACAGGAAAATCTTTGGAAGAGAAAGTGTTGCCCTTCTTCTGTTTGCTAGTGTTGTTTGATGGAAATTGAATCTATGGAACATATGTTATTCCTTTGCAATTGGACCTAGAAAGCACATATACTTCTAAATAGGAAACGTGCCAGTATTGGATACGTATTCGATACGATACTTGATATGATACATCTGTATAGGTATCAAAAATTATTTTTGTAGAATATGTTTTAAAAAATACCAAAATGATATCAAATTGGTGTTTTGATAACTCTTTTATTAGTTGTGAGATTATTTTATTATTTTATCTTCCATTTCAGCATCTTTTTGTATTATATTTCATATAATTTTTTTTTATCATCAACCCTATTTGTTAAAATATATATGCATACTTATACAAATATATCGATACTCGTATATTAAATTTTTTAAAATTGACATATCTTACGTATCGTATCGTGTCGTATCTGATACTCGTATTTGTATTGGTGCTTCTTAGAATTGGATTCAACAAGTGTGGTTTGGCTGTCCCCTTTCCTTTAGAATGGAACTTTGTGATTTGTCGAGAGCTGACAAATGGTACTTTAGCCGCTTTTTCACTTATATGAGGCTTGGTGATTATGATTTAGCTTTAGTAGCTATGTGTTGCTGGTATATTTGGAAGGGCATGTGTAGTTTGATCTTTGAGAAAACTGCTTTGAATCCCCATTCAGTAGTAGTTATTGCTTCTGAAAGACTTAAGGAGTTCTGGCTTGTGAATTTGCAAAAGAATACAAAGGATAAGGTGCCTAGTTCATGTCAGATTGAGTCGAATTGGAAGCCTCCCCTTGTGGGTGTTTTCAAAATTAACACTGATGGAAGTTTTGATATGAGCAGTCAGAAGGTTGGGGTTGGCAACTTGGCATTATTATTAGGGATAACTTGAGTTAATAGATTTATTTTTGTTATGCTTCTTGTGTGGCGTTGTCAATCTTGATGGCTGAAGCTCAGGCCCTCGAGGAGGGGATGTTGATGGCTATGGATATATTTAGGCTTAAGAAATGTGATATTTAAATTAGATTGCAGATGTCTGGTGGATGCTGCGATAGACATGAGTGGCTATGGTGAGTGGTGTAACTCGATCATTAAGGATGTGGTTACTCTTAGTCAACTCCATCCTTCTTTATCTCTGGAGTGGATTCTTAAAGCATCTGACTTGGCCGCTGATTGGTTGGCCAAGCATGCCGATAAGGGGATGTGCCCGTTTGGTTGATAGGTCTCTCCCCCATCCCATTTTCTATCGATTGTCACTTCAAAGGAGGAGTTCAGCAGAACTGGTGTTGGTTAGCTAGTTTTTTCACTGCATAGCTATGTTGTGTCCCTGTTGGTTATGGTCTGCTTTTGATGTTTCGTTCTGTCTGTCTTTTTTTTTTTTTCCTTTTTGCTCTTGGTTTAGTGTCCTTAGTTTTATACTGTTGTGTTTGTTTCTTTGTGTTTTATGAAAGTTTCTTCTTTGACCCAAAAAATGTTTTCTATCCATTTCATTTCATTTACATAATTCTAGTAATTACAATTATATTTGATTAAATCTATTTTATTTAAATTTTAAACTTGGAGTCTGCCCTTTAAGCATTATATACCTTTGCATCATACTAATTTCTTTCTTTCATTTTTCTAAGCTTTGTAACTTGTTTGGTGTGACAATGAGCCGAGCAAATCTTCATTATTTGTTTTCCTTATTTTTCAATAAAGGTAAACTCTGTTATGACAACAGCAACTAACTTAGCTGCTAGCTTAGCTGTTTAGTAATTAAAATTATAACACTTTCAAGTCTATCCAAGTCAACTAGACCATTGTGAACGAAGTCAATCATATCTTAAAGATACCAGCTGGATGATTATTCACTGATTTGTGTCACTATCCTACATAGTTTTCTTTTATTAATTGTTTCCGTAGGTACTTAAGTTGTTCAAAATATCAATGACATGTAAGTTTACCAATTCAATCTACTCTCAGATTGATACCCCCTGACATAATAAATCAAAGTTCACCTGTTTGACAGCATAGTATACGGCTGCCCTAATAAATCTATAAACATCAACTGTCAGCAACTAATTAAACTATTAGGATTAAAATACTAAGTAGACTAATTGACTAAAGAACATATATTTATAGGAAAACTTAATAAATAAACCATATGAATGGTGGCACATTTTAAGTGATAAATAATTTAGTATATTAGTGTCAATAAAATTAATTTTTTAATAATTTTTTATTGTTTATAAATAATTTTATTAAAATTAATATACTAATTTAATTGTCGCATAAATATGTGATAGTCATTATTTGTGATAGTTCAAGAAGAAAAAGAGTTATGTTTTTTTTGTCAATTCCGTTTTAGGTAATTCTCTTAATTTCAATTATATTTGATTTATTGGGCATGGCAATTTATCAAAGGATAGAGCAATGTGAATGACATGAATAAAAATAAAAACAAATTAACTTTCAAAATGAATTTCAAAAACCAATTTATCACCACGAAAATTTTAACCAAAGATTTTAGAAAACTAATTTAAAATCAAAATAAATGAAAAGATAGCTCGCGAATATATAAATGAGTTCGGGAGTCTATTTGAGTATGAAAAATATATTAGACACCTCATAATACTCATTTATAAAGACAATTACTCTAAAATAATCAAGAAAAATTCTACATGATATGGTCTTAGTTTATATTTTATCTCCCTCTTTAAAACACATTCAAAATGAAGGAGGAAACCAAAAAATAATAATTAAAAGAAAATAAATGTAAATTAAATATTTATAAAAGGCAAACTTAATTTAGGATGAGATTTTAAACACCTACATATCCAGCAATAGATATTAATATACATATAGTTCAAATAAAACTGCATGACAATTTATCATATTTTTAATTTTTTTTTTGTAAAATGAGCAAAATAAAGAAAATTAGTTTGATTTTTGGTTAAAAAAAACAAGTTTAAAATTAGGTTTGTGTAAATTATGGAATCATCATAATCTCGTTTTCTCGCTCCTTTCATTTTTACTCTTAAAGATTAATTTTTTATTTTGAAATTTTAAAATTTGGCTTTTTGTTTTGATTTTGAAAGTAGGGAAACATTATTGAAAAAAATGATTTTTGGGATTTCTGAAATTTGGATCCTTATTTTAAATTGTAAGGGGGAAAGAAATTATTAATGATTTTTGGGAGCTTTTGGATTAGTGTTATTTTATTTTTTAAAATTAAGATTAAAATAGGCACAAAATTAAAGGGAAAATGACATTTTTATGTTCTGCTCTTACAAGAACGACAGCAACCCCTCACCTTTCTGACTCCATTTCTTTCTTTTTGTTCCTTTTGTTCTGCCACCCCTCGACTCCCTTTCAGCATCTTTTAGTTCTAATTGCCCTTTTTTTAATTTAAAAAAGCTCTAATTATGTGATTTCTCTTTTCTTTGTTTTTTTCTTTGTCTTTTTATTATTTTAGTTTAAAAAATACTAATATTTTGTATTTTGTATTTTTAAATTTTGTTTGACTCCTTATTTTGTTTTGTTTTTCTTGTTTCATATTTCTATATGTTTTTGTTATTAAAATTTTTACTAATCAATTTTTTATTCATTATTATTATTTTCTAAAATTATTTAAGTTTATTATTTTAATTTTCTAGCTCTTTTATCTTATTTATTTTATTATACTTATCTTGTTTTGTCTTAATTTAGGTGTTCACATGATTAATTCTTTATTTTTTAAAATTAAATTCGAAATCTGCGGCTTTCATTTTATATGCCTTTGCATTATACTACTTTCATCATTTTTCATCGCTTTGTATCTTGTTTGATGTGACATTGAATTGAGAAAATCTTCATTATTGGAATTCATCATTTTTCAATAGGAATGGTAAATGCTCTCTCTACATATTCGATTGTAAGCCGTTATATTGGATTCTTTCCATGAAAATGTTATCCTTGATGCAAAAATGCTATTATATGTACTTAATTGCAAAGAAAACATTAATTCTCGATAAATTAAAAATAAAAAATAAAAGGGATTCTAGGGCACGATTTTGGGGCTTGCATATTTCACCTCTGGATAAAGTTTATCCTCCTATTCACGCATGCTTTGATATTTTTTGTGCACTAATAGAGTTATGGAGGGACAAAAATGCGTTCAAACTGTTGTTCTTGAAAATTCCTTCGAGCACTAATGGAAAATTCCACCATCGCTGAAGTGGAAGGAGGATTGGAGAAGAAAGCTCCATGAGACGAAGGCCACTCGCGCCCGGATTGTTTGTGGGTCCATTGTTTGAAAATATAAAATATGGGTTTTAAATTTTTTAAAATCTTGAAATGAGTTTTAGAATTTTAGTAGTATCTCACATTGGGTTTCACTAGGATCTATGGGTATATTTGGTGCCAAGGAGAGGTCTCTAGTAGAGATGGAAAGCTTGACTGAGGGACTAAGTAAGATGTTTGGTAGACTAGTTGCACAGTGGTACGGGAGATCAGTCTCCTATCAGTACAATGAGAGAAATCCATCGACAAAGCTAAAGAAATTTACGACTTTCTATCAACAATCTTGGGCCAATTACGAACTTGTCCCTGCTTTGCTTCTAGCAATACCACTTATAGGTGAATTTTAGATCGAATTGGAGCTTCGGTGTGCCCATTGTTACCACAGATTTGCTGGGTTTCCTTCGATTTTTTCCCTAATGTTGGCGAGCTTCACATCGTCCCACCCACACGTGCAACTGCAATAGCCACACTTCTAGGAAATTCCAGCGAAAGAAGGACGTCTAGAACCACCACCATCAATTGTCAATTCTCGCGGTTAGAGAGGGGTTCTCACAGATTTTGTGGGCATCTTCCTCGAGCTTCTGGACTGTGGAGCAACATTAGAATAAAAAGGGGTAGAGCAAAATTTAAAGAAGGGACATTTCAGTCTTTTTATCCATTTTTATCCCCTTTCCTTCACTATTTCTATCACGCCAATCAAACTTTGCAATTCCAGTACACTTTCTATTCCCAACATAACAAACAACTTTTAATAATAAAATTTTTTTTTATTCCAACTCTAATTCCATTTTTCTTTCTATCAAACCTCCCACTAGGCACGAAATGGGGCCTATGCTTTTTGAGCGCTCAAAAAAAGCATAGGATTTTTGAACGCTCACAAAACATTTAAGTCTTTTCAATTCGCATATAATTTTTGAACGCTCACCATGAAATGTTTTGTGCATGAATTATATACAATTTTGCATGGTGTACTCTCTGGAGTGACAAACTTTGGTATGTCACATATTTTTTGGGGGCTATTTATTGACTTTAGTAGCCCTGTCATGCTGAAATTATATTTTGAAGTTCAGCTTCCAGATAGGATTCGGAGATTGGTCCATTCCTTTTAATTTTCAGTCTTTCTGTTTAATAGTTATTTTTATCGAACATTGCAAATGTCTAAATTGTGAGTTTTGAATTTTCTGTAATATTTTACGCTGAATCTCATACACGTACTTTCTGAATTTTGAATAGACATTTTTGTTTATAATATATGTGCATCTCACTACAATGTATTTTTTATAATAAAATATTTAACGCATTAAAAATTTTGAATATATCAGTATACCAAATTATAATGTAAGGATATAATTAAAGTATTATTATTTTTTGGATTGATATTATTACAATTATATTTTTACATTATAACTGAGTGTATTAGCGTACCAAAGATGATACTATTTTTTATACTTATAATGACAATACATTTTGGTATGCCAAATATATGCAAGTAGGTTCTGGATATGCGAGAAAAGTTTTACCTAGCAATATTGAATATATCCTGAGTAATTCTCAATTTGGATCCTTACTATTACTCTCCATTAATTTTAGAGAGAGATAAAGAGAAATGTACAAAATTAATCCCCCACTTGCATTGTATGACAATTTGGTATTTAATAAATTAATTATGACAAATCAATCTCTTACAAATTTAAATTTATACAAAATTAATCCCTCCCTTTAGATTAATAAGGGATTGATTTTGTATAAAATAAAATTTTTAAATGACTAATTTATAAATAACCAAATTATCATAAAGTATAAAAGTGAGAATCTAATTTAATACTTTTTTTTGATAAATAAATATAGTAGGTAGGAGCCACTTCTCATTTCAATGGGGAAAAAAATGGAGGAAAGATTCATGTTGAGTTAAATTCCATGTTTCAGTTCATCATATGTATTAAGTAAAGTTAGCTCGTCCCATGATCCTTGAGCTTGCTAAATATTAGTAAATTCTATATATTTATATGACAGTTGATTTGTCGTATCAATTTTTATAAAATTATTTACAACGAAGAGTGGAATCATTAAAGAAATAATTTTATTAAAATTTGCACACCAAATCAGTTATTATGTAAGTAGATAAAAGTACTAAATTGATTTTCCACTTTTTACACTGTGATAATTTAGTCCCTCACAAATAAACTTGACAAATCAATTTTTCAAAAATTATGTTTTATGCAAAATTAATCTCTCATTAATTTAAATACAAGAATTGATTTTGTACAAATTTGAATTTGTGAGAGATTGATTTTATACAAAGTTAAATTTATAAAAAATTAATTTGTTATAATTAATTTGTAAGGATCAACTTGTCACAAAATACATAAATGGAGGGCTAATTTTATATATATATATATATATATATATATATATATTTATATCAAGAGTAGCAACTCAACCCAAGGATTTTGGCGTGCATTCTCTAAAGATGGCCCAATCTAGCATAGGATGCCACAATGTGAACGAACAATTACGGTGACTAACCTGCATATATTGTCCTAATGATCGAACACTTGATGCAATTTGGTGGCTTATCTATTGATGGCCGTACTAGATTCACGTGCATAGAGAAAGTTAAAATAACGGTTTATGATTTATTGGTTTGATCAATGTTGAATCGTTAATAATTAAAGATATATTTATAATTCTATAAATTACAAACATAATAATATAATATGTTTAACTTCTTTCGTTCAATCCTTATAATCTGTCCTCGTTCAGGAGAGAAAATTTTTATGTCGGAGCTATATTCACGTAAAATTGCTAGATGTTATGAGATTGGTTATGCCTTTAATGTCTTCACTTTTTTATATAAATAATTTTATTGAAATTACTATATTAAATTAACTGTTATATATATATATATATATATATATATCTCCAACTAATATTTTCTCAACCAAGAGCAAGTGGGCATGACATCATTTTACGGGCCCACATTTATGGGTGGAGGGAGAAATTTTCTTTTTGAGATAGTGATAGTAAATTACAATATATAATATTTTAAATATAATATTTAGTATACTTATAATTTTGAGTATACTAATACATTCAATTATAATATAAGGACATAATTATAAAATTTTTTAGACATAATATTAATCAAAATATTAACAATATTACAATTATGTCTCTATATTA
This sequence comes from Delonix regia, assembly GCA_037074485.1. Lineage (NCBI taxonomy): Eukaryota > Viridiplantae > Streptophyta > Magnoliopsida > Fabales > Fabaceae > Delonix > Delonix regia. The sequence goes on from CM073460.1 coordinate 20,233,824, forward strand.
TAATTGTATATACTAATACATTTAAAATTATGAGTGTACATCAAATTTTATCAATATTTTAATATATATATATATATATTAAAATTAATTAAATTAATAATGCATAATGATTAAATTCTGATATACTGTTTATCACGACAAAAAAAAAGTTGTATTTTTAAAACGCTTGAAATCTCCATTTTATGGAGTTTCAAAACCACTAGGAAATAACATTTTGCAAGGGTTTATAAATGCTTTTTTTTTTTTTTGGCCTGGTTTATAAATGCCTGAAAGCAGGGAATATTTTGGGAGTTTCAAATTCGCTGGAAAATATAAGTCTTTAATGTTTCGTAAGCCACCGATAAAATGCATTCCCAGTATATGTTTTTTTTCCCCACCACGTTGCTTTTGGAATCTTTTGCACTTGTTTATGTTCATATATTGTAAAGGAAAATATAGATATATATGCAGCAAAATTCTTTGCACAATCAAATAGTAAAGAAAGATGCCATGTATTTAAATTAACCTGCATCAATGCGTAAATAATATAAATAACATAAGCATAGGATAATCAATATATATAATTAAAATTAAAAAACAAGCTGTCCTTAAAATTTAAATGTTGATACGATATTTACAAAATACAAATTAAAGTATTTTGTCATCTAGATATAGTTCTCAAAACCAAAATATATGTATCCCTTAAATTAATTGTCATAATTCAAAAAACTCGTGCGAAACACGTGCATAAATTGAAAAAGATAAAGGATGTAAATCAGACACATCTCTCCAAAACAAAAAAAGAAGTGTCAAATGTAAAACTAAATATGATAATACAAAATATCAATAATTAAATTCATATATATATATATATATATATATATATATATATATATATTGTATAAAACAATAAAAAAAAAGTAGAGGACAAACATAGCAAACTTTAGGGGTGATTGAATATTTCGAAAAATGCCTTTAAACATATATATAACATAAGGATCTCCATTTTTTTTTTTTTAATTATTTCATCTTACAACTGTGAGCATAATTCAAAAATCATTTTCTTATACCCAGCACCATTAGTAAAAATAATAATGATATAAAATAACCAAAAAATAATCTAAATAAATTAAACAATTCGAAATTATTAAAGCAAATTACAAACTAACTAATTAAATTAAATTACTTAATCTTGCAATATAAAAATAAATTAATTATCTATAAAATCATTATTTAAAAAATCTACTTAATTAATTAAAGTAAGCTAAAGTATATAAAACTAAAAGTATGTAAGAAAAATTTGAACATACTTTAATTTAACATTATTATCTAACTATCCTAAATTACCCAAAAAAATAAAAGTGTTAAATGTAAAACTAAATATGACAGTCTGAAATGATCAATCATTAATATATATATATATATATATATATATATATATATATATATATATATATATATATATATATATATATAAACATGCAATAAATAAAAACATACTAGAGCATTTATTATATATCTCGGTAAACTTTAGGGGTGATTGTATTTTTTCAAAAATGTCTTTAAACATATATAACATAAGGATCTCCATTCTTTGTGTTTACTTTATTTAATCTTACAATTGAGAGCATAATTGAAAAATCATTTTCTTATACCCAGCACCATTTGTGAAAATAATAATGATATAAAACATAAAAATGAATCTAAATAAATTTCATAATTTGAAATTAAGTAAGCTAAATTACAAACTAACTAATTAAATTAAATTGCTTAATCTAAATAAAATAAAATAAACTAATTAACAATAAAATTAATTAATTAAACAATATACTTAATTAATTAAATGAGCTAAAGTGTATGAAACTAAAATTGAGTAAGAAAATATAAACCTACTTTAGTTTACCGTAATTATCTGAAGTATCTTAAATTACCAAAAGGTTGATTGCTGTGCTCTATCTAGATAGTCTAAATTACTCTAGTTCATAGTATCAAAATTGAAAATCTTTTTGCACGATGCAGGAATGAATGCAAATAAAGTAATTGCAAGAAAGTAGACAAAAGTGGACTAAATCGAATCATATCTCATAGTTCTGAATAATACTAATATTATACCCAAGTCAAAATATTTGGAACCCTTGATGTGCTGGCGAAATTTCCTATAAAGGTATAAACTCTGCGTCTAATTCCAGTTAATCAATCCCAAATCCCCCCAACTATTTGATATGATCATTTTAAAATTAATTATATCTAAATTACATTAAATTTATAAAATGTATATAAGAATCCCTTTTCATAATCCAAAATTAGGTGCCCAAACATTTTGGTTTGAAAATTAAAAAGCGCCCAGAATCTATTTGAAAACTAATATGCGGATTCCAGAATGCTAATTATTGCCATACAAATATTAATGATACCACTCATATTAGGTGCTTTGTCCACTTGTGTTCTTTGGAAAAAAAAAAAAGAAAAAAGAAAGTTTGTGTATGAGTGGTAAAATAAGGGTATTAAGCGGATATTGCATTGCTTGAAGCATTCTCTTGTGGTAACTTTTGGCTCCACATTGGTAGAAAGTGAGTGTGCGTAAGTATATAATATGCCAATATACAACTAAAAACATTTTGAGTTAAGTGATTTTATTCAATTGTGTTCCTTTATCCAAAAAAGAAAAGGACGGGGTGTGATTGTTTTGTTTGGATTTTTAAATTTTTAATTTTTATATATAATTTTATTTTATATTGTTAAATTGATCTCTTAATTAAACTTTAAGGATTTATTTTATATATTTAATTTTATATTCTTAATTTTATCTTGGTAAGAATTTGCCTACTCAGTTTAAACAAAGAGAGAGCTTGCTGACAGTGAGAGCGAGGGTGAAAGGAAGCTTGTAGAGAATTTTTATGCAATTCTCAGCCCCACCATTTGGACATTTTTGCTACTTTGTTAGTAGGAATATGGTTGCAAGTGTTTCCACCTTTGTCACATTATCATTCACTTCCTGTTTTAGTTGGATGTAGCTTTTATTTTTTTAAAAACCTATATTTTGAAATATCATAATATTTTGGCCATTATATTAATGTAGGAGCATCATTTCTGTTTAAAATTTGATGAATACTACACTGTTTAAAAAATTTTGTCATAAAATATAAGGCGAAAATGATAAAACAAAATTAATAATGAACATGTTTAATGAAGTGGAAAAAAATGTGTAAGATGCTATACTATGTGGGAGAAAAAAAATGTTTTATATGACAATAGAAGCCCCACATTCATATAAATATGATATCAACTTCATAGCGAAAAGTTTGTTTTGTTACTTTTGTATCGGTAAGTACAGTTGCATTTTAATTTTATCTTCTCAGGTTTATATAATCTTTCAATAATCAAATAGTCTATAAGTTGAAACAAAATAATACTTTCTGATAATAAAATAATACAAAAAAATCTATGGAGTATTAGATTAATATACAGCAGGAAATTGATATTTTACTATCTATCATAGTTGTCAAACTCGCAAGTTTATTATCTGAGTTCGCAAGTTTACGATTGTACATAAAAAAAAATGAGTCAAGTCATTGTAAACTCAGATTTAGTACAAACTCAGGTAAATTTATGAGTTGACTTACCGAGTCTACCGAATTTACGATTTTAATGTATCAATTAGCTTGTAAAGTCAACAACATAATAATTACAATTCAATACTAAATAAGATAAAGACAATTTTTTTTTTTTATAAAACCTTCACAATTTATTTTATTACAAGTTTGAATATGCATAAAAAATAATAAAATTACATTTAATATGTACTTATTAAATAAAATAAAATAAATATTATTTAATTAGTTATATTGAATAATTATTTCTATATGACAATATTAAAATATTTATATTGAGTATTACAAATTATGAAATATGAATATCTTTTGTTTAATTAAGTATAATTTGAATTATATTTGAATAATTTTTTAATGTATATAGTATTTAAATTATAAAATTATATATTTTGATAACTATTTATTAATTGAGGTAAACTCTTATGAGTTTAAGTTACGAGTCTACGTTATAAGTTTATCTAAAAGCAACCTTGCTATCTACTACCCAACTCTTATTCAATTATGTTCTATGTTGTGTTAATAAAAGAGTAGTTTGGATGAAAAATGAAGGATGAACATTGTAAGTTTTGCTAAATTATCCACTTTCTTGGATGATTTACCTTCTCATGTTCTTCAACTGCAGATGCCGCTTCGTCCAAACCCAACCTTCGAAATTCATCCAAAAAATCAATAGCATCTATTTCATTCATTTTGTATGGGCTATGGAGAGGATCTGGAAATGATTTATTTGTCACCTCTTCCTTGTACTTCTGGAGGGCTTTAGTAATAACCTCTCCAATAGGAGCATACTGTTTGCAGAATTTTGGAGTGACCTGGGGCAGTAAAATTATGAAAACACTGCGATTTCTTGTTTAATTATATTTAAATGTCGATTAAATCTTTAATTATCATTTATACTATTAGTTTTTGCAGAGATCAATGTACATATATACTGTACATATATACTATATATCCTGAGAAATTATACATGTACATAGAAAGGGTCTCCATTTTGTTTTATGATAAAGGAAAGAAATATTGGGCTAAAATATGCTAGAAATAACTTAGCATGCGAGGGATGTTGCAGCATACCCAGAAGATCATGGTAAACTAGAACCAGCATGAACAATTTAACAACTAAATTAGAATTTCTACCTTTAACTAAATAATCATATTTTAGAAAATGACGCTTGATGACCAAGTCACAAAGAAAAAAAAATCTTAGGTCAATCCAATCATAATTAGATACATAAATACGTTATAAGTGAGTTTTATTTAAAAATGTACCTTGTATTTATAATTAATATCGTTTAATTTATTTATTTTTGGTCGATTGCGTAGGTCTACTTTTAAACTATGCTGTAGAAAGAGTAAGATCATAATCAACAAGCAAGTTTATGCAATTATATTTAGAGGGAAAAAGAAATAATACTGCACATATGTTATTTTAAAACACGAGAAAGGGATACCTATATATGCTAAATGCTATTTTCTTTTGTCTGTATTTGTGTACGCGGTTGGCATCACAATAATAATTGTGATGAGTACAGAAAATTCTATGCAATAATGCAATAAATAATAACTTGAGTATGTTAAACTAATGATTTATTTATTTTGGGTCATGCGAGTAAAATCTATATTTATGTTGTCATTAATTAGAGAAAATTTAAATGTAATATCTGTTTGGGGATAAAATGATAAATAGGAACTCTATGGATCATATTTTTCTGACGTAAAATTTACTAGAATAGCAGATATTTGTATTCAAATTGAAAACCAATCTTGCATTGCTATTGTACCGTTGAATATGTCAATTAAGCAAAATTATATTGACAAATTGTTACATAGCGCACAATTGCACCCACTTATCACATTGTATGTATATTTTACTCTAGCATCTCTTCAGCTTCTTATTTTCTTGCAGATCTATGTATATGAACCTTTAAATCATACCTTCATGCATGAATTTACGGAGCGGTGATAGTTGAAAATGAAGCAGAGGATGGAGAAAAACAATAGTTTGTGCTGGTATATATATACTTTTTATCAACTAGCATGAATCACAAGGTTTAAAATTTACGGGGTAAGGTTTAGGGTTTACTTGTCCACCACAAAATGGACCAGCCCCAATTCCAATTGTACGTATTTGTAGGGCTGCAGTTGTTGCAGCTGCCACAGTTGCAGGCACACATTCTAGAACAACGGAGAAGCACCCAGCTTCCTGCAAAACCAAAGCGGTCTTCACCACCTGCGTATGGAAAATTAATGTTTCTTTGAGGACCGCTTTAAAACTGTGCGAAGTGCAAACACAAATTAGATCAATGCACTAATGGTAGTAGATATATAGATGCAGACATTGACAGCACTGGCAACGTTCTTCCCCTGAGGTCTGAAACCCCCTAAGACACTAATGGCCTGAGGGGTCAGTCCCACATGCCCCATCACTGCAACTCCAGCGTCTACAATGGCATTTGCTGCAGCGATTCTTGAAGGTGACACTCCTTCCAGCTTTATGGCATCCATTCCTCCTTCCTTTAGTATATACGAGTAGCTGTAATCATTGCCTGCTTGTAATCAAAATTGGAAGCAACGTATGAAAACATCGAACGCTTTAAAACATAGTTAGATACTGAAGATTTGACAAAATTCACTTGTCTAAAATATTGGCAAAAGTAGCATTATTAAGTGTAGTAAATATTTTCCTCATGGAGATATGGCAATTTAGGTTAGTGTAAGGCAAGTTCTACAACTTTCGGCCAAACTAAACGTACCTGATCGGGACTCGTTTCATAGGTCCCAAATGGCGAGTCTCCGACCAGAAACGGCCGCTTAGCACCGCGAGCGACGGCGCAGCAATGAACGAGCATTTCATCGAGAGTGATAGGCAGTGTGGTATCGTGCCCATGAACCACCATGGACGCCGAATCTCCGAAGAGACAGACATCAATTCCGGTCAGGTCCAAGTGCACCGCCGATGGTTAGTCGTAGGCAGTGACCATGGTGATGGGTTCACGCTTTCTATGCTTCTGCCTCCACTGGATCGGCGTCACCCTCCTGGTCGTGCTCTGGGAAATGGGTCCCGAATACACTGTGTTTTCAGGGATATTGCTCATGCACCGAAGATTCCATAGAAGAAAAGAAGAAAAAGAAGAAGAAGAAGAAGACCTACAGAATATGGAAGTAGCTTTCGAAAGAGACGCGAAGAGAGCCATTGGAGAGAAGTGGAGGAATCAGGAATGTATGAAATGGAGAAAGGAGGTGCACAAGTTCATGCATAAGCATAATGAGGTTGGATTTAAAGCATAGCTTCATGCAATCTCTTGATACCGATCATGCACGTGAAACCCAAGTTCTGTTGAATGTTGCGATCATAAAAAGTATTTTGTTATGCAATCTCTTGATATTGATCAAGGTTGTTAAACTTACGATTTTAAATAAACTTATAAGAAAGAGAAAAACGTATAACGTAAACTCGTAAGAATTTATCTCGATCAATAAATAATTATCAAAATATGTAATTTTATATACTCAATATGAATGTTTTAAGATTATCATATATAAATAATATTCAATATAACTAATTAAATAATATTTATTTTATTTTATTTAATAAGTACATATTTAATGTAATTTTATTATTTTTTATATATATTTAAACTTGTAATAAAATAAATTGTAAAAATTTTATGAAAAAGAAGTTTATTTATATCTTATTTAATTTTGAGTTGAAATTATTATGTTACTGACTTTATAATCTAGTTGACACATTAAAATCATAAACTCTGTAGACTTAATAAACTTGTAAATTTGAATAATAAACTTATGAGTTTGACAACTATGCTGATTATGCACATGAAAACCAACTTCTGTTGAATTTTGCTATCATAAAATGTATTGTATTTGGCGTTACTATCAGAAAATCAGATTTTGTATCTCGGTTTGCTCACATAATGGAGCGAACTGGCATTAATTAATAATTAATCTCTTTACTTATAACTCCTCCAACTATGCTTGCATGAAGAAAAATGAACGGTAAAATGAAGTGAAATTTTGACTTTTGGTAAGGTATACATTTTTCGCTTAATTATGTCCTTTTCTGCTTTAGGTAGAAGCGATCATCTTGATACAACGGTTTAAAATATATACAACTTTTGCTGTTAGATATATTCAATAATTGAAGCCTGATTTGCCAAAAATGGCAATAATTGAATTCTGAAGCTTTTGAAGATCAGGTTAGATTTAAGTATGCGTGTTTCATGCCGCGATTACTATTAATTATATCAATTATTGTGCGTCAATAGTAATCGCGGCATGAAACACGCATACTTAAATCTAACCTGATCTTCAAAAGCTTCAGAATTCAATTATTGCCATTTTTGGCAAATCAGGCTTCAATTATTGAATATATCTAACAGCAAAAGTTGCACAATAATTGTGTTCTCATAACAACTTACATTGAGGATGGGGCTACCTTTTCGTTCTTTATCATTTTCTATTTGCAACTATTTTTAATGTGGGGGCAAATGTTCGATTCATGACAAATTTGTCAATCAAATACATACGGAATCTAGATACGAAAACATAAACTATAACTTAATTATAATTTTAATATTTAATTTTCAAATTGTAATATTTTATCTCTTAAATTATCATAAAAACCAAAAAAACATTTTGCATATCACTTAAATTAAGATATAAAAAGTTACATAATGAACATGTAATACTTTATATTTCTACTATTTTTTTAATACGCGTTTGGTGACCTGGAATTTTTCTTAACTTCTTCGTTTTCGAGGAGTTAATCTCAATCGGTATTTGGTTCCTAAGATTTGTTAATTCAATATTTAGTTTGGTAATTCTATCAGATATATCTTGGTATTATTTTGATATAATCGATCTTCATGTTATTTTTCATATTATCGTAATATAATCTTCGATATTTTCTTGACATTATATGACTGTCTTGATAGTGTTTGATATGATCTACTCTTCTTGTGCATTACACTGACTATTAACCCATTCAATCAATATACAATTTTACGTCTTCCCCGGGGTATATCAGGGATGGACACGGGGGAAGGTCCCCCTTTGGATTTTGAAAATTTTAAATTTTATGTTTAATTTTATCTTATTTTCTTAATTTATTTCTTTAATTTATAGGCCTTCTTGAATTACAAGAAATTATTATTATTTTATTCAAATCTTTAATCTAAAGACTTTTGTCCTCTTAAAATTAAATTCTAGATTTGTCCCTGCATTATATTGTTGTCTTCACCTGCAACTTGCAAAACATAATGCATAATTCTTGTATATATGTTAATGTTAGATTGAATAAAGCAACAATATTGGACCAATCACCCAAAATCTTTTTGAATAATTAATTTATATGAATCACAAATTGCTAATTAATAATCGATATACTACTGAATTTTTCTGTTCATATTCTTATTGGTCGCAATCATGTGACCAACGGGTTTCGCAATTATATTTGTATTTCCATTACAAAATATTATATGAACATGGGCGGTCACTTTTTCTTTTTGTGGGGCAAATGTTCGTCATAAGCCATATCTTTATAGTTTAAAGTCTAACCAAGCAAGGTGGCATGAGAGAAATAGAGAGGTGGCACTATAAAAAAAAAAAAAAAAAAAAAAGGAAATGCTAAGACTTTAACATACTTACTGGATTGTTTGTTGGATGTGCAAAAATGAGTAAGATACTATTGTGGTCCATAATTATTTTTTATTTTTTATTTGGCCCCTTACCTATATATCTGACCTCAATTTGATCTCTTACTAATGTGAAATTAGCACATTTAATTCCTCAATCCTAACTAAATTTAAACTAAATATGCTAATTAATATTTTTATTAGTAAGGAACCAAATTGAAAGTATATCGATGTAAGTGAGGGATTGAATTGACAATGAAAATCACTTAAGGACCAAATTGATATTAGACTTATATATGAGTAACCAAATTAAAAATAGAAATTAATAAATGATCAAATTGAAAATGAATTGATAAATGAGGGGTCAAAATAATAGTTCACTCATCCAAAAAATCCATATTTAAAGATATTTTAGTTTAAATCAGTTTTTTTTTAACTGCTTGGGTTTTACCCGCTGTTTTAAACTAGTTTAGCTATTTTTTTTTGCATTTCATGATGTCAAAGAGAGTATGTTGGATTAATCTAACCATTTTAACTCCCAAATTAGTCTAGAATATTGTGCTCATATTTGTTATTTTTATGTTTTCAGTTTTTCATCCTTCAATTATAATTTGTTTTTAGCTAAATTTGGATTAAGGTGCGAATTTAAATGCTTAACAATTGTCTTAATATCAAATATTAGTAAAAATATACTTCATTAATCATTATATGGCTTTTACAATACATAAACTTGTGTTACGCTTTGGCAGAACTATCCAAAACCTATATATTCTACCTCTCGTCTAAAATACATAATAAGCACACAACAAAACCGAATTAATTCGGGAAACAAAACCTAATTAAACATTGTATTTAACTGAATATGAAAGATAAAAGCCTAGACAACTTAGGACTCGGTAAATTAATAGGCTCAAATTAACGAAAAACTTGTTTCAAAATATCCTAGTTCCAAAATATCCTATAACTTCTACATTCCTAGGCAACGAATGAAAGCATTGCAAAAGGTGGGAATGGATCAAGGGAGGCTTAAGTTTTAGGGTTTATTGGGGGACACTGTCCCTTTTGAATTTTTGAATTTTTGAATTTTTAATTTTCATATGTAATTGTATTTTATATTTTAATTTAGTTTTTTAATTTACAAGAGTTCATCTCCCAAAAATTGTAAAAATTTGTTTATTTTGGTTCAAATCTTTGATTCAAAAACTTTCGTCCCCTTAGAATAAAATTCTAGATCTAAATCAGCCCCTAACAAAAACACTACAAGAAAAACAATAGTTAAGGATAGGATTTTTTGTCCTTAACGGTTTAAAAAATTCATCCCTAATTGATCTAGGACAGATTCTAGGATAGAAAAACATCCATCATAGAAATTGAAGTTGCAAATTGCTCGAGACAAAAAATAAAAGTCATCCTTAAATTTGGAATCGATATATTTGTCCCAAAAAAAATTTCATCTCTAAATATGGAATATGGTAATTCAGTTTAGGGATTGAATTTCCATCCCAAATCCCTCCCAATTTGGCACTGAATTTTGTGATGCAAATCCGTTCCAAATTGGGATGGAACTATTCCCTTCTTAAATTTCATCTCAATTTGGGACATATATGCTCATCCATCCCTAAGTCCCATCCCTATTTCATCACTTATCCAACCCTAATCTGTCCTTATTTGGCAATTTGGAAATATACTCATTTATGATCTGTCCCTATTTTACAATATGGAAAATATGTCAATCCCTGAACTGTCCATGGTTCGTCTTTAATTTGCAATTTGGAAAAATTTTTCATCCCTAATCCATCTCTAAATGTCATATTCCTGTTCAATATTATATTGCTATTGGGCATTTGCACACCTGAATACAGATAAGACAACAGATAACCAGTGGACTAAAGTACATAATACTCATAATATTAGTGTTAAAGTACATACATTAAACAAATCCACAATAAAGTGCAATATTACATAAATATCAAACAAATCCTAATGTAATTATCAAAATGGTTTAGTCCTCTAACAAACATTTGAAAAATGACAGTCTAATTTATGGGTGGACGACAAGGGGCTAACAAGTTTGCATCAGTGGCTCTATCTTCTTGAACATGTGGAAGTTGCATATAAGACCGTATTTCCTTAAGCTCATGAACTAGTCTCTAATGACATCAACTTGATGGGAAATAACGTTAGCCTGCTGGGAGATAGCATTTATACGTCGCTGCAACTCATCCTCAAATCAGGATGCAATCCTAATGGCATAGTGGAGTAGGGAAAGGTACTAAATGCAACTATGTTTGGTGCCTCAGACCATATCCCAAAGATCCTACCCTTCTTGTTCCTACCTCCCACAACTTCCAACCATAGGGTCGTCTCCTCACCTTGGCTTAACTCTGTTGCAGCCTCTGTTGACCCTTCAGATGATCTTGATGATTTTAGGCTCATATAATCAGTCTACAAAATAGAAGAAAGTTAAAGAATTGTCTTAATTAGTTTGAAAATATAAATAAATACAATAAAACATATCAAACCAGTTCAATAAACTCACATATACTTTAGCCGCTCAATGGTCAACAAACTCCCCGCTCTTTTGATCTTGATGTGTCTTTAAGAAAAGTTCAAATAACATAGGCTTCCTTCCAAGTATTTTTGCTTGTATATTTAGGGTAAAAAGCATGTTAAAAAAAATGATATGTTAATAAATAATAGAATTTGTAGATATGACATATAATTAACTGAATGATGTATGTATACGAAGCATTTCCAGGCTCCTTTTGTGCTCTGAAGTAGGAATGCTACCACCCTTATATAATGTCCCACCTATAAGAGATGCTATATTCCTTTTTGCAACCTCTCGCTTTTCTTTATAAGCATATAAATCCCATTATCGTAACCGACCTTTCGGCGAGAGGAAATAAAAAAGTTTAAAATTGATTCTTAAAAATGAATCTTGAAAATCAATTTATTTGGAGTCGCCACCAAAATTTTTAACGAAAAACTTTGGAAAACCAATTTAAAATAAAAAGGAAAAAAAAAACAACATGGTTTACGCAACCAGAGATGGGTTCGAGAATCTATTTGAGTGCGGGGAAGGTGTTAGGCACCCCACAACACCCGTCCTTAAGGATAGTTACCTTAAACTAGTCAGTTGAAATAAAATATGGCTTTAAATTTATTTCAATTATCTTTTTATTAACACGCGTGCCTGTTAAACAGAGATGATAAAAACGACAATAACAGAAGCAAACGAGTAGATATTTACAAAGGGCAGACTTGATCTAGGATGAAAGCTTAGGGCCTACGTACCCCGTGATAGGGATCAAAGTCCATGTAGTTTGACAGAAAAGGCATGTTTATTGGTTGATGATTTGTGAATTTTATGATGAGAACAGAGAAGTTTAAATTAAACAGATGTTCGTAAACAAAACAGCTCTCAGCCTTTCTTTATAGAGGCCACTATCATCATTACCTCTTCTGCTGCCTATCATTTCCTCAGACAAGCTACGACAACTTGCAGAGAAGCTAGAGAGGCAGCTATAGCAATTTGCAGAGCAGTGTCAACTTGTAGAGAAGCTACTGTAAAATTACCAAGAGATATAAATCGTGTTTTTCCATATATATTGTATTGTATATTTTTGGTATTTTTTATTTAATTTATTTTTTAATTTAACCCTTTTTTAATTATTATTTTTTTTGTAATTTTTTTTAATTTTTGTCATCATCACTATTAATATTTACTTTTGGATTTTTTCTATTTTTATGTCTTTTATGATTTTTTATTTTGATTTGTTATTATTATTAGTATTAATTAATTCTTATTTTCAAATTTTGGTTTTTTTTTCTTAAAGTTCTCGCATTATTCATTTTGAATTTTAAATTGCCTTCACTTAAGAATATCGTTTGAGTCTCTGTCATTTTTATTTCCTTTATTTGCTTAATTATTAATTAATTGGTGTATCAATTAATTAAATAATTAAGTAATTAAGGATGAGGTATTAACAGTTGCCCCTCTTTGCTTATCTCTTAAGTTAGGGAAGCAAATGTTGTGAAGAGATGACCCAACTTCAAAGCAAACAAAGACATGAACACGCCATTTCTCATGCTGAGGGAAAACAAGTAAAAGGGGACCTTATGTAAATCCGAGCCTGAATAGAGCTGTAAGTTGCCTGGACATGATACATGACTATTTGAAAGAAAATTGCCTGGGCATGATGCAAGAATTTTTGGTAGCAATGTAAATGACCTGGACACAATGCAGGGCTTGAACATAAATGTAAATTGCCTAAACATGATGCAGGACTGGAACAAAAATGTAAATTACCCTGGACACAATGCAAGACTTTTGGCAAAAATGTAAATTGCCCTGGACACGATGCAGGGACTTTTGATAGAAATGTAAATTACTCTGGACACAATGCGGGGACTTTTGACAGAAATGTAAATTGCCCTGGACATGATGCAAGGCTTTTTGAAAGAAAATTTCTTGGACACGATGTAAGATTTTGGCAAAAAATGTAAATTGCCCTGGACATGATGCAGGACTTTTGACAGAAATGTAAATTGCGCTGGACACGATGCAGGGACTTTCGACAGAAGTGTAAATTGCCCTGGACACAATGTAGGGCTTTTTGAAAGAAAATTTCCTGGACACGATGCAAGACTTTTGACAGGAATGTAAATTGCTCTGGACACGATGCAAGACTTTGGCGTTAATTTGAAGAGAGGTATTCACCTTGTATGGAATATGCTATCATGTAGTGCAATGCATGCACCTATGTGAGATAAATACCATTATGCTCAGACTGTAGCATGATTTGTCCGCTTGCTAAGCTTGTCATCTTTATGACCATGGTGTTTCTTAGGAGTGAATAGATCCAAATTCCGCTGAGTTTTTTGCCCTCAACATTTGAATTGTTATCTTGTGAAACTCTAGGATGAATTTTCTTAAACAATAAAAATACTTGTGCTAAGGAGGGGTGTGACTCTTTTGGAAGCACCTTTTGGTCATTCACGAGATGTGATATAACACATGTTCGTGCGGTAAATGCATGGTGCATATGTTTTTCCCTTCTTTAAAACATTCAATTCTGCACGTGTGGTGGATGCATGAGCTAGATATATGATGAACATGGAGAACCATGTATGCATGAGACATGCATGTTTTTGATGGATAATGAAATTTTGTTTACTTTGATACATTTCCAAATTGATGCTTATACCTTAGGCGTTAGAAATAAGAGAACGTTACGTGAGCGTAGACTTTCTACCTTATACTTTGGAAACTGGAGGGGTGACATATTAAGTCATAGTTTGTGTTGGTTGGAAAGAAAACCATATTACCCGGAGTGAAAGAATTGTCTAACGAAGCTTCTTCTATCATGACTTTTAACTTGTCGTTTCAATAGCCGATGGTCCCTATAACTTTATCTTTTCGGGTCAACACCTAGTAAGCTTAGTTTCCTTTCCTTACAGTAGACTACGGGACGTTGAAAATGCTTCAATCTCTCTTTACGAAGTAATCTGGTAACAAAAACGGAAATGCTTAGACGTGTATAAGTTTCACATTTTAAGCTTCATCCCAGTAATTGAGTGGAAGCACTTATTTAAAAATTATGGGTGTTTCCGAAATGCGTATCATTAGATAATATTTTGAACAACATTATTCATTGGAATATTTATTTTGCATTTTAAATGAATGGAGCAATTATAAAGGCGATATGATTATGTAGAAAGAAAAATAGTAATAGGAAGCAAGTCTCTTAAATGAGTAGGTGACTTTTGTAAATAGATCACATGGTCCTAAGGAAAATAGGTGATAGATTAGATACAAATGCAAAGGAGAGCAAAAACGACAACTGGGACGACTTTGACTTTCAGCTCCAATTGACACTGGTCGCTTGAGCTTAGTGTTGCCTCGGATACATATATTTCGAAATTGGTTAATAAAGACAATCTCTAACAATCCTTCCAAGCGGGAGATTTAGTCTTGTGTAGCCTCGCTTTGTTCATCATCTATTGTCCTAACTTTTGCTTAAGCTGCCTTTTCAAGTTTTCGATCTATTAGCAGCATCATTCAACATATCCGCTTTATGAGGTAGAAGCCCATTGGGGCACTTGGATAACATGTCTTGAAATCGACTCCAAAAGTTATAGAAGGATTCGAGCTCATCTTGTATACTTACAAAAACCTCCTTTCTTGCAACTAAGGCTTGGGTTGAAGGGAAGTACTTCTTTAGAAATGCCCTTCTGAGGTTGTTCCAAGATTGATAAGCATTCTCCATATGGATGGGTAGGCTCATGTACCACTCCTTGGCTCTTCCTTCAAGAGTTAGGTGAAATACTTTCCACATCACATCTTCAACTCTTGTTGCTATGGGCTTCATAGTCATGCAGTGCATGTGTAACATATTCAAATGTGTGTACAGATTTTTAGTTGCTAAACAATAAAATTTAGGAGGTGAGTGTATTAAAGGACCCTTAATTTCAAAATCCACTTCAAAATTAGGGCTGTAATCATTGAAAATTAGCATATGACAATGTGACTTCCCTAATTGTTCTTCTTCTCTGATTATTAGCTCAATTATTTTCACCCACTATCTCATGGCCATTAGCCCTATTACTTCCATTGTTATTGTTAAAATCATTAGGATTTTAAGGTTCCATAGTTGATTGACTAGGGGTTCTTAGCTCAAGGTCAGACTCTCTAGAAGTATGCTCTTCCCCTATAATCACTCTGCTAAAGATTTCTACCCTCTTTTCTTTCCTTATTCTTCTCAAGCTTTTCTCAATCTCAGGGTTCAAAGGAGTTATAGATGTTTTTGATGTCGTAGACATGTACAAGCAATTCCAAGAAGAGTGTGAATGTACAGAGTCACCAAAAATGTATGAGTGTGTATGTGCAAGAGTATAAAGCATGAATGGACAGAGAAATGCTTAAAAGAAGTCAAACAAGAATTTTAAAGAGTTTGCCAAGGCGAAATCCCTTGGTGAAACACACAGAGGCAAAAAGTGAAAATTTTGTTACTTCTTAGTGTAGTTCCCCACAACAAAGTGTTGCTTTTGCCCTAGCAAAATGCATAAAGGTAAGGGTTCAATTTCCTTTCACAGCAGTTTGCCATGGTGAAGTACAATTTTTGTCGCAACAAAGTATACAGAGGTAAGAGAAAATCAAAATCAATCAGAGAAATAAAGTTTTGCCAAATTTTGATGGTCAATGCACATCCAAAAATGTTTAACACTCCAAAATTTGGTGTCCTAATGCTATTTGCAATGGAGACAAGATTGATAACTTGAAGATAATCCATACAACAAATGAGAATGAATCAAGAATTACTACAGAAAATTAATTTAAGGACTTAAGACTGATATGATAGAAATAACCAATATGAAAACAACACAATCTAAAAATCAAAATGAAAATGCTATGCAAAGCAAAATCTACTAAGGCTATCCTGATCAGACGATTAACTCCAAGTCAACAAAAAATTGACACCCAAAATTACTGAAGGAACCAAATCAATGGTTCCCAAGCAACGACACCAGTTTTAACCAAGCCCTCACTCCTAGGGTGTCAAAAGCTAATATCGGATGTGAGAATGCACTATAGTGATGCAATTCGGGTTGTGTTCACTTTAAAGAGCCTAATTGGTTCCTAAGTAATTTGAATGCAAGATATAGGCAAAAATAGGGAAAAATCAAGGTTTCGCCTTTGTCTTTTGAAATTAGGTAAGATGCAATTTATCTATAATTTTTTTTGAAATTTTTTATATGAGATGTGAGTTAACAAAATGACTAAATAAAGGAGTGAAAATATAAAGCAAATGATGATAAAATGCTTATTGGAGATTTGATTTGGCATTCCTAGCTTCTTAAAAGATAAATGGGAGTTTCTTTTGAAAATCAATTCCCTAGGTGGTTTGAAATGCCATTCAAACACTCAGTAAGTTAATTTGTTTATGAAACCTTTAAACCCAAAGGCTCAAAACAACATTAACTACCCTTCTTGATGCACAAGTGAGAGATCAATGCAAAGATGTGAGAATAACTTGAGCAACTTAACTAAGTTTTACCAAGCTACCACAATCAGTCATAAGATATATCAGATTATACCAAACCCAATAATTCTATAATCAAGTGTAGCAATAATCCATACAAAACACACATTAACACTTAAATCCCAAAATCCAATCCAAAATATGAAATTTTATAACAAAGTAATTCAACCTATCAATGTAGCCAAAATGATTTAACCAAAACACAATTATTACAATAAGGAAATGATGAAAAAGATTAAGAAAACTTCCTAATTGATGCTCTAAGCTCAGGCCTCCTCAATTATTCTCTAGGCAAGTGATATCTAAATGCTCATAGTTGAGAAGGATGTTTCACCAAACTCCAAAATACCAAGAACACCCAAAAATATAATGGAAATAAAGGAATGAGTATGGATGAGTTCTTAGCCTCTCCTTCACTAGTTGGATACCTCTACTCTACAGAAACCTTAGTATTTAATGGGAGGCGAGTTGGATTAGATCGTGCAATTGGATTTAGATCTAAATTAAAAATTATGTAGGTTATGTAGAGTTCGTCGTAGCGAACTGCATAGAGACAAGTTAAAAAAAAAAATACTTTGTTGCAATGAAATTGCATTTTCACTGTGGCAAACTACACAACAAGCACTTTTTGCGTCTTTTTTATAATTTTTTTTAATTTTTCTGGTCCCTGATTGTAATTTCTTCTAACTAGTCTTTGAATTTGGTCTGTAATGCAAGAATTTGAATATTGTAATATCTCCAATTCAATTAATTTAAGTCAAATTAGTGGAAAAATTACAATTTTACGCTTAAAAAGCACTTTTTGCATGAAGTTGCCTTGAATCCCAATATAGCACAAAATATTATCTAAACATGCATTTTTAGCTCAATAAGCCTCATAAAATGTCATGAAATGACATTAAATGACATTGTAAAAATGGGTATGATCAATATTCCTATGGGATCAGCTGTAAAGATGGATGCTGATGAAAAAAGACAGCTATATAACATCTCAAAATATAGAAGCATGATTGGATCCCTTTTATATTTAACTACAAGTAGACCTGACATTATGTTTAGTGTAGGCATTTGTGCTAGATTTCAAACTTATCCTAAAGAGTCTGATTACTTAGCAGTTTAGATAATTTTTAGATATATTGCACAAATGGGTCTGTGGTATCCAAAATGATCTACTAATACCTTGGTAGAATATTCATATGTTGATTTTGTCGATTGTAAAATTGACAAAAAAGGCACCAGTGGAACATGTCAATTCTTTTGAAATTCTCTTGTTTCTTGGTTTAGTAAGAAACAAAATAGTGTAGTATTGTCCACTGTTGAAATTGAATATGTTGTAGCTGGTAATTGTTATGCTTAAATCCTTTGGATGAAACAATAACTAGAGGATCTTGGGGTATATCTTAAAGAGATTCTAATTAAATATGATAATACCAGTCAATTAATCTTACTAATAATCCCATCATGCATTCAAGGTCTACACATATAGAAAGCATGCATCATTTCATTAGGGACCATGTTCAAAAGAAAGACATTAGCCTTGAATTTATCAAAATTGAATTTCAACTTGCTGATATCTTTACCTCTTTCCATTGAAAGATTTTTTTTTTATAAGAGGTGAACTTGGAAAGATAAATCCTAATGAATTGTAAAATAAAAATATCAAAATTCTTTGCCATTTGCTGAATAGAATCATTACTAATTTAAGCATCAGAGTGGTTTTCATATATTTTTGTAGGATTTTTATAAAGATTTTCACTTGTTTATCATATTGTTTGAATGATTATTTATGCTTAGAAGTATGCTTATGTAATATGTCCTTTAAAATTTTAGAAAATTAGCTTAAAAAACTTGAATATGTCACATTTTAAAACCAATCAACTGCCAAGGAGTGGCCAGTCAACTAGTAGAAGTCAGAGAAGTGACCAACTACTCAGGATGAGAGAAACAGCTGACTAATGACTCTCTATAAGGGAGCAGTCAACTGCCAATAAGTGAGCAATTGACTAGACACATTAAGAAGCCTAACAATCAACTGGTTGTGAGTGACCAGTCGACCGGGAGGTTCTAGAGAGTTGTCCTATCAAAATAGAGGCCGACAGTCAACTACTCATGAGTGACCAATCGACTGGTCAATGCTAGAGAGTAATACTAATAAAAAACAGGGGCTGATAGTCGACTGCTCACTAGTGACCAGTCAATTGGTCGATGACAAAAATCTCTATTTAAGATAGTCAAACCCTAAAAACTTGTCATTTTCACTATTTTGTCTAGTCAACTGCTCATCCCCTTTCTTGCTCTTTAATTTTCTGGCTAAATCTTCACTAAATCTTGGTGATTTTGTTTCCAAATCTATCAAAATCATCAATTAAACATTGAAACCTAAGGTTTTATCGGTTTAAAAAGGGCTTTTTTACTCTTTACCCTTTCCATCCGAAATTTTGCTTCTCATTCTTGATTTCTTACCCCTCACACATCTCTCTAACCTGTCCAACCACCACCATGGCCCAAAGACCAACTCTCAAGTGTGTAAGGACTAAGAACGCCACTATTGGCTCATCATCCAGTCCTCCTCCTCTCTTTTTCTTAAGAGCATAAGAGGTGGCATTCATTGAGAACTTCCAACAAAAGGGAGTTATTTCAAATAGGTATGTACATCTTCCTTTGTTTCAAGAAGAGGGATTTACTCTTTTTTATTTATTTGCCAAAGTTAGGTTGAACCCTTTGCTGATTTTGAAGCTTGATTATAGCCCCAAGGTTATCAGGGCTTTTTATTCAAATCTAACCTGCTACCCAACCACATATCTCATCACCACTTAGGTTAGGGGTTCAAGAATTATTTTTGGCTTTGAAACTTTAGCTAATATCCTGAATCTTCTTATCCCTACTGGTTATTATTTTACTGATCATCCTAATTCCCTCAAGACTGTAGCTAGTTATAATAAGTTAGATGTTATGAATAGGATCAATGAGGTGGCCATTGACAATCCCAACACTCCAATTAATGTCAATGACCTCTCCTTAGAACACAGGCTTCTGCACTACATCATTGTACATTGCCTAATCAACAAGTTAGAAAATTTTTCCTATTTGAGTGAGCCTGAGATGTTCATGATGAAGTGCTTATTAGATGGAGAAAGCTTTAAGCTTTCATGGCTAATCACACAGAGGATGACCACTTGCAAGAAGAAGAAGTCATCCCTTCTGCATTATGCAAACATCATAGCCGCCATCCTCCACCACTATGACATCTCACCACTTAAGGATGACGTGGAATCCCATCTATAGATTGGACGGAATAATTTACAGATAATAGGATTCATTAAAACTCCCATAAGGGTAATGGGTAAGGAAAGCCCAAAGAGTGCCTAGGCCACCATCTCCACCAGCTGTTGATGTGCCTCATCCTCAGTCTCTACTCACAACACCAGCTAAGGAAGGCCCATCCTTTCACATGTCACCTTCTCCTTCTACTCATATGCCTTCATCTCTACAGGCTCCTACATATATGGGTTACACCTTAACTCAGCCTGAGACTGTGGTGATTCCAGAGCCTATCCTTCTTGTTATAATTCGAGCCTTGCACCAGAAAATAGACACCTTATGCCTTCAAATGCAAAATCTCTAGTAGACAGTAGAAGGCATGAATGCTGGGCATGAATGCATTGAGTCTTACCATGAGCAGCATTCCAATTTCTAGGCATTTAGGAGATAGCTGGGTTTTCTTCCTCTCTTTTTATATAACAAAGGGGGGAGAGGAATTCAAAGTTTAGGAAATTTAAGTTTAGGAATTTTATTTTGAAATCTTTGAACTTAAGTTATGTTTCCTTGTTAGTTTGTTATGTTTTCATTGAACCATATGGTTGTTATTTCCAATTTGGTTATCAATTCAATAAAAATGGTTATTTCAATTATATGGCTACTTGATATTCATATCTATCATTTGAATATAACTAAGTAAACAAGGAAACCAAAAGAAGTGAAAGGTAAACAAAGTGAACATAACAAACTTTCACAAAAATAGAGGATTTTACCTTGATAAACTTTTCTTCATGAAGAACTAACATTTGTAGGGTTGTCATCATCAAAAAAGAGGAGATGGTTGAGCTCATTTGTAGAGAGATCAATGTTTTGATGAGAACAACACAAGATGAAATTTTTTCTTATGTAATACTTAGGTTTTAGGTGTTTTCATTGTTTAATCATGTCTTAGGAACCTTTGTAAATGGTATTGAGCTTATAGGAATCAATTAAAATGAATGGAAAATTAATCTCAGGTCCTAAAGGTTAAGAAAAGCTCATTTAGGAGATTTCTATCAGTGAACAGTGGACTGGTCACTAGCCAACAGTCGATTGGTCACCTTTTGAGAAGCCCTAGTATACTGCCAGCTTGAAATCTGATCGACTGAGCATTCTCTGTGAGTGAAAAGTTGACTAGTTACAAACTAGCAGTTAACTAGTCACTTTCTTTGATGAGACCAGTCAGCTGCTAGCTCAAGCCTGATCGACTGGAAGCTCTTTGTGGGCGAGCAGTCGATTGGCCACATGTGAATAGTCAACTGGTCATACCCAGATCAAGCATCAGTCAACTGACAACCTTGAAACCATCTACTAGGAGCTCTTAATGAGTGAGCATTCGACTGGTCAAGAATGAGCAGTCGACTGTCAGGATCCAAAATTTGAAAATTATAAGAGAGAAAGAGTAATTAGTCAACTGATTAGTGGTGAACATTTGACTGGTCAGTGGCAAAGAAGCCATAACGGATATATTTTGAAAATTCTCTTTCTCCACTCATTCCCAATGGATCTATTGGACCTCAATTTTTATAAACTTGAACTATGGAATTTGAAACAACAAGAAAAACATTCAAGAGAGTTTATAACATTTGTTTTAATTTACTTATCTGCTCTATATTATCTTAATGCTTCATTGTATTATCTACTTTGTTCATAAAGTTATTCATATGTAATTGTTTCTTTCTTCTAAGAGAGAAACTCAAGGAGGTTCCTTGAGAGAGTTAAGCTAAGAGAGAGCTTGGGTTCAAGGAGAGTATATCCCTGAAAGAGTTTTCAAAGAGATTCCTTAAAGGAGTCAAGTTGTGAGAGCTTAGGATTTGAGAACAGATTCTCCTGGGAATTGTATTGATTTTCTGAGATAGTGAAAAATCTCAAAAGGTTGCTTAGGGACTGGACGTAAGCTTAGGTAGAAGTTGAACCAAGATAAATCTTTGTGTCCATACTTTTACCTTACTCCTTTTACATTATGCATTCATTATTTGATTTTATCATCTCTTTTTATAAAGGAGTTTTACAGTAAAAATTTTATAAAACTCAATTCACCCCCATCATGGGTTCCAACCTTAATAATATCAGGCTACCCCAATTAGATAAAGACATGTGGACAATTTTTTAAAAGGTAGGAGTTAACAGTGTTAATACGAAAGTGAATGAGGTATAAAAAATTGTTCAGGTGTCATTAATTGATTGAAGAACCTGATATAAGTATTAATGGAACATAATATAAGTTTTCTACTTACCTAAACTGTTCTAAATTACCAAAAGGTTAATTGCTACACTCTATCTAGATAGCCCACATTACTCTAGTTTATAGTATCAAAATTGAAAATGTTTTTGCAAGATTAGGGTATATATGAACGCAAAGAAAGTAATCGCAAGATTTATAGTAGACAAATGTGGACAGAATCAAATCATATCTTATAGTTCTGAATAATACTAATATTATACCCAATTCAAAAATATTTGGACGCCTTGATGTGTTGGCAAAATTTCCCATAAAGATATCAACTCTACGTCTAATTCTAGTCAATTAATCCTAAATCCCCCTCAAATATTTGATCGGGATCATTTTAAAATTAATTATATCTAAATTACATTAAAATTTATAAAATTATAAGAATCCATTTTTATAATCCAAAATTAGGTGCTTTAAAATTTTGGTTTGAAAATCAAAAAGCGCCCACAATCTATTTGAAAAGTAATACGTGGATTCCAGAATGCTAATTATTGCCATACAGCTGATTTTTTTTCCCTTTCTTTTAATTTATGGGACCTATATGTCAAGTCATATGATTCATGCCGCATTTCTCATTCCCTTGTACACATTTTTACTACAATTGTTGGTTTCCAATATGTCATCGACGTTTATTTTTATTATATATTGCAATGTTGAATTCACTTTAGCCTACGTTGGTAGAAAGTGAGTCTGAGTGACTATATAATGTGTTGATACACGACTAATAATACCACTCATATTAAGTTGTTTTATTTGGTTATATTCTTTGGTCTAAAAAAAAAAAAAAAGAAAGCTTGTCTGTGAGTAGTTAAATATGGGTATTAAGTGAATATCGCATTACCTAAAATATTATCTTGTGGTGACTTTAGGCTCCACATTGGTAAAAAGTGAATGTGCAAATGTATATAATATGCCAATACACAACTAAAAACACTTTGTAAGTGGTTTTATCCAATTGTGTTTCATGAGCCAAAAAAAAAAGAACTCAATGCGATTGTTTTGTTTAAATTTTTGAAGTTTTAAATTTTATATATATATATATATATATATATATATATATATATATTTTATTTGATCTCTTAATTACATCATAAGGATTTATTTTATATTTTTAATTTTTTTAGATTTCTTGTTTTAATAGTATGTACAGTTGCAAAGCCAGCAATTTAAGGTTTAAGGGTCAAAGATCAACTAAGCACCAATATATTATATGAAAAGAATTGAGAATTAATTAAATTTTTTACTAATATAAATTCTTTGGATAAAAGGTATTAATTACTATTTTTTGACCAAAATGTCACATTATATTAACCTATAATTTTATAAACAATGACATTGAATTAAAAAGCTAATAAAATTATATCAACTTATGCATTATCATATTAGATTTTCTTTTGACATAGGATAAAAACGAAGCCTTGAAAATTTTTAAAATGTCATATGTGTTTGGTCTATACATTTTGCAAGCCAATTGTCATTTTTCTTCCTGCAAAGAAATGAGCTTCCTAAGGAGACAAGTGTATCATTCGGGCACCATGAAAAAGCCCAGAATAGACTAAATGAAATAACTTGCTACATTTCTCTTGTTCTTTAAGCGAGTTGTTAAGCTAAGAAAATTATTATGATAGCTAAGGTTTTTTGGGCTTTAAGCATTCAAACGAATGGAAGTGTCAATAAAACCCACTTTGCGTCAAAAGAATGCGACAGCATCTCCAAGATCAAAGGTCATTTCTTTTCCAGAAAGGATAAGCAATTAGTGGACCTAACATGTGCAAACATGATCATGTTCAACTTAATTTACATCATGTGATTTTAGTTTAACGCAGTAGGAAACATTTTTGTTTTAACGTAACCTTCTTTAAACCAAACGTTGATGAAATGCTAATTATGGCTTCGCGTGGGTGCAGGAAAGAAAGGCGTACAAGGAGTGAATTTGGATACTCTTCAATTAAATTTTTTATATTTGAGAACTAAATTATTAAATTTTTATTTAATGATTTAAATTTTAATAAATATTAAATAATTTTTACCAATTTTTTAAAATTTAAACTGTTAAATTTTTATCCAACAATTCAAATTTTATCAACTTCACCTATATTTGGATATACTTTGTTTAAGTATTCTGTACAGCAGCTTGCCTACATTCAACAAGAGTGGAACATTTCCTTGCATGTACACCGAAACATAAATCCAAACAGGCACAATCTCATAAACTTGTTGGATGACTTATTTTACACAATACTTAATTAGTTCTACTCGCGTTTGGATTATTTTACCTTCAAACGAAAACATGAGGCTTCAATCTAATCATTGTGGATCATTATATGTAAATCGAATGACTCATTTTTTTATTTGCTATCTATAAATCTACATCATTATATTTTTATTCAACAATCAAAGTAAAAATAAGAGCTTAGAATCTGCTCTCGGCTCTACACAAGATGACTTTCACTCCTAGAGAAGTGAACCAAAAAATGAAAAAAGGATAAGACAAATATGACCTCCGTTTAATGAGTCAATGAGCCCACCTTTTATCCCTTACTACACAGCCGAAGGATAAGAGAATAACTCTTTCCATTCTATACTCATGTTACATATACTAAAGGTGTCAAAGCGGGCATGGCTCATCAAAGTTGACCAGTCTGAATTAATAGATTAAATGAACATATTCATTTAACTTTGGGTTGAAAATCTCAATCTGTTCCACTTAGTTGATTAAGTGGGCTGACGCTTTTAATCCTTTAAAAAATAAAAAAAATTATAAAAATTATGATTTTGTTTGAGTATATATCTTATTTAATCAATCAATTTTTATATCAGTATAAATAATAAAAAATAAATAAAATAAAAAACCAAGCTTCAACAGATTAAAATTAGTAAAATAATCTAATAATTCAATAATTCATTAATAATAAGAATATGATTATGAGCAAAATATTCAAATATAAAAAATTACAAAATAATAAAGACAACACAGCATATACATTAGGGTTATATATTTTTTTTAAAATAAGAAAGTACAATGAGTTAAGGTGTTAGACTAAGTGAATGAAAAATTAGAAAAAAAAAAAAAACACACTCATTTAACCTACGAGCTAACTCGTTTAACTTAAAAGTTAAACAAATCGAATTGATAGGAATATACTAAATGGGTTATCAAAGAAACTCCTCAACCCAGCTTATCTCTTAGATGAATTAAATGAGCTCGACTCGGTGGATCAAACTCATTTTAACGCTTCTAATATACATGGATATAATGTATTACAAAATATCTGAATAACGGTTCAGAAGAATTTGCTCCATTCCAGTCCCTTTAAGCAAAGATAGTTTTTGAAAGCTTAGGTCTTAAGTTGTTCTATTATATGTTCTGTTCCCAAGCATTTATTTCATTTTAGTTAGTGCAGGAATTGTAAGAGCCAAACTTTGCTACCAGAGTTTCGATGGAGCTGTTGGGCTTTCAAAGTGAGTTTTGACGAGGAAAGTTCTAATTTGTATTTTAGTTCAGGTAGTATTGTGCCCATGATGTACACAGTATAAGGCCCACAAGCAAAAGTGAGAAGACTTGTTTCCAAACGGTTGCTTTGTTACAATTCTTCAATTAGGATATTTTCTGTAAGCCCATATGGTTTAAGCTATTCCATAAGGAAATAGATTATTTAGATTCGATACATGAATTTAATTAAATTTAAATTATTTGATAAAAAATTAATAATTTAAATGTAAAAAATTTCTAAAAATTATTTAATATTTATTAAATTTTAAATTATTAAATGAAAATTTGATGGTCAAATTTCCTCACTTGCATAGAATTTAAATTATGAGAATCTAAATTCCTTAGTCAACTCAAGACCACAAGATTTACATGCCTTCAAAACAGTTTCGGTATATCCATTTGTCTGCTCCAATTTGTTAGATTTGAATCATTAATCGTCATTAAACATGTAGATTTATAGATAGTAAATGCAATCAATTTCACTGTCTTTAAATTTGACACGTTAAATTTTCATACAATAGTTCAAGTTTTTTAAAATGTATGGAAAAGTTGAAATATCAAATGGAGAGAAATTTTGTCCCAATCGGATCTTGTCGGGCAATGAGGAAAAAAATCCCAGAAGAAAAAAAAAAAAAGGAGAGACAAAAACCTTGAATTTTCCAAAAGAATATGACATAATTATCAATTTGATAACCCACAAAACAAAAAATGCATCACTTCGTATTATGATTGCATTTCAATTTCACCTTTCTAGAACTGACATTATGGTATCTTTTAATGATACAATATTTTTATATAACGAAATAATATTTTCAGGTACTAAAGTGATGCAAAACATCCATAGAGTACTAAATTGATAATGACCCTATCTTTTGATAACAATAATAGAGTCCACCCGCCCAGAGAAATTGGCAGTAACTATCTACTACAGTACTCAACTCCTGTTGAATTATGTTATTGATTTTGTTATGAATTGGAGGAAAACTAAAGGATGAACCATTTTTTTTTTCAAGGAATAAAGGGTGAACCTTTTTACTTTTGCTAAAGCATTCACTTTGCTGGATTTTCTTCCTCTGATGTGGATGATTCTACCTTCTGAACTGCTTCAGATGCTGCAGATGCTGCCTGGTTCAAACCTAACCTATGCAATTCATTTAGAAAATGATCTACATCTTTTTCATTGATCTTGTATGGGCTATGGACAGGACCAGGAAATGAGCCATTTGTCACATCTTCCTTGTACTCCAGCAAGGCTTTATTGATGACATCTCCTACATGGGCATACTGCTTACAAAATTTCGGAGTGACCTGCAGCAGAGGATTTACAGAATATAACATGACTTCTTCAATTTAGTTCATTGTGTTTAACTGCTGGTTGAATCTAAAATAGGGTTTTATGCAACTGTTAACTGAAAGAGATGATAACTGAATTTGACTTTTCTAGAAAACAATACCCGTGCTACGCACGGGTCTCTTATCTGAAGCAGGGGATTTACAGAATATATGACATGACTTCTTCAATTTAGTTCATTGTGTTTAAATGCAGGCTGAATCTAAAATAGGGTTTTATGCAACTGTTTACTGAAAGAGATGATAATTGAATTTGACTTATCTAGAAAACAATACCCATGCGTAGCACGGGTCTCTGATCTAGTTGTACGATCAAGTAAAGAAGAAAAACCAGGGTTAATCTTGCTAGAAATACCTTGGCATGATGGGGATGTTGCAGCATACCAAGCAGATCATGATAAACTAGCACCTGCATGAACATTAAAATAAAATTAAGAAGTACCTTTTAACTACATAATTATACTCTAGAAACGGTGATTCATAGATAAATATGAATCTACCAAAAATAGTTGAACCAAGCTAATCCAAAATCATGTCAGAGATGGTTTCACTAGAAAATATGCCTGACATGCTATAGTTACGTATGCATACTTGGTTTGGTATACCAATTTTTTGTACACGGATCTACCTTGGAATATTTTTCCTAGTAAAGAGGAAGATCATGATAAAAAGCTTAGCAGTTAAATTAGTAAGAGGTAAATGAATTCATACTGCGCATATGTTACTGAAATTAATTTAATCTGTCTAGATTTGTTATTTGGAAATTGGAAACATGTAAAAATGTCCACTAGGTGAAACATGCGTAAGGATAGCTACATCGATTCTACTTCAATGACATGAATTCATACCGTGCATATGTTACTAAAATTAATTTAATCTGTCTAGATTTGTTATTTCGAAATTGGAAACATGTAAACATGTCAACTAGGTGAAACATGCGTAAGGATAGCTAGATCAATTCTACTACGATGACCAATGTGATGGGTACAGAAAATGCTTCTGCTTAAATCACAAGATGAAAAGGACTGAACAGAAGACAATATCAGTGGCTAAATTATAAACAGAAGATAATTTCAGTGGCTCAATACAAACCTTTTGCTCACAAGACAACAACAATCATTGGCATATCATAACATAATATAGGGAAGGAAATCAACCAACTCTTATACAAATTTAACCCTCAATGAGTCAAATCCCACTTGACATACTATTAATCACCTAGTCTTTCCCAAAAGAGCTTGTGTAAATTGTAAATTTATATCACTTTGCATCATTATCTCAAATTCATTGATGGATCATTAAACTAGAGATTCAATAATAGCTAAAGCAGCTCTTCAGGCCAACTTTAACATCTTTTATCTGAATATATTCTGATATGAAGCGAACATATGATGTGAAAGTAT
Source organism: Delonix regia (assembly GCA_037074485.1). Taxonomy (NCBI): domain Eukaryota; kingdom Viridiplantae; phylum Streptophyta; class Magnoliopsida; order Fabales; family Fabaceae; genus Delonix; species Delonix regia. The sequence goes on from CM073460.1 coordinate 20,262,883, forward strand.
CAACTTTTTATGACAGAAAGCCTGGCGCAGCCACTTGATGAAGAATAAATACCTTAAATCAAGTAACATCATGTGACTTTCAACGAAAAAGAAATACTGGTATTAATTTAGGCCATTAAACTCTTATAAAAGAAAGCCTCAAGCATAGAATATTAGATGAAAGGACCATTAAGCCAGCTAACCTGTCCACTACAAAAGGGACCAGCACCGATTCCAATTGTAGGTATTGCAAGGGCTGCAGTTGCTGCAGCAGCCACAGGTGCAGGCACACATTCTAGAACAACAGAGAAGCAACCAGCTTCTTGCAAAGCCAAAGCAGTCTCTACAACCTGCATAGACAACTTCTTTTCAGGATCTTAGAGAAATGGTGCAAGTCCCAAATAGATGCATGTGAGAGAAATAGACCTTGACAGCACTAGCAACATTCTTTCCCTGAGGTCTAAAACCCCCTAAAACACTAATGGCCTGGGGAGTCAGTCCCACATGCCCTATGACAGCAATTCCTGCTTCAACTATAGCTTTTGCTGCGGTAATTCTTGAAGGTGACCCTCCTTCCAATTTTATAGCATCCATTCCTCCTTCCTTTAATATACGAACTGCTGTATCAACTGCCTGTTCATAATCAAAATTACCAGCAAATATAAAAATGCACACTTTAATAGAGTTGAATAGTGATAAACCAACAAAGTTGAATAGTGAAACACCTACATCCTTAATTCCTAGCTTCTCTGTTCCTTTTGGCTACCAATTAAAAGAAACTACATTGGTCTGACGTTGTAATTGCCTAGGATGAAAAAATGATATAAAATCTTTTTTTAATGTTAACTTCAATACTCCCTCAATTAACTTCGTTACCACAGTGCTGGCTATGAAAAGCAAATTTACATATATATATATATATATATATATATATATGTATGTATGTATGTATGTATGTATGTATGCGTTGTTCCGAGAAGAGAAAACATTTCAACTTCTGGAGAAACAAACCAACTATTCCCTCTGCGACTCTCCAATATGCAAAGAAAGTAGGCATTTCAGGTTAAAAAGACAAATTTCACCTTCATCGAAACTTCAAGCAAACTTAACTAAACTTATTTCAATTTTCCCCTACTTAATTGTATTCTCATAAAAATTGCCATGCAAAGCATATTTATATATTCTTTGCTCTGGGAATGCGAACTCAATATGCAAATTTTGGAGAAATATACCAATCTTCCTCAACAAAACAAGTGGCAATCAGGTTAAAACGACAAATTCGACAACTTTAAGCAAAACAAAACCAAACTAAACCAAACGTACCTGATTGGAACTCGACTCATAGGTCCCAAACGGCAAGTCCCCTACTAGAAGCGGCCGCTTAGCACCACGAGCGACGGCGCGGCAATGAACGAGCATTTCATCGAGACTGATAGGCAGAGTGGTGTCGTGGCCGTGAACCACCATGGACGCCGAGTCTCCAACGAGACAGACATCGATTCCCGCCATATCTAAGTGCACCGCCGATGGGTAGTCGTAGGCAGTTACCACACTGATGGGTTCGCCCTTCCTGTGCTTCTGCCTCAGGTGGGTCAGCGTCACTCTCTGGTTCGAGCTCTGGAAAGTGGGTCCCGAATACACCGAGTTTTCAGGGACATTGCTCATGCACCGAAGGCTCCGGAGAAGAGATGGAGATGATGATGATGACGAACAAGAAGAAGCCCTGAGGAAAATGGGAGTAGCTCTGGAAAGGGAGGAGAAGAGAGCCATTGGCGAGAAGAGAAAGGAGGTAATGGGTGAGGAAGATGAAGAGGGATTTATGAAACGGTGAAAAGGAAGGAAAATGCAGACATTAAGGCTGCGCCACCAACCACCGAGGAAGGAGAGAGAGGGAAGATGAATTCAACTTCTTGTACTACTCATGCGTAATCAGTTGGTTCTCGAAACGAAGCTTCACGCTCCTTCTCCTGGGCGTGACAATCACTTCTGTTGACTGAAATATACCCGAATATCCGATTATGGCCGACCAAACAACTATTCTTTCGGGTCGGGATATGAAATTTGCCAATCGACCTGACCCGTATTTGTGTGCTGCGTGCGGCCGTCACTGCCGTGTGCAAAGAAGGGTTATTCTGGGAAAAGAAACCTCAGTAGCCTGGCCAAAGGAACTGCGTCATGAGCTTTATTTGGGAAAAAAACGGGTTGGATCGGGTAAAATTTCAACCCGTAACAAGACCCGTCTTAGTGGTTGAGTGATGATTAAAATTAAGACAAAAATGTTATTATCCTCAGTTCTTAGAAACTCCATCCTAGTCCCCCACCCCGTCTCAATCCATCCAAATGTTCCTTCCAGTTACTAAAGTTGATGACATATCTGTTAACTGCGGAGTGTATATTATTTTTACTGACTAAAATTACTAATTAACATTTTCCCTTTGTCATATCATATATATAATTTTTTTAAAAAAAAAGATATCCAAACTCTAACCTAGTGGACCTCAAACCCACATCAGAAACCGCTTTCACTCAGATCAAGTCGTCATCAGCTCTATTCTGCATCTGTTGCCTTCCTCTATTCTACATCTCTTGCCCTTCGTCTCTGCGTTCGCTGCCTAAGTCCCTGCTTCATCTGTTGCCGTCGTCTCTGCTTCATCTGGCGGCCTTTGTCTCAGCTTCATATTTTCTGCGTGTCTCGTCTATGTTGCACGTCTCTGTTGGCCTGAAGCTGCAATAGTAGAAATTGAGTTTACATCGAAATTTAGAATCTGAAGCCTCCACTGGTCAGCATTTTTCTGGTCTGTTAAAAGGTTTTTATTTTATTCTGAAAGATAAGTTCCTTAGACTGTTAATTGGTTGGTGAGCATCTGATTTTATCTAGGAGGAAAAAAACTATAACCTTGTTCCATAGAAAAAAAAAATGCTATTTCTTCACATTGGCAGAATATCTGTATGTGTGTTGATTACAAATATCCAATTAAGCCTTTGAGTGTTGAGATTTTAGCTATGCGGTTCTTAGTAGTCATCATGTATATAAAATTATCTTTTGATATAATTGGTTCATATAACCATGATTGGCCATATGGACAAAGAGAACAGAACTAGTTGCAGCAGTAGGTCCACTTCTAGGCCGTAATTTTACCTTTAACTAGATATACTTTAGCGCTAAAACATAGTGAAAAATCAGGAAGGCAGATCAAGCAAAGTTGAAAAGTTAGCATTTCAATGGCAAATGAAAGATAATTGATAAAGCATTTTCTGTCATGATTTTTAAAAGTACTATTGCTGCAGTTTTGCTCTGATGTAGTTATTCTCCTTTTACTGTGTATGGTTGTTTTTTTCTTCTTCTAAATTTAACTTCCAAACTGATTGGTAAAAAGTTTATGTTTTCATTGGTTTTTCTTATTGAAAACTATGAAAAGGTACTTCATTTGTCTCAACTACAGTGACGTTCAGTATAAGCTAAGCAATGGAAAGACTAAGAGCTCACCGTAACCAAATATGCCAGAGATAACAGAGGCTGCCATTACAGAGGCGCAAGCATACTTGTTGAGCTTTTTCAGACTTTCATCATTTTCCTCGATGCCAATATTCTCCATTGCCAGTTGGCCGTGTTCGTCGGTTTCTTTTGCCACAAACCTTGTTTTATTATGCTTTTGTGATCTTAATTATACAGTTATATACATGATCTAATACTCTTTATATAGAGACAAGTTTTCTTATTTGGTAATACTAAACAGTTTATGACGCGTGGTATAGAACAACATATATTACCATTTATGATACATTTACTATCATAATTAAGCTTGTATGACGAACCCGGCGCGCAGAAGAGATGGAGGGAAAAGAGTATGCCTCTTCGATGTTCTCCAATGCAGAAGAGAGGCAAGAGTGATGGTGGGTTTCTCATATGGGTGTCGGGTTAAGTGAGTAATTAAGTTTCATTCTATCAAAGAAACATTTTAGTTTTCTTCTTGGCTTGGCCAGAGCTCTATATGGGAAATAGCTTGTCTTCTTTTATTGCAACAAGAATTAATTCTTAACAATGTGATCTCTTGAAGTGAATTCATTCTTGTTTCTAATCAACCTATTATTTGCATTTGCATTTGCATCAGTCATTTTTGGGTTCAATAGATTGGGAGTTCATTCTATTTCATGTTCTTGCCATAGTGTGTGTTCTAAGAGTTTTAGGTTTTTCATAACCTTGGGGTTCCACATCAGAAATCACCATTGTACAATGTTACTAGGAAAACCTTATCTGCCCTCTCTCACATTCACGGTCTATACACCATCCTCCGCATTAGGGGCATGATAAATTGATATCAGAGCTTGGTTAAATCCCTATGGCTTGTGGAACAATTGTTCTTCAATGGATCTCAATTATCATTGTAAAACCCGAGCACATCTATAATTGAGGCATCATTAAAGACCTCATAAGATGCCAGAATGTCTTCTTTTCACTAGGCATTCTCTTTATGAGTATAGTTTTGATTCCATATGTTTTTCTGCGGTCTAAGGAAATTAAGAGACTTATTAATGAGCCTTGTATTGTTTACAAGGGTGAAGAATTATTTTATTTAGTTGTTAAGCATCAAAAAATAGTTTTTTTTTTCCATATTTTAAAAGCTTTTTTTGTCACAAGCAAGATATTAGTTTTAGTTGCATTGTGATATTAGAAAATTGACTAAATATTGCTCATATCTTTTGTCATATTACTATTTGGATCAAATTGTTTTTTAGATTTATTTGGCTTACGGATGCCATTTACCTTGTTCTATAGATGGGTTACCCTCAACTATAGGGAAGTGACAAATTGTTATAAATATAAATCATGATTGAAATGATTTAAATATATAAAAAATAATGATATATGTATATAAATTTTTTAAAGATATTTATATAAAATTGGTAGAAATGAGACACCACAAGGCAAGGAATATGATTCATGTTCCTATCCTTCAAGTTAAGAATTTTTTTTCCTTTGTCTTCGTCTTTGCAAGGAAAAATGTCCTTAGATGTGGGTCTAAAATGGGATAGTCCCCATTAGAAGCTCCAAATATAAGGGTTTGTTTTTTTCCATCCATTACAACTCACTACGATAAAGATATATGACAGTAACATTTCAAAAATGCCAATTAAATCCCAATATGAAATTGTAATACCTATAAAATTCATACGTAAAATAAGTTATTTTAGGAGAATTTTTTAAATTTTATGAATGGAGAAGGAAGAAAATGCATGAGACAAGCATAATTTTAAATGATAAGAAAAAAGGAAAAAGAAATTCAGGAATTATTAAATATGAAATTAAATAGTATCCTATTTAAATAAGAAGCTAGCATGAGTGCCTAAATCCTAGAGTGTGTAAATCAAGTAATTGCAATAAAAAAAATTATTTGAAAGTGCAAAATATTCCATAAAAAATTACCTAATTATCCTTAATAATATATCTTTCCTATTCCCTATCACACCTTATTATTCTCACACATTTTTCCTTTCCTAACATCTTCATTGTGCGAGTTACTCATCTGAGTTTTTGGTCGCCTTCAGCCACTATTGGAAGTTGCAACATTCGTCGTTCACTTCTGCACCCTTCCCAGATGGAAAACGTTCCTCTTTGACTGTGTTTTGGCCAGAAAACGCAACATTTCCGACCAACCCGATATTGATGCAATTTTTAGCCATATTAATTGAATTTTGGTGTGCTTTTCCTCATTTTAGTTTTAGAGCTTTGATTTCTTAGTAATTTTTTGCCATCTCTCTTCTATTTCCACTGATTAATTTTGCTCAAATAGCTTAAAATTGAAGAAACCCCAATTCTAATATTGTTCATATGTGAATTATACTGTTTATGCTAAAAGTGGGGTGATTGAGCTCAATCTGATGTAATTGTATTAAATTGAGTTGGAACCTCCTAAGTAATTTTTGCACCTTTCTCCCTGAAAATCATTAATCAATTGTGAGTTTTAGTTCTAGGATTTAAAAATCCCAAATTTTAGGTGTATGTGCAAACTAGTAGGGATATGAAATTCGAAGTTTTTGGACTTATCTAATATCATTAAGTATTTAGGAAGTGATTTAAGACTATTGGAAGCTTTTATTTTGAATTATAAGTAGAATTGATAATTTTTCTTATTTTTCCTAAATTTTTCATAAAGAAAAAGGGAGGAAATTTAAATAGGAGACCTTATATGGCTTGATTAATTTGGTTTGAATGATAATGTACATTTTTTGAAGAATTTTAGAATTTAGTTGAATAATCTCTTAGGTCACAATGGTGGTTATGATAGTTTATAGAATTTTCACAAGTGTATAATAAAGTATATTAAAAGGGGTTAAAGGCCTTAAGCATATTTGCAATATTATGAATGAATTTAGGACAAGAATTTAATTTATTAAGATATTGAAAAGTAAAAAGTACAGGTGGAATTGAAGAAATTATGGGTTAAAAGAAAATGAACAACTAGATAAAATGGTTAAGGTAGAAAGGTTTACATCATTTATAAACATTAGAGATTAAGAACATTTTGCTTGATGTGTTTAGGACAGCTATCAATGAAGGAATTGTAAATGGAGTTAGGAAAAAGTTGGTATAACCTTTTTCATATGAGTAGATATTACTAACTATACCATTTTTTTTTATATATATTTTAAGTCTTTCTTATGATTTAATTTATATTTTTACACTCTACCGCCTCAGGAACATGTTTCCTAATAAGGTATTGTTTTCTTTTTGAAACTATTTTGAAAACCTTGACAAATATTATAAGAAATTGTTATATAGTTATCTATTTATAATTGTATCAACTGTTGAGAAATGATTTAATTATAGTATCATTCTTTAGCATGATTTAAATACTAGATTTTTATAGAACTCTTGTTGAATTTCTGAAGTAAAATTGATTATTGTAAATTTCCTGAATTGAAATATTACTATTTATATATTTGAAACCACATTATGTTATTATTTGTTATTGAAAAAAATATTTTGTGGAAATACGTCTAACACAAAACCCCGCAGCTAATGGCAGTAGGCATTAGCTGTGGTGCACTATGTACTATATTACTGTACTAAAACCTTATGCCATATTACTGGCTAATTATGAGCTTACTTGCTTGCCACTTATTACCATATTGAACTGTAGTAAAGGCTAGTACTTGATTATTGATTACTATTGGTTCTATGGGATGTCTCTATATCTATACTTTTAAATTTATAGACTTAAATTAGTGCATTATGTTTGAGTAAGGGAAGATTTATTATCATAACTTTGACTCCTCTACTAAAATTTAGGAGCTATAGTTTTATTTGAAATGATAAAAAAATTTGTGAAAACCTCTACCATTTGTCTGTTCCCCTGTCGATATAGTTAGTAATATTTACTCATTGAATGATTATTACTCACCCTTATTTCTTTACATTTTTCAGATAGCAGTGCTAAGCTTGAACGCTTCTTCGCAATGTAACGTTATGATAGACTCTTTTTGGTTAGCCCTACATTTTCCGCAAAGGCAAAAGTATTTTTTTTGTTGTAAATAATGATTATATCGAACTCTAATGGCTTCATATGTCATAAGCAGGGTTTGTGTGCTTTATATGTTTAAATCAGATTGTTTGACTAGAAATTTTTAAGAAAGCTGAGCTTTTTATATTTTGATGTGTTTATCTATTTGTGGAAATTCGAGAAGTCCATATGCTAGGGAAGATTTTGCCAAAATTTTCACATAAAACTTATGTAATGAATTAGTTAATTGTCTTCAATCCATATGGGTTGTATATATTAACCTTATGATGTGATTTCTTTTGGTTCACAGAGGTGAGTATGCTTCACTCTTTGTACCAGTCAAATCTCTTTGGATATGGGTGTGATAGTAATAATTTTTATCATTTATATTTAACACTAATATCTTTTACATTTGTTTATGAACTCAAGTTTCTTGATTTTATAATTTATCAACTTATACCCTTTACTTTTTTTAAATTCTTCCAATAATCCCTAAAAAAGTTAGTTTGTAAATTGATGTTAAGTGCTAAAGGTTTATTAGGAGTAAAGGAATGTCAAGAATAAGTTGACAAATTTACAAACTAATGTTTTAGGGGATTATTAAAAAATAAACAAAGTAAAGTAGGTAGTTTATATATTTAAAACAATGGACTTTGGGATGATAAACAATATATAAAAGATATCAAGGCCAAAATGTAAATATAATTAGTTATTTTAGGTTGACATATAATTAACATACTTTTGTACTTTATCTCGTGATCTCATATAGTGATTATATTGACACAACTCTTATTGAAAATGCACAAAAAAAAGATTTATCTAAAAATAATGACTTGTTCAAAAAATTGTACATTTATTAAAGGAAAAATTAATTGTTTAGTCCCTATACACTTTTTTTTTTTAAAGAACTCCTTATGGTTTTATTTATTTATTTATTAGCAATTAGCTCCCTACCACCTAAGGAAGCCCCTAACTATGTCCAATAAGGTGTGATATGGAAAATTTACATGGTCAAAATAAGTCTTAATGTCACATGTAATGCCAAATGAATTTAGTTATTTTATTTTATATATTGCAAAAGAAGGTAGCACGAAGGTCAGCATTCTCACATTTTTGAACCCACTAAAATTACAAATATATCTTAAATGATTGGAATAAAAATCTATGATTGAATTAAAATAATTATAAAAATTTATAGAGTATGTGCATAATTGAAAATTAATTTGGAGACAATGAAATCTCATGAATTTTGTGATGTATTATTAAAATTGATTCCATTGATATAACTAAAATACAAGATGATAACATGTTAAACTATGTTAATTATTTGTCAATTTAAAAAAAAATTATTACACTTATATTTTAACTTTAATAATTTTAAACTTTTGTTTATGACTTAGAGTTCTTTTAAAGTTGTCAACTTACACCCTTCCTTTTATTTTTTCAATAACTTTAAAATATTAGTTTCTAAATTGATTAACACTCCCTTATATTTTATTTATTTTTCTAATAACTCCCAAAACTAATAATTTTATCCTTATTTTAATTTATAAATTAATGTTTTAAAAGTTATTAAAAAAATAAAGAAAGTTAAAGAAAATATGTTGACAAATTCAATTGAAATTTTAGTTTTATAAATATAACCTAAAAAATATTAAAATTACATACAAATATAATAAATTATTTTAAATTATCTGTATTTTAACATAAAATATTATCCGATACCGTTGATGTGATGGCACTCGCCTCCCAAAATGCTTGCATTATACGCGCCTTCTTCGTCGATGAGCTCACTCCTTTATCGTTCTCTGGCTTTATCATCTCCCACTCTGTCACTAATTCCAAGTCTTACCTTCACGAAGCATTTCTTTTCATATTCTCGCCGGAGCTCACTCTGTAACGTTGCTTTGATGAGCGGAGCAAATTCCACCGCCGGAGACTCTACATCGGAGCATGTCTCCGGCAACTGGTACTCCGTGCCGGAGCTTCGGCTTCGCGATCATCGATTTTCTTTACCTCTGGACTACACTCTGGATCTCCATTCCTGTCCTAAGATATCCGTTTTTGCTCGTGAAGTCGTCGCAGGTATCGCTTATAACAATATTTATTTTAACTTGGTGTAAACAAAATAATCAACTTTAGTTGCATTCATTTTCAGTTCATTGATCTTGTGGATTTGGTATTAGATGGAAATTATATGATTCAATGCACAACTTTTGTGTAAGTACTTGGTTGCAGTGTCATTTTTGTTGCTGTTGACTTCAAGGAAAAAAAAGAACTTACAGGAGCGAATAATTGTGTAAAACGAAGTAATCCCAGAAGCTCACTTTAAAATTGTAAATCTAAACTCCAATTTCAAATACTCTGTCGGATAGAGAATACACTAATTGAGTGTCCGGAAGCTGGCTTAATATTATTGGGTTATCATGAAGTTCTTGGTGGCCTTTCATATTGTATTATAGTTAGGCTAGGTTTTATATATATTAATGATATTTTAATCTCATCTGATGGCACTACACTTTACAATTTGAACTTTGAAGAAGATGATCGTGTTCACTCTTCGTCTCCCTCCTCCACGCACTAAAATGCTTAAAATGACACTCGATTATTGTAAGAAATGAAAACACATCTGTTTGGGTGAAAAAGTATATTTGAGTCCCTGAGGATAGGGTAGGAAGTCCACATAAATCTGTGCTGAAATTTCTCTAATGTAACATTGGGACCTGTTCAGTTGGCCAATAATATTTCATACATACAGGCACACACACTCACACACACACATATATATATAGAAAACTAAATAAATCACAACATCAAGTACTTGAACAGTATAACACATCAATGTGTAACAAAGGTTTTGAGTCTAAGGTTCATCGGTATATAAACCTTTTCTTCATCAAATGCAATATTATCATATCGATCATAATTAAGTGATTTCAATTTCCTCTTATCTTCCGAGGTTTCCTTTTGTTCATCAACCATATCAAGAGCATGAGATGATACGGTGTTGCCTCTTGTGCTCTTGACTTGATATGGCTAATGATATTGAATACTAAATCATTCAATATTGATTGTCCAAGAATGGGTCAAGTGAGTATCTAGTGATAGCCTTTGCAAAATTGCTTAATTTAAAGCTGTTGGTACATTATTTTTATGTTGTGCGTGCCTATAGTGCGAGCTGTAGCCCCACAAAAGTAGCTTCCATGGTGGAGCTAAATGAAGTTGTAACGCTATGCATGTGGCATGGCACTAGGAGCCATTATGTCGAGCTACAAGCTATAGCACGCTCTTAATAACGATGATTGAAAGTATCAAAATGCAAATAAGAACGCTATATTATTCTGGAAACTATGGCATGATTAATTCTGTTCAGAACCATGAATAAGCATGCTTTATTTTTCTGTTCATATTCTTTATGTTTTAATATTTGGTAAGCCACAAAACCTGTTAGTTCTTGAGCCATCTATCAATTTTTCTGTGATCAATTATCATTCAGCATACAATGTCCAATGGATGAGTAATGCTCAGTTCTGCAGATTTAATTTTCTTCTTTTATCCCGTTATTTTCCTAAAAAGAATCTATAATTCTGTCACAGTTGGCAAAGAAAAGCAAACATTGCCATACCTACTATATTTGCAAGGTGGACCTGGGTTTGAGTGCCCGCGGCCAACTGAATCCAGTGGATGGATTCATAAAGCTTGTGAGGAGTTTCGTGTCATCTTAATGGATCAGGCATGATTTGCTAGACTTTTGCATCATCCATTTCTTGGTCCTACGAATTTTTTGTGTATCATTTGTTCAATTTCTCATGCATTGTTTTGCAGCGAGGAACAGGCTTATCTACTCCCTTGACAGTGTCATCAATGTCACAATTTAACTCTGCAGATGAATTAGCTGACTACTTAAAACATTTCCGAGCTGATAATATAGTAAATGATGCAGAGTTTATTCGAGTACGTCTTGTCCCAGATGCAGAGCCTTGGACAGTTTTAGGCCAGGTACCTATACTATTTCCTATTCGTATTCATGTGATCAGGTGATTTTGATGCCGAACTAATGTTGTTTTGTCACGTTTCTTATTTATCTTGCTCCTAAATTGATCCTGCTATCATAATCATATGTGTTGAATTGCTTTTGTAGTATTGAAGCCAATATGACCTTAAAATTCGAAGATTTCTTACTTTTTCTTCTTCTTGTGTTCTTCTAACTGTTGCAGAGCTTTGGTGGTTTTTGTGCGGTCACATATTTGAGTTTTGCACCACAAGGACTGAAACAGGTCCTTTTAACAGGAGGAATTCCTCCAATTGGAGATGGTTGTACTGCAGATTCTGTGTACAGGGCATGCTTTGAGCGGATTATACATCAAAATGACAAATACTACAAGAGGTACCCTCAGGATATCAAAATTGTTCAAGAGCTAGTTAATTATTTAGCTGATAATGAAGGAGGGGTGAGTATCTGCCTCATAGGACTTTCTTATTTTTGTTAAAATGGAAAATAAATGCCAAGTTCTTTCATTTGATTATTGCCTTCTTTCTTTGTATAGGTGATGCTTCCATCTGGGGGCATCTTAACCCCCAAAGGACTCCAGACTCTTGGTCTATCTGGCTTAGGATCTGCAGCTGGTTTTGAGCGCTTGCATTATATGTATTGAAATATTACCTTTGATTATCTTGAACTCACAAGTTACTCTCTCAATTATGTTTCTGACTACCCTGTATACTTTATAGGTTCGAAAGAGTGTGGGATCCTATTTTAGTTCCGGGAGCACCTAAGAGAATCAGTGACTACTTTTTACGTTCTGTAATTAAATAAGTTCTTGCAATGAAATGTTGAATCCTGCATTTCACGTTTCACTTTGAAGATCAACCTTCATTTTTTCATCTATGCAGTTTGAGAACTGGTTAGATTTTGATACAAATCCACTCTATGCTCTTATTCATGAGTCCATCTACTGTCAGGTGGATATTGTAATCCGTTCCTTGTTTACTCATAATCGGTGGTTTTCTTTCATCTCTGGTCCTCAATTTCTATCTTTCTGCAGGGAGCTCCTAATAGGTGGTCTGCTAACAGAATAAGGGCCGAATATGAGGGTAAGTTTGATGCTATTAAAGCTGCAAGAGAAGGATACCCTGTTCTTTTCACGGGAGAGGTAAGATGTAATGAATATCATTCTCTTTATACACTAAGCATCTCTAATGATTGCATCAATGTTATGTCAATGTTGTTCAGAGTATTATTTTGCAGACTTTGATGACTTAATTTTAATTTTTCTCCTTTGTTATATAGGGAAGAAATTCAAGAAAGTTTGACTCTTCAACCATAAGATACACTCACACATGCCACACATAAGACTATCTTATGTGCTGGAGGCCCTTGCGCCCAAACTTCCATTTTGTAAACTCATTGATGTTTAATATAAATAATTCATGCCCTTCATAATTTGTCATCTATTGAACTTTGGTCTCGATTCAATGGGCATGAATAGGTTGGTTATGAACTGTATTGCATGACATTTCATTTCCAACTGAAAGACAACTCTTTTCTTTATTCTAAGTTATTATATAGTGTTTCTTTCTTGTATTTCTTTTTACAAGAATCACGTGTTTGTTGTGTCTGTATTCTTCTACAGATGATTTTCCCGTGGATGTTTGATGAGATTCATGCATTGAAAGCATTTAAAGATGTAGCTTATAAACTGGCAGAGAAGAAGGATTGGCCTCAACTATATGACATTAACGTGCTGAATAACAACAAGGTATGTTGCTTTAGCATTTTGTGTAGAAATATCATAGTGTATTATTATATCAAGACAATCAAATCTTTTAATCTAAAATCCAACAGGAGTTATATTTTATCTAAAAACCCAGCTTCAAACATTTCCTTCCTACTAAAATGGTTGCCAGTTTGGGTATCCATACAAACAACTACGTACACACACAAAGTCTGATTTCACCATAAAAAGTCATGTTTAAAAGAATAACTAAAAAAATTTAGTACCACATTTTATTATCGATTGAAGTGTGATAGTGTGAGGAGGGAGAAAGGGAGCAGAGACATTAATTACAGTTAAACTTGAATCATGATTTATGCTACTAATATAAGTGGTACTTATGATGAAATAAGGACAAAATATAGGTAAAATTTATTTGGTATTTGGTTGTAGCTTCTTTAATAAAAATAACATCACATAATTCATACATCTTGGGAAATTGCATCATGTCATAGTTCTATGGAAGTGTCTTATCACAAACACTTAATTGCATCTAAATTTGTTCAATATAAGAAGTAAGATGTTTACCAAGAGAAGCTTAGTCTTTTTAATTTCTACATTGCTAAACGTATTTCATTTGATGTTGACAGGTACCTGTTGCAGCTGCTGTATACTATGAAGATATGTATGTGAACTTTAACCTGGCCATGGAAACAGCTTCTCATATAGCAGGGATTAGGCTTTGGATAACTAATGAATTCATGCATTCGGGCCTGCGTGATGGAGGGAGCCAAGTTCTTGATCATTTGCTGGGAATGTTGAATGGAAAGAAACCTCTGTTCTGACCATTGTTGTAGCTCCTTCCTCTTCTTATGGCTTTGACATCCATAGACTTATCAGCCAAACCATATGGTTCATGAAATGAGAAACACAATTTGTTGTTGCGGATACTTGTTAAGTTTTCGAAGTTTTTTATCGTTCCTTTTGAATTGATCAAATAGTCATATTACATTACAAGAATCTACTTCCTCTTGGCTGATATATATTTCATGAAATTTCTGTTTAGGCTTGGAACGACTATCTTAGGCTAAGATGGGAGACCAATTGCGCATCACTGGATCCCTGGTTCATGAGTTACTTTTTCTTTCCCGTTACAAAATGTTATGGTTTTTTTTTTTTTTTTGGTTCTTAACAGAGATTATTATATACCTCAGTTCTTTTCATCTTGGTTATGAAGTGACTGAAAATTTTTGGAAAAGTGGAGAGATTCGCATTCACGCTGAAATGACATATTGAATATATCACCTTACTTTAACTCGTCTATTCCAAATGCTTGGTAATAATATCTCCAAAATTGTAGAGAGGTTAGCTCTAGAAAGAGCAGTAGATTGGTAGGAGATAAGCCATTGTAGCTCGAGGAGAGGTGGAGAGATTGGCCAGCTTATTGTCTGTATTGAGGTGAGTGAGCTCTCCATATTGTGGGGGATAGAAACTAGTTAAGCAAAGTCTGAATACATTATCTATTATAGTAACAATATTATTATTTTGAGAGAGTATACTTTTTAAAATTATTTAAGTAGATAGTTCGAATAAATTGGAATATAAGTTTTTCTAAAAAGAAAATTGCAACGTTCTCTATTATACTGATAAAGACCGAGAAGGAACCAGGACAATATTTAGCCGCTGTGTAATTCATTTATAAAATACCCTGATCATACATACTGTAGCTAGCACCTTTATATTGTTTATAAAATAGAAAACTAAATTCTAGTCTAACTCAAAATACTAAGGAACTAAATTTATCATATTCAAAATATAAAATCATAGTTCTACAAAAACCAAAAAAAAAGGCCTATCAAAAGAATAATTATTATAGCCAAACAAAATGATAATTAAATTCAAGTAATTGAAAAGACAATATCAAGTCAAGTTGATGTAATCCAGAAAATTATAACTTCCCAAACTATGATATCTTATCTTGATCCTTTTCTTTATCATAGTGAAATGACTTAATTATCTGAGTATGACCCTTCAAATATTAGATAATTAATATGAAAGATTGGAGGGTCTAATTATATATTGTAGACACTTACCAAACATAGGTCGTTCTGTGACGTTTTCATGAAATGGATAGTTCTCAAATTGCATATGATTTATCTGTCGATCACTTCATGAGATATGGTTTGATTTGGCTGAAACAGGCACATGTTATCGTCTACCGTTAGATGTGAAATATTCAGTTATAGTGGAGATGGGATCAAATGCTATTATTTTATTTTCTTATTTTACAATATTTTTTAGCCTCACATATTCATTTTATTCATTTATCAGCAAACTGCAAAAGCATCATTTCATCCCTGAGGTTGAGGTTAATTATAACTTGATCCTATATGTTGTTTTGTGTCAATTACATTCCACATGTTTATAAATTTTTTCAAATGTCCTCTTTGCTGACGCCATCAAATTGTTAACAAAATGAACTAAACCATTAAACATGTGACTAAGGTGAAAGACGAAGGTGAGGGCAAGAAATGGAGAACAACACCATTTGGAGTTTATTAATTCAGCTAAACTTAGATAATGTTACAAATTAAGTAAGACATTATAAACGTATATGATAGAAATGATTAAAAAATAAATATATGGGACCAAAAAGATGCTATTGGGTTCATTTATCTAAAGATGACAATTTTTTTTCTTTTATATTTGACGAGATTAATGTCATGAAGTAATTCAAAGATAGTGGCTCAGAAATTGGCTAAGAATGAAGGATTGGCCTCCATTATATGATATTAAAGTTTTGAATAACAAGGAATGCTACTTCAAATTTTTTCTCTTGGCTTTTGCTGGGATAAACGTGAATTGTGAACCAAACATATCGAACCTTACAATTCAAAAACCTGTTACTGCTGCTCTTTACTATGAAAGCATGTATTTATACTTAGAACCAGGATGTCTGTCCCTCTAAAATTTTTTAAATTTCAAAATTTAATAAATTTTCATAATGCATAAATGATATTAACATTTCAAATCATATAAAATTATCATGCAATATATTTAAAGGTATTTGACTCCAGATGAAACGAATTGTCACGTAGTTCTTGAAGGAGTGTTAATGCATGAATATAAATGATAAGGGAGAAAGAGAGAGAATTCAACACGTAACGATTTATAGTGATTCACATCACATTGGATTCTACGTTCACTCCTTAACTTACATAGTGAGGAATTTCACTAATTCAAACAAATGTCAATAACAATGGTTAACCTCACACACTAGGCATAATCTCACAACTTTTACACCTCTACCTTGGTAACCCACAAGGAATGTTGTGCATAGTCAAGAGACTTTTACACTAATCCCCTGGTAACCCACAAAGAGGCTCAATCCTACAAACTTTTACAATTGAATACAAACTGTTGGAATTATCCCAAATTCTAGAAAACAAATGCTGATATGACAAGATGAATAGAAGTATCCTCTTCACACGGAGCAACTCTTTTACACAAAAAAAGTAAGTGATTTACATAAATATAGTCACAAACTAAAATCTAGTCATATAGATTAAGAAGCAATGAGCTTGATCTCTATGAACAAAAATGATCAATCTTTTTAAATGCATCTTCATCGGAATGCTACATATTGATACTAGAGAAGTCCAACATCTAGTTCAACAACTACTTTTTTATTTTGGCAAGTTTTTCAATTCGTCTGCTAGATAAGGAAACTCTGGTGATGGTGCAATCACCATTTGCAATGATTATGGAGCTAATGTAGAGAAGCTTTTAATCAGATAGCAATATGGAAAGTAGATTTGTTCGTTGATCTTTTGCAACTCTTGGGCTAGTTTGAATATCTTTGACTGGGCTGAGCCTTTTAATTGGATCATCAGACACACACACAATGGTCTAAGTAGATAATATTATTTTTGACATAATTAATAAATAAAAATAATAATAAATATAATTAAATATAACACAAAAGAACTAGCACTCTTGAATGACAAGTTTGTACACCACAGTCAAGAACACTTGGGTTGATTAACCACACTCTAGAATGGAAGGAGAATGATAAGAATTTGGGGTAATTTGACCACTAAGTTTAAAGGACTTATATAAAAACTTCATATATAAATGGCAAGGCTAATGTTAGATAATCCAAAAGCTACTTTCTGATTGATAAGTTAGAAATTTATAGCCATGAACAACTCTTATGGCATAGAGAAATATTTTTTCATGATTAATTGGGCTCACTATGTCTAAAACCAGGAAATAGAAATAATTATAATAGTTTGACTAGAAAGTAGTTAACCTATAAGTTTCTACAAAGTTATTAAATATAACTTGAATATACATCTAACTTTATTAAAACACTTTGAAAAATTGTCCATTATTAATGCTCTTGAAGGCTTGACTCTTCAAACTTCATTACATCCATTGCATACGATCAGAATACTCCACTTGAACTTTGGCTCCATGTAGTAGCTGAGCTTGGGTTCTAAAGGGTATGATTCCACTTTGAGTTGCTAAACAAGTATGACCGAAATCTTCTTAACCATAAAACGAGTAATTGGCCTAGGTGGAATTCCTTGGCCCAAGCTAGCTCTTTGATCAACTTGATGTTCATCATTCTCTCCAGGTTTAAAAAGATTTGTCTATAAATCCAGCTCTTCACTATCCTCTAAGTAGGTTGTCAAATCTCTCATAATAAATGTGTTAGAAACATTGTAATCTTTTGGTAAGTCAACCTAAGCATTGTCATTTATTTTTTCCAAAACCTTAAATGGACCTTCTGCCCTATGCATCATTTTGACCTCTTTTTACTATAAAGCCTCTCCTTCCTAAGATGAATCCACACAAGATCACCTGGTATGAAATAAACCAACTTCCTTCCCTTGTTTGCTGCATTTTCATAAGTTGCATTCTTCTTCTCAATTTGTCACTCCACATTTTCATGTAGAGTTTTAATCATCTTAGCCTCCTTCTTTTTATCCATGTATAATTTGTTACTTATAGGCAGTGGTACTAAATCAAGTGGTGTGATTGGATTATACCTATAAAACACTTTAAAAGGAGAATGCTTAGTAGTACCATGAACACTTCTATTGTATGCAAACTCAATAAATGACATGCATTCATCCCAATTCTTCAATGCTTATTAATAATAGCTCTAAGCAAGGAAGAAAGTGTTATATTAACTATCTCAGTTTGCCAATTAGTTTATGGATGACAGTTGAAAAGCAACCATAAGCATTCATCCCAATTCTTCAATGCTAATACAATGCTCTTTAGAATGTTATGTAATCTCACAATTTCTTAAAAGAATAAATATGCTATATAAGAAGCATTTATTAGTTTTATGACATGGAATAAAGTGAGACATCTTTCAAAATCGATCCAAAACTACCGTCACTGAATCTTTGCTGCTCTGAGTCTTTGGTAATCCAAGCACAAATTTTCATACTCAAATCAACCCATAGCTAGTTTGGATCCAGTAATGACATATATAAATTATGTGCAACCTCTTTGCTCTTTGCCTTCTTGCGAGTTACACATCTCTCCACCACTCGATGCATATTTTTTTATCATCCTTGGCTAATAGAAGTGTTCTTTAATTATTTCTAATGTCTTCTTTCACAAAGGTGTCCTATCAAACCTCCTCTATGCGCTTTTCTTACCAATAACTCTTTGATTAAGTAATTAGGAATATAAAGTCTGGAACCTTTAAACAAGAATCCCTCATGCTTATAAAAACCATCAGTAGCTCTCTTTTCACATGCCAAGTATATGTAAAAAAAGAATTAGGTTTTTCTACATATTGGCCCTTAATTAATTCAAGTCCTATCAATTTAACATTCATTAATGAGATTAAAGCATGTCTTCAAGATAAGGCATTTGCAACCACAATAGAAATTCCCTTTCTTAATATTTGATCACATAAAGAAAACCTTTCAGAAAATCCACCCATTTAGCATGTCTTTTGCTCAATTTGTTCTACCCCTTTAAATATTTTAATGACTCATGGTCAATGTGAATAGTAAAATCCTTGGGTAACAAGTAATGTTACCAATTCTGTATGGCTCTAACCAGTGCATAAAACTCATTGTCATAAGTTGAATAATTTAAAGTTGCTATATTCAACTTCTCACTAAAATATGCAATGTGCATATGAACAGTTCCTATACCTACACCTGATGTATTACACTTCATAAAAAAAAATTTGGAAAATTCAAAGAGTGTTAGAATTGGTGTTGAACACAGTTTCTCTTTAATGATTTTAAAACTTCTCTAGACAGCCACACTCCATTTAAAGTCATCTTCCCCATTAATATAATCAGTCAAAGGCATAACAATATCATTGAAATTTTGTACAAAACTTCTATAAAAGGATGTTAACCCATGGAAGCTTCTCACTTCATAAATGTTTGTAGGAATAAGTCACTCTTTGATAGTTCTAAATTTCTTTGGATTACCTTCAATTCCATGCTAACTAATCTTAAACATAAGAAAAACAACCCAATCTTGGCAAAGTTAGCACTTTTTGATATTGTTAATTAATTTTTCTTTTTGCAGCGCTTCAAACAAGCTTCCTCATATGCTTTACATGTTCTTCATTACCACTACTACAATCAAAATATCATCAAAATAAACCACATAAAAATCTCTAATTAAATTTTGTAACACATGATTCATCAAACGCATCAAGGTGCTTGAGGCATTTGACAAACCAAATTACATAATCATTCATTCATACAACCAAAGGTTGGTCTTGAAAGCTATCTTCCACTCATCCCCTTCCTTCATTCAAATCTGATGATACCCACTCTTGATATCAATCTTTGAATATAGCACATCAAGCATGTTATCAAGCTTTGGGATAGGATACTAGTGCTTCATTGTGATCTTGTTTATGGATTGACTGTCCACACATACTCTCATAATTCCATCCTTCCTTGGCACTAACAAAGCGGGTACTAAATAAAGGCCCATCTCTCAAAACCTTTATCCAATAACTTATTACTTGATGTTGCAACTCTTTGACCTCTTTTGGATTACATAGGTAGGTTGGTCCATTTGGCAAAGCTTCACCTGGAATGAAATAAATTTGATGCCCAATCCCTCTAATTGTTGGTAATCTTTTTAGTAACTCATTTGGAAACAAGTTAGTAAATTCTTTTATAAACTTCTTAATTGGCAGAGTTGTAGGCATACCTCAGTTGGCAAAGCTTCCTTCACAACTAGCATAAGTATCAGGTTAGTTGAGTTTAAAGCTCTTTTTACTTCGACTTTTGTTGAAAATAAGTTCTCCTTTTTTTGGTCCTTCACCACTTAATCTTATAGAACTTGTTGAGGACTACCTGGTGCTAAGATAATATTCTTTCCATCCTTAGTAATTGAATAAGTATTTTTTAACCCATCATGAATAGCTCTGCTAGCATATTGCCATGGCCTCCCCAAAAGTAAGTGACCTGCATTCATTAGCACCACATTACATATTACCTTATCTTTATAAGATTTCCCAATAGAGAATGGTACCTGCATTTGCTTAGTGTAGTTATCTTTAGATTTAATTTTTCCACTAATATTAAAAAGCAAAATTAGTGCAACTGCATCTATCAATAATGACACCATGACCTTTCCACTAATGGTACACCTAGTATAAAAGATGTTCTCACGTTAACCATCTACTAACTTTACTTGTAAGTTCAAGGATCTGTGAATTACAAGTAATTCTTATTCATCTGCAAACTTTACAATGTCCACGTCTTCTTCCTCTTCTATTTCTATTTCATCTTCACTTTCAATCTCTCTTTGTGCTCCCCAAACAATTATTACTCTTATATTTAGACATTTAGAAGTAATATGTCCAAAACTAAGACATTTGAAGCACTTAATCTCCCTACTATTCTTTGAGTTCATTGCATCATCAACCTTGTACTTTTCCACTAGATGAATCAACATGATTACTAAAGCTTCCCTTGTCTTTTCGAAGCTCATCCCATTTTGAGACAACCTTTGGAGATGAAAATGTTGAAATTGTTCCCTTGAAACAAATAGATCAAAACTTCTTTGTTTAACTGCACCTTTTCTACACTATCTTTCCACCCTAATAGCAAGCTTAGTTACATCCTTAAGTGTTCCATAAGGCTATAATTCCATTGCATTAGCAATTTCCTTATTGAAACATCCTATTAACCTTGTAATAGATTGTTCTTGAGACTTTTGTATCTCACATCTCATCATCAGCATTTCAAACTCCTTAACATAATCTTCAACATACATCGCCCCTTGTATAAAAGTTTGCAACCGAATGTACAACTCTTGCTTATAATATTCAGGGACAAAATGCCTCTACATGAGTCTCTTCATGAGCCTTAAACTTCTTATTTCCTCTTCTCAATCCCTCTTTCACTGTGCTTTCAAGTTCTCCAACCACAAATTAGCATAATTAGTGAATTTAATGGCAACAAGTTTACATTTCTTAACTTATGATTAATCTTGGCATTCAAACACCTTTTCCATCCCTTGTACCCATTCGAAAAACTCCTCTAGTGAGCTAGTTCTTTTAAATAAAGGATTCTTCATCATGATGTTATTACCCAAATCTTGCAACTGTCTCATTTGCCTAGATTGGTTAACTTTATCTTGCACATCTCCTTCTTGATTAAAATCAATAGGAGCATGATGATTATGTCGTTATAGAAGTTGTTGAATAGCCAATTTTGCAATTGCTTGCTTGAGTCGCATCTGCTGCTTTTTCATTTTACTGTATCCTTATAATATGAGCTTGTTCAAAAGAAAGCCTTCTTAAAACATTGATAAGGTTGTTTTCTACCATCTCATTGTAGGCATTATTCTCATGTGTTTCTCTCTTTGTCCAATAAGTGTCTCTCTCTCTACCCACTCTCAACTAGACTGTGTTTCTTTCTCTACCCATTCTCAACCATAGCTTTGATACCAACAGATGATTTGCTTTAAGGAAGATTAGAATTAGTCTAACTTAAAACACAAGTAAAGCAAAATAATAATAATAATAATAATAAAAGAACTAGTATTTTGAATGATAAGGTTGCATGCCACACTTAATAACACTAAGGTTGATTCACCATACTCTAGAATAGAAAGAGAATGATAAGAATCAGGGGTAATTTCACCATTGAGTTTAGAAGACTTAGATAAGAAATTCATACATAAATGGCAAGGCCAATTTCATATCATCTAAAAACTACTTTCTGATTGATAAGTTTGAAATTTATAGCCATGAACAACCATTGTGACATATGGAAATGTTTTTCCTAATTAATTGGGCTCACTTATGTCTAGAATTAGAAAATAAAAATAATTATGATAGTTTAACTAGAAAGTAATGAATCTTTAGTTTTCTACAAAGCTATTAAATGTATCTTGAAAATACACCCAACTTTATTAAACATTTTGAAACATTGTCCATTATTAATGCTCTTAAAAGTCTGCCTTTTCAAACTTTATTAAATCCATTACACATGATCAGAATACTCTACTTAAACTTGGGCTCCATGTAGTATTTAAGCTTGGACTCTAAGTGGCATAATTTCACTTTGCGTTGCTAAACAAGTATGACATGAATCTTCTTGGCCATAAAACGAGTAATTAGCCTAGATAGAACTCCTTGGCCTAAGCCAACTCCTTGATCCACTTAATGCTCATTACCTATGGCTTATGGAGCAAGTGCTCTTTAGTGGGATCTCAATTATCGGTGTGAAACTTGGGCATAGCTAAATATGAGGCATCACTAAAGACCTTATAGGACATTAGAATATTTTTTGTTCAGGAGGTGTTCTCTTTCTTTGCATAGTGTTGATCTTAGATGTTTTTCTGCAATCTTAAGGAGATTAAGAGACTTATTGGTAAGCCTTGCATTGTCACAAGGGTGAATAGTTATTTTTATTTCGTTGTTAAGCATTAAAAAATAGTTTTCTTTGTACTCTAGAAGCTCTTTTTGTCAAAAACAAATATTAGTTTTAATTGCATTGCATGATAGAAGAAATTTGATTAAATATTATTCATGTCCTTCATTATATCAGTATTTGGATCACTTAGATTTTTAAAGCTTACAAAGACAAGGTTTACCTTGTTTTTCATACTGGTCACCCTCCACTTTGGGGGCATGACAAATTGGTATAAATTTAAATAATTATTGAAATAATTTAAAAATACAAAAAGTAGTAACACATCTATATAAAAAATTTTAAGATATTTATGTAAATTAGGTATAAATGAGTCACTATGGGGCGAGGAACATGATTATTGTTTTTATTACCCAAACTAGGGAAGTTTTTTTTTCTTGGTCTCGGTCCTTGCAAGGAAAACATTCCTTAAATGTGACTCCTAAATGGGATAGTCACCATAGGAAGCTCCAAATGTAGAGATTTTTTTCCATCCATAACAACTCAATAGAAGAGAGATACGTAATAATGATGTTTCTAAAAATTCCAATTAAATGCCAACATGAAATAATTTGTAGCATTTATATTTAACCTTAATATCTTTTACAAAATTTATCAACTTGTACCTTTTACTTTTTTTATTCGTCCAATAATCGTTAAAAAAGTTAGTTTGTAAATTGATGCTAAGGGCTTAAGGTTTATTAGGAAAATAAAGAAAGTAGAGGAATAAGTTGACAAATTTACAATATGATGTTTCAGGGAATTATTAAAAAATAAAGAAAGTAAAGGAGGTAAGTTTATAAATTAAAAAACAATGAGCTTTAGGATGATAAATAATATCTAAAAGATATCAAGGCCAAAATGTAAATATAAGAAGTTATTATAAGTTGGCATATAATTAGCATACTTTTACACTTCATCATGTTGTGTATATCTTTTAGTGTGCCAAATAGTTATATATTGGTGTAACTGCTGTTGAAGATGCACTAAAAAAATTTATCTAAAAATAATAACGTATTTGAAAAATTATACATTTATTAAAGGAAAGATTCATCACTTAGTCTTATACTTTATCTCAATTTGTAAATTGGTCCTTACACACTTCATTTCTTTTTCAAAGAACTCATTATAGTTTTTACTTTTTGGCAATTAGCTCCTTACCATTAAGAAAGCCTCTGACCTTATTAAATAAAGTGTGATATGGCAAATCCATATAGACAAAAGAAAAAAGTCTTAATGTCATATGTAATGCCAAATGGATTTAGTTATTTTATTTTAAATATGGAAAGAAAAAA
Organism: Delonix regia; assembly: GCA_037074485.1. Classification (NCBI taxonomy): domain Eukaryota; kingdom Viridiplantae; phylum Streptophyta; class Magnoliopsida; order Fabales; family Fabaceae; genus Delonix; species Delonix regia. Next base: position 20,287,299 of record CM073460.1, read on the forward strand.
GGTAACATGAAGGTTGGCATTCTCTCATTGACAACATGTGGGTGCCGTCTTTGGAGCCCACATTCTTAACATATACATGAAGGCTCATCCATAGCTTCTCACAACTTGCATGCGCTACTTTAATTGCCATATTTGAAATTTTGGTTGTATTGAATTTGCAATAGCCATTCATAGTTCTTCTGGATACATTCTGGATATGTTCTTTCTTTAGTTTCAATAACCTTACTTGTGCATATGTTTGTTTGAGGCTTTAACATTACTGTTTTTCCATTATGGTCAAAAGGCACTACCCAACCTAAGTTTATTAAACCAAAAAAGAAAGCACGTGAGTGTACTTACCAAGTAAACAGTGCTTAACTAAGAAAACTACTCTTAAAATATTATTTTTCGATCATAGTATAGGATTGCCTATATATTAGTATATGCCACATATAGACTATTAATATCAAAAGTACAACTAGTAATTAATGAAAGTTGTATAAAGCAATTCATATTTTAACAATTCCAAATGAAACTAAGACAGATAAAGGCAAGAAGCATATGCTTGCATGCTTTGACTCTCTTTGTTTTACTACTTTTATACCCAAAATGGACTATAATCCTAGATAAAAAGAATGGTTATGTGTCAGAGAACAATAAGTCTTAAGGATTATTGATTGGGTTTGGGTGAATCTAGAAATTAACTAAACCCACTTCAAGATTTTTTTTTTTTTTTCTGTATAGATTGGTGGTTAGTGGCAACTTTTATTGCCTTTTTCGCTATGTCATGTGCATATCCAAAATGACATTAGCTTTGAATTGAAGGCTTTTTATTTTTAAGAGAAAAAAATGCTACGTTTTTCCACAATAAAAACAAAGTGATTTGTGCGAATGTAGTTGTAAAAGGCATAAATGGTATAATTTGCGTAATGGTGGGTAGCTTTGTGGATGATAAAAGTTAGCTTGGCTCTGTAGAGAAAGTAGACACCAGATAGAAGCAAAACTGTAGCAAATAACTTGAGATAACACACAAAATTTTACGTGAGAAAAACCCAAATAGGGTTAAAAACCACGGACAAGGAAGAAAGGGCTTCAATATGAGAAAAGTAGAAGTTACACTCTCTCTATATAGCAAGGACAATATGCTAATAGGAGAATACTAATATCACAATTCTCTCTAGATATAGGATTGCTCCTTTCTTAGTTGTGAAAAATGAGGTTTTGAAGCTCTCTATTTATAAAGAAGGAAAGGGCTTCAACGCAATTTCAAAGGACTAAATTGCAAATACAAAAAAAATTTCTTCCTTTTCTTTGGTTGGCCACCTAACATACACCAACCATACCTAACCATACACTAACCCTTTGACATTCTCCCACTTGAAGATTTGTTTGAGAATCAATCAATCTTCACACTATTCTTCCTTCCTTGCTATCTTCTGCTGCTCACGTTTCTGTTAGGCCAATAGAAGGTCTACATCATATGAACTTATCAGTGTTCATTGGCTTTATCATTGTATCTGCTAGGTTATCATTAGTATGAATTTTCTGTATATCCACACTTCCTTCTTCCATTTTTTCTCAAATAAAGTGATATTAAACTCGTATATGTTTAGTCTTCTAATGGAATGCTGGATTTTTTGCTAGGTAGAGAGCACTTTGATTATCTTAAAATAGTGTAATCTTCCCGAGATTGTACCTAAGCTTTTCCAATAGTAACTACAACCAGATTACTTCTTTGCTAGCTTGTGTAATTGCAATCTATTCTATCTTTGTTGTTAAAGTGGCCATAAAAGGTTGTAGTTTTGAAACCCAGCTTACAGCTTTACCTACCAGAGTAAACACGTAACCACTGGTGGATTTGCTATTGTCAAGATCACCTGCAAAATTTGAATCTGTATAGCCTCTAATAGTGAAATCTAATCCTCCATAATGCAATGCAACATCTGTGGTCCCTTTAATGTATCTTAGGACCCTTTTTACAATATTCTAATGTTTTTTGCCAGGATTCACCATATATCGACTAACCATTCCCATTGCTTATGCAATGTCTAATCTTGTGCAAATCATAGCAAACATTAGGCTACCCACTACTGATACATACGATACTTGAGACATTTTCTTCCTCTTTTCTTCACTACTAAGACTCATGCTTGAGGATAACTTAAAATTAACAAGAAGTTGGGTAGAGATTGGCTTACAATGTTGCATATTGAAGAGTCACAAGATCTTCTTTGAATAATTTTTTTAAGAAAGCCAAATTTTCTTGTTATTTCTGTCTCGGTGAATTTTCATCCCTAAGAATCTTGTTTATTGGTCCCAAGTCCTTCATATCAAATTCCCTAGCCAATTGTGCCTTTAATTCATTTTGCAATCTTTGTTAGGGCCTATTACTAGCATGTTGTCTACATACAACAAAATAATGAAATCATTTCTACCAAACTTCTTGATATATGCATGAGAGTCTACATTAAGTCTATTGTATCCAAGGCTCATGATAAAGGAATCAAATCTCTTATACTAGCATCTTGGCTCTTGTTTGAGACCATATAAAGATTTGTTCAACCTGTAAACCAAGTTCTTTTTTCCTTTTTCTTCAAACCCTTCTGGTTGGAGTATATAAATTTCTTTTTCAAGATCTCCATGAAGAAATGCAATTTTCACATCTAACTGCTATAGATGTAAGTCAAGTGTAGCACACATTGTCAAGACCACTCGAACCATTGTAAGTCGAACAACTAGAGAAAATATCACATTGTAATCAATGTCTTCTTTTTAAGCAAATCATTTTACCACCAATTTATCACGATATCGTTCAACTTGATCATCACTAGTTTATTTAATCTTGTACACCCATTTGTTCCCGATGGCCTTTTGTCCTTTCAGTAGTGGAATAAAATCTCATGTCTTGTTCTTATATAATGCTTCAATTTCTTCTTGCATTACTGCTAACCACAAAGAAGCTTTTGAGCTTTCCATAGCCTCTCAAAAAGTTGATGGCCCTCCATCTTTTATAAGTAGAAAATATGTAACATTCCCTTCCATAATGTTATTTGAGGGCTGAACTGGTTCCTTCCTTTCTCGTTTTGACCATCAAACTTGTGAAGTCACAAGTTCAAATTGTTCTTATTCATCATATTCAAGTGCTACTTCAGAAGAATCTGGTACTTCTGTTTTACTTTCTCCTCCTTCAATCTGCACCGTAGTAGTTTTAACTATTTCTTTTGAAGTGTTATCACCTTCATGTATATGTTGTTTCACTTCAGGAAAGATGACATCCCTGTTGACTGTAACCTTGTTTTTAGTGGGATCCCACAAGCAATACCCCTTTACTCCATTAGCATATCCCAATAATAAGCATATTTTATATTTAGGATCTAGTTTTGTAATTTCTTGGGCATTGTACATCAAGTATAATAAACTTTCAAACATATGGAGGTTTGTATAATCAATTGGCTTCTTAGTTTATATTTCCATTAGGGTTTTCAAATCAATTGTGGTTGATGGTGACTAATTGATTACTTAACAAGTTGTCTTAACTACTTCTGCCTAAAATGAATTTGCTAATCCAATAGTTCTTAACATTACTCTTGTCCTTTCCAATAGAGTTTTGTTCATCTGCTCTGCCACTCCATTTTGCTGTGGAGTGTACGCTATCTTGAATTTCCTTTTGATACCTTCTTACTAATAAAAAGTATTAAATCATCACTAGTGTATTCTCTTCCATTATCTGATCTCAGACATTTAATCATTTTCTTATATTCACGTTCCACACGCATTTTGAAGGTTTTGAACACTTCAAACACATTTCCTTTTCTCTTGATTGGATACATCCAACATCTCCTGGAGTAGTCATCAATGAATGACACAAAATACTTTGCTCCTCCTAGGGATAAGACCAGTGCTTGCCAAACATCAGAGTGCACTAGGTTTAAGATAACTTTACTTCTCTCTTTAGAGTTGTTGAACTTCAACTTATGCTACTTACTTGTAACACAATGCTCACAAAAGGTAAAGAAACCTTTTTGAGTTTGGGAAGAAGATTCCGTTCTGCAAGAACCTTCAATCTACGTTCTGACATGTGGCCAAGTTTATGGTGCTATGATATTGTTGATTCCTCAGCTGCTGAATCAACTAATGCAACTAAGACTTCTCCTTGTGATTGTGTTTCTCCTTTAAGCATTTATAGGTTGGCCACTATCTTTTCTACTTTCATAACTACAAGCGCACCTTTAAGGACATTTAGAATGTCATCCTATATTTGGGTTTTATATCCATTGCTATCAAATTGTCCTAAAGGCAATAGATTTTTCTTGAGACCTTTCACATGCCAGACCTCCTAGATGGTGTGAGTTGTACCATTATACAATTTTAGTTTGATGGTGCCTATTCCAGCAATCTCTAAGGAATGATGATCTCCCATGAACACATATCCTCTAGAGACAAGTTTATATTGGCGGAACCACTCTCTCCATGAGGTCATGTGCCACGTTGCTGCTGAGTCTATAAGCAAGATATCACTAAACCTTTTTCTGCCATCAGCAACTATTGTTGCCTTGCTATGTAAGACTTCTCCATTATTTGAGGTACTTGATGACTTAGTTTCTTTACCTCTGGCCTCTGCATTCTTCTTCAAATTCCAACACTCATTTTTGTAGTGTCCTCTTTTGTTACACTTGAATATCTGATATTCTTCTTACTCTTTGATATTAATTTACCTTGATTCTGGCTCCCACTTAAGTCACATTCTGTTGATCTTCCTCTCATTACTGCTAACACTTTCACTTGTTGTGAACAAATCAACTTGTCTTCATCATTTTTGCGCTGATTTTCCTCATCCAAAATAGAAGGTGCAATGTCATCAAAAACTAGGTAGTCCATAAGAACATTATTGGTTAGGTAGATGACAGGTTGGTCATAGGAATCAGTTAAGCTTTGAAGCAGAATTTTAGCACGTTCATTTGCCTTTATTTTGTGACCCAACAATGTGAGTTAAGAAAATAGAATATTTAAAGTGTTGATGTGCTCTGTCACTAAAGTAGTTTCAGACATCCGTAGAGTGTATAATTTCATTTTTAAAAAAAATTTTGTTGTGAAGTGACTTGGCCTCATGCAATTTGGTCAGATGATCCCAAATTTCTTTTGTCGTCTTCTTCTCTTCTATATTGGACAATATCTCATCTGCAAGTGCTAGATGAAGATTTGCAATTGCATTTACATCCATCTTGTTCCATTTATTTTCATCTATGAATTCTACCGACCTTTCACTGATAGTCACAAGACAATTATCTTTTCTCAATATAAACTTTATCTTCAGCTTCTACAGTGAGAAGTTATTGCCGTTGAACTTTTCAATCTCAAATTTCAATGTCATTGCTTCAATCACAGTCTATTTGTAAGCAAAAATAACTCCCATTATTTTTTGTGGAGAGTAACCATACGTATGAACAGTACCTATACATATGAATAGTTCACTGTACATGTGAATAATGCCCAGTACCTTGGGTGAAAATAATCTTACTTATTTTCTGATGCAGAGGATTTACTATAACAGTGGTAACCACAGAACATATGATAGGTAGATAATAACACACCCAAATAGGCTTTAATACCAATTGTAGAGAAAATAGACATTAGATAGAAGCAAAACTATAACAAATAATTTAAAATGACACAAAATTTTACGTGGAAAAAAACTCAAATAGGGTAAAAAAACCACAGACAAGAAAGAAATGGCTTCATTATAAGAAAAAAATAAAAGTTAAAATTTCTCTTTATATAGTAAGGATTATATGTTAATAGGAGAATACTAATTTTATAACTCTCTCTATATATTGGATTGCTCCTATTTTGGTTGTGAGAAACAAGGTTTTGAAGCTTTCTATTTATAGGGAAAGATGAAAGACTTCAATGCAATTTTAAAAGACTAAATTGCAAATACAAAAAAAATTTCTTTTTTTTCTTTAGTTGGTCACTTAACATACACTAACCTTATGAGAGGATCTTCCTAGACACACTGCAATTAAGCGTGAATGCATCTTCTGCTACCTTCTTTTCCTATAATAGAATAAAAAATACAAAATTCATTTAGCATCACATGTGGCACTAAGATTTCTTTTTTTCTAGGTAGCCACATCACATTTTATTTATGGGTGTTAAAGGTTTCATTAACGGTAAAGATCTAATTATAAAAAAATTAAAATTACAAAGAGTATTTTGAGTTAAAAATAAAGTGCAAGGAAATTGAGATAAAGTATAAGGGCTAAGTGATGAATTATCCCTTTATTAATTTTTTTAATAAAATACTTAATAATAAAGATATAAAATTACATAAAAATATCTTAAAATTGTCTCCTGTTTTAATCTTATACAATTGAACACTAATTTTATTATTTATGCTACATAGCATACTAAGGAATAATTATTTCTAAAAATTGTGTTCTAAATTTTATAAAATTTATATTTAACCTTTTGAAAATAATTTTAATTATGAAATTAGGACATAAAATTTTCAGAAGTATATCTATTTAAATTTAGTTACACTTAATTGCCTTCATTTTTTTATTATCGGATATTGGATTGGAATAAAAGTGTATGATTGAAATAAAAAAATTATAATTTAAAAATATAGACCATGTTTATAATTGAAAATTAATTTGGAGACAATGTAGTCTTTCATGAATTTTTTGATGTATTCCCAAAATTAATTGTACTGGTATAACTGAAATATAAGATGATAATATGTTAAAATATATTAATTATATGTGAATTTTAAAAAAGTTATATTTATATTTTAATTTTCATATTTTTTAAATTTATGTTTATGTAAAGGATTTTTAAATTTGCACTTTTTTCAATTATCCTATAAAATATTAGTTTTCAAATTCCCTAATACTTTCTCATACTTCATTTATTTTTCAATAACTCCCAAAAAAATTATATTTTTATTTTTATTTTTAATTGATATATTAATATTTTAATTATTAAACATTTGAAGAAAGTTAAGAAGGTAAATTTGAAAAATTCAATTCAAATTTTAGTTTTATAAATATAACCAAAAAATATTGAAATCAAATATAAATATAATAAATTATTTTAAATTATCTCTATTTTAACATAAAAGAATTTACCTAAGGAAACATAAAATATTATCCAATACGGTTGATTTGATGGCACTCGCCTTTACGCGCCTTCTTCGTCAATGCGCACACTCCTGTATCGTTCCCTGGCTTTATCATCTCCCACTCTGTCACTAATTCCAAGTCTTACCTTCACGAAGCATTTCTTTTCACATTCTCGCCGGAGCTCACTCTGTAACGTTGCTGTGATGAACGGAGCAAATTCCACCGCCGGGGACTCTACATCGGGGCATGTCTCCGGCAACTGGTACTCCGTGCGGGGGCTTCGGCTTCGCGATCATCGATTCGCTGTACCTATGGACTACACTCTGGATCTCCATTCCTCTCCTAAGATATCCGTTTTAGCTCGTGAAATCGTTGCAGGTATCGCTTATAATAGTGTATTTGGTTTAATCCTTAGATGTCTACAAAACTTCATTGCATTGTCTTGTTATTATTATTTTTGTTTGATTTTTTATTTTTTAATATTAATTTTATCCTTCAAACTTTCAATTGTATATAGTTGTTTTTACAATAAAAAAATTATATATGATAAAAATTAATTTTTAGATAAAAATTTTTAAATATAACTTACAATAATGTAAATATTTTACTAAAATTAATTTTAAAAATCAAATTAACTTAAAATAACATCAATCTTAGTCTAAACATCTACTAGCAATATTTGTTTTAACTTGGTGTAAATAAAATAATCAACTTTCGTTTCATTTACTTTCGGTTCATTGATCTTGTGAATCTGGTATTAGATGGAAATTATATGATTCAATGTACAACTTTTGAGTATGTACTTGGTTGCAGTGTCATTTTTGTTGCTGTTGACTTTATGGAAAAAATGAGCTTACAGGAGTGAATAATTTTGTAAAACAAAGTAATCCCAGAAGCATTACTTTAAAATTGTAAATCTAAACTCCAATTTCAAATATTCTATCGGATAGAGAATACACTAATTGAGTGTCCGGAAGCTGGCTTAATATTATTGGATTCTCATGAAGTACATGCTGGCCTTTCAGATTGTATTATAGTTAGGCTAGGTTTAATATATATTAATGATATTTTAATCTCATCTGATGGCACTACTCTTTACAATTTGAACTTTGAAGAAGTTGATCGTGTTCACTCTTCGTCTCCCTCATCCACGCACTAAAATACTTAATATGACACTCGATTATTGTAAGAAATGAAAACACGTCTGTTTGGGTGAAAAAAGTATATTTGAGTCCCTGAGGATAAGGTAGGAAGTCCACATAATTTTGTGCTAAAATTTCTCTAATGTAATATTGAAACCTGATTAGTTGGTCAATGATTTTTCATATTGATGGGAACCAGAGCTGAACTGAGCAATTCCGATGATATCATTACTATGAACAGTGAGCAAACTTCTTTGAAGAAGGAACAGAGAAGTAGAAATAACTGGAAATATACAAGGAAAGGAAAACAGCAACGAATCTCCAATACCCAGGCATTCGAGAGGCGGCGTCTCTCCTACACAAAGCAAAACCTTTCTTTCCTCCCTCTCTCTCACCTCAACAACTAATACACCTGCATACAGTTACCCTTTCTCTCTCCTAGAACACGTCACCAAATTAGTTACAATGGATGTTCTCTCTGACCTCTTTTCCTCTCAGCTCACCTCCCACCACCTTGGGCCTGCAAGTATAAACCTTACCCGAATACTTAGATATAGGTCCAGGCCCATCACATATACACATTACACGCATATATGTGTGTGTGTATTTTGAAACAAAATAAATCACAACATCAAGTACTTGAATAATATAAAATATCAATGTGTAAGAAAGGTTGTGAGTCTAACCTTTGTAGGTATGTAAACCTTTTCTTCTTCAAATGCAACATCATCATATTTATCATCATGAAGCGATTTCAATTTCCTCTTATCTTCTGAGGTTGCCATTTGTTTATCAACCATATCAAGAGCACGAGATGATATGGTGTTGCCCTCTTGTGCTCTTGATATGGCCAATGATATTGAATGCTAAATCATTCAATATTGATTGTCCAATAATGGGTCAAGAGTGATAGCCTTTGCAAAATGGCTTAATTTAAAGCTGTTGGTGCCTTATTTATATGTCGTGTGCGCCTATAGTGCGAGCTATAACCACACAAAAGTAGCTCCCGTAGTGAAGCTAAATGAAGTTGAAACACTACACATGTCGCATAGCACTAGGTGCCATTATGTTGAGCTACAAGCTATAGCACGTTATTAATAACTATGATTGAAAATATCAAAATGCAAATAAGAACGCTATATTATTCTGGAAACTATAGCATAATTAATTCTGTTCAGAACCATGAATAAGCATGCTTTATTTTTCTGTCCATGTTCTTTATGTTTTAATATTGTTATTTGTTCAGCTATCTATCAGTTTTGCTGTGATCAATTATCATTCAGCATACAATGCCCAATGGATGAGTAATGCCCAGTTCTGCAGATTTAATTTTCTTCTTTTACCCTGTTATTTTTCCTAAATATTCTATAATTCTGTCACAGTTGGCAAAGAAGAGCAAACATTGCTGTACCTGCTATATTTGAAGGTGGACCTGGGTTTGAGTGCCCACGGCCCACTGAATCCAGTCGATGGATTCATAAGGATTGTGAAGAGCTTCATGTTATCTTAATGGATCAGGCATGTTTAGTTAGATGTTTGCATCATCCATTTCTTGGTCCTATGAAGTTTTTGTGTATCATTTGTTCAATTTCTTGTGCATTGTTTTGCAGCGAGGAACAGGCTTATCTAATCCCTCGACAGTGTCATCAATGTCGCAATTTGACCCTGCAGATGAATTAGCTGACTACTTAAAACATTTCCGAGCTGATAATATAGTAAATGACGCAGAGTTTATTCAAGTACGTCTTGTCCCAGATGCAGAGCCTTGGCAGTTTTAGGGCAGGTACCTATACTATTTCCTATTCGTATTCATGTGATGAGGTGATTTTGCTGCCAAACTAATGTTGCTTTGTAACGTTTTTTATTTATCTTGTTCCTACATCAATCCTGCTGTAAGTTTCATATTTTGCATTGTTGTTTCATAATCATGTGTTGACTTGCTTTTGTAATATTGAAGCCAATAAGAGCTTAAAATTCAAAGATTTCTTACTTTTTCTTCTTCTTGTGTTCTTATAACTGTTGCAGAGCATTGGTGGTTTTTGTGCGGTCACATATTTGAGTTTTGCTCTACATGGACTGAAACAGGTCATTTTAACGGGAGGAATTCCTCCAATTGGAGATGGTTGTACTGCAGATTTTGTGTACATGGCATGCTTTGCGCAGATTATACATCAAAATGACAAATACTACAAGAGATACCCTCAGGATATCAAAATTGTTCAAGAGCTAGTTAATTATTTAGCTGATAATGAAGGAGGGGTGAGTATCTGCCTCATAGGACTGTCCTATTTTTGTTAAAATGGAAAATAAATGCCAAGTTCTTTCAATTGTTTATTGCCTTCTTTCTTTGTATAGGTGATTCATCCATCTGGGGGCATCTTAACCCCCAAAGGACTCCAGACTCTTGGTCTATCTGGCTTAGGATCTGCAGCTGCTTTTGAGCGCTTGCAATACTTGTATAGAAATATTACCTCTGATTATCTTGAACTCAGAAGTTACTCTCTCAACTATGTTTCTGACTACCCTGTATACTTGATAGGTTCGAAAGAGTGTGGGATCCTACTTTAGTTCCAGGAGCACCTAAGCGAATCAGTGACTACTTCTTTCCTTCTGTAATTACATAACTTCTTGCTATAAAATTTTGAAGCCTGCATTTCATGTTTCAATTTGAAGATCAACCTTCAGTTTTCCATCTATGCAGTTTGAGAAGTGGTTAGGTTTTGATACCAATCCACTCTTTGCTCTTCTTCATGAATCCATCTACTGTATGGTGGATATTGTAATCCGTTCCAGGTGGATATTGCTCTTTTTTGTTTTTTAATTGAGAGATTGTTCTATACCTTAGCTCTTTTCATCCTGGTTATGAAGTGACTGAAAATTTCTGAAAAAGTGGAGAGATTAGCATTCACACTGAAATGACATATTGAATATATCACCTTACTTTAGCTTGTCTATTCCCAATGCTTAGAAAAATTCCTCCAAAATCGTGGAGAAGCTAGCTCTAGCAAGAGCAGTGATTGCCGCCATTGTGCCGTAGGATTGGTAGGAGATAAGCCATTGTAGCTAGAGGAGAGGTGGAGAGATTAGCCAGCTTAATGTCAGTGTTGCGGAGAGTGTGCTCTCCATATTGGGGGGTAAAGAGTATACTTTTAAAAATTATTTGAAGAGATTGTTGGAATAAATTGGAGTTAAATAGAGTTAGAAAATAAAAACTAAATCCTATTCTAACCCAAGATACAAAGGAACTAAATTTATTCATATTCAAAATATAAAATCACAGTTCTACTTAAACAAAAAATAATAACATAAGCCTATAAAAAGAAAATTTATTATAGCCTAAAAAATAGATAATTAAATTTAAAATAATTCAAAAGATCATTTTTCAGCATCCAGTCACTTTGATGCAATCCAGACAATTATAGCTTCGCAAACTATGATATATTATTTTAATCTTTTTCTTATCATAATGAAATGACATAATTATTTGAGTACGACCCTTCCGACATTAGATAATTTCTATGAAAGATTGGAGGGTCTAATTACATATTTTAGACACTTACCAAACATAGGTCTTCTGTGACGTTTTCATGAAATGGATAGCTCTCAAATTCTTGCTTATGATTTATCTATTGTGTCGATCACTTCATGAGATATGGTTTGATTTGGCTGCAACAGGCATATGTTATCGTCTGCCATTAGATGTGAAATGTTCAGTAATAGTGGAGATAGGGTCAAATGCTATCTTTTTGTTTTCTTATTTTATAATATTTTATAGTCCCACATGTTCATTTTATTTTTTGGATTTCAATTTTTGGCCAAAAATGTTCATTTTATTCCTTTTATCAGCAAAAGCATCTTTTCATCCCATAAGTTAGGTTAATTATAATTCGATCCTATATGTTCTTTTGGTGTCAATTTCATTCTCCAAATTGTTAACAAAATTAACTAAACTATTAAACATATGACTAAGTATAATTTACATGCCAAAAGGTTCCTCTAAATTAGTTAGGACCTGTTTAATTGTTAAAATGATTAAAAATGTGAATGAGAATGATCTTTGATAGAATAAAATTTTAAATTTTTCTACTATGTTTAGTATAATTTAAAAAAAATGTAGGAATGGAAATGACAATTACTTAATTTACCAAAATATCCCTGTTTAACAAACTAAAATATTAATTATTTATTTATAATAAAATTTTAAAAAATAACACATATACATCATCCCTAACAAATCTCGTTGGCATTGAGTGACCACCTGGCTAGTCTTGACCAACAACAGCAACAAATGATTGACAATGACCATCCCACTGGATCAAAGAAACCAGAGACAATAGAATCTTGTTGAGCTTTCGGTTTAGATCCTTCGTTCTCCCTCATCAACAGAATCTCATCCAGCCACCGTCGATAGAATCTGAACTTTGTTCTCCTTCTTCGCGTTGTTAAAGACAAAATCCTGGTCGACATCTTGAGGAACAATGATGGAAACCTTCTCTCTCTAGAACGACAATGAAGGAATCTTTGCCTTGTTCTCCTTTTGTCGTTGATAAAGATGAAATCTTGGTTTGTGTTAGGAGAACAGTGATGGAAACCTTCCCTCCAAAACAACTATTTCCCTTGCTGACGATCAGAAACGAAGGCGACTTCATGATGAGTGTAGAACTTGAAGAGGAAACTTCGGAAGCTTACATTTTTATTCTCGTTGTTCTGCTTAACTTTCTAACGGTTTTTTTAATCTACGATCAAAATAAAATTCTTTTTCATGTCCAACTTTAGTCATTAAAAGAGTTAATATTAGTCAAAACCAATTCTCGACAATGACACAAAAATTTAATGGGTGTCAAAACTACTAAACTAAAATTACTACTGTAAAGTAAATATTTATATTGTGATAATAATGAATAAGGTCAAATTTATAGGGATTGACAATTCCAATAGTTAAGATTGACCATAAACAATGCACAAAAGAATGAAAAAGATAGGGGTTTATCAAATAAAAAAACACTGATAACAACTAAATTAGATAAATTAAATAAATAAATTCAAAATAAGTAATTCTATTATGAAGCAAGTTAAAGTAAAAGAAACTTAAATGAGAAATAATCTTTAAGGGAGGTAATGTATGGTTTTTTTTAAATTGATCCTAGGCATTAGCATGACTTAAGATAAATTCTTCTCCATTCTTAGTAAATGATTGTGGTTGTTAAAAAGTTTTAACAGCCTAGGCTTTATTAAGTATGTTAGTCATAAACTCTCAATTCAACCTCTAATTAGTCAACAACCCTATGTAAATACTTAGAATTTAATTAACTAAACGCTTTAAGAACAAAAGGCCACAATTTTTAATTTATTAAAGCATGAATCATCTTTAGCAAATCATCATTCACATTTTATTAATGTAAAAGAAATTGCTTTAACAATTTCTACACTAATTTTTCACTAATATTAGTTTAAATAAACAAATACGAAGTTACTCTAACCAATTGGTATACAATCAATTTTGGCAAGACAAATAATAGGCATAAATTATTCATCCACTCATAATGATGCAATTAAAATAGGAACATAAATAATTAAGAAGAGAAGAAGAAAAGAGAGAGTTAAAAAAGCCTTACAACATTGAAGAATGTATACAATACCTCTTATTTAGAATGTGGAAATTAGGTATACATGATTGTAAACATTTAAAATTCATGTTCAAAATCCATATTACACAGTTGTAATTCAAATCAGAATCATTTTCTCTTACTAAATTCAGAGGAAAGAGAGAGAAAAAGAAGAAGAATAAGAAGAAAATAACCTAGACATAAAGTGTGCCTCTAAAAGAAAATAAAATGACCTAATAATTAAAATATTTTAGCTCCCCCTAATTTCCAACTAATTTTTCAAATAAAAATGTGGAAATCGACTCCCAAAATCAGTTTTGAAACCTCCCATACTCCTTTCTTTATTTTCCAACGCTCTAGGAAGAGAAGATTGTTAAAAATATTGAGCTCTCTATTTTTTAAAATTTTAAAAATAACATTTTAAATTATGTCAACAACTTATTTCCTTGTATGTAACTCAACTGCATTATAAATTTCACCTAACAACTCAACTATATTGTAAATTTTACCTAGCGCTTTATTGCAACTCTAATTTCAACAAAATCACCTCTTTAACTTAAAACCAACTAAAATAATTACAAATAGCTTAATTTCTTTAAAAAAAAAACACTAAAAATAAAATCAAAATAAGACAAACATAAGTCAAAATTACAGCCTAACATTTTTTTTCCAAAATCTTGGTGTCATGAGAATGACTTTTAACCACAGGAAATTATACATACAACTTGCGATTGGGGAAAACACTATGAGTGATAATATTCCTGATAGTGCCATTTCTAGTGAGGAAACTAATGTCGACTTGGTCAATGAATGTTGACAGTTTTTGGAATGATTTTACACTACTGTCTAACACCACTTTAGGTGATGCACTCCTTGAGTTTCCCTTATTCCCAATTTGTTGCCACAAGAAATATTCTTATATTAAGTTAAACACTTTGTGTTTGACACATTGCTGCGCTACATTTCTTAAGCTACTGTTTGAAATGATTGACTTATGTGTTAATTTTTTCACAACCTTGCTACCATTTTGTATATCGGTATCTGATCCCAGAGATGATCTAAAAATTGTTGTTTCTGAACTTCTTGTTCCTTAAGTTATCGTCCCCTTGTTCAAGGTTTCCCATAGTAATGGTTTTGGTGGTGTTTTTGCGGCTATCGGTGGTCATGGTCTTGGTGGATCTTCTAGTGGAGGTGTCTATACTTGATGGTGCCGATCTTGATGGCAAGGATGTGAGAAGCACTCTGGAGGATGACCCAAGTAATACTCAGGCTTGGCTTCCTCCCATGACCGTAAAGAACACCAATAGTGCTGCTTTGACGGCAATTTAATACCACACTAATTCACCTCGACACTGTCTGCAACTCTATACGCTGTTCCAAAGGGAATTTACTGATGTGGAACACTTATGTGGGGGTGGGTGAGCTATACTGGTTCTGCTTGAGGCAGTTGCTATTTGTCATTGTTGTGAGTGAAGTTGTGCTTATTAAAATAAGAGATCTGGTCCGTGCTGCTAAAGTTTTATTAACTGATAGTGTTCACCAAGTTATTCCATCCTTTGACCTTGAGGACAAAGTCAATAATAACGGGGAAGTAATATAATGTACATGCCAAAGGCTCCCTGAATATTAGTTAGATCTAATGGCAACGTGGCAACCTATGAGGGAATTTTAGAAAGGCATGTGATGGGGAGAAACAGTATTAGTTGTAGGCCGAGGAGTTAAAAAGAGCAGAGCCAAGGAAAATGGAGGGTGGAAGAATTTAGACTACTCTCCTGACTGTTCTCTCTGCTCTATCTTTCTTATCTTCTTTGTATTTCCTTTTGTTCCTTTTCTGCTCTTACTCTTGCTATTTCTATCTTCTATTTAGTTATCAGTTTCTATGTACTCGTTCTGGTTTATTGCACTAATAATATAGAGCCCTTCCTGGTTAGCTGCAAGCTATTACTGTGTTCATAATACTAAGGTGAAAGAAGAAGGTGGGGGTCAGAAAATAAAGAAAAACACCATTTGGAGTTTACAAGTTCAACTAATTATGTTAACAACTTAGATAATGTTAGCAATTAAGTAAGACATTATAAACATATATGACAAAAAATGATTAAAAAATATATTATGCTACGAAAAAGATACTATTGGCTAAATTTATCTAAAGATGATTTGTTTCTTTTCTTCTTCTTTTATTTTTATTTGATATCTAATGAGAATGAGATTAATGTTATGAAGTAAAGAGGAGAGCTCCTATTCCTCCTCTTAAATTTTTCTTAATTTCAAATATTAATAAATTTTCATAATGCATAAATAATATTAACTTTTTAGATCATTTTTATTGCACCCTACCAAAAAAAAAAAGGGCATTTAACTGTGGTTTTTTGCGAAAGATTTACCTACGGTTGGCGCATTGCAGGTGAAGCTTGTGTGGTTTAAAAGTAGCTTGCGGCTTAGGTAAAGCTTGCATGGTGTAAAAATTGCTTGCAGTTTTCGCTGATCGTTGGAAATTCTGGCTAAATCAGACAAAATTTAGCTATAGTTGATGGAAAAAACCGTAGCTAAATTGGATGAGAATATGTACAACCTTTTTTTTTCAAGGTAGCAGTTTAATTCACTACTAATATGTGAAATTTTTTTAAAATATTTTATTTATATATTTACAATTTTTTCCTACTCAATTTTCATAGTAAACCTCAATTTCAGCTAATAATTAATCAAAACTATTTCAAAATTACATCATATCCACAAACCACACAATTGGGAGTGCCGGTGGCAGTGCCACTCCCTGGAGAAATTTTGGCATGCAAGTGGCAGTACCACACACAATTGGGCATGTTGCAGCAACTGTGAGTATGTCAAAAGTTGTAGTTTCATTAATACACATTATCATAAGTGGAGAATCTAGGTTCTTGCTTGGAGAGGCATCCCCTATGCCAGTTTATATGTAATTGATACCAATTATAGGTGGTTGTGCACTCACAGTCATATATGACTGGTAAGCAATTCCTTGTTATCAAAGACGAAATTCGATGTTGAATTTGCAATGCTGATTCCATTTGTATTCAATACTCTAACTAGACAACCTTGTGTTGTAGGGTATATGGCGTTGAAATTGAATTTTTTTTTTTTTTAGGAATACTTTCTCGAAGAAGGGAATTATTAGGTCCCGTTTAATTATTAGAATCAGGGCAAGGGAATGGGAATGGGAGTGGGATACACTCCCATTCCTATGTTTGGTTGACAGATTGAGTCTCCATTCTCATTCCCTAGGGAGTCTGCTCTCCCTCATATAAGGGAGAGTTCTCTCCCTAGTTGAAACTATGGAATGGAAAGATCTCCTGGGAATAAAAATATATTTGACAAAAATGTCCCTACTTATAATAATTTTCAAACAAAAATACTCTTGTGATATATCAAAACTCTAATTTATTATTAAATTATTTATTTTTAATGTATTATTATTATATTATTATTTATTTAATTTATTAATTATTTATTATTAAATTATGAATTTTAATTTATTATTATTTATTATTTATTCATTTTATTATTATTTATTAATTATTTATTATTAAATGATATTTTTAATTTATTAATATTATATAATTATTTATTTAATTTATTATTTAGTAATTATTAAATTATCATTATTTTTTTATTATTTATTATTTATTTAATTTATTATTATTTATTATTATTAAATTATCATTTTTAATTTATTATTATTTATTTTATTAATTAATTATTAATTATTAAATTATGATTTTAAATTTATTATTAATATTATTAATTAAAATTATATTAATATATAATTATATTATTAATTAATAATTTGAAGAAATGTTTGCCTTTTTTTATTTTAGTTTTATGATAAGAGATAATATGGTAAAATATGCACACTACCTAATTGATTCCTATGTGTAATCTACTAACCAAACGAAGTAAAGGGAGATATGTCCATTCCCATTCTTTTTCAACCAAATAACATTTTAATATTCTCATTCTCACTCCCACTCTCATTCTCATTCTCATTCACATTCTCATTGTGTCAATTCTAACAACCAAACGGGTCTTTAGTTCTCACTTTTGATTTTGCCATAGCTGTGGAAGTCACCAAGATGTGGGCTACTAGCTGGCTAATAGTCATCTCTTAGATTAATCCTAATTTCGTATGGTAACCGCAAAAATCTACGAGTATGCGCATATCATTCATTTTCAGTTCATATTGGTGGAATTGTGTTCATCGAATGGTACAATAGCTAATTCTCATTTTAAATTTGGTAGGACAATCAAGTATCTTACATGTCGTTAAAAAAATAGAGTAAGTATAATGTGAATCCTAATGACAAGTGAAGTCAAGATTATGTAAGAGCCTTCCAATTAATAGCTCCCCAAATAAGTTATCCATTGTGAAATTTTACTTATCAAAAGAAAAATCATTGATATGACCTTGCTTCTAAGTGATTGGATCAACTTAATTAATGGGGAAAATAATTTTAAAGAGTATTTGAAGTACTTAGAAAAAAAAAAAAAAAAGTTACTCCTATAACAAGTTTTTGTCTGTTCTAAGTCACTTCTAGTAGCACGTAAAGCCTATGTGATCTATCTTGTTCTATCACTCACATCTTCCAGAGTCATGTAGGACGATCTTTAGAACTTATCGCTTAACGATGAAGAAGAAGAAGCCTGGAAAATTGACAGATCAACTAGTGCAGAGGGGGTGTGGTCAAGAATTTCGATCTGTCTTGTAGGGAGATTCCTTACCATGAGTGAGATTAATTTCCAAACAATGAGGAATAAATTAGCAAATCTTTGGCATCCAATAGAGGGAGTGTGCATAAAGGAGATTGGAGAGGGGCATTTCATTTTCACATTATTCTATGAGGTTGATTTGGAAAAAGTTTGGGATGGAAGCCCCTGGACCTTCAACAACTATTTACTGGTTTTTCATCAGCTAATGATGGGAGATGATCCATGTCGTGTGCCACTGGTATTTGTTGAATTCTGGATGCGAGTACACAATCTGCCGCGAGGGCTAATTTTTTAAGGAATGACAATAAAGCTTAGTAATTTTGCTGGGAAGTTAATCCAATATAAAACAAAATCAATTATAGAGGAGCAAAATTTCTTTTGTGTATGTGCAAATAAAGATTGATGTGTGGGAACCCATGAAGCGCAAGAAGAAACTACAATTGATAAATGTGAACATCATCTATAGTCGTTTCCAATACGAGAGACTAAATGTGTTTCCTTTCCTGTGTAGAAAGCTTAGGCACTCGCAGAGTTTCTACAACATCAGAGCCATCCATGGAGGGGGGAAGATCTACCTATGCAGTAGGACATCTCTCTCATGGCAGTTGAACGGAGAAGTATGCCGCTGGTAAGCAGCTGGCTGAGAGATGATAGATGGGTAAAAATCTCGAGATTCTCGGGGTTAACTCCCCGCAATCATGTAGGGAATACTTCCTCCAAATTTGGAGGGTATGTTTTGAAAGAAGTTAATGCATATGCCTATTAAGGGGTTGTATCTTGAGATATGTGAGTAGAGTTATAATGGTCACAGGTAAAGCAGATATGGCTGATTATACAAGCCCAATTATAGTGGATCACGAAGAAGAGGGGAGCCCACTAACGCTAATGGAAATTAATAAAAATGTCCTAGACCTAGTGAGAAAGGAAAAAAAGATGAGCCCAATAGATATCATCTGGGAGACATATAAGTGAAATGTATCCCAATGGTAAGGACATCATTGACGGGTCGTGCTAGGCAGGCCTACCAAGAGCCATGATTCTCTTTAATTGAAGTTATCAGGGTTTGGATAACCCCTCAGCAGTTTGAGCATTTAAGGAGCTCATTAGGAAACACAAGCCTGACATTGTCTTCTTAATTTTACCTCAGTCAATGGGAATCAAATTAAAGAGGTACATAAAGTTGAGTGGTGGCCTGGCTGTATTGTGGAGATATAGTGTGACTTTGGATATTATGAACTACTCAAAGACTAAATATAAATGCAAAAATCAAAAGGCCTAGAGGGTTGCAATGACGTTTAAAAGATTATTATGGTTACGATAAGAGGAACTGAAGGAGAGAGGCTTGGCATATACTCATGGATTTATCGTGGGTCGATTCTCTCCCTTGGCTTTGCATAAGTAAAATTGTACTACCTTAATTATTAAAATTTCTTAACAGTTGTTTCCAAACATTTAAGGAATATTAATTTTGATATACTTTAGGTCCTTAAAAATTATTATAAATGTGAGTATGAATTTACCTCAAAAGTTCTCTCTAAATTTCAAAGTAAAAGCACTCAATTTTTAATCAGTCATTTCATCATATATATTGTGGGCATTTGACTATAGGACAAGAGATTATAAAAGAAATTAGTAAAATAAATCATTCAATCCACTTGAAATTATATCAATTAACTAAAACATATAAAGCCCCAAATAAAAAGTAATATACATTCATTAATCAACTTATAATTAAAAGAGAAGAGAAATATTCTCTCTTGATATATGTGGATATAAAACTATGAAATTCCTATCCAATATTCGCAAAGAATCCAACACAACAACCAACAACGAGTCCAAATCCAAATTACATTAAGGAATTCCAAAGGGAGAAAAGAAAACAAGAGAATTAGAAGAGTAGAAGGAGACCTCCCTAAAAAAATACATAAAGGTTTAATCAAAGGAAGTCCAAGAAGACCAACTCTTAACTTCTCCTTTCAAGAGAACACCTTGGATAACCAAGAAAGTGAAATGTTCCCTTACTCTCTAGAGAAGAAGCTTGAACCCTAGCATCTAGTAAAAGTCCCCTTTTATACCCTTAAAAGTTGAAAGGAAAAAATCATAATTTCTAGAAATTTAGGTGCACAATATCTGGGCGCCTAGGCGTCCAATTGGTCTTTCAACACAATTTTAGTATTTTGGCCATAACTTCATAGTCCAAGTCAGATTTTAGTGAATTACCTCTCATTATAAAAATTTCAATGAGATCTACAACTTTAAACAAAATGATCATATTTAAGTTATGATATTTTAAGGTCAAAAAGTAGTATTGAAGTTGAGTATTCACCGTCATAAATTAAAAATCATATCAACTTTTTTTCTCGACTTCTTTCAACTTCCAAAATGTTTGTGAAAATTTTTCAATCATTGAATCTTCTTCTTCCAAACTTTTAATCCTTCAATTTCACTATATCAAATAAATCCTCTTGCAATAACCATAAGAATAATACAATGGGACCACTTGCAGCAAACTCCAGGAAAAATTACGCACCTCACTGACGGCCAAAGAGTTTTAGATGTTTCCTCCTCAAACTTACTCTCTCCGCTTTGCTGGTTTTAAACATCGAATGAGCATTTTTTTCGGGGGAGATAATGTTATCTGAAAACCCACCAATCAGGCGCTACAATTAGAATGATCCAATTAGGAAGCGTCACGTCCACACACGTCAGGGTCTCACTAACCCTAACTAATAATAGTCTGAATTAGACTGCTATATGTAACGATCTCATGCAGACTACAACAGCATGACAGTCCGTCAAAGATCGTCATTAATAGTGGTCTCTCACAAAACACAACATCAATTACAATCTATTAGAGGACGTTACAGTTTTTTTCTTTTTTGAAAAATTATTGTCACAGGCTTTCATTAGCCAGCGACTAGTACGATTTACCAAAAAAAGCCAAAAATGGATCTGCATCATTAGTTTTGGCAGCAGTAATCGGGCATTAAATGCCCCAATTATAGGGAAGGGGTCAATTTACCCTCCTTCACTGAACTCTACTAATAAATAGTAAAATTAGTGGTAAAAAGAAAAAAAATTATTTTATTGTCCTGAGTGTTTGGAAGACTGGGTTTAGAATTTGAATTACGGTGCCATACTCTAAATTTTTCTATATCATAATCAATTTCTCCATGGGCTTTATCCGTTCACATGTCTACAGTATAAATCATGTTTGTCGTCATATTACCTCCTTTAATGGTTTCTCTATGCCAATTTTAGCTATCAACTTAATTAGAATAGCTCTAGCTTTACCTATATAAAATTCCTAATGTATTCTTGTCAGAACTTTGGAGTAAAATATGAAAATATATGAATCTGATGTTTACATTGTTATGCACTACACATGTAACAAAGAAAGTTAAAGCTTCGGACCATCCCTTGGATTGCACCTGAAATTTGGGAAATGAGAAGAACCCCTTCAAGCTTCTCATTTTCTTCTTTCTCTAACATGGAACAAGAATTTGAGAAGTTTACAGAAATATTACTTGCATTGACAGAACATGGACTTTGTATCAACAACCAGAATTGTGAATTATGTAGGGTTTAGCAGTTGATAATGTTGAAAATAAGAATGTCATAGATTGTGTTCATGAGAAGCCAAATGTGGCACTCCATTAATGTTAGAATCCAATGATATATGTGTATCTTCAAATACGATCAAGACAGTACATGCTGGTGAAAAAAAAATAAAATCTTAATATGAAAATAGGTTTTGGGTTGATAGAAATGAAAAGAGCACAACAGACCCTTTGCTGATCGGCAAGATCAGAGGGTCAAATGCAATGTATGTCCTAGATGGAGATGAATAAAGAAAAACTGCAGAGGAAAGGCTAACTAAAGCTGCAGGATTAGAGTTAAATGATAGTATCAATATATATGCTATTAGTATGTTTCTTAGACACTTGGTTTGCATTCACTAGCAGGTATTTCTAGCTATATTTGACTCAGATGCATCGCTTGATGTTCTGAATCACCCAATTTTGAACTTGATCTACCACATGGTAATCTACAGAATGATCCTTTTTTTGTTAATTGCACCATTATTTTGGTTTGTCATATTAACATCTGGGAATTTTACTTCTCAAAGAGCAGGTTGAGATTCTTCCTTCTGCTTTAGTCCTTTTCATCCTGTGCAAATTGCCCCCCAAGAGGATATCAGCTCAGTATCACCCCATCCGATAGCTACAATGACACTTGATCGAAGGATGCCTCCATTTGTTTCCCTCTTTCAGCGTGTAATTCGATGTTTATTGTTTGCTAATGCTTTAATACACACACACATACACACGTCAGGTTAAAGAAGTGTGATAGTTATATGAAAAGTTCTTTCATTTAACTGAAATAAGGGAAGCCACCAATGTCCAACAAAGACTACACCTGAACTAACTCAGCAGTATAACGGTAATTATCCATATTTAGCAAAAAGATAAGGATCAGTGAATCAGAGTCATCATTAGAAGAACAATAGACATGAATGAACTTACACTTGATCAGGAAGAACAAAAGACATTTCGATGCTGAAGTTCATTCAACTTTCAAGATTCCGTCTAACTGAGTTCACAGTCATCATTTAGAAGCCAATTTAGCTTCGATTTCATTCCATTGCGTATTGTCTATCCTCTTAAACTTCCGCCTGATACACTTAAGAAGATACTTAGCACCAGCAACTTTGGAAATGCTGACCAGCCCATTCACAAGTCTTGTCATTATTGAATAAGGTGGAATCCAACCATGTTCAATACATTTCTTGGAAAAATGCAATGCACTCACAAAGTCCTCACCTTCGCACAGGAAGCTAATCATAGTAAAGTAACAGGGACTACTAGGTTTGATACCTCTTGTTCGCATGTCATCAAACAGTTGCTTTGCTTCATCAAGCTTCCCTTCCTTACATAACCCATGAATCAAATGGCAATAACTAATTGTATTTGGCTTCACACCCCTGGAAATCATCGCATTGAGCAAAGCCTTGGCCTCTGATGACTTCTTCATTTTACATAAGCTCTGAATCCTAATGTTGTAGGTGGTAAGACCCTGTCTAATGCCATACTTTGCCATCAGTTCCA
Source organism: Delonix regia (assembly GCA_037074485.1). NCBI lineage: Eukaryota > Viridiplantae > Streptophyta > Magnoliopsida > Fabales > Fabaceae > Delonix > Delonix regia. The sequence goes on from CM073460.1 coordinate 20,310,995, forward strand.
ACACCTCCCTTACGTTTTCCATCTTCACTTCATTGTAAAATCCAGCAAGCAAATTCCCAAAAGTAGCCTCATCTGGCTTTACACGTTTTCTATCCATCTCGGCCAATAACGAATATGCAGAATTAGACTTACCCATAATGCAAAGCGCCTTAATTGCTGCATTATACGTATCAAGATTGGGTTCAATTCCATAGGTTTTCGGGAATTCAGAAAATATCCGACATAGCTCCTCGTATTTCTTGGCCATAGAACAAGCGACAAGCAAAGCATAGAGCGATTTAACCGAACGAGGAATACCCAACTCCTCCATTTGCTTGAAGCTGAGAATCGCATCTTCAAGCATGTTAGCTTGGCCATACCAAATGATAATGTGACACACAAAACCCTCATTCCTAAAGTCAGTGCGGGTCTTCAATTCCTCGAGGAATTGGCGAATACCCTCGAAGTGTTTGGATTCAGTGAGCTTCGAAATGGCGATGGAGAAACAGATACGATCAATGTAAGCCTCAGGGTTGAGAGTAGCAGAGCGACAAATTGCGAGGATCCGTTCTGGGTCCTTCTCGGCCTTGAGACGGGAAAGAACCGGCCTGGATTTCTCCCTTGAGAAGGTAGAGAACGGACCAGGCCATTTGCTATGAATGCTAGCCTCAGATGAATTTGAAGATGGGATTGTGCAATAGAATCGATAGCGACACGATTGGCGAAGTCGAGAAACCACAAACATTGTCAACGATTTCACAACTTAATATCTCCAATTCTGAAACAACGAATGGGACATCCTACCTTTCGTTCTGAAAATGACGATTTCACAAGCAAACCTTTCTGCTTTAAGCAATTAAGATTAAATGATATTCTGGGCGCCACCTGATAAGATTGGCTAATTTATTGGAAAATAGGCAGATAAGATATTCACAAAAGCATCTAATTAACACTCCATAATAATTTCAGATATCAAGGAAACTCAATACATATAAATTAAACAGGGATCTCGGACGACATACCTAGGTTCAAAATAGTTCATAGAAAAACAAACAAACGGAAATCAACAAGATGGACCAATATTCCTAGCTGCCTCGCTTTGGGACTTTGGGCTGCAGAAGGGATACCGGCGATTGATGTGATTGGGGCTCGGGTTGGTGCGATGTGAGCAAGGGCTGCGCCTGAAGCTGATGGAGGTGCTGATGGCAGGAAAACTCAATATCTGGGTGGGGCTGCTGAGGGTGGCGGTGTCGAGCTGTCTGGGGAGATGTTTGGAGTTGTGGTGGTATGAGATAGAGAGTGGAGATAGTGACCGCGAGGGGTAAAGATCTGCTCCTTAAGGTTTCTGCGGGAACTCTCCTTGGCCGTTGAATTAATACTGCAACTACAATCGCGCCACGTGGTTAAATTTTTTTTGAAACCAGCGGCTCAAAACGATGTTATTTTACGACAAATTTTTTTTTAACTAGAGACAGAAATGATGTCGTTCGATTTTGGCATAATAAACATCATCTTCCACCTTCGTTCACATTGCTATAGTTCATGTTTATTGGCGCGAAATAGAGCGCTCATTTTTGGTTGATTTGGATAGCACAGTGATCGACATCGTCGACAAAGTGAGAGTCGTTGCAAGCAAATCGAGTATTTTTAGGTGTGCGTGTGTGACCATCCTTTGGATTCGAATTCACAATATTTAAGTTCTCATTTTGCAAAGAGAGGAGGAAGAGAGTTGTGGATGTTGGAAAGCAAGAAGCGACCTTGTAAAGATGTCCATTTTGCAAAGAGGGAAGCAAATGACCATCATGCAATGAGACAAGCTGCAAATTAGTATATTTCATCAATTGGATATTCATAATGTGTAAAAGAAGATTAAAATATCATTATATTTTCTTGATAAAAACCATAAGTTTTTAGTTGAAGAATAAGCATAACTAGTGTAAAAGTTATTAATGGATGCAATGTTCTTTTTTTTTTTTATTTGTAACCGGTGAAGTTTGATTGGGTTTTCTGTCCATTACATATGTTTCCCTTAAGTTAATATTGTTCAAACTAAAATTTTAGCAACAAATTAAAAAAGGAAATTCTACCAGGTACTCTTCAATTTATTTATTCTTAGTTTTAGGCTTTTAGGCAAGAAAATGACCAACAAAAAACTAATATTGGAGGCCAAATACTAATTGCTAATACTGATTGCAACAAATGCTATTCATTTTACGATTTAAGTATAACTTTCAAATTCATTTGTCATCTTTGTTGGCCTTTGCCAATATTAGAGCCTTCAATGAAGTGTGTGATTCAACTTAATGTGCGTTAATTCAAAACTTCAAATGTAATTCATTCTTAATTATGAATTTTAATAATTCTACTAGTTTTTGTGGAATTTACATTCAAACGATTTCAATTGTAATTATTGTTGTGAATGGGGATGATTACAGATTAAGAGAGTAATATTAGATACATAAGGATAAAGGGACTTGATGGATTTGAAAAGTGATGATGGAACAAACAATGTAAGCGTTATAATTCTGAATGGAAGAATTGTCTTATAGGATATGGTGTTATAAATTCATTTGTATTGGCCATTTCCAAGGAATTAGGTACCTTTGATATTGAATTGACTAATGATGACAGACTCGAAGTTAAAGGGAAGCCAGTTGTTGGTATGGTATTTAACAATGTAGAAAACGGTTGGCAATTTTTTTCTAACTACAGCTTGTTGGTTGGATTTGGAGTTAGATAACAATACTTGAACAAAAACAAGAAAGATGGAACTGTAACTTCATGTAAGTTTGTTTACTATAAAAAGGGATTATGAAAGGCAAACAAAAAGGACACTTTAGCTACAAATCATCCGTTTGAAACTAGAATAGATTGTAAAGTGAGAGAATGAACCTTGTAATGAGGAAGGGAAAATTAACAATTAATGAGTTTGTAAAGGTTCATAATCACCCTCTCCACCTTTCAGAAACTATACATATGTTGGTGTCCCATCGTAATATATCCAAAGTTCAGGCACATGAGATTGAACTGGCAGAGGACTCGAGACTGAGGGAAAAAAAAAGTCACATTCCAATTGATGAGCATGCATGTTAGTGGCAAAACGAACCATGGTTTTGCTCACTTGGACGTTAAAAATTATCTCAGGTGTTGAAGATAATGTAGTATGGTTTATAAGGAAGTAAGGTGTTTGTTGCAGTATTTTCAACAACAATTGTTGGAGAACCCATCATTCTTTCATGCTTATCAAATAGATGTTGATGAGCAAATAACAAATATTTTTTGGGCCGACGTATGTATGATTGTTGATTATGGGTACTTTGGTGATGTAATCTCTCTTAACACAAGATATTGTGCAAATCGTGCACAAAGGCCCCTTGCACTATTCTCGAGATTTAACCATTACAGGCAAGTAGTTGTCTTTAGAGCGGCATTGATGTATAATGAGATGGCTGAGTCGTTTAAGTGGTTGTTTGAGACATTCTTAGCAGCTCATGAAAGAAAGAAACCGCTAACCATTTTCACTGATTAGAACTAGGCAATGGCCAAAGCTTAAGGTGAGCGTACAATTTTCTTATCTTACATGAATGTAGTAATACCACATCCTATAATACAAATTTAACACTTTATTTTGCTACAGACAAGGTGATGCTCGATACACACCACGACTTATGCATATGGCACTTGATGCAGAATGGAATCAAACACATGGGCAATTTAATGAATGATGGATCTTGATTCATAACTTATTGTAAGAAATGCATGTATCAATATGATGATGAAGTGCACTTTGAGGTAGCTTGGTCGAAAATACTTTTGGACTACAATGTTCAAGAGAACACCTGGTTGAAATCTATATATCCCTGACCAAACAATGGGTTACGTGCCATATGAAATATGCTTTCACACTAGGCATGCAAAACACATAGTTAAGTTAGAGCTAAAACTCTGATTTTAAGGCTTCTATGAAATCGGATGTGAATATTACACAATTTTTTAAACTGTTCGAATGGGGTTGTGGATGAGAAATGATACAATGAATTTAAGAGTGAGTATGATGCTTAACACAAGGTTCCACGGCTGAGTTATTAACATTCATCCATTTTAAATCAAGTTGCCTAAATCTACATACACACAATTTTTAACCCATTTCAGCAGGAGTTTGACTTGCTATCTGTTGTCTCCATACGGCATAGGAATGAGAATCTACCTATGTATGTGTATGTTTTATCCATGGCTAACCATAGTGGTTCATGGCAAGTCCTATTTGATCCTATTTAGAAGTCTATCTCCTGTAGTTGTCGAAAATTTGAGACATTTGGAATTTTATGTAGCCATGTGTTAAAGGTATTCATTGTTCTAAAAGTTGAACAAGTTCCTAAACAATATATACTAAAATGCTGGACAAAGAATGCAACCAATGGTATTGTGCATGATGTGTAAGGGTATGAGGTAAAGGGAGACCCTAAGCTGGCTAGTACGCAATGGTACAGGCAACTATGTTCTAAAGCTATTATATTAACGTCTGAAGTTGCTACATGTTAAGAGTTACACTCACTAATCAATAAAGGTTTAGATTATTTGTGCAAACAAGTAACGAATGTTCGGTTGGGACAATAGAACATTCACGAGGAAACCAATCAGTCCATTGCATCAGACCGTGTTAACGTAGGCCAAGCATGGATATTCAAGATGAGAGATGGTTTTAAATGTAAAAAATGACCAAAAAGTTAGGTAAAGCTTCAAAGTCACAAGAAAAAAAAGGCTCTAACATCTAGGCGTTCACAACATCCACTACATCCAGTATATAAAATTATTATTTATTCATTTGTAAATATGTTGCTTTCATTTCAAATACTAACATTAATTTGTCTTCCGTGCAAGAACATGGATTGTCGAGTACATTATTCTATGGAGTGTCATGTTCAACCCCTCATGTACCTTGCGAGGAAATTCAAAGCAATGAGAATCCATTTAACTTTACAATATGTCTAATGATAATTATGATTTAATAATTATTCATTTGTATTCATCCTCATAGTCACTCGTTTATATTGTTTCTCATGTACAGGAGCCACTAATGGTTCTCGCACAATCCTTGCATGATCAAGATATCTAGGTGTGTCAATGTAGTTGCAATATTTTTTATATGCTCAATAGTTGTGTGTATTTTTTTGTCTTTGTAAGTACTTATTTTTTTAGGGTTAAGTTCTTTATAATGATTGGGATACTTAATGAATATGTTATTTTGGTGTTAGTAAGTACGTGTATATAATGGGAGTACTTAGCATTTGTATTTTTTGGGGTATTGGGCATACTTAAACAGTATACAAGTATGATAGTAAACAAAGAACTCATATGTATTATTCACTAAATGGTGGAATACAAATATATTGATTTGGCAGCATCACTGCTATTCCACATGACTTCACACTACACTTTATATTACATTAGAATTAAATTACAATGACAACATAATTCAGAATATTCCTAACTTACAGTTGCATGTCACTTGTTCTAACCAAGTGTCTTCTTTCTGCTTCAAACTGATTAATGAATAATTTCCCCTGTAGCCAACCTGTCAACATTTGTAATGTAGCTGTTTATTTTATTCATATGGACATTGTTTAATCATCAATCATAGATTCACTGATATCTAACTTTTCACTGTTGTTGCCCATCCAAGCTTTGTATATAAAAAACCAAGATTAGTCCAACAGCCAAAAAGAAAGGTTGTGTATAACTTGATGCATAATTACCAAAGCCAAGTTTCAAAAAAAGAAACTCATAAACCTTTTTGTAAAGTTCAATATTTCTTCAAAAATTAGTGAAGGTGCTAGGGCGTAAAATTCTTTAGCTCAGATAGCAGTTTGCAAATTAGATATATAATGATCACCCTGTCTTCAATCATAAATAGTACAACATTTCCTTTATGGCTCAAACAGGTTGTTGTTGAAAAGTTATACAAGTTATTAATATGCAGTAACTTTAATAAGTTTTGATGATAAACATAAGTTAAGTAACTTTAAGTAAGGTTGTAATATATGTAAAAGTTCAGGAAACTAACATCAAAACCAGATACAAAGAATATTTGGACCTTATTAAAAGAAAATTACCGGCCAAGATTAGGAGCCTACATGTTCACACATGTTCAAAGGGCAAAAGGAATTATTCTAAATCATCAAAGGCCAAAACGAATTATTCTAAACTATCAAACCACAACACCATTGAACAACTCTAATATCATCTCTCTTTTTCTATAATCATACTAGGAAACCCAAAGCTGAATATCAAATGCACCAGACAAACAGAGGCCATGCTCACTGTACTTCAATAAGTTAGTATAACACAATAAATAACTTGCTAAATTACATTTAAGAAACAATATATCATAAAAGAAATTATTTCAATCCACAATAGTGTTAAACTAACTATGAAAATAAAGATGAAGTAGCTAAACAGGTTCAAAATAACTAGGTCAACCAATTAAGAGTTCATTTCAAGATCTTAGATACTTATGTATTTAACTTACAAGATTTACTACATTTTGAGTTTCAAAAACCAATATTCACAGCATAGTGCTTTTATTGGATAACCATATAACAAACAACTTCAAAATTGAACCTAAGATTTTGCTATTTAGGGTTTAAACAGAACTTGCTCAACCTTATCCTTTCTAGATACATTCTCACATTTTGTTGTTTTCATAAATCTCCATATTTCTACTCAAAAGAATCACATGACGATGGAGTGGCACGTAGACCCCAAAAAGTGAACTAAACAATCAACAAATCAAAACCATTGTTTGCATTGTCATACTCATACATAGTATACATAGTAAAGAAGAAAAAATAATTTGTTTAATAACTTCTGGTTGCAGCTTTACTTGCAACACTACTAACATCATCTTAGCTCCATAAACATGTAATTGTAGCATTTATATATAATGATAGAAATTAGAGATACATTTCTACAATCAAAACCTTCAATAGTTTTAGCTTGGCCCAGGAAACATTGTAGAATATTAAGGCCCAACGTAGTTGTTGTGTCTTCCCCATCTTAGTTCCTATAAATAAGAAATTTCATATGAAAAGATAGTTCTCCAAAGTCTTAACACTGTTTCTATATCCAACTAAGAATTCTAGGATCTTGAACTGGCATAATATACAGCTAAATTTGTAAAAAATCTTAGATGCAATTGCTAAAAAAAAAATTATTTACCTCCAGAATTTTATATGAACACACTTAGTGCAATGTTAAGGATCAGAGATTCATAGGTAGATATAACATGCAAAAGATAAGTAAACTAAACCAATTATAAATAGCAATGTAAACATGTTAAACACTGTATTCTAGTAACACCCGAAGAATAACCCATGATTGTTCATCAATATATAAACATTATAAAACATAGTATGAAGGCTATTGAGAGGAGAAAATCACTTGAACTGGATGATTAAATATCCTTGAAAGAAAACCTTAGTTTGATTGGCATCCATGTTTCAATCAACCCACTGAGTCCAAGTGGTCAGATATCTTGTAGCAGAAATTATTCAGATGGAAATACTTCAATCCACAAATATGCCTACTTTTTTACACTACAGAAAGTATAGAACCCACCTTCTAGAAAAGTCTTGGATCCATTTGGGCTTGATGTCTTTTGCCAAATCCTCATAAACTCTGCACATCATAGCCCAAAGTCACTCCCTATACTCTTGAGACCAATTTTTCCTAATTTGCTTAACGTACTGTGGTAGCCATTAATATAATTTCTATAAAAATTGCAAAAAGAAATCAATAAATGAGATAAGAATTTGGTTTAAATAGACAATGCATATAGTATGAAGAAACATACGTAAATTAATAATAATGTTAGATTGTGCTTTGAGCATGGTATAATAATCTTAATAATGTCAATGATAAATATTCATTACCTCTCAAACAGATGCATCTATGAATAATAAATTGCTCAACCAACCTTGGCATTGTACGCTAAATGTATAGGTAGGTATTCCATAGAGTAAAAAAACTTAGGGGAAAGAGCATTTCTAATTTGCACAATGTACGAGTTATGTTTTGCTCCAACACCTCTAATTGATCCACTTGCGTGTGGTGGAGAAAAGTCCTCGAAGAACATACTAGGCTTAGTTAATGGATTCCATATAACTTTTAATAAGGCAATCAAGGCTACAAAAAGCAAATGCTTTATGAATACATGACAATCATGACTCTTTAGTCCAAAAAGTCTAGCTTCTTTAATGTTCTTACATTAACTAAGATTAGAAGCATAGCCATTTAGCAGATTTAGGTTGATCCATTAACAAATTGCTCATTTGAACAACTTACCCTGATGGTCTACAAGTTTAATTCTCTTCGTCAACAATATTATTAAATGTCCACCCTTGTTTTTTCATTGTCTTTTGTTTTCCCTTAACATCCATGATGGTTTTAATCACATTGTCAAATATGTTCTTTTCAATGTGCATAACATCAAGATTGTGTCAAGTCATATTTGTAAACTAGTATGGCAACTCCTAAAAGATGCTTTATCTTGTCTTGTTATGAGAAACCCCATATTTCGCAATGGTTTGAATTTATTCGCACTCAGTGACCTTGGGAAGATTGCACACTCTCTCCCATACTTGCTTACCATATAGTTGTAGGGGAGGTGGTGATTTCTCTTCTTAGTTCTTTAGAAATGCATTTTTATTTCTCTTAAACAATCCATTGGCAAGAATTGTTAATGACAATAAAAAAAGTTGTTATTTTCTAACCATACTTGAAAGTGAATGCACTTGATTTCTCCATATAGATAAGGCAAGACAAATTCCTAGCAGTCATCCATCCTGATAGCATCCTATAAACCAGGAAGTCATAGATTGTTTAGATAAGTGTTGCTTGCATTTAATAGTCATGTTTCAATGAAATATCATATGTTGGCACTCCTTCACTCCACAATAGTTTAAATTCATTAACCAATGGCTATAAGTAAATATCTATTTTGCTTTTTGGATTACTTAACTCAGGGATAATAAGGGCCAAGAACATATATTGTTGTTTCATACACATTCTGAGTAGCAAGTTATATGAAGTTATGATCACGGATGAACATGAATAATTTTTCCAAATCGGTTATACAGTGTGAAGCTAGCTACACAAAGCCCTAGTGTTCATTTGATTCTATACACGCAAGTGTACGCGATTGTGATAAGTAATATAAAGTAAGTAGGAGATCATTCCTATGAGGACCTAGCTTTAATTTTAGACTGATACTACTATTAAGCATTTAACTCAAGGAATTGGATTAAATTATTAAATGAATAACTAGAAAATAATGCAAATTTTAGTAAACTATCAACTAAATGAACCTAGGACTCAGATTTCACTTCAATGTATAGTTATTTTGTATTGATAGTTACTTCTTTATTGAGTTATAAATTAGTTTACTAATATAAGGATTCAACTGCTTATGTAGTTCTATCAAATCAACATAAATCTAACTACTTCCCCTTATTCTTTATATTTCTATGAAAACTAGTTGAGAAGACAATTGATATTAAGTGTTGCCTTAATTGTGATTATTTAAGATATTCAAGTACAATCGTCTTGATTGTTAATTGCTATACTTACTCTTTAAGTATGCAAACAGATATTATCTTCATTTAGTTCTTAATTTAGGTTTTCTCTTTCAAGTTAGCCTAAAACCTAGTTCAATTCCAAGGTGATCAAGCTCATAAAAGCTTTAAGCACATAATGAAAATAAGTAAACTAAATTTAAAACATCAATATAAAGATACCATCACATAAAAATAACCTTACAAAGGGTTCAGTCAAAATCCTAGATAAAATCTACTAGCTAATAAAAGGAAAGCAGAAAGAATAAAAGAGAAAGTTTAGGGAAAAGCACGCTCTCAAAAAGAGCGACCTCTCCCTTCACAAACTCTTTCCTAACCCTATTGAAAACCCTCATCTATAGTGCTTCTCAACTTGCCTTTATGCTCTTAAGCTTGGTGTCCTCCATTACATGCCCCTAAGGTCCTATTTATAAGTTTCAGAAATTTCATTGAAATAAATGAGATTTTATCTATAACCTGAGTATTTCTGCTATCAATATTATTTTAGTTAACTCTCTTTCAGAGAGTTATCACCTAGCCTCACATTTCGCAGGCTAGTAGCAAAATCAGGGTATGTTTGGTTAAACACTTTCCACGCATCTCCATTAGGGGGTAGGATATGACCTAGGATCTTACTAGTTTTCTTAATGCCATCTCATTTCCTTAACTAGTACTTCATAAGTGGATGATTTCTAAATTTCATCTTTAAATTACATCCATGATTAGTTGTTTTCTTGTAGCATGCATCAGTTTTATGTCACAAAGTGGAAGATTATTTATATACATAACCATGATAAATTTTCAATAGGTGTATTAACTTTGGTTCATATGTATATCATAATTATAGGTATATGACTTTAGCCAAATAACCATATCTTATTATTGATGATTATGAACATTATACAGAAAAGCACCTTTTTAGTCCCTCACTTATAAAGTTATCATTTTGGTCTCTCACTCATTGAAATGTCTAAAATGATCCCTTACTCATTAGAACACTTAGTTCCCTGATATTCAAAAAATGACCAAATTTAATCCCTCTACCAAATCCCAAACCTTAAATTTAAGAGACTAAATTTAGTATTTTTTTTCTTTAAAGTGAGGCACCAAGCCTGATATTTTTCAATAAGTGAGAGACCATTTTGGACATTTTAATGAGTAAAGAACTAAAAATGTATTTTACTTTAAATATTATAAGACCATTTGGATTTTGTAACCTTTATGTAGAATATAACGTTTTATGCTATCATGAAAGGCACGTTAAGTTTAACATAAAAGTCTATAGAAAAAATCAAGCAGTTATTATTAAAAAAATTAATATTAATTATTTGATGGGAATGTTAAATGAAAAGAAACTTTATTCTAATGTGCAGTGTAGCTCTCTGTCCCTCTCTCAATCAACTTAGACTTCCACAATTATGGGAGCTCGTGAAACTCAACCGGAAGTGAAAGTATTCATAACATATTTTTCATTTAAAAATATTTTTATAATTTAAAAGTTTTATGTTTACTGATGAATTTATATAAATTAACATTTATTAAAAATGGATAATCTAATAAAAAAAGATTTCAATTATATATTATATATTAAATATATTATTATTTTTTGATTTCTCCTCCCATATATATAATGTGGCGCATGGATTTTTGGAACATTGTGGTCAATTTTCTAGTTAAAGCATTAATCTTAGTAAATTGAAAATTATTTGGTTTGAGCGCACTCCATATATTTCAATAATGTATTAGGTATTTTTCATGTTAAATATAAATCCCAATTGGGTGAATACTCTTTACTATGGTTGATGCAGGTCAAAATGAAGAACAATTACACAAAGAATTATTGGGAAAACTGGTCCAAAAGCTTCAGACATGTATATCTATGTTGCTATCTCTAGCTAGCTGATTGAGATTGATTCAATTTGTATTGAATTCCAGATTGATTTATTCTGTCATTTTGTGAGCTCTTAGGAAATATTGTCAAGAAATTAATATGAATGTTGCCAATTCTTTCAAATTTCTTTAATAGTTGACTCTTTATAATTCACGGAGCTCGGACATATAAATTAACCTACCATGCAAAACGTACATTTTTAATTCGGTCCTATTGGGCTAAATATACACGATGCTTAACTAATCATAATACACATTCCTTATTTGTGTGATTCTACTGTCCAAATATTATTGGATCACTTCTGTACAAACTTAATAAATACTTCAGTATGACTTGGATATGGCGAGAAATAAGAAAGGCTAGTAGCATTTATGATTGAAGGAGGATCACCTCGAGTAGCCTATGACTCTTAGAGATTCTTTAGTAAAATAAGAATCATTGGATGAAAAGATGACACTCTAAATTTATAAATAAAAATATGATTATATGTGATCCTATGAATTAATATGATCATGTGCATGGTCATCGATAAAAAATAATAAACCATTATAACTTTAATTCAATAACATTCATTCTTTAATAACATATTGCTATGAGAAATGATCCGAATTCCATTTATAGCAACTTGGAATAATAGGTTAAACACAAGTCCCATATTTATGATTACTTCAAATATGGTTTTCTCAAAGAAGATAGGTAATGAGCAAGTTAAATTTTTTTCTTTTATACTATATACTAGTATAATGTGATCAACGTGGTCATTAACATAGGGTGCTAGATTGATAATTACGAGAATCTTGATCTTAGGTTTTTCTAGAGGCAGCCAAATAGTCAATTCAATTTGTTTTGTGGTCAAGGTTGTGATTTAACATTTTTTCTCATTTCTGATGGTTTTTTTGTTTTTGCTTTTTTTGTTTTTTAATGTTTTTAAAGCTTCCTTATACTGATTACTGGCGTGGATGTATTAGCTTCAACCTTCTCTTCATTTGATTCGTGAAGACTTTTGGTGGTTTTTTATGACTAGTGTTTGTTTGCATATATAAAGTCTAAATTAAACCTTCCTCTTAGAGGACTTTTACCAAAAAAAAAAAAAAAGAAGGAAATATTGAAATAATATAATTTCTTTAACTTAGGATCTTGAAATGTAAGCCCTCATCCAATATCCAATGTTTGTTGCTTGAACTCAATAATTATATAACTTCTTAGATATTTTTAGTGTGGAATTGGTTCTTACAATTTTTTTAATTTTATTGCTATGATTTGAAATGCGTAATTGAGTATTTATTTTTTATTTATAATTTTATTTAATATTAAATCTTCGTTAGTGTTCTGTTAAGTGTTATTTTGACACTTGAAATGAATATGATTCAAGCCAACTCACACAAATTACTTATCATAAATTACATTACATGTTATACATGTAAATTAATTTTACTTTATAATATACTTTATCTTATGTGTGGCATGAAGTATATGCATATTAAAAATGTTAAGATGACACAAAATTAATTTGTCACCTTAGCAAAATTTAATAACATACTAATCAAAGTTTAACAGGAGAGATTAAATAAAATTTTTTGAAAGTTACAAGGATTTAATTACAAAATTATAAACTATATGGCCAAATTAAAAATTAGGTGCGGTTATAGGACCAGCAACATAATGTAACCTATTTCAGATATTCTAGATATTGTATAGTTTTTTAATTTGAGTGAAAATTTAAATTGTAAATATAAACTTTAAAAAAGAATACATAAAAATTAAATTATAATTTTTTCTATGATTTGACCTTGGTCAAATGCCCCTTATCAGTTTTCCTTTTACTGTTTTTACTCTTTTTTTCTGTAATGATGGTGCTATCGCATTAGCTTGAGAGGAAAATATTGAAACACGACGTGATTTATCAACTGCAATGTCGGTGGAAGATGAAGGGATTAGCTGACGTGTCTTCTGCAATTCCTAGATCCTCATCGTTAGCTACGAACATAGCCGAAGATTTACCCCTGTAATTGTAATGCCTTCTCACAAGCGATAACTCGCAGTAACCAAAATCATAGGAAAGCTGCGAGTGGTGGAAGAAAAATTGAATACCGTGTCCATGAGTGAGGAATCACTGATTTCCCTTTTTCGTTGAAGGATGGCTAGTCACACTTTTCAAGGCAGCTACTGTCAGAATCAGATTGTGGGATTGGGAAGAGGAATGCCCATGGCTAAACCCTCGGTTATCCGATCAGAGCTCTCTCCGGTGGCCCCGGATCTCTCCCCCGAACGCTTCCGTGGGGTTAGTTCATCCTCTCCATCTCGTCAACTCGACCTCGTTTTCGTCGTCAATCCTCGAGGTTAGTTTTCGTTTTCCTCCATCCCCACCTCATTCTCTCTGTTTGGCTGCCGAGAAAATTTGGAGGAGAAAATACCCATTTTCCTTCTTAATGAGCTCAACTCAATGACGGTCGTTGGAATTTGACACTGGGAATTCGGTGCAGGCGCTAATGGTCGGACGGGTAGAGAGTGGAAGCAGCTACTTCCATATATACGGTCTCGCCTCGGTAAGGAATACAATGTGAGTTTCCCCTCAGTTGATGAAGCCTGCAAATTTAGTGATTTCTTTTATTGTTATTATTTTTTAAATTCATTAATACATGGGTTTTTGCGTTTGGGTTCTGGATAGATATGTGAATCCTTAACTTCAGGTCCTTGTCATGCTATTGACATAACGAGAGAGGTAAGTTTGAAGAGTTAACGCTTGGAAATTGAAATTAATTCATTTTCTGTCTTGTCTCTGCTGAGTTCTTGCTTTGTTGTTGTCATACTATACTATGCAGGCCATACGGGAGGGGGTTGATGCAGTTATTGCGGTCGGAGGTGATGGAACTCTTCACGAGGTGCAAACTTGCATGCTTATTTTTCTTCTATACATGTTTCTTTAGACCTAGGTTGTCTTTTGGTCTTTGTTAGTTTAATTTGAGCATTTAGATTTTGACTGATTATATAAATAGATGGATTCTTTGCCATTCAAATTACTATATAATTAGGGCCCCAGGTAATATTATTTTGTAAATTGTGTCTTGTACATAAAGGATTCAACCAAGTTTAACTTTAGTAGGTTTTTTCTAAAATCTTTTCATTGGCTTGGCAACAATTAGTTGGTATTAAGCACCACTGTTTCTGGAATTTCGACATCTTTGTTGATGGTCTTGTTGGATTTGTTAAGAGAGAACATTCGTCACACTTTACAATTTATGTTTAGCAGGTTGTTAATGGTTTCTTCTGGGCTGGAAAACCTGTTACCAGTCATGTTAAGGAGCCCACACGTTCTACTGCTCTTGGCGTGAGTAATTGCGATTATAATGCAATATTCTCAGTGGAACTTATGCATGTGGTCTTAGATTCAGTCATCTGTAACATGTCTTTTCTTAGGATTTCTTAGCAGAAATATAACCACGTTCTGCCTTTGTGCAGCTTATTCCCCTGGGTACTGGTTCTGATTTTGCACGAACATTTGGGTGGTTAGTTATTATTTTTCTGTGTCTTTCTTCTTTGATATCTTATTTATATGGAGCATATAACCTTGAGAGAATTGATTGGAAAGGAAGCATCTTTGTCTTTTGCCAGGAATAATGATCCTCATGAGGCTATTGAACGCATTTCTAGAGGTGTTGAGCTGCAGTTACTTTGATGCTCTATTCTATTCATGTTATAATTCAAGATCAGCAGATCTAGCCACAAATTCTGTGTAGTAATAAGTGCTTCTGGTTTTCCTTATGAGAAATGCTAATGTATGAGTTCTGTAGGGGTGAGATCAAGGATAGATGTTGGTGTTATCAGTGGAGAAACGGGAGAACATCATTACTTCATAAATGTTGCTGACGTTCACTTGTAAGGCTAATTTGGAAATTTCAGAGTGAGCTTCATGAGTCGTGATACAGATCATTATTTAAATGTATGCTTTTGCAGGAGTGCCAAGGCAGGATTTTATGCTTCTAGGTACAAGAGATTTGGTAACCTGTGCTATGTCATTGGTGCATTGCAAGCCTTTATGGGGCATCATAACCAGGATTTCAGAATCAAAGTCAGTTTAACTTATTAATTTCCCTTGCTATAAATTTCTAACTTATCTTATGAAATCTTCCATATTACTTCTTTTATAGGCTTCATATCAATGCATGAAAAGCCTAAGATAAGTTTTGTATGTGAAAATTGATAGGTCAATGAAGGTGACTGGGAGACATGTCCTCAAGTTACCGCTCTTTGCATTGGAAATGCAAAATACTTTGGTGGTGGCATGAAAATTACTCCAAATGCTGATCCTCGTAGTGGAAATCTTGAGGTGAAATTCCTTTTTAGTAAACTGTTGTTAATGAAGATTAGCATCTTTTTCTAATAATTTGCTGGCTAAAACTGTTTTCTAGTTCCTTTTTTTTTTAACTTAAAGCTTGTAGTTTTTTTTATTGTTTTTTTCACAAAATCTGCAGGTTGTGATTCTTCAGGACTTCAAGTGGTATGATTTCATCCTCAAGTTACATAAGCTGTACAATGGGACACATTTGTCCGTGAAAAATGTATCTTCAAGAAGGTATATCTTTTCCAGAGAATGCATCATAACATTTTTCAATCTTCATAGCACCAGTTCTTGCTAGTTCTTGATTGCCTATTAAGGTTTAGACTTTAGATAACAAATGATGTTAAATTTCATGGTGTTGTTGAATTGTAACATAGCATATCAGAGTAAATATTATTGATCCAAGGTCACTTTTTTTCTTCCCAAGTTGTTCGACAATGATCCTTATTATACAAGTGGTTCTGAACCATGGGCAACTTTTACTTAATCCTCAATAACTCATTTTTATATTGATGCTTAAATTTGGATAAAGTTTGTCTTGCTTCATGGTTGTGTCAATTGGTTCAGTTGGAAATAACTTGTTTTGTATACATAACTCAAATTACAAGTTGCAGTTAATAGATATCAAAGAAGAATTTTAATTTATAATAGGAGCTTTCGTTAATATATTTCATTAAACCTTTGTTGATGGTAATGATTGACTTTAAACAACTCATCATTTTTGTAGATGGCAGCTTATAATCTGAACTTCTTGAAACTGTCTTTCAAACCAAGAATGATATACAGTGACATATGGGCTCTCATTGTGAAGTTAACTGTGACAAAAAATAAAATCGATTAGGTGATCAGTGCGTACTTGGTTTTCCACATATTATAACCCAACTATGACAACTAGGTCAACATTTTAAGTGATTCATGAAATTCAGGGATCAATGAACATCATTAATGAGCAGATTGATTTGGATGTTAGGGTGATATAAATATGCAACTGAACTTCGAAGTTTCAGCTGACATTTATTGAGTTTGGTATTCTTGATAACTTGTAAATGTGCCAAGTTTTCCTGCAAAATTGAAGCTAATGTTAATCTTCATCTTCTTTGTCTTTCCATTTTTTTTTTTATCATTTATTTTCCTTTATATTACAACGTCCTTGCTAACGTTTTATGATAATACAGTAATACTCATTTTGAGTTATCTTTCTGTTGCAGTGTACGCTCTATTGAGGTAGAGGACATTTCAGGGAAAGGTGGGGTATATATTCAATCTGATGGGGAACATCTGGGGTTCCTTCCAAAGAAAATATGTGTTCTTCCTGGTGCTATCGAGATGATATGCTGATTCAGAGAGAGGGGGAAACAAAAAACTGGAGAATGTCAATGTAGTATACAGAATTACTCGAGAGAATGAAGGTGAAGATGGTAATGAGTTTCCCCAGCTGTCTTTTCTCTCCTTTGGCTGTACAAAAACAGGATGCAGAAAGTATACTGGGTAATCTAGGGTGGTGGTAAGATAAATTAGGACATGAATTTTTTCATGATGATGGAGCTACTGTTGCCTTGTAATTTGCCAGTAAAATATAGGGGGAGTTTGTTGAAGCTGGGTTTTTTATAGGAGGGGAGTGGCGGCATTTGCTTTTGCAAATGGCACAGCCTGTAGGGTAGTTGCAATTTTGGGCAGCGGTGTCTTTACATATAATTTATTTTTTAGTTTCCGGAATTTTTTTATTACTGAAAGAAATTCTGAAATGTTTTTCATAAAGATAATTTATACTCAGGTTGCGTAAGATGAGGATTTAGTTTTAAACATTGTTTGAGGATACTTATGACGGTAATCTTATTTTTTTGTTTAAAAAAAAAAGGATAATTTGTACTCGCCTTCCTCCTCCAGATATGCCAAAATAGCAGTCTAATTAATTTTGTGCACTTGCAGTTACTAGTTTGACTCAGTCCGAGTCAGTTCTAATTAAACACTTCAGTAATTTTAAATTACATGACAAATATGTCAAGAACATAGTTCAGTGCCTGTTTGATACTTGCTCTTTGCTGGGGACAAGCACTAGAATATTGCCGTTGCAAACATAAAAAATCCCAAGGCTCATTCAGATTTAGTGGCATAAGAAAGGACCAAGTTCGGGTTAGATTCGTTTAACCCACTAGAGGTGGGTTAGGTTGGAAGCTCATTTGAAAAGCCTATTTAGTAGGATTAGTTGGACTCTGTTTAATCTACGCATGAAATAAGTTAAATATGTTAGTTTAGTAGGTTTGTGGGATGACTTGTTTATTTTTCGTTTTACCTCCATTTTAGTTGATTTCCTTATCTAGCCCAAACGTAAGAAAAAAAAAGGCAAAGCCCAACAATTCCTCAGTCCAACATTCAGTGTTGTACCAAAAAAAATCAATCCTCCTACCAGTGTTTGGCTCTCAGCTTAGCCATCGGTTTCGTCGTTCATGGTCGTCGCCCAAACCACCAATTCAGTCCGCGTGCTTTGATATGGAGACGCGGTTCGTTCGCGCTCTGAGACTGCCGTTCGTTCCTGCTTGCCTAGATTGTTGTTTGTTCATGCTCGGCCCCTGCCGTTTAAGACTTTTTATTTTTTTTAATTTTTCAGTAGGTTAAAATAAGTTGGTTGAAGTTTTTAATGTGAAGTGAGTTAAATGGGTTGGCAAACTTTGATACATCGTTATTTAGATTGCCACCTTTTTATCTTTAATAAGCTTTGCTTCTTAACAACTTAGTAAGAGGTCTTTCCCTTAAACTTTTGTTGTATCCCTTCGATGAGCATGGAGAAATTAGATTCCCTTTTTATGGTAGGCTGATAATGATATGGATCAAACTAGAAGAAACTTCCAAAATAGATGAGAAAAATATAATTTGTCTCTCACTTTTAGTTTTAAAATCAATTTATTCCTCTAAAAATAGAAAGTATTAAAATGATCTTCTAAATATAAAACCTTTCAAAAATAATGGTCTTTCAAAGATCAATTTAATTTTTTAAAAAAAAAAAATTACTTTTTCATCTTTAAAAGATTAAATTAGTATTTCAACTAAAGTGAAAAATCAAAATTATATTTTTTTTTCTCCCAAATAAACACCAGGGAGAAGTGGGTACAGTAGAGAAATATAATAAAATCAATGAAGCAAAGCTTATTTATTCATGCTATAGTTTACACAGTGAATTGCGTTTGAATAGTTGAACTTAGCTTCCATGTCTTTTTTAAAATAAGGAAATAGGGATTTGAAATGGAGAATTACATATTTTTATCCTTTCAACTAAATCAAATAGTGAATTTCACTTAGTTCTATAGAGGTATAGTTAAATTATATTTTATACTATATTTTTTAAAAAAATTATACTTCACTCTTTTAATATTTTTTAAATTTTTTGTTGTCAATGAAGTTAATTTCTTACATTATGTGTGCCCTTTGTAAAATTAAAATTACTTAATTTTTTTACTTTGATATAAAAAATTAAATTATAATCTTATATTAGAGCTTCACATCTACTTAGTTATTTTTACTTTTATATTTAAAATCAAATCATAGCAAAAATTAACTTCATTGAAAAAAAGTAAAATAAAATAGAAGCTTTTACAATATGTATCAAGAGTTAGCAGAGTCAAGTTTGAATATCAAGTGGGAAATTGTGAAGAAAGATTTTTGTTGAAATTTCAAACACATAACAATAAAAAGTGGTATTGTTAAAAAGTTTCTCTCTCTTAGGAGAGCACTGTTTCCTCTTTGGATTGGAAGAGCAGTTGTAGGTTCCTTTGATCTTATCTTTAAAGGTTTATGGATATTCCTTTTTTCCTGCATGTTTGGGAAATTGTTTGATCTTCTATACTTTGATAATCTTTAGCATGGTTGCAAGTTTTCAAAGGATGGAGACAAAGTCGAAAGGGGATGGAATTATAGGAGATGATATTTATGTGAATCTAGTTTGGATTGGGAAGAAAAGAAAGAAGCTGGAGAATTGTACACTGGTGGGTAAATTGATTGCTTTGAAACAAATGAATAGAGCTAATGTGATCTCGATGATAAAGAAAGGTTGGAATATACAAGATGAAGTAGATATTCTAGAAGGGGTAGAGAATAGTTATGTTTTCTCTTTTTAGAGTGAGAGGAGTGTAGGAGAATTTTGAAAGGATAGTTGTGGTCAATGATGGGTTGTATTCTAAATATTTAGAAATGGTCAAAGTTTAAACTTTTTCAAGAGTTTGATTTTGATTGGTCCTTTCTAGATTCAATTTTATAATATTCTGCTATAAGGGATGAGTAGATGCAATGCTGTGAAACTTGGCAACATTATTGGGAGACAGTAATGATCAAGGAACATACATTGAAGGGTAGGCTCTTGAGAAATTTCATTCAGTAAGAGTGCTTGTTAATTTGAAAAAGGCCTTGCTAATGGGAGTGTAGGTACCTAGGCCTGGAAGAGAGCGAGTTTAGGTTGAATTCAAGTATGAGCATTTGCAAAACTTATGGTTTAATTGTGGAATGATTGGGCATGAAGCATGGGCCTGTTGCTCAAGAAGAATGATGTCTTCTCTATGGCTTGAGAAAACTTTGTATGGTGCATGGGTGAATACAAATCCGTTGAGATCATAGGAACAAGTGATTGTCATCTGCAATCATGATTGAGAGAAGGTAGAAGGGAGGAAGAAGGAGCGTGTGGTTGATGATAGAGGAAGGGCACGTGGACCTACTAAAGGGCAAGGAGGGCCTGTGGGGAAGGGTAATTGGAGGAGAGAGATAGAGGAGGATAACAGTTTACGGTTTATAAGGGTGAAAGAGGAAAAGGCATGGGGTAAGGAGATACACATGAAAAGAGCAAACTGGATGTGAGGAAAGAGGATCTAGGATTTTCTCATGGGCTGAGATCTAAAGAGTTAGGCTGAGCTAAAGCTAGTAAAAATGGTGATCCGTCAAAGTTTGAAAAGGGGTAGATAAAGGATAATAAGGCGTATAAAAACATTGGCCTTAGCAAATTAGAAGAAAGAAGCGTCAAAATTAAGGAGCTTTCAAGGTCATGCCAGGAAAGTAATTTAACTAAATATATGGTTAAGCTACTAACTGAGGAAGAAAGAGGTTGTAGTTCGATTGTGTTGTATCCTTAACAAAGTCCCCTATTGGATTTAATACAAAAAATGAAGGGGATAAGCCTAAAAAAGAAAAAGGATGATAAAGACTATGATTTAAAGATCAAGAAAGTGAAGGTTGTGGAGAAATTTTTAAATGAGAAGTCGAGGTTAGTTTTTTAAAAGAAGAAAAAAGGAAAAGATAAAAATAATAAGGTGAAGGGTAAGAAGAATAGGATGAAAGTGGAAGGGAATGAAGCAGGGATAAACAATAATGATAAACTAGTTGATCTTCCTGTTGTGATGCCTTGTGATTTTTCGAGTGATTAGTTTATGTTTGGAAGGAAATTAGAGGATAATGGTAGCAATAACTCTGCTTAAGGTGATGGTGGCTAGCCTTCAACAACCATTGAAGGGAAATGAAGTTGATATCGTGGAATTGCCAAGGCCTTGGGATGGCTTTGGCAATGAAGAACCTTATAGAGGTGTGTAGAAATCATAAGCCTTCCTTTATGTTCTTGATGGAAACTAGAATGAATGAGGAAATAATAAGAAAAATCAAGAAAAAAAAAAAAGCATGGTGAATAAGTGGTACGTGGAGTATGAAGATTTTCTGGTGGGTTAGCTTTATGGTGGACAGATGAGGTGATGATAGATGTTAGATATAACTGTAAAAACTATATCCATGTGGTTGTATTGTTAAGTATGGAGGATGGGCCTAAACTTATCACCTTTATCTATGGTCTTCCTAAAGAAGCTAAAAGAAAGTTAGTCTGGGATAAAGTAAGGGAGCTTGCAAAATCAGTTTATAGAGAATGACTTTGTGTTAGGGATTTTAATGACATGTTGTATCAAGATGAAAAGTGGGGAGGGGGAAGCCTAGAGTGATGAGGAAAATTATGGGATTTCAAAGTTTACTAGCTGACTGTAATTTTGTCGATATTAAATACAAAGGTGCTTATTTCACTTGGAATAATAAAAGATTGGGTAGAGCTTACATGAAGGAAAGAATTGATCATGCTTTAGGTAATGAGAAGTTTAGAAGTAGCTTTCCAAAGGCTTTGGTTCTAAACCTAGAGCCTATTGGTTCAGACCACAATCTTTTTTTGGTTTATTTATGTTTTTCAGAGAGTAGGACACTTTGGGTATTTAAGTTTGAAGCTATTTGGTATGAGCATAAGGAGTTTCTTCAAATAGTGAAAGATAGCTAGTTCAATAGGGAATGTGCCAGAAAGGATTGTGTGCAAAACTTACTCATGAGACTTGAGAGTTGTAAAAGGGCTCTGACTAGTTGGAGTAAAGTTAGTTTTCCTAATAATATGAAGCTAGAAGAGCTGAAGGAGAGACTCAAGGCTTGTATGGAAGACACTTTTGATGAAGGAAAATTGTTAGAGTATGAGAAAGATTTTATAGAGATTAAATGTGTTTGGGACTTAGAGAAGCATTACTATAAATAAAGAACAATGCTTAATTGGCTGAAGGCAAGAGATGAGAATACGAAATTTTTTCATGCCTGTACAGTTCAAAAGCGCAAATGTAATAAAATAGTGAGATTGAAAGTGAATGAGGACAATTGGGTGGATAGGGAAGATGATATAATTGAGATGTTTAGGAAATATTATTTTGATTTGTTTAATACAAAGGGTAACAAGGATTGCTTTATAGCATTAAACTATGTTTCAACAGTGGTTTTTGAGGATGAGAATAGACGTTTGATGCACCCGATTTCGTTGGAGGAAGTGAAGGAAGCTGTTTTTCAATTGGGAGCTCACAAGGCACCTAGGCCTGATGGCTTTTTGAGGGGTTCTACCAGAAATTGTGGAATGAGGTTTCAAAAGATGTTTTTGAAGTCGTGAAAAGATTTCTTAAGTCTGAAGTCTCTTTAGCATAATTGAATGAAACTAATATGATCTTTATTCCTAAGGTTGATAAGTCAGAGAGAGTTGAACAATTCAGACTTATTAGTCTTTGTAGTTTCAATTGCAAAGTCATTTCAAAGGTCCTTAAGAATTGTATAAGGAATAATTTGGGCAAAATCATCTCATAGAACCAAAGAGCTTTTGTGCCTAATAGGATTATTTATGATAGCTTTTATATTGTCCATAAAGTTTTTCATTATCTTATGAATAAGAGGAAGGGGACAAGGAGGAGTTTACAATTAAAATGGACATGAGCAAGGCAAATGATAGAGTGGAATGAGATTTCGTGGAGGGTGTCTTCTATAACCTAGGTTTTATCAAAGTTGGGTGAACAAGGTGATGGAATGTGTAAAGTCAGTTAAATATAATCTTCTATTGTTAAGAGAAAGGTAGAAGAGCTAAAATTATAGAGGGGAATCTGCCAATGGAAACCTTTTTCACGTTGTCTCTTTGTTATCATAGCTTACTTTCTTTCTGCATTGATAAATTTTCATGTTAGTAATGGTGATTTGAAAGGTGTTAAGATTACAAGAGCATGTCTGGTTTTGTCCCATACTTTCTTTGCTGATGATATTATATTGTTTATGAATGCTTAGGCTGGATAAATGTGCGTTGTTAAGAGAAGTTTTGAAGATTTATTGCGAGGCTTCTGGTTGGCTTGAAAATTTGGAGAAGTCATGCATATTTTTCTCCAGAAATGCATATAAGGATGTGATGGATAAAGTATGTGGAGTGATGGGGATTGAAGGTATTGGTGATCTGGGGAAGTATTTAGGAATGCCTATTATTTGGGGAAGATCTAAGGTTAATGCACTTGATTATGTAAGGGACAAACTTGGTAAAAAGGTGCAGGGTTGGAAGCATAATTTATTGTCTTATGCTGAGGGAGAAACCTTGGTAAAAGTTGTGGCAAGTGCTATACCAGCTTACCCAATGGCTTGTTTTAAATTTCATAGGAAATCATACGAAGAATTTGATAGTATTTTGGCCAATTTCTGGTAGGTCAGCAGAGAAGGGGAAATGAAGGTGTATTGGAAGGCTTTAAGGTCTCTTGCTAAGTTTAAAGTGGAAGACGGGTTGGGGTTTAAAGACTTTGCCAATTTTAATAATTCTTTGCTTGCAAAATTTGCTTGGAGGTTCATGAATAATCCTAATTTTTTGTGGGTCAAAGTGTTAAAAGGGGTGTATTTTAATAATTCTAGCTTTGAGGAGGCTAAGAGGGGTTATAAGGCTTCATGGGGTTGGTCAAGTCTTATGACTAGGAGGGACTTGTTGGTGAATAGTCTTAGATGGAAGATTGGAGATGGAAGGAGGGTGAGGGTCTGGTTTGATAAATAGATTCCTAAAGTGAATATATTTTCCCTGTATTCTGCCTACTGTACTAATGCTTAGAGGAATTTATTAATGTTTAATCTTATTGAGGAGAATAAATGGTGCTTGGATAAAATTAAGGATAGGATATCAAAAAAGGAAGAGGAGGCAATTTTGATAATTCCTATTCTTCTAACTGGGCTTGAGGATAAGAGGATATGGTTTTTCAGGAAAGATGATCTATTCAATGTGAAGTTAGGGTACTGGTTTGGGAGGAGCTTTGCAGAAAACACAAAGTTTGGCATTCTTGGCTATTCTTATCAAGTTAGGAAGGGTCTTTGGAGGAGTATTTGGGGGCTATTAGTTCCCAATAAAATTAAGCATTTTCTTTGGAGATGTATCTCTAGGACAATGACATCCAAAGAAGCTTTTGTGAAAATAAGGTGTGGTAGAAACCCTCTTTGTCCTATATGTGAGAAGGAAGTGGAATCTGCTGAGCATATTTTGCTTTTGTGTCACTGGGTTAGAAGGGTGTGGTTTGGTAGTACATTAGGATTAAGGATTGATGAATTCAAAGTCAGCAGTTTTGGAAGATGGTGTGAGTCAATGTTTTTAGCTAAAAGGTGGATCGTAGTAGGGTTTTAGGGGCTGCCTAATACGATGGTGAATGAATTTTGGAAGGCTAGGGGTTTGGTTGGTAATGTAGATAAAGTGAATGCTAATACTAAGTCTTCTTGGGCTCCTTTCTGGTCTCTTCTTATAACTAGTCAAATCAAGGTAAATGTGGATGGAACTTTTGTTAAGGAGCTGGGAGAAGCAAGTATTGGAGTGGTTGTTAGAGATGATAGAGGAAGTTTTATTAAAGGGTTTGGTGTTAATGTGAAGGCATTTTCCCTTTACATGGCAGAAGCTTTCAAGAAAGCTATCTGGTTAGTTTAAAAGGATGGTCCGGAGGATGTGTGTTTTGAAATGAATTTTGAAGCTGTTTCATGATATTATGGGGAATAAAACTTGTTGCCATTGGGATTGTGATGCTATCATGATTGATATTCGTAATGACTTTGCCTTGGTCCTTAAATTTAAGTTGTCTTTGGTAGCTTGTCAAGGGAATACTACAGTTGATTGGTTTGCAGGTGCTATTTTGAATAGGATGCGCCCTCCTGGGTTGGTCTTGATTCCATCATCCTTGTTGTTCATGATCTTAGCTAAAGACTTGGTGCTTGCTGTTGGAAATGTCAGTTCATGGAAGGGGTTGAGATAGTTTCTTTTGTATGGGGTTTTTCTTTGCTACTTTGTTTGGTCCGTTCTTTTTATTTTGTTTCGTGTTTTCTTATTGCTTCTGTTTTTTCCAATGAAAGTTTCTTTTCACTGAAAAAAATTTGAATGCCAAATGAGAGGGGTATCAATCATAATTTAACCAAACTTCAAGAAAAACATGTGGAAGTTACTCTAAATTTAAATGTTTGAAGTCTTTTAGTCAGTGGAGGATAACTACCTTCATCATCAATTTGATCCAAAATTTTAAATTGATATAAAAATTTTATGAGTATAATATTTATAATAAGACCTTTAATCAGAAGATATATTTCATTAAAAAATTACAAATTTATTGACTTTGGTGGTTTTTATAATTTCAGTCATTGTTTCATATTTATAAACTAAAAGTTAATAGATGAGTTTCCATAATTTTTCAACTTTTAATTTAATCATTGCCTGTAAATTTTTTTGGTGTAGCCAATGATATATCATTTTTTCACATTGAATACTGACAATTTATACAAAAAAATTAATTCATTTGTATGTTATGTGAATCATTAAGTAGTTAACTGACTTCTTGTGTTGGCTTAAATTATGCCTAATCAGCATAATACAATAATGATTAAATTAAAATTTTTTAAAACTTTGAGATTCTAATTTTAAATTTATAAACTAAGGACATAATATGGCAAATTACATCTTTCACCAGCTTTTAGTTTCGTTGTCACTTTGATCCTTAACTTCTAAAATTTTTCGTATACCTAATACCATTAATTAATGCTTAGTGTAATTTACTACATCTAACATATAATAAAATTTTTGCCAAATCACTGTCACTTTTATCCACTATTAATCTGATGTGTAAATAAAATACGTTGAAACAAAAGGCTTATTTATGCCAAATTTATATCATCTCCTCTACATGTTGAATTAATGCCGAGTTGAAGTAGCAGTAAACTCGCAAAGAATTAGTAAATCTTAGCATTTATTTTAAGTAAATTAATAATAAAAGTAAGAAAAAAAATTTTTTATTAGTTTTTAAAAATCATAGGATCGAAATGACACAAGACAAATTTAAGATAAAACTGATAGTTGGTATAAAATTGAAGAGAAGTTTCTGGTTCATTTCGTCTTTCAATTTTTACGAGTGTAGAACATGAGGACGAGATGGAAACTGGAAAAATGTTCTCTCCAACTTTTCTATGGCTATGAATTATTTAGAAACCAAAAAGTTTAGATTTTTTATCAAACCGCGCAAGAAGCTTCCATTTACTCTTTACCCACTTCCTCTTCATCTCTCATTTTTCTCGCATGGCAGGTATTGCCTCCGTTGCTTCCACTTGTCCCCACCTCAGTTCCCATCACACTTCTTTGATCTCTCTACCGAAACCCCACCGCAAATCCTATAGATTTCGATGCAATGGAGAAAAACTAACCAGCAATTCCTCGACAAAACAAGATTCTGAACCCCAAAATGCACTTCTCAAGGTTGCATGGTATAGTTCTGAACTTCTAGGTATTGCTGCTTCAGTTTTTCGTCCCCCTTCCGTGAAGGAAGCTCCTGGTAGAGTTCTTCAGCTTGCTGGAGATGGTTCAGGTGCAGTTGATCGCGCCGCAGTTGTGGCAACCATCAAAGAGGACTTTGAAAGGTCTTACTTCGTCACAGGTTTGCCCTACCTAACCCAATTGATTTCTTTAGGATTATTTACAATTTGATTAAAACCCCGTTCTCTAAAGATGACTCTGTTAATTGGCTCTCTTAAAGATACTTTGTATAATTTAGTAGAAAATTTGAATTTGTTCTAGTTATATCCTTCCAAGAGTAGTATAATGATACTATGCAACTATCTTTCGAGGAGCAGCATTTTTATGGAATTAAAACAAAACCAAATTTTTGTGTAGTAAAATGAATATTAAATAAAAATATCATTGAGGGGGCTAAATGATATTGGGGTTATATTTGGAGTATTATTTATCATAATGGATTCTTACTCATCCTTTTTTTTCCCCCTACTTCAGAAGTATTGGCTAGGAAAGAAAATCCCTATTTGACCTCATCTGGTTCTCTTTGAGGGTATAATTTGGGGAAATTTTGTGGATAGTGTTGTTTGATTTGACATGCAATTTGTAATATGAAGTCTTCAGTTTCAGCTTTAATAATAACTGGACACGAATTGCACTGAGGTTATAAACTTGGTTGGTCATTGTGTATCTGTGAGTGATCCCCCGCCTTGTGAATATTATGATAGCATAGTAATTGGGAAGAGGCTGTTACATTCTGTTATATATTGGCAAATACAGTGGCTTAATTGTGCTGCTACCTAAGAAGCAAAATGCTGACAGGGACATGAGAGATGACCTTAGTGTCCAAATGTATTTTGAAGTGTCGCATTGTATCTAATATAAATGTCAGATGAGCATCAGACATGATACGACTCTGATTTTGAAATAGTTATGCTTCATACGCAGCTGCTTACGTGTCATGTAATTAGGGTCATCCCTCCTTCCGTTAAAGAATCTGTTCATTAAGATTTTAGCCCATGTTGCATGTCCCCCTGCGGTCTATTATGTAATTTCTTCTTCTATGTAGTTTTGGCTTATTTCAAATAATTTGTTGAACAAAGAAATTTGTGAGCAGTTTTCTTAGACTTACTGGAGGCAGAAATTATATTGCATATGGTTGAAGTATCCTGCCAGTGACATGTCGTGAAGCTTAAACATGGCAACCCCAAATGACTGCTCACATAAATTCAAGGATATTCCAATTTGATATTTTCTGGTCAGTGATTTGATATTATTCTGATGGTTGCTTACTTGGGTAACCTGGTCTTCTTCATCCTTAGGAAACCTCACTTTAAATGCTTATGAAGAGGATTGTGAATTTGCGGATCCAGCAGGCTCCTTCAAAGGGCTTCAGCGTTTCAAAAGGAACTGCACTAATTTTGGATCCCTTCTTGAAAAGTCCGATATGAAACTTATGAAGTGGGAAGATTTTGAGGTGAGATCAACCTCTGACACTTTATTACTGCTTTCACAAACTTTAGTTTTGCAACTGGCCTATTCATTCAGCGAGCTATTATGGACTTAAATATCTGGTTTATTTACAGGATAAGGGAATTGGCCACTGGCGATTCAGCTGTCTTTTGTCATTTCCCTGGAGACCCATTCTTTCTGGTATGTGTCATGCCTTTCCTACTTTCCATTGACTAAACAATTGAAGGCCAAAAGGCTGTTTACTTGCAAGTTGCATCTTGCTATGGAACATTTTTTAACAAATCACTGTGCTTCACAAGAATCTTCTATTCTCTTGAGTAAATTACATTCACCATCTCTGAGTTCTTACAAAACCTACACTAGCCCCTATGGTCTTGGTGCTTATGAAAACTTAAAGGGAGGTTGGTATATATATATATATTTTTTCCAACTAGAAAGGATGAGTATAAGTTGAATCACAAGGCCGTGTGGATTTAATCTAAGTTTCAGAAAACTTGTGGGAGGTGAACGTAATTAATTATGTTCTCCTTTTTCTTTCCTGTTGTTTAATTCCAGTTAGCCTATGTATGACTTCTAATAGAATATATAGCAATTAGTTGTCTCTACCAAACATGCTTGTGCCATGCTGATTGAGCAGCATGAGTCCATGTGATTGATATGTAATCTGACCATGTTGATTTACACTGCAGCAACTGGATACACAGAGTACTATTTTGATGCCCAATCTGGAAGAGTTTGCAGGTAGGTAAAACATTTAATAATGTCAAGCCTGACGTGACAGCCATGTTTTCTGCCTATATTATTATTTTTGCATTCATATATTTGCAAATTTTCAGGCATGTGGAGCATTGGAATGTTCCAAAAAGGGCTTTATTTAGGCAAATTCTAAGGCCTAGCAGGGGATTTGGCATAAGGGACCAGGTGAATAGGTGGCTGAAAGATATGCCGTTGAAGTGAAGCTTAAATAAACAAAGGTTTTGTCCCTTCAATAGTATACTTTCATGGCTTTGGAACTTTGTTACTCGTGCGGATCCTGCAGAATTTCATCATGTAAGCTGATATGAATCTCTTGCTGAAAGTTTCTTGGACTGAAGGCAATTTGGCTGCTTCATTTTGGCTCTGCAAGAAGAATAAATCTTGAAGCATGTGCAGAAACTGAGAATT
Source organism: Delonix regia (assembly GCA_037074485.1). Classification (NCBI taxonomy): domain Eukaryota; kingdom Viridiplantae; phylum Streptophyta; class Magnoliopsida; order Fabales; family Fabaceae; genus Delonix; species Delonix regia. The sequence continues at coordinate 20,340,535 of CM073460.1, forward strand.
CTAGTGTGTAAATGCCGTATCAAACTTGTATAGTTCTGTTTTTGTTGGCTGAAAAACTTGTATCAATAGTTGGTTGATGTAACACTCATGGTATCGTATAATTCACTGTATATATGAGGCTTAGTTCAATAAAGTGGGTAAGAGTGGCTTTGTATAAAGAGTCTTGTTCCTTGGTATTGTAAATTTGTGAGGTACCATTTCTTTTCGTTTCTTTTTATAGATCCCTTACTTTTTGTATATTTCAATTAAGTCTTCTAAGTTATAAACTATTCTGTAGTATGTCAAATTTATCATTCAGAGTAAGAGAAAACGTCATGAATATAACCAGAGCGACGGTAATTTAGTTCAAAAATTATTTTAAATTAAAATTATTTCAATAATATAATATTTAATCAGTTTTATAAATTTAGTGTTATAAATAAGAAGCTAAATCTTTTATTTAAATTTAAAATTGCCATATTAATAAACTCGAAAGAAAATCTTAAAGCTTTCATCTATATCTTTCAATTGAGTTTTCTAAGTTTTAAACTCTGCACAATCTTTATGTGTTAATGAGAGACTTACTGTTATACTTGATCTACCAAAAAGTGATAGACTAACTTAAATATCAAAGAGACATATAAATATGTTAAGAGTAGGGCTCTACTAAAATACATACATGATATATCTCTTTACTAATTTAATCTATTTATCTTTGTGGAGAGCAACCAAATTCTGCTTGTATAATTGAGAGGGTGAAACTGAATATCAGAGTAGAACAACTTAATAAAATGAATTTACAAAATATTTTTAAAAAAAGTGCCCTTGTTCCTGAATTCATAATTTCTCATGAAAAGGTAGTATAAATAGTTTCATCCATAAAAGGGCCCGTACGCAATTTTTTAACATATTTTAAATGTAACACATTGAGCAAGAAAAAAGAATAATGATAAACTATTCTGTAAGATGTCATATTTAGCTTTTTTTTTTTTAATTTTATTTTGATATTTCTCATTTTCAAAAGAGAACATTACATGTAATACAACCAAAGTTAAGGTAATTTAGTTCAAAAATTATTATAGATTAAAAGTGACATTTTAATTAAATATAATTTATAATTTTCTTTTTAAATTAAATTTAGTGTGCAATAAATTAGAAGCTAGGGCCTTCGTATAAATTAAATTATTATTGCAATACTAATAAACTAGGATGAATTGAGTAGATTTATGTTGGATTTATTACAGTTTTGTTATTAAGTTTTCTATAAAATTATTTTGCTTATTAAATATACGTGAAATCTTCAATTTTAATTATAAAAATAGAGAAAAGTATATAATTAGCCTATCATTTTTGTGATAATTTAGTCTCTTACAAATTTAAATTTGTATAAAACTAATTTATCATAAGTTCAAATTTAAACAGAATTAGTCCTTCTATTTGTATTAATGAAATACTAATTTTGTATAAAATAAAATTTCAAAAGGATTAATTTGTTATAAGTATCTATAAAGAATTAAATTATTACAAAATATAAAAGTGAGAAACTAATTTAATACTTTTTTATGTAAAAATCATAGGTTCATTTATAAAAATATATAATAATCATATCATTATTGAATAATTATATATGTATTATATTTTATTTGAAAAAATTTATAACAAAAACATATTAAATTACATATGAATTTTGTAATTAAAATTATTAAAAAATTGTAAATAAAAGAATAAAAATAAATAATGTAACAAGAACCCTCGAACTCGCACTGTCACGACAGCAATTGCCGTCGCCTGATGCTCTTTGCTTCAGGTGAAACGTTAGCTCCTTCTTCTTTAGTGTACAGTCTGCAACAAGTAGCTCATTTTCAAAAGGGCTTATCATTTCTGCAAAAAAGAATATAATCCGTCTCTATCTCGTTTAGCATATGTACGTCAATGTGTATGCTTGCTTTTTCTTTTGCCTTTTTTTGCGATTTGATGCGAACCATGTTTGTGTTCAGCAGATTAAGGATGCAGAGATCGTTGGTTCGGCCTCTCTTAACAAGGCGAGGTTTCAGTACGAGCTCCGAGAAACTCGTTGCTTCTGTGCTCTTCGAGAGGCTGCCCGTGGTTATTCCCAAAATCGACCCTGTCGTTTACGCCTTTCAGGAATTCTCGTAAGTCTTCCCCTCTGCATTCGTTATCTTCCATTTGTTGCTCTGTTTGGGTGCACAAAACATGTACCAAATTGAAAAGCAAATGAAGTTGAGAAGTTTACTTTTCTTTTCAATTTATATTTTTAGTCTTGGGTTTTCAGTGAATGAAGTGATCAATCCAACAAATGCATATGATGAGATTTTTTTTTTTGTCGGAAAAATGTAGGGAAAGAGAGAGTGGTGAAGCCGAAATGCTTTACTTAGGACTCTCTACTTTTGGAGAATTAGGTGATCTATAAACTTGGGGGCAGGCTGAGGTTGCCTTTCAGCAGCTGTCAATACATCTGGTATTGGGATAGAAGGTCTATCATTAATATTCTAATTTCAACATCTGAGCATTAGCTTAAAGAAGAAAATAGGAAATACTTGTCTCCTGATACAGAGGCTCGGGTTTGGATTCTGACTGACCCACATTACCGGGAATTATGAAATGCACTTAGTATATGGTTACGTTCTTGCCTTTACCAATCTTTTAGACAACAAAGTCATAATTTGTGCTGTGGTTGAATTTTCTCAGCAAACTTGAAGAACTGGTTGTAGATATGATGTTATTGTGATTTTCTCCATTGTCTGTTTCATTTGCTAAGTGACAATATTGTAGATGATTTTCTCTTAGAACTATCGTTATTTGTTATTCCTTTGGGTTGGGATTCTTAGATTTCGTTGGCGACAGCAGTATCGGCGCAGATATCCTGATGAATTTCTAGACAAATCTAATGCAAGGTATTCATTTTTATTCATTTATTTATTATTGTTTAGTACTTTATAATTGAAGTACTGATGTTTTTCTTACCATGATGGTAATCTTAAGTTTTGATTTGATTGTCTTTTTTTCCTGTATTTTGTTGTAACTGTTTGGTTGCTTTTGGCCATATCATTGAAGCCAACATCCTGTTTATCCTGAGCAAATTAATATATAATGCCTTGAATCATGTAATGAATGAGTCGGTTCTAAATTTCACTTTCTTGTTCGTTGAACTGCAAATATGAACTCACAGTTTGGAAAGCGTCTCATTCTGTTATTTTTCTTCTGAGGGGGAGATGGTTCCAAGTTCAGATGTACCTTCGTTTACTGGTTTTATTATCTATATTAAGCTTACGGTGTGGGGAAATTTGTTATTTGTTACATCAATATAGTTTTCTTTTTTTGAGAGAATATGTAGTACTATTCATTCAGAAATGAAATTCGGGATAACATTCATTACAACAATATAGTTCTTACCATCTGAAAAATGATTTTGATTAACTGTTGGTGTACGTGCAAAGTCTTTCTTTGTTCTGGTCTCATTTTGGGGTAATTTAGGTGCAGCCTGTTATCATTATTCTTTACTGTTTTCAGCAAGAAAGTTTTTCCTTGCATATTTTGAAACGGTTCATTTATCATTTGGTTGCTTGATTTTAGTGAGATTTCTAAAATTGCCCTGTGCGTGCTTTAATGAACTTTGATCCGAGCAGTGATAAAGCTGTCATTACTAAAGTACTTAACTTTTCTCAAATTCTGGATTAAGAGACGCCCATGTTTTGTAATTTTGGACTTTAAAGTTATTTATCGACCCCAAATTTACTGGGCAAAACTATACTTAGTTACAAAATACTTGTGTTCTTTACTATATTTATGGTAATATATTACTATATATCCAAATTTTAGCTAATTAATCACTTAGGTACTGTAAAGTTAGTTAGAAAATCTATCCTGTGAGATTTTTAACCAAAGCACTCCGCCTCTGAACTAATGAAAATTATAATGAGCACCATTTCAAATCTCACTTCATCAGTTGATAAACGTTAAATTTTTGGGGTTATTAACACCTTTATTCAAGCTAAAAATCATGAAGAGATTTCTAGTTCTAGTTGTTTTGTAAATGGCCTCAATTTATACACTTACTGAATGACTTGAACTAAAAAGGGAAAGAAAAGTTAATAACAAGGGAAAGGATAATAATACCTTATATAGATAGTGTGTGTATATATATGCTTCTAGAAAGAGTTGAAAAGATAAAGTGGTAAAATTGAAAATGAAAAGAAAGAGCCAGGTAAAGAAAAAGGATTTCTGTAACTTCTTTGAGGCATAAATAAGTGAAGATTGTATGCTTCTTATGTAACAACAGAGTTGAGGTGATGAAAAGTTAATATGGATAAAACATGGTTTAGCTTAATTCTTAAAAGCCCAAATACATCGTGGTATGCACAAAGTTTGAGGTGTCAGAAGTTTGATACTCCATGGCAAATAATTGTCAAAATATAAGAAATCATAACATTCTCAAAATGACTAATTAGACAAGCGTCAATGATGACAGTAATATTGGATTGAAGTCTAAGTTTGTCATCTTCTGACTTCTGGCTTGTACTAGTTTCACCATGCGTCATTGTTATGCTGTGAAGATAAAAATGATTTCACTCTCTTCACCTTCATATTCTTCTCTTGATTATCTTTATTTTTGTGTATGCATCCATTTATGAGATATATTCTTTTGCAAATTACAGATAAATATATGATTCTGTGTTATTTAAATATTATGTTACATCCAGGGGCAAAGGTGAATATCAGATTGACTATGTGCCAGCTCCTCGGGTTACTGAAGCTGACAAAAACAATGATAGAAGGTATATACCAAGTTGACTAGATTTGTACAATTACGGTAAGAAAGCATCTTTAAAAATAAAATAGAAAATCTGAAAACATGAGGGAAAATGAAACGATGCTACATAGGAGAAGCCAACGTATATTTATCATTAGTCTAATGAAATATGAATTGGTTTTTAACCTGTCCTTGTCTTCCTTGGGAGTGAGCAAATGTCCACTTGGGTGGTGTTAGTTAAGGACATTCATAATACATGATCACATGGATTCTCTTCTAGATTTGCTTGCCTCCGTTATTAGTAATTGGTTCTTAAGTTAGTTTAGCAGTCAATTACACAATATCATTAACAGCTATTTCATTAGTACAATGTTTTTATACTATATGTTAGTGTGGAATTGATGACATACAAGTATAACTTAGATCAGACATAATGTGCAATTTAGTTGGCAATAGTCTTTCTGCCTTTTTGCAATGCTATTTGGCATGGTCTTTTTGTCATACCTTAGTGTCATGGACATGGCTGTAAAATTGTATATATTGCTTTCTGAGGATGGTTGGTGCTTGTTAATCTTCTATATACAGTTTTGATTCAGCCTTGTCCATTGCGTTGAAGTATAAAACACCATCTGTATGGGCAGGCTAGGCCTAGGCCCATCCTCATCTTCTGAATGTTGAGCAGGCTTGCATATGCTGGTCAGAATGATGATGAAGAATGCGCATATATGTAACCTTTATTGTTTTATGTATATTAAATGAGGTGACAGTAGCTTATATAATCTGAAAACCTGAAGGCTGTAGAAACTCATTTGGTCATTTCCACAGTTTTTTAAATGTTTTTTTGTTTTTGAATTCCTCATAAAATAAAATACTTGCTGCAGGATGACTCTTTTTTTTTTTTTTTTTTTTGAGATGAGTCTTGATTCAATATTCTTTAAATACACCTCATTAGGTCATTGCAAAGAGCTCTTGACAGAAGACTGTACCTTCTTCTAAAAAGTAATGCATATGGGGCTCCAAGTGGGAAGCCTGTCTGGCATTTTCCGGAGAAGGTTTATGAATCAGAGGAGACACTGCGCAAGGTGGATGTTATTATGTGACTCTTTTCCTTCTATTTCCTCTTCTTTTCTTCACTCATAATTCTAAATTATTTGCAGTGTGCTGAGTCTGCATTGAAATCAGCCATAGGAGACCTTTCTAGCACATATTTTGTTGGAAATGCTCCAATGGCCCATATGGTCATTCAGCCTAAAGAAGATGCGCCAGGATCTGCATCCTTCAAGGTATATTTAGGAGATATTTTCTGGTGCTTTGGTATTATATTGTGATTTTGGCATCTAGGAATACCTAATTTTATGGTAAAATACTTAGTTGCAATTCTTAGATATTTGTTATCAAGTTTTATTCCCATTGAATTGAAACATGTGGAAGAACTTTTTCCTAGGAGTGAGGAGTCAATAAGAAATGTCGACGTTTTTATGTTTAGAGTAACTTGATAGCAAAATTTAATGGAACTTTATTTAAATCTAGTCTAAATTTGTATTGATGCTTTTTTTTTTTTTTATAACTCCATTATTAAATGCCCATTTCTTTTTATGTTTTTGTGCAGTTGCACCGCATGAATACGAAATTTAGCTTTTCCATGTGATACCACGCACCACTTCTTTCTTATTTTTCTGTGAATTATGCTTACCAATGCTTTTCTTTTTTGGCTGTAATCATGTCAGAAATTCTTCTTCAAGTCACAAGTAATTGCAAAAAACAAGTTCAACATTGGTAAGTGTGAGGATTTTGTTTGGGTGACAAAGGACGAACTGATGGAGTACTTTCCTGAGCAAGCTGAATTTCTAAACAAGATGATCATTAGCTGATATTGATCTCCACGCCAAAGCTACGCATTACTTGTTTCTTGGAACATCCTCATGGTTTATATGTTACAATTTTTGAGATCATTGTAAGTTAGTTCATAGAATTACAATAGAGGATCTCATAGAGAGGATCAAGCTAACATAGAATTGCTGGGGGCAATGGAAGGTTTCAATTTGTTAAGTTAAATGAGGCGTTGCCAATTTTGGAGTCTGGAGTTAATGGAAGCAGGAAGGATGTTTGAAGTTTCATATTCTTCTGTGCATCTACTGTATTTGATGCTCCCCAATAATTGAATGAGTTGGCATAGCTTTTGGATGTCAGTAGTTTATGCTGTTCATCAACTAATTTGGAGTCTAGAATGATACCTTTTAAAAAAATTTTAGATTGAGTTAAAGTTATTTAAAAAAATAGTAATTTTGGTCTTTTACTTTTAGTCTTATATGAGTTTAGTTTTTTAAAAATAAAAAGTGTTAAAATAATCTTAAAATCCTCAAGATAGTAATGATCTTTTAAAGATCAATATGCTCTTTTGAAGAAATTAAATTTATTTGTGAAGGAGTTAAAGGCGAGGGATTTAAATTGTACAAATTTTCAAAGTTATTCTTATTGCACTTATGAAATCATTTATGAATAAGTGATACGAAATTCAATGTATAGGACTGTTTTAGTGTGCCCCAAATATGCTGTCAAATGGGACTTGTAAATAGGGGCAGCCCAACTAAGCCCGATAATCGTGGGCTGAATTGGGCTTGCATTTAATTAGCCCAAATGTAGAATTTCTTGGTTCAATCCACAACCCATGCGTTTAAGTGAGGCTTAGTGCTTTGGGTTTAGAGGTTTTTTTTGTTTCTAAAAATAACTACTTTGTACTGACAATTAAACTTAATAAGGAGGGAGTTGGTAGTTTCTTTTTCTGGGTTCTTTGAATTTGTTTAAATATAGACTTGTAATTGATTCTCCATGGACTTGATTGAATGTTAAAATGTTTTTTTACGGAAATTTGTAGATGAAGATAATCTTCAGGTGGGTTTCAAATTTGCAGCCAAAAAAATATAGATGAAGATAAAATGTTATTAGTAGTGGTTGTGGATATTTAATTTGATAGTTAATATGATTTAATATTTAAGTATAATTATTTGAATATTTCTTTTTGACTTTGTATTGTATTATTATTGTGATTATTATACTTTTTAAACATAATTCTTTTATGAGAAAAAATTTTGAGCATAGCTTCATATTGTACCTAAAAAATTTCTCTAGTTAAAACATAAGTACAACATTTTGCCATTCAACAATATATAATTGGATTTCTTTAAAAAAGAAGTTATTTCGTATTTTTAATTGAATAATCTAACAATAAGTACCTTAATAATTCTTTCTAAGTCATCTTTTTATATGGATAATTAGACATGGTTCAATGGGGAAGAACAGATATGGTTCAGGGATTACAAGACCTAATTTATGTGATAAATTAAATGAAGCTAACCAGTTAGCACACATATCTCCTTTATAATAAATGTGATGGATTTTGATCTATTAGTTCCACTTTGTCTGTTGTTTAATTTTTTAAACCATACGATTAGACTCTCCCTTTTATCTATAATAGCTCTAACTATAGAAAGAAAGTTATTTTCAACTATAAATAAGTCAAATAATACTTTTCCTATTTGTCATATTCTTTTTTTTTTTTTAAAAAAAGCTATTATGCATCTATTAATCCATTGATATGATATTCTTCATCATATTTTAAAAGTGTAGTTAGGTTTTTCTTTCCATAAGATTGTCATTATTTTCTAAAGAATAGTAAGCAATATAATGTTTTTACAGTATATTTTAATTCTAAACTTAAAGATTCTCCTTTTCTACATTTTGGTAGAAATTATATAGGAATGTCATTAACCATAAATTAGAAAAATATTACTATAGTACAACAAAACTTCAATCTTGAATATTATTATTATTAAAAGACTATACAAAGTGCGATTTCTTAACTTTTGATTTATATATCATTAAACATGAGTATAACTTATTTTTAAGGATGTTGAAATAATTTCTAATTGTTATATATATATATATATGAATGTGAATTTTTTGTTGAAAAAAGCCATGATCTAGCTTACCTAACATCCCTGAGGCCAAAATCTCTTGAATTTTCATCTGAAAACTCTTGTTCACACACTTGTCCTTTTCTTAGGTCTGAGAGGGAAAAGAGGATGAACATTAAACCTCTTGCAGGTGACCCACTCGTATATTTTACTATTTTTTCCCTAAATTTTGATAATTTTGGATTTTTTAAATATTTAATTATTATTTAAAAAAATCTAAAATTCTAATATTGCACCTAAAGTGGGGAAAAAATATTCTATATTTTTTTTCCTCACAAAATCAAGTTCAACTGTAAAACTAACATGTTACAAACAACATTAAGATAGCAGTTTGGCAGGTTTAGGAGACATTAATTATATTTTGGAAATAAAATGTTATATTAATTTAGCTGTAATTCTGTATTGTAGTAATTAAGTCTATTTCAGAGGTATTTATTTTTATTAAAAAGTACTAAATAGCAAAGCTAAGAAATTTTTACCTCCTGTTACCCAACTTGCTTGTTAAGGTATAACATTTCTTAATTATTAGTTAATAATAATTTAATTTACTCAAAAGGCAAGCAATACAATATTATGTGTACCAAAGAGTTCATGTCACATTATTACTGCACAAGTTATTTTTATTTATGGTTCTAATTATAATTGGAATTTTCTTCTTAGGTTAATACTAAGATATATATAAACAATATAAACTAATCATTCGGCTCACCAAAAAATAAAAAATAAAAAAAGACAGAAAAAGTAAAACACGCGCGTGCAGTTAACTTCGTTATTTTTTGTTTAAGAATTAATTGCAGAAGCTTAGAATAGGTCAAAGCCTCATTTCATGGGGTTGGTAAACAATATGTCTGTATTAATTCAAGGAAGAATGGTCCAAAATTTATATTAATTTAAGTCACAATTATGAGTTCCGAAATTTGTATATATAGTCACTAAAAAAACATTTTATATAAATTTTGAGACATATTCAATGATCCAGAACGTAGATTTTAGTACCTGTAATTTTGATCTCTCCATAGTAATATATATAATTCTTAATGAATTCTTTTATATATATATATATATATATATATATACACACACACACACATTTACCGAAACATATTTCACAAAAATTGTGAAATACATCCATCGAGAACTCAAGTTTCAGGGAGTTCGATCCCATTTCCATGGCACATCAACCCTTACTTAATTCAACACGCATATGTGGAATAAAATGGAGTTGAGTATATGTGTACTAAAATTTAAAAAGAAAAATATTTATTTATCTCTTACTTATTATAAAATTATTACTTTTGTCTTTTATTTAATGTAATATTAGAAAATAATATGTCAATTGTCCAAAAATATTACATTTTGGTTCCCACTTTTATTTAAAAAATACCAGATTCATTAGTTCTTTAGATTTAAAATTTATGATTTGACAAAAAGATTAAATTTGCTTTTTTATTTTTTTGAAAAGTGAGAGGTATGGAAAAATGTACCATTTTAGATCTTTGTTTTTGAGCTTAATTTTATATTAGTTTTTCACAAATTAAGTCTCAAAAATGATTATTCACTTTTGAATTTAGTCTTTTTTTGGCCCTAAAAATGACACATCATTTTTTAAAATTTAACTCAAAATAGTGTCTCTCTATATAAGTTTAGAAAGGATCATTTTGAGTTAAATCTTAAAAAATAAAATATCATTTTAGACTTTTAATTTATATATGATCAAAATAACACTAAGTTCAAATTTGGAGGACCAAAATATTTTTTTGGTTAGGTATAATATTTTTTAATAAATAAAAATTTATTTTAAATACTATAATGAGTGAAAAAGCAAAATGAAAGTTTTATGAAAGGGGGACTTTTTCTTTAAAATTAAATGAGCAATTAATTAAATAAGGATGCTTTTGTAAGCAGTAAGAATTGATGTTTGGACATGATGACCAATTAAGAGAAGAGAATAGTGTAATGGAAGCCGTACGCATTCCCTTAGATAGCAGTAATCTTGCAGGCAATGCTTAACCCAACCTAAACTTCAACTACTTCGGTTCAACTGCCCTTCATAAGTACATTCAAATCACACAAGTAAAGGTGCCCTACCCAACATCCCATCTCCTTTCGTTATCACCAATGTATGCCATCATCACTTTTCTTTGTACATAAATCCATAATTTAATATTAAAAAAAACATGTATTCCTTAATGATATTTTATTCTTCTTAAAATTTCCTAACTCGTCACATACATATTAGTCAGTTTTGTTAAACTAAAATTATAATTGTAATCCTAGTTAGAAACGAATAAAAGTGTGTTTGGTTTGATATTTAAAAAATGTAAAACTCCTTTTGTTTATTACAATTGAGATTATCTTACAAAAAGTTTCATTTGGTTTAATATTGAATATTTTTTTAAAATTATTTTTATTATTTAAATTTATGTTTGCACAAAAATCAAAAAAATTATTTTTACATTAAACAGAAAAATTCACTTTTTAAATAAAAATTATAATCATACAAACTCACTTTTAATCAAAATTAAATTTATAAATCACGTTTATTAAATTAATAAATCTGAATATTAAAGTTTAACAAATCACATTTTTGGAACCAATTAAATTATATATTTACTCAAAAGAATTATTATAACTATAGGTGTCGTTACCTTGAAACTAAATTTTTGGCGAACAGTGCAATACCCTGAATGATTCAAAAACATACCATGCAATGCCCAGAAAAATCCAATTAAATAAACAAGCAGAAAAATTATGTTTGTTTAACTTAAAACTTTAAATGCTTGTGTGTACGTATATTTATGGCTGCCCAACAACCTCTTCTACCTTCCACCACCTTTCTCCTCCCTCTCATTCCCTTTATAAATTTCAACCTCCCAACACTCTATCATTCTCTCTATTGATCTCACACCCAAACCCTGAGAGAGATCAACGTATCAACATGGAAACGCTGCAGGACCCACCAAACCCTCCGCCTCCGCCGCCGTTGCTGCCGCCTCTCCAAAACCCTAACTTCCTCTTCCCGGCGTCGTCGCTGGTGCCGGAAAAGCCTTTGGACCCGCAAGGGCTCCTTGACATTGACTGGGTTAACCTTTTCTCAGGGCAGACGACCAGCTTGGTTGGGGTTGGTGATGGGGATGATACAGCTAGTGCATCTTACAGGCCAGTAATGGAAGGTGCTTCCTTGTCTTCGTCGTTGATGGCTGAAAATGGAGGTCATGAAGATATGGAGAAGGGGATTAATAAAGAAAAAAGAAGAGGAGGAGGAAGGCTGAAGAAAACGACGAGGCCTAGGTTTGCGTTTCAGACCAGAAGTGCTGATGATATTCTCGACGATGGTTATCGTTGGAGGAAATATGGCCAGAAAGCTGTCAAGAATAGCATTTATCCCAGGTGTGTATATTTATTAGTAATTTATTTATTTTTACTGATTATTTTTTGATCATTGGTAAGTTTAAATCCATAATTCTACTCATATCTCTAATTCACCTTCTAATTTTTTTAATATTTATTTAATGAAAAATTGAATCTAAATAAAATACAAAAGAAAGTGCTTGCATGCATAAAGAAATATTGAAAGCAAAATGTAAATTATTGACTCTTTTGTATATTAAATTATGATAACAGGCTATATAATGAACACAAATGCAAGAACAAATCGCTTTTATATATTAACGTATATGTATGTATAGATATAATCACACAAATATTAATTCCAATAATATGGTAAGCATTAAAAAAATAAATCAATTTTAAACCGGTTGAATGAAATCAAGCAATATATAAAAATCTATTTAGAAAAAAAAATAAAGCAATTATATGCTAATCAAGGTAAATTATTTTCACTTGCAAAATATAAAACATTTTAATATATTTCCAAAAGGAATAAATATATAGAGCAAAGCACCAAATCACTCTCTTACTTTAATGCTTTGTGATAATTTAACCCTTCACAAATTATCTATGTCAAATTAATCATTCATAATTTTTATTTTGTGCAAAATTAATTCCTCAATTATCTTGCTGAATCATTATTGAAAAACTAGTTTTGTATAACATAAGAATTTATATTTATTGCCAAAACATACCATTAAGGTGTCAGAAATAGTAATCTAGAGTAAACAAGTAAAAGAACAATAGCTTCACTCTGTTCTGGTAATTCGGACTAACTGGATTCTGAAAATTGGGCTAAGACCATCAAGAAATACAGAGCTCAGGTAGCATGCATGGACTATACGTCTATACAGTTTCTGACTTTCTGATATCTAGTAAATTTAGAGTGCATAATTAGACTAAAAATTAGGCCAGCTCAACCTAGATTAATTACTTTCAATTACTCTCTAACCTTGGCTAAACACTCATTTAGTCTAAAATTCAATTTATTATAGAAATCGTATTCAGAATTTTCTTGTAAGACTATTTTGTGTTCGTTTTTACTCCTTTAAACTATGCAGTCATTATATTAATTTGTGGAAGAGATAGTGCATTAAAATTGTCGTATTGCAAAGTTGGATCTAATTCATTTTATATAATAATTTTCTCAAATATGCTTTGACCCATAATAAAATAACTAACCCAACTTCCAATCTCTCCTGTTAGGTTAATTAGATTGATCAGTTTTAGTTTAGCCTGGACCAAAATCAACCCAACCCAGAAAAATGAACTCCTTTTATAAACAAGACTTGTTAACTAATATTCTTCCCTTTTAATTAATCACCTTATAGTATATCTAGTTGTTTCTTTGAATTTGTTTATGTAGTTAGTTAATACTATGAAACTTCTAAACATCTTAGGTAAAATTAAATAGAAATGAAAGTATATAGGGATTTTTATTTTTTCTCCTACGCATAAATATATATAACTTAGTTAACACTCCCCTTGAGTTTCTATTTTTATCAATCAATACATTTGTGTTATTTCTATCTGGCTAAAGCCTCCATTACACACCACACAAACAAACACATAATAATGAACCAAAGAGTCAGACTAAGTAGAATTGGATAAATTAATTGTTTTTAATTATATCATTATACCAGCATGATTTATTCATACTTTATCGATCTGCGTAAGTTTTAATTTGGTGAAGTTTAGTGAGTGTATATCCTAAATTCCCATCTACATTAAACTTATTTTAAAGACATTAAGCATGAAATTTATGATAAGAAAATTAACATTCTTATGTTATTCTTAAATTTCTTATATATCTTATTTTTTAAAAAATATTTAAATTAGTCTATCACCTCAATAATTTCTAGAGTAACTAAGTAATGATTTAATCCTTAAAAGATCATTCACCAATGAAATTTGATCATCTAAAAGTAAAGTTTCTGTCTCTCCAGAATTTTCTTCCAATTAGAATGATTCTTTTATCAGGCAAAGTTTTCTCAAATAATAAAGGGTGCCCATGTTGACATTAACTCATGATATGGGCTTAACAAATGATTTTTTTTTAAATAATGTCAATTATAAGCATGTTTTACAAAATTAAGTGATTGTCAAATAAAAATACTTAAGAAAAACATTTATTTGATTTGGTTTTTTTGTATTTGAAAATAAAATTTCACTACATTTAAAAAGATTTAAACCATTTATTTTTCATTCAATAATTTATATTTTAATAAACATTAAACATTTTTTAACAAACTTTCAAAACCTAAACCATTTGATTTTCATGTAATAGTCCATATTTTATCAAATTCACACTTGTATTTATATTTTCAACTTCACTAAATTCCTCTCCCATTTATTAATTGGGCCAAGAAAATTTGCCCAGTGGATCATTTTGATTTGGAGAACAAACTTAATTTGAGAGACTCGGGGCAAAATTGAAAACAGTAACTTTCTAATGATCTGAACTATAAAATTAATACTAATAAGGTGGTGAATTTAAATCTTAATGTTCATGGATTACTTTGAAGTGTATCTTATAAACTGATATTAATGGGTTGGTGTTTCACATTTTGCATCACCAAAATGGGGACAAAATAAAACAAAAAGGAGCTACTACCGATGCACACATCACACATGCAATGTGAAGAAACAAGTGCAGAGGTTGTCGAAGGACACAAGCATCGTGGTGACAACGTACGAGGGAATCCACAACCACCCATGCGAGAAGCTCATGGAAACCCTCACTCCTCTTCTCAAGCAACTCCAGTTCCTCTCGAGGTTTTAGCTTAGCCACCACGTTCCTCCATGCATGCATGTATACATACATATTAATTAACCTGATGCCTCTGCCTTTCTAATTCTGTGTGTACTACGTACGTACTTAATTGTTAAAAGAAAAAGACTACTCTCACTGGTTTGGTTATAAACATATATATAATTTGTGTATATGATACAACTTTATAGCGCCCATGATCATGTAATAAGCTTTTGTATATTGATTTACTTCGGTGTGCATGTGTTTATATGTACCTCAGTTTCCATTTTTAAGCTTGTTTACCTGAATTCTATGAATGAAAAACAAATATCAGTTTAGTTATATACGTATAAGAACAAATAGTTATATATAATATAAATTCAGTTTTTTAATTTCATTTTGTATGGTATTTTGTAAGAAATTTTTAATTTTAGTCTTATATATTTGGATGCTAACCTCCAATAATATGCGAACGTTAGTAATATTTACATCTTTGTTTTGAATAAAGGCTCTCGTTATTATTAAAAGACAAGATAATGAAATACAGGGATATTCAAATATTATCTTCATAAATAAATATAATTAACGCATAGGTATTTAGGTTATTTTGTTAGGAACTATGACTATAAAATTATGAAAAAAAATACTTACATATCATTATATTCATTTTGTCTTTTAATAAAAATGAAGACTTTTTTTATCCATAATACTATATAAAAATTGCAAACTTTAACATAATAGCGTGGGGATTATTATTTTCCATAATTCTATAAAAGTTGGCAACATTTGCAATCAGCTAGGTTAATGAGCAATGACATATAAACATATCTATGCTTTTTTTTTTTTGGCCAAAAGAAAGCTGGTTTTAAATATTCAAATGCAGTGAGACCCAAAAAAAAAAAAAAACCATTCAAATGAAGAAGATCGGAGGCATCCGAACTCCTTAACAACTAATACAGGAGGATAAAATAAATCCAAACTAACGTACATCGTTGCTTAATTATAAAGAAGCGCTACTTAAGGTGCAAATGATAATTATAAAAGATTTTGAAATCAAATTAAAAGAAAAACTTAATTGAAAATGTATTGACAAATCTAGCCATTGTTAGGGGGAAGGGGAGGTAGCACAAGTTCGGATTCCTTGCAAATATTGTAGACTTGTAGTAATTATGAACCGTTTGATCCATAATTCATTGAATCTTCACTATCATATTAAGATTTTAATTTTTTTATATTGATTTCAGTTTTCAAAATTTACCAAATTTGGTAACTCAATTATATATACAAAATGTCAGATTTTACGGAAGAAAGTCTACAGTAGAGATCCGTGTCAATGGGGGCACTCAACTTCTTTTGGGAAGGGATACATAAGACTCTTTGTTTTAGTATTTTTATTTCATAGAATGGTTTAATTACGATCTCGAGAAAGACCCCCCAAACTCTTCCATATCTTTTTGTACTCACGATGTTGTCGTTTCCATCCTTTTCGTTCCATTATTCTTCCTGCCTCTCTACCTCCACCACTCTTATTTACCTTAGAGTAAAGTGACAGACGTGCAACAAATTTATTCTATGGTATTGAGGTTCAGTATGTTGTGTTTGATACCTACTTGCAAGTATAGGGTTGGAAATGGAAATGAGACTACATGGGCCTCTGCTTGAGAAATTTGATTCTTGATCTATAAGTGTCATTATTACAAGTTTTGTGTGTTAATTTAAAGATTGTCCTACTCTTTGTATGAAGGTCACTGAATCCATTCTGATCGATCATTCGTTTTGTGGATAGGATAACTTGGATAATGGGATTTGGTGCTATTTGTTTGATCCTTCAAGAGGAGAGTACCTGCTATGCATGTACTCACGTAGACTTCTTTATCTGCACTTATTTCTCCGTGGAGGGTGTTGTTGTTTAGGATACCGTTGGACTTGAAACCTAATCCCTAAATCTTAAGTTTTAAATTTAATCATAATTTAAAAAGTTTGTTCAACAAAAAAAAATTATCTAAATATGAGCCAAAAAAACTCAAATAAAAAATTAAATATTATAAAATGAGCTGGGTTAGGGTTTTATTTAAAGACCAACTCGTGTTAAAAGATCGTAAATTAATATTTTCTTATAAGATAATTTATTATTTTAAAAGAATTAATTTGATCATGAAAAAAATGCAATTGAAGAATTAAGATATAAAAAATGAAACTATCTTATTTTAAAGATGTAAAATATAAATTTTATTAGTGAGATTAGCTCAATGTTAATCAAGATGTTTATACATAAAACCTTATGTTAATGATATGATATTTTGAAAAAGAAACAGTAACTAATGCTATATATCTAAAGAATTTATATTAGTACAATAACTAATTTATATTTATAATTTCTTTATATACAATCATACAAATAATAATAACCATTTGCCATATTATTTATCTTAAGTCTTAAATAGTTAAAAAACTTAATTATGACTTAAAACACCTGTTGGCCCGATAAGCTTGACTTGGAAAGGGAAAAAAAAATATGAGTTTGAATAAAAAAAAAACTAATTAAATAAGGGACTTGAGCCTCCTTTTTTTTAACCAAAGCCTAAATCGTTTTTAAATATGCCCAACCTATGATCAACTCTAGATATTGTTAAGAATTATGAAGAACCAATTGTTCTTAATACTGAGATTAAGTAATTATTTTTGGAATTGTTCCTTTAAGACAATTTCTGTGAATATGTATTCTTGCAATTTCTAGTGATTTGAATGTCTTGTTTGTAGGAATATGATTTTGTTGCAACCAATATTTAATATTTGATTTCTTACGAGGAAGCAATATGTTGAGTTTTGGTTATGTAAATTATAGTGGCCATGAAAGATAAGTTTCTTTTCCTAGATTATCATGTTCGAGAAATTTATAATCTATTGTTGGCTATAAAGTTGTTGGTTGTAAGAGGTTTTTTAAGACCTATTGTGAGATCATAAGACAAATTTGAGAAGATATATGTCTAGACTAATTGTACTGCTATAATAGAAAAGAAGGAATTGGTTATTCTTATGCCTTCTCACAAATGTTCATTAGAGAAATTTTGGAATAATTACGATATTAGTTGGACTTTTGATTAATTATCCCAACCTAATGGTTGCTAAGACTTCCCTTTTTGTATTGAAACTTGTCTAAAGATACTTCTATGGTTTTGCCAAACGGTAGATGGGACACATGGTGTGTTAATGGAGGGATTCATCTATGTACTAAAACAACTTTCAAAGAGTATTATTTGAAGTTTGAAAAACTCCTCTATTGGTGTTGTCATAAGTATTTCAAATTAATGCACTATTTAAGAGATTGGATAAAGCTATTTCCATTATTCTTGAAGTATATGTTGATGACATGCTTTTGGCTTACAATAATATTAACTGCTTGTGTTGTAACTTTTTTGTCATCACTTTCAAGAAAGATCTTGGCATAAATTCTTCTTTCTCTTGGGAAACAATTCCATCATGGCATGTTTTGTGTATATTTTAGTGTGCACTTGTCTTGACATAACATCTACTATAATATGGTTGGTATATACATGAGTAATTTTATTTTTTTTAACATTAGATAGTTTCTTAAAAAGTTTTTTTAGTCAACAAGGATGTTATTGATGGCATATTGTTTTATAGTAAATGTGATCCACTTGTAAGCATTAACTATTTGGATTCTGATTATACATTGATGATTTATAATATAGTTTTTTATACATCTTGTAATTGTTTAGAGGAGTTGTTTTATTGAGAAGTGTTAAATAAATACTAATAATTGTTTTAGTTTGCGGATACATTCTTTATATATATGGAGGAGCTTCAAGAAAAATGTCAAACAGACACATACAATTGCCTTAACTATAGATGTTGAGTATGTCATTAAGGCCATTTGTTAAGGTCATACAATTAAGACATGAATTTTGTTGTATGCATTGTTGAATGCATATCTTAGATCTTGACCATATAGTTATGTTAATGATTTTGTTGTGTGCTTATCCCAAATTGTGGTGTTTTTCCACACGTAAAGGAAAAATAAATTAGAAACACAAGGAATCAAGTCATGAACAGGAAAAATAGAAGGTATTTCCTTTATATTTGAAGGACAAAAATAAAAAAATAAAACATAAATTATCATGCGCCATATCAATTTACTTGGATAAAATCTCTTAACATCACCAACGTTTATTAAAGAGGATAAAGATCGAAGTATTGCCACCATTTGAAAGATATGAAGGCATAAAAGGAATTAAGTGTTTAGCCATTATGTAATTCATTTATAGGAACTCACTCTTTCTGTTATCATACAATGTGTATAGCTAGCTCCATCAAATAAAGCTAAAAACTGTTATGAATAAGGAAACTAAATCATATTCTATCTCTAAATACAAAAGGTAACTACATCAGAATCCTACTCAAAATATAAAAAAGGGAATAAAATAATAATTCTACTCAAAATATCAAAATGGAAACAATATAAGAATCCTACTCAAAATATAATAAGTAAACCAAATTATAATCCTATTCAACATATTAATAGGAAACAATATCATAATCCTATTCAAAATGTGTTAAGTTGGTTTAGGCCTTCACCTAGTTGATCAAAATTTGAATAAACAAGTAACTTTTGAGGCCTATTGGAAAATAACAAAGAGTTAGCCAACATGTTATACATGTCAAGCCTAAGAATCTCTTAGTTTAAATTGTCTTCTTCGTATTCAACAAATCGCAAGAATTTCAAGTATGTTTAGTTCTTGTTTATTATGGAAAGAGAGGATTCATAAATCACGTACTCAAATTTTACATATCTTACAGATATTATGTTGGCTAATCTATCAACAAAAGGGTTACTTTTTCTTAGAAATATGAATGTGTCGTGAAATCTGCGATAATGTATTGGTTTAGTGGGATTTGAGTTGTGTTTTTAAATGATATTTTGATGCATTTTAACATTTGGTAAAACTATATATTAGATGTATAATTCATTTGTTATCCCATGTTAAATCCAATCATGGAATTGTATTATTGTTTACTTATAATATTGTTTTTTGCTATTGAACAAAATATTCTTGTTTTGCTTTTGTATCTTCTGGTTGGAATGCCTACTCATTATTTGATATTCTTAATGTTTGTGAGTTATTCTGTTAATTGTGTTATCTGAAAGTTGATAATTGCTATCCAAGTGAGATATTTTTAGAAAATTTTAATTAATGTATTAATTAGTATTAATAAATAAATTGCTAGACTGTCCACTTAATTATGCTTGATGATAGTATATAATCATTTTCATGAACCTATTTAGAGACAAACCCTAACTTACATGTCGTTTTATAGTTAATTATCCTATTTATATTAGTTAGAGCATAGGTGTATATTAGCCATTGTTTGTACTATTTGTCGAGTGTATATTAGCTGTAGTCGATATAAGGTGTATTAAGCACCTAAGGTTGTTAGACTAACTTGCCACATGGTGTATAATGAGAGGCTTATTTGTAATAGAATTGTGTATATATACAGTCATAGGGCTCAGTGCTAAGCTAGTTGAGTAACCTTCATTGCTTCATTTTGTCTTTTTCTTAATTACTTAACTTGATATCAAGAACTTGTGTGCTAGGCGTCTCAGAGTTCCTCTACCACCCTGGTCAGTGCTGCACCTGCCTTTCCCTCTGTTGTTGTCACTACACCCAAACTTGCTCTCTTTACTTTTTCTCTTACTCAGCTCAGCTCTATCAAACATGACAAAAGAAACTACCTTTTATGTTAGTCTATGGTGTTACCTCTCATCAAAGGCCATAAGCTCGATGGCTAAATTTATGACACCAAGCTACGTCTTCCACTGTTCTTACCAAAAATATGAGGAGTGGATTTTGACGAACTAGCTTCTTCTGAGATGGTTGTTCAACACCATGACTGTAGATATTGTGTCCAAGTTGCTTCACTATTCAGCTTTTCATGATCTTTAGTTAGATGCTAAAGCTTTGTCTGGGACACACTCGGATCTCAAATTACTTTGCTTAAGAGTGAACTTCAAAGAACTCATAATGGAAGTTTAAAAATGGATGAGTATTTGATTAAACTTTAAACTATTTCTTATAAACTTCATCTTGCTAGCTCCCTAATCCTTATTTCTAATCTTATTACTCAAGCTTTAGTAGGGTTGGATTCTAAATACAATTTCATGGTCATCCAATTACTTGACAATGATGACCATACTTGGCTAGATTTAGAGGCTTGCAGACTTGAACAAATCAACAGCTTCACAAATCATACCATTGGCTACTCTGTTGCACATATAGCAATCAATTCTTCTAGTCTTGACTTTGCTGCTTACCATGGTCAACAAAACCAGTGTGGGGGCAGGGGTTGTGGACGTAATTGCATAAAGAAACTTACTTGCCAAGTTTTTGGATGATATGGACATAGTGCAGTCAATTATTTTTATCGACTTGACAAAATGTACATGTGGGCTCTTCCTGATAAGAAACAAGAGACAGATAAAAATTCGTTTACGCATATAGCTTCACCTTTCATCATCATTGATAAAGAGTGGTATCCTAATAGTGTTGCAACCAACCACGTGACAAATTATCCAAATGTTGTTTAAGGGGATACTTACGTGACTGGTAAGATGAATTTGATAATAGAGAATGGTGCAAAGTTACCAAACTTTATTGCACTAATAATAAGAGGCTTATGATGACTGATTTTACACATTCCTCACATTATAGAAGAAAACTCCAACTACTATTTGTTTGCTCTAAATAATCCACCATAAGCTTTTATTTCTGTTAAGGAAACATGGCATAGGCGTTTAGGACATCCTTCTCATAGGGTTTTGGCATAGATACTTAAATAGTGTAATGTTACAACTAGAGGCAATGAAATCTTTACCTTTAACGATGCATGCCAACATTGAAAACATCATAATCTCCCTTTAAATTGTAAAATTCACGTGCTAAAAAAACCCTTGGAGCTTATTCACACAAACAAATGGGGACCCTCTCTTATTTTGTCTATCAATGGGTTTCAATATAATATACTTTTTTTACATGATTATAATAGATATGTTTAGATTTATCCTTTAAAACACAAAGGTGAAGCTTTACATGCTTTTACACAGTTTAAAGTAATAGCTAAGAACCAATTTAATAGCAAAATCAATATTCAATAAAGTGATTGGGGAGGCTAGTATCTCTCTATTTCTAGTATACTAGAAACTTTTGTTATTATTTTTCATCACTCTTGCCCCTATACATATGCCTAAAATAGACAAGTAGAGAGAAAACATAGACACTTGGTAAAAGTTGGACTCATATTATTGGTTCAAGCAAAATTGCCACTCTAGTATTGCTAGGAAGCTTACTCATTTCATCAATACTATACCATCTAAAGTCTTAAAAGGCATCTCCTCATATTAGTGTTTATATGGAAAAAGACCAAGTTATACTAAACTAGGGATTTTTTGTTGTGCATGCTTTCCATGCCTTCGCCCTTATAACAAATTATACAATCACTAAGTAAAATGCGTTTTCTTGGGTTATAGCAATTCCTAAAAAAGATTTAAGTGCTTAAGTCCCACAGGATGAGTTTATTTATCTCAATACATTATCTTTAGTAAGACTAACTTCCCTTTGGCTGTAGGATTTTGAATACACATTCTAATGCTCAATTGTCATATATGTTTGATCTCTTCCAGATATCTCAGCCTCATGCTTCAGTTTCGAGCAATACACCAATTGCTGCATTGGATACTCAGTGTTTGTCTGAGCACACTTCTTTACAACCCATTTATAATGAGGAAGCACGTAGACATCACCTTGTTTCTCCTTCAAAATATTCCGTAGCTCATGCTACGCAATAGCATAATGCTATCCCTACATCACCATTATTTGTTAAGTAACAGCAGTAAGTTGCAGTCCTATTATGGAAGAGCAAACGGTTGCACCTCTGAAAAAGTGTCATCCCATGGTCACCAGAAGCCAGCAAGGCATCTACAAACCCAAGTACCCATTTATGGGTTTCACTAAATCAAAATTCAAAAACTATTGATAGTTGAGGAAGCATTAGCAGCACCTCATTGGAAATGTGCCGTGAATAAGGAGTTAGAAGCTTTAACAAATTACAAAACATGAGTTTTAGTACCATACATTGGGCAAAATAAATGTTATTGATAGTAAGTGGATCTTTAAGACCAAATTTAATGCAAATGGAAGTATGCAACGACATAAGGCCAAACTAGTGGCCTAAGGCTCTCAACAGTGTCCAAGTGTTGATTTTTGGGAGACATTCAGCCAATAGTCAAAGTTTCTACAATTCATCTAATCATCACACTTGCTGCATCATTCAATTGGGACCATACACCATGGGCTCAATATCAAGCCATCTCAACATCTGTTATTAGTTGGCTTCTTTGATGTTGATTGGGTAACATGTTCTGATGACTGGCATTCAATTGTTGGGTATTGTGTATTTCTCAGTGACTCTTTGATGTCTTGGTCCTTAAAGAAGCAAAAGTTTGTTTCTCATTCAAGCATTGAGCCAGAGTACAAGGCTCTATCTCATTTGGCTACTGAAATGGTGTGGATCAAATCTCTATTAGTCGAAATTGGTTTTCCTCTGACTTGTTTTCCTGTGGCATGGTGTGATAATGTCTATGTGTCAACGTTATCTTCCAATCCATTGTATCACACTAAAAAAAAACAGATCAAGATAGCTGTACACTATGTCAAGGATTAGGTTCTCAATAATGTGCTATATATCTGTTAATTATGTTCCCTCATCTGATCAAGTGGATGACTATTGAATAAAGGCTCTAACACATGTAAAGTTTTGGCAATTTTGTGGCAAGCTTGGGGTTGTTCCATCACCCCTCGCTTGTGGGGGGAGTTAGTGCATAGATGTATATTAGCCATTGTTGAATGTTATCTATTGAGTGGATATTAGCTATAGTTGGTATGAGGTGTACTCAGCACCTGAGGTTGTTAGACTAACCAGTCACATGGTGCACAATGAAAGGCTTATTTGTAATAGAATTGTATATATCTATATATAATGAGGTTTACCCAGCTTGCTTAGAACTAAGCCCTGTGACTGTGTATACACACACACACATATATATATATATATATATAGATATACATACATACATATATATATATATATATATATATATGTATGTACCAAATGGTAAACCTCATTGCTTCATTTCGTCTCTTCCTTAATTGTTTAGCTATATTGATCATGGGTATTTTTTTCCATAAACATATGTTAGACGGGTGTGAGGAATAATGATGCATGAAGACCATTTGGTACATGTGGGTTGCCATTCTCCTCTCTCAAGCAATTTCTTCTTTCTACTTTTTCTTCATCACGTTTCTCCATGTGTTTCAAAAAATTAAATATTAAAAACTTAGAATCGAGGCATATCTTTAATCAATCACATCTATGTTCACATTTGATACTTTGATATTTTATGTTAGTTTTTAAAAGGCCGAAAAATACAAAATGATGTACCAAATCATCCCTAAAGCTTGACATAACATAATGCCATGAATGCCCACGTCTCAAAAACAGTAGCATGTGGTATCTTCCCAGTAATGTCGGGAAAGTGCTCACGCTTTCATAATGGAAACAAGTCTCTAATTATTTTTAGGCCATACGATATGCATGCTTTGTGATTAGCACCAATGGATATTCCCCTTTAACATATTATTCCAATTCATGTCGTCGAAAACAAGGGAATGAATATCATCTTCATTAGTTTTTACAATACCCCCCATTAAGCTAGCTAATTGCTCCACATTTCGTTAATTAATTCCTATTTTTCTTTAAGTATACGAGGATATCTTATTAATCTCAGAACAATATGTATGTATGTATTTATATGTCCGTAATTTTCCTTATATATTCATTTTCTTTCCTCTTGTTTTCTCTTTTCACAAAAAAAAAAAAAGGAAATTCTCTACCATCATCTCCAAATCAAAAGAATGACAAATTAATTAAATAAGCCAAATATATTGTTAAGGGAAGTGAACCAATATTGTCATAAACATCTCTGACAGGAATTATACATATATATATATATATATATATATATATATATATATATATGTGTGTGTGTGTGTGTGTATAGGGATAGATTTAATGGGAGGCGTGGAGGGGTTATCCTTCTTGAATTTTTAAAATTTCAACATTTTTATATAATTTTATATTATATTTTTTATTTAGTTTTTGAATTTATAAAAATTTATTCTTTCTTAATTATAAGAATTTATTTCATTTAATTTAAATATTTAATCTAAAAATTTTCACCATTTAGAATTAAATTCTAGATCTATCCACATATATATATATATATTGAAAATGCATTACTTAATTAACATTAGAGAGGACAAGAGTGATGTTTTAAACTTTTAATGGCAATTTAGACCAGCCAATAAATTATCGTATATTGCTAGGTAGACAATTAAGCAATGCGTAAATGTCACGCAGGTGTGTATATATATAAATGTATAGTTGAAAGTTGAAACGTCTTGTTGAGTTGAGAAAGTTAAAAGCTTCATTCCGTAATATTCTATCTTCATTCATCGTATTTTCTTTCCTCCTTCTATTCATCGTAGACGTCGACATAACAGAGGCTCTCAACAATGGAGGTCAGTTTTATTCATTTCTCTGCAATTTTCTTTCCCTTAATATTTCTCTGAATCTTTATATATATATATATATATATATATATATATATACATCTCTCATCTTTTATCAATTTTCCTCATTTTTTAAAGTTTACATTTTGAATCAATTTACAGAAACACAAATACCTATATAGAATCCGACATCATAAATCACTAATCACGCACCATGTTAGAACACCCTCTTCTTGTTTTTCCTCAGCATATTTGTTCACAAATCAAGAAAAGAAAATCCATGCCTCTACCTCTGGACAATAGTGAAATTTTCAGATTAATAAAATATAAACATAATTAAAATTGTAATTGGAGGTAGAGAATAAATCTACAGATGTTTTATTCCCTCGTAAATCGAACAGTGCAATTTCACAGTTTTTATCTCAAAGTATTCCCCAACAAAAACCAAAAAGTCCCATTGGTTTAATTACTTTAGCCTGTGGGACGAGGGTGCAATTTACCCAACAGACATCACCACACCATATAAATCCTCTCCATTAAGGAAGGGACCGAAAAAAAACACCGACCAAACAGCTATACTACGAATCATCGGATCTGGATCTATTCCCCACTTTCTCGCACGAATCGTCGTCGACGAAAATCCCAGATCTGGAAAATCGTGAAGTCACGTGCGAGCATCCCCGTCACGTGCCGTCTCCGTTCGAGAATGGCGGGGGAATTGAGTTTGAGGATGAATGTGTCTCTTGCGGTGATATCAGTGAGTGTGACAATCGGTGTGTGGAAACTGTCGCAGATGGCGAAGAACTTCCTGGCGGAGAAGATCGCCAACGTGCCAAAGCCGGAGGCGACTGTGGACGACGTGGATTTCAAGCACGTGGGTCGGCAGGGTGTGGAATACTTGGCCAAGGTCTCTGTTTCAAATCCTTACCCAACGCCTCTCCCCATTTGCGAGATAACCTACTCGCTCAAGAGCGATGGCAGGTACGTACTTTGTTTATATGTATGTTTAATTTTTGGAATTCATGGGTCTGACCAGAAAAAATTTTTGGAATTTAGAGAAGCGTTTACGGTTTTTTCTTTTTTTTGGCCATTGAAGCGTTTACGGATAGTGATAATTTTTTGAGTTGAAGGTTTTAAAAGTAAATGGGAAACATGTCACTTCAAAGGCCACGTTAATTTGGATTGTGTGCACATGGTTTAATACTGCAAAAATTAATTATTTAGTCCTTATATTTTATATAAATTTGTATATTGATCTTTCTACTTTTTTTTTTAAAATCACTCCTTATAATTTTAATTTTTTTTAAATTTAATCCCTACTGTTAGCTGAATCCTAACTCTGTTTAATTAAATGTGACGTAGATTGCCAAATGAAGTGGCATGTGAGCAGCCACCTAGATAAAGATGTGTGCTCTAGTCTCCTTGTCTTTTTTTTTTCTTGTCCAAGCTACAGCTTCCTCCTATTCTTCTGCTTTTAAGATCTCAATTCCTTAGTTGTCAACCTGCACTAGCTAACATCTTCTTCTTCTTGCTCCTTTTTTTCTGTTCAGGCATCCACATCTCCCTTTCCATGGATGGATAAAGAGCATTCACGTCTCCTTATCTTTAAACCTCGTACATCCCTATTCTAAAAACAAATAAACGCCTAATTCACCATCTTTTCCTTTGCTTTAAAAAAGAAAACCATTTTTGTATAATATTATTCTTCCATGTTGAAAACTTGCGTTTGGAAAAATCATTGTAGCTCCCCAATTTCATCTATAGGGATGTCAATTTAATTTAGATTGATTTTTTAATAAAATAAATTTTTAAATAAAGATTGCCTCACATTTTGTTCTTTTTGAAGTAGTTGGCCCAAAAAAAAAAGTAGTAGTTGGTGCTGCAAAAGTAGTAGAACAAAAATAGGGTCAGGAAACTCTAAAATTTACTACCCTTTAGTTTTAGTTTTTTGGATTTTGTGCTCAGACAATGTGAAAATCCTCGTTGGCCAAGAAGGAGGTTAAAGTAAAAGAGTGAAGACTCCTTCTCATAGGCATTAAAGAACTAGACTGACAAAAGAAAAAAAGAAAAAAATAAAATTTTCATAATACAATGAAGAAGAGAGAAATTATATGGAGTAGTAGTAGTAGTAGTCCTTTTAGACTATAATATGTTTCAGTGAGCTTATATATGTGAACGAAAAGTAGGGAGGGAATGCGTGGTTTTAAGTGCCACTATTGCAAAAGGGTTAATGGATGAGAGTCACAAAGAGGTTTAGTCCTCCCTCTCAATGTCTCTTAAGGACACAAACACACGCAAACAAACATTCATATGAACCAATTATATATATAGGCTAAACGAAAAACATGGAGTAAGAAGACGAAGATGTTAGCTAGTGCAAATCGACAACTAAAGAATTGAGATCTTAGAAGAAGAAGAACCAGAAGAAGCAAACGTGTGAACGAAAAAATAGGGGACTTAAGCACACATTTTTTTTTCATCTAGCTGGACTACTCACATGCCGCTTCATCATCCAGGTGGCAGTCCACATCATACTTAATCAAACTGAGTTAAGATTTAACCAACAGTAACTATCTAATTAAAAAAATTGAAACTATAAGGAGTGATTTGAAAAAAATTAAAGTGTTAGGACCAATTTACAAACTCATATAAAGTATAGGGACTAAATAATTAATTTTTCCTTGAATATATATATAATTAAATAAATTTTTTTATACAAACACTTAAAAATTTGTATAATTTTTTTATTATTTTGTGTATTCGTAATAACTACTTTACTTCTATTTTTAATAAAAATACTTTCGTTTAAACTATTGGAAGTTGTGAATACTTTTATTATAATTTCTTATATTTTTTCTCACAGTTCTAATATCACATTATTTTATGTGAATTTTT
This sequence comes from Delonix regia, assembly GCA_037074485.1. Lineage (NCBI taxonomy): Eukaryota > Viridiplantae > Streptophyta > Magnoliopsida > Fabales > Fabaceae > Delonix > Delonix regia. The sequence continues at coordinate 20,368,942 of CM073460.1, forward strand.
TAATTCAAGAAAGGATTTTATTCAACTTTAAACTTGTAACGTAGATGAACTCTTATGTAAAAATCTTTTAAGTTTGAAGGCCACTGAAAAATAATATAAATCTATGATTATTTTAAATAAAAAAATTTATATAATCTTCATTATATACTGTCATAAATTTTTTTTAACAAAAATATGATAAATATATAATTTTTCAATAATATTACAATATGTGTATGAATTTAAATAGTTTTATAATATTTAAATTAAAATATAAACTTTTATGTTATTTAATTACAAAACTGATAATTAAAAAAGTACAGAATTGCACTTAGTCTAATCTTAATTTTGATTTAAAACTTAAATTAGTCAGAGAGCATTTATAAATGTAAAACATGTTAAAAGAGTTACGGTCTAATTTTTATGAAAGTTTCACCGAAACTTCACCTAATAAAAAAGTAAAATTTCAATTTAGTGTTGTGGACTGTCATATTTTTTAAACTATAAAAATGACTGCCACATGTGGACATTTTTAAAGCTACAAAATTTAGAGTATGGGATGTTGGAAAGTACCAGGATTGAACTAAAAAAGATGAGCATTGTACTAACAAAAATTAATTGGAAAATTGATTATGTAAATTACAGGGAGATAGCATCAGGGAAAATACCAGACCCAGGGTCGCTGAAGGCGAAGGATACGACGGTGGTGGATGTGCCGGTGAAGGTGGCTCACAGCATACTGGTGAGCTTAGGAAGAGACATTGCCACGGATTGGGACATCGACTACCAGTTGGATTTGGTTTTCATCATCGACCTTCCGGTCATCGGCAACCTCAGCCTTCCTCTTTCTCAGAAGGGCGAGATCAAGCTTCCCACCCTCTCCGATTGGTTCGCCTAACGTCCGATTAGTTCGTATGCAACTATATTTTTTTATTTCTGTTTATTAAACACTTGTCGATATTTTCTGCTATTTGTTTTCCTCTCTGGTTGAAATGTTGTTAAACTAGTTATTTTACCTAAAAAGTGTACTATGGAATTGTGGATTACAGTACAATAATTTTCAATTGACAATAGTGGTTGTTGGAATATCCCTAGTTCCTAGGGAAGTAGTGGGGCTTGGTTGGAAAATTGCAAGAACCTTAATACTTTGCAACCATGAAAATGGATTCGGATTTGTTATATTTCTTTATAAATATATAAATTGGATACAAATTTAATGATTTATTTTTAAAATTGAATATTAAAATTGATAATTTTTTAGTTATTAAAATTAATAAAATTGATAAAATCAAGAAAATTAATTTGATAGTTTGCATCAAGCGAATAATGCGATTTATCAGTGAGTTGTTCGCTTAAGAAAAATGCAAAAATATACTTCTTGAGGTTGGAAAAAATTATTTGGGAAAGAATGATTTATATAAATGATTTTTGAAATAAGTATCTATATGATTCTTTTATACTTATCTTCAATTTTGTATTTTGGTTGTCCTGCACATCAAAAATACTAAAGATATTAAGTATCGAGATTTTTATGGTTCGCAAGATAATTGAAACTGACAAAAGATACAGACTGTAATTTATAAAAATTAATTGATAAAAAATTATGGAAGAATATCAAGTTTTGATCAACTTTGAGATACTTCAATTACAAACAATTCATAAATGTATTACAAATTTTAGATGTGTCAGTACTATTAATAATAAAAAGAAATATGCCCTTCTCAAGTACTCAGAATCAAGATATTAAGAAAATGGACGACAAGTAAAAATCAAAGTAAAGTAATGATTTAGTCCCTAAAATATTACTTTTTATCAGCGTAATTCTTTAAAAATAAAGCGTTTCAATTTTGCTCATAAAAGATAATTCTGCCTTCAATTTAGTTTCCCGAAAACAAAATTTTTAAATTTGGTCCTTCAAATCTTTTATTTTCCAATTAAAATGATCCCTTGATCATTTGGCAAAATGGGATCGATTGTTAGTCAACTAATGATATAAATTTGTCTAAATTTCTTCAATTCCAAAACAGTAACATTTTATATCAAAGCTAGATATTAGTACATTGAATGGTCCACAAATGCTTTTTGGAAAGACTGCTTTAAATGGAAAAAGAAATTATGTTTCGAGAGGTGCTCATCTCATGATAGATGTGTTAAAGTGGGTCAGTCCAACCCACTTGGGCGGACCCACTAGAGCTAGTGGATTAACGAGCCAATTTGTTTAAACTCCTCATAAAGTGGTTGGTTGAAAATCTCAACCCAACTCACTTAGTGAGTTAAGTAGACTGACTCGTTTAAACTATCAAAAAATAAAAAAAAATTATTAAAAAACTAATAAAAATTTAAATATGACTTTGTTTGAACATATGTCTTGTTTAATCAATCAATTTTTATAATAGTATAAATAAATATAAAAACAACTAAAATAAAAAGCAAGCTTCAATGGATCAAAATAAGTAAAGTAATTCAATGATTCAATGATCCATTAATAGTAAGAATATGATTATGAGTAGAATATTCCAATGAGGCAAATTATAAACCAATATCCAATCCAACATAAAACATTGAAAGGTGCCAAATTTGCCAAATACATAATCATTTCAAAGTTCCACTAAACATTGAAAGGTTAATGAAGTGAAGATTGGAGTGAAATATCAGGGATGAAATGTAGAGAGATAATGAGATTGAAGAATGGATGAGGATGAAGATGATATCTCCCTCTGGGCTGAGTGAAATATTAGGGTAAGAATGAGATGTGTCGAAAAGAGAAATAATGTAAGTGAAGGAATCTTTAACTGTTTTTTTTTTTTTTAATGTTTCTTGTTTGGAGAATTGGGTTTAGAAATGGGCCTATTATGTTTCTCTTTTAAGACTTAGCTTAGCTTGGGCTTCTTTATATTTGGGTATAGCTTAAGATTGAAGGGAAAAAAAAAAAAAGAATTAAACTGGCAGCCCATAAACCCTCTAAGCTAGCTCATTTAAACCGTGAATTAAACGAGTCAAGTTGAACTAATCTTCTTTAAAAAGTTTTACAAAGAAGCCTCCAACTTGACCTACCCCACCCCTCCTTATTCGTGGGTTAAACGGGCCTAACCTGGTGGGTCAAACCTGTTTTGACACCTCTATCTCATGATGCCCTAAAATAGGAGATCGTCTTGTTCAATTAAACGTTGCGTTCCAACAAGTATAAAGTAAATATCAGTCGTTGATTGTTTTAATGGCTCAGTCACAATATTTTATGGTTGCTTGTAAGTTTGAGTCAGTATATGTTCAAAGAAAGATCATTTGTTGGAAGGTGATTCAATTTGATCTTATTTGTTGTACATTTTTTGCTTTAGGTTTTGAAAATATTCTGTAAAATTTTTGTTAAATTTAATGCCATCAACTTAGCTTCTTTAATATTTATAGTTCATTATAAAGGCCTCTCGGATACTTAAATTTCACAATTTCCAAATATACAGAAACTCCTTAAATAAGTGTATTAGTGATAAGTTATATTTTTAGTATTTTTTTTTTCTTTGGGATATAGGGGTTTGATTATTGTCATTTGTTACATGGTTAGGCAACACTGACATATAGTTTGTTGATTACATTCTAGTGTATTCCACTAACTGCATGTAGTTGGTTGTGTGTTACATGTGGCTTCCTAATGCCACAATCCATAATAGCATTCGTCTAAAAGATATATATCCTCATGAATGTCCAAAATTTTAAGGCGATCCCAATTTTTGGAAGAACTTAAGACTCTTAAAACATACAATATGGCATGAATATGAAATGAAATGATCCCCCAACCTATTGAACCCTTAGAAGGTGTACAGATGCAAATAGAAATGCAAATGATAGGTTGATTAGAAATAAGAATGGATTCACCTCAAGAGATTAACTTGTTAAGAATTAATTCTTGTTGCAATAGAAGATGACAAGTTATCATCTTCTATAGAATTCTGGCCAAGCCAATAAAGGAAACTAAATAATTTCTTTGATAGAATAAAATTTGATGTCCTACTAGGTTGAGGTTCAAGCTTTTTTATAGGCTTCAAACTCCCTAAAAACCCCTAATTCGAAATGCACTTTTGGGCCCCCATTAAGTTAAGTCAAAAGAGGCTAAAAAATAACTTCAGACATTGAAATAGAAGCCCAATATATAACTATAAATATTCTAGGCCCAAATCAATTACAATAAGGTCTAAAACACTTATTTCAATAGCAACATTTTTGGAGACAAGACCTAAATGAATTGGGCCTTTATTTAGGTTGGACAAGAATAAGATGAATGACTTGGGTTTCTTTCACCAAGCCCAATTCGCTCAACTGGCTTTCTTCCACATTCACTAATAATCTTCCCAAATAAATTTACAGTGATTCCTTAAACTTCTTAGCTCTCAATCTTATAATAGGACCCAAAGGAAAATTCATAATGTCATTTATGCCATCACACCTCTTACTACTGTGCTCACATCATTCACTCCTTTCTCAAAAGTTATTGTCCTTGAATCTAAACCAAAATCAAATAGAGATATATAAGAAACATTAATGTAGCACTTATATTATACTCACTTGGAAAATCAATCTTATAGGTGTTATCATTAATCTTTTTTAGCACTTAGAATGGGCCTTCTCTCCTAGCTTCAAGCTTGGACTTCTTTTGGTTTGGAAATCTTTCCTTCCTTAAATGCACTTAAACCCAATCACCTAGTTCAAACAACACTTACTTTCGTCCCATATTCACTCTCTGAGTAGTTAGGTGATTCATCTTTTCAATTATCATATGCGCCTTCATATGTATTGTTTTAACCTTTTCAGCCTTGTTTTCTCCATCTAAACTAATAATATCACTTAAAGACAAAACTTTCTTTTCCAACAACCATAATTATTCATTTAAATTTTAAATGGATATAAATTTTCAAAGGAATACAATTTTTCATGAAAAGTTGCATTTGTACAAATTCTAGTTATAAATACAAATCTAGGCGAATTAGAATAGATAGAAAAAGTTAAAAATCCTTTTCTTCTCATAAGCATCCTACTTTGTTCATTCCAAAGTTTTCCTAAGATATTTTCATATATTGTTATCTATAAATCTCAAAGTGTTATAAATAACTTCTAGGGGTGATTTATCATTAACTCTGCAGTAAACGTAGTAGGGTCAAATATTACCTTAAGGAGAATGTGATAAACACAAGTTTCTAGGAACTATTTTCATTTTCAATATATTCTAGGTACATACATTCTCTTCTACATATAGTAATCTACATTCCTAAGCTATATGGAAGGAATCTCAAACTTTCTTTAAAAAGAGGGAAAAAGAAGTAGACACAAAATGGCCTTGAGTCTTCTTCCCCCCTATCCACTTGCTTCGTACATTGTCCTCAATCTCCTTCTCTCATCCATCATCTACTATGTCTCTTTCCTCCATCGTCATTTGTCTCTCTTCTTTGTCATCCTTTATCACTCCTCTCTCTCAACCTTGATCTCATTACCATCATTCAACACTAGAAAGCTTAGAGCAAAAACACAATTGTGTTCTCTCTTTCTTCCCCTCGTATTTAATATCTCTCTCTTTCTCCCATTTGTCACTCCTCTCTCTTAGCACTTGATTTCGTAGGTGCATGATTCAAGGATGACCAAAAAGATTAAGTGAAAACATGATTAGGTTCTCTTTCTTCCCTCTATCATCCTCTATCTCTTTGTCCTCCATCTCTACCTTTGCTTTGGTGTCCTTTAATCATTTTAGCCTTAGTTAGATCTCTTAAACAAAAGATGAAGATAAAAGATTATGACGATTCTGAACAAAAAAAGATGGAAAAGATATGCTTAATGGAAGATGAAGCTTAATGAGGTTTTCAATGCATCGATAGAAGATGATGCTCAATAGTCCTTTCATCTCTTCCTCAATACAAAATAATAATTTGTTTAATAAGATCATTAATTTTTTTTTATAAGGATAGTATAGTAATTTGATTATCCTTCCTTTCTAATATAGGACCCCAAGGCTATGAAGAACTTGAAACCCCTAAAATCATAATATGACAAAGAACACGAGAAGGAATAATATTTCCAATCTATTGAACCTCAAATAATAAATGCAAATAGAAACACAAATGATAGGTTGTATGGAGACAAGAATAGATTCGCCACAAGTAACACCTTGATAAGAATCAGCTCTTATTGCAATAAAAAAAACAATCAATCCTCTCTTTGGTAGACTTGGCCAAGTTAAGTAACAAAGCATCAAAGCTTCTCTTTTATTCATAAAAAACAAATCTACTTTTATAAGAGAGAGTAAGGAGTATTTATAACTCCAAATAGAATAACAACTCTAACAAACATAATGAACCTAGCAAAAATAACAAATAAACTAATAACCTAACAAACCTAACAAAATAGGCAATAACAAATGTAACAAACTCTAAAAAAATGCATTAAGCTTCAACTTAAGCCCAAATATGGATTAAGTTTGTTGGATTAATGAAAAAAAACTTCTCACACACACAACTTAACCCATAAATACATGGGTCTTCAACAACTCACCAACTAGAACCCATAAAGGTCTCATCGGACCTAAAATAAATAACCAAAGTTTTATTGGCCTTCATAGAGTAATGATTTTCTACATGCTCTAGAAATCTTCCATATAACTTTGAACTGACTCTCTAAACTTCTTGGCTCTTACTCTAGTCTTCAATACTGGCGGTAATGTTAGCTGATCTTCCATGCCTTCATGCCTTTTTTCTTCTATGCTCACATCACTTTCCATTCTTATCTCTTTTCTCACCATCATACCAACCATAATATATAAGCAAATTATTTCATTCCATTAAAGCTCATTCCCTTTCCCTTTCTCAATAATTTCAGGAAGTAAATTTAGTGTTAGTGAAATATTTATCAAATATTCTACATGTATAGGAAAGGGAAAAGAATGAATTCTTAATTGTATTGATTACACATTTGTATAGACACCAAAGCTTAACTAAATGATAGCTAACTAGCATATTGTAGCACACTAACAAACAACTAACTTAGGAACCACTATAAACAATAGTATACATTATATAAGCTAATTAGGGAGTAAGGTGGAGTTAGATAGGGCTAAAGTCCCTTCCCATCTATCTGGATTCATATTTAGAGTTTTTTTTTTTCAAAGATTAAAATTAAAAAATTTATTTTTTGAGAATTTAATTATTAATTTATTCCAAAAAAATTAATTGTCTTATATCACAAAGTGGCCACCTTTTCAAATTTTATTCATTTTATTCTTTTCTAACAAGAATGTTTTTATTGCTAGTGATGAATAATGAAGCCATTTTCAATTGTCATGTCCAAGGTTGAAAGTTTTTTTAATGCATAAGACATTAGTTAGTATTATTAATAGATTAATTAAGGTTTTAAACAATGCAAATATCTATATATCCTCCCCATACTATATATACTCCCTTGAATTTTGCTTATTTTTAATATAGTTCAATATAAGTTTCTTTCTATATAATGGAGAGAAGATACAATATGGTTGATAATTGACACACACACACACACACACACATATATATATATATATATATTTATATATTTATATTTATATATCACTCTCACACTAAATAAATTCATTCATTATCATCTTCCATATAACATATTATCTTCCTTTTTCTTTTTTTAAAGGTTCAACTACAAGTAGTAGAACACCAACAAAGAAATTAGTCAAAACAATTAAAGTCATATGATGATTTGCAAGTATACGGGTCAAATTGTAGTAAAAGGATTTAAAAGATCTAGTATCCTTCCCACGAGGATAATCTGTCATCTTTATTATTTTAAGATTAAACTTTTGCTTACCAAAATATACAATTTGTACAGAAGTATGGGTTAGTATGATAATTTACATATTTATACTAGTAGCCAAAATAAATCAATCACTAGGAAACAATTTGAGTGTAACAAAGAGAATAACTAAGCTAAACTAATATTCTAAAGGCTCAACTAAAAATAAAAGATTCAAGACACTATACTAGATTAAGCTAATGGAGAGTTAGAGTAAGGATAAACTGAGTTATTAAGTTCATTATTAATCTTGCACTAATACAGTTTAATTCCACTTTCAGATAATTTAACTCACTGGAAAGATAAGCTTGTTTCCAGAGGTTATCCTAATTCTAGTTCCAATTACTCTTAGAAGTTGTCTCCAAACATTTAAGTATAATCTTCCCTAGAATGCATTAGCTTAAGAGTTAAATCATCAAACAAAACCTACCTAAAGGTTGTTTCCAAACATTTAGATAAAATTGTACTACCTCAACCATTAGCCTCCTTTAGAGATTGTTTCAAACATTTAAAGAATACTAATCTTGAGGTGCACTAAATCCTTAGAAATCATTGTGAATATGAGAATGAATTTACCTTAATGGTTGTCTCAAAACATCTAAAGCAAAAACTCTTGAATTTTTAATGAGTTATTTTATTAAACACCTTGTAGGCATTCAATTCCATGACAAAATATTACAAAGAAATTCATCAATACAACACATTCAATCCACTTGCAATCATAAATTGACTAAAATATGTAAAAGCCTTAAATATATTCATTAACCAACAAATAATCACAAGAGAATAGAAATAATCTTTCTTAACATATATTAGGTATTAGGGTGCTAGAGCTAATTTAAAGCTCCACAAACAATTTTGGGCGCCTAGGCACCCAGAGTTGATTCTCTAATGCAACTTCAGTCTTTTTAGCCATAAATTTATTATCTGATGTCAGAATTAAGCAAATTAATACTTGTTGAAAAACTCTCGACAAGATCTACATTTTTGTGTGAAATGGTCATCTTCAAATTTTGATTTTTATTGATCTAAAGGTGACATTGAAGTTGAGTATTCACTGTCGTAAGTTGAAAACCATCTCAACTTTCTTCCTTGTCTTCTTCCAAATGTTTGTGAAAGCTTTCTAAACATCCTTGAATCTTCCATTTCCATGCTCTAATCCCTTGTTTCCTTTCATTAAAATAATTATCCTACAATTTCCATTAAAACAGTTTGAAATTAGATAAACTTAATGCAAGAAAGTAACCAAATAGTCCAACCAATAAAATATATGAAATTAATATTATTTGGTCACCAAATTAAAAGAATTTATCCAAAATATAATATAATTCCCAAGTAAAACATATATAAATATAACCTAATTAGAGACTTATCATTATCCAAAAGCTAAGCTTGGTTCTTAAAATATTTGCTATAGTGGCCTTATTGCTCGTCTGTAATAGTTCTGAAATTGATCTCTTGGAGGTTTTACAGAATGTTGTGGATGTCCTTTACACATAACTTGCAAATTGAGATCATGTATCTAGTTTTCCTAAATGAGTAGTAGCCATTTGTGGGAAAAAAAATAAAAGTTCAAGAATTGAGCTTAATTTGTTATGGTTAAAAAAGCAACATCCTCATGAGAAAGCCAGTGGAAGACCTTTCTGATAGAAAGCAAAACATTTAAAACTGATCATACCACATGAATGCAGAGAAACCCCATTTCAAAGCAAGAAAAACAATATAAGAATTACAAAGCTTTTTGCACTTGTTAGATGTACAAACTAGAGTGGACCATTCGGTCATGGAGAGATAGATAGGAACATCATGAACTCATGCCTGATTCTATAGTTACCTTAGGGATATACATGAATTGAGATTGGCCCTTGTGTTTTCATCCACCATCCTCTAAACCATATGTACGCCTTAAGAGGATTGGCTTCTCGCCATCATGGATTATTCTATTGTAAAAGAGCCAAATTACATATACGGTAAGGAGGATATGATGGGAGTACAGCTCAAACTCAAATAATTTGAATCGAATACTCAACCAACTAATGATGTTTGAATCAATTATACAATTAGTGAGAATTGACTATAGCATAGCAAACTAAAACAAACACACAAACTTGTAACAAATAAATACATAATTTAATTATTCCAATTCTGAATGACAAATGCTACAAGCCAAGTTCACATGTATATGATTTTGATTATGAATATCACCCAACAGAATAGCTCTCATTAAAAGCTGCCAAATGACAAGCAAAACTCTGTGCAATAGTTTAACCTTCCTGAAAGTTTCCCAATTTTAAAAGCCCCTAGGGACTTCCTATGTAATAAACACCTAAAGGATTTTGTAACCATCCTTGACAAATTATTGACCTCTTTGATTACCTGACCAAACCAAATAATGTTGTTGACCTATGAATGAGAGAGAAAGTATCAAGAATACATGTAGTAAATTTTTCCTAGTAACATTCTATTCACTTTTATGATGTTGTATAAGATCAGCAACCTTGCAAAGGTTGCTAGGCTAATATGATTGCATAGGCCACCAAAGAGGGTAGTGTAACAAAGTTATTTGACCGGTACCAACTTGCCACTATAATCTATTAGTGATCAAATTACCAAACTTTATGATGCCTTTTCTCTTCTAGGACAGCTTGATTTCGTTCCACTTGGACAGCTAATATGATTGCTAAGCTTGATTTCATTCCACTTGGATAGCTTTTCTTCATCGTGAATAAGACTTGAGAGCACGTTGGTACAAAGTATGAATATGAAATAGGACAAAGGGTCCCCTAATCAAAGTCCATGTTTAAGGTGGAAAGATTTAATAGTTGAGCCATTCATGATAACATAACTACATATTGTACCGATACATTACATCATCATTTTTATCCATTTCCTAAGAAAATTCATTCTATGAAGGATCGTATAAATATATTCCCATGAAATAGGCTTTAGAGATATTAAATTGAGCGTACACTATCTTTTAAGCTTACCCTTTTAGGTATTAAAGTTTATGCATGATTTCAAAGGCAAACAAAATATCATATGTGTCGTAACCGACCTTTCGGCAGAATAAAATAAAAAGTGTTTAAATTGATTCCCAAAATGAAACTTGAAAATCAATTTATTTGGAGTTGCCGCCAAAATCTTTAACGGAAAACTTTGGAAAACCAATTTAAATAAAAAAGAAAAAGGCAACACGGTCTGTGAAATCAGAGATGAGTTCGAGAGTCTATTTGAGTGTAGGGAAGGTGTTAGGCACCCCACAACACCCGTTCATAAGGACGGTTACCTTAAACCTGTCAGCTGAAATAGAATATGACTTTTAAATTTACCTCAATTACCCTTTTATCGACATGCATGCCTGTTAAACAGAGGAGACAAAACAACAAGAATGAAGGCAAACAGATGGATATTTACAAAGGGCGGACTTGACCTAGGATAAGAGCCTAGGGCCTACGTACCCTACGACAGGGATCAAAGTCCACGTAGTTCAACCAAATGGCATGTTTATTGGTTGATTATTTGTAAATTTTGTGATGAGAATAAGAGAGTTTAAATTAAACAAATTTCTATAAACAAAACAAAATTGAGATTTGGTTTGTGTGTCTTGATTTACGACAATTCGATTAATCTGGCTCTCTTGATCTCTCCATTTTTCCTTTTAATTTTTTATTTATTTTTGAAATTTTAATCCTTATTTTGAAATTTAAATGAAAATATTATAAAGAGTGAATTTAATCATTTTGTAAAACAAATTTAATTAACATATTTATTTTTGAGTTATTATCATTATTGTTACTATTATTCTAAAACAATTACGTATCGATTTTTAGGGTTTATGGAGATTAAAATCCCACACGACCCCAAGTATTCGAGGAGAACTATATTCTTACTCGATAATTTTGCAAATGATGGAGGACATTAAAGCGTTTATTTTTGTATTATTCTTATTATTATATTTTTTTTCTTAAAAAAAAAACACATACGTATTGATTTTCGGGATCTAAAAAAGATTAAAATCTCATATAATTCCATGCAATCGAGGAGAACAATATTCTCACACGATAATTTCGTAAATAATAGAAATTATTTAATTGAAGCAAATATTTAGTTATATATTTTATTTTTATTTATTTATTTATTTATTTTTTTAAACCAATGTGTACCAAATTCAAGGGTTTAAGGAGATTGAAATCTCACATAATCCCATACAATCGAGGAGAGCAAAACTCTCACGTAATAATTTCATAAAAATATTTAATTTAAGATCAATATTTAATTATTATTTATATTTTTTTATTTATTTTTTTAAACCAATGTGTACCAAATTTAGGGTTTAAGGAGATTGAAATCTCACATAATCCCATACAATCGAGGAGAGCAAAACTCTCATGCAATAATTTCATAAAAATATTTAATTTAAGATCAATATTTAATTATTATTTATTTATTTATTTTTAAACCAATGTGTACCAAATTTAGGGGTTTAAGGAGATTGAAATCTCACATAACCCCATACAATCGAGGAGAGCAAAACCCTCACGCGATAATTTCATAAAAATATTTAATTTAAGATCAATATTTAATTATTGTTTATATTTATTTATTTATTTATTTACTTATTTATTTTTTTAAATAAACTAGATACCATGCTGACGTTTTATTACACAGTTTAAGCATCGAAACAACAATGCATTCATCACACTAGTATACGAATATCTTTGAACATATTCCCATGCATTAAATCAAATCTTAAACAAATTTAAAACCAAACAGAACAAACTAAACACCATGAATTTAAGCATTAAAACAACAGTGCATTCTACGTACCAACATGTAAGCACGTCAATGCTACGTCAAAACTATGTTTAAATACCATGAACGTGCTTAAAACCAAGTGAGATAATTTGAACAGCATACCAGCATTTCTAGACGAAATCTAAACCTCAAAATAACGTTTTTGTATTTCACATCAAGTACACTTCCCTCTTCCATCTCAATTTCTTCTCTGTTTGAACTTTTCTTGTACACTCTCCCTTCTTATTTTTATTTTCTTTTTCAGTTTTTATCTCAGTTTATCTTTCCCAACTCTGTTTCTTGATTACAGAAATAGGAAGTTCAGAAAGCACTCTCCTTCACGGCACCAAGAAAAGGCAGCAGTCTTCAATATATATATATCCCTATACGTATACATACACATATATACACACACACATATATACACGTATACCATGCTCTCTCATTCTCCTTCATGGCACCAGGAAAAACATGCAGCAGTCTGCAATATATACATATATATATCGTTATACCTTTCACGGAGAACCATAAGAAAGCGAGAACAATGCCACGTCCCTTTCTCTTCTCTCCTTCATGGCTACTCTTTAGCTCAGATGATTCTCCTCTGTTCACTCGGAACAGGGGAACGAGTTTTCTGGTTTCCTCGGCTATCACGGTAGCGTTGGCCCAGCTGGTTGTGTTCTTTAGTTCCAACTTGGTTCTACTTGCTTTGTTTCTATATTCCAGCTTGGTTTTTTGTTACTGCTGTAGCTTGGTTTCTCCTCTTTTTAGCCACTCTCCAGCCTCTCTTTTTTCTTCGGTTTTTCTTCCACAACAGCTTCCCTTCTTCTTCCTTGGTTCTCCCTCACAGCCATGGTCTGCACCTTCTTCCAGCCAAGGTTCTGCTCCAGCCATGGTCTACACCTTCTTCCAGCCAAGGTTCTCCTCCAGCCACGGTCTCCTCCAGCCACGGTCTGTAACTTCTTCTAGCCAAGGTTCTGCTCAGCTTCTCGTTACGGTTCTGCACCTTCTTCCAGCCAAGGTTCTCGTTGCCCTTCTGCACCTTCTTCTAGCCAAGGTTCTTGTTGCCCTTCTGCACCTTATATACTCTAGCCAAGGTCCCTCTCTCTTGTGCTCCAGCCAACCTTTTTTTTTAGCCACGGTCTCCCCTCTTTTCCTGCTTTTTCTAAAACCACCAACTGCCCCCTTTCTTTGCTCACGGTCTCCTCCTCTTTTTTGCTTTTTCTGAAACCACCAGCTACTCCACTCTCTGCTCCAGCCAACCTCTTTCCAGCCACGGTCCCCCCTCTTTTCCTACTCTCTCTCCAAAACGAGCTGCTCCACTTTTCTGCCCTCTTCTGAAACAACCATCTCCTTTTTGCTTTTCAGCCCTCTTTGTGTCCTTTTTGTTTCTTAGTAGTGTGTATGTGTGTGAGTGTATGTATGCATGTGGGAGTGGGAGTGTATGAATGTAAGCAAGTGGGAGTGTGTGAGTGTGAGCAAGTGAGAGTGTGTGAGAGCAAGTGAGCAAGTTTGCATTTCTATTTTAATTAGGTGGCCTTTTTCTCCTCTTTGTATTTGGACAAATTTGTTAACCCTATTCATTTTATTTTCTTGTAAGATGATTATCATGTCTTTACTTCAAACATATATTTTAAATTTTTCCTTTTAATATTTTTGGTTTTTATATTTGGTTTTTCCATATTACTTCTATTTTTGCTTTTTTGTAATTTTGTTTTAATTAATTAATTTTTTAAAATTTTAATTTTATTTATTATCATTACTATAATTATTATTATTGTTAATTTAAGTGGGGTGTTCACAGTTGCCTCTCTTTGCTTATCTCTTAAGTTAGGGAAGTGAATATAGTGAAGAAATGACCTAATCTTAAGAGCAAGCAAAGACATGAACACACCACCTTCCACATCGAGGGAAGACAAGGGAAGGCAGGAGTAAATTCGTGCTCAGAAAGGATGGTGAATATCCTGAACAAGATGCGTGGCTTTCGACATAAATGTAAATTGCCTGGATACGATGCAGGACTTTAACAAAAATGTAAATTGCCTGGACACGATGCAGGACTTTGATAGAAATGTAAATTGCCTGGACATGATGCAGGACTTTAGCAGAAATGTAAATTGCCTGGACACGATGCAGGACTTTGACAGAAATGTAAATTGCCTAGACACGATGTAGGACTTTGACAAAAATGTAAATTGCCTGGACACGATGCAGGACTTTAGCAGAAATGTAAATTGCCTGGACACGATGCAGGACTTTTGTGAAAATGCAAATTGCCTGGACATGATGCAGGACTTTTGTGAAAATGTAAATTGCCTAGACACGATGCAGGACTTTGACAAAAATGTATATTGCCTAGACAAGATGCAAGACTTTTGTGAAAATGTAAATTGCCTGGACACGATGCAGGACTTTGGCAGAAATGTAAATTGCCTGGACACGATGCAGGACTTTGGCAGAAATGTAAATTGCTTGGACGCGATGCAGGACTTTTGCATAAATGTAAATTGCCTAGACACGATGCAGGACTTTAAAAGAAATGTAAATTACCCTGGACACGATGCAGGACTTTGGAGAAAATGTAAATTGCTTGGACATGATGCAGGAGTGAGATATATGATAAGCGTGGAGCGCCATGGATGCATGAGATAGGCTCATTTTTTAAGAATAATGAAAATTTTATTTGCTTTGATATATTTCAAAATTATAGCCTGGGCATTAGAAATAAGAGACTTTACGTTAACATAGAACCTCTACCTTTTACTTTGGAAGCTTGGGGTGACATGTTAGGTTATAGTTCATGGTAATTGGAAAGACATCAATATTGCCCAGAGCGAAAGCATTGCCTAACCAAGCTCCTTTTGCGTTGTGACTATGAATTCGTCATTTCAACAGGCGAGGATCTGCATAGCTTTACCTCTTCGGCTTAACTCTCGGCAGGCTTATATTCTTTTCCTTATAGTAAGCTAGAGGACATTGAACATGCTTCTATCTCCCATTTTACGAAGTAACCCAGTAACGAAATTAAAAATGCCACAGAAATGCCAAGACGTGCACATGCTTCTCACATTAAGCTTCATCCCAATAGTTTCATGGAAGCACTTAAAGAATCGTGGGTGTTTTTGAAATGCATATCATTAGACAATATTTTGAAGGGTGACAATATTTTGAATGGCATTATTCGCTTGAATGTTTATTTTGTGTATTGAATGCATAAAGCAATTATGAAGGCAACACAGTATATAGAAAGGAAAAGAGTGACAAGAAGCAGTTATCTTAAATGAGTAAGCGATTCCATCTCAAAGATAAACCACATGGTCCTAAGGAAAGTGGGTGATAAATCGAATGTTAATGCAAAGATTAGCCAAAAAACGACTGGAATGACTTTGACTTTTGACTCCAAGTGGCAATGGTTGTTTACGCCTGGTGTTGCCGTCGGATACACTTATTTAGAAAATGATTAATGAAGACAATCTCTGAGGATCCTTCTAGATAGGTGATTTGGTCCTTGTACAGTCTCACTTTGTTCATCATTTATTGCCCCTTCTTTTGTTTAAACCACCTTTTTAGGTTTCGACCTAACTGGCCCTAATTGTAAAATCTCATTTCTCTCTTCTTTCCTCTTTCTTGCCATTCCCATTTTAAGCAAAGTATTTCTTTACTGCATCAGAGTTAACTGGTTTTTCGAGCTCCCTTCCATCCATATCGGCAAGAACTAGTGCACCTCAGGAGAATGCTCGTATCACCACATATGGACCTTCATATGAAGGAGCCCATTTGCCTCTATTATCTTCCTGATTCGGGAGGATCTTTTTTAGAACCAACTACCATGGCTTGAATTGCCTGGGATGAATCTTTTGATTAAAGGCCCTTGCCATCCTTTTTTGGTATAGTTGCCCATGACACATAGCTACTAGTCGTTTTTCTTCGATCATATTCAGTTGCTCATACCGTGTCTTTACCCACTCCCTCTCCTCAAGGTTGGATTCGATCAACACTCAGAGAGAAGGGATCTCTACCTCAACAGGGGTGACTGCCTCCATACCATATACTAAAGAGTAAGGCGTTGCCCCTGTGGACATTCGTACTGTTGTGCGATACCCATGAAGAGCATACGGGAGCATCTCATGCCAGTCTTTATAAGTGATAGCCATCTTGCTAATGATCTTTTTGATATTTTTGTTTGCTGCCTTGACTGCCCCATTCATCTGTGGCCGATAGGGTGCAGAGTTGTGACGTTTAATCTTAAATTGTTCACATAACTTCTTGACGTCAACTCTGTTTAGGTTGGGTGCATTATCAGTGATAATCCTTTCTGGTACACCATATCTGCATATAATGTTCGATTTCAAAAATTAGAGTAAAACCCTTTGGGTAATATTGGAGAACGAACATGCCTCTATCCATTTCGTGAAGTAATCAACGGCTACCAGAATGAATCGGTGTCCATTAGACGCCTTTGGATTGATGGGGCCAATCACGTCTATTCCCCACATTGAGAATGGCCAAGGTGCCACTAAGTTATGTAGAGGTTGTGGTGGAGCATTGATCCTGTTAGCATATGTCTGATATTTATGATATTTCTTCATGTAGTCAATGCAGTCTTTCTCCATGGTTAACCAGAAGTACCCACACCTTTGAATTTGTCTAGTCATGGTATGGCCATTAGCATGGGTCCCGCATGTTCCCTCGTGAATCTCTATCATTATCCTTCATGCTTCTGATGCATCCACACATCGGAGCAGGGTGTTATCCCATGACCTTTTATACAACACTTCTCCACTAAGGAAAAAACTCATCGCCAATCGGCGAATGGTTTTTTTATCATTCTCAGATGCCTCAGTCGGGTATTGTTGACTCTGGACATAGTTCTTTATATCATGGAACCATGGTCGCCCATCGCTTTCTTTCTCCACATTTAGGCAATAGGCTGGGGTATCCCGAGTCTCAATCTGGATAGGAAGCATGTTGACTCCACAGTCTAACTTGATCATTACAATCAGGGTAGCCAATGCATCGGCAAATTGGTTTTTATCACGGGTTAGAAGTGTGAAATTTATCTCTTTAAACCTTGATAATAGTTTCGTCAAGTACTTTTGGTATGGGATCAGTTTGGGATCTTTGGTTTGCCATTCCCCCTTTACCTGATAAATTACAAGGGCTGAATCTCTAAACACATCAAGATCTTTGACACCCAACTCTAAGGCAGCTTGTAAGCCATTGACACAAGCCTCATATTCCGCCACATTATTTGTGCAGTCGAAACTGAGTTTGATTGCCACTGGATACTGCTTGCCTTCGAGTGATGTTATCACCGCTCCTAATCCACTACCATTTACATTGGCTGCTCCATCAAAGTGCATTGTCCACTTATCCTCCTTTAGTTCATCTTCCTCCATTGTTAGAATATCCTCATTTGGGAACCGAAAATCTAACGGTTGATACTCATCCAGGGGATTGGCCGCCAAATGCTCTGCTATAAGGCTGCCTTTGATTGATTTACTGGTCATGTACTTCACGTCATATTCTGAGAGTTTCACTTGCCATTTTGAGACTCTTGCTGATATATGAGGACTCTCAAAGATGTATTTGATCGGATCCATCCTGGAAATTAGCCATGTGACATGGTAAAGCATATATTGCCTCAGTCTCTTTGTGGTCCACACGAGACTGCAACAAGTCTTCTCAATTAACGGGTACTGTGACTCGCATTCATTAAATTTCTTACTCAGGTAATAAATGGCTTGCCCTTTTCTTCCTGATTCATCATGCTATCCTAACACAGCACCCATAGACCCTGGTCAGACCGTCAAATAAAGGATAAGGGGCCGCTCTAACGTAGGCGGCACCAGGATAGGGGGATTCGAGAGGTACTCCTTTATCCTGTCAAACGTTCGCTGGCAAGTCTCATTCCATTCTCCTGGTTGGTTCTTACGTAATAATTTAAATATCGGTTCACAAGTGTCAGTTAAATTCGCAATGAACCTAGCTATGTAATTCAAACGCCCTAAGAACCCTCGAACTTCCATTTCTGTGCTAGGTGGTGGCATATCATGAATTGCCTTAATTTTATCAGGGTCTAGTTCTATTCCCTTCTTGCTGACGACGAATCTTAAAAGCTTCCCTGATGTGGCCCTGAATATGCATTTACTAGGATTCAACCGGAGTTTGTACTTCTGTAGTCTTTCAAAGAGCTTTCGTAACATAGCCACATGACTCTCCCCTTCAGCCGACTTAGCAACCATGTCATCCACATATACCTTTATTTCTTTATGCATCAAGTCATGGAACAAGACTACCATTGCTCGTTGGTAGGTGGCCCCAGCATTTTTAAGCCCAAAGGGCATTACCTTGTAAGAAAAGGTTCCCCATTAGGCGATGAATGTGGTTTTTTCTTTGTCATCTGGGTGCATCAGAATTTGATTATAACCAGAGTACCCATCCATAAAGGAATACTTGAAGCTTCTTGTTGTATTATCGACTAAGATGTCAATGTGGGGTAAAGGAAAGTCATTTTTCGGGCTGGCCCGGTTTAAGTCCCGATAATCGACGCACATCCTCACTCGCCCATCTTTCTTTAGTACAGGGACTATGTTCAAGACCCATTGGGGGTATTTAGAGACTTCTAGGAAACCATCATCCCATTGCTTCATCACTTCCTCCTTGATTTTGAGGGACATCTCTGGGCTCATCCTCCTTAACTTCTGCTTCTTAGGTCCTATATCAGGGTACAAGGGTATCTTATAAGCAGCAATTTCAGGGTCTATTCCTGGCATATCTTAGTAGGACCAGGCAAACACATCCATATATTCCTTAAACAAATTAATCATTTCCTCCCTTTCTGGGTTATCAACTATCTTTAATTCTTTCTTATAATCCTCAGTCCCCATATTAATCACTTCGGTAGCTTCTTCATGCGGAGTAATACTCGTTTATGTAGATTCTATTATTTTAACAAAGGTTCGAGATGTGTCATCATTATCATCAATTTCTAAATCATTCATATCCATGACAACATGAGGCTCATTCAAACGGTGCCCAAGCGGCTCTGCTTCAGACAAAAGCTTCAAAGATTCAAATTCCCTGGAAAGTGGGTAGAAAAGGCAAGAATAAATATGAAGAGGCATGATTCAAACAAGATTTTGGAAAAAGATTGAAATTGCTGCATTCATTCGATATTCAAAATAAAGTTCAAATTGTTAGCTATTACAAAACTTTTTAAGATGATATCCTAAATATTACTCTAATGACATAACATCTGGTAACATTTCAGATTCCCAATTGTCAAGTGCTTTTCCTAGCTTGTCTAGCTGGATCCATGGGGCCTCTGTGCACTTTTCTTCTTCTTCACTCGCCATTATGGCTAGGTCGCCTGGATGTATTATCTCAGCAGAAACAGGAAACGTTTCCCAGATGTGGGGTATTTCTGCTCTTTCTCTTGGTTTACCTTCCTTCCATCGTGCCCTCCGAGTTTCCATAAATAACTCGTACCCTAACCCTTGTCGCCCTGGATTTTCAAGCAACTCAACCGGTTCCCTTATACGTTGCAGCTTCACGCCCAGTCCTTTTCCTTTTTAATATCCATTACACATCATGATCTTGGCCACTACTTGATTGACATCCTTGGTAGATTCCCCTACTCCTTCTGGGTTCCGGTTGGCACCTTTGGCGGAGTTCCCAGCTTCTAGCACTTCCAAACTCTGGTATGAGCTGTCCACAACTTGCTTGGCATTTTCAATGTAAGGTACCGTGCTAGGCTTGCTGATGATCATCTCTTCTTCGCCTTTTATGGTGATAAGCCTTCCTTCACTAATATACTTGACTCTTTGGTGCATAGTTGATGGGACTGCACCAGCTGTATGGATCCAAGGTCTTCCCAAAAGCATCGTATAGGCTGCATCAATGTCCATGACTTGAAACTCGATGGTAAATATATTCGGACCAATTTCTAATGGGAGTTCAACCTTTCCAATTACTTCCCTCCTCGTCCCATCGAAGGCTCTCACTACCATGTCGTTATATTCGATGCATGACTTCTCAACTGGTAATTGCCCTAAAGTGGATAAGGGTAAGACGTTCAGCGTAAATCCTCCATCAATGAGTACCTTAGTGATTACGTACCCATAGCATTTCAAAGTAATATGGAGGGCTTTGGGCTTTCTAGCTGGTGCGGGGTATACCTCATCCTCAAAGAATGCGATGAAGGTGGCATTCTTTACCGCACTTATCATGTTTACCACCTTCTCCGGAGTGATGTTAGGCCGTACGTAGGCTTCATCCAACACTCTTTGTAACGCCTTTCGATGAGCTTCTAAATTCATTATCAAGGTCAAAATGGAAATTCGGCCCAGTGTTTTCCGCAATTGATCAACCACATCATATTCGCTTTGCTTCATAATTTTTAGGAACTCATCGGTCTCCTCTCGCTCTCCTTTCTAGGGGTTTCTTTGAGGTTCGAGCTTTCTCCTATTTCTAGGTTCGAGTTTGGGACTCCTTCACTGTCCTTAGAATATACTCTACCACTGCGAGTAATTCCCCCTATCATTTCTGACTGCCCTTTTTCTATAACAGGCCTTCCCCCCTAATGCCTCACTATCATGAGAACATTCTATTTTTAGCCTGTAATTCCATGGCATGGCCTGATTACTCCGGTATGGAAATGGAGATGGCATATGGATAATAGCGGTTGGATTTTTTTACCGGTGCCGGTGTGTGTATGATGAGCAAGGATCCTTTTGTTGTACCTCATGGGTCATAGTTGCTTTGGGCTTGGGCAGTCTTGTTAACTTCATAAATTGGTTTATTAACCACTAGAAAGGAATTCCTGGGCTTTGTAGGGTCAGGTGATCCCTCAGTTCTAGCACCATTTTTCTCTGTGATGCACACATTCCCTTCAATGGGTCCTCGAGTTCCTTCAATGGTCAAGATTCCAAGCGACATCATTCTTTGCGCTAATTCCTTAAATTGCTCACATTCTTTAATGTCATGACCCATTTCTCCATCATGAAATTCGCAGTAGCTGTTCTGTGACCCTCTGAGCACGTTTCGCTCTTCATCCCAAGTAGGGATATAGTTAGCATCCTTCAAGCTTTTATATAACTGTTTCATGGTAGATGACACATCTACAAGTTTTTCAAGCTAAGCTCTTCTCCATCTATCATGGACACTTGCTTCCCTTTATTATGATTTGGCAAGGGATTGGTGACGATGTTAGGGTCATTACCTGTTTTTATGCCAATATGGTTATTGTCTAATAATGCCAAGACGTGTTTCCTAAAGGCATCACATTTGTCAATGCTGTGTCCCGTAGCTCCCATATGGTACTCACAAGTAGCGCTGGAGTCATACCACCCTGGGAATGGTGGTTGAAGTGGTTTAACAGGCTTAAAGCCCATAAGCTTTTTAGCCACCAAATCATGGAAGAGCTCCGATCGACTGACATTGAAGTCAGGTAACGGCCTATCATCGCGAGGCTGTTGCATAGGCCTAAACCCTCTATTTTGGACCGTCATTTATTGTGATCCAAGATGGGATTGTGGTGGCGTTGAGTAACTCATATGACTACTCACAGCTGGACCTCGGGGCTGGTAAGACATGGTTGGGTTTGGACCGTGAAATGGCATTTGAGGATATTGATTATATGTAGGACGAGGGTGTTGGTATGCAGCATGGATGTGACTAACATCCCCTTCCTTCTTTCGATTACTCGTAGGCCTCCTGGCTTCTATAGAGGTGCTTTCAAACAAACCCTCGCGTATGTCAGTATCTATCCTCTCTCCAACCTGGATAAGATCAGAAAATTCATCCACATGGGTCCCGAGCATTATCTTACGATAAGGGTCCCCCAGGGTGCAAATGAAATAAAAACATAATTCTGAGTCTAGAAGCGGCAGCTGAACCTCAACTGCTGTAGCCCTCCACCTTTGAGCATATTCCTTAAAGGTCTCCATTCCTTTCTTCTTCAACCCTTTTAAGTGCTCTCGTGTGGGCACTGTATCGAGGTTGAACCTGTATTGCCTCATGAACACATCGGTAAGATCCCTCCATCTCTTTAGTTTAGAGTGATCTAGCTTCATGAACCAATGCAATGCTGCCCCGGTCAAGCTCTTGTGGAAGAAGTTTATAAGAAACCTCTCATCTCTAGACCATACTGACATTTTGGTGCAGTATGACTTTAGATGATAGTACGGATCTCCACTACCATCATACTTGGTGAACTCAGGCACTTTGAACTTCTTAGGGATGGGTACCTCCGGGGCTAAACATAATTCCTCCAATTCGATTGACTTCCAGTTAGTCGGCCTCTGCAGAGCTCGCAGCCTGTCCTTAACCTCTGCTATATCTTCTTCCCAATCCTTCTTCTCGTTCCCCTCTTTCATCTTAAGGCCAGTATTGGCAACAGGCTGAACGGGACTAATGATCTCGATAGCCGGCTCCCCTCTTGGAAGGTCATAAGGGGAACACCCCCTTGGTTCCATTCTTGATACCCCTGTCCTTCTGCTCCTGAAGCCAAGGGATTTGGTGGCTGACTCACTGTCGTAGGTCTTTGTGTCGGTTCCGAAACCCCAGTGGCAAAAGGACTACCTGAAGTTACTTCCGGTATTTCAGCACTCATAATAGGGGCATCGTGGTCTACATTAGTAGGGTTTAGTGGAATGTTATTTGCAGCCACACTCGAACTCATATTCTGTAATAGCTTCATCATTTCTAACATTTGAGACTATATTGTCCCCATTTGATCCTTCAGGGCTCCCACTTCAGCTTCTAACCACTGCTCAGTTTCTGATCGGCTATTTTCGGTGGCCATAGCTCTAACACACGCTCTAGTTAAATACATTCTTCTCGGCGACTGAGCTTGGTTAGATGAATTCTTCCCCCCTCGAGCAATATTGGCTTTTTACCTGCAATTTTTTTTTTAGAAAAAGAAACAAAATGGACTTTAATAATGAAATAGTTACCTAGGTTTCTGATTTTTCAATATGTTGACTTGGCATAAAGGGTATAAGGACCACGGACCTTTGAATCTTTGAGGGTACGTACTGTAACACTCAATGAATCAAAGTTAATAGCTAACGCAAGGAACATTTAATATCCACATGCATAGGTCTATTTTGCACCACACAACCTACTTTCTCATGTGATTTCTGATATTTCATATATGCAGTAACGAACATATTTGATAGTCGAAAGAAGAAACCATGCATTTTACTAAAATGGAATGTTTGATCACGTCATACATCAAAGTAACCCAGTCCATGAGTTCACTTTACAAAATACTGAAATTGTCTCTGCCTCCACTCATCTAAAATTTCATTAACATTTTTAAATCCTCCATAAGGTTATGACATAAAGTGAGAAATTCAGTTACAGCCATAGGAGTCTTCGTTGGGATGGTGTGCCCTTTAGCTTTCTTATATGCGTAAATGAATTCAGGAATGGCATCATTGGCAAACAAAATCATTCTTTTGAAACGCTCTAGCCACATTTCTTTCTCGATCACTTGCTCCTCATAGTGAGCCTCCCACAATCGAGCCTTTTCTGCTTGATGGTTGAGCTGTTCAATCAAGTTTTGTATGCCTATCGCATTATCACTCTTGACCTTGGTCATCTCACTCATCTTTTCTTCTAGCTGTTTGACAAGTACATCAATTTCTCGTTGGAGATCACTAGGAGACTCAAATTCTTCCACCTGCCTTATCATGGCATCTTTTTCCTTAACAGCTTTTAACAATTGAGCTTGATAATGGAGGGCCTTCTTGTTGTTTTCTTCAGCCCGTTTTTGAATCCTCCTTACGGTGTTCTTCAACTTGTCATTTTCCTCTTTCAATCTTCTCAACTCAATGTTCATCTCTAACTCTTTTCTCTTTTTTGCTCTCTCGTCTTCTCGTAACATGGATAAGTTTTCCAAGTGTCTTTTGCTTACTTCCTCCAGGCTTTGTAGCTCAGCCTTTTTACCTTCTAATTGTTTGGCCAAACATTCATGAACCTCCTGTAGGTTGTTGCTTAATAAAGGGTTACGAGATCCCAAAGGTGGATGAATCTCACTAGTCCTTTCCTTAAGCCAAGCCTCATATGTTTTCGTGGTTGCTACGGCGCGCTTCCCTAACTCGAACCTCCCTTTACACATTACATGGCTCCATGCATCCCTTATCTGATGGATCATTTCCTCATTTAGAAAATCACTATAGTAGAAGCCAACTCTTTGCACAGACTCTTCAGACGGGATGTCCTACTCATATGCGAATTGGCAATGCGCAACCGCGGGATTATAATTAACGCATCCTCGGGCACCCATAAGAGGAACATTAGGGAAATTCCCACAGCAGTAAATAATATCCTCACCTTCCCACCAAGAGAGCTTCCACCAAATGGTGGTATCTTCAAGTCCTTCTATTTTCTTAATCCATTAATCGCGGCTCATTCTTGCTTGTATTGGGATTCATCCTTCGCGACGTGGATAATCTCGGATCGGGTGATGGATGGTGTCGAATCTCATACCAAGTTGATATTCCCTACCATAAACATGATTAACCCACCATATATTCAACAGTGGCAAGCAACACTTCAACTTTCCTTTCTTTTCTCTGTGGCAAAAACTTAATGTCAAAAACCTTTCCGCTAGAAGCACTGGTATTGGATTCACATGGTGATTTTCCACCATCCACAGGATACTTACTGCTGCCAGATCAACTACGCCCACTGCTGAAGGGAATAACACTAACCCATATACTGCCAAAGCAAGCACTCTTCTGAAAACAACCCAGTTCCCCTTCTTAGCTAAAGCTTCCAACCTCTTCTCTAAATATTTCCTAGATAATCCTTCTGTTGCACCAGAGCGGCATAATTGTACTCGTGCAGGTTCCTCCCCCAGGACCTAGGCCACAACGCGTTTGGAAGGGAGATGCCCAGGGTACAAGTAGACGGGGGTGTCTTTGGTAACAGGCATCTTCATCAATCCCCCATATTCTTCCAAAGTGGGTGCAAGTTGGAAAGTTGGAAACGTGAAGCATCTCAATGAATCCTCCCAATGTTAGGCTAAGACTACAAGTGCATCAGGCTAGATAGGGATTGATAGCAAATCCAAGATGTCTCCATAATCCTTTTGAAAATGGTGGAGCTGCTCCCCTTTAAGTTTCCCACTCATAATGATTAAGCTATCCACTGATTCAGCTTCTACCTTCACTTGAACTCTCCTCCTAGTCAAGACCATTCCTGTTGGGCTTGTATCTTGTGGTTGTGTGGTGTCCGATGGGTCCTTCATATCTTTATGCCAATGAAAATTCACTGTAACAAGTCCATTGGTTAGAAACAAAATGAAATGAGCACATAACGTATTCAATCAATAGATTACTTGTCATTTTATTCACTATTAATTGCCAAGAGCCTTATTGATCCATTGGGAATAACAGATATAAATCTCAACCCAAGGAGAAATAGATCCTCACATGGACGAGGCTTAAATAAGTGAGCCAGATAATCTATTGATATATTATTTTCACAAGAATTATTGATTTTCAAGAATCTCCCAACTGCATCAATGCACCATTAGGCCAACCTTCCCACACTGACGGAACTTTTAATTTTAGCTCATTTCATTTGGCTAATAACACATCATATGGAAATGTTGTGATAATTTAATACCCCATAAAAGATTTTTTTATTAAAAAAAATGTAATCATGCCATGAATGATGTGTCAACATACAAAACGAGAGTATAATATTCTCTATCAGTGTCCTAACTCGGGTCAACCCTATATGTGAGAACGGCACCCTAAAGACGGTAGGCCCTAAGAAGGTTATCTATTAAGTTTGGTCCATTAAGGTGCATAGTGCTGAGGGTAGATCTAGCATCTTAAAGCATTACTGGTCTTCAGATTGCCCCCACTCAAAAGAGTGAGGATCTCACGACATGAATAAGACTAAAAGAGGACAAAATCCTACTCCAATTAAATCCACATAGCGAGTTACAACCTGAGAGAGGTCTTCACGGTAATCTCTAGAAGCGAGAAGCTTCATAGGAAAACCAATATAAACCTTTACTAACTTAGGGCAAGCGAGGACTTGGGTATAGAGCCCAAAAGTGTGTGAGGTAGAGTGTCAACGTGCTTAAGATGTGAGGGGAGCATATAAAACTTTAAATCGACAGTTTATCCAACCTTCATTTATCAAACAGCCAAATTGCAAGAGAAGACAAGAGCTTACAACATAAACAGAGGTCGTCTATCCTACGGTTTTATTCCACATGTTATCTATCCTGACATATATATTACAAATAAACTAACAAAATTACATGGTAAGGAACTTTAAGCATGTTATATAATTGAAAAGGAAGATATACACCTATACAAATAGGAAAAATAAATAGCAAATACATAAAAACATACAAGCATATCATGTGACCACAAGAGATAAATAAACAAGAAACACCAAAAAAGAATAAACCATTAAACTAAACAAAATACAGCAAGGGTAATCAAGATAACAAGAAGCCATATTATTTCAACTAACTAATTAAATAGGCTTGACTCTCAAACATATCCCCAGTGGAGTCGCCAAACTGTCATAACTGACCTTTCGGCAGAATAAAATAAAAAGTGTTTAAATTGATTCCCAAAATGAAACTTGAAAATCAATTTATTTGGAGTCACCACCAAAATTTGTAACAGAAAACTTTGGAAAACCAATTTAAATAAAAAAGAAAAAAGCAACATGGTCTGTGAAATCAGATATGAGTTCGGGAGTCTATTTGAGTGTAAAGAAGGTGTTAGGCACCCCACAACACCCGTCCATAAGGACGGTTACCTTAAACCAGTCAGCTGAAATAGAATATGGCTTTTAAATTTACCTCAATTACCCTTTTATCGGCATGCATACCTGTTAAACAGAGGAGACAAAACAACAAGAATGAAGGCAAACAGATAGATATTTACAAAGGGCAGACTTGATCTAGGATAAGAGCCTAGGGCCTACGTACCCTACGACAGGAATCAAAGTCCACGTAGTTCGACAAAATGGCATGTTTATTGGTTGATTATTTGTAAATTTTGTGATGAGAATAAGAGAGTTTAAATTAAACAAATTTCCATAAACAAAACGAAATTGCGATTTGGTTTGTGTGTCTTGATTTACGACAATTTGATTAATCTGGCTATCTTGATCTCTCCATTTTTCCTTTTAATTTTTTATTTATTTTTGGAATTGTAATCCTTATTTTGAAATTTAAATGAAAATATTATAAAGAGTGAATTTAATCATTTTGTAAAACAAATTTAATTAACATATTTATTTTTGAGTTATTATCATTATTGTTACTATTATTCTAAAACAATTACGTATCGATTTTTAGGGTTTATGGAGATTAAAATCTCATACGACCCCAAGTATTCGAGGAGAACTATATTCTCACTCGATAATTTTGCAAATGATAAAGGACATTAAAGCGTTTATTTTTGTATTATTCTTATTATTATATTTTTTTTCTTAAAAAATAAACACATACGTATTGATTTTCGGGATCTAAAAAAGATTAAAATCTCATATAATCCCATGCAATCGAGGAGAACAATATTCTCACACGATAATTTCATAAATAATAGAAATTATTTAATTGAAGCAAATATTTAGTTATATATTTTATTTTTATTTATTTATTTATTTATTTTTTAAACCAATGTGTACCAAATTCAAGGGTTTAAGGAGATTGAAATCTCACATAATCCCATACAATCGAGGAGAGCAAAACTCTCACGTAATAATTTCATAAAAAATATTTAATTTAAGATCAATATTTAATTATTATTTTTATTTATTTATTTATTTATTTTTTTAAACCAATGTGTACCAAATTTAGGGTTTAAGGAGATTGAAATCTCACATAATCCCATACAATCGAGGAGAGCAAAACTCTCACGCGATAATTTCATAAAAATATTTAATTTAAGATCAATATTTAATTATTGTTTATATTTATTTATTTATTTTAAACCAATGTGTACCAAATTCAAGGGTTTAAAGAGATTGAAATCTCACATAATCCCATACAATCAAGGAGAGCAAAACTCTCACGCAATAATTTCATAAAAATATTTAATTTAAGATCAATATTTAATTATTATTTATATTATTTATTTATTTTTTTTATAAACCAATGTGTACCAAATTTAGGAGTTTAAGGAGATTGAAATCTCACATAACCCCATACAATCGAGGAGAGCAAAACCCTCACGCGATAATTTCATAAAAATATTTAATTTAAGATCAATATTTAATTATTGTTTTTATTTATTTATTTATTTAAATAAACTAGATACCATGCTGACGTTTTATTACACAGTTTAAGCATCGAAACAACATTGCATTCATCACACTAGTATACGAATATCTTTGAACATATTCCCATGCATTAAATCAAATCTTAAACATATTTAAAACCAAGCATAACAAACTAGACACCATGAATTTAAGCATTAAAACAACAATGCATTCTACGTACCAGCATGTAAGCACGTCAATGCTACGTCAAAACTATGTTTAAATACCATAAATGTGCTTAAAACCAAGTGAGATAATTTGAACAACATACCAGCATTTCTAGACGGAATTTAAACCTCAAAACAATGTTTTTGTATTTCACATCAAGTACACTTCCCTCTTCCATCTCAGTTTATTCTCTGTTTGAACTTTTCTTGTACACTCTCCCTTCTTATTTTTATTTTTTTCAGTTTTTATCTCAGTTTATCTTTCCCAACTCTGCTTTTTGATTACAGAAACAGGAAGTTCAGAAAGCACTTTCCTTCACGGCACCAGGAAAAGGCAGTAGTCTTCAATATATATATATCCTTATACGTATACATACACATATATACACACACACATATATACACGTATACCATGCTCTCTCATTCTCCTTCATGGCACCAGGAAAAACATACAGCAGTCTGCAATATATACATATATATATCGTTATACCTTAACGGAGAACCACAAGAAAGCGAGAGCAATGCCACGTCCCTTTCTCTTCTCTCCTTCACGGCTACTCTTTAGCTCAGATGATTCTCCTCTGTTCGCCCCTGTTCACGTTGCTCAGAACAGGGGAACGAGTTTTCTGGTTTCCTAGGCTGTCACGGTAGCGTTGGCCCATCTAGTTGTGTTCTTCAGTTCCAACTCAGTTCTGCTTGCTTTGTTTCTGGATTCCAGCTCGGTTTTTTGTTATTGCTGTAGCTTGGTTTCTCCTCTTTTCAGCCACTCTCCAGCCTCTCTTTTTTTTCGATTTTTCTTCCACAACAGCTCCCCTCTTCTTCCTCGGTTCTCCCTCACAGCCACGGTCTACACCTTCTTCCAGCCAAGGTTCTGCTCCAGCCACGGTCTACACCTTCTTCCAGCCAAGGTTCTCCTCCAGCCACGGTCTGCACCTTCTTCCAGCCAAGGTTCTTGTTGCCCTTCTGCACCTTATATACTCTAGCCAAGGTCCCTCTCTCTTGTGCTCCAGCCAACCTTTTTTTTTAGCCACGGTCTCCCCTTTTTTCCTGCTTTTTCTGAAACCACCAACTGCCCCCTTTCTCTGCTCACGGTCTCCTCCTCTTTTTTGCTTTTTCTGAAACCACCAGCTACTCCACTCTCTGCTCCAGCCAACCTCTTTCCAGCCACGGTCCCCCCTCTTTTCCTACTCTCTCTCCAAAACGAGCTGCTCCACTTTTCTGCCCTCCTCTGAAACAACCATCTCCTTTTTGCTTTTCAGCCCTCTTTGTGTCCTTTTTGTTTCTTAGTAATGTGTGTGTGTGTGTGAGTGTATGTATGCATGTGGGAGTGGGAGTGTATGAATGTAAGCAAGTAGGAGTGTGTGAGTGTGAGCAAGTGAGAGTGTGTGAGTGTGAGCAAGTGAAAGTGTGTGAGAGCAAGTGAGCAAGTTTGCATTTTTATTTTAATTAGGTGGCCTTTTTCTCCTCTTTGTATTTGGACAAATTTGTTAACCCTATTCATTTTATTTTCTTGTAAGATGATTATTATGTCTCTACTTCAAACATATATTTTAAATTTTTTCTTTTAATATTTTTGGTTTTTATATTTGGTTTTTTCCATATTACTTCTATTTTTGCTTTTTTGCAATTTTGTTTTAATTAATTAATTTTTTTTAATTTTAATTTTATTTATTATCATTACTATAATTATTATTATTATTAGTTTAGGTGGGGTGTTCACAATATGATAAGAGCTTGTCTTTAATAAAAGCACTCTAATTTTGAGCAATCATGTCACCAAGTTTGCTACAAAGTACCTTGGAAATAATTTTACAAAGCACATTACAGAGGCTATTAAGCTAATAGTCTTTTAACGTTAGTGGCTGGTCATTCTTTAGGATTAGGGTGATAAAAGACTTACTTAAACTTTTAAGCATAAATCCTATTTCTAAAATGGACATTACCATAGAGCATATATCACATTCATCAATTTCCCATTTTGTTTGAAAAATTTTGGCATTAAATCCATCCAATAGAGGAGTGTTATCTGATGAAAGGCCAAATATCGTTGATATAATATCTTTAATTGTAAAGGACTTTTTAAAGAATTCTAATATGCTCTTCATTCAAGGTAGTACTACCTAGACCTGAAAGATAGTTAGATAAATAATGATAAGACATAAAGTCCATAATGGAATATATTGCATTAAAATAGCTATAAGTTAGATTTTCAAGATTAGTTTAGCAATTAACCCAATCTTGATCATCCTTAAGATGCATAATTGATAAGAGCATTCAATAAACTTATTTTATATACTTTCCATTGGTTAATTTTCTTGTTTTTTAAGGATTTTATTATTCTTATGTTCTTTTATGTGCTATGTAGGGTTTTAAGTGCTAGAGATCAATTTGGAGTTGAATTTGAGCTTTGAAAATATAAAAGATTTGGCAAAGTGTTGAATTACTTAGTGATAGAGTGCCTTTCCTTCGGTCATAACTTCATCTATATTGCTCAAAACTGAAAGATTCTAAATTGTTATAAAAGTAAATATCCAAAGCTTATCAACAGTGCAAGAATACTTAATTTAGATAAGAGAAGCATGGTATATGAATTTTTTATGTTTACTATCTTGTGTACTAACTTATGTACGAAGGAAAAGTTATGGTTTGATTTCCACAGAGCATCTCTCCTTTGTTTAAATCCCAAAAATAGTGATTCTAATATCCAAATTAAAGCCTAACATCTATTGTTTCCAATGGCTTTGAAATTAGCTCATTTGGAGAACTAAAGAGAGAGTTATATAATTTTCACATTGCTTGCTCAGAAATTCAATTAGTCCTTATTCAACTAGGAGTCCTTCTTTCATAAGATTTCCAATTTTATCACAATTTGCATTGCCATCAAATGCTTTGGACACATGACAACACCTTAATAAATGACTAAAAAAGGGAAAGTGATGTTTTTAGAATTTGACTTTATTCAATTGATGATTGATTTCCATCTAAAAGACTATTTTCTCAATTCTTAAGGTTTCCTGATTCCTAGAGTTTCCTAAACTTTTTCAATTCTTTCATTATAAATAATTCAATTCTCTCTTCATCTATTCTGATATTATCTTTTGCTCTCAAACACATTCTTATACCTAGTTATTGGAGCCAAGATTTCCATCAAGAGAATGAGGACAAACTTTGAGACAAAATCAAGGAAGTTATACATACTTTGATGGTCTTTTGAACAAGTTTCTCTAGTATCTTCTACTTCTTTCTTCATGATTTATTTTTCTATTGGAGTTTTGCTTTCTATTATGCTAGGCTAGCTTTCTTTTAGGTTAAGAGTGATGTGGAAACCATAAGATTTTGCTATATTTTTAGTTTACGATTTTTATATATTGATTCAAATTAAGTTGTTATGATTTTCTAAATTTAATTATCGATGATTAGGCTCCTACTTGTTTAGTCCAGCCATTTAAGCTTGTTATTAGTAAGATCTATTGCTACTTTAGGATTGTAAGTGTCATATAATTCTAAATCAAAGTAGCAACTTACTAATTAATTAATTATTTTGTTAATTTCAAGGAAAATCTAACTTAGAGAGGAAGTTCAACATTAGGCTAGAAATTCTTGAATAGTTGTACTTTCTATTGTGATTGTTAATCAAATTTAATAGATGTTCCTTAAATCAATTTTCAATTAGGGTTAGGTTTAGAACATTTCAAACCTAATTATTATGAAAGCTAAATAATAGGATGCTCTAGTTATCTAAACCATTGACTTAGTGAGAATTGGAATGCATAATAATTGAAACATGAACATACATGTCTTAGTGGTGGAAATAATCCCTCAACCTATTCATAAGGATCTAATCAATCCATTTAATTCAATTGTTTTATTTCTTTGTTATTTTGCATTTTAATTTCTAAAATATTATTTTATGCCAATCACCTCCTATTTCATTTGCAATAGAGCCCTCGGTGTCATTCCATCTTAGTTTTCTTAGTTTCTAGGGTTTCATTTTACATTAAATCTTAATCAATTCTAAAGTAACCAATTGAATTAATTTCTCTTGGGAACAATACTCTATTCATGCTCTACTAGAAAATTTTTAAGACCAACTAGGATTTTAATTTTGGTAAATTAATGACTTATCAATAACCATATTTGCATATTTCCTCCTTAATATGAGAGCATAAAAATATTTTGTGTTTTGATTACCTTGAATAAGCTAAGTTTGACGTACTCTTTAAGCCCAGATCATTTCTTCACAATCGTAAAGAAATTCCATTTTGTGTCTTATGTTTCTCTCAAAAGGAGCAGCATAAAGGTCTGGTAAATTCTGTTGGGCTTCCTATAAAAAATCTTCTAAATATTTGATCTTAGAAAGAATACTACTAACCGAATTCGCATTCCAATGACAAATTGCCATCAAAGAGGAATAGAGCTTCTTTTGCACTTTGAAACTTGGAGAACTAACTTTGTAATGAGCCCATAATTACCTAATAATATCCAGGAAGCGAAGCCAAAAGTTCTCAAATATCTTAAATTTCCTTTTATAATGGCCTTGTAAATTAAAAATAAGGATAATAGGAGAATGATTAGATGCCAACAATAGCAGGATAGTGCAAACCGTATTTGGGATAAGAATGTAGCTGTTATCATGTCCCTATCTATTGTTGGTCCATGAGAACTACCAGACCTTCAAAAGAAGATTAATGAGAAAACATTTGTCAATTAAGTTAGCAAATTCATGAGCACAAGGCAAAAGAAATGAGTCATTGTTCTTGTCATTAGGCAGATGGATATAATTAAAATCACTAATTAATAGCCAAGAATCTGAAGTAACCAAGGCCATGTTACATATCCATTCCCATAAACATTAGCGTTATGCAAGTTTAGGAAATCCATAAATAAAAGTAGGGAAAAGAACAATGCCCTTTGGATCAATAATATAGTTATGAATCCAATGAGGGCTACTATCTACTACTAAATAATGAAAGCCATGCTTCTAAACAACCAAAATCCCATCACTTTTCCCTTAAGCATCCACACTAAACACATTTAAATCGTCAAATGAGGAAATTTTATTCACAGCCTTTTGTAAAGATAGTTTTGCTTCAACTAAAAACAAAAAGCTAGGTCAGTATTTACAAACTAGGTTCT
This sequence comes from Delonix regia, assembly GCA_037074485.1. Classification (NCBI taxonomy): domain Eukaryota; kingdom Viridiplantae; phylum Streptophyta; class Magnoliopsida; order Fabales; family Fabaceae; genus Delonix; species Delonix regia. The sequence goes on from CM073460.1 coordinate 20,403,144, forward strand.
TAAATTTTTGAATTGTCGTTGTTTTCCCTAAACCAGGATAGTTTCAACTAAATAAACTCAGAGCAATTGGGAAACTTCCCATGGGTAGCTTCTCATACCCGAGTCATATCATCAGCAAGATTTGAATATTCTTCATCTATTTCTATAATTGTTGTAAGCTATGGAGGAGAGTGTTTTAATTATCTTTTATGCAACATCCATACCATGTTTTTTCAAGGGAAGTGAGTGGCAGGAAACATCATTTGATGAGATCTGGATACAAGAGCTACAGTTAAGACTCCATATATTAATGTGGTCTGAAACCTGTTGTGAGGATGCAACATTGATGTTGAGAAAAAAAATGCTTTGGAAGGTGGCTTGTTGTAAATACCCCAAGAGCCCAAAATGAATCATTAGGCTAGCTTAATAGTCCATGGCCCAATACTATGAAAAGCCCATAAAATGGTGCCCAGATGATGCTTTCAATTCTCGATGCAATATAATCGAAGAAAGGAGGGGCTTAAAAGAAAGAATTAGTAATCGGTAGCTTATGGGCCAAGATTGCCAAGAAATGGCTCACTGGGCCACAATCTTGACTTTAAGGCCCACACTTGTACAAATTTGTCTTGGGCTGTAAAAAAGGATTCCATCCAGTTATAGTGAGTTAAAGCTGCAGAGGAAAGGATAGAGATATCTTTAATAGAAACATTATACAAGCAGAAATTCACCGAATTAGCTTCAGATTGATTCATGAGAAGATTCACTATTGACATGGAAACCAAGGAAGCCTCGAAAGCCACATCTAATTTAAGAGAAGTTAAGCTTCTACGTAACATAAAGGGCCCCTCAACAGAGTAGTTATTATGGTCATTGTCCTCATCAAAATCACTAAATAAGGATATAAAATCAGCAGTAGTCATATCTTCAAGCCCATGAGAGTTGTCTGATCTTCATTAGGCGATTGAAATGGAAGGACATGCCATGCAAGAGAGTTATTAATATATTTTGCAACAGGAGTAGTATCCTACATTATAAATCAACAGATGTATGATCAAAGGCATTTGTTAGAGCAAGTGGGTCAAAACTGGTCCCATGGTCCATAGTATTAAAATTAGATGGATTAGAAAATACAGCTTGTAAGACATCATCCATAAAAAGAACAGGGAAGTTGCCTTCATCTAATTGATGGTCCAAGTCCAAACTAATCACATCAAAAGACAAGCTTCAATTGTCTCGGTTAATTTCCATGTGCATGTCCATATTGAAATCAATGGGATCAGTAAAAGAACTTCCCTCTACCACATCTAGATAAAGAGAATTTATATCAGCATTATGCATGTTTAAGGGTTTCATGTTATTGTTATGCTGCCTTGTTCCTGCATGAAGAGCGTTACAGAATTAGCTCTTATATTATCAAAGAGAGCATTAATTGCATCAATCTGAATGTCTGTTTCGTGATCAGGGCGATTATTGTCCGAGGAACTCAAAGAGTGTGAATCAAAGTGCACATTAAAAGTTGCAGTGAGGAGTTGATGAGGTTGCAATGGGTCTCTAGCATTAGGTTCCTTATCATGATGGTAGTAAAATCCTCCCCTAGCTGAATCAATCCATCGTACTCTTGTGGTGCACCTGTGAGAATGTTTCTTCTTGAAAGCAATAAAATCATCAAAGCCTAAAAGAAAACAGAAATCTTGGATAAAATTATCAAACTTTTGGTGAATGCACTGTCTAATAGCAATTTGTCCTTCTAAAACTTGTTGCAAAGAAAGAGTGTAGTCCCGAGATAAATGGTCGATCTTTTAGCATTGCCTCGCTTTCTTAATATTAGCTTATATCTACACTCCACCCACAATGATAACCCACTATGTAACTGTAAAAGGGCTGTCATTAAAATTGGAAGGGCTTTATCAAGGAAAATCTAGACATGGAGGAATATAATATTCTTGGTATGTTGGAGTTAGCCATCAACATTCATCGTATTTCCTACCACATTCCCCAACACTTTTGCTGCTTCTTCGATAAGGTACTGCATTAGGAACCCCCGACATTGCACCTAGACCATTATCTTCCTAATTCGAAGATCTCTATGAATTAAATTAGGCTTCCATTCATCAAATGAGGAATTCAACACCGACCAAAGAACGAAATTTTGATCATAATATTTTCAAATTCAATAATGTAGACGTTGCAGTCTCAACTCATAACCCTGAAATCACCTCCATGTTTCCAGGCCCCACATAAAAGTTAGGTCAAGTTTATGATTTAGGATGATTTTGTAACCAAACACAACATCGATTAAGCATGTGCTTTAGAAATTCAGGGAACTTTGTAGCATGCATTGGTCAATATTAAAATGAGGTCCAACACGCAATAAACTAAAACTGTGATTACCTTGGGAGAGGTTTTCCTTCTGAAAGATCAAGTATGTTAATGGTAGAAGCTACAAGAAAGTATACCAACGCCCCGTTTGGTTGGCATCATCCTATCAAGGGAATAGGAATGAGATTCCTTTTCCTGAGTTTGGTTGGCAGATTAGTGTTGGAAGAAGATAAATGGAAACAGCTCTTTACACACTCTTGGATAAGTGGCAAGCTTTTTTTCGCAATGTTTTCTCAATTTTCTATTACAGGGGTAAAATGTAACTTCGCCACCAATTCTTATTTGGTTTCCCTTTCGTTTTACCTCTCCCATTTCTATTCCTTCACACATCTTTCTAACAACCAAATGAATCACAAGAGTACGCTCCAAACAAGGGGGTTATTCACTCAAAACGACGGGTTCCATATTATCTATAATTAAGCCATAGGCAAGTATACAAAGTATTCCCCTATTAGCCCACATAACATACAGCTTTACAAGTCAATTTTATCCATCTTTATCTGAATGCATTCCCCTACAATTATCAAAATTAATGTCACATTGGTTAGAGGAGGGGGCAAAGGTGCATTTGACCCATTAAAGTTCACTGATACAATCCTCTCCATGAAAGGAAATGGAAATGCAAAAAAAAAAAAAAAACGAATATTATTTAATGATTTTTGTTAATTACGCTAAAGCAGACCACAACATTCCAAAATCATGAAAAATGGGTTGAGAAGTTATTGGGTCAAAATGCAAGCTACAATAGTGTGTTTATTGGGTTGAAATAGATCAAACTGATTTTAAGCAACTAGGTCACTGTGCACTGCATTGGGTTGAAGGCTTGCCTGAAGACATTTGTAGAATTGTCACCAGCAACAATCCTTGAGATTCGGTACATATAAATAATACATTTGTGATTGTTTTTTTATAATTGGAGTATCTCAAAACAGGTCACAATTACTTAACATTCTTAAACATTTTTTTTCAATTAATTAGTATAAATTTCAGAGTATGCATGATTTTATTAAAATTTTCAGTGCCATATAAACTGTTAAATTTTTAGATACTTATTTCTTATAAAACAATATATAATTTACGTCTGAACATCTGAAATACTCACAAAATTGATGATACTAAATATAAGGCGAATATATAAATACCCATTTCAACTTTGGATGATTCTAAATATCTTTCTTAGTTTCGAAATTAGAAAATGCACCTATTGTTCTTTAATATGTATTTATTCAATCTATTTCGCGTTAATGTGATTAAATTATGTCTCTTCAAATTTTACTTTGGGTTTTGCTGATCAGAGACATAAGGGCACGTTAAGGATAATTTATTATCCATAATAAATTAACTTTAACTAATTAAATTAAATTACAAGTATTTATTATTATTAATAATTAGTACAATAAATAATTTTTAACTAATTTTATTAATTAAGAATAATTTATTCAGGGATACTTGCTTTTATCACATGACGGGCTTTTATTGCTATGCGGACAGAATCTTACCAAATGGCACATCTCAAGTTATTTTACTGCATTAAAAGAAAAAAATTCAACAGTCTAATATTCTCTAAGTATTGGAACGTCAAAAAGCACGAATGGACTTCAATGCTTGTTCTCAACAGAAAATACCGAAAAGGAGAAAAATTCTTGCTATGTATATATTGGAGAAGAAGAAAAAGTTTTTCTTTTTCTCTGAATTGTTCTCACTTAAAATGTTTTTCGTTGGTTTTGTTTTTACGTCAATTTCATTTCACATTCAAATTAACTAATTAACTAATTAATTAATTTAATGTGTTTGGCTTTTTGAATTATAAATCAGCCCATCATAAATGACCTTATATTCTTTTTCATTTCAAAATAATAATGAATGTGCCACATAATAATTGAAAGAGTTTATAGTAACATCCCAATGATCAAACAATACTAGATAGAAGAATTCAAAATTTAAAAAGATATTTTTCTTTTTCATTTCAAAAGTTGAATGGAGTGATTGAAATTTAAAGTAAGGAATAATTTGGCTTTTACTCTAAGAACATGTTTGGTTGTTATAATCAAAATAAGAGAATGAGAATGAAAATTGGGTCCTTATTCTCATTTTTTATTGAGTTTATTCTCTCTCATATTAGGGAGAGTTCTTTCCCTAACTAAAGTAATAAAATAAAATTGGTCTCCTGAAAATGAAAATATACTTGACAAAAATAGTCTCACTTATAATAATTTTGGAATAAAAATATTTTTGTAATACATCAAAATCATAATTTATTATTATTTATTATTAAATTATTATTTTTAATTTATTATTAATATTATTATATTATTAAATAATAGTTTAAAGAAATATCTATCTTTTATTTTTGATTTTATGATAAGAAATAATATAACAAAATATGCACATTACCTAATTGATTCTTATGTATAATTTAATAATCAAACGAAATAAAAGGAAACATATTCATTCTTATTCTTTTCTAACCAAATAATATTTTAATATTCTTATTTCAATTCTCACTCTTATTCTTATTCTCATTCTTATTTTTATCGTATTAATTCTAACAACTAATCGATTTTAAATATAGCAAACAGACCCTCCACTGAGGCAAGAATTTCCTCTGTAACTAACGAAGCATATGCACCCATGTGAGGCACATGGTGAAGCACCGTAAGATATCGATGACGCGTCGACTTTTATTTTCAAATATTGAAATGCATTTATTAATGAGTAATTTGGGATAATATATTGCCAGCTAATTATGCAAGTTTGTTAGAAATCAACATTACTTGCAATAGTAGATGTCGTATATTAATTAATAAGTTTCAACTTTTTGATAAAAAAAAAAAGTTAACTATTCATGTCATTGTATAAAAAGAATAAATAATTTAATGTGCATATTTTTTAAATATTTACTATCAATTTATTCAATACAAATATAATGTACGGGATTTATTTTTTTTTGGGACAGAGAGGGGTCGATATACACAGTTAGAGAGTTTCGACAAAAATATAATTTATAGATTGGAGATAAATTTAGAGTTGTTAAAGATAACTTAAACAAATTAATCCATTTAATTTTAAAAAATAAAAACAAATAGTATTCATTGTAACGTTAAGTGTCCTCCGCTAAAATCGAAAACTTATTTCAAATAATCAAATTTTAAAACGCAAAAAGTTGTTTCAAGTTTCAACAATTAAACAAAAATAACTGCATAACTAGCTCAAGTCACATCAAACAAAACAATTAATATGTTTCTTGAAATTTTTTTTCAAGTGCATTTGAAACTTGTTTTAAAGGGTCAATTTTCGTAGCATGAGTTGAAATTTCTTCTTAATTTTTTAAATTATTGAGATTAGTACAAAAAATAGGGGGCCAATTAAGTTATTTGTGTTAGCCCACTTAAGCCGTAGACTAGGCTGCCTAGGTTAAGTGTTCTAGGCTAACAAGATCTCAAAAGTATACGTGTTATTATAATTTAATCCTATCTCACTATTTTGATGGATCACACGTTAATTGTGTGAATTTTACTCGTTTTTACAACTCTAGATAAACAGTTTCAGTAAAAAAAAGAATTTATTTTTGAAGAATTAGGAGAAGAAAAGAATTTGAGTTATATATTCCTTGAAAGTTATCTAAAATTGTCTCCTTATACATTTATCTTCATAAGTTCTTTTAGTCTCCTAAATATATATATATATATATTTCTTATGAACGTGGTCCTTCTGGCAAAATGGGATCTCACGAACCATAAATTAATTAATGATATTAACTTCCCCAATGTCTTAACAGTAACACCCAAAACAATTCATTTTGTATTAGAACTATTTCACTATAGAACCCACAAACCTTTATTTCAGAAGACTAAGAAGAGAGTAAACTTTCAGAGATTAATTTTTAAAAAAAAAAAATTATCTTCAAAAAATCAAATTGAAAATTATAAAGTTAAATCATTAATTTATTCCAAAAGTAATTAACAGTCTTATGTCACTAGGGGGCCACCTTCCAAAGTTTTTACTCATTCTTTTTCATTTTGAATGGAATGTCACTGTTGCTAGTGGTGAATGATGGTGAATGACGAAGACTTTCGGCGTTCATGTTCTCTGAAGTTGAAAAATTTTCTGAGTACTTAATATATTAACTATTATTGATGAACCGAAAAAAATATTTTTTATTTTTTATTTATTATAAAATTATTATTTTTATTTTTATTTATTTTAATATTTAAAATGGCATGCAAAAAAATTACACTTAATTTTTTTTATTTTAAAAAATATATCAAATTTAATTATTTTACTGAATATTAAACTTTGAATTTAAGGTATTAAATTTAGTATTTTTTAAAAAAATAAAAAATAAATATAAAATGTTTTAATGATTAAAAAATTATTTTAAATATTAAATAAATAAGATATTAAAATAATAATTTTGTAATAAGTGGAAAAAAAAAAATTACCCACGCTGTTCACTGTTCCTTGAAATATGCTAATTTTCCACTAGGTTCAAAAGTTGCTTTCCTTTGCCTAACGGAGAGAAGAAACAATATTGCTGATAGTCGACACAACTATATATAATTTTTCATAATTCTCACAGCCCAAGAAATCGTTGACCTCCATCTTCGACATATCCTACAGTACCTTCGTTTCTTATCTCGCCATGGGCAAGACAGAGCAAGCCGAGCCCCTAGCCCCTGCTTCCGCGGCCGCCGGTAAGAAAGCTCGCCGGAGAAGAATCAGATGTTGTGCCTGCATAACAGCCTTTGTACTACTTCTAATCATAGTGATTATTATTTTAGTATTCACAGTATTTAAGGTCAAAGATCCCAAAATTACAATGAATGGGATCGAAGTCACTGACCTAGATCTCAAGGTCGGGACATCAGTTAGGATTAACATGTCCCTCGTGGCGGACATGTCCATAAAAAACCCGAATCCGGTGTCCTTCAAGTTCAGCAACACCACCACCACCATATACTACCACGGCACAGCCGTGGCGGAGGCGTTGGGCCCGCCGGGCCATGCGAAGGCACGGGGCACCTTCCGGATGAACCTCACGGTGGATGTCATGGCGGACCGTCTCGTGAGCAGCTCAGGTTTCTTCACGGACGTCACCGGCGGCGAGATGACAATGAACAGCTACTCCATCGTTCCGGGAAGAGTGAATGTTTTAAACATTGTGAAGAAACATGTGGTCATTAGGATGAATTGCACTATGACTATTGATATCTCAAGCAGATCGGTCAAGAATATGAGCTGCAAGCGAAAGGTTAAAATTTAGGTATCCTTTTTTTTTTTTTTTAATTAGGTTTCTTCTTTCTTTTTTAGGTTGGGTTATATTATCATATTGTTATTTTCATATGAGAGAGATTTATGTGGCTATAGTCATGTGTAGATAAATAACAACTTCTTATTATTGTTTCGATTTTCTCTCTTCGTATCAATAAATATTGCGGTTTTGCATTAAATGTATGATATTTTTAATTTCACCATGTATATGGATTACCACGTAAATTTAATTAATTAGTTAATTACATGAACTTCAATTGTATAAATGCAAATCATGGTTTTTGAAAAGTTTAATATTATTGGTTTGGGATAGAAATTTCCTTTTGCGATTTTAATGTTTGAAGTCATTAACTTTCTCCGGATTGTTTTACGCACGTACAAGAAAAACAAAAAAATATTTAGCACTTGTTAGTTTTAGTAGGAAAATTAATTATGCCAAGAAATTAAGGGGTTTTCATAAATAAAATTCCAAGTCAAAGTTCCTACAAACGCGTGAACTTTAACTGCTGCAGCCTAGCTAGACAGCTACTGGCTGGAATAAAGTTAGGAATAAAAAGAAGAAAAAGCAAGGGTTGACCAATAAATGATAATATAACAGGACGAAAATTTTTGTAATATAAAAAAAGGTGGAAAAATAAAACTTACGTTACGTGAGCGTAAGACTTACGGTAACGTTTGGACATATATGGATCCACTGTCAAGTCCATAAAGACAGCTCAACTCACAGACATGGTATCCCGTTATAACGTGATTTGAATTTGGTAAATTTTAAATTTTAAATACAGTGAATTTCATATAATTTAAATTATTAGATAAAAATTTAACAGTTTAGATTTTAAGAAATTATTAAAATTTATTTTATATATGTTAAAATTTGCATCATTTAATAAAAATTTAATGATCCAAATTTTTTTAAATGTAATAAATTTAAACTTTTAAATATAAAAAATCTAAATCCATTATAACATGGATAATGGACATTTATTATTATTATTATTATTTAATTAAAAGTTTTCGAAAAAAGTGCAAATTTATTATTTTAAATTAGATTAAACTTAAATTCAAGTTCAAAATTTTATAAAACTAAAATTTGTTTATTTATTAACAAGCCAACACCACATAAACTTTTATTTTGCGTATGAAAATGGACGTAGGAAAATGTTTATAAGAAACATATATTATAATATTTTAATAATGTATAAATTTATATATTTATCTAAGACTTCAAAAATAGGCAAAAATTGCACTTTTGGTCTTGTAATTTAATTTTAGGTTTTATTTTTGGCTTTTAACTTTATTTAATTTTAATTTAGTCATTTAAATTTACTTTAAAATTCACTTTCCAATTTAACTTTGTTCAATCCTAATTTGGCCCTTCATTTTATTTTAAGATTCATTTTGTCCATTAAATTTATTTAGTTCCAATTTAGCCCCTCAACTTTACATTAGATTATACTTTTGTCCCTTAATTTAATTTGTTCCAATTTTACTCTTAATTTTTGAAAACTTCTCAAATGTTTTTTTTTCTCTAACACCATCAAAGTAAAATTAAGAATTACGATTACCAGAAAACATACTGGTATGAAATATCAAAATGAAGAAAACAAAAATTAAATTAAATTATTAAGTACCAATCAATTTAGTTTGTGAAAGAATAAAAGAAGAATTAGACTTCAAAATCATAATTACTACAATTTGTGTGGAGCATTCGCATATGATCAATAAATAAAAGAACAAATAAAAAATGACTGCAAAACAAACATATTTAAGTATTTTTTTAAAAAAATTTAAGGCGATACTAAAGAAAATGAAATTAAAGGACAAAAATAAAATTTAAGATAAAGTTAAAAGACCAAATTGGAACCATATGAGTTTAAGAGATAAAAACAAAAATTAAAGTAAAATTAAAAAACAAAATAAGACCCAAATATAGTTAAATGGATAAAGTGAAACTTAGAGTAAAGTTAAAAAACCAAATTAAAATTTAATAAAGTTAAGGGAGATAAAATTGAAATCTTAAATAAAATTAGAGGACCAAAAATATATTTTTGTTTTAAATATAATAACACTAATAATTCCATATTAATTACTAAGTTATTCGTGAGTAATGACTGTTATGATTCTAAACTTAGCTTAAAAGAGTAAATTTCTGTTATCTCTTTTACAATCTAATCCCAACCCCTACAACAAAGAAAAGCTACGTTTCATCTAGCATATGTCATTATTTTTCGTATTCGTGCGGAATATATGGATTTTTTCTATATTAGTACCCTCTCATGATAGGCATTTTTATTTTAAGTCAACGAATAAATTTGCAACCTTTTATTCAAATTCCTAATTTGTTGAGGTGGTAAAAGCATTCTTTAAATTGAAGTAGCGTAAAATCCAAGTGGGGTGGCTGGTTTTCATAATAAAACAAAGAAAGAAGAACTCGCGTTTAAACTATATTTGTGATACGATATTTGAACTACATAATTTGTTATGTACTTGTAATATTATATGAACATAACATAGAATATCTACTAAATGAGTTTATGGAGTGAACTAAATATTAGAAGCCAAAAGAAATACTTGTCAATAATAAAGACGCTTACAAACTTCAAACAATCATAACTTATTCAAGAAAATTTAAGGTCTTATTACATATTGCACCCTCGCAGCTGAGGTTTACTTGATTTGGTCACTTTTAGGTTCAAAATTTTTTGCTTTGATGCGTTTCAAGGTTGTTTTATTTATCTTTCCTAGTTTATTTGTATATATTTTCTATAAATTTTATTATATTTAGAGAATTAATTAGGGCAACCTATAAATAATTGCCGCTCAATTTTTGTCACACTTCAAATTTCTAGTCTGTAACCGACATAATATCGGATGATTAACGTTTCTGCAAGCCCAAAATATTGGGCTATTTAGACTGTCAGGATTTTGTAGAAAATTTGGTAGAGAACCTCCAAAAAAAAAGGACAGTTTTCAATATTTCTATAACTTCCAGTAAGTCACAACCAACAAAAGAAAGCTTCGCTCTCATCCAATTCAAACAATGCCATCCACAAGGTGGACATCTTATATGTGGTCAAAATAGGACTACTCTACAGTATAACATTCATTACATATACATCACTATTCAAAATAATGAAAACAAAACAAAGTGCCTAGCCCTTGTGGATCATAGTGGGAATTCTGGAGGAACTCTACTCTCGATGGCCACGTACTAAATTCCAAATAAGCTCTAATGTTTGAAATTTACAAATGTTCAATAAGAAAATAACATCTCGAAATAATTAAGATAAAAGCTAAGTAAATATCTAAATAACAAAAATAAGAGGGACAGTATAACACAAATTGGATGTAATAATTAAAGGGAAAGAGTATATAGGTAATCAGTAAGGAGGCATAAGAGTTCACATAATTTCAAGTTGTGATTTAGGTCCCCGCTAATTTTCCATTTCACAAGTTCCTACCCTCACTTGGCTATTGACTTTTAATGCTATAATTTTGTAATATTCATGGGAATTCCTATTTAATTTTTATCATAGTGAAAAACTCTTTTTGTAAATAATTGCTTTAATAGGAGAAAAGAAGGCAATACGTTTTGGGCAAACAAAAAAATTTAAATAATCTAGGGAAAAGAAAGTTCAGAAAAACTCATATTAATGTGGTGAACATTTTATATGAATTAAGTTAGCAAAAGCAGCTAGGCCTTACTTTTGCAAACCAAGATGGCTTGAGTTCAAATCCCACCATGTGTATCAAATTTTAATCCTTGTTTTTTTTTTTTTCTTCCTTTCTGGTGCTACCACACATGTCCCCTTATGTAATGATGAAATTGCCCTTCATTCTTCTTCCTTCTTCACGCAATTCCTCCATGTTGTAGTTCCTTCGTGCAACCACCAATCAACCATTCTTTCTTCTCCTTTTCAATTCTTACTGCATTCTGCTTCCTCGCCACTTCCTTTCGTGTTTTCAACCACCAATAACCCATTTTTTGTGAGAAATAGGATGGAAAACTCTAAAATTCCAATGAGGAACAACATTGACATTAAAGCACAATTTTGGGAAGAACTTTGATTGATTTGAAGTTTTGATCCAAATTTCTTAAGGGTTTCGATTGTAATATACATTTCAACCATTTCTCTCTCAATCTCAGCATTTAATTGAGTTTATGCTTCCCAATTGGAAACACCTTTCTAATGCACAAAATGACATGAACAATGCTAAAACTAGGGATTATAACTCGAATGGGAGGAGATTTGGAAAATTTCTTTGGGGGTTATGATCCTAAGTAAGATTATGACATTTATCCTATGCCAATTTGATGTTTTGATCACTGATTCAAAAACCCCTTTGCTTGGTAGGGAGTTAAAGTGTGTAAGGTGATGTAATTTGATTATTTCTTATTTTTCTAGCATCAATGGACCTCAAGTCAAAGAACTAATGTTGATTGGAGTTTTCATTTTGAGTGGTAAGTTAATTTGAGAACTTTTCTCAATGTTAATTTAAGTTCTAATGTTGTAAGAGGAGGCTTGATGAAAGGAAATTCAATGGAAGTGGCTATTAGTATTGAATTATTACTTTGATTATGATTGGTACAATTTTTGAACCATTTGATAATGTTAAATAACTCATAGGCTATAAGAAGTAATAAAATAAGATATTTATGGCTTGTATTAATTTTTGAATTATCTATGTAGATATTAATGATTAGTAAGCATGTTTAATGTCATTTATACAATAAGAAAGTTCAATGTCTTATGTTAGAAATGATTCCATTAATGGAAGTGAAAGTGGAGAAACTTGCAAATTTTGGAGACATAAATTTGGAGTATATGTATGTTTACACTGTTAGGCTTCAAGGCAAGTAAATTATCAATTGGTAGAATTTATTTAACCTTATGGACATAAGGGCATTATCAAATCCTTGGAATATTCATAGTACAAAATATCAGTGCTGGTTATTGGTGAACGATAACTCTATGAAATAGAGTTATTTAAGTCACATTCATGCTAAGTAATTGAGTAATATTGTTATTGTTGCATTGCTTTTTTGTGTTTATTTTGTTAGTTAAGTCATCTCTACCTTTGATAGTTTAGAATTAGGTTTTTTTTGTTTTGTTTTTACCTTTGTCTAATTGGTGTTTTACATGCATCTTTTAGCCAAATATAAGCTACTCATGTTGTTCTCAATTGTGTCTAGGCTTAAGTGTTTTGGTATAAAGAATGTGGATATCTTAAATTTGAGATTGCTTTTGGTCCTCTAGACATTGGAATTTGGGGTTAGCTATTTCACAGAAAATTGTAGAGCTCTTTGAGACCTTTCCAACAAAAGGTGTTCATTAAAATCTGATGTTAAAGACAAAATTACGGCCAAGACAATGAAGTTATCCAGTAGGCTACAATTTGGCGCCTAGGCACCAGGATAGCTAGAAATGCCAAAAAGTTATTGGCTAAGTGCCAAAACATGTATATCAACCTAAGAGTTGGCGCCTAGGGGCCAGAATGTAGTAAATGAAGGGCAGGTTTGTCTTCTTAGAGGAAGGGACCGATATATCAGTCTTATGACTAGGGTTTTTTTGTAAAAAAGAGACTCTTGAGATAGATAGACATAAAGAAGGCACGTGGAGGGCAACAAAAACTTGGAGGAAGGAATTCTTGGTGGAGAAATCAAGAAAGGAACCGATTAAAGTAATAGAAATGACATTCTCTTCTCTTCTTGTTTTCTTTTTCTTCTTCTTTTCCTAAGATTATGGCTATTTAGCATGTAGATTAATGATTATTGTTACTTTTCTTCTTGGATTTCATTATGAATGAGTTTATTCAATTCAATTTGCAATGTACCTTCTTTGCTTTGCCATTAACCAGGGTGTATATTGAGAATAGGGGATTCATGAAAGAAAAACCTAAATTTAGTCATATGACTGAATACCGCTTAATTAATATTAATTAATTGCTTGAATTAACACAAATTACTTTTAGGATAGACACATACCTATTGGGCTAGCAAAGTATGATAATTGTACATATTGCACCACTTTAAATTGATTCTTATAGAAATATAAGGAATTGAATTAAGGTCATAAAATTTATAAAGGGTTGACAAACTCTTATATTGAAATTTGAGGTTTAAAATAATTCATAAGCATTGAATTCAAGTTAAAAACGTAACCATATTGCAATCAAAATGCCAAATTGAACCATAATCCTAGGGAGTTTTCTTTGATATATACTCAATCTCTTTAGTCTCACTCGTTAAGTTCTTTTGTGTTATTTTCTTTCTTTATTATTTTGAATATTTTGATTAGCTCAAATAACATAACCGCAATAGCATTAGTACTTAGCAAGAGCTATAACAAGAGTTCCTAGAAGACGACACTCATTTTTCCACCACTGTATTATTTGTTAAAGGTGTACACTTGCACTGTGACATTTTGCACACAACAAGTGAAGGAATGAAAATTTTATGCTTATAGACCATTTGGGTTCCCAAAGCATTTTCTGAGTGTAAATGCATGTATGTGCTAGTTATTGCAATTAAAATCATTAAAAGAATAATGGTGACCTTATAAAAAGTAAATAAAGTACTAAAACTAGTTGAGAATGCTAATTCCCTAGTAATCAATTATTGTGGGAAACTACCTTTAGAATTTTTGGAGTTATAACACTTCCAAGCATAGGACATTAAAAGAGTATCTTTGTTTTTTAGGGTCAGAGAAATCTATCCAATGAGTGAGGAAGTGATTTGTATGTACTTTAGCCAGGTAAGTAGATAATGCTAGTTATGCATATTTTTGTTTCGTGCTTTAGGGCAGGCTTTTGGAGTTTATAAATATCTCTGCATACTCTGAAAGATTTGAAATTTTTAGTTTCATAGATTACTTTGACTTTGCATTTCTTAACATTACTGATCATGATTTTTCAAGTTATAATGGTCCTAACTTTCTAAACTCATTTGTTTTGTACTTTGAAGTATGTTGGTATTAAGTTCATGAAATATCTTGACCATTTAATTATGAAGACGTGGCATACTTTATTTTTAATATTTTAAACTATTTATCAGTCTCTGAGAATAAGTTTGATTATGGATTTCTAAAATTCTAATAGTAAATTTATGTTTATTAAAGAAATTTTGGAAAATGTAACCAATACAAAACCCTTTAACTAACGGCAATAGGCATTAGATGTAGTGTACTATGATCTATATTCTGATATGATAAGGCATGATATCACTATTATGATACTCTATCTAACATTACTCTAATTATTCTGAACTTGAAGCTCGTGATTGATATATGATTTATGCTGATTATGCTAGCTTGAGCTAGTTTTGCTTTTTTAGAAATCTAATGGTTCTATTAGGTGTTCCCAAACCTTCTATTTTGATTTGAATACCCTATGTTACAATTAAATTGATTCATTTTTCTTTCAAGATTTGATCTATATTTTTATTTGGGGTTTTATGTGAAGATTAATCATATTTCATCATTCTATATTGTTTGTATTAACTATGAAAGATGTTGAGTTTCATGATAACATATGGTTTGGGAAAAAATTTACATGTCGCAAGTCCGTCCTTGAGCATAATTGTTATTGTTTGCTCACTAAATTTTCACTTATCACATGTCATTTAATATTCTTCAAATAGCAGTGTCAATCCAAAACACCCTCATACGAAGTAAGAGCTTGCAATTGTCTCTCTTTTTTATGAGCCTTGATTGTTTACAAGGGTACAATTTTTCCTTTAGTTGTGAATTTGTAATTGAAACTTAATGACTCCCTTGTATATAGGTATATGATATATTTTGTTATTGTTATAATGATGGCTATCCGTTGCAAATGTTGGAGAGCAAAGCTATCTTTTCTATTATATATTAAATTTTCTTAATGTATAAATTTTGGGAGGTCCATATTTCAGGGGAAGCTTTACCGAAATTTCTACACTAGAATGAAACTTATTCTTTTGGTTTAGTTCTATCTTATGTATGTATTTTGTTTTAATTTTATCTTATGATAATCCTGTGTGTTCAAATCAAAATATGTCTTCTACAAGGTGTCTGATAGGCTTACAAAGGCGAGGGATTGCCTTGTTCCTTATACCGATCACACCTTCATTGTTGGGATCATGACAAATTTGCATAGATTTTTTACTTTGAAGTCCCATTATCTTGAATTAAGTTATTATAAAATCCAAGTTCAAGTTATGTAGCATTGTCTCATATTTCAAATTAAAGAAAACATAATTAGCTAGTTGCTTTAATACCTAATCTAATGTTTAGGTAAGTCTGTTGCTTAAATGTATTTACTTTTCAACTTGTTACATCCTTTTATTTCCCTTTATTCTATCATACCTGATATGATTGACCCATAACCTAAGTCAACTTTAGTTGAATGGATTTGTTACTTAGCTAGAATACCACCTTAAATTTCTTGCAGTTATTCCACTCTTCAAATGGGTAACAACAACTAAATGCAAAGCTCACTCAATCTATAAGTATCTAATTATACTTGCTTTTTTTACAAATCAATAAATACAGCTACCAATTCTAAATTCTAGCTAAAGTTCCCCACTAAGTCATCTAATCTCTTCAATTATCTAGGATTCCTTTCACTTATTCCTTTACTCATGTTGTACTAATGTCCTAATGCTAGGCTCCATTACATTAAGCTGCAATTTAGTCTTATTATGCTGAAGAAGCTTTCTTAACCATGGTTAAGGTCTTGAAAGTTCCAACTAAGCAATTATTATTATTATGGAAACACTTGCATTCCCCTAACTTTTCCTCCATCAAGTTTTTCCAAATTTTTTACTTCATTTGTTGTTATTATTAGTATTTAGTATACTAGGTATTGTAATTTCCATGTATATATATGTATACACACACATATGTATACATATCTATATACCCCACAAAATTATTTATTTTATTTCATTTTTAATTTATTTGTTACATTTATGTATATTTTCTTCACTCACTAGCATTAACATATGTATTTAACCAACCCTACAGGTGAGGAAGAGTGATTTAAGCTATGTAACTCATATATCACCCTCCCCTATATTGAAAAACCCAACATTACACAACCCATTTAATGAAGTTTACCACTATGTATCCCAACATTACCTTAGCTCCCTAGCTTTTCACCCAAACTCATTTCAAACAATAACATAAATCTATTCTGCTCTCCATTGAGAATTCCACATAACAAAATTGCCCCATATATATAAAAATTCACTTAGCAATAAAGAACTAATTACGAAGCAAAAAAAGAGGAAGAGGAAAACTTAATTTACCTTCTTGTTGTTTATGAAAGAAGGGGAAGTCCCTAAGTTGAACAGATATAATCTCCAGTTGCCTAACCCACCACCAATTAGTTGAAGTAGAGCTTTTGCAAAAAGAAAAAAAGGAAGGTAAAATTTGCCATAAAGCTTTAAATCAAATGCAAACCACCAAAAAAAAAAAGGCAACAATTGCCAAAAATTGAATAAAACACGATTACAAATTTACTAGTTACTAAAAAGGCAAAGTTGAGCTTAAGGGGAAAGCATTACGACATCTATCGAGGATAAAACATGCATGAAAGAGAAGAATATGGTTGGAAGTGATAAACCGAAGGCTTTATAACACTAAAAGCACGCAAATAGCAGCTTCCAACAATTGTCGAAAAGGAAAGAAGAATGACATCGTGAAGAACAAAGAACATTGGAGGAGTTTTGCTTTAGACTTAGCTCGTTTTCATTTCTTAGAGGTGGTTTGGTTTTGAAAGAGAAAGTTATTTTTACCAAGTCATACATAAAAAGATAACAAAAATGAAGGAGGAAGCAACTCTAAGGTTTGAACACAAGAAATAGGAGGAGTATGCACACGTCTTAGCTACTAATACTAGGCTCTATCTCTAGTAAGTCTTCCACTTTTTTTGTCTTTTTCTTTTATCCTTTACTCATTTTTCCATTCCCTTTTATTTTTCATCACATTTCAGATTCACCTAGACTATTATTATCCTAATTCACAAATTAATTAATTACTCCTTTGAGGTCTTTAAGCCCTGATCTGGGGACCTTAAAGATTTATTTTGTAGCTACAAAATTTATTGGCTTTACAATCTCCCCTCCTGAAAGAAATTTGGTCTTTCAATTGAAATATACTAATGCACTTTAAGTTTCAAAAAAGTGGGAATGCTTGGCTTGCGCATGACTTTCCACTTCCCATGTAGCTTATTCTTGTAAATGGTTTCTCCATAAGACCTTCATCGGTGAAATCTCCTTTGAATGAAGCTTCTTTACTTTCCTCTCTTTTATTTTATATATCTCTTAAAATTTTACGTAGTATTCAGCCCTAACTATAGGGGAACGGAATTCTTGGGTGTATATCATTATTTTTAATGAAATATTAAGCTATGTATCTCATGACTTTCAAGTGGTTTGAAATTAATTTAGGAGGAATCCCTTGTGATATGTGCTAGTTACTTTTATATATACATTTTTGTTAGTCACAACCTTGATTTAATTATTCATGTTGTAAAACATATCAATAGAAACCATTTTTAAGCTTCTTTTAAGATTTTTAAACTCATGAGAATCTTTGTTGTCCTTATTCTTTGAGACTAATTTAAATTTTAGTACAAGGTATGGTGGGCTTTTACCTTGACCATTATTTAACTTTGATTTTAAGTAAATGTAAATTCAACTATGTGGTGATGAAGTTGTTTCATTTAGACTTCATTCCAATTTGGTTTTGCTATACATGTGTCAAGTGAGCACAAGAACAAAGAGAGATAAATATCCATTTAAATAATTAATCTTATGTGATTATATTAAGTAGAGAAAGGTAATCATTTCATGACTATGTAGAAAAAAAATAATTTCATATATGATATTATCAATGTCTCTGTTTTAAACTAGGTTGTTCCCTTGCTGATGCTAGGAATAAGTATCCGGCAATGGTTTGTTTTTTATGCACTTATACTTTTACCTATGTATCTAGTTTTTCCTCACTAGTGTCATTCTATTTTATTTAGGCTATTGAGCAAAACATTTGTATATTGACTTCCTAACAGATCATTTCACTCATTTAATGTTTTGATTAATTTTTTTCCCAAATAAACAAGAACCTATGGTTTAATATGTTAGTTATAATGAAATAGAAGAGGAAGATGATATGGAGGATTTTAATGATCATGTCTATTGGATTTTGTTGTGATCTAAAATATCATAGGTAATAAATTATTTATAAAGGCAAATGAACAGATGCATAGTTAGGATGAAAATGGTGATGCATTTAAACAAGTTATTACTGGAGAGTTTTTCTATGGCTGAATATACATAAGCAGATCACATAATTGTTTTTTCGTTTTGGAAGTAGATTGCATTCATGTTGTGTCCATCAAAGAGATGGCACCTAAGATAAGTGATTTGTACTTATCATTATTGTTGCAGGGACACAAATATACTTTACTAAATGTAAACTTAGTTCAATATTATTTGTAGCAATGTATCGTTTACATGTTTTTAAATTCTTGAAAGATTTGTTACTAGTTTTTTGTATCAAAATTATTACATTCAATATGAATATAAAAAATAAAATAAATAATTTCAGCAAGGATTTTAAAGAGTTGTCGCCACCAAAACTTACTTTTTGCGGCAACTTTAGAAAGTTGACAGTAAAACTAACTTATGGCAACAACTTCACAAGTTGCTACTGATACTAATTTATGGCAAAGACTTTCAAAAGTTATCACTAAAGTAGGCTTTTGGGGGCAACTTCGATCACCACTAAAGGTAGACTTCCAGTAGCAACTTTCTGAAGTTTGAAAGTTGCATTGAAACTAACTTTGGGCAACGACTTCTCTCAATCTAAATGAATATCTTTTAGCAATGACTTCTACCACTTTTGTGATGAGATTTTAACAATGACTTAGCGGCAACTCAAAAGTCACTGCTAATAATATTCAAGTCCCACAAATCACTGCTGAAAGTTATATTTTTTGTAATGCTTAAGTAGTCTTCCACCACTTGTGGCTTTTGGTTTCATTGTATATTTTGATTTCCCAAAATAAAGGCATTACCCAATATTAAACTCAACTCAAAATGCTATGGGAAAACTAATCATTTGGTCTCTTTCGTTTACCTCTCAATTTTTAAATCAATCCTTATACTTTAATCTTTTCAAACCGCTCCCTAGACTTTCATATTGTTTGAGTTTTCATCCTTACTGTCAAGGTCAGTTATAACAGTGTCAAATTTTTGTTGACTAGGGTAACGCTTACATGGCAAGGGCAAGCTGAGGTGGAATATTATGTGGCAAATGGATTGAGGTGGACCAACTTCCATAAAAATAAAAAATGAAAAAAACAAACAAAGCGAACAGTCCTACAAGGAGTTGTCCACGCAAATAGTCAGGCGCGTATACTGAAGGAAAGAGGTAGCTGACGAGATTCCAAGAAGGTCACAGTGGATTCCAGTGGAATTCTGAATGCTGAGTATTGTTATGACTCGACTTCTTAGCTCTTGGCTCAGAATTATTTCGGATTCAAATCTTCTATATTCTATAGTATTGCAAAATCTGCAGTACATCTTACTACAGATGATCTGCAGGCAATTATTCCTTCCCTTCCCCATCAATCTCCACTTGAAATGGCTATGCCAATGGTTTTATACGTGGTTATCGGTTCCTCCAGGTAGACTTTTAGTAATCATGACCATCTATGACCACATATTTCACACCAGAATATCCAGTTACAATCATTAAACTAAATTTCTGAATTGGGGTGTGAAAATCAAGTAAATATAAAAAAATTAAATTCACACTTGTTTCCACGTTGTTCGTGTAGTTTATGATTTCCTCCTTTTGTGGAGTAAATATAATTGATTAAAATCCATACATTCCATTTGTTCAACTTATTATTTATGCCTCTTATTAAAAATATATATATGTTTCTCGTATATCCTGAACTCTTTCATAATACATACATGCAAAACGTGCTTCACTCGTTGCAATTGGAAAGTTGCAAATAGTATTCATCAATAGAAGGACTTATCTTTCTGTAGTTCTTCTTCTTTTGCTATTGCTCTTGTTTTGTCACCTCCATCTTTCGAGTTCTGAGCATCAAACTCCAAAGGGTTCACATGTGCGCATTAGAAATGCACCGTTATGTGGCCCTCAGTGACGTATAGGTGCATTGGTCTCAGTTGTTCAATAGGCAAGACAATGGACCCAAAGTTTCTCAATATTTTCTTGATGTGTTGATAATTTGTTTTGAGTATTGTTAATTATCGACATCCTTGCTGCATTCCTCTCCTCTCCCTCTCTATCTCCTTAGGTTACTCCTTCTCTTTCCTTGTCGATTAAACTCCATCGTGACCTTCTTGGAATCTCGTCGACTACCTGTTTCCTTCAGTATAGCGCCTGACTGTTTGCATGGACAACTCCTTGCAGGACTGTTCTCCTCTTTTACTTTAGTGAAAGTCAGTCACCCATTTGCCACATAATCTTCCACCTTAGCTTACCATGTCAGCGTTGTTACTCCGATCGGCAAAATTTGACACCATTATAACTGACCTTGAAAACACGGATGAAAGCTCAATTAATTTGAAAGCCTAAGGAGCTGTTTGAAAAAAAAAAAAAAAAACTAAAGTATAAGGACTGATTGGAAAATTGGGTAAACTATAGGGACCAAATAATTTTCCCAACTACTTTTTATGCCTTTCTAGAATTAAAAGAACAATAAATACAAATATTGTTCCCAAACAAGCAACGTATTTTTATAGTCATGTTAATGTGTAAACTAGATCTTTTTATATAAGACATACGATAATGACACAAAATAAAAACTAAATAAATTACAAGGATCAGAATTAATATATAATAGCTATCTTCTTTCTTTTAAAATATAGATATAAAAGGGAATTTATAATTTTCCACGCGCAATGCACAAGGACTTTACAAATATAATAAATATCCTTTGATATTTGTCAAAGAGAAGCTTCTATCACATTAAATGTGGGAAATCAAAAGTGGTTACTAGTTAGTGGTAATGCCTTAAATTGTCAATGACATGATGAGATAATTAATCTTTAAGCTTATCACAACTCCTTTTGAAGTCGCATATAATTTGAGGAATCATGGCTCTGTAATTTAAATTAAAAAAATTATTTGTCAGTAGCTGCATACTAATGTCATAGTTGATGATGATTTATTAATCTAATCAAATTATAACAAAAGGGGCTCTACATATTATGACATATTGGCATATCTATATTGTCTTTTTTCATTGTTGTAATTTGATTGGGTTAGCAGAAGTCATCATCAATTGCCACATCGATCTGATATTACCGGTTAATATTTTTTTCTTTAAACTCAATTCATGTTCAGAATTTATAATGTCAAGATATTAATTTAAACATTTTCCTTGGAAAAAATAAACAATTATAAATTTTATATTCTTTCTATTATAATAAGATAAAGAATAAAATTTCAAAACTTTTTACAAACTACTTAAATTTCCCGCTACTAAATGTCGAAATAAATTAGACATGCTAACATAAATTAGATATGAATTTATCAGTTACACATGTTTCAAGGATTGGAAACTCATTAGTGCGTTGAGCTTGTGTTGTTAAAGCAATGGTTTCCACAAAAATACCTAAGCCTTGAAATTTTTTTAAGTATATTGAGTATACATATATTTCACGTTCACATTTAATTTATACACATAAAATTTATTTCAAGTGCATCTTTTTATGTTTTGGAAGGACTTTCTACTCCTCTTTTAATAAGCCTATTTAACAAAAAAATTTATCCAATATAAATATCATGAGTGATAACTTTGGCATATATAAGTATAAAAGTGAAAAGTGTTTTTAGCATTATAATTGATAATATTAGAGCAACCTATCTATATGATTTTTTCCTGTACCAAAATATAATGTCTAATTAAATTATATTAAATTGCGTAAAAGTTTGTTAAGTGCTTCATAGTTCATACTTTTCTTTCAAATTATATATCATCGTGAGTTAAGAATAATTGCAACGTTCTTCTTTCCTTTATAAAAGCTCCTCCCAAAAAAGAAAATGTTACTTTTTGCAACTCCAATTAAATGTGCCCTTTTGGTTAATATGTTTTTTTAGTATATTTTATTTTTCAGAGATTAAATTTTTATATATTAAAATTATTTAAATGTTTTTATCCAAATGTTTATTAATAAAAATAAAATTTTCATAATAAATTTATTAATAATCAAAACATTCAATTTTTAATAAGCCCGTCATTATTCGCACCTGAACTAATTATTTATGGGGCCCCATTAATTTCTAGAAAAGGTTTAAAATATTGCTGAGCTTGAATTATTTAATTCTTCTTATTAATGTTAGTATGGCAGCTTACAAAATCACGAGGTAATATAATACTCAGTTATACTGCACGCAGATTTGATAGCTTACCTAATTTTATCACATCCTGACCATTGTAAGTTTAATATTTATTAAATTTTAGAGAATTTAAGTTCGGAATTTGATGTTTTTTATATAAAAATGAAGCTTGAATTTTATCCGTTAATATTTAAATCTAACCACAACATACATATATATATATATATATATATATATTTTACAATATTTAAATTTTTTTCATTTTTTAAAGTAATATTCAATGCCTTTCTGAAAGATGTGCCTTAATCACTTCTTATTTCTTCCAATTACGTATATATTAGTTTGAATGGACATTATAGTTTATATTATGGATTTCTTAGGCTGCTCGGATATTTTTGCCCCTATATTTTTGCTAAGCAGGAGTAACATATCAGATAAAAATGAATAAATAATTAAAGGAAGAGTCCAATTATGATGAAATTAGAGGCCAAAAACAATATAAAAAGATTATTTCTGCTTTAATTATGATTACGTTACAATCTGATCATGCCAGAGCACACAAACAAACAAAGCATATTGGAATTCAAAGTCAACAATTTCTTCCTTAAAAAACAAATGTCACATGAGATTGCTGAACTAGTAATGACACAAAATTCATAACATGAGATCACATCTACAAATTAAAAATCATGGTACTGATCACTATTATAAAAATTTAGAGAAAAATATTATTTTGATCCTTTACTTTTGAATTTAGTTACATTTTGGTCCTCTATGAATTAGAAATTTAAAAATGATCCTCCATGAATTAAAAATTTTTAAGTGATCATCCACATTTAAACTTAGTTTTATTTTAGTTCTTACGAATTAAAAGTATTAAAATAATATTCATATACTTTTCAAAATTTTATTCAAAATATTATATTAATTTTAAAAGTGAAAAATCATTTTGAGTCAGATTTTAAAATGTAAACAATTACTTTCAATTTATTAAGAATTAAAATGAAATTAAGTTTAAAATTGAAAAACTAAACTAATATATTTCTCAAAACGTTTACATATGACAATGAAACATTTCATTTTTTATATTTTGGTCAAAAATATTTTCAAACTTTGTTTATAACTAAATCACTTTCTCAAACAATATATTTAGGCTGCGCTCTGCTATATTGAATTAGTGTCTATTAAAATTTTATTCCTAAATTATTCTTGAAAAAAATAAGACTTTTATAAACTTATATATATTGTGCATGTCTTCATAAACATATGAATATTGATATTCTATAAATATTCTCATAAAAAGTTTTAAAACTTATCAAAAATTTTTTTTATAATTTTAAGTTATTAACAATTATAAAATATTTTAGTATAAAAATATAATATTGGAAACAAAGGAAGATAAAATACAGAAACTAGTTAAAAGTTAATCATAGACACTTCACCAAAGTCATGGAATAATGACTTGAATAAGACAATAGGAAGAGGTTGAATCATATGTGATATCCACGAAATAAAGAGTGAGCCAGATTAGTAAATCTATCAACATTTTTTTTATATAATACGACAAATTCGATCTTTGTTTAATTTTCAGCACATAATGCTAGATTAAGGATGCAGACTATTACAATGAGAATTAAGGAGTTTAATAGCTGAGAGAAAATCAATCTTCCTAATCCCATAAAAATCCATATACCAAGTACAATTATATATAATATTTATGGGAGATGTGTAGTGGATTATTGGTTAATAGTTTGGAATTTTAGCCACTAAACGACAAACTTCATAACCTTATATTCAACAAATTAATCTACAGGTAAATGGACTACATTGCCCCTGCAATGTCTCGTACCCAAATATAAGACTAAAAGCACAGATGAACACAATCTCCCCATCTAAGCTTACTTCCGTTCTAATTCAAGATCCCACAAAGCCATGCCGGAGAAGGACCAAGTCCGACCACTAGCCCCGACAGCTGCCGGATATAGCCGCACCGACGAGGACATCGGCAGCGGCAACACCGCCCCTCTTCCCGCCAAAAGGCTCCGCCGTAGGAGATGCATCACATGCTGTGGGTGCATAATAGCTACCATACTACTCTTAGCCATTATTATCGTAATTTTAATATTCACTGTCTTTAAGGTGAAGGACCCAATCATTAGAATGAACGGCATCACAATCACAAAGCTCGAACTCATCAACAACAACACAACCCCTAAACCTGGGACCAACATGTCCCTTGTTGCTGACGTGTCCGTCAAAAACCCTAATGTTGTGTCCTTTAGGTATACCAACACCACCACAACCTTGTATTACCACGACAGCGTCATCGGCGATGCGCGGGGCCCACCAGGCCGGGCAAAGGCACGCCAGACGGTGAGGATGAACGTGACGGTAGACATCATCACGGACAATCTCATGTCGAGCCCAGATTTCAGTAGGGAAGTGGGATCTGGAATATTGACCATGAACAGCTACTCAAGGGTTCCGGGGAAGGTGAAGATTTTAAGCATTTATAAGAAACATGTGGTTGTGATAATGAACTGCACTATTAGTGCTAATATCTCTGCCCAAGCTATCCAGGATCTAAAATGTAAGAGGAAAGTAAAACTTTAGGAATTGATTTATTATTCTCTATTATATATAAATATATAGATTATCATAGGTACGTAGAAAATTCTGTTTTTTTTTTTTTGTAATTAATATTTAGTCCCTTTAATTTATTCAGTATTTTGATTTATTATTTAATTTATCTCATGTCAAATTTGTCTTTTAATTTTTAATTTATCTTATATGTGTTCAAATCAATTAGTTTTGTTAACCAAAATAATTAACAGACGCAAGATGTCAAATTAGTACTATTTGACATGTCTGTTAGTTTAGTCGACAGAATTGAAAGTTTATAGTACATGTAAGCTTCAGAAATTAAAGATTGATTTGACATCCAAACAAATATACATAATTAAATGAAAATAATAAATAAATTTAAGGAATAAAATATTAATTAAATTTTTTTTAGTGAGGTTATATGGGGCTGAATATAGCTTTGGAGGGAAATTCTTTTTTTTACACAAAGAGCTTTTTTTCTTTGTCAAATAATTCTGTGAGTGGTATTGATCAGAGAAATAGTATTGCTCTTTGTAGATATTGAATATGAATTACATCTTGAGAGTCGTTGACTGTCCATTTCAAGTAGAAAGAGTGCTCCAGAATTTTCAGAATTTAAAAAAAAAAAAAAGAGAAAATTGGAAGGAAAGGAAAAAAAAAAAAAAAGTGAGGGCTAGAATATTATGACACCCTTCTCCCGGTTTGGGTGTTCTAAAAAACAACATGAAATAAAAGACAACGAAAAGAAACGTATAATATAAAAATCCTTTCAAGTATATCTTCTGTTAAACATACTCACTTCACTAATGCCATATATATATATATATATGTGTGTGTGTGTGTGTATGAAGTTCAGAAGAATATAATTTCAAGAACTGTGGCTATCTCATTTTCTAATCAAAAGCTCTATTCAAATTAATTTAATTTGAAAGCGAATGAGCCAGACATTACCCACAGATGATTAAAGTTCACAAAGGACATAAAAAAATTGGAGATTTTTTTGGGTCACTAATCCGTGATTCCATTTCATAATGGATCTTTTTAAGGAAAGAAAAAAAAAAAAGAACAGATGTCAGATATGAAATTTTCTTTCGGAAAATATTCTATCTCTAATGACGTCTAAATTGATTGGGAAAGTAAATTTTTTAAGGAATTGAAATCAGAGAAGAAATTTTATAGCACTAATTCTATCTCAGAATGGTTATAATCCTTTTGAAAAATCAAGTATTAGAGATAGAATTTTTCATTTTAATATACTGTCTAATTTGTTGGAAAGATAAATTTAGAAAAAAAAAACTGAAATTAGTTCCATCGCATATCAGCTTTTTTATTTTTTTAAAAAAAATATGTCACACCTAAAATGTGACAGTGTAAAATTTTTTTTTTGAATTTTTACTTAAAAAAAATTCATTTAAGGCATCGCTACCAGAAGTAATAAATGATAAATTTTGAAAAAATAAATTTGAAAAGAACGCATGGTTTGTAAAGTTTGAAAATTAGTTGTCTAAAAAATGTATTAGATATCCTACAACTATATTCATTTTTTAATATCAATTATCCTAAATCAAATATACAAAAAAAAAAATATGGTTGAAATGTTGTCTCCGTTACTCTCACTAATTAATACTCACAAAAGAGGAAGAAAAATTATAAATGTGAAACAAATGGAAGAAAAGATAGGTTATTTAAGAGGTCGAAGTTGACTTAAAATTAAAACCTTGGACTTTTATACACGGCACTAAAGATAAAAGTCTATGTAATTCAATTAAAATATGTGACCTAGGTTGAAGATTTTTCTTTCTATTAAAAGAGCAAGATAGTGGAAATGATTTTGATTTTTATAAACAAACAAAATGAGCTTAGAACCGATTAGTGTGGCATAATTTACTAAATCAGTGTAATTTTACTTTCTTACTTTCACCACAAAAAATTTTGGTATCTAACGTTGGTTATTTAACATCGGTTTCATAGACGGACATTAAGAATAATAATTTAATTTAAAAAAAAAAAATCACCTACAGGCATCTAACGTTGGGGTATAACCGATGTCAGATCTACTTTTTTAAAAAAAAATTAAACTTAGGTTAAGTTTTCGTTGTCGGCACCTTTCATCTTGTGAACCTGTGAAATAGTCTCTATGTTTATTTCGATTTCCCTTTCCGTTGCCCGCCCCCATTCTCTCTTCGATTCGAGTTGGATTGAAGATTATTCAAAAATTGTAATTGTGGGTATTTCATATGATCAGTGATCTCAGCCAAAGATCAATAAGTTTCTGCAAATTAAGATATCAATGTAAATCTTCTACTCAACTTTGAATTTATATTTTTGTGTTTTTTTATTCCCTTCATTGGTATCAAAGTACTTAGGTCGGTTTTCTGATTAATTGTATACCTTATTGGGATTAGATTTTTATTTGGGGCTATTTTGATTCAAAAAAAAAAAAAAACAACAACAATGTTTTTCGAAAACATTCTTGTTGTGGTCTGTGTGAAACTGTTGCAGAGATGAAAAGCATCTCCCTTTGTTTTCGAAAAACTCTTCCTGCCTGAGGAAGAAATATGGCCGCATATATATATATATATATATATATATGTATAATAGAATAAATTTTTAGAAATCTTAATTTTTTGGATATGAGACCTTAAAATTTTTGTTGAGCTCAAGGTTTGATCCAGACTCATTGTTAAAATTATTTTGAACCTTTTAAAAATATTTTGAAGAAAATAGGGCCTTTAAAATTTTTTCGGATAATTTTTTTTGAGTTGTGTCTTTTTAAATTGGGCATGTGGCCCATCCAAAAATAATAATTATAGGCCTAATAGTTAAATCCCTAATTAATGAACATTAAAAATGTTCAAAAATATAACTTGTGTATTTATATTTTAGCCCCAAATAAATGCAATTAATTTTTTGTGAAAAATTAACATATCCCAAAAAATATCGAGTCCAAGTAATATGTGATTACTTATTATGTTAATTAGTTTAACATTTTTTTTAATTTTCTTCCAATAGAAAATTTAAACATATAATGTTAATTAGCTTAACATTATGCAATTAAATGTGTTAATTAGTTTAACATGTTTATTTAATAAATGTTAATTAGTTTAGCATTATATAATTAATTTATTAATGTGTTGATGTTTAACACGTTAGTTAACGAATGTTAATCTGTTTAGCATTTGAAAAGTTATGATTTACAATTTGTTTGTAGCATGATTAGGACACTTAGTTGTGATATGATTTCGTTGAATTACACCCTGCATACAACCTTAAGACGATGATTAGCACTTCGTGCTCTTTCGACTCCGGGTTATGCATGGGTTAATTAGCATAATCATACGATACTTAGTGTCATAATTTGTAAGCATGTAGAACATTGAATCTTGTGTGTTTTTAATCATTTGATCCTTATTTAATTCTGTCTTTCTTTTTATGTAAGAATGACTATGGTTCCAAAAGTATTGTCGCTGAACTCAACAAAAGGTTGAAGCTAAATGGCGACAATTATGAGATCTAGAGTACGAAAGTCCAGTATCTCCTGGAAGAGCAAGAGGCTCTTGAGGCTCTCAACAATGTCATGGAAGAGCCAGAAGTTGGAAACACAACCCAGCATAGGCAGGACCGTGAAGCTTATGACGCTTGGAAGAAAAAGAATTCCACTACTCGCATTACATTGCTGAGCACTATGGATGATGACATCCTAAGGGAGTTTAAGGACCACCAAAGCACTATGGGGCTTTGGAATGCTCTGAAAACAAGGTTCAGAACAACGTCCATATCTAAATTGTGTTCTCTAACGATTAAATTTGACTCATATAAGAAACGCCCAGAACATTTAATGAAAAAATATTTGAGACTGATGTCAAATATAATCGCTGAGTTGAAAGATGCTAGAAATGTCTTAACAAATTAGCAGCAGATCCAAGCAGTCATTTGCTCTTTGCCAAATTCGTAGGAGCATATGAAGATGCATCTCACTCACAATGACAGAATCACGACTCTGGAAGATGTTCGGAGACACCTCGAATTCGAGAAAGAAAAACTTGAATCAACCAAGCCGATGCCTTAGTTGCACATGGCAACTTCAAGTGAAAGACGTGGTTCAAAGAGAAAGAACTGGGGAAAGAACAAAGAAACAGCCCAACCTAAAAAAAAACCAAAGACCAATTAACAAGGCAAAAAGAAGCAGCGAAAAGTCAATATGGCAAATGTTAAATGCTTCAATTGCCAAAAGAAGGGATACTATGCGAGTGATTACCCTGAGCCTTTCAAACAGGTAAACTACACTGCTTATGCTAGTGAACTTTGTGTTTCTAGCTCAATTATGCTTACTGAATCTTGTCCTATGTGGATTGTAAACTTAGGAGCCACAGACCACATAGCGTGTGACCGTGATGCCTTTGTTGACTTCCAGCGAGTTCCCAATGGAGCATTTTGGATATATGTGGGCAACAATACTAAGGTTGCTGTCAAAGGGATCAGAACATGCAAGTTAGTCCTGCGTGGTGGTCAAGACCTAATCTTACATGATGTCCTTTATGCACCTCAAATTCGTCGGAATGTTATTTCAGTTTTGGTTTTACTTAGGCTAGGCTTTTAGTTGAATTTTCATGACAATTGTGTTAAATTGAGTAATGACTCTGTATTTTTTGGTTTTGGTTATGTAACTGGAGGTTTTATTTGTATGGATTTGGATGACGAATCTTATATTAATAATAATGTCAATTTTTCCATGTTTGCCTCCACGCATAAATATGATCACGGTGCAAATATATGGCATGCTAGACTTAGTCATATTAGCCAACAAAGAATGCAACGGTTAGCAAAAGAAGGTTTGCTTCTCGGCATTGAATGAGTAGAATTGTCTACTTGTGAATCTTGTCTAGCTGGAAAATTTACAAGAAAACCCTTCAGTAAAGTAACCAAAGCCAATTTTCCACTGCAATTAGTTCATTCTAACATCTGTGGGCCTATAAATGTCAGGGCTCGGCACGGAGCGAATTATTTCATCACATTTATTGATGATTATACTCGTTTCAGTTTTGTCTATTTGATTTCTCATATGTTAGAAGCATTGAGTTGCTTTAAAAACTATATAAACTTAGTAGAAAATCAATTAGATAAGAAAATTAAGGCTCTTCGAACTGATCGAGGCCGAGAATATTTGTCAATTCAATTCAATGAATTATGTGATGAAAAAGGGATAGTTCATCAGTTGACTATTCTAAGTACTCCACAACAAAATGATGTTGCAGGAAGAAAGAATAGAATGCTCATTGAGATGGTTAGGTCTATGATGGCATAGACTAATTTGCTAATCACCTATTGGGGTGATGCATTGATGTCTGCAACCTACATACTTAACCGTGTGCCTACAAAATCAATTACAACCACTTCATATGAGTTATGGACTAGGCGAAAGCCTGACCTAAGTGTTTTGAAACCTTGGAGATGTGCTGCCTATACACGTGATTCCTCTCACAAACGTAGGAAATTGGGCCCGATAGGAAAGAAAAGTATCTTTATTAGATACTCAGAAACCTCAAAAGGTTATGTGTTTATAGGTCAGCAAGAGTGGGAGCGTAACTGAATTTGAATCTAGAAATGTCACATTCTTAGAAAATGAATATCTTAAGAAGGGTGAGATAGGTTAAAACCTATCCTTATTTGAGATAGAGGATCCAACTACACTAGGACCACTTCATTCAAGTGGGAGGATTATAGCAAATGATGAATTAGTTTCTCATTAGCAACCTTCTTCATCATTTGATGCAAATGAAAGTGTTCCTGAGCTAGTTACTCCAAATGGGAGTGACAAAATGGAACTCATTCTAAGTGGGAGTGAGACCAACGTTTTAGATCCGAGTGGGAACAATATTGATCCAAATGGGAACAATGAAACAAGATTCAATGAATCACAACTGAGACGTGGTTCACGTAAAAAGACTCCCCGCCGTCGATATAAGATTGAAGGTGATGAACTTTTTACAATGCTCTTGCAAAATAAAGATGAGCCGAGAAATTTGAAAGAGGCTTTCTTAACCCCTTCTAAAGATAAATGGACTAAAGCTATGGAAAACGAAATGGAGTCTATGAAAATCAACAATGTTTGGGAATTTGTTGATCTTCTAAGGGGATGCAAGGCTATTGGGAATAAGTGGGTTCTCAAAATCAAGAAAAGAGTCGATGGTATGATTGAAAAATTTAAGGCTCAACTAGTAGCAAAGGGGTATACACAACAGGAAGGAATTGACTATGAGGAGACCTTTTCTCCTGTTGTACGATTCACCTCTATCCACTTACTTCTAGCTATAATGGCTTGTCTGGATCTTGAATTACATCATATGGATGTAAAAACTGCATTTCTCAATGAAGAATTAAATGAAGAGGTTTATATGGAACAACCCAAGGGTTTCATTAAAGAGGGCCACAAAAGAAAAAGTTTGTAGACTATTAAAGTCTATCTATGGCCTTAAACAATCTTCAAGGCAGTGGTATATTTGTTTTCACAATGCAGTCATCTCTAATGGTTTCACTATGATGAGTAAAGACAACTATGTATATACCAAGAGATCTAAAGACAAGTATGTGATTATGACATTATATGTTGATGACATACTCATAGCTAGAAATGATATAGAGCTTATCAACGAGGTAAAAACCTTGTTGTCATCTCGCTTTAAGATGAAAGATATGGGTGAAGCTACATACATTCTTGGAGTTAAGATTTCAAGAAATTGTTTTAAGAAACATTTGAATCTCTCGCAAGAGAATTACATCAAAAAGGTTTTAAAACGTTTTAGTATAGAAAGTTGTAACCCTGCTGACACTCCTATCAGCACAAGTCGAACCTTGAACGCTGAAATACGTCCTAAGACTACCATGGAAAGAGAGCGTATGAGCCGAACTCCATATAGGAATGCGATCGGTTGTCTAATGTACGCTATGATGTGTACTAGACTTGATATCTGTCAAGTAGTTAGCTTAGTGAGTAGATATCAAACTGACCCAGTTCCTAAACATTGGGAAGCTATAAAAAGGATCTTAAGATATCTAAAGGGGACTACTGATTATGCACTCTGCCATCAAGGTGGCAAAGATATACGATTGGAAGGATACACTGATGCTGATCACAGAGAAGACTTAGATGAGCTAAAGTCTACCTCAGGATACGTTTTCTTACTCAATGATGGCGCTATAACATGGAGTAGTAAGAAACAATCCTGTGTATCCTCATCCACGATGGAGGCAAGTTCATGGCCTTATCTTCAGTAGCCCAAGAAGCTGTTTAGTTGAAAGGTTCTTGGATCAACTATTATGCAAAGAAGAAAACACTAAACCAGTATTAGTGTACTGTGACAGTGAAGCTACAATTGCATACACCAAGGATCCAAAGTACTATTGCAAAACTAAACACATAGATATCAAATATCATTATGTGAAGGACATGGTTGCACGCAAGACTGTGAACGTGAAGCATGTGTCTACTCATGAGATGCTGGCAGATCTGCTGACCAAGCCAATTTCTAGAGATGTGTTTGTAAGACACACTAAGTCTTTAGGATTGTGCAGACTTTAGCATCTTCATTTGTATTTTTTATTTTTCCATTGTTCACAGACAGAGATGTATTGATGTTCTTTAATAAATTAATAAAGTTTAATTTTTATGCTTACATGTCTCTATTTGAATGTTGTGTACATTTTTATTTATTATTGAGTATGTCAGGTAGACCAAAGGGTTAGCCTTCTCACACAGGTAACTGCCTCAGTGTCTTTGTGACATTAGAGATAAGACAAGATTTTAAGAGAAATTATCATGAGGATAATTTGAGAGCAATTAAACTTAAAATCATATAAGTCGCTTAATTGATGACATATGGTCATTAAAAGTAATTTGATGAAATAAGTTCATCATTTCTAGTCTACCTTAATTGCCAGATGTGAGTTCAAGACATTGTGTAGATCTAGGAAATCAATTTTAGACTTATGGTGTCTAAAATATCATCAGTACATCATTATTTGTGAAATAGACATACACTCTTCGGGAAAAATAGGAATGTTGTAACACATGTTTCATACCATGTGTGAAATGTCGACCATCAGGGTTAACATGAGTGCGATCTCAACTCATGATTGTGTGAGACCTTTGAACCTTTATGTTGGCTCTATATTTGTACCCTTGGACTCCAATCAGGTATTTGAGATACAGCTTGGTGTTTGCTATCTTAGCGTGTTGCCTAAAGACTATGAGTAATGATTCAGTCTAGCGGGACATGTCTAGAAAAGTGAACTAAGTTTGTGTTAATAGGATCATGAGAAGAGGAAGATCATAAAGAGAATCTCGTTATTCTGTATTCACCGGTATACCAGTTATGACTTGTGTGTCATGATTGTGAATACAAGATATTGTGATAGATGAGATCATTGGGAGATATCTAAATGTGATTCTTATGATCTGGGGTACATGCATACTTTATGATCTACATGCAGGTGCGTTTCTCGACGAGAGGCTATATATTCGTAATTGATGTATAGCATTAATGCTCTCATAGTATGCTGGTCGCACGGCCTACTTTCCATGTATGAACGACTGCAGATTATAAAGAGAAAGTGTTCTCTTGATTTACCGAGAATATGTTTCTTAGGTTTAGAGCGTATGAGCACCCCATTATGTGTGAGTAGGAGATGTTAGAATATCGTATAATATCTAGAAAATAAGTCTGTTAAGATATTATATGTATGTTAGAATATCGCATAATATCTAGAGAATAAGTCTGTTAAGATATTATATTGTGTACACCCATAAGGGGTGCTCATTAAATAAGGGTAAAATAGTAATTATAAGAATTACTACTAAACTCTAACCCTAGCTAGCCTTCTATAAATAGAGCTAGACTAGTGTACATTGCGTACAACTCATTAGAGAGTGAGACTTGAGACGCTCTGACTAGAATACCTGTGAGTATTCTGCAATCATACTTGAGAGGAGATTTAGGCTGTGAAAACCTGAGATATACCTAATACATTATGGGCATCTCATCCGATCAGTGATCCCAGCCAAAGATCAATAAACTTCGGCAAATTAGGAGATCAATGTAAGTCTCCTACCCAACTATGAATTTATATTCTTTGTGTTTTGTGTATTTGATTTTGATTCGTCTGCATTTACACATAATCCTCCTTCACCATTTTTTCTAGGCTTCTGGTTCATTCCCTTTGTTTGGTTTGCATTTCTGTTTGTTTGAAAAATTTGTGTGGGTTCTATTGCATAATCTTTGCCCTTTAATTTGTTTTCCATAATTGTTTTGGGGTTCAACCTGCATATGGCAAACATGTTATGAAATTACTTGCATAAACTAGGGTTAATATTCTTTTCCAGTTATAAACTTCTGACTTTAGTTGTTCGAATTTATCTTTTGCAATTAGGTATTGCATTTTCCCCTTCTATATCTGAGAAATTTGGCCAAAGCTCAGCTCAGCTATTATTTTCTCTGGCTTGGTTACTTTTCTGAGGCATGGAGACCGAATGGGATATGGTTAACATAGACTAGGTGTGTTGGTTATGTTATACATTGACACAGTCTTAAATTTCCCTTGACCAGTGGGTAGCCACGTACAACTTTCAATTTTTAGAGTATTATATATTTGGGAAAGTTTAATGAGAGAGAGAGAGAGCTCTATGTTATACATTGAAGATAATGAAAGTTTACTAAGAAAGAGAACTCTATAATTGCTTAGAGAAACTAGATGCACCTGGCAAATCCCATGGTTCACATTTGTAGATATCAACATCTGGGACAATTTTAAGCTCTATAGAATGGCTTGTGATTTTTTTTTTTCCAAGTAGTAAGCTACAAGTTCTTCATCTATTAGGTGAAACCTAAACCTAGGTAGGTCATTAGAGCCATTCTAGTGAATGGCCTGCAGATCACCTGCAGTAGGTGCATCCTACTGCAGAATCTATAGTAAAATGTGAGCCACTGGATTTTGATCCAATGGCTCACATTTTATTTTTTATTTTTCATTTTAAATAAATAAATAAAATGTGAATCACTAGATTAAAATCTAATAGCTCACATTTTATTGCAGATTCTTTAGTACTGTAGAGGATACAAGTTCTTAGTGAACGATGATCAAACTTTAGAGAGAGAAGAGAGAGAGAAAGAAAGAAAGTGAGAGAAATTTGGAAAATGGGTGGGAGAAGATGAGAACCAAACTAGCTTGTACAACATAAAACTAAACTGGCCACTATTGAGACCAAGGCCTTGAGAAATTGCCCTTGAATCCCATGCATATCACAAACTTACATATTAAAGAAGGTAGAGAGACATGGTAGGTTCGATTATTATAATAAAAATCTAGGGACTAAAGTGTAAGAAAAGGAATATATAGTCCTATGGTCTTTGGCTTTTAAAGAGAATACAAGGTTATGCTTGAAAGTTTAAAGGATAATAGAATGGAGTGGTCATTAATGGAATGACATATAATATAATAGAATGGAATGAAATGACTTGAATAGATATGTTGTTTGAAAGTTTTAATAAGAAAAAGAGAGGGACTTTTAGAATTTTTGTTTGAAAGTTACAATTAAATGAATGAAATAAAATGACTTATGAATTTTTTTTTCTTATATTACCCTTTATAACATAAACTTATAACTAACAATTTTATCTTCGTTCAATACATGAAATAGAAATGATATCCATATTTTTTTACTTTCTTTTACTAATTCTACTATTTTCTCTTTCTTTTGATTTATCAACTCACAAAATACAACATAATTATGAAATAAAATTAATATATATATCTTATGTAAACAATTTATAATATGTAAAAATTACTTATTTTAAAATTGTTTTAAATAAATAAATTTGAGATTTTAATTAATGATTCAATAGAAGAAGAGGACAAAGATTAAATTTTTTATTCGCTAAAGAAATGAAGTTTCCAAGAGAAATGTTTCACAATGCAAACATTGGATAAACTTGTAATTTTAAGAAAATTAAAAGGGCATAATAATACTTTTAATTAGTGAGCCACTCCCTTCCATCCTTGACCCCCCAATTTGGGGAGACAATAAAAATAACATTTTAGATGGCTAGGGAGGGTCTTAGAAGCCCTCCCTTGCCATTCATTCCATCCTCATAAAAATATCTAAATATGCATTCATCCCAATTTGACTATTCTACTCCATGCCACTCCCTCCCTAACCCTCCATCCAAACATAGCCTATGAGCAAGAGGAAGGGAGTGTCTTGCATGTGTATGTGAAGCTATGAGAGAGGATAAGAAAAGTTTCTCTGTTGTTGTCTGCTCACCTACTAAAAAAAATAGAGGCCATCTCAAAAGGCTGTATAAGGCCAAATTTAGTGAAAATGATAGTACATAAACTATTATGGGCAAATGTCTAGACAACAAATCTCTAAATCAATGGAATAGCTACATGGATTATTGACTCAAGGAGAGAAGCATTGTAACATTTCAATGTTCTCATATAAATTTCCTATTTTGTTAAGATTACATGACTCACTTGGTTTTCTTTTACTTGTAGGAAATAAGCAATATCAATAAGGAAAACCATAAAAATCTTTAGTTGCCCCATATTGATGGTTCCAAGAGTTATGCAAAAAAGAAGCATGAAATGGTGATTTACAATTTCAGTGCCACCACAAAAGAACAGAGACTTTGCAATACCACTTTTGCAATAGTCCACTGTAACCATCGCAAAACACACCACAACGGTAGGAGGAGACCTTCATTAATTTAGCCATTTTATGACAATTAAGAAGTAACCATTGTAAAACCACAGCTAATGACAGTCAAATTGACCGTCATAAAACCAAGTCCTAATGTCTTGTGTTGTTTCCGTTAGCTTTACAATGGTCACTTTTTAACTGTCATTAGGATAGGCCTTTACAACGGGCCCTTTTAACTGTCGTAAGGTCTGTTTAACGATATTTATATTTTTTTAATAAATTACATATATTTAATAACGATATATATATAACATATATATTCAATAATAATAACAATTTTGGAATATTAGAATATTTTATTCCTATCAAATATTGAATTTCTATTCTTACATTCAATAATATATTTTGATTTAATTAATGACAATAATTAATAATTAAAAAAGTATATTCATGAAATATATATTAGTAATTAAATAATAAATATGCATATTAATTTCATTAAGGATCAAACAAGTATAAAACATAAATGAAACATATTAATTACACATATATTACGCATAAGTTTAGCTAATTATATATATTCAATAGTATATTAAGATTTAATTAAATAAAATAATTAATAATCACCATTTTTGACTTCACAACGGTCTATTTTTTACCGTTATGAAGCCAAGCCTTTACGACGTTCCCTTTTGACCACCGTAAGGTCCATTTAAGGATCAAACAAATATAATGCATAAATGAAATATAAAATTTTGGGAAAATTATATACATTTAATCATGAAACTTCAAACTCTTGGCCATAAAATATGATATATATATATATATATATATATATTGGCCAATAATTGAAACTACAAACTTTTTTTGCCCCCGAAAAAATATAAAAGAAGGAGGTGTTCCTTCAAAATAAATATATTTTTTATTTTTTTCAATAAGGATAATACAGTTTTTTTCCCAACTTTCCTTTAATTATATCTTATATAATTCCTTTCCAATTCTACTTGCATTTCCAGTCCCATTTTCATTTTGCAATCCTTCAAAATCAAATCCATAAACCAAACAAGGCTCTAAGAATTCAAAGAATATTGAATTAATTTCTTTTGTTCATTCCAAAAAATTCTTACGATTTGAAAATTTCTCGATTTCAGGCAGTCAATTTATTTATTTATTTATTTATTTATTACTTCATTATTTTTCTTGTTGATTAAAAAGAATTTACGCAAATTAATGACTTTATTATATTTCTTATTGGCTACGAAATATTAAGCACTTCAAAAAAATTTTATGCATATATAAAAGATGTAAAAATTTAGAGAAATTAAAAATTTGTTTACTCGAACATTCTTATCTATCACCAGAGCTATTACACTAAAATGTATAAACTTTACTTATGTATAATATATATTCTCGCTAGTCATGGACAACATAATGTACATTGTGGTTCTAGAACACATTATTGTTGAGAATTGACTATATCACTAATTTACTGTTATAGATAAGCATGAATATTGTGAACAAGAAAATTTTGCACTTAGAAATTCTTGGACATTTGACTCAGCATGAGTTGATTTATAGTCTAATCTAATAATTCAATACTTAAAAGAATTGTAAATAATAATTTTTATAGTTATTAATTAATTAATAATTAACTTTTATAAAATTTAAATCATTATTAAAGAGAAAAATACACTTTCAATCCTTCACTTATCACAAAAATATTGTTTTTTGTCCTTCACTCATTGAAATATCTAAAATAGTCCCTTATTCATTGAACATTATCACACTTGATTTTCATTTTTCAAAAAATTGCTAAATTTAGTCATTCTACAAAACTTAAATCTTAAATCTAAAAGACTAATTATGATTTTTTTTTTTTTTATAAAGTGGAAGACTAAATGTGACATTTTCTAATGAGTTAAGTATTGTTTCAAATATTTTAATAAGTGAGAGACTAAAATGATAATTTGTTATAAATGAAAAATGAAAAAATATATTTTACTCATTTA
This sequence comes from Delonix regia, assembly GCA_037074485.1. NCBI lineage: Eukaryota > Viridiplantae > Streptophyta > Magnoliopsida > Fabales > Fabaceae > Delonix > Delonix regia. The sequence goes on from CM073460.1 coordinate 20,442,440, forward strand.
TTATATTTAATAAAAATGCTAAATTACTTAGGTCAAATTTGGTTACAGAAATCCAAACTAATAAATAGGAATGAGAACGACATTTGCATATTTAGTTACCTTTAATTCATGATATTCTTTTTGTTTAATAAATCAAGAAAGTGTTCTTTTATTCAATTTAATCCCAAACTAATTTCCTTTCTTATTCTCATCTCCGTTCTCCCACAAAAGACCCTTAGTATTCATCCTTTCTTATTCTTAATTTCATTCTCCCCCTTAGTATTCATTTAATAATTTAAAATTTCTTATAGCATATGACACTTTTCCCAGGAAAGAGAAGTAGATTGTCATTTGGTGAATGTAATGTAATAATGAGAGCACCAATGTCATGATGGAATAACTTCCACTATAACTACCATGGTTGGCTTTGGGTCCTTTTCCTGCTTTGTCTTTGTTCATATGGCCAAAGCACCATTACATCTATGTTAATATAATAGTGCTAGCGAAGATTAGGGAAGGATATGGTTGAAGGGAGAAGAAGAGAGGCATGAAGAAGATGAAGACCAAGAAAAATTTATAAAAAAAAAATAGAGTAACTAAATGATGTCGTTTGAATTAGAAGAGAAGAAAGGAAAAAAAAGGAAACCACATGTCAAATTATTGGCAACTAGATTGTAAATCACTATAGATTTTGCAGCAACATGATGTGATCTGCACCCATCCAAATACGGCAAGCAAGAAACTATTTATTCCCTTAAAATAATTAGGGGACATAATCATCATCTACATCATAAATAAGATCGCATGTAGCTTTTTTACCTTAGATAGTAAGATCAATCAACATGGGCCATATTAATTAATAATTGGACTACTGACACTTTGTATAGTATTGAAAGAGACAATCACTTTGACATTTATAGGGAAGAAAGTCACGATAGAAAAAAAAAAAAAAAAAGTCCAACTTTATATTGGAAAAAGATCTCATTGGTCTATCATATAGGTTTAAACTTCGAAAATGAGATACTTAACCATGAAATTATTTTATTACAGCTCAGAAAAATTGAATTAATATTTCATTTATTGCCTTTGCAGACAATTAAAGTAAGCCCTTATATACATATAATATAGCCTAGGCTCATAGATTGCGCTTCGATGGTGACATTAGGAGGCTCCAATAAAAGCAGTGTCAAACATGACAGAAGTGTTAGATGGGGCTGGGAAAAAGATCACCTGCAGTGTTACAATATTATTGTAGATTCTCTTGTAATCAATCATAGTCGTCTAATGTATCGCTTGGATCTTCTGCTTTCACGTGGCTATTTTGGCTTTTTTTATTTTTTATTTTTAAATCTACCTAGCTAAAAACGACGTCATTTAAGTTAGGAGAAATTCTGAAATTGACCTTCTTCCTTCTCCATGTGAACGATGCCGATCTCCCTTTACTACAGATTTTTGGAACACCTTGCTTTCATGAAGGCTCCGTTATTTAAAATCTTTCTTCGGTTTCCTTCTCTTATTCTGATTATTTGAAATGTGTCTATCTATAGTATTCTTATTATCAAATGCTTGCAATTCATATAGATATAGTTGTTACTAGGTGTTACTTGAAATTGATCTAAAATACAAATTCATCATGCTACTAAGTAACAATCAGTGAGAGTGGATGAGAGCTCATTAACAAAAGAAACAAGAGATGGACAACTTTGGCTTTTAGGGGTTTTTCTTCATTCATCAGTGATGGAATTTAAGGAAACATTTTCAAGCTCAACAATATGCTCGTGCTTATTGAAGAAGGAGTTAATGGCAATAGAAAAATACTTCAAAGTGAAACACTTTCATCTGGAAGATTTCCCCAACCTAACAATGTCGTTTTTAGGTAGGCAGATTATAAGAAGTCAAAAAAAACCACCTGGAAGCAGTGAAACTAAAAGATAAATCGAACAACTATAATTGATCACAGGAGAATTTATAGTAATCTTGTGATACTACAAGTGATCTTTTTCCTCTTAAAGTTAATCTACACCTATGTTAAATAAGCTAAACAAGAAGTAAACAAAACTAAGTCAATTACATCTACTTTAGATTCCTCCTATGTTTATACTCACCAGACCAGATGCTTTATTAAGCTAGTACCAACTAATTAATTTGTCTATTACTATATTTTCTATAAAGGTAATCCCTTTTCCATTGAAACTTTTGATCTTCATATATACATATAAATAAATCAATAAAATAACACCATTTCAGATAATCCAATGACAAAGCCCACCACTCCATTATCCCACAGCAACTGAGTTATAGCTCTGTGCAAAAAGAAAAGTAAGGAGCTTTTGCGTATATCTAGATTCACTAATCCTAGCAACTAAAAATTAGAAAAAAAAATAGAGAAAAAAGAAGCAGAGAAACACAAACGCAGAAATACACCCATTCTGTTTATCAAAAGAAATACACCCACTCTTTCTTTCTTCCTTCCTTCAAGAGCATTCCTCTCTATCTCTTCACACTCTCGCCTTCATTTATTCTCTTTGAAAATTCCCTTTCTATTCTTTGAAAATACCTAGCTCCATTGAATTGATCTAAAGAACTCATCTTGGATCCTAATCACGTCGTTAAGATATATTTCTTATACCCTCCTTGAATTGATTAACATTTTAGTTTTTAAACATGAATGTCTTCTATATTTCTTTTTTGTGTGATTCTGCAATCTGTACGCTTTTGTAATATATATGCTTTTCTTTGAATTTCATGGAAAATCATTCGTTTAAGTGTTCAAAATTGTACAGATAAAAAAGAAATTAATATATTAGCATGCATATATACAATTAAAATAATTGTACAAATAAAAACATTATTCAAATCCATTGTTGAAAGGTCGATGCATATATGTGGAAAAGTTATCCAACCGCAAGCTCCCACGAGGATAAAAAGTAGTTAAATATGTTTGGATAACTCTAAGAGGTCACCTATATGCATATAAAGATACTCTAAAAATAAGCAAATTGAACATAATATATCATTATATGATTTATTATTAGTTGTATAAATTGATGGAAAATTTATGTAAACATCACAAATTTTTGCAAAGTAGGAAATCAAAATTAAGAAAAAATGAATTCTTAAAATTTAGCAAACTTAAGATCTTGAAACTATGATGGTTAAAATCATTTTAAAGGTGCTTTTGAAATTAAAAATATCATGAAAATATATAAACAAGACCTTTCTGCTTTATTTAAATTTGTAAAGAAAAATTTTTAAAATCTATATTCTCCATGTGCTTGTGTTGTTTAATTTGTGTTATCCGCAATCAAAAAAACAAAGTGATGAAATTCTCTTTCATGCTAGATCTAAAGATTCAACATTTATTCAATTGGGTATATATATACTTCTTCTCTGATAGTTTGTTTTTAGTACAAAGCCAGTTCCAGAACCAAGTAATCAAGATAAAATTCATAAATGTGTCAAATAGTATCTTTGGATTGCCTTAATTTACTACTATATGCTATGGACCCCCCTAAAACTTCTTACATAGTTCATATATTATAAAGCACTAAGCTATTAAATCTTTATATCCATAATCCTATCCAGTGTCGCAACAAGAAGCAAATCATCGTACAGTATAATATTTTCACATTCAATGATATATGAAGGGTTAAGTGGATTCTTTTTTAATTTGGAAACATGGAAGTCATCATGTATTTGGGCTAAGTTAGGAGGCAAATCAAGTGGCTTCCTATTTTGTTTGTAATTTTTTATATTATTTATTTATTTATTATTAAATTATTAATCATTATATATATTGCTATTTCATTATTATTATTTTAATTTTTTTGTCTTTTGTTGCACCCTCAAAAAATTCATGTCAGTAGGAGGACTTACGTTTTTCTTCCTCCTCTTGCATTGCTCACTTTTCTGGCAATTATAGCGAATTCTCGTCTCAATAAGAAATCGTAATTTTTTATCATCATTTTTTCTTGGCTTGAAAGTTATATCTCTTTCTTCTACTAATCACTTTATTTTGTTGTGGTAGTGATGACTTTGTTGATCTGTGCACCGGAAAACTTCAAGTTTATCTTCTTTTTCTTCTTTTTCTTTTTCTTTTGCAACAACTACTTCATCAAAATAGGCAGATCATGTAATTGTTTTTTCTAAAACTTATTCTCACTATTGATATCAATCTAGGGTAATCTTGTTCTTATTTGTTTCCCAACAACTCGTTGCTTGTTGGAGATATAAAATTAATATCAATTCATTCTCCTAGATATCAGGAATATACCAATAATTTCCTGGTTGTGATATATTTGTTTCTTTTGTTTTCTTAATTTCTAAACAATTAATTATTTTATCGTGGACCTTTGACTGATTCTTTGATTTAGTAATAATTTAAAGTACTAGATTAATCGCTTGACAACAAAAATATCTAATACAAAGGTAGTTGAGTTAATAAGAACTTGACTATACTTAAGAAGTTTCCTAGTAATTTCCTACTACATGAAAAATATGGAAATTTATTTTTTAGTTTGAATAAGTGTAATTTAAAATTATATTTTAGTTTGAATAAGTTTAATTAATATTCTGCATTATATATACTAAAAATATGCTTTATGATGTGATTATTTTTGTGCCTTAAGGCCCAACTTAGAGTTCTATATATAGTTCTGCAATCAGTTGAATTTAGTGGATACTTGGAATCAATGTTGTCAGAATCATAAGTTAACTCGCTGAGTCAATGTTTCAACTTGTCCAAACTAAGTTAAGTCACGTATAAACTCATCTTCACTGTAAACTCAATCCAAGTTGCTCCTAACTTGTGCAAACTCGCTCCTCCAACTTTTCATTGGATTTGTATTATGTAATCCACACGTTTTTTCCAACAATTTACAGTGAAATTACTATGCATCACTTTTGAAGCTTTACTCTTATGTTAGCATCATTAAGACCTAAAATATATAATTAACATTTTTTAATAATTTTTAAACTAATAAGGCATGGTTATATGTTAAATTTAACATGTGACAATTAGGATGAACTACTAAGGCAAGGGAACAAATGCATTTAAATTATTCTTTTCATGAATTGTGTTATATGAATAATATAATCCATTGAGGATACAATATGTTATGCTCTAATGTGGCTTCATGACTAAATAAGAATAACAAATTAATTTTCATACACATATATGGTTTGTGTTTCAATTATAGTTTTTTAGTAATAGTTCTATTGATTTCACTTTTTCATAAATGGATAGGTCCTAGGTTGCTAAACCCCAAAATATACCTAAATGCTTAGAAAAACTTAATAGTTTTTTAGATTTTACATTTGCTAATAGGGGTGTTGAGGGTAAAATAATATGTCCTCATCCAAAATTTAAATTTTAAGAAATGGCAAGCTAGAGAAGTTGTGCAAGACCATTTAATTTTTAAACTATTCCTGTAAGGGTATTCTCTTTGGGTAAGGCATGGGTAAAGAAGTAAAGATTTACCTTATGTACAACCTGTATCAGTGCCACATGTAGGTGAAGAAAGAACTTGTGAGAAATATTCAAAGCTATCATTTTTAGTGAAGTTGTATCATATCAAATGTCAGTGTGGAATCAATGATAAAGTTATGTCAATGATATTAGAGCTGTTAGTATATGCCTTTGTGAATGCAAAGATTCCTCCTTCTTTCTATGAGACGAAGAAAATTATTAATAAATTAGGACTCAATTATAAAAAAATTCATGAATGTCCTAATAATTGTATGTTATACTGGGAAGAGGATGAAGCCTAAGACGTGTGTAAACGATACAACACATTTAGGTGGAAGCCAAAGAAAAGGGTAACAAGTGTAAGAATATGCCTGTTAAAGTGCTTAGGTATTTTCCATTGAAACCACGAATGCAAAGCCTCTTTATGTCCCTTAAAACTGTTGAGCACATGAAGTGGCATGTAGTAGATAAAAACAATGATAACCTGATAAGACATCCATGGGATTCTAAGCCATGGAAGAAATTTGATATAATGAATGCTCAATTCGCTTCAAATCCTTAAAATGTATGTTTAGGGCTGGCAACTAATGGTTTCAATCCATTTGGCAACTTGAGTACAACCTACAGCATTTGGCCAATGGTACATATACCTTACAACCAACCTCCCTATATGTGTATGAAATAAAGTTCATTAATCACCTCAATGATTATTCCTGGGAAACAAGCACCAGGAAATGAGATAGATGTGTATTTGCAACTGCTCATAAAAGAGCTGAATGAATTATGGGATGCGGGGGTTGAAACATTTAATTCTTCCACTAATGAGATGTTCAAGTTGCATGCAACTATCATGTGGACAGTTAACGATTTTCCAGGGCTTGAAACTTTATCTAGGTGGAATGTCCATATTGGGTTAGCTTGTCCCACTTGTAATTTTGATTCTATACCTATCTGCCTTCCCTATAGTAGAAATTGGTGTTTCATGGGTCATTGTCATTTTCTGAGTCCACGACATAAATTTAGATTGACTCGAAGTAGATTTGATGGAAGATAAGAGAAAAGAAACCCCTTATAGCAGTAACTGGATCAGAAATTTTAATATAGCTTGAAGATGTTGAGAACTTATTTGGAAAAGATGTAGAAGATGAAAATCGTGGAAGAAGACCTCAAGGATCTGCTGTTGTAGGTTTTGATCCCCAACAATGGCATAAAAAGAGCATATTTTTTCAACTTCCTTATTGGGAGAAGCATTTTACAGTCTTGATGTTATGCACATTGAGAAAAATGTTTGTGATAATGTGTTGTTCACTTTACTAAATGAGGTTACAAAATCAAAAGACCATTTAAATACACAGTGAGACTTACAAAAAATGGGCATAAGGTCAAATTTATGGCTAGATGATCATGGTAGATATTTTTTGGCTTTGTTCACGTTGACCAATGCAAATAAGGATATCTTTTTGAAGACTTTAAAGAATGTTACTATGCCAGACAGTTATTCTAGTAACATATCTAAATGCATTGATTTAAGGCAATATAAGATCAACAATTTAAAGAGTCATGACTTGCACATTCTTATGGAACAACTTCTACCATTGGCAATTAAATGAACACTACCTAAGCAAGTGTCAGCTATTTTGATTGTCTCATGTTCATTCTTCAAGCAATTGAGTAATAAAATGATAAATGTAAATGAACTTGACCAACTCTAAGATAAAGTTGTTCTTAAATTATGTCATTTGGAGATGATATTTCCATCATCATTCTTCACATTTATGGTGCATTTGATTGTACATTTAGTTAAAGAAACTAAACTTGGAGGTCCTGTCCAATACCATTGGATGTACCTTATAAAGAGGTAATGTCCAATGTAATTATTATTGCATTACAATTTCCTCTTTATCCTCTTGACTTAATTGATCAATATTATAATTAATATATACATGGAAAAATTAAAGTCCTTTGTATGTAATAGAGCACAACAGGAAGGATCAATAGCTAAGTATTATTTGGCCTAAGAAGTTTTAACTTTTTGCTCGAGGTATTTGGATGGAGTAGAGACCGTATTTAATTGACCAAGATGTGTTGATGATGAACCTGATGTGGGAGCATCCAATGTCAATTCTATGTTTCCACAAGTTGGAAGATCGGTTTGTGGTTTTGAATACTTCACTATATCTCTTATGGAAACGCTAAAAGCACATCATCGCTCTCAATTATGGACATACATAGATGATGGAATAAAAACAAGAGATAAGTTAATTACCTCAGCCCTAGAAGGCATTCAAAGGAAGAAATAGGCATCCTTTGTCACTCGACCCAAAAATTAAGGTACAATAAAACTATATATATATATATATAGTTTGTCTTCATATCAATTCTTGATACTCTAATTAATAATATGCTTTGGTCAAATATAAGGCCACTATTGCAAAAAAAATAAAGAAAATGGAAGAAAGCATACGATTCCATACACTGGTGGATCAAAGAGTTTTCCACGCAAAAAAGCTAAAATGGTGAGTTTATATTAGTAAAATGTATTATACTCAAATGTTGTTACATTATGAAAAACAAATGTACGAGGAAGAACGTGAGCATCCAGTTTCTCAGGGAGAGATTTAGACCGCAATGCACAAAAGGTCCCATGGATCGTACATAAATAATGATGCTTAAGTTATTGGTGTATGTTTATGAAGTTTTTCATGTTATATTAATGATTTATGATTCATTCCAATTGGTTTAACATTGACATAAGTTATTGTCCTTTTATTCTAAACCAATATATATGAAAAGATAGCAGAGTTTAAGGCATCCAATTCTTGTACACAAATTTCCCTACATGACTCATTAGCACTGAATCTAGGGACTCAGGAACATTCTGGGCGAGTTTAAGAAATGGTAACGACTGTTTGCCCTTCCCAAGTTTTTAGACATCGTGCTAGTGGGATTCTGCCACCTAGACCATCTTACCATAAGCTACAGAGAAAAGTTGCATCACTTATAGCTAAAATGATAGAACAAGACGCTTAAATTGCTAATGTGGCAACATAACAACAACGAACAAATACAAGTGTGTCTTTTATCCTCAGAAATGTCCAGGGAGATTTATCCCCAAAGATCGCATCCATACTATCTCATAGGTTACTTCTTTAAACATTTTTATTTTGTATAAGTCTTGTGTTGTAATGTTCTTTTATCTTTGTTATTCAATTTATTGCTTATCAAAGTTTGTTTTCAATTTTTAAGTACCTAGTGAATAAGGCAGTGCAAACCCACCTTCAAATCCATTGCCAACTCCTTCAAGTAGGGAGAATTAACTAGTTAGTATTACTTACCATTATTTGTTGTTAGACTTTGTAATTATTTAGTATCTTGTTAAGAGTTAATTATGGTTATATGTTCAACTTTGTATGTAATTATGTTTATAGTTGATTATCAAGTAGGTCTTGTTGGCTTTGAGTATTAGATTAAGTGTGTTGTGATTGGTAATTTATCATATGTGCAGGATACTAAATCATATTGATTCAAGAAAAAAAAATAACTGTAACAAAAACTTAAAGTAGAATATTTAGATCATACTGATTCAAGGAAAAAAAAACAATTGTAAAAAAAGCTTGAAGTAGAATATTTTAAAAAGAAAAACCTATCAGTGGCGGTTTAAACTACTGCCATGTCACTACAATGGTTTAGTCATAACCATCACAAAGACGAATCATTACGACAGTTAAAAAAACTATTGCAAAACCATGACATTGCGACAATTTTTAAACGTTACAATGGCATGTGATAGGAATGCTTATTCAACCGTGTTTCTACGGCGATTTTAATAAGGGTTTTTTAATCGTCACAAAATCATGACACTGCAACGCTTATTTTGACCCTTGTAATAACATGTTTTTATGATGATTTTAACTAGGGTTTTATAATCATAGCAAAACCATGACACTGCAACACTTATTTCAACCACCACAATAACGTGTTTATACGATGATTTTAACAGGGGTTTTATAACCATCGCTAAACCATGACACTGCAACACTTATTTTAACCTTCGCAATAACGTGTTTTTATGACGATTTTAACAATGGTTTTATAACCGTTGCAAAACCATGCCATTGCAACAATTGCTATAAGGGTATCTTAAAACACCATTATTTCATTTGTGACGGTAGTTTCTATGACATTTTCATGGACCATCGTAGAACTACTTTACAATGATCACAACCCTTGCATAAGCTATTAAAAAACCATCACAAAATCTTTTTTTTTTTTTTGTAGTGTGCATGCATTGATATTATTTTGAATACTATATATTGTTGCAAGTGAATATCTCTTGATGGACAAAAATTGGCTAAAGGTGGACTAGTAACCCCTAGTGAATTATTTATTGCACTCGGAACCAAAAAGATGGGACTTTTGTGAATGAGGAAGCAAAAGTTGTATCGGTAAGTTAACTTATATGGTTCTTTGAATTTAAGAGTTGTATCAATTATTTAACTTATATTGAATGATGAAGCATGAGCTGCACTTTATTTACAGTTAGTTTAGTTTTTGGTCCCTTAATGGCTTATATCATATAATCAAGTTCTATTATGACATGCAAGGTACATGTATCTAGATCTAGATATTTATCAAGCAAGAGTTGCACTTATTATTCTTTAACTTGCAAACCATTTAATTTAATGATAACATAGTTGAATCTTGATATCCACAATTGGTTGGTTGAGGCAATAAGAACAAAAATCATTATACTACCATTTGAATGCGACATAAAAAACATGTATAAATTGCTTTCAACCACTTTGTAATACAATTATTATGATAAATATGATCACACGGCATTGCTGAAACATAATTGTCTGCTTCAAAATTTTCCATAATTGTGTACTACATTACTACATAACATAAAATTTAGCAGATAACTACCACTTATTATGATATTACTTGTTTCTAGAGTTAAGAGACAGGGACTGCCAAGTATATTAATTGTAGAATAATAAACACCTTAAACTCCGAAAGATGTAATTTTTTTATTTATAGAGACATCTATAAACATTTCTAGATCATTCATTGTGAATGATTTTTGAGACCAGTTTAACATGCTTTGGTTAGAAGGCAGAACAAGAGCATACGAGAGTCTAAAAACTAAAAAGGTTGTCATTTTGACACTGGTTTAAACTACCAAAAAGGTTTCTTATGTTATTCTAGGAAAGATATGACCCAATTAACCTGCCTATCTGAGATGAATTTATAACACATGCCCAACCTTTCAACCAAAATTTTTCCTTCTTCTTCAACTTCCTTTATTTTTGCAATTTTTTCAAGTAATTTTACTATTTCCACACCCAATTTTCTGACCACTAATAACTTCTACGAACGTAAATTATCACTCATTTGTAACCAAATTTTTGACAAAGAGGGTAATTTTTATTTGATTATTCATTAACAAGGTTTGTCGAGAATACTCATGATGCTTGTCATAACCAGCCATTATAAACCTTGCACTTTTTATGGTATTTCATCTTAATGGGCTTTATTAATCTTTTGATAACTTTTAGCTTAAAGAATGATAGGCTATTGATTATTCTCAATCAAATTTATATTCAATTTTATGATTTTGAACACCTCATCCCAAAAATGAAATTAATTAAGAATAAAAATTATTGACTAATTGATTAATTCATTAATTAAATAAATGTGGAAAGGGCAAACCATAAAATGAAAAAATGAAAAAATGAAAAAAAAAACAAAATAAAAATAAAAAATTCAAGAAATGAATAATAACAATGATTAAAAAAATAAGAGAAAATTTTGAAAATATAAAAAAAATTAATAAATAAAAGAAAGCAATAATATAAAACATGAAATCTAAAAAAATAAAATCAATGAAAAGACATAAAATTTTGAATAGGGATATTTTAATAAGAGGATTAAAAAAAGGGAGAAAAAAAAACAACAAAATCAACTTGTCTTCAAATCAAAAAGAAAAGTAAAAAATTAGGAGAGAGCATGTGAGAAGATGATGTGTGAAGAGAATTAATCACTTTAACTAAGTTGGAAAAATAATATTGGGGGACATATGATAAATTAGTTGGGTGGAAAGAGGATGAAATGATGAAATTAAAAGAATAAAAAAAAATGAATAAGGAAACATATAGAAGAAAATAAGAGGGAAAGTGGTCAAAAGGTGAGAAAATGGGAGACAATGGTGAGTGAAAGGAGGTGGATGATAGGAAAAAGAATAAGAAGGGAGATTAATTTTTCCCTATAAATAGAGGAGAGGAAGAGGGAAGAGGGGAACAAGATTAGAAAGAGAGGTTTTTGAGAGGTTAAGAAATATTAGAGTGAAGGAGGCAAGGAAGGAAGGAAGGAAGGAGGAAAGAGGCTAAGGGAGAACTCTAGGTAATTCTTTATAACTTCTCTTCAATTTGGCTTTCTTTGTTTCAATTTTTTTTTCTTTTGGTTGAAATTATCATGGGGTAGGTTTCAATTAGTCACCATGGAGGTGTTGATGTGGTATTTTTTTTTTTGTTTAATCTCCAGAGGATTGATGAATAGCACTGTTTACTTTACATATCTATTTTTAGGTTCAATATGGCTTGTGTGGACTTTGTGAATTTTTCTAGTATCTCATATGATGCTATTTCACCTTAAGATTTGGTTTCAAAGTTATTCCATATGTTTATATATTTGATGAATTTTTTCACCAATTTTTATTTTGGATTGGTAGTAGATAAGTGGTGAAATTTGTGCTTGTCATGAACATGTTTTGTTTCAGCAAATTTCACCATGGGTCATCTTGTTGAATTTTCTAAGAAGCTTTTATACATCAATTTGAGTTGAAATTTGGTACACATGTCTTTTGTATGTCATCATTTTGGCTAAATTTTTCTAGGATTTATAATGACCAGTTGATGTGCCATTTGTATAACTTTGTGCACATAACTCTGTGACTGGACAGCATAGGTATAGTGAACTACGTGAATTTTTCTGGTATTTCATATGAAGCCATTTTACCTTGAAATTTTATGTCAAATTTATTTCATGTCTAGAGTCTTGAATATTTTTCCACTGATTTTTTTCATCTCGGATTGGTAGCAGATAAGTGGTGAAATTTAGTGTTTATCCTGAACATGCTCTGTTTCAGCAAATTCTACCCTGGGTCAAATTTTTGAATTTTCTGAGAAGTTTATATACATCATTTTGTGCTGAAATTTGGTATACATGTGTTTTGGTATGTCAATGTTGTGTTGGAATTTTTATGGAATTTATAGTGACATGTTAATATGCCATTTGTACAACTTTGTGCACTTAACTTTGTGACTAGATAATTTAAGTGTAGTCAATTTCGTGAATTTTCTGGTATTGATCTAGAAAGTATCATGAGCTGACTTTTGAATATGTGAACCCTATGTATGTCTAGTTTATAGTATAAATTGGTATTGGGGTTTTAATTTTTGGATATAGCACTTTTCTACTGATTTTCATACCAAACTCAGCAACAATAGAAAATAGAGCAGTGGAATTCACTCTTATTCCATTTTGAGTTGAATTTCGTCTCCTAAGATGGTGTACATGGCTGTTCGTTTTAGCTAATATAATGGTCTCATATGGGGTTTACTTTGGTGTGAAACCTTGGGCTTAATTGTGTCTCTTACAATGCCATTGTTATTGTGACATGATTAACCTTTGAGTTGCTCAAGACTGGTGATGTTTAATGTGTAATCTATTGGTTGTCCAAATGATATTGGATTATGATGAGCCTTAAACTTGGGAATTATATCTAAGAGGCATTCAAATCAAGGTATAAGGGACACACAAGCAAGAATGACATATTGAAAGACTAGTAAGGTTAAGTTATTAAATTTCTTGGAGCTTAATTGTAATTAACATATTCTTAGTCCTTTGTGATCACCATGTATTGAATATGTAATTGGGCACCAACACACACCACACTCATGAATGTTTTACTTAACACCAACACACACCACACTTATGGATGATTGATTAAACACCCATGCACACCAAACACCAATGCTTAATATTTTTTAAAATGTGTCATGTGAGGTCCAATGCCACCATAGGTACTCTTTTTCGATTCTCTTGTCATGTAAGGTCTAACGCCTCCATAGGCATATTTTACAGACATATATATTTTTCTTAACATTGGCATTGTCGTGTGAGACCAACGTCTCCATGAATAACTAATGATTCACCAACGGGACTATGTGAGATCCAATGACTCCATAGGCATATCTTGACTCTGGTTGCACATGTTTAAAATAATTTTGGATTCCAACGGCCATTCCGAGTTGTTTATGTTTTGAATAAGCTTTGGGTTCCAACGGCCCATGACATGCATCTTTCAAATAATCAAAATTTAAAAATAAATAAAATAATATTTTCTTCTTTTTCAAATAAAGCATAAATAAATCATGTTTTCAAAACTTCAAAAAAAAAACTCACATACACCTTTTTAGTTGAACTACGTTGACTTTGATCCCAATTGCTAGGTACGTAGGTCCTAAGCTCTTATCCTAGGTCAAATTTACCCTTTGTAAATATTCATTTGTTTGTTTTCATTTTTATTTTTGTCTTCTTTGTTTAATGTGCATGCGTGTTAGTAAGGACAATTGAGATAAATTTAAAGTTATATCACATTAATTTCACTTAACTAGTTTAGGGTAACTGTCCTTATGAACAAGTGTTGTGGGGTGTCTAACACCTTCCCCACACTTAAATAAACTCCTAAACCCATCTCTATTTTCACAGACTATCTTGCCTTTTCCTTTTGTTTTAAAATGGTTTTCCAAAGTTTTCCTTTAAAAAAATTTTGGTGGTGACTGTAGTGAATCAATTTTCAAGATTTCATTTTGGGAATCAATTCACCCTCTCTTTTTTATTCTTTCCACTGAAAGGTCAGTTACGACAATAATCCTATAGTTCGTGCCATACAATTAATGTGATCTTCTTACTCTCAATTACTTTTTGTTTTTTATTTTTTAATCTTGTATCAGTTATCAATGCATGGGTACAATTATTATATTTATTTTACTTTCAATTTACTAAATAAATTCTATGCTTAAATTTTTAGGAAAAAATTTTAAAAAAACTTCAAATTTTTAGGAAAAAATTTTAAAAAAACTTCAAGAGGAACCTCAATCTTCACACTCACATGGTAACTTTGTTTCATTAAATGATGCACTTAGGCAAGTGCTAGTCAAAGAACATTCCAGCCGAGTGCGTGGTGTAGGATTAGGTCCATGCCCTTCACAAGTATTTGGATTCCCTACTTGTCAACTTGGCAGCTTGAGTTTGAATTATCTATGCACTGCTACCTCAAATGATGAGGTAGATGCTTTACATAATCTTTTGATAGTCTGAAGCTGACCATGATCCTTGACATAATCTTTTGATAGTTGCTTTGATATTTTCAATGTTTTAATAGTTGTTGGACCTTTTATGTAATGTTTTGATATTTTGCTTATGAAGATACAATGTAAACTTACAACTATTTAATATAAGTATTGTTTTGGCATTAGATATTTGCCTGAATTTAAGTTTAATTATGTAAATGTTTCATTTTATACTATAATTTTAGGTGTTAAAACCCAAAAATAAAACTATTGGAAAGAGTAGAAAAAATCTTCTATCTTTAGCATCAGTTATAACTATCGTTAACGTAAGAATACATTTTTTTCAATTTAATGTCGATTTCAATTGAAGCTAAATTAAAATGCACTAAATTGTCTTCCTTAGCGTCAGTTACAATTGTTGTTACATTTGAATTCAGTATTTATTTTAACGTTGCTCATGAATGACGCTAGCTACTAGAATAAATTGGCGCCTTTCCTAACATTCACAACCAATGTTAGATGCATTAACTAACGTTAGTTAAAATTGACATTAAAAAAGTTTCTATTCTAACATCCATTGTTCCTATGGTTGTTAAAACCGACGTTAGAAGGTGTCACAATGCAACACATAACAATGGTTTTGACAACCAATGTTAAACCATGTAGTGTCAGTCATAACCGATGTTAGATGCCTTTTTTGATTGATGTTAAATACAATTTTTTTGTAGTGTTTCTTCAATATTTTCTCTCTTCAATTTTTAATGATTTTAGAATTTTTTGAAAACGAATTTGATAGGCATTTTATTTTTGAAACAAGTGAAACTAACAAAACTTTTTTTGGTTTATAAAAGAAGAAATATATTATTTGTCCTTTATCATTTTAAAGAAAGAAAGTATGGAAATAGGACAAAGAAAATTTAAAACTAAGTTTTTGTTTGTATTTTGATTTTAGAATGAATAGGAACTACACATGGAAAATTTTAAGACGTGCTTTTGTTGGCTTTTAGTTCTTTCATTTCTCAGTTTTTCTTTTAATAATTTTTAAGATATTTCAATTCTATAAATATAGAAATGTTAAGAAAGGTTAAAATTATATTTAAACTTGAGAATAGAGGGAATAATTAAAAGAAAAATATTATGTGTTTTTTCTTTCTTTTTTTCTTTTTCTAATAAAAAGAAGTTAGACTTTTGAAATTAAAGCATTCGCCTTTTTTTTGTAAAAATTCAATCAGATGTAGGCAGTTGAAACCTCAGTTTATTAAGAAAACATAATCCAAGTGAGATTAGATAAAATCTAAAGTGACATAAGGTGTTACACAACTAGGTACCAAAGGAGACACGAAGTTCCATGCAATTGCTTTAAATTTTTAAGGTAACAAGCCAAGACAAAAAAAAAGTACAGAAAAAGAAAAAAAAATGAAATAAAGAAATAAAAGCATGCAGCATTTGGACGGGCTTTGTCTCCACCTGACAATACAAAAATAAGATTACAAATGATCTCTTCCTTGTCTTGTCTTTGGTTTCCTTCTATGAATCTTCAAGCCTCCCCTCTATCCACTTATAATTCACCATGGTTCATATGCAAAAGGGAGGGATAGATTAAGTTAGCGTACACTGAACACAATTTGATAAAGTTGAATGTACTAGCCCCTATATATACTCTAATTCATAGTTTAAGCTCACATGACAGTATTAACCATAAGATTATAGCAACAAAGACCAGGCCCTCTTTGTACTGGACAAGAAAGGTAAACAATATGAAAAGCTAAATTCATGTCATAAGGACAAGGAAGCACCGATACGGATACGCATATCGAATATAATATGATACGATATACAAAATATATTAATTTTTAAAATTTTAAAATACGGGTATGATAATATATATATATATATATATATATATATATATATATACACACACACACATAAAACAAGTGTAAAAATAAGTGTAATAGCCTTAAAACTATTATTATGTCAAACACCCAAACATTGCCCAACACCCAAACATCACCCTATACACTCATATTCACCCAAACATCGAATATAGATTCACAAAAAGAAACAACAACAAAAAAAACACTGCCAAACCAAAAAAAACCAACACACGGATAGAATAGAGACCATGACCGACACATAATAGACGAAGGATAAGTGATAACTAGACCTGCAAGACTACGGACAGAACAGAATGGATACAGGCAGTGATTCGAACGGATCGACAAACACGAATGGAGACGCAGAGCAGGCAGCGATTCAAAAGAAGATGCAGTGCAGAGGCAACAGAAGGAAGAGGACAGCAAAACTTGAAAGTTGAAAGTGAAGGAAGTGGGAAGATTGATTGGGTTTTGTCTGAAAATTAAAAAAAAAAAAAAAAAGTTTCAGGCGTCACAGCATTTCGGTGTGCTGAACACGCGGCGGACACGCATTCCAACGCACCATACGCGCGTCTGCACCGAATACGCACCGGATATAGATGCGCCGGGATTTTTGGTGCACCCGTGCATCTTTGCATAAGGATATAGCAAAGCATTAGGTGATTAACTTAAGAATTTAACACCATAAGATGTGTTAAAGGCCGATTTTAAATCATGTCAACATCATTAAGAAAACCAGCATGCTTTAAGTCATATTTAAGCACCCAAAGTGATCTAAAAATTAAGACAGCTTGTGGACACACTGAATGAGAGGCCAAATTTCTAAGCCGAATCCTATGAGTTAACCATCATTGAAGAAGCCTGAGGAAATTGAGAGGTTGGATGTGAAGGCTTCTTTTGTCTCTATTTTGCATGGTTAAAACGGTTGTTTTGTTTCCCTCTGCTCTTTCAATTTCGTAATTATCCTTTCCCATTGTGCTCTGTTGCTTATTCAATAAAAATAAAGCACATCTTTTCCATCTCCTATAATACGAGCATGGATTACTATAACAATTGGCTTGAAAGAGGATCAAGAAGAGATGTGGACCTAGTGATTATAAGATAGATTAGATTCAGTCTCTGATCGATCAACCAGGGACAAATTTTTCTTTATTCAAAAACATAATAATTTGTCTCTCAATTTGGTTTTTCTTGCCAACCTTGTGCACCTCAATTTTATGGTACTGTGCTTAATTAAACGAAGTAAATCTTACTTTCTTCACCCCCTTAAAAAAAATGGATTATTTTTATATTTTTCTATGATATGATTACCTTCTCAATTTAATGCCGTATAAATAGGACATTTTTCCAAGTTAGATCCTCACTAAATTGTCTTATTTCTTTCTTTTCATGAATTGGTCCCTTATATAATAGTGACTAAAGTATCAACGTACGACGACAATATTGATAATATCTTTATTTTTGAAGAGCCAAATAAAGAAATATCCAATCTTGAGAGATCAAAGTGAAAAGAGAAGTTTTTAAGGAACTAAATACTGGACCAACTGGATACAACAATTCTATAAGATATCAAATAAATAAATATATATACCATTTGCGAGACTCAAATAAAATTTTAGTCTAACTTAATTAAATATAGTTGGTGATTACTACAAACTGAAAATCAGAATTGGGAATTAAGTAATTTTTTACTAATTTTACGTAATTAAATTAAGTGTCATTTGATTTAATATTGTCCAAAACAGCCATCAATTAAACAACAAAAGCACGTGTTTAATTATGGTTGTTTTGTTTATACTTACTAGAACAAATTCTGGTTTTGGTATATACAAGTTTACTAGAACTTAGTTGATTTATATAGATTATAGGTTTTGTTACTTACAACTCCGAATAGCTTGCGCCTGTTTGATGAATTGTCCAACAGAAACACTAGTCCCTTTTGTTTCTAGTTTCCACCTTTCGTCTTGCACAAAATCTCTTTCCATGCTCTATCTTCTAATTCTCTCTGTTTCTCTATCTAGTCCCTCACTGAATTCTCATGTCTTCTCCCGAACCCTCTATCCCGGCAGCCGATGCCAAAATTTCCAGCACCACCGCCATCATTAGTGACCTTAGCATTGACTCGGTATTCACCCGAGCACTCATCATCATCCTTATCATCTTCTTCCTTGTCCGCTTGTGGTACATGATTATTTACCACATTCGTAACCATGATTGCAATCACAACCACTACGTTCATAACATTGTCCCTGACCCAACCATTAACCCTAACAATCAACAACATGAAGGCAACATCCAAAACGACGCCATTGTCGCTGTCAATTTTGACGTTGCCATCAACTCGTACCCAAGTTTCATGTACAGTGCTAAGATCAATGCTGCTGCCGGCGACAATGACAATGACAACATGACGTGTCCAATTTGTATTTGCGAGTACGTGGAGTCAGAGATGATGAGGATGATGCCCCAATGTGGACATTACTTTCACCTTAATTGCCTCGATGAATGGCTGACGATTAATTGGTCATGTCCGGTGTGCCGTGACTCACCGTCGATGCCACAAGTGGTGGCGCCGTCACGCAGCTGATTGAAGCTCGTTGTTAACTTTGCTCATTGTTGGTATTTTGTTTCCTTAATTAATTTTTAGCATCGAATTTTGTTCTATAATAATCATTTCTCTAAAGAAATTTAATCTAAATTAGATATTTATAGTATAAGTATTATGCATATTATAATTACTCTAATGTGAAGGATATCTTAAGAAAATTTACATTAGTACAAGTTCTTGACACTTGGTTTCTGGGTGAATCTTTCTTGATACGTATGATCACCACTATATTGAACCTTTTTTTATTTGGGGCCAATTTTGCTATGTTGAAGCTTGAGCTAAAGTGTTAGACATAAATGTTGCAATGGGAGATTAGTAAAAATCTGAATGAAATTGAAAAAAAAAAAATCATACACACTTACTGACGGAAAATGTTAGAAAAAAATTATCTTAATTGTATTTATTGGCCAAAAAAAATGTGAATCTCAATTAATGTTGACTGTGTAACCATAGAGTTTATATGGAAGAATATATATATATATATACATATTTTATAATATATTATCACGTGATAAGGTATTTTTAATGATTTTTTACATATATTATAATTTCGTTAGAAATCATTTATCATATATAGTAAAAATATAATAAATATAATCTTATATAAAATTTGTTCGGCCAAACAATAAAAATTTCAAAATTACTATTTCAATAACGTAACTTTACTATAAACATAATTTTAGTTCTTTACTTTTTGTTTTAGTGTCAATTTAGTCTTTTACAAATTTTTAATAATGTAACTTCACTATAAACATAATTTTGGTTCTTCACTTTTTGTCTTAGTGTAAATTTAATCTTCTACAAATTTTTAATGTTAAAATGGTCTCTCAAAAATTTATTATTAATTAAAATTAATCCTTCAAAAAGATTATGATTAGCTTAATGAGGAACTAACTTTTGATTAATGTTAAATTTTTTAGGACCATTTTGATACTCTAAATTTGTAGAGAATGAAATTGATACTAAAATAAAAAAAATGAGGGACTAAAATAATACAATTTTCTTTTTGTCAAATATATTAATCTCTTCTTCTTTTTTATGGGATTTGGGTTATATTTTGAATGTTACTTTTAGTCTGCAGCTAATTTTCCTTTTTCCGGATATTTTGATTTCATTTTAAAACTTCCTTGAGGTTTTTCCCTCAAAAGAAAAAAGTATGAGTGTTTTTCCTCTGTTAAAAATTTTCATTGGGATTTTTAGACATGTATTATAAACAATTTAGATATTCGTCGCAGGAAATGAGATTTATATTTTCTAAATTATAAAGTGCCTCTTAAATAAAAAGAGATAAAGAGAGAAGAGGGAATGGATAAAAAATAAATAAATAAATCTCATACACGTACTTTTATTTCTGTGCCATTGTGACTTTATTTTAAAGACACTTTACAAATTCTATACCTCAAAAGATTCAACCTCTAAAAAATACGTCTCTTTTCAGTTTCAATTGCACAATTTATTTAATGCAAATCGTTAGATTAAAATTTAATATTACATATAATTGATAATAAATTTTTTGTAACATGCAATCATTAACACGTACTTCTTTTAATATTAATAATTGAATCTGTACATTTTAATCCAAATATACCCAGTCACGAAATAAGCACGCCAACATAATGAATGTCCTATTCAATCAATGTTAGGAAAAAAGGAAAAAAAAAAAAAAAAACATTGCAAGCTTTCATGAAAGCACATAATTGGCAGATTATAAAATTAAAAACAATACAGCTTGATAATTTAAAATCATGTTTATCTGAAAATAATCTCAACAGAAAATCGAAATATTGCAACCGAAAAAATGAAGGCAAAGTAATTCAATCTATAATACCTGTATTTCTTTTGCAGAGAGGAAGAGAGGAAGAAACACAACACGTGGTCTAAGAGATAATAGGAATGGTTTTAAAGAGTAGGTTAAAATCTGTGTTACATATATATTAAATAATAATGAAATAATAAATAATAGTCAAGTCATATGTTCAAGGAATATATAACAATGACAAAAATATGTGATTTCTTATTTTCTTTAGTCATAAACGTTTATAAGCATCCTGGTTAACTGGCCAATGGAATAAGAACACTAGCAATTCTTTGCCAAACAGCCAATAGCATTTGAAATAGCCAAGTGTCCATTAGTAATTAGTTGATATACAAGTCTATTAATATTTTTTGTAAACTGAAGCATAGTAAAAGTAGTAGTAAGGGTTTTTCACGCTTATTTGATTGATATCGGAAATCAATATTATCAAACTAGAGATATAAAAGACACAATATTGTGAAGAAATTAAATAATAAATAAAATATGAATCTCACTAATTTTTTTGACTAATGTCTTTTTTTAAGTAAGATCTACCACTCAAGTGTATTTATCTATTATATTTATATCTTACCTCATCAAAATTGACAAGAAGTTGATAAAAAATAAATGGAGAGAATTCAAATAATATTTTTATGAAGAAAAATACATTTTAGCCCTTCACTTATTATAAAATTATTATTTTAACTTTTCATTCATTAAAATGACTGAAATAATCTTTTAATTATTAAAAAATAGTACATTTAATCCTATACTTTTAAAAAAATAATTAAATTTAGTTCATATATCAAACTTTAAACTTGAATTAAAAGAATTAAATTTAAATTTTTAATTAAAAAATTAAATGTGATATTTTTTAATAGGTGAGAAATTATAATAATAATTTTTATCAATAAAAAAATAAAAATATATTTTTCTCTATTTTATATGACAAGATTACTAAGCAACAGATTCTTTGCCCATTGGGCCTACTGGACCAATAGTCCAGACCCAATTTCTTTCCTCCCATGGAGTAATGGACTGTATAGAAACTATAAAGTAAGATTAGTTATACTGGATTATAACACGTGGATAGCTACACAAAGGCCACATACTACATATTCAACAAGATGTGGTCACATGTCTGATCTCGCTACTCGTTTAATTGATTTAATTTAACTTAATATATGAAGAATTAAACCAAATTCAACTTCATATAGTCAAGCAAGCTAAATTTCATAACACATATAAAAGAAGAGAAATGTTTATTTTCTTTACTTCAAATTTAAATTAAGTAATATGTTATGTTTTATATTTTTTCTTTTTTCTTTTTTTGTCTAAGCCTAGGTCATGAGATTAAATGTAGTTTATATTGAGTAAGGATCCAGGTGTTGTTGCAAATCTGGGATATAAAATAAAAATATAATAGTCTAAATTTTAATATATATATATATATATATATATGTGTGTGTGTGTGTGTGTGTGTGTGTGTGTGTTTGTGTGTGATAAATTATTATTAATGAATATTATTTTTTTAAAAAAAATTATCATATGACAGATTAATATTTTAAATTATTTCTTATATAGGATGGTATTTTGTTGAAGATTAGTAAACTATAAGATACGTTGAATAAATTATAAACTATTAGAATTTTTTTTTTAATGAAATGTCATTCTGCATAAAAAAAAGATCTAAAATACCAATATATCTTATAATAATTTTTTAAAATCAATTTTTAATAAAATTAAACTATATATATATATATCACATTAGATAAATCTTCTTCTTCGTTTTTTTTTTTTTGGGTTTTTGGACAATCAGGCATTAGATAAATGTAATTATCCATATTTGCAACAACGCCTGTTGTCCAAATTTTAAACTTCTCATTAAAATTTTACTTAAACGAAATTCAAATTTTATTTAACAACTCTTAACTACGTGTTCCATTTTCGTTTAAATTCTACATAAACAAAATTCAAATATTATTGAACAACTCCTATCCACGTGACCAACTTTAAAGCTTGCTTGTTGAGCACAAATTATATATATAGTTAACATTTATATAATATCTAAACTTCGATCCCAGCTAAAATTATAAACAGAGATTAAGGAATATTAAGCATGTGAGGTCCTTTGAAATGAAGGCCAAAGTGCACTCAAGTGCCTCAATTAAAGGCTGTTTGGCCAAATAGGCTTATTATGCCATTACTTTATTCCACACACATGGGGGTGGGTGGAATTTTCAATGCTCCAAGCTGCCATAAATGGATTTCAAATTTAAATTTATTATATTTAAGAAAATATGAATTATTAAATTTTTATTTAATAATTTAAATTTCAATAAATATTAAATAATTTTAATAATTGTTTAAAATTAAATTAAATTTTTATATAATGATATAAATCTCATTAAATTTATCTGTATTTAAATTTTCAACTTCACGCAAAATCTGAACAATCCCAAATAAAGTAGAACCCTTTTGATGAAATTGACCTGTCAGTGTAACAAAATTATGGAAATTTGCTAAAATTATTTTTGGGACGTACGTCACGTGAACTTTTGACTTTGAAGGTTTTGCATTATTCGCATTTAATTGATGATTATATTCGTTGGTCTAATTAATGTATAGAAATTTCTATAATATTTATAGTCATCTTTTTTTTATGTGATTATAGTTTATACTTACTTATCTAATGGTTAGTGATATTGTATCAACATCGGTATGTGGGTAAACATGGTTGATCGGATTTCTCGGATCTAGTCCTATTTAATTAGCACTTCAATTTGATTTTTAAATAGGAAAAAATATTTTTAATATTTAGAGCTATTTTTAAAGTCAACCTAAATGTGGGCTTTGATTTTACAAATTTATCAGTTAATTAATCCAACCTGATTTCAATTTACTATAATTAAAATAGTTTTATATGTTTAATTTTTATTTTCATATAAAAATAATATTATATTAATTTTTGACTTATCACTAAATTATTATATTAACTTATGATATAAAATGAATCCCAAACTAAAATGACAATTAGTGATAAGTTTTAAGTATAATTGTATTTTTCTTAATTTTATATTAAAAAACTAAATTTAAATGTGATTGAATTTGACTTGAAGATGCTTATAATTACTTAGACATTAAGTTATTTCAATTTTATTTTTTTTTAATGATTAAATAATATCAAATAAGGAAAAGCCGAACATTAAGGATGATTATGTGTAGGAGAGGAGACTATGATTTCCATCTCTTTCAAATCCATAAAAATAACTTTTTTTCCATCCTAGATTTATATTTTAGCTAGTAAGAAACTTAAGATACATCCCTTTCTTCATTAGATCATTAAATTTGTAAGACCTATTTACTTAAAGAAAATTAAAATGAATAAATTTTCTTGAACTTAATGCTTATTATACATAATATTTATTATGAGGTAAAATCAGGTTAGATTAGGTTCGGGTAAAATCGAAGACTCAATCAGATTTTATAAAAGATATTGTTTATAAATATAAAAAAGAGCTTATTTCATAAGGAAAATTTAATATTTGAAATGAAAAATGAAATGAGAAAAATTAGAATTTAGAATAGAAAATAATCAAGATTTAAAAAGAATTAATATTTTAAAAAAATTATTGTAAATAACATTAATCTCAAATAAAATACAAATAGATTATAACAATAATGTTTATTTAATAAGAAAAAAGAACCAGACCCAGTCCTAAGCAACAAAAGATAGAATGCCTCAAGCAATGATTAACATAATTCAAAACACATAAAATTAAAATTTCCACTAAATTAAATTCAAACCCATTTCTCTTTTTTATGTTCATTCTCATATACTAATTTTATGAGTTCCAAAGGATTTAGGAATTTTACACACCCCTGTCTTACATTAACTTCAAAAATAATTGTTATTATTAAAGTTTGACTCCCACCCCTTTTTAGTGACAAAGTGAAATATTATTCTGTACAAACAATGATACAGATTAGTGAAAAGTAATTATGTGTGTGAATAAGCAATATATTAATATATCCTGAAAGACACCACCAATAAAGTATGTGTCCAAGTGGTAAAATTAGGATGAGAATTAAGTGGATACCGTAAATGGGGGCGTGCCCGTGTGATGATTTTAGATATTGTAAAGGTGAGAAATGAGAGTGGGTGAGAGTATGTAATATACTAATGCACGATTGAAGATATTGAGAGTGGAATTAGAACATGTAATTAAATATTATTATAAATTAAAAAAATAAATAAATTAATAATATAATTTGATGAAGATGACATTGTTGATCTGAGTATTGGTTGAGTTTAATAAGTTCAATTTCTAATACTCAAAGAGCATTTCTTATAGTGTTTTGACGGAAGAGAGAGAGTGATAAATTTAATATGTGAAAGTTATGGTTTCAGTGTGTTATTTATAGGGTTTTATTTTAATAATATAATTAAAATAAAATCTTTCAAAATTTTTAAAACAATTTCTTATTTAATTAATCAATCAAAATAAGTCCATTAAATCTTTTTCTAGATAACAATCTCAAATTAGTAATCTGACAAGATGATTATTAATATTCTTGAGCTGTGAATTGGGTTTTTGCCCAGTGGGTTTATAAATAATCAAACACATCACCGATTATTCATAAATTAAAATAAAACACAGTTCATTCACAGTTTATAAATTATAACATTAATTGCCTAATTAGAATTAACAAAATATTAATCTAATAAAAAAATTAATACTAATCTATAAAATATTAAAATTATTCTAACATATATCCCTTATGGATGATTTTATCTAATTATATCTTTTGGTAAAAAAAGAATACTATCAACTAGATAATAATATATTAGCACATTTTGAGTCGTATCCATAACTTCACCCATATCTAATTAATTCTCTGAAAATCTCGGATTCAATTATTAACTTACTAGTATTTTAGATACCTCATATATTGCAAAATTTGTGTGCGCATGAAACTCAGGGAAGCGAATCGAAGGATACGTACCAGTGGAAATAAGGATGAAAGTTGCAGAGAAAATTCATAGGTATATAAAAGTGAGATTTAATTGATATAATAAATTTTGCTTTTAATACTTAAAATACTCGGTTGATTGTTAGAATTCAATGCAAGTAAATGGGAATAAGAATAAAAACATATTTAGTTGAGAGTTCTTTCATAAGCTAAAACTATATAATGTAATTGGTTTCTTGAAAATGAAAATATGATTGACAAAAGTGTCTCTACTTATAATAATTTTCGAACAAAAATATCACTATGATATATCAAAATCTTAATTTATTATTATTATTAATATTTTTTATTATTTTATTATTAATTAAATATATATTAATATAATTATATTATTAATTAATAATTCGAAGTTACATCTGTCTTTTTTTTTTTATTTTATGATAATGGATAATATAGTAAAATATGCACACTACCTAATTGATTCTCATATATAATCTACTAATCAAATAAAGTATAAAAAAATATATTAATTTTTATTTTTTAACTAAATAATATTTTAATATTTTTATTTTTACTCTCACTCTTATTCCCATTCCTATTATATTAATTCTAATAATTAAAGGACCATTATATTTTATATTTATTAAAAATTGTGGGGACGTGGTAGAGAGCATAAAGCAGTCAAAAGGCATAATGGTTTTCTATTCTATAAACTCATGATAATATAATGCGCATATTTAACAGCAGAAAATTCACTAGGGAATTAGGGAACGCACTATAATCGACACATGAGATCGTCTTTGACCAATGACTTAATAATTAAATATTAATTCCCTCTGCCACTTCTTTTTTTAGCCGAAATTCCCTCTGCAACTTGATGAAATTTTAGGTAGTAAATTATAATAATATTCTTTGAAATTTGATTTTATTGTATCTTTCTTCTTCTTGTTTTGTTAATCATACGGCTCCTTGTCTTTACTATTATATCAAAAATTAGTTTATTTGTCTATACATTGAACAAAGTTTATATAAATTTAATTTATTTTACTATTTGTTAATATAATTTGAATCAACGGTATTTATATTTGTAAATGTTAATAAAAAATTAATTTTAGTAATATATTGTGATATAAAAATATTAATTTAGAGAAAGTTTATAAAATTAATAATGTGAGATTGGTGAAAATAAAGTCACAACAATAAGCTTAGTGAGAGAAGATCATCATATACCAGTTAATCCTATATATATATATATTAATTTTAAATTATATTAAGTTATATTTATAATTTTTTATTAAAAAATTTAAGAAATAATTAATTTATTCATTATTTTTCTAATTCACTCCAAAAAATTTTTATATTTCAAAGAATAATTCATTAATTTTTTTTTTACTCCAAATAATTATCACAATTTTAAAAATTCTCATTTTAAGAGGTGATTAATTAATTTATTATTTTCCTAATTGATTATGAATATTTTATGTAAATTAATGGTTTCATTATTTTTTTAATTAATTATAAAAAATTTACATACTTCAAATAATTAGTAATACATACATGATAAAGATAAAAAGTTATTGTATGAAAAATTGAGAATTTACTCACCTTCTTATCAATTAATAGAATTCTATATTAAAGGAAGTATATTTTACTTACATATAATAGATAAAATTGTTAGAGTTTAAAATGAACTTAGTAATGTAAGAATCAAATTAAATTTATATTTTTATATTGTATAGAAATCTTACCTTTTTAACGAAACACAAATTGAAAGAAAAATTTTTGTAATATAAATTGAAATATTGAGATACCCGAGTGTAGTTTTTGAAATAAGGAAAGAATCAAAGTGTAATTTACTCAAACTTTAAAAATTAGCATAATATAATTAATGTTAAATGTGATCATTTAATTTTCTAATAGTTTTGATTACAAAAATGTGATCATTTTAGTTTTAAAACGAAGCATATCGTAACTACAGAAGAAAAAGAAAATCACCAAAACAGTGTAATCCATGTCTTTAGTTCAATTCTAGGTTAGTTAGTCATTACAAAGTTAGTTATACTTGTTTTAACGGTTAATTAGTGATGGTATAATTGTAATTTTATTAAAAAGTTTATCAATTTAATTCATCAATTGAATAATAAAGATGGTCTTGGAAATGGACAGGCTTAGAGCATTTTTTTTTTCTTGACAGAAAAATTTAATGGTCCAAAATGTGTCACATAATTTTTTTAAATTTAATTTTTGAAAATATTAAGAAAAACTGAAAAAAAATATAATATAGAGACGTATTAATATTTTATATCTTTTCTTATACATGATTGTATCTTATTGAAGAAAAATGAATAAATGATCATATGTAAGAAATAGACTGAAAATTATTAGAAGTTGTTCAGTTTTTTTTTTCCAACAATTATCATGTAAATGAAATGATTCAAAACATTGACATGTACTTGTATATTATAATAATTTTTTTTCCATAAAATACATATTTATTAAAATTAAATAAAAAACCATGTGACTCATTCTAGATTATTGGATATTCATCTCATGGTTCAAATTTTGTGCTGTAAAAACATGTGGGGGTCTCCTACTACAAAAAAATTATTATATCTATTCGTTGAAATGTCTAATTTTATTTCATTTAAAAATAAATTTTAAATAATAACCTTACTTACTTTAATGATTTTATTATTTATCATTTCAGTTCAAATCATTTATCTACATATTGGAGAAAATGATCATTTTAGTTCATCACTTTTTGTTAATTTAGTTCTTTAAAATTTATAGTACTAAAATTGTGTTTTAGAAATTCAATATCAATAAAAAATAATCTTTTAAAAGTTTTATGATTGACTTAACGAATTACTATTTTTTATTAATGATAAATATTTTTAAAACTATTTTGATATTCTAATCTTTTTAGAGACTAAATTAACATTAAAGGAAAAAGAAAACCAAAATTGGTATTTTTCTCAAACATACTTTAATAAACCAAGCCAAGGCCTTTTTGGGTTAATAGATTTTTTTATGTATCTCGGGCTAGTGTTTCAAGATTTGCAATACGATGCGACGTCGTTTTCAATTTGAGGCACCACGTTCGCACCAATAGCAAAAATCTCAAACAATTGCTTTCATCTCAGCAACTTGTGATCACAACCTTAAACGCTACCATCATCAATCCCCACTCCATTATCTATATGAAAATGAAATAAATTCAGAAAGAGGACAAAAAAATCAAAAATACGAAAAACATTTCATGTACTTATTTAGTTATTGCTATTAATTTCCTCACTAGGAAATATCTATAAAATATAATTTTAATGAAAATAATGAATAAGAGATTATTGAATAATAAAAATAGAGAAAATATTAAATTAGTTATCCACTTTTATATTTTATGACAATATAATCCCTACAAATTAGTTATTAAAAAATCTTATTTTATACAAAATTAATCTTTTATTAGTTCAAACAAAAGAACTAATTCAGTATAAGTTTAAATTTGTAAGAGATTGATTTTGTACAAATTTAAATTTGTAAGAAACTAATTTGTGACAAATACTTTGTAAAAAACTAAATTATTACAAAGTATAAAAGTAGATGATTAATTTTATATTTTTCTCAATAAAAATATGTATATTTTGTATTGTTATTAAAAAATTGATAATAAATGTTTTTATAATTATTCAAATTTTCTTAAAAAATTCTTAAAGTGAAAATTTTGCTAGGTGCACTAAATAATAAAAATGATACCTTGGATATGGATCAATTTAGACCATTTTTGTTAACTATTTGTTATTTATTTGATAAAAACATAAAATGTAGAGAGTTATTTTTTGAAGATCACTCAGATGATGTTGAATTGTATAAATTATTTACTTATCATATTTTATTAACAAAATTTAATATTAAATCCCCAAATATTGTATGCAATTTATTTTGCCCATTTACTATAATTGGACAATAGGGCTTAATCAAAACAAAAAATTTAAATTACCAATTAACCTAAAATAAAAAGAAAAAAAATTAATTACTTATTTCTTGAATAATTTGGTTTTCCAAAAATAAAATATATCAATTTTGTTCCTAAAATTTTTTCAATTAAAATCTATCAATTTGAGCAAAACTAAGTTGTTTAACAAATTTACTAATGTAATATAAACAATAGCACATATAAAAGTTTACGAATTTGAATATTTTACATTTGACAAGAAATAAATTAATTTAATGGCTAATATTAAAATAATTGTATAAATTTAATAGTTCGAATTAAATTTAAATAACCATATATAATTAAAATATAAGGGTTTTGCTATTGAGCGTTCTTAGAACACTGATTAAAAATTAGTTATTGCACATAATAAATAAATTTTAATCAATAAGATTAATTTATTAATATTTATTATATCCATTATCAATAATAATAAATATTAATAAACTAATTTTATTAGTTAAAAATAATTTATTATGTTAATCAGTACTCATACTCATAACAA
Organism: Delonix regia; assembly: GCA_037074485.1. Classification (NCBI taxonomy): domain Eukaryota; kingdom Viridiplantae; phylum Streptophyta; class Magnoliopsida; order Fabales; family Fabaceae; genus Delonix; species Delonix regia. Next base: position 20,472,995 of record CM073460.1, read on the forward strand.
AATCTAAAACCTAAATTCTGACTAAATTCAATGAATCCAATCTCCAGGATTTGTCCGAGTAGCCTCCAAAAATGATGTAATTTTAAGATTTTAACGCTCATTTGACATAGTAAACTAAACTTTGGCTACGGGACAGTGTTTTGAGTCAAAATGTTACCTGAGTTAGTTTAAATGATGAGTTAACAACTTTCTTCTTTGTACGATGAAATAACAACGGTTTTCTTTCTGGGCCACGACGAGTAAACAACTATTGAGTTCTTATTTACATCACACTAATGAGTCTGTTAAATCACACTGAATGTTGCTTAACCAAAAGACCATCTTAATTAGACCAAAATTTTTTAATACTAAAATTTCGACAAATTATTCTAAAACCAAATTATTTATTTAACCATAAAAATAAAATAAAATAAAATAAACATGCAGTTGCAGGTGAGTTGATTCTCCATTTCCCTCCACTTCCAACCTCCAAAACCAAAGTGGATGAAGAAAGGCCAAAAGTTATCTTCCACAATTTAATGCCTCTCACTCTCATAACTCCATGCTTCCCACTTCCATTCGTGTCTCTCTCTTCTCTCTCTCTCTCTACAAAACACAGTATTAAATGAAACAGCTGAGATTCCCACCCACCCTTTCCTCTTCCTAAAAATCCCAACCTCCTTAATTCCCTTCTTCTCCTCTCTCTCTCACGCCCTCTCTCTCAAATGGAGAAGATTCCCCCTCTTCCTCATGTCCTCCTCCGCCGCCACCACCACCTCCTCCTCCTTCCTCTCCAACATCGGACTCGGCTACTCCATCGCCATCGCCCTCGGCTTCCTCGTCCTCGTCTCCACCCTCATCCTCTCTTCCTACCTCTGCTGCCGCGCCTCCCGCTCCGTCCCTAACCACCACCACGGCAACCCCCAAACCCCACCGGCCGACGAGGGCATCGTTCTGCCCCGCATCATCTTCGTCGCAGAGGAAGACGAGCGCGACGACAACGGCGTCGTCGTGGGTCTCGCCCAGAACGTCATCAACTCGTACCCCAGGTTCCAATACAGCAAGGACGCCGTGGAAGACGGCAACAATACCAGCTGCTCGATCTGCTTGTCCGAGTACAGAGAGTCGGAGATGCTGAGGATGATGCCCGAGTGCCACCATTATTTCCACCTCTGCTGCCTCGACGCGTGGCTGAAGCTCAACGGGTCTTGCCCTGTTTGCCGAAACTCCCCCCTTCCGACGCCGCTGTCGACGCCGTTGCAGGAGGTGGTGCCGCTCTCTCAGTACGCAGATGATCGGAGACGGACGAGGTGACTCTGATTTTTGCTCCGAGTGGGATTTGAATTCGATACTTTCAACTCTGGTTTTTCTTCCAAGGTGTAATTTAATCTCTCGGGATGTTAGTTGGTGGTGATTTTTCCGAAAAAGTTCTGTTCGTTCTTTCTTGTTCTGGTGAATTGTGATTTTGTTGGATTAAAGGAAAATGAAGAATCAAGTTGATGTTAATGGTAGTGATATAGCTGTTAGATTGTGTAATTCTATAAAGAAATGTTTTGTCTTTCACACAACTTCAATTGTAGAATCTGGCTTTGTTTTGATGTATTGTCTAAATGAAACCTTCTTAGTTCATGGGCCTTCAATATCATCCCTACCAATAATTTCTTCTTTCTTGACTGAATTACAAATAAGGACTGTGAATTTAAAATATTTTTTTATAAAAATTTTAAAATTAAAATCATTTTGAAATACTTATGGACTATAATTTTTTTTACACTGATGACTCTTATTAAAATCTTAGGGCAGGACGAGCTCAAAGTTTAAGATTAGTATTTTAGAATAATTTTGAAATTTAAAGTATTTTATAATAAATAAGTTTAAACTTATAATTCTTAATAGTCATTCTTTAACACTAACAATCCTTGATAATTATTCTTTATCTTCGACGTGCTTGAATGTGTTTAATATAGATAGTTGATAATGGAACTTTCTATTTATCAAAAAGAGGAACTCAATCTAAGGGAAAACAAGAAAATTATGTGAAGTTGATCTGTCTAAACCCATTTTCTCTGTCTCTTTCCTCTCAGCTCATAACATAATATAAAATTACATTACTCATAACTAATAATTAGGAGTGATAAAAGCCGATTCAGCTGAGTTATTTCGAATCAAGATAAAATAATATTGAGAAATAAGATCAAGTCAATCATATAAAACTTTAATTTTAATTGAGTCCAATCATATATATAAATTTTAAAAACCTCAAAGGACCCAATTCAATCCAATCATGTGCTGGTCACAAAATGTGACCGGACAGGGCCACAAAATTGACGGGGCTAAGGTTTGAATAACCTAGTAATGATGTGTTATGCCCACAAACATATCTCATATATATATATATATATATATATATATATATATATATAAGAATTTAATTTTTTTTCATAAGTATTATAAAATAAAAATATTAAATAATTAAATTATTGTGTACTAGAGTAAATTTTTAAAATTATGTGAAAGGAAATTTTTGCTTGGAGTTCTCTTGTGCTATATTTGGATTGGTTTGATATTGCTCATTCTTTTGTCCTCAACTTTGTGCACCCAAAGCCTTGACCTTAGTTGACTGATTACCTTTCAAACGGATCAGAAATGAGAAGCAATTTGTCCCGCAAAATGAATCCCTTCTTGGATAATAGTTTCTGATTACCATTCATCTTCAAACCTTTTGGAGGATTCCATGCTTTCTTAATTTCCTTGCTCTTCGATTTTCCTCTATTGAAATATATTTTTCTCTCTATTACAAACCCATTCTGTCATCCAACAACCCGTATATATTGAATTTTTTTAGCATTTTCTTAAATAAATTGTGTATCATTAGTTTTCATAATTCATTTAACGTAGACGGTTAGATTACAATTTTAATATTTAATTTGAACTATAAACTGTTAAATCTACGTAATTTTTTAATATTGACCGATTAATTTGCTCATTTATAAAAAGATACTGGAATTCCATATTGATATTTAGTGCTCATGCTTGTATACTTTGGTTCTGTTTTTCCGTAGTAAAATGGATGAAATAAAACTTAGCACGTATTCCTGTGAACAACTTTTTAACGTTTAGGCATAATAATTGATTAGTGAATCATAATTAGCACTGCTTTAGTAATGGAAGGTGTTTGGTGAAACAGTGGCTGCTCTGGTCTGTGGTTGCATTCCTTGTTTCTCAAAAGGGTTAAGAGATCCACAATTTTTATGGTTAGTTGCGTCTTAAAATTAGTTAGTTGAAAATTTTAAAACTTTTAAACATTTGAACACGAATAATATACTTTTATTTGTTTTTTAAATTTTATTTTATTTTGGTCTATCTTAAAAGTCAAAATAATTGTTTTCTTTTTAACATAATTTTATTTTGATACTCTATAAATTATAAGTCTTAAAATAGTTGATTTGATTAAAAGTAATCATTTCCAAAATATTAAAAAATAAAAGATCATTTTGAGTCAAATTTTAAAAAATATAAAAATATATTAAGACTCCAAATTCGTTAAAGATTAAAATGAGATTAAAATAAAATTAAATTTTTAAAAAAAACTGAAATAGCATTTTTTTTTCAATTTTAAACACCATGTAAATTAGCTTTCCAAATAGAATAAAGACAAAACTAGAAGGTATTTATAGTGATCATTTTCAACGAATATTTTTAGTATAAGTGAAAAGAAAATATAAACTTGATCACTCATACATGGATCACGTCTAAAGTTGTTTTTAATGAATTTTGAGTAATTAACAATTTTAGTAGCCTCAATATTGAAGAATGAATTAATTGTATTATTTATAAATAAATATATAAATATATCATATTTTAAATTTTTATAGAGTACATGTATCTTTGAGACATACCTGAAATATAGGAGACATGGTGGCTTGACTATTTCCGTTTTGATGGAAATAATGTACATGTCAAGCAAAGCCCGTAATGCCTAGATAGATTAAAGGTTAGGTTGAGGCCAAAAGTGTTATACAGTTTGGACCGTTAATTCAATGGTCCAAATATCACCGTAATTCAATGGTCCAAATTGCACAGTATTGGATCCTTTTTTCTTGCTTTTTTTTCACTAATCTGGATCATTTGCATTTCAATTGCACCTCATACACCATTGGATTGTGTATTTATTTTAATATAAACCATTAAATTAAATTTTAAAATTGCATGTAGTTGATATAAAGAATTTTAAGTCACTCATTTTTAATCTAGTTAATTGTATTTGTGCATTTGTTTCAATAATAATAATGAGATATTACTTTAATACATTTATAATTTTAAATACACTAGTGTTTATAGTTATAATATAGAAATATAATTATAACAATATTATTTTTTAGATTTATAATATTATAATTATATCCTTACATTATAATTAAATGCATTGGTGTATTTAAAATTATGGGTGTATCAAATATTTTACCTAACATTGAATATATGTATTTATCATCAAATATAGCAAATCCTGATTGATTTGTTAAGTGAGAATAAAGAAAATTTGAGTTTCTAATTATTGAATTACATTTTAAATTTTTTTAATTTTCTGCATTTGTACATTTGTGTTCACCGCAACTAAAATATGATCGTATAAACTTGAAGTAAAATATCACTTTAGTTTTAAACTTATTAATTAATTTAATTTGATCTTTTATCATTTTTTTAATTTAGTCTCATACTTATCATTATATTCTCAATTTGTCTTCTCAGTAATTTTTATTTTCAATTTAGTACCTCATCAAAACATTACTACTTTTGTTTTCTCACTAATTTAAAATTATTTAACACTTTAGTTTTAATTAAATTTGGACTAAATGTATTAGTATTCATATTAGTAAGAAATCAAATTGAGAATGGACTAATAAAAAAGGGATTAAATTAAAAATATATATAAATGAAGAACTAAGTTGAAAATATAAACTTAAATGCATAACATTTTTTGACATAGTAATTATTGAATATAAAATCGTTTTATTGTTATTATTTCATTCATTAATTATGAAAAATTGAATCAATTTTGTTAAGGGCAATTAATTATTAAATGTTATAATATTTTATATTATTATTAATAAATTATTGTTTTATATCCAATAATCACTATATCATAATTACACATTACCCGTAAATCATTAGAACGTATTGTTGGGCTGCATTGCAGAATTTTATTTTATTTACTTATTTAAGAATACTTTTGAAAGCACTAACATTGTATATTTTAGCAATGTTATAAAAATAAGATTTCATCTCTTACTCATTTCTACAGTATAAAAATATAATATCATTATTTAAAATTAATTTTTATCTAATTAATTACATATAAACAAAATTTTTCACATTAGTGAGTCAGGCACTCAGTCCATGATCCAATGGATCACTTTTCTTTTCATTGTAGGCTGCCATGTCCAAATATATATCTTGGTGATGAAATCTCACATCGAATGCTGAAGGCCCAATATCTAAAAAGATGTTGGTTCAAGATTGTTGGCAAGGTTATGAATGTCTCGTCCTAGCATCATGATCTACTTATCTCCTTAGGAATCCTATTGAAGTAGCTTGAACCAACACTAAGAGGCAAGGAAGATTTGAGTTGGATCAATTCCATGCTGCCATACAAGCATATTCTTGATAGAAAGGACACAGAAGAATTTCTTGTCCAGACTAGGTCAATTTTTCATAGGTATGTAATAACAAGACATAAGATGGATCAAATTAGATGATAGTACAAATTTGATAAGAGTTAATCTACTGGCTTTTGTGAAGGGAACTTAGACTTTCAAGAGGCAAGTTTATTATCAATTTTATCAACAATGGCATGGAAAAATTTATGTTTTGCACCTCTCTATGTCAATTTAAGAACTCAAATATTTGCCTATCCTTTCAAATATTATTTGACCATAATTATATGACTCCCTTTTGATGGTTAAAGCTATTGTAGATGATGGGGAGAGTCCAACTGGTAAAAGTTGTATGGCTCCAAAAATAAAACAGTGAGTTAATTGGTATTGGCATATTTAAATCCATCGCACTTACCGTAAAGGCAATGCATTGAGTTTATCCCACGAATTGAGTCTTTTAGCCACGATTAATCCACCTCCTTATTTGTTTTTGTTATTACATATGTAGTCGGCAGACTATTACTCTTTTGGTGCAAGTTTTGAGACCAGGCTTATATATATATAATTATTTATTGAAATTTTTAATAAAAATATAATATGTATAAATTTATTTAAAAATTTTAATTTTGTGATTTCAAGCTATAAAAACATATACATATTGATGAAATACAAATAAATATATATATTTTTTGCATTAAGCATTTGTTAAGCAAACACCACCATGCGTAGGACGTGGGATCCAACATGAACATTCTCCTCTATTTTTATTATTTTTTTCATGCTTTGTTTACTATTAGCGATCTGTGACGTGTGAGCAAATCACATCGCACTCTCTACTTTTTTTTTTCAGTACTACCTTCTTTTATCTTCGAAGTATTAAGATTTGTTGAGCTGTATTGCAAAGTCCTTTTACTCGACTAAAAAGGTCTTTCGGAAAGCATTCTTAAAATTAAAGACATTTTATCATACTTTTTTATAAAATTTTTTGCAGTGTCCTTAAGATGAATATTGATTACATAAGATGAATAAATTGTAGAATAAATTGCCATGTACCTAACAACAAATATAGTGGAAGAAATATTATTTTGAAGAAAATGTGATATTGCACATAATCTTGAACAGACATTTTAATATTTTACAAAATTTTCTATAACAAAAAGCCAGCATGAACTTAGAAAAATTCTAAGATAACTTACACGTGGTGTGCAAAAATTGGGTTTATTGGATTTAAATGACGAGTAATAATTTTGGAATTAAATGTATTATATAAATTTTTAATTTAATTTTAACAAAAAATAATTTTAAAAAAGCATCATAATATATAAAGACAAAGTAATATTATAGAAATTTTTATACTAATTATTATCTTATGAAAGAAAAAAAAATTAAACTATACAATGTGAAAAATAAATTATAAATTGTTGGAATCTGTTCAACTTTTTTTTCTTTACAACAACATACCATTTTTACATAAAAATTTAAAACATTTTTGTCCTTATATATTACCATAATTTTTTTAAAATTTATTTTTATTAAAATTATATTAAAAATTATATGATGATTTTAAATCATTAAAACTTTATCTAATAATTCAAAATTATAAGGAAGCGTCTCACAAATACCATAAGTACTGTAATACGTTGTGGTCTACTTATAGAGACACAGTTCATTAGACAAGGATATTGGATAATAACTCAATTAACTAAATCTTTGAAAAAAAATTAAAAGTTTAATACGAAGATTCTCTTTATTCACATCTTTTCCGTAATTAAGTAAACTTATATATATTTTATATGGATTGGATCTGGTCACAAGTATTTAAAATTGTCTGGCAAAAGATTTAGGCTTAGTTGATATATAGACTTCATTAAATATGATTTTCGTATAATTAATAAAACTTTTTATTTTTTATAATGTTATTACATTGAATTCATAATAATTTTTACCAGAAAAATTATGATTTTTGTTAGTTTAAACTTGGCTTAACATATACATCATCCTTTAGAATCCTCTTAAACTTTTAAATTTATAAAAATAAAATCCCTTGTTAAAAAATCTATTAATTTATTAAAAGAAGAATGATATGTTAAATTAAGTGGACTATTTAAATTTTATTTTAAAATAATTTTATTAAATTTTCATTATATATAAATAATTCAAATTTATCAAGCTTCTATTAATAAATTCACAATGAGATTTTTTTACACATAATTTCAAGTTTGAGGATGCATTATCAGATTTTGAAAATTAAAAAAGTTACAGTCACCCAAAAGTTAAAAATTGATGTTTATTTTAACCTCTATTAACTTATAAATAATGTAAAAGTTTAGAAAAATTAAAGAATTAAACTCATATTATAATTAGTAAATTATTTCTATTTAAGAATTACTAATGAAATTCGAACCCAAATATGTGCTTACTCAATTAAATGTTACCATGAGTTAATATTTAATCACTATGCATCAAAACAATTTGATGTAAGACTTTTAATTCGTTCTTCGACCAAAAAAAAGACTTTTAATTCGTTCGTATTACCTAATGCACTATTTTTTTCTTTTTCAATTTTAGTATCAAATTGTAATTATTATTATTGACCACTAAGGCAAACCTTAGTACTAAGGTTGGAATCCAGCCGTCCAAGTCATTATCCCACCACTAAAAAGCTGCCACGCGTCCCTACGCCTATTCATTGTCGGCGAAAGTGTCCGTATGTGACTGTGTAGTGTCAGTAGAATCAAACGCCGTCAGTCAGTAATAACGGCGTCAACCTCGAGCGTATCACAATTAAACGCCGTTTCCTCCGCTTTCTCTCTCTCCTCTGATTCTCTCTGATTCAAATTTCATCCGAAGCTCAGCTTCGGATTTCTTCTCTTTTTGCGCAACACTATAAAGACAGCACTGACATCTTCACTTCAAACCCTACCTCTTATATATTGCAATCACACTCTCGCTCCTCCATCGGAGAACTTTCACTCTCGAATTTAGGATTTCGGATCGCTAGCTTCGCGTCCCGCGGCGACAATGGCGGAGGAGTCGGAGAGCACGGTCACTGGTCTCGGATCGGTGATGGAAAAGGTAGCTGAGAAGCTTCACGGTCACGATTCGTCGTCTTCCGATTCCGATTCCGAGAAGCCTGTTACTTCGTCGATTAAGGACAAAGTGTATCGGCTTTTCGGGAGAGAGAGGCCAGTTCATTCTGTTCTCGGTGGTGGAAAGCGTATGGACTCTTTTCTGTCTCTTAACTGCTTCCTTCTTGTTTTTGGTCTTGTGAGATCTGTGATGTATTTGAGGACTTTCAGAGTAGTCGGTTTAATCATTGTTTTAAGGAGATTTAATGGGAATGCCGTGAGTTAAAATAATGGATTTGCTTTTGAATGGTGATTTGTCTTGGCGACCAGGGATACTGATCGACACAATTTGATGCTTTTTATACGGAAAGATATCCGTAGCTTTATCTAAAGTAGGAGATATATTGTGATTTCAGCAATATTTTGTTCCCTTTTGTAATTTGAAATAATTAATATTATAATATTTTAATTTTCATTATTTTGGTTGTTTCTCATTCCTTTCGATAATCACTAATTGCAGCTGCTGATGTGTTCTTGTGGAGGAACAAGAAAATATCTGCAAGTGTACTTGGGACAGCCACCGCTGTTTGGGTGTTTTTCGAATTGCTTGAATATCACCTTCTTACTCTAGTCTGTCACATTATGATACTGCTGCTTGCAATTTTGTTCTTGTGGTCCAATGCCCATACCTTCATCAATAAGTAAGCCTCTAACTTTATAAACTGTTGAATGAAGGCATAGTCATGTGCCTGAGGCGACCTTGTTTTTATCTAACCTGTTGCATGGATTAACAAATCATATTGTAGAACTCCACCTCGCATCCCAGAAGTCCATCTACCTGAGGAACCATTCCTGCAAGTTGCATCTGCACTGAGAATTGAAATCAATCAGGGATTTGCTTTCTTGCGTAATATAGCTTCAGGAAGAGATTTGAAGAATTTCTTCATTGTATGTGATTTACTTTCTCATTTTATGCATATGTAATATATTTTCATCATGACTGAACATTATTAATTATGTGGGCTAACTAATTAATTGTAACTTCCCAAGTCACGCCCTGATGGTTTTACTTTAGTAGGATTTTACTAATTGCTGCACTTTAATAAATATATTGTGCCTAACTTGGTTTGTTATGTTCATCTTTAACGAAAATCATGCCATTGTCTTATCATGAGGAGTCTGTTGTGGATGTTGTTAGGTTATTGCTGGCTTGTGGATCTTATCAATTGTAGGGACTTGGTGCAACTTCTTGACCTTGTTTTACATATGTAAGAATAACAACACTCGGTGTATATACAGCATGTTGTTCATGGTATGAAATTTTATTGATTTGAAAATCTTCATTTGGTGAGCAGCCTTTGTTACCTTGCACACTGTTCCTGTCCTGTACGAGAAGTATGAGGATAAGATAGACCCTTTTGCTGAGAAGGCAGCCATTGAGATTAAGAAGCAGTATGCTGTGTTTGATGCTAAGGTATTGAGTAAGATCCCAAGGGGTCTGTTGAAAGGCAAGAAATTAGAGTAATGAGTTGTATGAAAAAGGTTTGTACCATTGAAAACTTTGGCTCCTGTTGTTTATTTTTTGTTAGTTGTTAGAACCTTGTTTCTTTCGCCAGCCCTTGTTAGTGTTTGGGTTGGATTTGGACAGGTATGGTACCCATGGGTTTGGCTTCAAGCTGCTGTAGCTTTAAATTTCTCTTTCATGCATATGGTTTTTGCTGGCTTTTTACATGTTAGACTTATATTTGGTCTTTTAATCATCAATTATGTTAGCGTAAGCTTAATATATTTGTATGTTTCTGCTTCATGCTCTTCTTGGTTTTTGATGTGAGCATGTTGAGGAAAATATTATGAAACACGTTGATGATTGAACAGAATTGGTTTTTTTTTTTTTCGCTAGAATTGGCTTGATCTTTGATTGTGGCATCTCTTCACTCGTCTAATTCTCCCCATTGGACTTTCTTTGGCGTATAAAAATTTTAAGATTTTACTAGAGTGTGTCTTTTAGAAGAATTGAATTTAAATTGTTAACAAGAGATATTATCTTTTCTTTGCTTCACTCTTTCCTATTTTTATGTGCCTCTTCACTACAACGAATCGAACGGGTCGTGGTTGTGATTTAGAGTAGACTAATTGAGAATTTAGTTTGACCTTAGAGAGTTGATAGTTGGCTGTGTTAGTTCAAAGGGTTTGCCTTAACTTTCTACCAAAAAGAAAAAGAAATTGTCACTTGGCTCTCATTTTTTAAATTGTTATTAGACGTGGTCTCATTCTCCTCAATTTATGTAGAGAGATCAATAGTAATAATTTATTGATTATTTTTGTTCAAGAAAGTGAATGGTAGATTAAAACAAAGTGTTAAGGATTGAGCAGCTTGAGTAGTGCGGATTTTTCACGCTTTTTTGGGTTCGAATTTGAATTTTAATATGGACAGTTATAATATAATAGTGAATAATAACTTAAGGATTAAAATATGTTTTTCTTAAATAAAGTTTAATATTCAGGAACAATAAATTAATTGGAAGAAGAGTATGGCAGGCTATCTTTCTTAATAAATAGTTGATTCTTTTCTTTTTAGTCGTTCTAGCTAATCTCTTACGAGAAACTGGGAGGCGTCAAGGATTTTTTCCTTTTGTACGGCCACACAGTTGAAGTGTAGTTACACTGATCTAGTGTTTTTTTTTTTCTTTGTTCTAACATTCAAAAGACAGTATAAACTTCATAAGAAAAACAAAACATGAATCATAAATCTACCACTGCGCATGTCAAAGGCAAACAATCTTGGTGATATTATAAATTTTTTAGGAATGAAGTTGGTTTGTTTTGATAACTTTGAAGCCTAATTAGCATAATTAGGCTAAAGTATTTCTTAATTGCAGGGTCTAGGCTTTCCATATACTGACATTGGTCAGTGTTTAAGAAATTAATAATCATGGTCACTTTTGTCTTAAGTAGAGGTAATAATTCTCGCCTGCGAGATGCTAGTTAAGAGTGAGAATATCTCTTATTGTATATGCTTGTTCATTTTTGGTAAGTAGCAGAAAGCCTAAAAATTCATTCATCACGAAGGTATAAGTAGGCGATACTAACAGTAGTAGCAGAAATTTTTTAGACCAAATAATAGAAGGTAAACATCTACAATAGTCTTGCTGGTTTAAATTACAAATAAAATTTCCAATTCTCTACTCTTTTAAATTAAGAATCATCACTGTTTTTGGTAATACAACACGTAATTGGTTTGCTTATAATAAGAAATCTATGGAATTGCATATTATAAAATTTTTAGCCTTCATAACCAATATAGTTCGAAAATTTTGAAATAAATGGAACACTAACATAGAATCGTTAAAATCTGTCATTAAGTACGAAAGGAAGACGAAAGATCGGAGCTCTACTGCGAATGACAAGTTAAAAGACAAACCAAAAAAAAAAGAGATATGCAAAATATTAGCAACAGTCCCAGAATCTGGAACCTGCATTTAGTAATTAAATTAAATTTATGTGATGAATTTAGTGGGAGATAGAAAGTAAAAAGGGATAGTGGAGAAAGTATACAGGACTTAATTACTTAATTTTCATTTGCTAACTAAATACATGAGATAAATTTAACAAGACATAGAGAGAAGACGAGGGAGGAGAGAGAAAATAAGGTGCATCACATCATACACTTTCTCATCTCTCCTTTTCACTCTCTATCTCTCACTAAATTCACCCCATTCATTTAATTACTGAACGTAAGAGATCCAATTTGGACTCCCACTTAAAAGAGGTTCTAATATCTTCTAATAAAGGAGTAAAAGAAACAGCTAGGATTTACTGATCTGTTATGATTTATACTTAACCGTGTATAACCTTACTTTAAATTGGTTAATGATCTTTCATCATGAGAAATTTTTTTTATTTTTATCATCTTTCCCAATTCTGAAATTGCAGGGGATGTGAAGAACGCGCAAAATTTGTTGGTTAACTGTTAAACATTTATTTGGTTAAAGTGCACAAAATTTTTCAAACTTTAGGCCATATGCAAAAAATTTTTGAGTCTCAAAATTTGAGCATGAACCCCCTTAAATTTAAGATTACATGCATATAACCCTTGATGTTAGTTAATTATTTCACTTACAAAATTATAATAAATATGAGGATTTGATGAGTGTGACTCCAAAGTTTAAAGGGGATATCTACTTAACTCAAAAATGAATTAAGTTATTTACAAAAAAAGTTAAACTTTAAGAGAGTCCATTTAATATTAGTAGGCTAAGTAAATATATCAAAAGTTTAAAGGGGTTTATTGTCAAGTTTAAAATTTGAGGAAGTTGTTTATACATGACTGAAAGTTTAAAGGAGTTTTATACATAAACTTTTTTGTTTTTTTTAAAAAGAACTATCTATAAGTCTATCTTTATTACTTTGTATAACATTAAAAAATGTATGTCACGTACTAAGAAAAAAGATGTCCAGTACAGAGAACAAGATAAACATTATCTCCATAAGTTAACTAAATCAAACAATCTAATTGATCAAAATATAGAAAGGATGCAAACAATAGTTAGTTCAATTCTCCAATTATCATACAATGTACTTAAAACTAAAATGGAAATCCTATATGAATAGAGCTTTTAGAGTCTAAGAAGGTTAGTTCTTGATGTTTAACAACTAAAAAGAATAACTCTTTATCCTTGTGAACAATGCAAGGATTGGCAATAAGTCTCTCAATTTCGTTTAGGTCGTAGAAGGAAGACTGAGATCAACACAACACTCTAAAAAAAGAAAAATCAAAGAGAGAAAGGGTGAGCGACAACATTTAATTAGTAAAATATTACTTACCACACCAAAAGAGCAAAGACAAGACCTGTGAAGTTTTCCTCAATCATAACATTTTAAAGTTCAAACCATATCAAACTTACATATGGCAAAATTATTTCAAATCAAAAGATCATAAATCATATAATATAACTCATAAGGTTTTGGCAAATATAGAGATGCTGTGCAAAACAAATTATACTAATAAGAATTTGAAATTCATCAAAAATTTTTTTAAAGAATAATATCGAAATAAAAAACATATAACAAGGCCAATCACAATTCATAAACAATTGATCTAGGCTAGAAATCACAATCCATAAACAAACACTACCTTTAGCTAAAAATCACTACACATAGTAGTTGAAGTTAAGCAATAAGACTTGTGAATAGTCAAAAGTTGAGGCATTCAAAATAATGAAACAAACTATGGTGCACTGTGGTTGATGTATATAGTTATGGGGGTCTTATATTGGATGAATTTTCACAAAAAAAAATAAATTTCTATAATAATATAAATAACAAAGAATATGTTGAACATCAAGATTTCATATTTTCAAAAATCCACATAGTAATAAAATAATGCAAAAAGGTTCTCAAAAAATCATATAGTATGTGAATCTTTTATAATAATAATTCATAAGCGAAAGAATATTATAAAATAAATTTTAAAAATATATGAGTACACAAACAATACTAGAAATAACATAATTGTTCAATAGGTCTATTCGAAGACACTAAAGCATCTAAGAAAAATTATTTCCAAATGAACATTGTAAAATACAAAAAATAAGTATGATTAATAATATTTACTTACACGGAGTAAGCACGCTAAAATCCTGTTCCTACTATCTTTTCTCTTTGTAACTCACTTGATCATAGAATAATGTCTCATGTTCCTATATAAACAAGTAACCTGTACTTAACCTTTTTTTTGTAGGAGGTATCCTTAATTCAAATAATTTTTTTGATGCCTAACCCAATATTTTTCTGATTAGACAGCAACTAGCTATGTGTAAAGTGAACTCTCTATGTGAAGGTAATATCTTTTAAATTTCCATATTGTACTCTCCAATATTATTTCTTAATTTTACTAATGTTCTCATCTTTGTGAAGTTCTCACATCTTCAATTCTCAATATTGGTTAGTAGTTTCACCTTCTCACAAATCTTTTTTTTTTTTCGTGCACATATAAATAATTATATATAATTCAAGTAAATACTTCTCCATAACCAAGAGTTGCCCAACTTCATCCAAACGGCTATGCCATTCAAATTCAAAATGTTTGTAATTAAAATTAAAATAATTACCCAATGCAAATTAATCATTTCCAATGGGATTTCATCTATATTCCATCCCTTATAACTATGGAAATTCCAAAAAAAAAAAAAAGGGTAAAAAAATTACCATTTCAACTTACCCCTCCAATCCAAAACTTCCAATAACCCAAAGCCTTCTTTCTTAAGGCTAATTAATATTGAGAGGGGCAATAATTCTAATATCTTACAACCAATACATGTTACACGCATAGCCAAAGAAGGGTTTCAAAATCTAAAGAGAAACCTTGAAATTGGACACGGGAAAACAATAGAATCTCAGTAAAGAAGCAAAGCCCAAAAGAAATTTTAAGAAACATTTACAAAATCTTGCACTATTGCACTAGAAATTGAAGAAAGAGGCGCAGACAAAAAGGGGTTTTGCAGTTTAAAGCTAAATCTTTAAATTGAGTGCGAAAGTTAGAGGGAAAATGTTAGAATTTTCAAAAGCAAGGAAAACGACAAAGAGGTTTTAAGGGTGGGTCAAAGATGATGCTGGGTGGGGGGCTCTCACCAATGAACTCAATTCATGGGGGAAGGAGGTGAACTCATGTCTGCCGCATTGGAGAAGAAGAACAAAGAGAAATGCAAGAGAGGGCAAACAGGAAGGGAGAGAGAAAGAATAAGAAAAGGGAGAGAAAATAATGGAGCTAGGGGTGTTTTTGTAATTTTCTAGGCTAAGGACCATGTCACAATTTTAAAAAGAGTGAGAAATTTTTTCAACTATATAAATTTAAAATTTTTTTTAAAATATAAGTAAAATTTAAATACTTGTGCCAGTCTTCATAAATAATAAAAACTCTCTCAAAAAAATTTTAAAAAACACTCACTAAATCTCGCTCAAAAGCTAGTAAAAATACAAAGAATACTTGTTGAAACCCTAACTTCTTTTCTGTCCAATTGATGTCAGACTTCAGCCAAGGGTGGGAAAGAGATGATATTGGGGCGGCGGGCTCTCATCAACGAACTCAAATCATGGGAGAGGCAGGTGAAATTGTGGCTGCCACGTTGGAGAAGAAGAACGAAGAGAAACGTTAGAGAGAGCGAACAAGATGGGAGAGAGAGAAAGAAAATGAAAAGGATGAAATTAAAAAAATGGAGCCAAGGGAGCTATAAATTTTTAGGCCAGGGACACGTGTTAGAATTTGAAAAAGTGCTAGGGATTTTTAACTATATATGGAGGTTTGGAACATGGGTTACTTAAAAAGTAAAAGTAAGGCTTGGCTATTTGGATTGACTTTATGCTCAAATTTTATAATAATTTATTTAATTTCTTAGTATTCTTTATTCATTCTTTAAATATCTCTTTGAAGAAAAATTATTTTAAATCTAATCCATGCTCCAATTGCATTTTTTTTTCTTTCTCTATCTCACAAATATAATTAAAATATCCCACTCAATTGAACTGTTATATAGGGAAATTCAAAAGTATTACAAAGTAATTGATAAAACTGTATACCATAATCTATTTATTTTGTCATAAGGGTTTAATGGAGGTTAAAAAAAATAATTTGTTATGTATAGTTGTCAAATTCATAAGTTCATTTATTAAATTTATTAAGTTTAAACTTTTATTCAAAAGAAAACGTGCCAACTCAACACATACTTGTAAATTTACACTCGATGCAAATTTAGTTAACTTGAAAGTTGACTTTTCAAGCCTTCTCTTCACAATCGTTTCACTTTATCAAAATTTACTTATTCTAGATTCTCAAAATTATCGAATTAGGGATTCAAACCAAAGACCAAAAAGATATAGGCAACAATCTTCTTCAAAAAGTTATTATAATCCATTTAATTACTTAATTGTAAAATTTTATACAATTGTACTTCAAAAAAGATAAAATAATATTAAATATATAATTAATTAAATAAAAATAAAATAAATAAATTATTTGATTGGTTATATTGAATGATTATTCATGTATGTATTATATTAAAATTTTCATGTTAAATATCATTAATTATAAAATATAAATTTTTTTTGAATAAATATAATTTTAATTACATTTGAATAAATTTTTTATTATATATTGTAACAATGTAATTATAATTTTAATAATTATTTATTAAACAAGTTAAACTTTTATGAATTTACAGTGAGTCTCCGTTATAGATACATATCTCTCTTATTAGTTTGTTTAAAATTGTGACTTTGAGAGATATATTGAAATAATGTCCAATCATCTAATTAATAAATATAGGACATCTTAAAATATTAAGTTAAAACTTCTATTTTATATTAATGCCCGCACTTACGGCAACGTAACTATTCTCACAACTCCAAAATTGAAGAGCTTCAATCAAGTTTACGGTGGTGAAGCTTTCAAACTTAACACGAAAACGGATCCAATCAAACCTCAACTTAACACCTTATCATTACATCTTATACACATTAAAATATAATATCAAACTATGCTTAAAGATGTGCAAATTTGGAAAACATATTCAATGCACCAACACATTATATTGTGTAGTGTGGTCCGTAGATCTATGGGCCACATCTTAATCCAATGATCTACGCTATATAATACATTATATTGTACAACATTAGATTAAAACTCACCAATAAGTTAAAAACGTTATTTTTACATGATACGGGCAACCTGTTGTACTATTACTAAATTTTATATTAAGGGAGATTAAAAGTGGGAGTGGTTATAGATCTTTCGTCGTTTCCACTGTCTCAAAATTTACGGCTTAGACAGATTCCCAGAGGTGGAATGGGAATGGAAAAGCTTCAGATTCCCACTCTCAGATTTAAAAGCCAGCATACTTTCGATGGGAGTTTGTTTTCCCTCAAATGAGGAAGTGTTGGTTTCATTAGGTAGGTAGTAAAATGGACGAGATCTTCTTGAAATGAATTTTTTGTGACATTAATGCCTCCAAGAAGAGCTGCATCGCACTCGTCTCCACCACATTAGGTTGGGGGTTGAACAGACAGCTCAATCTGGGTTGGTTAGTGTTGTATGGCTTGCACATTTGTTATCATGGGAATTTCTCTCTTGATCTGCACTTGGTAAATGATATGAAATCTAATATTGCCAATATTCTTTGATTGGTGGTTGTGCTTTGCTGATTCTGAAATTACCAACCAATATGCTTGTTATAGCAGCCTAATGATTGTACTGATCCTTTATAAGTGACTGTGGTGATACTTTATGAGTGGAATTTGCATACAAAGAACACAAATATATTAAACAACCATGTAGTTAAGGTATAGCACCCCATGTGTTTGAATATGTGAAATCTAGGTAGAAGAAATGCATTTTAGAGCATGAAAAGTAGACAAAGAGGGTGGAAGCATTGAGATGAAGTGTCACATGGACTACATTGACATCAAAGGTAGATCAAGCATGCACTTGGCTTAGTGATGATAGCAAGAATGTTTTTATGGTTTAAAATTTAATGTTATATGAGATTGTCTTATGGGAGCTGAGCAATACTTTTTCTGGTTTAAAATTAATTGCAACACTGAATGGATGAAGATGCTGAAGTTCCACTGGAGTAACTAATTGTGCCGGCAATGAAGATGGTTGAATGATATCCTATTGTGTATATTGTTGTCATTGTCATCTACTTAACCATTTGGGATCCTCTGCAAACAAACTTAACAAATATATATATATATATCATGAGTTCCCATAGTTTCTGTTTAAACTATATAAGAACTTCAAGTGTGTATCTGATGATACGATGCATCATGTTTTGCTTTATATTAAAGAACTCTCAAATTGTTGCATTACATGTGCATAGTGTTTATGCGATATATATAACAACTCTAATATTGCTTCACATTGTTGTGCGCTAGTAAATTGTATTGGTTAGTAAATTTTACTCGTACTGATTCTTGTTTAACATAAACTGAAGTGGATATCATTAATATTAAATCTATATGTAAATCATTTATTTAATTAAAACAAATATTTTGATATTTTTTATATTGTTGCTGATGCAAAATCTTTTTAGAAATTTGAAAAATATTAATGAATTTTTTTAGTATTTTGTATTATTAGTATTATTAAAATATTTTTACACATTAAAATAAAAATTAAACTGTTCATATTTCCTCATAATTGATAATTCAAAAATTATTTTTTTTAATATTAATCAATAAATAAACTTGATAATAATAAGAATAAATTTATTAAGATAAATAAAATACAATTTTATATTTAATAATTCATTACATTATAAAAAAAATAAAATATTTTAGAATTGGGGCATTTTTGTCATTTAGTACGTAAAAATAATCATTTCCAATACATTCAATTTTCATTTTTATTCTCATTCTTATTCTTTTTATTTTTTTTTTAGCTTTCTAGCAACAAAACTATTAGATAAATATAATAAGTTACAATGCACCACGGGGCTCTTAATTTAATTTTGATAAGTATTAATTTTCTAGAGAAAAAATTATTATAATATACAAAGATATTAATGTTTTAGATCAATTCTTATACAATATGACATCATGTTGAAAAAGAATAAACTAGTGTGAATCCGATTAACTATTAGAAGTTATTTAATTTTTTTGCTCTTAAAAAAATCACATGGTGCATTATGGGCTATTGAATGAAATTTAATGGTCCAGACTTGGCACCACAGGATTCCCAACTGTGCATGAGATCCCATCCAATGCCTTTACACGACACGAAGTCATTGAAAGGAAAGGACTTTTCCGCCTTTTTGACAATAAATGATACTCATTTTGAATGTGGAAAGAATAAATTGAATAACATTGCATGCCTACAATTTAACAAACAAATGACCTATACCTTTGATTAGTTACGTAGTTTGATGTATATTCAATATATTGGGAGCTGTTTTGACCTAGAAGGTTTACTATCTGATGATGTAATAGGAATTGTGGAGAACTCGGAATCAAAATGTTCACAATTGTGAAAATATCCATGTTGGGGAAGACTGAAATAGCATTTGAACATTTAACAATTGAATCTTCAGCAGAATTACCTGCGGATTGCCTCTCCTGTCTTTCTGTTTCCTTGAGAAGAAAATCGACCCACAAATCTGCAAATGACTGAAAAGAAAGGGGAAAGGTACTTGGAAGTTAATAATGCCACAATGTGACAAGAATCAGGATCCAGCGCTGTATTTGCAGTAACTAATTCATCTAGGTTTCAAATACTCAACACATGAGAGACACACTCACACTTAAAGATACATATGTACGTATATATCCCAAGCTGTTGCCATAAACATGAAAAATATTCTGTCTAGAGCAACACTACTTGTTGGCAGAATACAATTGACACTTGTACCCAAAGAATAAAAGAACAGTTCTGCCCACGCATGGTAACTAATAAAATCAATATGTGTATCCACTTCTGTATGTTCAAAAGCAAAAGTCAATGCCTTGAATCTTTATAAACTATAAGCAACTAAATAATAGTGCACAGACCATCAAAACCCACACCTTCAATTCTCTCACGGACAGTAATTGCATTTGACTCACTAGCCAACAGACACATGCAGAAAGGGGAATTAGATTATGCCATATAAAAAGAAATCACCTGGTTATCGGATCCCATATTTGCAGCTGCTTCAGTTGAACTTCCCAAGAACTCCTCGGACAACACCTTTGCCTGCACCTTGTTGAGCAACACCTATCCTCTGCTCGTCCTCATCAGAGAATCCCAGCATTCGAACCATTAGATCCAAAACCTGTTCCCTCAACATCACAAAGTCATGAACTAATCAACTTGAACATGACATCAAACAAAAATACCATCATCAGCACAAACAAATTGGTCTCCATAAGTGAACACATAAACAAGGAGAATATTATATTATATCTCTTGCCAATTAACAGGGATAATAACTCATCAACCAACACTGCAATTGATGTGTTTAAACACTAATTCTTCAAAGCCTCATCCTTTCTTCTACTGGATGTTGGCCCAGTTATACGTCTATCTAACCATAATACTATATACTAATTTACCTGGATAAAATACCAGCCATAATACTTAACTAAGCAATTTGGAGTATTAAATCCAAGTGTATAAATTTGTGAACCTCCCCTCCTCTCTCCTCACATAGACAAAAGTGTAATTAGTTCACGCATATTGAAGGCAGGCATCTCATTCCATTCCTGCCTGACACATCTCAAGCAAGTGGATAAAAAGACTTCCGTACCTCTTCGCAGTGATTTCTCTGGAAATAAGTCACAAGTAATTTTATCACAATGCGCCTGCCGACAATAGAATTCAGATTAGTATCATAATTCACTCTCAAATAGAAGCAGAAACGTGACAAAAAATACCAAAAATCTCAATTCAGCCCACATCATAAGCAGAAGATTCCAGTAACGAACCTCGACGGAGATTGAAGATGAACAAAAAAATTTGAACATAATAGCCATTTCTAGTAATAAATCATTGTTCTATTCATATAACTAAAAAAATAGGATATAACCCAGATCAGAGAGTAAAGCTGACATGGCAAGAAAAACATCAAACCTAAAAACAGGCTAACCTGTCAACAAGATGATCTGAATCCAGAGACATTCTATTGAGCTGTGTCATACTCTGCTCAACAGCTCGCCTCAGTTTGGCATTGTCTTCCTCAAGCTTACTCACTCTACTTCTCCATTCTGATTGTACTTTCCCAGAATGCAAAAGATTGGCTAAAATTTCTTCCCTTTCACCCCTCCAGTTGTCTGCTCTGTAATCTGCATCCTGGTAATAGCATAATCATTTGAGCTGCATGTCCCTAATTGGAATATCCATGACATCATCTACTTATACTAGTTCAATATACCATAGGTCTAGGACAAATTTTGAGGAAGGGGGCCTATAAACAGAAGCATAAAGATTTAAGTAATAAAAAAAGGAGGAGAGGATATATAGATCGTTAAAAGAATCCATACAAAATAATAAGATCACACTGAGAAGATTAGCCACTCATCCTGCATTTTCCCAAATTACATTTACGATGTTTAAATTCCAGCTCCTGAAACAATGAAGACTAATAAAATCATGCTGGTTTCCATTTTATAATACATGCCCTATCCCTGCATGCATGCATATATATATACATACAAATAAATAACTAAATAAATTTTATATATATATATATATATGCAATGTCCTTCCACTGTTTTATGTCCCCACCCAAAAGGCAAAACTTTTTGTTTTCTACTAGAAATTAAACGTCAACCTCATGAAAATCATTAAACAAGTTATCTTCATAAGCACTCTTCTACCATGAATTCTATCTTTTGTCCATGATGATGAAGTTGTGCAGGTAAAAATGCACTTCTTTTTTAAATCAATTTTACTTAACTCTGATCCATAGCCTAGAGGGCAACCCTTAATTGAAGTTTTCAAAGTTCTACTTTACCAGGTCTTCCAACAAAGGCATGACCAAAAGAATAATTACCAGTACTTGTGATCAACTGAGATAATCATATTCTGTGTTACAGTTAGTATAAAGGATGCAGTACCATTCACTTAACAATAAAAGAAATATTTATAAATTTTTATCAGAAACAGTAAGAAATCCATACTTTTAACAGTTGAGCAAGTTTAGCTGATTCTTCTCTTGTACGAACTAACTCTTCCTCAATATATTCCTAGGCAAACGAAAAAACAGTGGATGTAATATTACTGCATAAAACAATGCATGGAAACACATAGACTAGCAAAATATTGTGTTCATAGGTTAAAGGTATCAACAACCATAATACTGTCCACTAATTTGTTAAAAAACATTAAACAGTATCATATTTTCATACCTTGGCTTCAATTTCAGCATAACACTGACCCTTGACCAAGAGCTGTCTGTAGATTTAAGAGTTCAAGGTTCTTTGCATCTATTGTGCTCATACAGTTTGTGAACTTCTTGTTACTTATCATCATCAGTTCCTCCTGATCTGCAATTGCCTGCTTCAGAGTTTTATCAAAATTTGATATTTGAGCCCTTAAACAATAATTGCTTTCACGTAATTCTTCAATGATTTTGCTATCCTCATCCATTTTTTCAGATTCGTCAGATTCCTAGACAACAACCAGCAGGGGAAGGATCATAGATTGAATCGATCAAGAATCTATGCAATTGTAACTCATTCACGCTTGCATCAAATTATGAGGAGAATATACTTATTGGTGCAACAGATAGTATATCAAAATAGGAAACTTAAAAGTAAGATGCAAATCAAGAGGTTGAAACCAGAATTATCCCACAAGGATGTAGGTCAATATCCAGAAAGAACTGAAGAAGGATACCAAAGAAATCATAAACACAGCACATACCATTGGACAAACTAAACGATATGTCAACATTGTTATTTGCTACGACAGATATATTGCCTTGCCTCTTCTATTTAGCAGCAGCAATTGATTAACCGATCCCTTTAAGTCCAACAGTTAATAGAAAACAAATGCTGCGATACATTTCACATTCCTGCAGTAGGTCCATTTAGAAAATAATGTCCTTCATTCCATTCTCATTTACATACATACATACATACATGTATGTACACACACACACACACACACACACATATATATATATGGTTTTTTTCATTGACAAGCTACAGGACACATTAAAATGCTTCATATCCTGTGCTGTCTTTTTTTTCCTCCAGGATGCTTAAAGTATTTTTGTTTAATAAATGGTCAACATGACGGGATTGGAAATCTGGTGATAATTGCTGTCTTATTGGGTCATGGGATCCTCAATCCTGCGACTCAAGAAATATACTTATTTTAAAACAAAGATACCTGCAAGACACAAGATGAATATTCTTGTGTCCTGCCTTGTCAAAGATGTGGGGCTCAACCCTCGTCTCATTTGCTGGGGCGATGTCCCACATCCCCGTCTTCAATGTAGGGAGGGGACGCCCTCTAACCCCCTCCCCATTTAAAAAAAAAATTATATTTTTAATAATAAAAGAAATTTAATAAATTAAAAAAATATTTTTAAATAAAGATATTATAATAGATTTATAAATTTTAAATTCTACTAATTTTTTAAATATCGTCATTTTATTATAATTAAAAAAATGCTTACTCAATAACTTTTTTATTTTTTAAGAAAATCAATTATATAAATATCGTAGCTTTGATTACTTCTGTTTTTTTTTATTTCATCAAATAGTATTATAAAAGTCTCGAATAGGGAAACAAATATTTACAGTACTAATTATTAAGCCAATTTCTATGTATATACATCAAGATTCATCTATTTGACAACGTACCATGTTCAATTCGAATTTTTGTTGTCATAGTTTTATTAGTTATTGAAAATATGTTAAAATAATATGATAAGAATTGATATTGATTATATATATATATATATATTATCAGTGAGTGCACTCAATGAACTGAAAGTGTTGGTATGAATATTGATTAATTGAAATACTGGATTATTCTAGTTAATCACTTAAAAATAGATGAAATGCAGAGCTTTGAATCCAATATTCTAGTTAATCAATGTTCAAACCAATACTTTTAATTCGATGAGTAAACACATTGATAATATACATAATTAATATCAATTCTTATCATATTATTTTAACAATGTATTTACTCATATTTTCAATGTGTTTTCTCATTGAATTAAAACTGAGACAATAAAAATTTAAATTGGATATAGTATGTTGTCAAATAGATAAACCTTGATGTATATAGTATAGAAAATAGCTTAATAATTAGTACCGTAAATGTTCGTTTCCCTATTCTGATTTGAGACTTTCATAATATTATTTGATGAAGAAAAAACAAAAGTAAACAAAGCTACTATATTTTTATTATTGATTCTTTAAAAAAGATTTATTGAGTAAGAATTTTTTAATTATAATAAAATGAAAATATTTAAAAAATTAATAGAATTTAAAGTTATATAAACATATTTTAATATCTTTATTTAAAACATTTTTCAATTTATTACATTTCATATATTATTTAAATATCTTTTTAAAATGGAGAGGGAGCGAGGGGACATGCATCAGCAAATGAGAGGTTGAGCCCCCCATCTTTGACAAGGCAAGACCCAAGAATATTTATCCTTGCAAGTACTTTTTTTAAAACAAAATATTTTTTGGGTCACAGGATTAAGAATCTTGCGACCCAATAAGATAATGACTATCACAAGATTCTCAATCTTATGATGTTGATCATTTATTTAAAAAAAATACTTTAAACATCTTGATTAAAAAAAAAAAGACAACATAGGATACGAAACATTATATAGATTTTTTAACAAGCTACAGTACACACATTAAATGATTAGTGCGTATATATATATGGATAATCGATCCCCTATTTAGTCATTATTAAGACCACCAAAATTTCACATCAAAATGCATATTGGTAAGTGTGATAAGTAACCATTACAGAGAAGAAAAAAGTATGTTGAAAGTAAAAAGTTAAAAACGAATGGAACCTTTTCCAACAAATGCTGCTTAAGGCGGGTCAATTCTTGTAATGCTTTGTCCCTTTCACATGGTGTTTCGTTCAATTTTTAACTTAGCTTTTGTAAGGACAGTTCCATTTCTTCTTTTCCTGGAATACTTTTATGAGGATCTAGCTTTTGTTACCAAAAGACAATGTCCCATCCCCAATAAAGACAATAAAGCAACCATTATTATGACTCTTAATGCATAACCTGTAAATACACAACAATACAAGATTTTGGCTCACATCATTTACACTCCTTGAATTCTTGTTCTGAATTTGAGAAAAATCAGATGACACTTTACTAGTAAGAGACTTCCTGCTTGTTTCGAGGGCAGCCGCAAGTTCATTCTTCTCCATCTAATTACGAAGGGAACACAGGATCATATGAAAGTGCAATCTGAAGTACCATACCACAAAAGCATCATTACAAATTTTGGAGAGATAAGATGGAAGAAAGTGTTTGCTTTACGATGAAATAGAGCAATTCATAAATTAACCAACCTTAAGAGAAGTGTTTTCCATCTCTAGTGTTTTGGTTAGACTTTTCAAGCTTTGCACAGCATTATCTGCTTCTTCATCTTCCCTTCTCTTCAACTCCATTTGCAGACCTTTTATTTCTGACACTTTCTCATTCAATTCAATGCATATTTTGCTCATCTTCTTTGATGTCTTCCGGAAAAAATATGATAATGTATAGATTAGATAATAAAAAATAGAAAACCCAACTCATAATTATCAGGTGCATTGTATAACTGTACAACATAAGTTACATAGCTCACATCTATGTTCCTAAAAAAGACCCCATCAATTACTTAATGAGGCAAAGACACTAGACTTAATTTGTATAAAACCCAAAATGGTCAAGTTATTCTTTCTAGTTTCAAGAACACCATCGGGAGCAAAATATAGTGAAACAGGGATTTCAAAGCATTGGAAAAAGTAATTCCCTTTCTCTTAGTTCTGTACCCAGAGATCTGTGAATCAAGGCAACATGTTTGCTGCCAAACACATCCTTCTTTCACTTATTTGAGTTATTTCCATTTTTTTCCCGAACCATTCTTTAAATATTTTTTAATGCTTTCTCTTGTTATTATCTTAGTTAACTCTATGATAGATTTAAAATTGAAGACCAAAAAAATTTAATTTAATTTGCTATCCGTATAGAAGCAAGGTAGTCCCTTTAAGCCTCGCATGAAAAGCAAGACAAAATTACATACAACTTTATTTATCTATTACTAAAGTATCTCCTTATTCTTTTGTCCATCGAATATTATTTATTACTATACCAGAGAGAGCATGTAAGATTAGTCAAGTATTTAATAAGCATTGTCTTATTACAATTCAACAGTAAAATGTAAGGAAAGCCATGCTTTGAAAGGGTATTGTATTTCTACTAAAGGTTATTAGTCCGAACAATTTACTGAATGAAACTGTTTTGAGTAATTATCATACAAGTATTATGCCACTAAATGGACCTATCTGAAAGCAACAAGACAGTTCTAAAAGTATCAAATACTGCAACAATAGATCACAGGATGCACAGTACACTGCAATGTATCATTTATTTTATAATGTAAATAAACTTTCATGTCAGTAGCTACTAGAGTTTGAAGTTAAGTTCTCTCAATAAGATCATCATAATCAATGTTTATCTCAAGGAACTTTGAACAGAGGTCATGTTGATCATAAATCATAAGCATATATAAACTCACTTCATCCCTTTCCATTTTTAATAATTTAAGCTCCTCCCGGAAGGACTTGTTCAATCTCTGTTCGTCTGACATTGAAGAAAGAACCAGAATATTAGGACTTTCTCAATGCACATACAGCATTTTTTCTAGGTATTCCGAATGCAGAAAAAAAACCTCGGAACTGTAGCTCATTGTTAGCCAATTTATCAGTTCCATCTTCAATTGTATCATCTCTGGGGTATGGTGTATTGCTGCTGTCGAGTTATTTTTTCCCCCTGCCAAATCTGCAAACTCCTAGAAGGCATTCATACAGCTTTTGTCAAGTTCACTCATCACTAAAAATAAAAATATAAAGAAAATTATCAACATATTATAATCAAGGACAAGAAAAGAAGTTTTTGCATCAGGAAGAAATAGAATAATCCATATTAGTCAGAGAAAAAAAAGCATTATAAAAAAGTGCTTCATGATGAAGGATCCATACAAAACAAACAAGGCATGCCGAAAACAAGAAATTATTTCATTAAAAACGAAGGTTCACAAGGTATATAAATTAACATCGCTGGACAATCAATCCTCTATGTAGATGCATTATTCAGGAACGACCAGAAATATCAGGTGCCATTGCCTTCTCATTTCCTTGTAAATTTAAATGTTTAGATTCTTTTTTAATTTGAATGGAATCAGATTCCAAAACAGACATGAATCCATTGTTTATACCATCCTGTTTTGGGGCAATGCCATCCTGTCCCTGGTTTCTAGCATGATGATTTTTTAACGAAATTGTGAACTTACTGTGCCAATTGGATAATTGATCACTACTTCCCTGCACAAGTAAACAAAGATGGTCCACAATTATGAAAAAACATAGAGTAACAAGCTTTAGACTATACCACAACAAAATATATAGCATTTTCATACAAGAGAGGAACAAAGTCCATATAAAATATGTGTGAGAGAAAAATATAACTTAAAAACAAGCATTATTCTTAACCCCATTTATGCTATGCCCAACTGGTCATAAGAATTGAAATTACTTATACTGTTAAGCAAGCAGCTTAAAGAAGGTAATAAAGGGAAATCATTAGCTCAAAAGAGCTTCCCAATCCCTTTGCTTTTTAACCAGAAAGGGACAGCTAAATGAACTACTGGATTAGCATCAGATAGAAGCCAAAAAGATAATCCTATCAGAGAGGAAATTTTTTAGGGCATGAATCTCTAGGTGAAACTTTAGCATTATACTCCAACTGATTGCTTACAAAACAGCAGGGCAGATAGAGCACTTTCAAGAATCTTCTCTCATTTTTAGTCTATCAAACCTTGGATATAAGTGTAAAAGAAGTGTTCCCAGGAAGCTGGACAAACCCACTGCCCATTGAAAATATTTTAAGAGAAACAACTCTTGAAACTCTAGAAACGCAAACAAGTATACCTGAATTTCCATCAATACAAGACCATTTTGGTACATTTTTCTCGGATGTCCTCTCATTATTCTAGCAATACATTAGAAATATCATGAAAAGTATGTACAAAATGGAAATAACAGAAGGTGTTGCATATATCCATTCCATAGAGCGGATTGCTTATTATGCCATAGTCCTATTTAAACATGAGGCCCTCAAACCAAGCCCTTAGTTCATTTAATTAGTGTTGAAAACATGAACAAGCAAGCACATACTGGAACACACAAACAGGTTATACACCTCAAGAATGACAAGAGCAATTAAGTAGGGTCTAACTAAATAACGGGACTAAAACTGATTCAAATTGGAAAATATATGTCATAACTTTAGGAAAAGGTATAGTGAAGCCATAATGAATATGGCATCAACCACCAGACATCTTTATCTATATTCAAATTTAATATGAAAAATCATAAAAAACCAGTAATCAATTGTAATGTAAGACTTTAAGCACCTGTTCAGAAACTTCATAAAATACATTAAACTCTCCAAATGATGTTTGAAGTAAAATAAAACACTACCTTTACTGCATTAGTTCCATTCGTAGACATTCCATGAGCTTCAGTTCTGGCAACACTGAAAGCTGTATTTGTTCCCTCCAAACTCTTCTTTAATGAGCCATTTTCTTCATTTAATCTGACAATCTGATTCTGCAAAGTGTAACGAAATGTAATTTTATGATGTCTTCAAGAAATTTAAACCCATTTAATTCGAGGAAGGGAGATAGGTCATAGCTTTATACAAAAGCAAAAAAATCCAGAATATATCGGCACATTTTTTCCTCAAATGGTGCATTTCCACTGACTCTCACTTTATTTTGATCAAATCTAAGACAAGGTTCATAAGAAAAATTAAATAAAATAGCAAAAACTACAGTGAACCAATAATACTTCATCAGGTAAGTAACAAAGACATGGCATTGACATGTAGTACAGTAACATCATTCAGCATGCAAAAGAGACAAGTTCATGTACGGAAAAATTAGTTCATGCCACTATGCAGATGCATCTAAAATAATTGCACGATTGCTGCAACACAAGAAAAGAAAAAAAAAGTAAAGAAAACTGGCACAAAGTTGCAGAAAAGTAATAGCCATACCTCTTTTTCTTTTAATAAAGCTGTATTATTAGCTAATAGTTCTTTAATTTTTGCCTCAGATTCTTGAAGTCTCTTGAGTTCTGCTTTGTATTGTTCTATCTAAAAGTACAAGGAACTTTGAAATGGCATCTTCTTTAACCAATTGACCACAAGTAATAGAGCACTCAAAGGAAAATAAAGACGAGGCTTAAACATGGAATATATTATGACTGCATGTATTTGGAAAAAAATTTCTCTTCCATACATACAAGCATGTTTATGTGGAAGAAAAGCAACGTACCAGAGGAATGAAAAAGTAATGTGACATTTTCAGAAAGTTTGACACAAAAAAATACCATATATGTAGGCAAATAAGTTTGCAGTAGAATATGTGAACAGATAATTATTTGAAAGCCTAGGCAGTTTAGGAATTTCAGATTTTTATTCCTGCTGATAGCTGTAAGTTTCTTCCATATTCAACCAGACTATCATGTTTCAAATGAAGTCATTTTCTAAAGGAAAAAAAATTGAAATCTCCTTACATGTTTCTACAGAAAAGAAAAAAAAAAAGATTAGATTTCATGGAGAGAGAGTACTTGTAAATATAGTCATGGACATTTAGATTGATCAATTAAAATCTGGAATGTCTCAGAGATACATCAGTTTCATCATGGGATGTACATGTATTTCTAAAGCCACTTCCCAACAATGACATTGGACGTAAAAGAAGAGAAGTTTGTGACATCAAGACAAGACTAGGTTTTGAGAGACCAAACTAACTGTCTTTCCTAATAGCACATTACAGAAGAATTGGGGAGAAAATCCTAGCCTTGTTTGAGAGTTTTGAAGAGAGTGAGGTGGTATAGAGTGGAGTGGGACGGGGAAGAGATCTCATTCCATTATTTGGAAATTGGAAGTTTAATTGAGGAAAAAGAAAAATAGGGAGGGGAATGGTAACTCATTCTCTATTGTTTGGAAGTTAGAAATTCATTAATGGAGTGGGAGTTTGAAGTATGAAATTTTCAATATTACCCAATATAAATGAAAAAGAAAGAAGAAAACAAAAGAGAGGGAATGAAAAAGTAAAGGAAAATATATAAGGAACACGAACCATCTCGAATCCCCTGCTTTGAAAGGGTTTGTAAATTGGGGTATGAGGTGGGCGGACTCTTTAACCATCCAAACAGCAGTTTGGATATTTTTCCTACCCCATCCTCCCAAACAAGGTCCCTAGTAATAGCTGCAGGTTAGTCAAATAATAACATGGCCTCAGACAGGAAAAGGCAAAAATCAAACTCCAACACACTTGACAGAAACCAGAAGCACCAATTAGTTCTCAATTAAAGTTACAAGAAACTATTATGGCAAAAAAGTATCAAATTCCACCGAGCAGTTTGCAGAATCGAGTTAAATAACAGATAATAGATATCAAACACTATAACCTTACCACCCTCAGGATGAATAAACCCAGCTTTATAAAACTCAGGGTAACAACAAGGCTCACAAAATCAAACCAAAGACTGAAGAAAATGAAGTGCAACAATCAGTAGACAACTGACATGATTACATGAATTACCCAAGCAATTCAACGGAAAAACGTATATATATGAATAAGTTCTAACTACGTCAATCTGCTTCTGAAATGTTCTACCAGTTTGCAATCAAGACAGGGAAAAAGCCATTTCTGTACAGATAAAAACGAAATGAACTTATCCAAATATATAACATAAATGAAATGCTCGCAGCCTTCCAGTTAAAAATTAAATAACTATGTTGCCAAATACACCTATGATTCAATAACACCCAAGTCCCATTTTGGATTATACGAGTCTAACATAAACCCAAAGGACGGGGAATGTCTCTCAAATTGCATCATGACACAAAATTTGACGGTTTTACTTATTCAAAATTCAAACCCATCCCGAGCTATAGTACGTAAGTCAGTGGTTCATTAAATCAACTAACAATCATAACTACGAGAATTTCAAGGTTCCACGCACTTTTCCTTACATACTCAACCACCTTATCACGTAAGAATTTGAAAAGTCGTGAACGTTCACAAGCTTCTCTATACTCTTCGACAATAATTCACGCCCAACTTTAAAAAAAAATGCATAGAAAAGATTAAGAAAGGAAAGATATTGGTACCTCAGAAATGCATGCAGATTCTGTCCCATTTGCAACCGGCTACCCTGGGCCTGATTTCGAATGTGCGAAGTTGTGAGAATTCCGTCGATAAAAAAAGGCAGAATTCTCTCCATTGGCCCTGCCATATAACCCGAGCTCGTCGCCCTCATCATAGTCGTCTTCATGAACATCGAGGGCGATCCTGTTCAAATTCTCTTTCAAATTCGAAATGGTGCCCCCACATGATTCTGCCTCTTCCAAAATCCAAATACAAACTTAACGTGCTTGAATAGCATCACAAGAAGCAGGCTCTCTGAAATTCAAATTGGCAGCCAATGTGAAGGGTAGCGAGCCAAGGCCCAATTCTTGAAGCATTCTTCTATGGTGTTTGTGTTTCAGGAGTGAATCTGTGAAAGTGGGAGTGGAATTTGGCATGGTAGATCTGAGTTTGGAGGGAGACCATCAAATTTCTTGGAGTGTAATATTTCCGCTATCATCGTCGTATTTCCTTCCAATTTAAGTTAAGAAATAAGATCCTTACCAATAAGGAAGAAAAAAAAAAGAATTTATATTTACCTATTTGCTGTTGTTTATCTAATTAAAACATCTTTCACCAATATCACAATTTCTATATATATATATATATAGCGTAATTTATGTGTCATAGACGACAAAAATAATAATATTATTAATTTGTATAAATTTTTTGTAATCAATAAAAAATAAAAAATTAATTAATTATCCCTTAAATTAAACTTTTTTTAATTGTGAGAATTTTTAAAGTGAACAAAAAAATTGATAAATTATTTTTTGAGGTCTAAAAATTATTTACGATAAATTAGAAAAGTTATAAATTTATTAATTTTTTTAAAATCAAAATTTTTTTTAAGTTTAAATTTTTTTAAATTAACTAGAAAAATAAATAAATAAATAAATAATTTTTTAAAATTTTTTAAAGGTTATAAATATAATTTGATATGATTCAAAATTAGAATAAAATATAATAATATATGATTAAATGATTTATAATAGTATCTCTCAATCAACTCATTGTAATTATTTTTTTTACCAATTTTTCATAACAAATTTTATAGACTTTTTTTAACTTATTATGTAATTTTTATATCATAATATATTATCAAATTCAAATTTTTATTAACATTTACAAATATCATCAATTTAAAATATATTGACATATAGTAAAATAAATTCAGAAACTCTAAAACTAGTATCAAACAAATAAACTAATTTACATAATTATTGTAAATAATAGTATAATTTTTAATTAAGTTATACAATTTTATATTATTATTAATTAATCATATGGCAACAAAAAAAAGTCATATTTTCTTCATGTATTAATTGAAAAAATTAATACCAAAATATTTTAGATAGATAAAAATATATTTCATAGATGAATTGAAGAGAGGAATTAAGGGGCAAGAAGGATAGAAATCCAAGCAACAAAAAACAAAAAAAGTTGTTTTCGAGTCTTTCGTTGAAGTAATCTAATAGAAATATGCGGAACTACTTTATTATTTCCAAACATGGGTTGATTTTGAAATGGTTGGCATGACATTTGAGGTAGTCTATGAATTGTGTCTTTGTGGAACCTGGCTGTTGGATCATTGAATTCACTCATTTGTTTAAAATGCATTATATAAATTTATTAATTTAATTTAAATTAAAAAAATTATTTTTTTAAATTATAATTATACCAAAATATATATATATTTCAAATTCTTTTTTACAGGATAGTATTCTGTTCCAAAGGAAAAAAAATAATTCTAAAATTTTATACTTTATCAATAAAAAATAAATTGTAAGATGTAAAAAAATAAATTATTAATTATTTAAAATATAAATATATCTTTATATATTATCATACTTTTTTTAAAAAGAATTAATATAAAAGTTTAATTTTTTTTACTAAAATAAAGTAAAAAAATATTATAGTACATTTTGAACCATTAATTCATCTAATAATTCAAAAACCATCAGAATTACCGAAGAATCTCAGCTAATATGAAGTGATCCATTAGCCTCTTTGTGGGATACTCGGAATCTTGAGAAAATGGAAGCTATTGAGCTGGTAGAATTGTTTGGGATGGTGAAGCTTTAATCTGTCAAAGGTTTGGTTTCGCAGAGGGAAGCTATGCGTTTGGGATTTCATTATTTTCTTAAACAAACGCTAATTACGTCACATCTCATCATTTAAATAAAATAAAACAAAACATGCAAGTGACGCTAATACAATAGTACACACTGTCAAGTGGCTCGAGGAGTCTTATTTAAAGAAAATTATTTTATTTGCCCTCAGAAAAAAATTAATTAGTTTTATTATATATTATTGCATTTTAAATTCACAGAGATTACATTATCATAAAAGATTTTATATAACGTACAAAACTGTCTTCATTTATGTTTTTTTTTTTAAGAACTCTTAAATATCATAAATTAATATAATCCCATTTGATTTTAATTCTCTATGACCATGAACAATTTATATAATTAAATAAATTATTTAATTATATATATTTTCTATTTTAATTTTAGACTATGTCAAATTATATTTACATTCTTGTATTATAAAGTTTATAAAACAATTAAGTAATTAATTTATTTTTTTTTGCTAATTTTAAAAAATATTTGAATTTCAAAAAATTCCTGATTTAAAAGATAATCAATTAGGTCATTAATTTTTTGGTTTATTCCAAAATTTCAAACTTCGAAGAATTATTGATTTAAGAGATGATTAACTAATTAATTATTTTATAATTTTTTTATTGACTCCAAAATGTTCATTAATTTACTTGTTAGTTTTAAAATTCTCAAACTTTGAAGAATTTTTTATTTAAGAAATAGTTAATTAATTTATAATTTTTTTGATTGACAATGAAAAATTTATGTACTTTAAAAACTCCTCAATACATGTACCAAAAAAGTAAAGAGTCATTGCATGATGAGTCATTACATGAGAAGCTAATAGTTTAATCAACCTTATCGATCAACAAAGCTCTCATATTAAAGGGAGTATATTTTACTCATATATAATATATTTAAGATCCTCTTCGGTAATAAGTGAGAGAATGAAAATGAAAATAAAAATAAAAATAAAATTAAAATTAAAAATAAAATTAATGAAATAAAATCACAGCTAAAACGAGAATGGCCCAATGAAATTAAAATTTGAAGGATAGTTTTGAAACACTCTAAACATAAAAATTATCCACAATTGTAAACTAAAGTAATAAACTAAATTTCTTTTTTCAATCAACAGTTCTATTTTTTTTTTTTCCATAATGCATATCTATGTTATTTAGGACATTTAAACACAAAAGTTTATTTTCATATTTGTTATGTTTGGAATAATTTTAAAAAATTCAATATTTCATATAATATAAAAGTTTAAAGGCTAATAATTATAGACTTGATTATAATTTTAAAAGTTTGCTCGACCCAATATATATTAGTGAAAAAATATAAAGCTTGGTTAAAAGAAATTTGATTAAGAAAGTTCATTTTGTAAAATGAGTTAGATTCAAACTTTTTTAAAAAGTTCAATTTAAACTTGAAAAATCTGAATTAATATTTTTTTAATAAAATTCTTATTAGTCAAAGAAAAATTTAATTTGATTATTGAAAAAGGAATGTCACTTATGAATGAGATTAGTTCATTTTTTATTTAAGATAGTTTATAAATAAAATTATAGGTTAATGTGACATAATATTTTAATAAGAAAATAGTAACTAGTTCCATTTATTTAAAGGATTCATAACAATACAATAACTAATTTATATTTATAAGTTCTCTTTATACAATCATACAATAATAATAACCATTAACTTATAGTCTATCTCAAATTTTAGATAATAGATAAAATTGTTTATGATTTGAAAAAATTAGTCAAATCTGACAGACCTAGAATAAAAAAATGGATAAAAGTCATATTAAAAATGTCAATTAAAAAAAGTACTTGGTCTCTATTTTTTTCCATTAACTAAAGTTTGAAGGAATGATAAATAAAATAATCAAATAAAATTTACTAATAATACCCTAAGAGCATGTTTATCAAATGAGTTTATTATTCAAATTCATGATTCTACTTAAGGAAAATAAGTTAATTCGATATACACTCAGACTTAATATAAATTTGGGTAAACTCTTGAGTTAACTTATCAAACTTATGATTTTAATGTGTCATTTAGCTTGTAGTAAACAACTTGAGGATTCAAACCTTATATCAAATGAGATATTGACAAGCTTCTTTTTCACGAAACCATAATAATATATTTAATTAAAAATGTAAATATACATAAAAATAACAAAATTATATAAAATATGTAATTATTAAAATAAAAATAAAATAAATATTATTTAGTTGGTTATACTAATTGATTATTTATGTAGGACTATATTAAAATCTTCATGTTGAGTATTATAGATTATAAAATAAGAATAACTTTTGTTTAACTTAATATAATTTGAAGTGCATTTGAATAATTTTATTTTATCTTATATAGTATTTTAACTATAAAAGTATATATTTTATTATCTATTTATTTATTAATGCAAACTTTTATGGATTTATATTACAAGTTTATCTTTTTTTTTTTCTTTAACTTGTGATTTTGCTTAAACATACACGTTTGACAACATTGCCTAAAATCCAAGGTAGGAAATTATAATGAGTTGTATTCTAAACTCCATTAAAATTTAATTAAAAGTAATGTTTCAAACACAAGGATGTGATTTTTCATAATAATAAAATGCTTCGTATAAAAAAACAATTTACAATAAAGTGCAAATTTTAACAAAATTTATGTACGTTTATAAATTCAACCCTCTCCATATGGTATTATCATCACTTAAACAAGTAGTACTTTATTTGGTTAAAAAAAAAAAAGTAGTACTTTATGAACTCTCATAAAAAATCCTCAGGAAAATATTACAACAGATCAAAAGTATTTTTTCTTTCAGGCTGCTTGCGCATATTTGATCTTTTATTTTTCTTCGCTCCATCTATCATAAAAAGTTAAATAACTACTCAACCATTTTTTATTATTATCAAAACAAGAAAAATATATTGAATTTTTAACCAAAAATTAAATAAGCTGAATTTATATAATAGAACCAAGATTAGCCTGAACAAGAAAAACAATATTAGTGGGAAAATAAAATTATAACGACACTTTATCTTGTGATTTAACAGTATAAGGAAGAGCAATGAATGGCGAGAGCGATATTGGAGATTCTTCACTAATGTCTGGCTCCAGATTTATTTATGTAAAAAATATTTAAAATAAAAAAATAAATATTTTTTAAAATAATAAAATATAATATTTTATTATTAAAAATAGAATAATTTTTAGTATTTTACAAAATAATTTTTAGTATCTTATAATTTATTTTATATATCTTACAATATAATTCAGATAGACTGAATTGTCTTTAGTATAATTTAAAATAATATATCTTATTTTTTAAAATATTTATTTTTATAGTTCAAATTTTTTTAATATTTGTTGAATTTAAAGCCATTAGATATTAGATCTAAATCTTATTAGAAAATTTCTAGTAGCAATATTTTATTTTATTATAATATTTTATTATTAAAAATAGAATAATTTTTAGTATCTTACAAAATAATCTTTAGTATCTTAAAATTTATTTTACACATCTCACAATATAATTCAGAGAGATTGGATTGTCTTAAGTAGAATTTAAAATTTTAATA
Organism: Delonix regia; assembly: GCA_037074485.1. Lineage (NCBI taxonomy): Eukaryota > Viridiplantae > Streptophyta > Magnoliopsida > Fabales > Fabaceae > Delonix > Delonix regia. The sequence continues at coordinate 20,510,332 of CM073460.1, forward strand.
TATCTTATTTTTAATAATATTTTATTATTAAAAAATAGAATAATTTTTAGTATCTTACAAAATAATTTTTAGTATTTTACAATTTATTTTATACATCTCATAATATAATTTAGAGAGATTAAATTATTTTAAATAGAATTTAAAATTTTAATATACCTAATTTTTATTATTTTTAAAAATATTTGTTTTTATATTTTAAAATTTATTTATATTTATTAAATCTGAAGTCATTAAATTTAGATCCAATGGCTCTAGGTGTTACTAAAGATTCTCCAGCAGCGTGAGCTCTCGGAGAAAATCCAGGCCCAATGACTGGCCACGGTTTTTTTTTTCGAGTTGGGGAAAGAAGCATGGAGGGAACCAGAGAAGTTGTTAACCAAAATCTTGTACTCGAATTCACCACGAAATGACACTTTTATTGCCTCTAATAAAATGATACTTTTTTTAATATTAAAATTTAAAAAGTCTTAAATTCATGTTTCCCATTATATTCTTGATCAATTGGTTTCTAATATCTCTCTTTATTATTTTAAATTCAAAATAATAATTATGAAAGTAAGTAATGATTTGAATATTCACAATCTCTCATTTTTCCATTATATTAAAATTTATATAAAATATCATATATTAATAAAAAATAATAATAAGATGATACAAGTGTATTCACACTAATAATTGTAAAAAAGAATTTCGCTGGCTTGTTCGCTTTTTTCAGCCTTACACATATTTCCCTTTCAACTTAAAGGGGTGTTGTTCATGAATTGAATAGAAGTTATAGACATGGATGATGTAATTCAGGAGGAAGAAAAAAACAAAAGCTGCTTATGGCGAACGTCGCAGAGACTAGCAAGAGACAAGGCAGAAATCATATACAGTGACTTATTTTTTATACATTGCTCTATTAAGCTAAAAACACAATCAATCCAGAGCACGAACCAACCCTCAAGGCACGGAATCACTTTCCATAAGCAAGACATGATTACTGTCAAAGCTCATTGGTTACTTTCAGCTATATAAATCTCTTTTCTCCAACATAGAGCAGCACAACTCAGAAAAAGAGGAAAAAACAACCTCAAAATTTCAGAAGAGATACATAAGATGGCAGGTGCTTTGGGAACTCTAGCACCAATTTTTTTCTCAGTGATGCTGTTTATCCTAGCAAAAGGATCAGATGCTGGTGGAATTGCCATCTACTGGGGTCAAAATGGGAATGAGGGAACTCTAGCAGAGACTTGTGCATCAGGAAACTATGAATTTGTGAACATAGCTTTTCTCTACACATTCGGCAGTGGTAGAACTCCCAGAATAGACCTTTCAGGCCATTGCGATGCATATAGCAATGGCTGCAAGTCTCTAAGTGCTGACATAAAGTCCTGTCAAGCCAAAGGCATTAAAGTGATGCTTTCAATTGGTGGAGGTGCTGGGAGCTACTCACTTGCATCCTCAGAGGATGCTAGACAAGTTGCCACTTATCTTTGGAATAGCTTCATGGGAGGAAGCTCACCTGCTCGTCCTCTAGGTGAAGCTGTTTTGGATGGCATTGACTTTGACATTGAACAAGGAACAAACCAACATTGGGATGATCTTGCAAGATATCTTTCAGGTATGGCTAACAAATAGTAGGGTTTTAAGGTAAAAAATAGTTGGATAGACTATAACTTATTTAACAATTTATTTTTCATCTGTTATTAAATGATTCATGACCCGTCTAGTAGGTTAAATCCAATTCACCAATTAACACTCTAAAATATATAAAATAATTTATTGCCATTTTTCATTGCTTTTTAGTCATTTTCTCATTCTTTAAAATTTTTTAATTTACTGTACAATTTTATAAAGTTTGTAACTATTTCTTTTAACTCACCTTACTAAATGTGGTTCATAAAATGGTTTTAAATTTTATCTTGTCGCTTATTTTTATATTTATCAATGCAATTTAGATTTTTGTATGTTATAATATTAATATCATGGTCATATTAATCACCTAAAGAAGGGAGAGAGAACATGAGTAAATAAAGTATGAAGTAATGAAGAATGGGTAGATGGATTCACTAAAATCCGTACTTAAAATTTTATCACTGATCTTAATGATTGAGTATCATCAGGTCCTTATGAAATTAAGGTGATTATATAGTTATGAAGTATAATGGCCATCTCTACTTTCAGAAAATAGCAGCAAAGGAAAGAAGGTATACCTTACTGCAGCTCCACAATGTCCTTTTCCTGATGCTTGGCTTGGAAATGCCCTCAAGACAGGCCTTTTTGACTATGTTTGGGTTCAGTTTTACAACAATCCCCCATGTCAGTACTCTTCCGGAGATGTTGCCAATCTTGAAGATGCGTGGAAGCAATGGATTGCAGATATTCCAAACACCAAAATTTTCTTAGGCCTGCCAGCATCTCCACAGGCAGCTGGAAGTGGCTTTATTCCTGTGCCTGACCTAACCTCAAAAGTGCTTCCAGCTATTAAGGGTACTGCAAACTATGGAGGCGTCATGTTATGGTCCAAGTACTATGATGATCAAACTGGATATAGTTCCTCCATAAAAAGTGATGTCTAGAATCTTATATTGCCTGCCAGTGAGTTAACAGTACCAGTGCTTCTGTATGTTCTTATGTAATCATTGTCCATGTATATGAATACTGAATATAATGATCCATTATTCTAATGCATGCATAGGAACTGCTTTTTAAAATTGCAATACTTTCATCAAAAGTCAACCTAAATCTGATGAAAATATTTAAAAAAGCTATAATTAAACGAGGAGAGAATAGAAGATATATACATGGCTGAAAATTTTGCTACTTACAGCAGCCAACAAAGATCCTTTACAAGGTTGCTACTAGATTTGAGCACAAAAATAAAACAGCTTTATTTGTCTAGTTCAATGTTTTACCATAACATTCACAATTTACACCAAAATTTTGAAGAAATCCAGCCACATCAAGTTCTCTTCGAAGATAAAGATATTTTAAAATAAGTTGGTCTTGGGGTTGAGGGGCATCCAATAATTGAATTAATTCTTCCACACTTAGCACTTTAAACTTTGGAGGGGAATTCAAAGCAATGTTGTCAATTCGGTGCTCAAAAATCTTGCCTTCCTTGTCAAGTTTATACTCAGAAGTTCCATCAAACCTTCCACGACTCTCCCATGGAACTCGTGGGATTCCATGAATGGTCCAGCAAAACATAATTGTGCTCTCAACAGGCTGCCACACGCTACTTATGTCAACCCACAAAGTCCAGAAAAAAACCCTGCCATGAAATCGTAGTGCTCAGAAGATTGATTTGTAATTCTCAATGCCAATGAATGTATTGAGAGGATCCTTAAACACAATATCGTCCCTGTAAAATGGAGATAATATTGGAATTATTTAGGACGAGTTTTGAACTATAAATATTAGGCACAGGAACAAAACCGCACAACATCTCAATTTGAGGCTGTGTCTATTCCTATTTCCATACTAGCACATACGTTCAAAGCATGCATACCAACATATTAGCAACAAAATCAATCAAGTCATTGATCCACAGGTGAGAACTACACAGTTCTTGATTCGACAGACTGACAGTCTATACTCTATACATTGAAACTATAAATTTGCATCCTAGAAGTTTACCCAACCATAGTCTTGATTAGTCCAATAATGTTCTCCAATTCATCCGTGAGCAAGTACTGAATTTCTTCGTATTATTGCAAAGCTTAGGAGTTAGGACTTAAACTGGGAGTTGTTCATAATATGTGCAACCAGCTTTGGCATTTATGATTAAGTGAATCAAATCTTGGTACAGTAGAACACTGATCACATTCTAAAATACTCAACCTTGCTCCACCATTAAATGTAGGCAATATACACAAGAAACAGAGTAGGCGGTTAGAGGGCATCTATTATCAGTTCATCACACCTTTAACTTCTACCAAAATTACCAAGGTTTAAATAATCAATAACAGAACAAGTTTCACTGGTGTAACCATTATGATTTTAACATCCACTTCAGTTCCTCCTCAGGTATGATCATAATCAAGTTATTAAGTGAAATACATGCAATCAGTCCCACAAGCCATTAGTTTATATTGAACTTTAAAATTATAACTGTTGAATTGATATATGATTGTAAAGGCTCCATATGCCCCAGACAGAAACGAGGACAAAGATATCAATTTCAACGGTCGAATTATACCATCAGCAATCTCTCCTTAACTATGACAACAGTAAAAACTTTCCAGGAAAACCCAAAATCATATAAAAAATATGCCAATGATTTAATGTATTATTTCTCGTCCAATATTCAACTATCATTATGCAAAATCATGAATATGAGCCCTCAAATTCAACAAACCTGTAGATGTCGAAACTAAGCTCCCTGTAAAAGAGCTCAGGGAAATCCTCCCTCAAAGTCCGGATAGCATAGCCCATATTCAAATAATAATCCTGCTTTCTTCCTCTTCTTTTCTCGGCCTCGATCCTAGCTTCATCGGAGCTGAAAACTGACCGTACGACCTCAAACGCACATTCTGATCCAAATCCGAAACCCCAAACCCTTTCACTCTACAAGAAATTCTTAGCCCACCCTTTGGCCCAATTGCAGTACCGTCTGCGAAGGGTTTAAAGCTCTGGAGCTTCCTAAAGTTTGGGCTATGATCATTATAAACCTTGGGGTTAACGAACGTCACCGGTGAATGGATAAGGGCCATCAGAAGCTGAGATTTTTCCACATTAACAATGAACTTAGAGGAAAATAAAAAAGGACAATGTCATTTTCCGGGAAAAAGTGACTCGGAGGAAAATTTATCGGGAAACAATGTTTTGGCAAACGAGAACACTGAACAAGAGAAGCAAAGGATCGCCCGTTGGGGATAATTGTAATTATCGAGTTATTAAGTGGAAAAATCATACCGTTGGCTGGATTTGCTTTCAACTTTTCACATCGCTGCTTTCGGGTTTTCTCGCCAGGCAGAAACAAGAAAAAGGTTTTGAGAGGAAAAAATAATTGAGAAACGAGAAGGACATTTAGAGAAGTATAGAAAAGAAAAGAAAAGAAAAGCGCTCATCTTACATTTCAGAAAATATTAATTTATTGTTTATGCCTGATTATATTATTAGTATTAAATATAATTTATTTTAATAAATTTATTATTGTAGTTATATTTATTAATTACATTAAAATTAATTAATTAATTTAAGAAATATTGATTATTGAAAAAATTAATATTTATATAATTATATAAAAATATTTAATAATTAATTACATAAAAATATTTTTGATATACAATAACTAATTGGTAAGTTTTTTTTTGATATAATTATAAAATTAATTATATTGATACAATTATTATGTATTATACTAAAAAAGACATGTCAAGTTGTATAATAATATAATAAATTTATTGTATTTATATTTTATTTTTATTATTTTTAGATTTTATTTATGAATTTTATTTTTTTTTAATTTTACAATTTACCCTCTTTATTTTTTCATTTTCAGTAATTGATAGAGAAATATTAATTTATAATTTTATTAACTTATTCTTATACTTTTTTTTTAATAATTTTACAACTCTCTAATTTTATTTTTATTTTAGAACTAATATTTAATTTTGTCGATTTACTCAAAAATAAAAAGATAAAAGGAGTAAATTGAAAATTTTTTAAAAAATATATTAGATTAATAAATAAAAATCTAAAACATTAAGATAAAGATATGAATACATCAAGTTATTTGAAGTTGACATATTATTACCATATTTTGATATGTCAATAAATATAAATTATTGTATTTATATTATATTTCATTATTTTTAAATTTTATTTATAAAACTAAAATTATTTTTAAATTTTTTAATTAATTAATTTTATTTTTATTTTTAGTAATGAATCATAAATAAAATTTAACAATATTATAATTAAAATATAAATATAATAAATTACTTTATATTGGCACATGTGCAAAGATGACAGAAAAAGCAAAAGAAAAGACAAATTACTGAGTACAGATTCTGCGTGTAAGAATCTTCCAAATCTTGTCGTTTCCACGAACAGCGCTGCAATGCCGTGGGTTAATATTATTTTTCTATAAAAAATTATAAATATTTATATATATTACTTTTGCGAAATAAAATTTTAATTCCGTCCAAATGATTTCGGAATGGAGGAGAAACATTGAAGAATTCGGTGAGAAAAGGCAGTGACGGGGATAACGGTAAGAAATTCACAAAACATTTGGTCCAGTGAATAATCACACTCTTATCCATACATTTTATGTTTATTATAGCTAAATCAATATTTTACTTTTTTATTAGCTTTTCTGCCTTTGGCTGTCTTATTACTATAACAAAAAAATGTGATCCAATTTTAATAATTAATTTGAGAATTTTTTTTAATATACTCACAATTTTAAGTATAATAATATATCCACTTATAATATAAACATATAATATTATTATTTTTTAAGTTAATATTATTACAATTATATCTTAATGTTATAATTGATACACTTAAAATTTTAAGTGTAGACACTTTAATTTGATTATTTAATTAATTTATTTATTCAATTTAGACTTTTAAACTTTTTGATCTAATTTAATTCTTTAACTTGTAATTTTGTTCAATGTTTATCGTTTTCTATTATGTTCATTAATGGCCATTTTTCAATTCCAAAAAATTAAATATTTTTTAAATATTTTAAGAAAATTAGACCTTTATTTTAAAATATTGAATAAATATGATACTAATAAAAAATTAAAATGTAATAAATAATGATTGAAAATTTTAATTAAAACAAATAAGTAAGTTAAAAATCATAAAATAATAATTTTACTGTTTAAGAAAATTCAACTTAATATAAAATCACTCTAAACATAAAATTGAGAAAATATTTCATAAAAAATATATTTGTTTTTTTTTTTTATTAATTATAAAATTATTATTTTAGTCTCTCACTTATTAAAATACTTAAAATAATTATTTACTCATTAAAAAAATATCACACCTAATTTTTTACTTTTCAAAATATTATTACTTTTAATTTCTTTAGTACATCCTAAATTTTAGATTTAAGAGAATAAAATTAATATATTTTAAAAAATTAAAAATAAAATGTGACACTTTTTAACTAATAAAAAATTATTTTAAATATTTTAATAAGTAAGATATTAAAATAATAATTTTATAATAAACAAAAAATTAAATAAAAAATAAAAGACTAAAAAAATATTTTACTTAATCTTTCCCTATATTTTCACCCCAAAATTTCCAGCCATACGATGTTGGAAAGACTTGCTAGTAACAAATTATAACAATTCAAGAACGAAAGAATCCACCGACTACGGGAAAAGTTCCACCAACGGCCGCGTAACGCTGGAGGAGTTGCATAGTGTGTCATTTTCCCTTGCGTTTAACTCCAAAGTTACACTCTTTTTCTTACTGGTTTTTCTTTCTTTCTTTCTCTCTTTCTTCCGTTCTCTTGGGGGTTTGCTTCTTCCTCACTCACATTCTCTTTCTCAAAGTTTGCTTGCTTACCTCTCCCACCGAAACCTAACCCCCTCCAGTTTCCCCTCATTACTATATTAGTGATAATCTTGCATTTCTAGTTATGAGGGAATTTCGTGGTTTTGGTTTCAAAATTTCTATCGGTTTTTGTTTGTAATTAATTAGTAGGAGTTTGTTGGATTAGCCATGGAATTGGAGCTCCCGAGGTCTGTTAATCCCGCCATGACATTCGATGAAATTTCCATGGAGCGCAGCAAGAGCTTTGTCAAGGCATTGCAGGTGATCTTCTAGATTCTCTCATTTTCTCTCCTTTAATTTTGGTGTGCGATGCTTGGATTAGATCTGCATTTTTTGGGTAGAATTTGTTCGTGTAATCTGGGTGTGTTCGCCATTGGTTGTATTGGCTCTTTGTGGGCTTGTTTTGCTCTGGGTTGACTTTTTATCTCTGTGTTCTAGTTCGATGATGAAACAGAATCTGGGTAAATATTAAGTTACAGTTGAATTTTGTCCTAGTTTTGAGTTTTCGTGGGAGGAGATGGTTTCGTTTCTGGTTGTTCTTCTTTCGTTTGGATGGGAGTTAGGGGTGGTGGGTTAAATATAATAATTCTTGGCAACCAAACACAGAAAGTTCTTCTAGGCTATGGTATTAAGTAAACTATTCTATTGAAAACACGTTACGCTTGTAATTTTAAATCACATTGAATGTGGCGAATAATTTGTATGAATGTTCCTGTCATTTTAGTTAATGGTTCCATGGGTGATGCTAAAGCGTCTTTTAACTTCTCAACTTTTTTATTTTTTATTTTTTATTTTTTTGTGTGACTGATGCATGGATATGTAGTGTTATTGTTACTCCGTTTTGCCTGACCTGTAGGTGCAGCGTAAGAAATTATTTTATCATTTCCCTATATGAGAGTTGCATGCTATTTTGATATGTGGCAAAGACCCTGGTATTCTGGTATAATTGATTTTAATATATTGAGAGAGAGACATCATAAAGTAGGAATTAGTGGCAGTTACCCTACATGAATTCAACATCCTATGCCAATTTCCCATGATATAGTAGATATATCATTCTTTTTTTTTTTTTTTTCACTGAATATTGTGGTCTTATCTTCCTGAGTATCTTAATGTTCTGGAATTAGACTTATGATATTGCTGGCTATATTGGTAATTGGTATCAGTTGCCTCTAACGGTTGAACTCTAATGAATTTCTGACATCTTAGAATCTCATTGTGGTATACAAACATCTTTAGATAATAAAGGGTTGGCGTAGCTATATATCTTCTCATGGTGTTGCTTTGAGCATTTTTCTCTTTGATTGTTGTGATTATGGTTTGATGCATGCATACGCAGTCGTATAATCCTCATATTATGTTCATTCCAGGAGCTGAAGAACCTGAGGCCTCAACTTTATTCTGCTGCAGAATACTGTGAGAAGTCCTATTTCTGCAGTGAACAGAAACAAATGTAAGGGTACTTATTTTGTTAATGATATGTTTTATTTTAAGTTGTTCTGGAAGGCAATTTTAGCCCTGTAAGATTTTTTTCCCTAACTGACTGGAGCTCTTGCAACAGGACAGATAGCTAATGACTACATTGGACTATATTTCTAGTTGCTGTCAACCAGTGATATTGATGTTTCTAAAATTCTTATATTACATCATGCATTGAGTTTTCAATGAATATATAGCAAGTGTGAAATGCCAGCTCCTGGCCTTTTAAAGGAATGTGGCAGTCAAATGTTATAAATATTGCACTGTGTGTGAATGAAGAAAATATAACATGCATCAATGGATGCAATGCATTCATACTTTGGACTATATTACCTGTAAGCTTCCTGGTAACAATCTTTGGATGGTCTGGAAACTTCATAAGCATTGATTTAAATTTTGATTAGTGTAACTAATTATGTTGGGTGACTTGGGTCCTGAATAGTAATTCTTTCTATAATAATACCAGCATTGTTATATTATATGCAGAAACATCCTTAAAATGTATGATTGTGTCTCAACTGGGGAATTAGGGAGATTGAATGTCACTGCATATGATCCTTTTAAACAAGATACTTGACTTGAATATGTGCCCTAGATGTAGCATCAGGGTGGGCACCTTTATTGCATATTTTGTCTTTTGGAAGTGATCTGTTCTATGTCAGACGGCTAATGTTAACGTATGTCAACTGTATTTTCCATCCAAGTGTTCTTTTTGTGTTTGAACTGTGCAATTATTTTCCTTAGATGACTGTTTTTTATTTACTAGGGTACTTGACAACCTGAAAGATTATGCTACACGAGCCCTTGTTAATGCTGTTGATCATCTTGGAACTGTTGCATACAAGTTAACTGATCTTGTTGAACAGCAAACTTTGGATGCCTCAACCCTTGACTTGAAGGTCTCTACTCTAAATCAGGTAATTACTAATTTGTTGGAGATGCCATGGTTACATAGACAATTTTCAAATGGAGTTGAAGTTACTTTATTTCTTTACTAGCAGCAACTTCTTACATGCCAAATTTACACCGATAAAGAAGGTCTTCGGCAGCAGCAATTGTTGGCTTTCATTCCGAGACATCATAAGCACTACATTTTGCCAAGTAGGCTTAACTGTTTTCATGTTCATCTGGAAGTACTTATTAGTGCTATAGGTCTGTATCCTTGATTTTATTCATGAATGTGTGTGTTTCTGTTTAACAATGCAAGCTAGATTCTGTCAATAAAAAGGTGCATTTCAGTCCACACATAAAAGTTGATGCTAGGCTGAATCCATTTCAAGCTAGAGCCCGCAATCGATCGTCAGGTGTGTGATTGGGCAAATTTTTGTTCCTTATGAAGTTTTTGGTATTGATTTTGACGTATGCTATTATTTTTCAAGTTGTACTATTTGCCACTAAATATATATTACATTGTTTCCTTTCAATACTTATATTTAGGTACCCCTGCAGCAAAAACCCTTTCATGGCATTTAGCTTCAGAAACTAATTCTACCTTGAAAGGGAGTTCACGTGCTTCAAAAAAGTAAGTTCAGGAATATTAAAATGTTAGTTTGAGGCTTTGCATGACTGTTGCTTTTTTTGTTATGATTTCTCACTGTGGATAGCATGCCTTGAAGTGTTTTTGAACCTTTCAACATATCTGCTTTTCCAGCAGGGGGGACCCAAAGTTCTCAGCCAAAACATCTGGAGTTTTCCAACTTTTAGGTATGTGGAACAGTTGTATCCCCCTTCTATCATATAATTCAGTTAAATCAGTCATGCAATGGTCATTTTTTCCTCTAGAAGTCATAGCTCTATATACATTGCGGTTATGTGCCAGTAGATAATGAAGAGAGTAGCTTGAAGAGATCCTCAGAAGCACAAAATCGCTTACCAAATGGTGTTCCTGCTTCTAGTACAGTTCAGCAAACTTTGAGTGTCACAAGCCGGGTAACTTCATGTTCATCAGAAAGTGCAAATGTCTGGTGGCATTATGCTTGATTGTCAACTTTTGATTATTATTGACTTATTGTTTTCCACTTATTTACATGTGTTCTGAAAGCTGTTTGTTGATCTTTATATCAATTTTGCATGGCGAAGGACGCATGGTGTTGATTTGCTATTAGTCTTACAAATAATATGTGAAGGATTTCAAAGACCAATACCATCCTAAAGATTCATATAGGTGCTTGAGAGAATAAATATAATTTGTAGAGAAGATTGGGAAACAATCCATGGGTGCACCTTTGGCTTCATTGTATTGCACAACAATTAAGATGGCAATTCTGGTTAAGGCAGCCCTTGATCATTACTCAAAATGAAGCATCACATCTGTAGACATATTTCTGAAACTTTGAATTTTTGAGATTCAAACTTCCTGCTGATACTAATGGGGCCTAGGTATATAAACTAAGCAACCTAAAATACAACCTGCTTGTGCACTATTAAAAATAATTAAATACACCTATATTCAAAAGAAAAATAAGAAAAAGGAAACATGTCAGCTTAGCATCCTACGAAAGTAGAAATTTCTGTAGCATATGTATTTAGTCATGCCTATCGACTATGTCAACTAGGCCTAATATTCAAATTAGTCCAATGTATCAAGATGCTTTGATATGCTTTTATGCTCTGTATTCATCAGGCATTTGATATTAGATTCCACTTGATCTTATCTGGTAACTCTTGTAAAAGATATGTGTTTTATATAATATATTTAAGCTGCATGAATGTATATAATCTGGATTTACTTATTGGTTGGGTTACCCAAATATTCAGCTGGTCTTCTTAGAACATGTATAATGTATTTATCCAGCTATTCATGTTGCGTGAACTTAAGAGTCTAAGAAAGGGTTTAAGGATGGATTTGTCCATGTTCCTTTTATTTTTGTGAAATTTTGATTTGCTGTAGGGAGGCCATTGACGGGTTTCTATTTTCAGGATGCATCAGAGAGTTTGAAACCCTTGACAGCATTCAGGTCATTTGACAACCTAAATCGGCATGAGATTGTCCAGGTCCCTACTCGCAGCAAAAGTCTGCTATCAGCCTTCTTTGTCAAGCAGAAAACTCTGAAACTGAAGACTGGTTCTGTCTCATGAATAAAGGCAAGGCATTGATGCCCCATTGCAAGCTTCTGCATGATGTTGAGATGTCACTTCCTTTTGATTACAATAGGGGTCGAGATTTCACTTTTATTAACTCAAATGCTTTTTTCTCTTTCCTTTGGCCTTATTTTCCATAAGTGCTTGCAAATGAATTAGATTCTAGTTCGAGCCTTTGAATAATGAATGACCAATTGTGTATAGTAACCAGTAATGATGTTCAGGATTTTCTGCTGCCGGTCTTACCCTTGATCATACATAATTTTCTGTGTAGATGACACAAGATATATACTTGTGATTTATAGGTGGTAGTGTTCAGGCACTTGTAAAAATGTATAACTGGTATTGATGCTAATAAAAAAGGTCTCTATGACTTTGATGGTTTTAGAATGTTGATGTAATTGGACTTTTAGGTATGGCGCTGACCAAACAAGAGTTGATTGTGTTAGAGATCTTGAACTATGGCCTTATAGATTAATAATCCAATAAAGAATGCTACAAACAACTTGGAAGGTAAGTGTAGTGAAAGACTCTTCGTTTGGGAAACTCCAATCCCAGGTTTTAGCAAGCCTGCCATCAAGATGGGTCTGAATCTAAAAGGTGATGTTATCAGGATTGCCTCATCTTTTGCAAGCCCAAAGAAGAACTGATCACCAGTAGATGAGAGGGAACGATAGGTGGATTTTTTTGTAGAGGACTGAATCTTGGGAATATTGCCAATCTTTTCATTTAAGGAAAAAAAGATGCAGATAGAAACGAGCACTCGAAATAACAATTGAAGGATGAACAGTATCTCTTTTATGCACTTTGTTGTTGCGAGAGTTCCAGATGACATACAGACTAGTAGTAATGCATAAAGTGATGTATTCAAAATCTATGCAAGTTGAGACAACCCAGAGAGAACCAATCTTGAATCCATTCAATAATGTTTTGATCCGGAAGTCTGTCAGTTCCAATCCCCAATTGGGAAGTAAATCAAACATCTATGACAAAAGTACATTGAAGAAAGATATGACTGATTGTTTCAGGCGAGGAGTTATAGAAGGGACATCAATTGGGACATGGTATCTAAGTAGAATATCTCCTGTCAAAATGGCATTAGATAGAAGCTTCTAGAGGAAAATTAAAATTCTTATAGGGAGCTTAAGCTTCCAAAGTTGTTTTCGGTTGGTGAATAGTGTGTGATGCTTTGGCAGGGAAGAGGAGAGGAGCAAACAGTGTCCGTCTTTAACTTTGTAAACACCTTGATTATTACCCATCTAAAGTAATTTATCTGGACGATCTGTGAAAGAGAAAGACACGGAAGAGATGCATGCACATATGTCAGGCCTATAAATCTGATGTAGAAGACTGAGATTTCATTTTTTTTCATCATGCAAAATAAGATCTGATACATACTTAAGATTTTGAGTAGAATAATCTGTTTGCATCGGCCACTAAAGGTAGAGATTAATAAGGATGGTTCTGCTAGATCCCATGCATCATCTTAAATTGGATATAACCAGATTGCTAGCTTTATGTATTCCCTTCCAAATCAATGAAGAAGAGGAGGTTTTGACAATTAGGCCTTGCTTGTGAGGTGGGATATATTTAGCTTGCGCGGCTTTAAGAAAGATATTTGTGGACGAATTTGTATTTAAAACTCTCCAAGAATGTTTTGCAAGAAGAGCCTAGTTAAAACATTTAGTGTTTTTGAAACCTAAACCACCATGGTGTTTCCTTTGACAGAGCTTTTTTTTTTTTTTTTCCAATTGAGAAGATAAATGCATGGCTTATTAATTTTGAAGCCCCCAGAAGAAGTTGGAAGCTAGAGAATCAATCCTGTTGCACTATTTTTCACCAAGTTCCAGATGAAGTAGCTAGTATACCAAAGAGGCACTAAAAACTGAGTTGATCAAGGTCATTCTAGATTCCTGTGAAAGTAAAATAGATTTCTAAGATCATAATTTGGACTCGATCTTTTCTATAATGGTGTTGATCACCTCCTTTTTCTCTCAAGCAGAGTCAATCCACGTCCCCAGATATTTGTCAATTTTCCTCACAAATTTAATACCAAATGTACCAAAGAGGAATGTTTTAAAACGATGTGGGGGGATTGGGGCTGAAAACTATAACAGATTTTGATATATTAATTCCAAGCCCAGCTGCCTCACTGAATCTACTAAGAACATCATTAACAGTTTTGCAAGTGTTTGCTTTACCTTCGAAGAACAGTAATGTCATCAGCATACATCATATGAGTAATAGGAGGGGATTGATGCCTTTCCATAACCTTGTATTTTTAGCACGTGGATTAGGAAAGGACATTAGCACAAAGAATGAAGGTGTATGGGGAAAGAGGGTTACCTTGATGAATGCCTCTAGAAGGAATATAGAAGAGGGATGACCATTCATCAAAACTTGATATGACACAGTGGAGACATATTGCATGATACGATTGATCTACTTGTTAGGAAAGTTCATTCTAGTTAGCACCATATGAAGGAAATGCCATGAGATTTTGTGAAAGGCTTTGTATAGATCCACTTTAAGAGCACACCATATGACTTTCTTATCTTTAGTGTGATGAATTTTGTACATAATTTCAGAAACCTTAATGATATTATTAGAAATTAGTCTATCTTGCAGGAAGACACTTTGGTTCGGGGAAATTAAATCATTAAGAATTGGCTTCAAGCGATTGCACACGACCTTAGATATGATCCTGTATGCAAAATTGTAAAGGCTGATTAGGATGGTCCGTTATAGGAATGAGTGAGATGTATGATCTGTTTAAACTTTTAAGGAGAAAGCCACGGTGGAAGAAGCTATTAATAGTTGCTATTACATCAGGGCCTACAATTTTCCATAAGGATTGATAAAACTTACCATTGAAACCGTCAGGACCCGAAGCACTATCCGCACGAAGATCAAAAACTGCATCTTTAATTTCTGTTCTAGTAAGAGGAATATTGAATCAATTAATATCTTTTGGCGTCAGATGGGGAAATTCCAGGTGCGACCGATAATCAAATGAGAGGACATCTTCCTGTTGTGCCTGACCAGAATATATGGAATTGAAGTGGAGAAAATCCTGCTGGAAAATTTCATTAATATCATCAATCTAATTGCCCTGTTGATTTTTAATTTGAAGTGAGTTTGCTTGTTGCTTTTTGACAAGGGAATTGAAAAATCTAGTATTTCGATCTCCTTTGGTCAACCAAGTTTGACGAGCTGTCTGGGCTCCCAAGATTTCTTCACAATCATAGTAGAATTCTAGTTCATTTCGTATTTGTTTTTCCAATTAGGCATTAGGATGATAATGGATTGAAGATTGAACATTCTGATGCTGCAGTTCCAGCGAGTGTATTTTGCAAGGAATATTACCTATTTCCCTGTTATTCCTAACGCTTAAAGCCTTCATGGTTCTTTGAAGTTTTGTCCAAAGGACAAAAGCACTTGATCCAGAGACACGAACTCCCAAGTATTCTGTGTAATGGTGCCACACTTGTCATGAAGCAACCAAAAATTTTCAAATTTCTTCCATCTCCTGTTTCTAGGAAGTTGCAGCTGAGTTCTGAAAAGAAACAGCGAATGATCAGAAGCTGCGATGGAAAGGGAGGTGAGTGACGATTGAGAAAAAGATGAAAGCCAATGCAAATTACAGAATGCTTTATCAAGGCGAGCCCAGATTATATCTTCACCCTTTTTATTATGAGTCCAAGTATACCATAGGCCATTAAGCTGAATTTCAATCAAGGTGCAATCAGAGAGCATATGTTTGAAAACTTCAGCCCCAGGCATTGCATCATTGTTACTCAATTTGTCATCTAACAAGTGCATCTGATTAAAATCCCCTATCAGAAGCCAAGGACTTTGTATAAACTGGCATGAGTTTTTAATCCACGTCCATAAAATATCTGTCTTTAACTTTAGGAAAACCATAAATAAAAGAGATGTAGCATAATTCACCCTTGTGATTAATACTTGATATGTGAATTAAGTGGGGAATTACATCTACTATATTACAACCAGTACCATGTTTCCAGGTTAACAACTGACCTTTTCCCTATAATATCATGTCCCACAACATGCATATAGCCAAAAGAGATCATTTTTTTCATTACCATATTTACAAGGAACGTGATTTCAGATAAAAACAAAAACTGACGGGAATATTTACATATTCTTTTCCTCAGTCTATGACCTGTTGTGGATTTAGCAAAACCACGACAGTTCTAACTTAGTATAATCATGGCTGCCCTGTAAGCTTTTTAAGGGAAGCTTCCAAAACCCCTTCCATGTCATCAGAAATATCTCCAATTGGTTCATCAGCTTCTTGAATCATTTCGAGTGTTGCAGTGAAGGTTGGTATTTTGCGCCTTTTATACTGATGCAGAAAATGGGGAGCGACACGCTTTCGTTTCTTTATGGGGAGACTATGTAATTAACTGCCATTAAATCAGAGAGTTTGAGCTTAAATTCTGCACTTGAGGAGCAAGGATGAAAACGCTAGAGTTATTCTCCAGATGCTTGTTACTTCTCCATAGGACAGCTGGCTTCAGTTTGACATATTTAAATAAGACTTTTTAAAGATTGATTTAACCTATTTATTTTTTAATAAATTGGCTCAACTTAAGAAGTATTTCCTGTGTTTATATTATGAATGTATTATTAAGCATGTTTGGCCATTTTATTGTGACCAAAGGACTATTATTATGTAATTTGGACTCTTAACATATCAGCCATTCATGGGGCAGAAATTTTACAGTCCCTTTTTCCAGAGAACTGAATTGGTACTAACAAAGACGCCATTTCTTTGTTGTCGGACTGTCTAGCATATAGTTTCATATTTATTGTTGTTCAATACTTGTAAATTCACTATTATTTAACTAGGGATAAGGAGGATATTCATACTAGTGCAATTTTGAAAAGGAGCAATTTTGAAAAGGACCTCTATGATATATAAAGGAGTTCATGCACCTGAGGGATATTTGTCTTTTTATATGATGTTGCGGAGTATCAAGTAAATATTTAAAAGATTATAAAAGTTAAGTTTCACTCAGCCTGTGAATAAGTAGTTTATATAGTACCGCATACAATTTTTATTTCTTATTCAAGTGATATACTTTATATATAATTTTAAAAAAAAGTCAATAGATAAGAAAAATGATTATTCTGAAGTCTAAATATAAACCATTGAAATTCAATTTAATTAATACTATATCAACAACTCTGTCCCTACTAACATCATTTAGTTGCCCTAATAAAATTGTGAAACTCACATATCATAATGTACTTTACACCCAATTCATTCTTTTACAAATTTTAAATATCAATTTTCCGTATAATTATTATAATTTTAATGACTAAGTTGAAATTTGAGGTTGATTATAAAGGCCAACGGTCACTTTGACTTCAAGATAGATTTTGACTCGTTCTTTTGCCAAAATCTTTTTTCTAGCTGTGTGTATCATTATATTTGGTCACTTCATTGTTTTATGCTATTGCTAACAAACGTCGTTAGAGATAGGCAATTGCTAACGAACACGGCAAAAAAAAGAAAAAAAAAAAAAAGAAGAAAGAAAAAGAATGCAGGTGTTGACATCTCAAGAAACTTCGTAGGAGAGATAAATGACGAGATTAAATTTTTTAAAAATACTAACCACGTCTTGAAAAATTAAATAGAAAATATTTTTATACAAAATTAAGGAATAAAAATGTATTTTGTTCTCATTAAATATGAGACCTTATATGTAACCCTATTAATATATATATATATATATATATATATATTTATATTCTTCTCGAACAAGTCATATACATTTTTAAGTATAGAAGGTTGGCTTAACAACGAAAGCTGACCAACCATTATTATATGTTAAAAGAAAATAAAATTCAGAGAAAAAAAATAAATACAGTACATAAAAAAATAATATAAAATAGGAGTCACTATTGGGGAGTATAAAATAAGAAAAAAAAAAAGAAAATTGCATATAATATTAGAGCTTAATCCTGAATTTTTTCATTGTTTTATTTTCTAATAAAATTAATGATATTTTAAAAGCAATCACTACTTTTGATCCTATATTTATAGATTTGGTGTAAACCAAGCTTGGGCACGAATTCGTGTCAAATCTGTTTGAGGTTTGTCCAGCCCGATAAAAAATACATTACTTGCATTAAAAAAAAAAAAAGTATAGGGGACAGATTTCTCCTTGGTGAACAAAACGGAATGGATAAATGGAAGAGATTATAAATAGCCTCCTCACTCTACACTCAATCGAAATAAATAAATTATTTTATAATTGGTTGAACTAAAAAATTACTTCATCTGTGTCACGAATTACGATATCAAATCTTGGGATTAAGGGCCTAATCTCATATTATTTTCATAATTACTGAGTTGAATTTTATTTTGCATTTTACACTTCAATGGGGCGCTGTTTTCTACGTAGTCAATATAATTTCAGTTTTAATTTTTTAAAAATTTACTTATATTTGTAATTGTATTATTTAAAAATAAGTTTATCTTGTGGAATCATCAGTTTTTTTTTTTCCTGTTAAATAAAACTTACATGGACAATGTTATTTATTACTGAGTTTGATTATCATAATCCCTCTTGTTTAATAATTATTACAGTCTCTTGTTAAATTGCGCAACTGCTATGCGTTATTATGAAAAATTACTGAAATGTCTATATATATATATATATATATTTTTTCAACCTAATTATAATAAATACATTATTAGTCAGGTTTTATCAGAAAATAAGAAATCAAGCACACATTTAATTTTCTAAACACTTATACTCCATTTTTAAGATTCTGAATAGGACAAATATAAAAAATTTAAATTTACTTTATTTATTACAAATTTCTATAAACATTAATAATTTTCAAATTTCTTTATTTCATTTGTTACAAACGACACAAAGATGTTATTTACTTTTTATATATGTCAGATTTAAAATGTTTACATATACATATTTAACGATTAAAGAAAATTCTTAAATTTTATTCTTTTGTGGATAATTCTTAATCTTATTTATTTTCATAATTATTCTTTGTTAATTGGTTAATTACCTAACGCGTTTCAGTGAAGAAGCGCTTGGCATGACGCAAGTGTACTATTTTCAGACAAGAAAAAAAAAACCGGGGGATTTAACAATTTCGATTAGATTTCGTAGCTCGCAGGTCACAAGCATTCGTCTTACGCATATCTATCTCTTTCTACCCCTTAACCGAAAGTTTCCTTCTTTCTCGTCTTCTTCTTGTTCTTGTTCAGTAAAATCAGTGACCAGCTTCTCTCAAATTTGACAATCCTTGACAATAAACCACTTCAACCTCAAATCTATCTCATTGCCTAATCTTTCTTTCCCATTTCTGACCAACATTTTTTCACCCCAATACCGAGCTTTCTTGACCGCTTCTCGAATTCGAATCGCGACCTTTCTTCTTCCTCACGTGCTATTTATTGCCCTTAGGAGCTCAGTGTTGGAACTCCATTCAGGGTTCCCATCTGGGGTTCTCTTATTTGTAGTAGTTTGGTCGACTAGGAAGCTTAATCTGTTGCAAATTAATTGATGGGACTCTAAATGGGTTCTTTGGAATCCGGAATCCCATTAAAGAAGGGAAGCTTATTTGGGTCTCAGTCAAGTAGAAAGGAGAGGCATCCATTCGCACAGGGATTTAGATCGTGCATTTCGCGTTTGCTTTTCAAGAAACTAGATTATATCCAATGGATTTGCACTGTGGCTGTTTTCCTATTCTTCATAGTTGTTTTCCAAATGTTCCTACCCAGTTCGGTAGTGGAAAAATCAGAGGATTCCTTGAGAGCTGCGAAGATGCTTTCTGGGACTCTGCTGCATTATAAAGATATAGAGAAGTATGTACTGGACATTGAGGAGGGTGCTAAATTTTTGCCGAAGATTTCGGAGAAATTCCGGGTAGAAACTAGGAAGGCGAATCTGTTCAACCGGACCGTACAACATTTCGGGTACAGAAAGCCTCAGTTGGCACTGGTTAGTTCTCGTAATTTTCCTTGGTGAATAGAATTTGTGGACATTTTCTTGCACTTCAGGGAATTTATTTCATTTTTTTTGTTAATTTTATTCGATGTTGAGGTATTAACCGAGCTCTGAAATCGTAGTGATCCAGTCTCAACCCCTTTTATTAGTTAGAAAATGGATTCTTGTTCACTGGGTAAAAAATAGTCAAGCATAAATATATGTATTTAATAAAATGGGTCAAGTTCGCCGAAATTGAAGGTTTTTGAGTTAAAATGAAGTGTATCATTTAATAAGCTTTTAAAAAGATATGAATTTTCTTTACTCTCCAACTATAAATTTTATTTCATTTTTCTCTTGATATATTACATTTACATTGTTTCGTTTTTATTTTCCCTGAAGTTATCTGGAGAACTGTTGGTTGATTCACAACAATTGCTGCTAGTAACCATTGCATCTGTTTTGCTGGAGATTGGCTACACAATTCGGGTACTGCACATGCAATTTGTTCTCAATCTTTATTCTAGAAGATAATTTGAATATTGGTAGAAGGAGATAATTTTGACTGCAGGGGGGTTGAGGGTGGGGTTGTTCCAATAGCTAATTGACTCAAGCGTCTGTGGTAGACACTCTATCATGGTATTGAACGTTTTGATTACAGTATTTTGTCTGGCAGAGGAAATAAGTGCAGACCAACTGTTCTCACTTTTATGCCTGCACACTTTGCTATTAGTGTCAACTGTGAAATGCCTCACTGGATAAATGAGGTCGGAGGAGTTCACTCTTCTGGCGGCAAGTCCATCATGCATAGAGTTTTGACAAGTGCCACTGTGCCAGTGTTATAGCAGTCTATAGTTATGTGACTGCGTTTGGTTGTCTTGGGTGTGCTGAATAATTAGCAGTTGTCTGAAATACGAGTGCACTAAACCTTGTTGTTTACCTTGGATCAATGTTTTTACATCAGTTATTACCTTCACGCATGAAATGTGGTATTCCCCGCTATAAATCAAGAATAATAGTTCTTTAGGGAATTCCTTCACTGCTTGATTCAGATTAATGATAAACTTGTATGCATAATCTCCCAGGCAAACAGACTCCAACTTATTGTAACACACTCCATGATCTTAGTGCAGTCATATCTGTGGTTCGTAGAAGTATCATGTGACCATGGTGTGTGGCGGTGATGATTGTTTTTCTTGACTTTAAGCTACTAAACCTATAATTTGAAGAAACTGAATTGGTATGCAGATATGGTTGTTTTATCTGATCCTGGACTATAATTCTTAGTATACAGACCTATATGTAGGTTTTAGGAAGTTCTACACACTATCAGGGTAGATTTATGACATATATTTTGATCATCTTTAATTTGTTTTCCTACTTTTCTTAAGGAATAAACAATGTAGAAACATAGGAAGTTTATGGTCATTTTAATCATATTGTAAGTACTCATAAATTGTCAACCTTCCGTCCATTTTGATACACTAGACCATTGATCCTATATATCATGTCATGTTACATACCCACTAGTTCTTCTTGCTGTAATTGTGCAATGTTTACTTGAGACGTGCAATTATCAAATTTATTTCCAATTGGTCAACTAAATGCATTATCATTATTCTTTAAGATAGTAAAACTAGAACTGAATATGTTTTTTATATTTGATGTTATTATTGTTGTTGTTGTTATTATTATTATGGGGTCAAGTGGTTGCTTTGTTTTGCAGGTTTTTTCACTTGAAGATGGTCCAGTGCGTGATGCTTGGATAAATTTAGGAGTTCCTGTTACTGTTATTCAAACCTGTGACAAGCTGGAGAACACTGTAGACTGGCTAAAGTATGCTTAATTTTATAAATTTAACTACTAAACTAAGCATATCTGAAATTTTGAATAGCTTTAATAATTGAAATGTTGAGAATCAGAACCCAATAACTTCAGCTTTAAATACAATTGTCTGTTTGCGCTACCTGTGTCTGTCTTGCTTCTAACTCTTGTAAAGTCAATAACTCAGTAGAAAATTACAGGCGAGGCAACTTATAATGTCTTATTGTAATTTATTGTAATTTATCCAAATTGCAGTTCTAATTTCAATTAATTTTCTGTATTTCCTTAGTTCGATTCTCTTTGTTCAAGTCATTTTCCTATTTTAAATCTTGTAATGATTTGTAGTAATTCTTTTGGGTATTGAAGTATAGTTTGTGTAGCAATTCACATCCAATTCAGGTGATTCACCTGAGGTGGTTTCTTTTGGGCTGGTTTCCCAATATGTTATGGATTGAGAAAACTGTAGTATCTTGGTTGGATTTAACAAATTCTGATTGCATCTGATAAGAACGTATATCTTTGCAGCTATGATGGTGTAATTATGAACTCTCTCGCGGCCAAGGGTGCTTTTTCTTGGTAAAATCTACTTATCTCATTTCATTTCTTGAAGGAAATGGTTCTAACTTGTGATTGTCACTTGTATTCTTTGCTGGCCATAAGTCCTTATAATATTCATATATTGAAATCCTCTCTGGAAGCCATCAGATGTATTTGTTACATATTAATGGCATCAGATGGCTATTTGTGGTTGGTTACACATTTAAGATGTGATGTTGGAAATTGTACTTCTCTTGTCAATTGACTTGTAAACCTTCATAACATAATCATGTGCAATTGTCTGTTTAACTTAAAATCTTGAATTTATACTAGTAACTCTGGGCCTGCAGTATAACTGGCAGTTAGACTAGTTCCGATTTCAAATTACATGGTATATGAACTTTGGTCTACCATTTGCTAAGAAGCATGGATACTTCAAAATAAGAGACGTACCTGTGTTAGATATGTATCTGATACAATACGTGATGTGATATATTTGCATACGTATCAAATGCATATTGAAAAACATTTTTTGCAAGATAAATTTCAAAATGTGCCAAATGACATCAAATTGACGCTGAATTATTTCTTTCTATTAATTTAATTAATTGTAACGTTGTTTTATCATTTTATTTTTTATTTATTCTATTTTTCTATCATATTTCAATAAATCCTAAAGGCTTTTTTTGTTTATTGTCTTCCTTGTCATAATCTTCCTTTATCACATACAATATTTGGCAAGAGATGGAAAAAAATTCAATCTCTATGTGCTACAATGTATATATATATATATACACACACACACAAGCATAGATACACGTACTCGTATCCTAAAATTTTACAAATTACCATATCTCATGTATCATATTTTGTCGTATCTGATATTTGTACCCATACTAGTGGTTCTTAGGCCATTTGCCTACCAATTTGAAAAATTTTGTTGAGGGTATTGAGTTATCTGTACAACATGGAAGGAAGGGTCAACAGACAGCTGCTGTTGGTTTGTTACGATTTGATATTATGAAACCTAGATTTATGACCACTAAAATTGCTTCTCATGTTAATTCTTCATAACAATGGCCATCAGATGTGGCAGCACTAACCTTTCAATAAGAAAAAGAGGTCAGGGTTGACAGTGTGGTTCAATAAACTACCTGGAACTGCTATGCTGTTTTCCAGTGTCTGATAGTATGACAAAGAATACTCGAATCTAATTTAATATTGAGACCTGTTCAAACTTCAAAGACTGGTTGTGGTCTTTTATATTGATACCTCTGATGGTCATCCATATTTGTCACTGCCAGATTATGTAATGTTAATCTGGTAGCACATTGGTGTATCTTAGACGGTTAGACATGCTTGACTACAACCTACCTTTGCCTATGCTGGTTTGTCCATTACTACCTTGCTTGAAGTCATTTGATTAACACCATTTCAAAACTGACTATATACCTCAGTATAAAGAATGACGTATACTTTTAGAATGTCATCATTATGTTTTGGGTTTGGGCAATTATAATACTATAAAAATTGGTTTGAGTTATGAGGCAATTTTGCTCATTGGCACTTTATGGTGCAATTGATTGAAAACTGACTGATAAATTTTTTGCCTTTTTGATGAGATAGTGGACTGCTTCTTGCATTTAACAAAATATGAACTTTTCTTTACTCTATATAACAACGTGCTCAAAGAAATTCCATTAGCTTTTAAAAAGGGCTTCACTGGGGTGAGATTGGGATTACAGGAGAATGTCTCAAATCTAACAATGTAACATATACACTTCTTGCTATTACATGCAAAATAGGATCCGTTAATCTTTTTCTGCAGTAAATCTAATCATATGATTCTTTCTGTAATTTTCTATGTTGTAAATTATTGGCAATCTTTTGTAGGAGTTCCTGACTTTGTATGTAGTCTATGAATGTATTCACTTACCTTGTACAATATGTGTGCTTTGAGATTTCAATATCTTGTTCAAGTCACATGAATAATTTTAGTTTGTCACAGTTTTTTGCAGGAACCTTTTAAGTCTATACCTCTTTTATGGATTATTCATGACAATGCTCTTGCATATCGTTCAAGAAAATACACCACCAGTGGGCAGGTTGAACTTTTAAACGACTGGAGAAGAGCCTTCAACCGATCAACAGTTGTTGTTTTCCCAAACTATGCCCTGCCGGTAATATGCTTGTGACAGATTATTCATATATCTATTTTCTTCAAACCTTAACCCACCCCACCCCAAGTCCCCAATGGTGGACAAGTTTAGTTTTGTAGGCACAGGTTTGCATCATGCCATTTATTAATTCAAAATATGTTTTGCACTGTTAATTGCTTCTTTATCCGTTAAGAACAAGATGGAATCATGACTTAGATATAAGTTTTAATATGTTGGGTACCATTATCCTCTGAATCTGATTTCCATGCTACAAAAATCTTAGTCATTAGTTCTTGTTTTTTTCATTTAAATGAACCTAGTTATTAACTAGAATGGTGGGGCATAACTGTCATTGGCAACTAATGTTTCTTCTGTAATTCCACAGATGATTTACTCCACATTTGATGCTGGAAATTTTTACGTCATTCCGGGTTCTCCTGCTGAACCGTTAGAAGCAGATGCTTTTATGGCATCACAGAAAGATAATCTGCGCACAAAGATGGGCTATGACCCTGAAGATGTCATTATTGTGATTGTAGGAAGCCAATTTGTTTATAAAGGTTCGTGGTTGGGACATGCTATTGTTTTACAGGCTCTATCACCACTTCTGGCTGGCTTCTCATCAAACAAAGATAATTCCAGTTCACATATACAAATCATTATTCATACTGGGGAATCAACAAATAACTACAGTGCAGCTCTTGAGGTAATATCCTATGTTCTTTAATCTTTGTTTTTGTGAATAAATAATTTGAATTTTTTTATCTCTTATCCTATTTTACTAGACCATGGCTCGCACCTTGAAATATCCAAGAAGCACCGTAAAGCACATAGCTGGAGACCTGAATGCAGATTCTGTTGTTGGCACAGCTGATATTGTGATATACGGATCCTTCCTTGAAGAGCAATCTTTTCCAGAGATTTTGGTGAAAGCCATGTGCTTTGGTAAACCAATTATTGCTCCAGATCTTCCCACAATCAGGAAATATGTATGTCCCTGCTATGCCTTTTTTTTTACCAGTATACCAACTATGGAGATAAGATCTTTTTCTTGTTTGACAAAATCACCTCTTTTTCACTGTTCTTGTCTTGTCCTTCTGCTACTGAATTTAGTTAGATTATTAATCCCTCTTTATTGGGGTTCTTATTTCCAAAGATTTTCTCGTTTCTTATCCTCATCCATTGTTCACTAGTACATCATTGCTAATGGTCCATATCTGGTTCTTAAAGCGTGTGCTTTCTGGATAATCCTTGTATTGTCCTTGAAATCAGCAAGACTTTGACAAAAAGGTCCCACTTGCATTTCTGTTTAATAATGAAAGCAGGTAGTTGAACCTGAGGGTGGGAGACCCCCAAAATAGTCTATTTAAATTGATATTTCTGTCATTCTTTGATTCCAACATTCCTGGTATAATTCTGAGTCCAGTTGACTTTTATGTTACTGGCATCCATAACAACTTCCAAGCATCTGATATTTAATTAACTAATTATTTTGTAGTTTCATATTTTGAATTCTATTTTTTTTAGTTCTGTATCTCTTAGCAAAGTACTAACTGTATTGCTAACTGCTAGGTTGACGATAGGGTGAATGGTTATCTCTTTCCTAAGGATAATAGTAGGGTTCTGACACAAATTGTGTTGGAAGTGATCTCAAAGGGGAACATATCACCACTGGCTCGTAATATTGCCTCAATAGGGAGAAATACTGCAAAGAACCTTTTGGCTTTGGAAGCAATTGAGGGATATGCCAATTTACTTCAGAATATTCTTAAGCTTCCATCTGAAGTTGCTCCTCCAAAGGCAGTATCAGAAATTTCACCCAATCTTAAAGAGCAATGGCAGTGGCATTTATTTGGAGCAGTTTCAAATTTGACATATAAAAATAGGACATCCAGAAGTAACACATACTTAGATAAATACGAGGAGCAGTGGAATCATCCTCAAAAGAGCAGATCTAGTATAACAGTTGCTGATGATGATTCATTTTTATATAGAATATGGGAGGAAGAAAAGAATATTCAGATGGCTATTACAAAAAGAAAAAGAGAGGAGGAACAGGTAAGATCAGTGAACATTCTAATTTGTAACATCAGGGTGATGGATCTTGACTGATGTCCCTTTGCAAGGATGGTGAATCAGAGCTTACCTCACGTACTTTGAAATTTAATGCAGTTAAAGGATAGAATAGAGCAGCCACATGGAACATGGGAGGAAGTATATCGAAGTGCTAAGAGGGCTGATCGGGCAAAGCATGATTTGCATGAAAGGGATGAAGGAGAACTTGAGCGGACAGGCCAACCACTCACCATTTATGAGCCTTACTTCGGTGAAGGAACCTGGCCTTTTCTACATGATAGATCTATTCACCGTGGAATTGGGCTGGTAAGTTGTGCATATATTTGTTGTTATTTTATCAACTTAATAAGCTGTTATATCTTGCAAAATGAACTCTTTTCATCCTTTCAATAATGGAATGATCTTTTGTAACCACATTATATTCAATAAATATCGGTAATAATGTTAGCTGAAGTAAATTTTCTATATTTATGTGTAATAGACCCTTGTGATGCAGAGCTCAAGTTCATTCAGTTGATGCCTTTTTTATCATCTTTCATTGGCTTGTGCTTTTGTGCTAGACATATTAAAATGTTGTTTTTCCTCATAAAACTCATTCTCCACTTCTCTCTCACTGTAATTTGGTTTGCCACAATTAATTTGAGCATGCCTCAAATATTCCATAATAGTTTGTGTCCTCTTCAGAACTCCATAAAATGATTAGCTATTGATTTAAAGTAATGCATAGTATATACTGGATCTTTGCAGTCCACTAAAGGTCGAAGACCAGGTAAAGATGATGTTGATGCACCATCTCGTCTTCCACTGCTTAATAACCCTTACTATCGAGATGTACTTGGTGAATATGGAGCCTTCTTTGCAATTGCAAATAGGATTGACCGTATACACAAGAATGCTTGGATTGGGTTTCAGTCTTGGAGAGCAACTGCAAGGAAGGTATGTACTTTCTTCTCATACCTTATTTCTTTCCAGGCCTACTCATAGATGCCATTTCCCTGCACTGGAATAGTTCAAACTTTAATGACTAATTTTCCCCTCTATCCATATTAGTCATAATGTCATCTTAATTTTGAAGGTTGTGATGCTGGTTATATATTATATAGAGACTAATATAATTGTGTCTACTATAAGGTATTTGAAACAAGCGATTGTCTGTCTCATTAGAGAAAGTATTTTATAATTTGTGGCTGTAAAAGAATGAATAAGAAAATGAAAAGAAGATCAAATTTTGTACTAAAATATCTATTATGTAGGTTCTATTCTCCATCATTTAGTTATTACGATAAATTATGCATAGCGATCAAATACAACAAAATAACTCATACAGAAATAATGAATTATATTTTATATGTGCCTCTTTTCTGGGCTGTTTGACATCTAGTTGGGTCTTTGGCAGGCATCTTTGTCCAGAACTGCTGAAAATGCATTATTAGATGCTATACAATCCCAAAGGCATGGGGATGCACTATACTTTTGGGTTCGCATGGATAAGGATCTCCGAAACCCTTTGCAGAATGATTTTTGGTCATTTTGTGATGCCATCAATGCAGGAAATTGCAAGTAAGGCCCTTCAAATTCCTTTATTCCCGCTCATCTTTATATCTTTACATAATTAACTATACATCTTGATTTTCTTTGCTTCATGTTTGAGTGAAGGTTTGCTTTCTCCGAGGCCTTAAGGAGAATGTATGGGGTAAAAGATGATTTGGATTCTTTACCCGCCATGCCAGTAGATGGTGACACTTGGTCTGTCATGCAGAGTTGGGCCTTGCCTACAAGATCGTTCCTAGAATTTGTAATGTTCTCAAGGTATTGATGCCCTGCATTAAATAATAAGCTCATTTGAATTTCTATAAAAGTTACTTTCAGCTTGTTCAAATTCCAAATAATTGATGTAAACTATCCTTTGTGCAGAATGTTTGTTGATGCATTGGATGCGCAGATGTATGGGGAACACCATTCAAGTGGACGCTGTTATTTGAGTTTGTCAAAAGTAAATTATTCCCTGATACTATTGGTTCTTTGCATGGTGTGGTTTTAATCATTTTTATTTTATAGATACACACACACACATACACACGGCCACCGTTTGAACCAAGTGTTCTTTAAGGCACTTCCTTGCCATAAAAGAATTTGACTTTTTAATCAATTATACAAGCCACCTGGTTTAAAAAAATTTTCGTTGTCAAACTTTACTCAAAGACTTCAATGTTTATGCTGCTAGTAAAAAGTATCTCAAATAATCTTATCTATAGTTCTTACCATGGAAATTTGGAGTTTGTTTACCCCGTTACTGTCACGTCATTTGTAAATTCCCAACATTCCTCGTCATAATTATCTGTTTTAGAATACGTTGACAAAAGAAGAGATGTTTCTTGATAAATAATTCTTTACAGCCATTTCAAATGGAGAGTTAGATTGAATAAAAGGACCTTTCAAGTTAAATTCTGCTTTCTCCAGTTCGCTTCCCAAAAGAAACGAAGGGCAGAGGTGGACTGGGGAGGACTAGAGAGGAAGTAATTAATTCTTTATGATATGCTTCAAAGTAGAAAAATGCAGTTTAATTGATTTTGATTACGTTATTAATCATGTTAGCTTATCTTACCTTGCCTTTTGTCTGAATCTGTGGATTGGTATGCAAATCAATAAGTATTGCTATTATTTATCTTCTTCTAAATGCATGCTATTTTAATTTTTCTTTAAAAAAAAATTACTTATTAAGCTTGCTGCTTATGTTGCCTCTTGTCTCAGTGAACAAATAGATGTGTATTTCTATTCTTGAGCTTTAAATATGCGCTGTTTAAATTTTGGTTTAATTACTGTGTTATTCCCTAAAGTTTCACACAAATTTTCATTTGGTCCTTAGCCTATAAGCTTGTAATTGGGTTCCTGTAGTTTTACAAAATTATAATTTAACCTTTATTGTTAAACCTCTGTCTAACTCTGAAAATCTGCAGGCCTAGCCAATGATATGCCCTCTTGGTACGTTGAATATACTAGGATGGTAGATTTTCACCGCTCTTGTATAGTGGTTTAAAATGAGGGACCAAATTAAATACTTCTGGAATTAAGGAACCAATCCAATTGCAAACTTTTAAACTACAAGAAAGAGATTAAACTTTGAGTGACACTATGAAGACTACTAGAATATGTAAACCTTTAATTTTTTGGAAGTATATTTAGCTTGCTGCTTATTTAGCCTCCTCTCTTAATATATAGATAATTATGCAAACTGCAGGATAAGCATTGCTATTCGCGACTTCTCGAGCTTCTTGTAAATATATGGGCCTATCACAGTGCAAGGAGGATGGTGTATGTGAATCCTGAGACTGGTCTAATGCAGGAACAGCACAATTTCAAGAACCGTAGAGGCCATATGTGGATCAAATGGTTCTCATACAGCACACTGAAGAGCATGGATGAAGACTTGGCTGAGTTATCAGATTCTAAGGCTATCAGTGGCCATTGGTTGTGGCCATCAACTGGTGAAGTATTCTGGCACGGCGTAATTGAGAGGGAGAGGAGTTTACAGCACAAGGAGAAGGAGAAGAGGAAGCAGAAAAGTATTGAGAAACTGAACCGAATGAGGAGGCGGCATCGCCAGCAAGTGATAGGGAAGTATGTGAAACCTCTGCCAGAAGAGGAGGAAGGTTCAAACTTGGGAAAAGTAGCATGATACATAAGTTGATGGGATTCTTGATTGATGATTCTTTTCTTCTTTTGTAACTTTTGTTTCATTTTTCTGCCCCCACATAGATGTGGTTCATTAGATAACCCCAACGAGCACATCGATGCAGATATCATCAGTATTAAGGGTTTTTGTACGAGGAAAAATTGCATCCTTCTAGTCATTGATTCTGATAAATAGCTAATATGTAAAGTAATCTCTTCTTTTTTTTTCCTCCCTTGTTTTTGTTCAGTAGTTTCATTCTTGGAGGATGATAGTTTATAAGAGAATGAAGTGGGGTTAAGGTAAAGTGTAATTTTTGGAAGAATATTTGGATGTTAATGATACTAACTCGTGGTTATGTGTTCATGTTTTGAAAGCTCGACTCTCATAACATCTTTTTGGCATTCAAATCTTGAGTGAGACGATTATATTCTGTCAATTTGAATTGGGATCTTACAATGTGAGGATATCATTGTCGTTGTCATTAAACACTTTAGTTGTATTTCATCATATAGTTTTAAGTAAGAATAAATTATTGGATAAAAAATGGTCAGATAACATAAACTTTTTACATTATTATTTGTTTATCGAAGCTATGCCGTAAGTTTTGATGGGAAGTTTCTGCTAAAAGGCTAGTATTGTAGCTGTATACCCTGATATTATTTATTTTATTTAAGAACAGTAATGATATATTAAAAAAATAATATCATATAATATTATCAACATAAATGGATTCAAGGGCAGGTGCGGTTATCTTCTACAAATTTTTAAAATTTTAATTTATATATAATTTTATTTTATATTTTATATTTTACTTTTTAATTTATAAGAATATACTCCTTTTAAACAAAAAGAATTTGTTTCATTTAATTCAAATTTTTAATCTAAAAAGTTTTGTCTCTTGAAATTAAATTTTAGACCATCCCTTGTGACTTAAAAGTTGAAATGACCCCGTGAAAACTCAAAAACAAAGTGAGTGAACCAAATAAACAAGATTGGAATACAAAGAAAATTGATAATGGGGCTGTGGAATATAGCTTCAACAAGTGGTCCAAGGAAATGCCACTGGTTAAGCCTACCTACGTCCAAATAATCATTTTGGGTTATTGTCTTCTTTTATTGCCTGGTTTCTTATTACATGTTTAAAGCAGAATAATTAAATTAATACCACTAGTTGTACATGTAAATATTTAAAAACCTATTTCAAGGAATCAAAGTGGATGCAAAGAAACTTTTTTAAAAGTATATAAAAACGATTTGCTAGATGAAGTTTGGTATTTCAATATGCAATCAATTTAACCTTCCATCAGTTCTGGTTGGTAATCATCAAAACTCTTTTGCTCTTTCATCTTCATAATTTAATTTATTTTTTTTCAAAATTTTTTATTCTAAGTTTCTTTTATTTCTGGTCATTAATTAAAAATATATAAATATTCTATAATTTTACTGAAAATTCACTGTTTTTTTACATACAAGGATTATTTTCCTTTCTAAATTTCTTGAATTTATAATTTTTACCATTCTTAATTTGATCAACCTATTGCAATTAATCAAAGGGGCCTTAGAGTCCGAAAATTTTCCACACGATTAATGATTACATTTTACAGCCAGAAGAGTTTTAGAAATTTTCTGCAAAAAGCTAAAGTAAGTAGATGTTTAATAGATGCTGCGTTAGTACGTCTCCTGTTATTTTTCTCCTGTATTTTAATGTCTAATAAATCATAACGTCAATTTGCATGTTCCAATCAAACAAGACTAAAGACGGTCTGTGGCAACAGAAAACCTCCAACATATAGAATACGACATATAGAACATCGATAGCTCCGCCGATTATAACTAATATTATATAATAAGATAAAGGCCCTCACCATCTTGAGCTTTTAATACTATATATATATCAGGGATTCCCATGTTCTGGGATACAAATTTTGCAAATAATTAAGACTATTGGCTATGGGTTGTTGGAGGGATATGAATGTTACTTTTGCCCAAATGAACAAATTCGTTTATCTGTACCTAGATGAACTGGGAGTGACAGAGGAAGCAAAGCAAGAGTTTGTAAGCAAGGCCAAGGCACCTAGTTTAGGACTCGAAGCCTTCGAATCCTTCAAGGTGTGGAAGAGAATCACTGAGCCATCTCAAATTCTGCAGAAGATGGAAGCAATAGGACCATTTGAAGTGGCTCATAGCACTTGTTCGTCTTCTGCATCAGTCAACAATAATTGGCTGGCCACTGAGGTTTCAAACCTTTCGCTTCCTCTCATTGATCTCAGCCTACATCCTCATGACCAGGTGGGTTTTCACTTCCTTCTAGTTTAGTTGTGTCCATCTCCCACACAAGTAGTAGGACATTGGTTGGTAAATCAACGATTAACTGGAGCGAAAATCTTTAGGTTTAAAATTTGAACCAAGGAATGTGAATACTTACAAATTAAGAAAGTAACATCTTATCGATTAATTAAACGATTAAATAAAATTATATATAAAAAAGTAACGATTTTAAAAATTTTCGTATTCCTTAAATTCATCCCTAGTACTACTCATTCATGGTAAAGGAATAATCAATCATCGATGTGAATGCTTCATTTGCATAATTGCATTACAATCATGTGCTGTTGTTTTTAACGTTAACATTATGTACAAAACCAAATTTTAGGTTGTTTCTGACGAAGATATTGAAGACAGCACTACTGGGAAATGTAAGATGATAGATTGCACTTTGCGTCTATGAGGTTAAAGGAGTGTGAACGTGTGTCTATATATACACACACCACTGAAGAAGAAGAAGGGTACCTTGAAGAAGCAGTACTGCAAACACACGAAGACCGTGAAGAAAATATATGGTTGTTATATATTTTGAAGTTCTGTGGATTTATTTGGTTGTCTTTGGTTTGTGTGTTTTTGTACAGACTACAAGTTTGTTCTGTTTAAAGGCGACCAGCTGGTGTCATATATCCCTTGTGGAGTTCTATTGGTTTTGAAGTTCTATATGTTATAATAATTCGAATCCCAGTCTCTTTGTGTTCTCTTGTTTTTTGTGTCTGTTTTAATATAAGAGAATATATATGCTTCTTCTTCTTATCACTTTCCACGCATTTTACAGTCACAAAATTTTTTTTTTTCTTGTACGTATGAGTGATCAACTATACGAGAGATGAATCGAAAAGTTACTTATTTTTGTATTATATAGTATAGGCCATTGATTCATGATCAAAGGGTGAAATTTTTCTACCCATCATCTTTTAAAAAAATGTGCAATATTCCTGATCTCAACTTTTTAATTAATGTTTACCATTACCCTGGAATTTTATTTTTAAACAACATAACTTCATCATTAACTTTGCATCTAAAATTTTAACACCACTTATATATCCACATGTAGCTAGGCTGAAAGAGGCCAAATCAATTTGTTTTTTCTTTTTTGCAAAACATGTGGAAGAATATGACAAACAAAATCCTTGTTAAAATTGATCCTTTTTGAGCCTTTCACATCATATAAACAAGTGTTAGGGTTTTGATAAAAAATGCTAATGGAATATAGTTATGTTACACAAAAACTTAATATATGGTTTGTAGTCAACTTTTAAAATTGAGAAGATTTAATTGCACGAACCGCTAATTTGAGAGAATACACTTTGCATTTTGGCCTCTTTTCTTCTCAGCTTTAGATTACTCCTCTCACTTGACAGTTTTCAACTTATATATATAGGTAAGTATATATAACGTTCAGGGATTTTGGTCAAAAAGTTGATAAAATGTATATGTTGCGTAATACTGCAAAAATCTAAAATGAGTTTATAGATAATTTATAAAGTTTGTGATATTAGATTG
This sequence comes from Delonix regia, assembly GCA_037074485.1. Taxonomy (NCBI): domain Eukaryota; kingdom Viridiplantae; phylum Streptophyta; class Magnoliopsida; order Fabales; family Fabaceae; genus Delonix; species Delonix regia. The sequence continues at coordinate 20,544,486 of CM073460.1, forward strand.
CACAAACCCGTAAATTAAGCATGATTATTTTCATTTTGGCCTTATTTTATTTTATTTTTCACTCTTCTCAGTTTTGTTTAAATTGATGTAAAAAGTCATAAATGTGACATACATATATATATATATATATATATATATATTAATAATAATTTGTTTTTAATTTGTTTCCTCTGAGAGGGAATTGGCAGCTAGCAAGCAAAGTGTTGCTCTTTCATATATTAAATGGAATGACTGAGTACACAAAGCTCAATTTTCAAAGGTAATCTAAACAAGCACGACTTATAATAGAAAATTTTAGTTATTTAACGAAAGTTAACTCTAACTAATTCTTATTAAATTCATCAAATTTACAAAAGAATTCAAGCTATGAGTTGTAAATGAAGTTTCATCAATAACTTACGACAAAATAAATCATTATATAATTACCTAATCACCGAAAAAAAAAACACTTTTTTGGGAAAATATTGGGCAAGTAAAACACCTTTTTGGTTTCTCGCTTATTATAAATTGTTATTTTGGTTTCTCACTTATTGAAATATTAAAAATTGTCATTTATTCATTGAAAAATATTTCACTTGATCATTTACTTTTTTTTTTTTTAAATCAAATGTAGTTTCTTAAATTTAAAGTTTAGGGTATGGTAGAAAGATTAAATTTGATAATTTTTAAAAATGTAGGGAACCAAGTATAACATTTTTTAATGGGTGATGGATGATTTTAAATATTTTAATGAGTAAGGGACCAAAATACTAATTTTGTGATAAGTAAGGAATTATTTTATTTTAATGAGTGAGATACTAAAATAATAATTTTGGAATAAGTGAGAGACAAAAAATACATTTAATTCTTCTCTTTTTTGGACAATAAGTATTCTATTAATTACTAAGAAAGAATTGAAAAAATGTATTGAGTAAAACCTTAGGTAAGGCATGAGCTAAAAATATGTGCATATGAGTGAAATTATTAATATATATTTCATGGTTAGAAAGCAATTTCATTATTTTAACTAGAATCTTAAAAGTCATTTTGAATGAAATGGAATTAATTAAGTACAAGTTGACATTCATAATTTATTCTATTACATCTATCATATCGATCGATATATGACAGATGTTGTCCTTTTATAAGATAAACACGTATGCAACGCAGTGCTCAATGAAAAATAACCTAACTTTGCATATTACTTCATTTCGTTTATCAATATAGATTGTGTATAACTAAATCTTCGTAAAAAGAAAAAAAATCAAATTATTCTAATAAGAACTTAGTATTAAAAAATCATGATTCATGTGGGCACCAGAAAGTGATGTTTAACACGATTTTATGATAATTATATTGTCAAAATTTTATGTTAAATTTTGTGTCTAAAAAATTGTTAGTGATTCTAACCTAACAAGTTTAAGAAAATATTGAAAAATTTTTAAATCGATAAATATAAAGCAAAAATATACATTAAAGTATGAAATTAAGGGAGGAAAATAAAGGAAAAAGATGCAGAAAGTTCAACTTTTTATTAGCTGTCTTGTATTTTTTAAAATTTAAACGGTTAGATTAAAATTTTAGATTGTGTGTAATTAAAATTTAAAATTTTCAATTGTATGAAATTATTAAATATAATTTAAATTATCAAATTGTATATTTATTTTAATATTAATCATTACATTCATATTATTTTTAAGGAAAGTAAAAAATTTGGACTCCTTAGATATTTTTAAAAATATAATTCCCATGCATAGATGAATAAGAAACCCTGAACGTCAAAGTCAATAATATTAATGAAATAGATGGGACGATCTTTGTCCTAGGAATCAGTGAAGAATTTGATCTGTATGGAGAGAAGACACAGACTGCCACGTCCATCAAGACAAATTATGCCGTCTTAAACCCCGTTAGGCTATGTCGTACTTTGCATGTTCGTAACGCAATCATAATCATATATATGAATATAGCTTGCGTTTTTAAATATAATTTTGCCATCAAATCAATCATTTTAGGATCACTTTGTTGGATTAGATTTATTGAGCTGTCTCTAACAACTGCAGGTGGTCGGCGAATTGGACCGGCACATGAAGTAATGTCTTGTACGATAAACATATAATTATTGTATTAAGAATATATCATCCAACGAGAGCCAAAGTTTCAGACTTAATTGATGAACTAATTAAAAACGACGTAGGACATAAGCAAGATGATGAGTCAAACTAAACAAGTTTCACGTACTTGCATTGCAGAGCAATCGGCCATGATGGTGACAAAATGAGTGGTGGAGTGAGCAGGTCGAGCATGACTCTCAATTTGGCATGCACAAATATATATATATATATATATAGATGAATATTTGATTCTGTGTTAAAAGTTTTTAAAGTAAATATTTAAAATAAGGGAAGTATATTTCTACAATTCAATATAAACAAATTTTTATAAATTAAAAAATTAAATAAAAATATAAGATAACATTACATATTAAACTTAAAATTTAAAAAATTTAAGGGCAAATCTCACGCTTCTTTAGATATACTTTTACACACATGTATATGATATAAGTATGTTAAAATAGTAAACAAAGAAAACAAAAAGTCCCCAATTGAGTAGATAAAGAAAGAGAGAATATCATTTAAATGTTGAATTTAATTTGTTAAATTCTCTTTAAGTATTTTTAATAAAGACTTAACTATTAATAGTTAAAAATAATTCAACAACTTTTTTACACTAACTTGGACCAAGCTCATCATCTCCAACACCTTACAATTAGATTCACATATTCTTGTCCCAAAAAATAGTTATTTAGTAATTATTATGGTTGCTTCAATAACCTAATAATTCCATAAATAAAAATGAATTAAAGAGAGAGCTAAGTTAGTTCCTTTTATTATATATGAATTGTTTTACTTGTTACTGTATGCGGAATTACCTCCAGTTTTAAAAGTACATGGTACCTCTTTGGTATTTGTTTATTTATTTATTTTGCATTACAGTAGGTACAACTATGGCTTAAAATGTTGGATTTGGATTCTCTGCATTTGAGATTTGAACCATCGATCATCAAATTTTTATCTAATAATTCAGATTTTAACAAATACGAAATAATTTTTTTTTATCAATTTTATAAAATCTGAATTATTAAATTTTCATCTAATAGTTCAAATTTTATCAACTTTACTTGCGTTTAAAATTTTCAAATATAGGGAATCCATTTCCTAAAAAGTTAGGGGGTGAAGAAGAACCGAGATAAGAATCAAACTTATAGCTATATTTCTCTGATAGTGAAATTTAGAAAAGCTATTATAACGATAGCTAGCTAGCCTCCTTGCAAAAAGCAAATTGGCAGATGCAGGTTCAATTCAGGTATGTATATAAGATAGTTTTCAGATGGAAAGTAGAACAAATATATCGAGAATAATCCGTGGAAAATATATATACAGAAGAAAATTCTGGACAACAATCAATCTTAAATTTAGACCCATTTGGTATGCAAAAAAAAAAAAAAGCGAATGAAAAAAGAAATAAGAAAGAGAATGAAAAATGAATGGAACAGAATTGGTTTATTGATATAAGATCTTGTTTGATATGCAATGAAAAGAAATGGATATATCAAAGTATTTTTTTGGTTTGGTTAGATGAAAAATGGAAAGTAATAGTATGAAAATGACTGAAATGCCCCATGGAAAGAACTTAAATTAAACTATAAATAAAAAATTAATTAAATATTCATAAAAGTATAACTTAATAACAAAATGATTTGCTAAAAATATTTTATTATATACAACACTAGTCCTTGTAGAAGATCACATATTTTGTTATTATTGATTTAGTTTGTTTTACTTAATATTTACCAAATTTTGTTAGTTGTATCAATATCTATTCCTTTGAGATTTCTCTTTGTATAAATATACTTAGACTATTTGCTTGCTAATATACAGTTCAATTATCTCCAAGATTCTACATAGTATTAGAGCCTCCATAAGCAAAATGACTACAACATCTCCTTCAACCACCCTTCACCATTCTTTCTCCATCAAATTTACCAGCAATAATTACCTAGCATGGAAAACACAATTCTTGCCACTTCTTAATTACCAAAATCTAACCAACTTTGTTGATGGATCGAAACCTTTTCCACTAAAAGCCATTGCTAACCCAAATAAATATTAAGATACTAAACCTATTCTTGCTTATCAAACTTGGTTTGAGAAGGATCAAATGCTTTTTTGCTGGCTTCTTTTTCTTTATCTGAGGAGGTCTTTCCCTATGTCATTGGCATGACATCTTATGAATTATGGTTTGCCCTATCCAATAGCTTTAGCTCTATTTCACACAATAGCCAACTTCAACTCAACATAGAATTGCAAAAACTTAGAAAAAAAATGATATGTTAGTTTTTGAATATCTTTTTTAATATCTTTTACAAGATAAATCTCTAACTAATGAATTAACTTCTACTGGTCATATTATGACCACTGCTGAGTTCAAAGAAATTGTGTATCGTAACATAGGAAGTGAGTTTCACAATATCATTACTACTCTTAATTTAAGGCCAAAACCAATTTCCTTTAATGAACTCCATAGTCATTTGCTAGCTCATGAAATTCTTCTTAAAAGTTTCTTTGAACCACCTGTAATGCACTTCACTCAAAGGACTTAACCCACTACTCTGCATTTCGCAAACACTAACACTACAACCCATCAGAGCTCTAATTCTAAAAACTCACCATGCCGCAACTGCAACCCTTGCCAAATTTGTAACTTAGGGTATCATACGACTGATCGTTGTCGTCATCGTTATGAACCTAGTTGCAAAAACAATGGTCTTCAAGCAAATTTGGTGCAAGCTCCTTAACGATGCCTTGCTCCTCGTCAACAGGATCCATTTAGTGCATGGCTAGTTGACTTAAGGACCAATTATCATGTTACACTGGACTTAGCAACTTTGGATATCTCTCATGATTATACGAGTAATGACCAAATATGAGTAGGAAATGGTCCAGGTTTGGAAATTTCATATATTGGTACTAATTTTCTACCTTATTCTCCTAAACCGTTTCTCTTAAAGAACCTTTTACATGTTCTTTCCATTTCATAAAATTTATTGTCAGTTCATAAGTTTGTGTTGATAATAATTGCTTTTTTAAATTTCAACCCTCAATTTTTTATGTTAAGGATCAAGTAGCAAGGGAAATCCTACTTATAGGACAGAATAGACAAGGTCTCTACATCATGCCTAGTAATGTGAAGAAGGAGGCTAAGGAGGCATTGCATCATTCTTTTCATGATTGGAACAATTAATTAGGACATCCTCATTCCAAATTAGTTTCCAAAACAATTAAAGAGAATAATCTTGAGTCTACATCCATGGGTCTGTGTGCTATATGGGAAAAATGACTAAGAGTTCTCTTCTTATGGTTTTGCATCATAGCAATTCTCCTTTAGAAATTATTTTTTCGGATGTATGGGGACCTAGTCCTACTTTGTCTAATTTAGGTTTCATGTTGGACTAAACAATGGGCAAAAATTGACTCAACAAAGAGTATATGCAAGACTCATGATTTGAAACTCAAAACTCTATAAATTTGGGGATGACATAGTGAGTGGTCCACAGTTGTGCATATCAATATCTGGTGCCTTGCAATATGCAGTCAATAGAATTTGAATCTCACTAGCTAGAAAGCTATGAAATGGATTTTAGGGTATCAAAATGGCACACGTCTTCATGGGTTGATACTAAAAGGGCCTTTTAACCTCAATACATGTTATCTAGAGATCAAGGGTAATGGTGCTCAAGAAAAGTTTGCTCCAACCTTAACAATGAATCAATGACACAAAATATGTTGCAATTCAAATAAATGACACTGATGATACTTAGTATAATGGAGTATTTGTTGTATGTGAGCACATGATGAAAGAGTGTAATCTCTATCAACATGAACAATAGGTGGATCATGATATAAAATCAACTTGGTATATGCCAGATATCAATTTCGTCAACCATAAGACCTTACTTATATTTCTCTAATTATGAATCATAACCAAATACATATAAAAGATTTTAGGAAAGCTTATTTCCAAATTTCTCATTTTAGCTTGTTTACGTAAAAATGCTTAAATCTGGGCTAGACTAAAGTTTCAACATTTTTATGTTATTAAATTTGAATTTCAGATTATTTGGCCCAAATAACAAATGTTTAGACCTAATCTATGTGGTCAAATCCATCTGATTTTTAAAATGTTTATTAAGATATGAATAGAAAAAATTATGTCGAGTCAGTCCATTTTTTTATGTTTTGAATAACATTATTTAAGTTTGAACACGATCTTAAACTTGGGCCCAAGTATAGCCCACACTGAATTTTGGTTCTAAGGACCAGCGTACAAGGTTTTCTTAGTATGACAAAATTAAAAATAAAAATTCTTAATAAACACATTTATAATAACAAAGCCAATCAAGAAAGAAGTGATAAAATAAAACCATCAAAGGTTAATTCACTTTATTTTCTACTATATATATTTTTTTAATTTGTGATAAGAACTCACAAAATTTTGTGTCATATCCTCTTTCCCACAACCATTTCTAATTTGCGAATTATAACAAACCCACATTACTGACTTATATAAGTATGAATTGGGAAGGAAAATCTTCGAAATATTTCCAACAATGAATACGAGAACTTTTTGCTTTCCAAACAAGAGGCAAATTTTTTTCTTCTTAAAAAAAGCATCATCCAGAAGTCAGCCTCACGATTTTAATTAGACCAAGAGCTTAATTAATCCAACAACAATTTTTTATACAGAATAATGCCATGCATGTTAGAGATATATAATATGGAACTTTCTTATAAGAAGCTTAACTCATAAATAGCAAAGCTTGAGCATGATCAATAATTCAATTTAGCGAGTAATAGTCATCATCTGTCCATCAAGAGCTCTACAAGACATAATTAATCAATCAGTATTTTAATAAAAAAAATTAAAGTTGTGATGTTCGTCAAACATTGGATTATTTTCTCAGTGGATAACTAGTGAATGCTTTGGTCACTGATCAATCTAGGATCTTTCTTCAAATAGTGGGGCCACTCAAAAGTTCGTTGCTTAATCATTCCATGTACAGATATGCTTAAAAACAAACAGTATTATCATTTTACATATTAAAATGATACAATTTCATTTCTTTGTTGTATCATTTGTTTAAATTTCTACGATAAAGGTAATAAGTTATTACGTACCCATTTAAACACTTTATTTGGTACAATTAATTTACTTTAAATATTTAGTATAAAGATGGTTGAATTTCAATTTTAAATGAAAATGTGCAACAAAGGAACAAAATTGTGTCAATTTAAAAAATTAAAGAGGATACCTTATTTATTATTAAAGTAGAAGATGAAATTAAATTTTTTATAATAGTATTTTAATTTATATCTATATATAAACATCATCTACAATAAATAGTGGAACTCAGATAGTATGATATTTATTTTTGGGACGAAGATCCTGCATAGTATCTATTATATATAAGTAAGTAGACTATTTAATATGAGAGCTCTAGGACTGATAAAAAAGTTTTGTTGAGTAAATTCTTAGCTTTTTATATGATGACTTTTCACCTTTCTCATACATGTTTTAAGAATTTTTTGAAGTGTTTTAAAGTTTTCATAGTTAAAAATAATAATAAAATAATTAATTCGCATAAATTTTTCGTAGTCAACAAGAAAAACATTAAAGTATTTAATTAATAAATTAGTTAATTATCTCTTAAATTAAAAATATTTCCAATTGTGAGAATTTTTTTAAAATAAACGAGAAAATCAATAAATTATTCTTTAAAGGTTAAGAATTATTTGAAATAAACGAGCAAAATATAATAAATTAATTAATCAAATCTTAACATAAAAATTCTTCGAGAAAATTGTACGTTCCTCTGATGTCACTTCCAATTGTGCATTGTGATAATCTATTCACAGTTCATTTAGCAGCTAATCCAATGTTACACTCAAGAACAAAGCATGTTGAACTTGATCCATATTTTGTGAGAGAAGGTTCAGTCTAAGGAAATTATTGTATGTCATATATCAGCAGTTTATCAGATACTAGATGTTCTTACAAAAGCTGTGTCACGAAGTCTTTTTGAAGAAATGAGGGTCAAACTCAAGGTGATGCATCCACCATGAGTTTGCGGGGGGGGAATGTAAGGATAAGTAGTTAGCAATTGTATTCAGTTAGCAATATTGTTCAGTTTATTCTATCAGGAAGTTAGTCTGTAGTTATGTTAGTTACATATAATTGTAATTAATTGTTCTGATAGCTATATAAAGAGATGTAACACTGAAGAATGTAATGGAATGAATTTCTTTTCCTCTTCATTTTCTGTTGTTCCCTAGCTATTCTATCTCTGAACTCTGATTCTTCACATAAAGCAGGCTAGCAAGGAGAAATATATATATAAACTGGGTGTATGAATACGCACTCAAAAGGGCTGAAGATATTATCTTAAAAAGCTTGCATGCAATGCAATAATATTGGATCCTAAATTTGTATAATTTAAGGCCAATGAGAAGCTTGCTTATGATGCTTGCAGAATTTAGAATCTTTGATTTTACCAAATATTAGCTACTGAGATAGAAATGTCTCATATTGTGTTTTCGAAAAAATTTAGGTAAAGATGCATTATTGATCTATTTAGCTTTACAGGCACTATAGTCATTACTCATTGTGTTTCACCATAGTAGACTATTGGGAAGAAGGCATTGGGGTGAATATCTATGTAACTTACATGCCTGTAGATGGAGGGGACTCAACCCAACCTTAAATGATGAAGAAATAGTTTATCTTTAAGAAAATATTAGGACTCGCCAAATTTTGTTATATCTATAAAGTAGACTTGTCATATGGTTTGTAGTATTTTTTACCTAAGGAAGTATGATTCTCCAACTATCTACAAAGAAAATGAAGAAGAAGGACTATAATGATTCTTGATTAATCTATTCTGTGCCTCCAAAGCTTTACAGGAAAGAAGTTTTTATCTTTTTAAAAAAAATTAAATTAACTTTCCAGATACCAGAGCCCATTTCGAAAACCAGTTTCACGTCCGTTGCAAATTTAAGCTCGGTAACACATATGTATGTAACAACCAAATCATTAATTTTATAATTATGTCGAACATTAAGATTGCATAGTTTTTTTAAACAAAAAATGATTTATGAAATGCCAACTATTCGAAATCTTAGGCTGATGTATATTATAGTATAAGTGTGGTTGATATTTTGATCAATCAAGATTTTACGTTTATTTTTAAATTTAAAATGAATATATATACACACACACACATATAGATATCTATATCTATACATAAAATTGATGGATAATTTAATAAAGAGAAAAAGTCCAAGTTCTAACACTAAATTGTATTTGTCTGTCTATATATATATATATATATATATATATATATATATATTAGTAAAAAAATTCAGATACTATTGTTAAATTCCAGAATTTTTATATTTCGTTAATGTACTTAAAATAAAGGGAAATTGAAATCTAAATTTACAGAAAGTCCTAGTTTTCACCTAATCAAGGATTTTGATTTTAAATGATTTACAAACATGGAAGATCCTATCTGGATTCCTTCTTTCCAGGAGAAGTACGGTAACCATATAGGAGGATAAAATAATTATTGATATTACTATTCTCTGGGAAATTCACGAGGAATAATGTAATAATATCTTCGCTAGAGTAACATATATAAATAAATAAATGATTTTTTAATAAAAAAATTATAGCTCTATTAAGCTATTTAACTCTCAGAAATAGGATGTAAAGGAGTTAAAATAGAATATGAAATAAATCCCTTATTTTAAATAAGGACTGATCATTTCATCACAAAAAAAAAAAAAGGTCTCATTATATATATAAATATAATATTTATATATGTATAGTGATTATCTTTCTCTAAGAGTATGTAAAATCCTTTCAGACTATGATAGTTATTTATAGTATTTGTAAATAGGTAAATTATTTAACTTGTTAGATTGATGATTATAATATGCATCGTAATAGATCGTTACATCATGTGTCTCATTTTGAGCTGTTTTATTTTTTTCCTAATATTGTTCTCTTCCGGTTCGTGATTATGATTTGCCTGGTTTCTTGCCTTTTATTTTTTTAATTAAAATTTTTCTTTCTCCTGTTCACGTGATCTTACCTGAGTCTTTTTCTATTTGTTATTATGTGAAAGTGCCACTTCAAAAATGTGTAAAATTTTTAGGAATCTGTGTCCTATTAGCAGGTACATCAAGCATTTTCACTTTCCTCTCAAACTAAAATTTATCCGATTGATCTTTAAAGGGTACTTAGTATGCTCCTTTATATGCTCTCTGAAATCTTTTTTCCTCGAACAGAGTAAGTTATATGTAAGGCAGTGGCTGTGCTTGCTTGTTTCGTTTTCTTGCAACTCTGGTGTGAAACCGAATGCATGATTACTTATTTTATTTTCTCTCGTTTGCTAGTTTATAAGCAAAGCAAATTGGATTCTAGTACTATCTAGCTGACTAGATCAAGCTTGCCATCTTGTGGGTCCCCAATATATACATACAGAGGGAGTTGGGTCCATTGTTGAATCAAATGCATATGTTCCTTTTTTACACAATATCGTCTTTCTCAATGACGAACCAAATTCACAAGCATGCTCTCAACCCAACTGTTACGTGTTAAAGTTCAACCCAAGACTTTAAACATTGGAGAAGAAATCTCTTTGAAATAGGAAGCCATCGTTGCAAATCTCGCTTCCGAAGGAAATCAAGTATTGATCCAATTTTGAAATTTGTATGAGCAAGAAGACGTAGCAGAGATGTAGGCCAAGAACCATTCAAAGGGTGGAGAGAGAAAGCACATAGACTTCCCACACATCTGCTCTTTTTATCATATCATCTTTAAGTGACGGTGTCAACACAAAATTAGATGACAAGGAGCAACTTGAAATTATGGGGAAGTGTAGGGAATAATTTGCAAAAAAATAAAATATAGGAACTGATTTAAAAACAGGTGTAAAGTCTAAGGACCAAAAGTTAATTTTTTCATTAAATTTTTATTTAATGAACCAGATCTTATCAAATTTATCTGCATTTCAAATATTTATTTTTGGGCTTAAGTTCAGACCAAATATTATAAAAGATTGAAGGGAGGCTTATTTGGAAATTTCTCATTTTAGCTTGAGTTTTGTCTAGATAAAGATGCTTATATATGACGTTGGACTTAAGTTGCAACATTTTTATGCTTTCATATTTGAATTTCAGATTATTTGGCCCAAATAACAAATGATTAGACCTAAGCTATCCGGTCAAATTCATCTTATCTTTAAAATTTTTATTAAAATATGGATAAAAGAATTATGTCGAGTCTAATAAATTTTTGGTTTTCAATAATATTATTTAAGTTTGAACACGATCTTAAACTTGGGCACAAGTATAGCCCATAGTGGATTTTGGTTCTAATATTGGTCTACCATGGGTAGAAATGGTGATAACCTGACTACAATTGAAAACGAATTCTCTACTTTCAAATTTTTCATGGAAATGGTATCCAACATGGTTATCATTGTATGTATTCGTAATATTCTAAAGACCAGCGTACAAGGTTTTCTCAGTATAACAGAATTAAATTGAAAAATCCTTAGTAAACACATTTATAATAATGAAGCAAATCAAGAAAGAAGTGATAAAATGAAACCATTAAAGGTTAATTCACTTTATTTTCTACTATAATTTTTTTATAAAAAATTTGTGACAGAAACTCACAAAATTTTGTGTCGTATCCTCTTTCCCACAACCATTTGTAATTTACGAACTATCACAAATCCACATTATTAACTTATATAAATATAAATTGAGAAGGAAAATCTTTAAAATAATTCCAAGAATGAATACGAGAACTTTTTTCTTTTCCAAACAAAAGAGGCATATTTAAAAATAAAAAAAAAGCATCATCGAGAAGTCAGCCTCACGATTTTAGTTAGAACAAGAGCTTAATTAATTCAACAACAAAATTTTCTAAAATATAATGTCATGCACGTTAGAGATATATAATATGGAACTTTCTTAAAAGAAGCTTAACATAAAAAAGCTTGAGCATGATCAATAATTCAATATAGAAAAGTAATAGTCATCATCTGTCCATCAAAAGCTCTACAAGACATAATTAATGAATCAGTATTTTAATAAAAGAACATTAAAGTTGTGATGTCATCGAATGTCGGATTATTTTCTCAGTGCTCACTAGTGAATGCTTTGGTGAATGATCTAGGATCTTTCTTCAAATAGTGGGGCCACACAAAAGAAGTTCGTTGCTTAATCACTCCATGTACATATTTCTTCAAATAGTGGGGCCACACAAAGAAGTTCGTTGCTTAATCATTCCATGTACATATATGCTTAAAATCAAACAGTATTATCATCTTACTCCCCATATAAACTTCCTCAAGACCAGAAACTTGATATTTGTCTTCAGCTTAAATGGTATGCCATTCATGTTGTGCACATTCGCATGGGCACAAGTTTTGTTTCATTGATCATTGCTCATGAGATGCTGTCGAAAGTGGGAGCTGATGAAATTAAAGAGACACTATGACAAGTGAGCTAAGTAGGAAGGAGCCTTTAGGGTTTGATTTTGAGATGACCACGCAAAGACACAGTCTTCTGTTTGCAGAGAGAGAGAGAGAGAGAGAGAGAGAGAGAGAGAGAGAGAGAGAGAGAGATAACATGACCAAAGTCATCATTTCCCAATAATGCACTTCTCTTCTCTCATTACAACCTTATTAGACATCAACCTCATGACCGATGACCCAAACCCATTAATGTAATCCATTTTTCACACTTTAAAATTGCATGTAATCCATAAGTTAATGTAATATATCAAAATTATAATGTAATTTAACTACATTATCTATTCAATTAATCAATACTGTATACACAAATTAAAAAAGCATATACTTTAGAGAATCACTTTAAAGCATGAATTATATAAAAATATA